>OX421265.1:15216020-16677270 GCA_949125355.1 Agriopis leucophaearia | reverse complement strand
ATATTAGATGCTTCCTCATTTTCAAAAGACAAAAGAGGCTGTAAATACCTATTACAAACTTTTTTTTTAATAAGGAGGATAGAAGTTAGAAGAATAAATAGATTGAACCCGTAGGAGTATTACATTGTTTTGGGATTGAACTAGCTTATCGAAGTAGACGCGCAGCCGTGACACTCACCTACATTTACGCGATAATACAAGTGATGTAAACGGAACGTGCAGTATTTCACAAAACGCATACAAACTCATGCGATAACACGTAACGAAGCAAGCACTGAGTCTACTAGTCTACCTAACCAAAGCCAGTCTGCCGTCACAGATTGACTACTGTTTTGTTTTCAGTTTGTCTTAGAAAATACGATCCTTTTTTTAGGGTTCCATAGCCTGACCATCATCATCAGCCATAAGACGTCCACTGCTGAACATAGGCCTCCCCCTTTAACCTCCACACTGAACGACAACCTGCCATCTGCATCCAAGGGATGCCCGCGACTCTCACGATGTCGTCGGTCCATCTAGTGGGAGGCCTACCTACGCTGCGTCTTCCGGTTCGTGGTCTCCACTCAAGAACCTTTCTACCCCATCGGTTATCGGTTCTTCGAGCGATGTGGACTGCCCATTGCCACTTCAGCTTGCAAATTTTAAGCCCGACAACGAACACTTATAAATTCGTTCTGTGTCTGTCTGTCCGTCCGTCCGAATTATTTAGATCCTTCTAATTTCTATAGTTATAAAGATAAGTGTATGAAACTGCATAATGACAGTTGTAATATAGATCTAAATTCTAAAAGTACAAAAAAATATATAATATTGCATTTTAAGGGTGGCTCTGGTACATGTGAAATGGGGATGAAATAATTTTTTTCACTGCACGTCCTCGTTTAGAATAAAGTTGAAAAGGTCTTTTAAAATGAAGTTAAGGTTTGATACATCACTTTTTATAAAGTCTATCCTTTGTGAAATATGGCCCACCAAAGTGGCAAAAAGTTGGTCCCCCCCCCCCCCCCCTGCATTTCTAAACTATAAAACATAGAAACTTGTAACTTACAATACCAAAAGGTCATATTTAAAAACGTACATTCAAAATTATTTCGAACATTATCTGATTATGACTTTTTGAGTAACAGCGATAAAACTGTAATAAATACAAGGCGTTCTAGCTCAAAGGTCATTGACCTTTTTGTAACAAATAATGTTTCTCAATCAGTTTATATTTACTCTATGATTAAACCATAAATAGTATATAGGCTATATGTCGGGATGATACATCTCTGAAATTTGGCAAAGTCCACAGAGCTACGTTCGTTCAATGTATTTACAACTATCAAATTCTGAACTATGACTAATTGACTACAATTATATGGCTTTGGTTACGGAACCCTACCA
Source organism: Agriopis leucophaearia (assembly GCA_949125355.1). Taxonomy (NCBI): domain Eukaryota; kingdom Metazoa; phylum Arthropoda; class Insecta; order Lepidoptera; family Geometridae; genus Agriopis; species Agriopis leucophaearia. Next base: position 16,675,884 of record OX421265.1, on the reverse strand, counting down.
TACGCGTGTCTCAACACGTTCTTGGCCAGTTATTTTACAAGCTTTTATTTAAGTTGCAATTTTTGTATGTTACTTTATTTCATCGTCATCATCGTCATTTCAGCCTATCATATTTCCCACTGCTGGGAGTCAAGCCTTTTTTCGGAGAGACAGGATGGGCCCTAATCCACCATGCTGACCCAGTGCATGTTGGTGAATGTCGTATGTTTTTGAAGTTTAGAGGTTTTTGGACATACCGGTTTCCTTACGATGTTTTCCTTCACCGTTTTTTGGCGATGGCATCGAAACTGCATATAATTGATTTAGGTACTTAATAAGTATTGGTGCATGGCAGAGGTTCGAACCGGGTGCAGTCAGATTGTACTTCTACAAGTTATTTTTTTCCTCCTAGCATGAAAAGTCGTAGAGCACAAAACAAATTTATAATTTGGGGCTGGAACGATTTTCCCGTTGATGTTACTGAATTCCCCTTTCTATGAGGGAGGCCTTTGTTCAGCAGTGGACATTTAATGGCTGATGATGTGATGTGTTATTGAATTGATGCTTTACACGTTTGGTTCAAGTTAAATTATATTTATTTCTAACAAAATAAGATCAAATTATGACATTCACAGAACATTAGGTCATAGGATATCTGCTTTGTGCAGTTTAATGCATGTCCTAGTGCACGTATGCGTAAGGCTGTCTAGAGTGACGTATAACAAACAACAAGTGATGAGGATGGCAAGGAGCTAAATATTGATAACACTAATAAGTCATATATTTTCAGTAGGTGTTTAAGAGTCTGACTCAGTGCCTCCTACGTGACCGGTGACGCGTGGCTCGGACTTCGAGAAGGATTGTTACCTCAGAAAAGACAAACAATGGAGATATGGAAAGATTTTGGCTCACCTAGTGGTGGACTCACCTGGGAGATAACCTAGTCACCCTTTTTTTGCATGTGGACTATTAGTTAGTTCATAGGTGTTGCTGCAAGTTTTTTAACATGCGTGAAAACTGAGTAAGTGAGCCGCATCTCCAGTTTTAACCGACTTCCAAAAAGGAGGAGGTCATTAATTTCTTCTTTTTTATGTTTGTTACCTCAGAACTTTCGACTGGGTGAACCGATTTTGATGTTTTTTTTTATTTGAAAGCTGGTGCTTCCCGTGTTGTTCCATTTTAATTTGGTCCAGTTCTGTCCTTTTTTGATGTCTATTTTTTATATTGATAACTAGTCGACCGCCCCGGCTTCGCACGGGTGTAAGCTCGGCCTTCGGCCTCGCTACTATGACCCGCTCCAGGAACACAAAATTTCATCAAAATCGGTCCAGCCTTTTTAAGAGTATCCTATGTCCGTCTCCTGGTTCTAAGCTACCTCCCCACCAATTTTCAGCCAAATCGGTTCAGCCGTTCTTGAGTTATAAATAGTGGAACTAACACGACTTTCTTTTTTATATATAGATTATTGTGTTAAGAGGTTTAGCGGTATAGTGAAAAAAATTGGATGAAACACGGAGACTTTGAACACGAACGACAATTTGTACAAGGACCTATCTCTTTGTTTACCTGATCTGAGCAGGCAATCTTGCACTGGGCTGAATGAGCTTCCAATAATGGTGATGAAAATAAATATGTAGACCCATAACATCAACATATTGGCCTGAATACAATACCAACCTACTAAAATCAATTTAACGCTGACTACACACACACACTAATAACACATAATACCATCTAAACCCGATCAGTATACCTAATCAGACAAATTACAGTGTAACCATCAAACCACAAATCCGCCCACTAACATAATAGGTTTCGAAATAATAGATGACATCATACTTTTATCAACAAACCTAACAATAAAAATAATGAACAGGGAAAATCAATTTACCGTAATAGCCCATACTTGTGGATTTGATTGGGGACGGACCGCCGTCCAACCAACGAGAGAGAAGGAGTGAAAATAACATATTTCCCTCTGGAGCAACTGTGCTAGGGCCCCAGAGCCTTACTCCGATATTTTTAATAAATAAAATAAAAAATATCTGGGACATTATTGCACACATGGTCATCTGACCCCAAACTAAGCAAAGCTTGTAATATGGCTGCCAAAGACTGATATACATACATATATATTTTTAAATACATACTTAAATAGATATTAACACCCAGACATAGAACAAACACAAATGTTCATCACACAAATGTTTGTCCTAGGTGGGAATCGAACCCACGCCCCCAAGCGCAGAAGGCAGGTACACTACCAACTGAGCTAACGGGGCTGTAAAAAGTTTAAGTTTAAGGAGTTGGGTTGGCTCAGGTAGCTGCTGGTAGAAGGAAATGCACAACACACCAAAGGGAACGTCAGTGCAGGACTTATCACCCCCATCTCCAATAAGAAAACATATTTCCCTGGGAACACTTATAACTAAAACTTCATGTAACACAATGTCCTAAACCGTCAGGTTTCTGATTTACTTATTCATAGATGAAATTATGAATGTATTTTATATTTTTTTACAGTCACCACCGAAAAATTCAATTTAAAAAAAAAAACTTTATAAAAAACCGACTTCATAAAAATTTCAGAACTGGATCAAATTGAAATGGGACCACACGGGAAGCACCAGCTTTCAAATAAAGAAAGAATCGTCAATATCGGTTGACCCAGTCGATAGTTCTGAGGTAACAAAAATTTTTTTAAACAGTCGAATTGAGAACCTCCTTTTAGGAAGTCGGTTAATTATATCACAATAGTGAAGATTTCGCGTAACAGCACACGAAACAAACGGATCACATTAAAAATCAACTTAGAAAATATAAAAAGTTATATGATTATTTACGGGATATTTACCGTGGTAAGGTTGTGGAAGGAGCTCCCGATATTTCGGCGCAGTTACATGCACCATGTTCACGGGAAGACAAACCCGGGACGACCCGAGACGGGGGTCTTCCCGTGAACATGGTGCATGTAACTGCGCCGAAATATCGTGAGCTCCTTCCACAACCTTACCACGGTAAATATCCCGTAAATAATCATATAACTTTAGTGAACAACCGTGATAGTTTAAAACAGTGTTTAGAAAATATATGCAAAACAAAATAAGTTTAAAATATAAAATTTGAGGGTGGCGTTCGATTTCCCTGGGATCCCATCTTCAGATTCAGACTTGGTGACAATAAAAAAAAAAACTGTGGAACCGTCCTCTTTTTCGTCGGTTAAAAATCAGTCTTAGTGAAAAGCCGGTGGAATTGAGTCTTTCAAGTCGATTGGAAATTCCTTGTGTAATATGAAAAGAAAGCTAAAGTAGACGCAGACGTAAAAGTAGACACTAATTAGCATCTTTTGTATATTTACACAAGTTTAGTATCATTACATCATATACCAAGTCTGTGATGCGGCATGACTCATACTATGACCGTCTGTAAAGAATACGTGTCTCTAGCAGAGTGGACGGAATCAGAACATCCTAACATAGGGATTTATCTGTTGAGACATGAGAATTCCAACTTTTTTGCACAGCTTTACAAGCTAAAATTGCGTGGTGAAAGTAAGTATTTGAAGGATTTATCTGCCGAGACAGAATTTCGACTTTTATGGTAAGAAATAGGAGCTAAAACTGCGCGATGCACTGATGTAAACAGCAATATTTACAATGGTGGTGAAATAATGAGGAAAGTAAAACAAAAGAAAAACTTCGAAAACTAAGTCATTATGACATCATGGATGATCTTTTATTCAAGCTTTTATTTAAGCTGCAATAATTACGACTTTCGGTTCGCACGCAGCGTAGGTAGGCCTCCCAGTAGATGGACCATAGAAAAGAGACGAAAAAATTCTCACTTCAGTGGGATGGACCGACGACATCGTGAGTCGCGGGCATCCAGTGGATGCAGATGGCAGGTTGTCGTTCAGTGTGGTCGTCAGGTTAAAAGGGGAGGCCTATGTTCAGCAGTGGACGTCTTATGTCTGATGATGATGAATAGCGACTTAAAAGCTTATAAGTTGCAAGCTGATTTAAAACCGGATAAGTTCAATCTAATAACATTAAAATTGTTTATTTTATGCCTTTAAATTAACGAAATCCACTCTCAAACTTTTCCTCCGAGGGTTATACGAAAAACTATTTCGTGAATTGGAGGTAAAAAGTATAGATTGTTTTCAAATTTCAAGTCGTTATTTTCAATAAAAATACAGATTTACAGTTTTTTTTATTACAGAAATTGAACTTTCTATAGATCTTTCTATTTGATAGAATCAGAATGTCAAAAATCCAGTGTTCGTTGCTTTTTTCGTCAAAAATGTGAGAGGGCTCTTAAGATCTCTGAAGTTTAAATTAAACAGGTTTAATTGCAGTTGCATAAACATGAGTACAGTCATAAATATTCATAATGAAGGCTTTTATTTACAAGAAAAGTAATTATGAATGGGAGCTTAATTATTATAGATGGGACAATATAACTCGATTTTTGTAAGTCTGTCAAAGTCTGAGCTGTCAAACCTCACCCCTGCGTCTCATCCGTGGAGATCTTATCGTTGGGTTGACGGTGGGTATGGAAGGTAGGACGAATGGAGCAGCTGTTGTCAGTGAATTTGTATGAATTTGACAGCTGTCAAGCTGTCGAGAGCCACTTCGATATTTTATGTGCAGGTATTTTGGAGAAAAAGCCGGCAAACTAAAGTGGGACTGGGCCGGTCACGTAACTAGCATGTCGGATGAGCTGTGGGCTAGAACCACTACGCATGCCATACAACCCCTTGGAAGGCCCAGAAAAATATGGCGGGACGAGCTTGACTCCCACGCAACAGACTGGTACACCATAGCACAGAATAGAGAGGAGTGGAAGAAAGGAAGGGAGGCCTTTGCCCTGCAATGGGATGACCACGGCTGAAATAATAATAATAATTTTGGACCCATCCAAAACATCGGGGTACAATAATAATATGAGCGGGTAGCAGACAGGTGAAAATGATACCTTTTCCAAAGGCATTACCGCGACATTTTTACACCGATTTTACATGTTTTTTTTTTAATGATTTGTCTTTGATTGTGCGAATTTCTACACTGTGGATTCGCTGCCTTATTGGGTATTACCTGATAGTCTAAGTCGGGACTGATCAAGCGCAAGCCTATTATTTAATTAAACAGTTAGATTGTTTGCAAAGACAGCTCAAGAATTTGGAGGCCACAGGAAAGCGAATGTAGCTTAGTGGATAAAGCGCTCAGGGCGTACACTCGGATGACGCAGGTTCGAACCCTGCCGGTCGTCACATTTTTGAATTGTCTATAACATTTAAATAAATAAATAAACTTTTATACAGGCGCTCCATAGCTGCTCTTCCTACCAGCCATGCGGTAACGTGAGGTGACAGAGTGACGAGTCATAAAAAATTGAGATGTAATTTAATATCGCCTACTTTTTTAGACTGTAATTAAGAATCAGTAATTTCATATCAGTAGAAAAGAAAGAATAAGATGCATTCCCTTTGTTCATATTCTGCACATTGGCATCTTAAGTAGTGGATGGAATGGAAACATGTACGATTGTACATTGACATGATTATATAAGAATATATATGTAAGTATATCAGTCTCTGGCAGCCATATTACAAGCTCTGCTTAGTTTGGGGTCAGATGACTATGTGTGTCCCCCAGATTTTTATTTTATTTTTATTTATATATTTAGTAACTATGTATTATTATTTTTAATCTATTAGTTTTAAAGTAGCGAAGATAAAATAAATAAAATTCGATATTAAAATATATACCTTGTAAAATGACAAAACAAAGGCATAACAAACGAGCAAAAATTAAGCATAAATAATATAATTGGTCTACACTCAGTATTTAACCAAACACATAAATCTCACACTGACAGCCATGCAAAAGCATATTGTAGAGAAAAGTAAAATAATCAGCGCTAATTACAGTTAGTAAGAATTATCTAAGACCTTGAAACCAGATGTCATATTATTGTTAGTACCTTATAAGAAGCCTTAGAGAGAATAATAGACATACTCACCTGAGAAGAGAGGTCGTATGGCGCGCTCGAGATTAACTCCGTCACTGTATTTCTCATTAAAATAGTCATGAGAGTGAACGAGATAATATCGAGCACACCAGAAAACCCTCCTTTCTTTGGCTTCAGTAATTAAATAATAAAAAGTAAGCCAGCATTTTTTCCTAATAAACATAAGCCATAAGTATGAGATAACAAATCTTAGTCTAGTTATTACATTGGCATTCAATTTTCCCTGGTTTTTAAATTTCTACTTTGAAGCAAACAATACTAATTATTAGGGGAAATTGAGTCCACCTGTATAGTAGATTTCAAGGATGTACATTTCTACTATTCCAGATAGAATAAATTAATTACTTAGATCAAATGAAATCCAGCATGGACCAAGTAAAATTTTTCTATCTGAAATTCCGATCCATACATTGGGTATGTTTGCCAGATCATTTTGGCCTTTTTGTTTTTGTATTTAAGATAAGATACCTCTTTATTAAAAGTCCACAAAAAAACCTAAGGATAACATTTGAATAAATAACAAAGAAACTGTTATCTAAGCTTTTAACAGGCGGTATCTTCGGTTATTTACCTACGACTTAGATAAGACTCTAGAAATACTAAAATAAAATTTCATACCGCACAAAAAGAATCGCTTAAAGAAGATTTCTAGGCAAACACGGGCAATGTGTGGACGGGGGTAAAGTACAAACTTCTTGAGCCAAAATATATTCACTAATTTTACTCACTTATGACCTTGTTTAGGAATAATAAACTGGTAGGCAATAGAAGAACATATCTATTTAAAAAGTGAATAGGAGAAAAACTGCTCACCTCAACATAACCCTGAAGTTTTCCAGCTCCCTGATACTATTGGAGAGTCTTGCAAAAGCATTGAACAGTGCCACTATCTCTGTTCTCTGCAGCCTCTCATGTTTGTGCCTCAGGGGCAGCTTGCCTTGACTGGGATCACTCTCTGTATTCCATTTTTCTGAGAACAGTATCTTCAATGCCGTCCCAAGCCCCTGAGTCTGCAGTTTACCCCAAAGCTTGCATTTATCGCAACCCACACAGTCCATAATTTTAGAGATATTTCTAAAATGCTCTCTAAATTCGTGCTTCAAAGTCGCCGCTTGGCTTCCTCCGTTAAACATAGAGGATTCGTTAAAATGGTCAGGGAATGTGTATATTAGTCCGAGCATGTTGTTTATAGCTTGCCGAGTCTCTTCGTCTTCTGTAGGGTTACCAGTGAAGTACTCTTCGTGTTCTAAGTACGGGCCGGCTTTGGCTAAAGCTCTCATTTCCAATAAATAGACAAAGTATAAATTTTTAAGCCAGTTGGAACTCTCGCCGTGGGTCTGTGATGGGTCAAAACGCCTCTGGAATTCCTCCAGATTAAGACCCCATTCACCATCAGGAGATGTGAGACCGATGCCTTTATCGGACAATAAATACTTTGAACACAAATGTATATTTATACTTGTGTGTAGACCTGACACTGCTCTGTAAAAAACTCGTTTCTCCAAGCACATGTTGCTCAAATCAGAGCTCAATACATAGGGAAATGATTCGTAAGGATTCAGTTTAGGACGGAAGCAGTTTTCTTGGTAGATACTTCTCCAGATTCTGTGTGCTGACGGGCCTTTGTACCCGGTGTAGCGCTCAGGGTTTAATGAGAGGTCTACATAGTCCGCTTCGGCATCTCTATCGTCACTACCACAGAAATTTTCGTGAGCATCATCATACACTTTCCATTTAGCGATTTCATATTGACTTGCAGCACTGATTGTCATGTTCAGGTATCCCAGGTCGTGATCATGGTCTGTATCAGAGCTGCAACTAGATTGAGCTTCTTTTGAGTACTTTGTGGAAGGAGTCTCGTCTAAATGATCGTTATTGTACCCATTTTCGTACCCAGGAACGCTCTCTTTTGTACATGTTTTGATATGGCAGTATTTCATCGCGCATCGACCGTCGTCCACCCAGAACGGGCACTCTTTCTTCAAGTTCACTTTGTAGAAGCGAAAATAATCCTTGCTTACGAGGCTCTGGATTCGTGGAAAGATCTTCACGTTGTTGAAATAATCGATGGTATCAACATTACAGGAACAGTCTCCGAGTGCGCCGTGGAGCTCATCGAAACAGGCGGTGCTGTCGCAAGGTTTTGTTTCATATAGTTCCGTGTCGTAACCCACGGCTTGAACTATCGCTAAAGCGAAAATTATAAACACAACACAATATTTTTTGTATGCCATCTCTGAAATTGTTGTCCCCATGACATAAGTAAACACGATTTTATTTACGAGTAGATGCTCGCACTGCACATTTCTTACTGATTCGTCGCGGCGACGGCAATTAGTATGGTATTCACGAAGTGAAAGTGAGTATAAATACAGATTCAAGAAAGGAGGACGTGCGAGAACCAACGTAACGTCCACACTTCAGGTTTTTGACTGATTCATTTTTATTTTGCCTTATAATTTGGTTGGCATAGTGGGATTAATCAATGGGTTGGTTGGTCCATGGTGACAAGTGTCAACTTTCAATCAATGTCAACACATGAACAAATGACAACGTCACTGTGATAAGATTCAATGTCAAAAATTAACAAATGTTATCGTCACTCTGACAATGTCATTAAACATGTTTTGTCAATTTAACGTAACTTGTTTTTTAAGTGTTCTGGTTCTGCACGGTTTGAAACATTTAGCCTATGGAAAACCGTCTGTTTATGAAAGTGTCCCTCGAAATGCATTAAATTAGGGTGGCAGTAGCAGCAACAGTACCAGGGTACATTTTAAAGAAAGTTATTAGTCTGTTTAGAAAGAGAGTGGACTTGGTTTGTGGTTGAATGGACAAATGTCTCATTAAATAACACGCAAATTCTTTCAACAAAACAATACCATGGACTGTGACCATGGATACAAAACAGCTCATGATAGTTGTGTTTGACATTTTAGAGATGACAGGCGGATTGCCATTTAAAATTGTAGCTCTTTGTGACCAAGTCCACTCTCTTTTTGACCAGACTCTGAGTAGGATAGAGAAATAAACAAGGAAAGAAAAACTTCCGCTTCGCTAAAAAAAAACGTTAATACGTATATCATTATAAAAAAATATTCAATATCATAATACCGTACCCTTTATCAACGCTACACTTGTCCCTCATAGGTACCTATAGGGTTGGGGAGAGAAAACTTTCTTTCCCTCCTGTGGGTCAGACGGCGGTGCGTGGTACGTGGTCAGTACGTCTGTCTGTTACGGCTATAACTAAGACGTTTCTCCTTACTGTCTCTACCTCTGCGCGTATAAATAGTACGTCTCGCTCTATCATAATTAACTGTAATTTTTTACCAATATTGATGATAATTGGCAGGACTGCAAAGCAGCAACAGTCTGCGATTAAAAGCCTCAAAGGTCTTATCAAACTGATGAAAATAAAAACAATTTAATCGTAGAAAATTTATTTGTCGCCATACATTGTAAATCATCCACAAAAGCAGTTTCATCAGAAATGCACAAAGAGATTCAAAAAACAGATGTTGCTCCCGATTACAATCGAAAAACTATTTACAGAGAAATTTACAATACAAGTGAAGAGGAAATCACAATTTATCTTTAGAAATGCAAGTTAAATACCAAACATTTTAAATGTAAATGGACGAAAATTACAATGGTTACAACGCCGAAAAATACATCCATAAATATCATCTGTTTTCGTAATACATATTTTACCTAAACAGTCACTTAACTAGGTAACTTAACAATACCTTAACTTTAAAAAATTATAAGATAAATGTGTAACAAGTATTATAAAATGAATGTTAATTAATAATGGTAAAAGTGCGTCTTTTAGAATCTGCCTATATATCAACAGCTGATACATCGTAGATTAAATAAAATTCAGAAATAAAATGAGATAATCTTTAGAAAAAGTTTGCAACGACCTTTTATATGTCAGTAACTATTTAGTGGAATTAAATGTGATGTTTAAACATTAGTAGGTACTGTCGGTACCTAAGTATTTATTTTATTATGGACACTTTGTACATTAATTATGGATTTTATTTTAAAATTATAAACATGTACTCGTAGTTTTCTAAACTAATTTGACAGGGTTATACTATTTTCTCCATCTCTTTTCATTTTAACTTGGGGACTGTTCAAGTATTACGAAACCACTATAGGGGGGGTCTATGCTATGCTTTTTTTGATGACATGGGGGGGGGGGGGCGTGTCTAGATGGTGATTACATCAGCAGTAATTAATTTGTTAAAAAAAAAACAGAATACTTACATTAAAAGAAAAATGCATACACCATTGTTTACGTAAGCATGGGAGAGGGGAATAAGAGCTTTGCTTACTTTTGCTGACAAGGGGGGGTAAATAATTGTAATAAATCTGCTTACGTAATACTTGAACGGCCCCTTGTAAGAAAAGGATGACAATAGTTTAACTGTCAAATTTTGTTTAGGAGAAAGCATGAAACCATGGGATAAAGTTACCACATATTCGGCGATGTTGCCATATACAAACTTTTCTAAAATGACATATCCTGCAAAAGGTGGGCTGATACGCTAGACCAAACTAACTTAAACAAACTTGTACAGTAAACTGAGTTTGTGTCGTTGATTTATTGTTCTTTCGATAAATATACTTCGTGATGTCTTCGTTTTAGGCGTACCTGAAATTATTTAAATTAAATTTATTAGAAGGAAAAAATTAACAACAACGAATGGACAAAAAACTACGTACTGGTACCACAGAAAGAAAAATGTTACAAACAAAATAAAAATACAATTTTAGTACACAATAATACCCAGACAAACACAATATATTCTACAACATAATAAATAAACTGTTTTATTTCGTATCACCTTTGTGTTTTAGTTCCACATTCTTGTGGATCGTTTCAAAAGTCTGTTCTTACAGACCTTTGGATTTTTTCTTCCACCCTTTTTGGCGTTACACTCCTTTGACATAACGCACATCTTTTTGATAGTACTATTGATTTTCTAAAGAAACAATACCCATCCATGGAATATATTATTTCCTTCACAGCACACTACATACTTTTTTATTTGCTCTTTTTCATTATTTAATAATATGTTTGCGTTTGACCGCCAACCCGCCTGATATTAAGCGATGATGCGATCTACGATGGAGCACGTTTACGTAAAAGAAACCAATTCACTCGTGATTTAACGACACCCAGATACGAAGCACATTCGAAATAACACAGTTTTTCCAAGCACCTACTTTTTACAAAATTAATAACCATACACTGGACATGCATAATATTTAATAAAACAAATAATATAACTAACTAAACCTAAGCCATAAACACACAGTCTAATCAGATCCATTTGTTATTTGACATTGTACCTTTAGCCTTGCATAATATATCAATATTGGTGTTACCATGTAGATCAGTTATTTAGCCTGCTCACATGTATTGAAAACTGCTTTATGATTATTAGCTAATTACATTTATATGTACTTCCAAAATACTTTTTGTTTTTATACACAAAAACTATTTTACGTTGTTGTTATTTATTAAGTTCTACGCAAAATCATATCATAAACACTGTACTTAAGACGGGATCAGAATTTAGGTATTTTCATGTTATTTTTACACTTTTCATACAAATGCCAATATGAATTTCATTTACGTTCACAAAAAACGCCAATAAAAGGGTATTTTTTAGTTTTCAAATCACTAAACGTTTTTTTAGTAAAATGGAATAAAAGTTTAAAAAAAAAAATGTTTTCAATATAATTATAACCACATAGCCAATTTCATCCAAATCTCATGATTTGTTTCCGAAAAGGTTAACTAGTATAACTAGTAGTAACTACTACTACTAATAGTAGTTAACTAGTTAGTAGTAGTTGTAAGAAAAATATACAAAAACCTCTGCTGCCTCCATAAGTAATATTAACATACAAGAATTGCTAATACAAAAGTAAGTACCACGACACACCAAAAAAAAACATGCACAAAATTAATTAAGCTTGTCTAGATACCTAATTTTACAAACACACCATTCCCTTTTTTTGTCAACATTCTGCATACAAGGCCAAAAACATGATAATCAGTAAAACTTACCTAATCGTATTTAAAATTTGGAAGGTACCTACTTAAGGCTAAATGAGTTCCAAAATGCTTATCTGTGAGTTGGTAATACTGAAACAATATCCCGGGATTCAATTACAAAAAAAAAAAAACAATTGTTATTCAATAGGGTAGATGACTGAAGCTTATATTGTTGAAACCAATAGCTTTGATTCAGAATTTAAGTAAATATAATTTATGTGTATTGAAAAAAATAATTTAAATCGGTTATTAATGTTTTGATATATAAGCGTTTAAAGTTTTCGGCAGAGAAAACTCTGTCCCTTTCACATAAAACAAAAATAACGGAGAACTGATGATGGAGCACGCTTGCCTAAAAGAAACCGATAAACACCCAGATTGTAACTATCGGGGAACACCCATTCAGGCAGCGCATTCCACAGACTAGCAGTTCGCACAGTAAAAGTGGAATCAAAGCGCTTCATACGGGGTTTCAGAATATCAACCATAAAACGGTGTCGATTTTTCGTGCCCGCTCTGGCAGTCCGATAGACAAATGTTTATCAGTCTTTGGCAGCCAAAGTACAAGCTTTGCTTAATTTATTTAAAAAAAACTAAGTCTACGAGGTTACAATCGATGTTGCTGTCAATATCTCCTATATATAACACAGGTTGTCAAAACTTAACAGGAGAGGCCAAACACTTGTAAATTAAGATAAATCAGACAAATAAAGAAATTTGAAAAAAAAAAAAAATTGTTAATTTTGGGACTCACGTCGCCTTAAACATAACACAGATTATAATGAATGAAATGGTGATTAAGGAAAAATAATATATACACGAGGACATTTAATCGCTTCTTACAATTTTAATTTAGATATATCAAGGCAAGGGTACACAATTTATAAAATATTGTTTCTTAATATATTCTTACAAAATAACTATCACACAGCGAGATTCAGAATTTACCAATATAAAAATAGAGATTCTAGGTTTTCCTTCAGATTGTTGTTTTTTTTAATTATCTTATAGATATTAGAATTATATTCGTGTTGAGCTCCATAGAACAGGGTGGTTTTAAAACGAGACTTTTTAAACCATATTATTTTTAAACTTTTTCTCAAACAGGTCAAAGTCAAGTACTTAAAAAGTGTTGAGTAAAAGATCTCAAGCAATCTCAACCCTAGTTATACAGCCCTATATATAGGCCTTATGTATATAGCCTTAGATTTTAAAACAGGCCCTACCATTTTTTATACATGATGATTGCTGAATGGTCTGATTCCTTTAAGTAAGGCAAAGATAATTTATAACCACTGGATCGCGCATGAGTTATATAGGCGTATCGTGTGATGCTTGTGATTGAAGAAAACACAAGTCATTCATTCAATTCGCGCCTAGGATTGGCCCGCTGCTGGAAAAAGGTCATGCTGAAAATGTAGTACCTTTTCATAACGGCGGGGTAAAGGATGATCGGTCAAGTGGCTATATCGTCTATGGGCTATGTTTTAAGTGATACAATTAGGTCGACTTAAGTTAATGGTTATTTTAGTTACTTAAAATAATTGTGAAAAATCGATAATATTTACTATTAGACTTTTATTTGAAGGTCAACTTTTCGAGAAAAATACTCTTTTGGACCGGATTTTGAAACTGATAAAAATAATTGGACATATTGGTACATAGTCTTTAAAATGTCGTTAGTCACGGCCAAATTTAAGTTTCATTAGGGTGCATTTCTTGGAATAAAAAACTAGAAAGTTCACAACTGCAACTTACTAGTTTTAATTTTATATATTAAACTTAATTACTTAACCATTAACTTTCTCTGACCCAATGTCACATAGCCGAAACCAAAGGAATCGATTCATAAAGCAATCATAAAGGTATAGACATCAATTTTACATTGAAACCATTACATCTAATATTAATCATTATATGCGATAATAATTAAGCACAAAACAAGCGTTTTCATAGATTGTGATTAGATACATTGTTAGTAAAAGCAGCATAGCCTTAAAGTTATAAAGTGAATAACCATCTATTTTGCTGCCTCATTTCTAAACTAACCTAAATTTGGTGCCATATTTTTCTTACAACGTATAGATCTGGACACGGTAATTATTATTCAAATGATGGTTAAAAACCGACTTTAAGAGAAAATCAATAGATGGAATTCATCCTTATTTAATTTAATTATCCACCCTTCGTGATATAGCTTAGGGCCATTCAAGTATTTCGTAGGTTCATTCAAGTAGTTGTTAGTAAGTCTTTGCTATGCTTATTGGCATTAAATTTAATTATAGTGTAAGTATAAATTCCTTATTTCTAGACTGATAAATAACAATAATGAAACCTAAACAGATAAAAAAAATACTAATGGTTATGTAAGCATAGGGGGTAAGAGATTTACTTACTTTTGCTGGCAAGGGGGGGCAAGATTATGCTTACGTAACACTTGAATTGCCCCTTGCTTAATAAGGATAGGATAGACAAAAAATAATTAAAATCAGTCCATAATCAGCGAAGAATAAATAATTAAAGTTGAATTGAAAACCTCATTTTTGTAGTTGGTTGCAACACGTTGAAACATGTAGCTCTAATGGCGGGAAATTCAAATTTCAACTAGATTTTTTGTCCTTTTTGAATATGTTTGTAAAACAACTACCTGCTATAATATAGACTTGTAAACCACATAGCTACCTGTCAGACACACCATTTTTTTCGGCACAAAAATTAGCCCCTTATATAACAGATGTCTTCGATTTCAATTCCATAAGTTATTATACTCAAACCAGTACATTTTGCCACAAGACTTTTCTTTATAATGACCACATTTTTGTTATGGAAAAATCATAATTGTTGTGGCCAAATAAAATACAATTGTCAAAATTGTTTTACTGACAACCTTGGACGAACCCTCATATTAGTTCGTCCAATCCGACAACATTATTTCTCATTCAAACAGTTTGTAATTTCCTGCCGTTTTCTTGCGACAAAATAAGCTAGTTTGACTTTAGTTCTGTATATAGTATAATAGACTTACTCGTCCTCAGACAAGAAAAAATGCTTATCTTGTTAATTTACAAAAAAGATACCCCAATTAGCAGAAGGGTAAAAAGTTAACACCGACCAAAGTTAGTAAACCAAAACATGCAGTCACCCACCAGTTGGTTAGTAAATAAAAAAGAGACTAAAATAAAATGTGTTCATAGGTACCAGTTTTAATGTACAAAAGTATTAGTAGCGAGACCTTCTGTCCATGTTTCTGATGGAATTGGCGAGGCACAGGGCGAACAGAGCGCCTACCACCTGGAAACATACAAAAACATTATTTAAACACAGAAACAAGTATTTTATTAAACCACACCCCCTCTGGGGTGCCAGGGCAAGTCTGACCTCTCCCGGCGACGGTCCCAGCCGAGGCTCGTACCTCCGAGGTGCATTTGCACTTGTCGCCCAAAAATCTAAATCATGTTGGCCCAACGCCTTCTGCGTTCACCAACTAGTTCGGTCAAGCTGTCAGATTTTCTTGAATCATATAGCTAAGAACACTCTCGATCGATAAGGTGACTACCTTTTTCAAACAAAAACTAAATAAAAATCGGTTCAGCCTTTTGGGAGCTACGATGATACACATAGTTGAAGCGGCAATCTTTGTCTTTCGAGTCATTTTTTTATTATTATTAAGTTTTTGGACCAGAATTTGGCCATCCCAATGGCACTCTCCATGGCTTCATGGTTGTGGACAGAGCACATAGAACGCAGTGGTCTCCTTTCACCATCGGCCTTCTGCCGAAGGACGTACACCAGCAAGATGGACAGACGACCTAAAAGAGACCGCAGGAAAACGCTGGATGTAGGCCGCTTCCATCCGTTGGAGATCAATGGGGAAGCCCGTGGACGTCCTATGGCTGAAATGATGATGGTAATGACTGATTTATTTACCTCAACAGGGATGGCGGTTCCAGCAATAAGTTTGTTTTACTGATTGACTCACCTCAATACAAGCAACACCAATGGCGATGCCAGCAATAGGCTTGTTCCACTTTTCATAGAGGTTGGCCAGGGTGTCACTGCAGCCAGGGTTGGCATCAGCGTATGTGCAAGCACCGGTGATGGTGCCGACGACACCTGCGCTCTTACAGCAAGACTTGGGCAGGGTGACAGCAGCGTATTCAGAGGCACCGCTAGCTCCGCAGCAGCTGAACTGGAAACGATGAACAATGATGGTGAGAAACCAACCTATACTTATGTTTGATTTTGGTTTCGATTTGGGTTTGGTTGTGGTTTGGATTTGGTTATGGTTGTCATTGATTTACAAACACACAGATATTGGGGCTAGTGCAAAGTTCACCTCTTCATTTATTTTTA
The DNA here is from genome assembly GCA_949125355.1 of Agriopis leucophaearia. Lineage (NCBI taxonomy): Eukaryota > Metazoa > Arthropoda > Insecta > Lepidoptera > Geometridae > Agriopis > Agriopis leucophaearia. Next base: position 16,659,443 of record OX421265.1, on the reverse strand, counting down.
TTTTTAACCGACTTTCAAAAAGGAGGAGGATCTCAATTCGACTGTTTTTTATGTTTGTTACCTCAGAACTTTTGACCGGGTTTTGATTATGATGTTTTTTTTTTATTTGAAAGCTGGTGCTTCCCGTTTGGTACCATTTCAATTTGGTCCAGTTCTGATGAAGTCGGTTTTTTATATTGATAAATTATTAGAAATAAATGATTTGGTTTGAGTTTATCGGAATTTCTCTAATGCATCTAAATGTACTACTTACAGGTAAACCTCGGATTTTTTTTACGTAAAATCTTCAATCATAAAAAAAAATTAAGACGTGAACTTTGCACTAGACCCAACATCCTTAGTTTTAAATATCTTTGACGGTTATGTTGATTTTTTCAACAACAGTAAACTTCAAAGTATGTAAGTAAACATAAAGTACCAATTTCTATTGCCTTTTCTATCACACAAGACCTTCAAAGTACAAAGCTCTTTACGCATGCTACAAAGTCAAAACACGCTCAATAAATTTGTTGAAACCGAGCCAAATTAGATCTTTGTCTGCCTAAAATGTACGTTAAAATGAAAACCTTTGTTGCAGTCTCAGATCAGACCAAAAAGAGATATATGCCTTGGTACAATTATTATTCGTGTTCAAATGTCTAAATTTTTTGGGTTCCGTACCCAAAGGGTAAAACAGGACCCTATTACTCAGGCTCCGCTGTCCGTCTGTCACCAGGCGTATATATGTATCTGTATCTGTATCTCATGAACCGTGATAGTTAGATAGTTGAAATTTTCACTGATGATGTATTTCTGTTGCCGCTATAACAACACTATAAAAACAGAATAAAATAAATATTTAAGGGGGCTCCCATACAACAACTGTGATTTTTTGCTGTTTTTATAGATAATGGTAAGGAACCTTTCGTGCGCGAGTCTGACCGCACTTGGCCAGTTATTTATACATTTTTCGACACCAATTAACTAATAGTCTACACGCAAATAATTATCAATATAAAAACCGACTTCATAATAATGTCAGAACTGGATCAAAACACCTACTTTCTAATAAAAAAAGATTCGTCAAAATCGGTTCACCCAGTAGAAAGTTATGAGGTAACATAAAAAATTAAAATATACCGTCGAATTGGTAACCTCCTCCTTTTTGGAAGTCGGTTGGAAAGGGCGACAAGGTCGCCTGCTGGGTAAGTTCGACTAATGGCATCAAGCATGATTAAGACCAGATTCGGTCGCACCCGCCACGCCACGTTACCATACCTTGTTTGTCTGATCTGAGGTTGCAATGTACTTGAAAGGGAAAGTTGTTAAACATTGTTGCTTTTAAAGCCAGTAGAGCTATGAAACACAGAGTAAACAATATCGTGTATGCATACTATTAAAAACATCCGAGCTTTGCATACAAAACCACGGCTTAAAGTCATCGAGATACAATATCTATGGAGTCACAATCGTGTTAAAAATGTCCGAACCAAAACTGCGCGCACGTACGCATTGCGCAGACTTTTTGGTTAGTTGTAGGGCAACTGCGATCCGATTACAACGCCGCGCGATGCCAGTGCTACGATGCCCTATCAGACAAGCGACGTTGAAGATTATGCAAGTGACATAACGTCTAAATTGCAGTTACTGTGGCATTGTGACTATATAATTGATGTCTAGGTATGTACAACGATGCTCGAACGTTTTTGACTGTTTTCACTTAGAGATTGTGTTTCTATAGGTATTGTATCTCGATGCTTACAGTACCTACACCTTCATGCTTTCTGCCGCACACGAAGGTATTATTATATTCAAGCATGCTATTGATAACTATTTCTAAGAATGTAGCTGGTTAGGTTAATTATACAGGATTTGCAATTAGCTTAACTCAGAAATACAATTTAATCAATACAAATGTTACTAAAATATTGAAAACGTAGGAAGATATAGTCAACAGCCTAATCCTTCGAATTGGACTTATTGGATCGAAAGCATTCATTCCCTCACATTTTTGAGGATAAAAGCAACAAAACCTGGATCGTTGGCGTTCTGTTTCTATCAAATAGAAAGATGAATGGAAAAATCAATTTCTATAATATGTAACTACGCATCTGTATTTTTTCTCGAATATAACGGCATAACATTTTGGAAAAACTCGAATTAATTTATTATTAGGTACCTCCAATTTACAAAAGTTAATTAGTTATTAAACGAATTAATTAAACATATAAATGTAGACTAAGAAACTGAAAATATTGTACGCCCGAAAAACTGCGATACTTAATGATGTATTTTGTAAAAACTCAGGTACCAGTTTTATACACTAAAGTTATTCTATTCTAACAAAAAAATAATTACAGCCAAATACTGATCGTAAAGGCCGACAATCCTACGCACTTCGCTGACTACACTTGACCTTAGAAGCACTAAAATAGTTTTTACGAGATAAAAAAAACTCAACTCGTCAGCTCACGATGATGTCATTCTGTGCAATTATTGTGAATCATTGGGAACTATTGTAAAAGAATAATAGAGGCATTGTTTTTCTTGTCTTTGGACTGAATACATGTACTTAGCTATTGACAGGCACGACAAGATTTATTTGTTGTTTCAGTAGATGGAAGGGACGCAGCGTTGCAACTCGTGCAAGCATTGATCTTGCTGAACTAGCAAAGCTCGCCAAAATAATTAATACGAGTAAATGCTGAAAACACTTAGTAGAACCACTGGGCTAAGCGAACTTTCAAAAATTGCCTAAACCCAAAACCTGCAGACTAAGCAGCCAATCAAATCTGCAAGCTAAGTGAACGCGTAAGTGAAGTGATAAGCTAGGTTAATGTGATTTTTTCTTGCCTATTTCAGTCAGTTAGTCAAAATATCGAATTATAAGGGTAAGGGACTACAGGGTGATCACTCGTTAGTAATCAACAAGAAAAATACACGTTCACTTACCTTATCACCTCACTTGCGCGTTCACTTAGCTTGCGGAATAGACCAGCTGATAGATCAGATTCAAATCCTTGCTTGCTTGCTGAACTTGCAAGCATTACCAAGCATTATTGCCATAACGAAGCAATTATTTAATGCTGCAAGCACTTAATGAGCTTGTCGAACTTGCAAATATTGTCAAGCTTGCAAAATTTGCCAAAACGAAGCGATTAGCAAATGCTGTTATCCCGGCAAAAGTTATACTAAGCCTATATAACTAATGCAGAAGAAAGTTGACACTGCGGGGCTCAGCTAATTTTGAATATGTACATTTTGAAAATGTAGGCAAGTGATAAGCTGGCCTACATATTGAGTTAGAGAGAAATCTGTATATTATTTAGCTACCTGTGTCTGTATTTGATCAATGATGGCCTCAGTAGCCTTGTCCACATCTGAACTCCTCCTCTTGTTGAAGATGCCATTCACGGAGGATCGGAGGCCTTCCTTCAGGGTCTCGCCGTACGTGAACAGAAGGATCGCGATGGCTACTTGCACGATGATGATGACCAGCAAGAACACAGCGTACTGGAACAGAATCAGTGATGATGTTAGGTGATGACGATGTCTCGTGATATTACTTATGACCTAGTACGAGTCCGCGTCGATCGTGTGACCAAGCTGTAAGTAGTGGTTCAATCAATGATTAATTTACTTACCAAGTTTTTTTTTTGACAGGAGTTTGCACATAAATAAAAGAAGGAACGACCCCGTATATTATACTTCTTTTTGGAAAAGACGTTAGTTTCTTCCAAAAACTTATACCTAAGCTGGAATGTACATTGTACACGTATATATAATCGAATTCCGGTCCAACGATCAGGGTACCGTCTATATCTTTCTTTCATAAAATCGGGTGCATGTTTCATGAAAATAAGACATTGCTTGACAACGTGTTCGGCCATATTGTATTGGCCATGCCTGCCATCTGCTATCATAAGAGACCGATTTACTTTCTGATATTACTGTATATCTAGCATTTTTAACCGACTTCAAAAAACGAAGACGGTTCTCCGCAAACGGTTAACAGATTTATATAAACATTGGAACAGCAGAGGTTCTATCCTCTGCCTTTTTTGCAGTCGGTTCAAAATTATAAAATCCAAAGTGATGTATGTCAAACCTGGTTCCACTGTAGAGAAATCTGAATTTAACCTCGTTCCTTCTGTTCCTTGATATCTCTAAAAAAATTGTTTCTTTCATAGACACTGTGTGAAAATGGATTTAAATCAAGCACAGATCCATCACAGTTCAAATTAGTACCTAGTCTGGCCTTGCGCACTCCGCACTTTAGGTATGAAGCTACAAGTAGTCGTCTTGTCGGACTTGCCGTGTCCGCTGCCGCGCGATAGACAGAGATAACGCGACAAGAGTTACGCGATAGACAGAGAGGCAACTTCTAGGTTAATATAGCTGTAAGAAGTTAGCTCACACGTCCGGAATTGCACTTTATTGTGTAGTAGCAAGAGTCGCTACTTATTTAAATGATTTTGCGCAGTGAATTTTCTGTACGTGTACTTTTATGAATAGTAAGTTTTTTTTTGTTTTCGAGGGGGCAATCTTTCAAAGATTCCCGGCTGCATTGGGGTGCAGCCAGGTTATGTGGGATTATACCCACTAAAACTCCCCCGGTGACCAGCCTTAGTTCTTGACAAGAGGGCTCCAGGATCTCCAGAGGAACGCACCGGAGCCCTCAGCACTGCGCTATGGCTCCTCCCGAGACAACTGCGTGTTATCTCAGTCCCTCCACTCGCGACAACGTTGGTCACACAACGTTGTTGTTCTCTCCCTGGGCACGCTTAAGTGGATGGTCAGAGCCCCAACTTTGACCATCACGAGCCCATAGGTCCCCTTTTAGTAGGCTCTTACTACGGGCAGGGGGTACCGGTGCCGTATTCTATTGTCCAGGCGCCAGGGCTAATGTATTCTGTGTCCTAGTCTCAACAACTGTGATCCGCTTACCGTGACAACCATGCAGTGACTCTCCCGGATTGCACCGCAGCAGCCGAAGAAGGCGATGATGAACATGATCGCTCCGATCACGATGAACACCCACGGCGCCACCGTCAGGTTCGACTTGAGCTCATCCTTGATAACGTTCCAGTTGAGTAGGAATGCCACTCCGACGCCGATGATCGCCAGCCCGAGCAGCTGTGGAACAGATATACTTTAGTCAAGGGCAACTACTCCTAGATTGATTACTATATATTTTTTTCATACATAAATAGGCTTGCGTTTGACCGCTAACTCGCCTGATGTTAAGCGATGATGCGGTGTACGATGGAGCACGCTTGCCTAGAAGAAGCCGATTCACTCGTGATTTGAAGACACCCGGATTGTAACGTTCGGGGAACACCCATTCAGGCAGCGCATTCCACAGACCAGCAGTACGCACAATAAAAGTGGAATCAAAGCTCTTCGTACAGGTTTTCGGAATGTCAACCATAAAGCGGTGTCGATTTTTCGTGCCCGCTCTGGCAGTCCGATAGAAAAAAAAATCGACACCTCTTTATAGGTGTCGATTTTTCGTGCCCTTGTTTAATTGTTTCCTATTACAGGTTTTATCGATTTTCGTAATTTTATTGTGAATATGTTTATAATTGAAAGTAGCTGCACCACGCGTTTACTCGCGTGGCGATGAAAAATGGTGTATATGAATGATGATGATACAAAGTAGCCTATTTGTTAATCCAGGACATAAGATATCTATATTCTAAAATTCATCAAAATCTGTCCAGCCATTTTAACGTGAAGGAATAACAAACATACACACTCACACACAATCACTCACACAAACACAAACTTTCGCATTTATAATATTAGTGTGAAGTGTGATTGACATGAACATGGAAAACACTAAGAATCGGTGAAATTAACGTTTCTAAAAAAATATCATTAAAATATATTTTTACATCCAAAAAATTGTTTTTTGTGCTTACGTAATTAATAAGTGCCTAAAAAGTTTAAGGGTTGCCTTCGATTTCCCTGGGATCCCATCATCAAATCCTGACATTGTGACCAAATCGGAAGTATACCCTACCGACCAAAGGTTTTTTTTTAATCGTTCAACAGTAGACGGAGAAATCGAATCGAACATACATAAAAATATACATATATATATATATACAGTGGAACATAGAACCATCCTCCTTTTTCGTCGGTTAAAGAAAAGAAAGTCAAAGACATTTTTTCTGATTCAAATAATAGTTTGATGACGATGTCAATCAGGTAGACCTCAGCAGGCCTAGCACGGGCCGTGGACAGATTGTCTTTCCACCGTTTTTATCCCGCTAGAAAGAGACAGACGTATCCATATTCTAGCTCTGTCGCGTCTACGAGCGGATAAAAACGGTAGAAAGACAATTTTTCCACGGCACATGCTAGGCCTGCTGGTAGCTTCATCGGCCTGATGCCATCAACGTCACGAACGAACATAAATTTTTGACGACATACTGAGTGATGACAATGAATGACAATGACACATACTCTGAACAATACCCGTAGAAATCGAAGTACTTACGTAACTTTCCTTATTCATGACTTAAGCTAACTTCAGACTACGCTATAATATAATAGCATATGGTTCATAACAAAACAATATCGCGCACCATACATTATTATGGACACGTTCACACTTAACTATACTATATTAATCATTGGCTCTGTCCTTATTTCCAGTCGTTTTTAATAGCGTAGTCTGAAATTTGCTTAAAGATGTGTTTTAAAGCTAAATGACCAAGCATAGCGAATCAACCAATTTCTATGCTTTTAAACAGTAAATAATAACAATGACATAAAACCCTTTCTCATAAAAAGACAATGGGAAAAGGGGAAGAATTAAACTGATGACTAGAGCATTTTGAGAGAGAAGAGAGGGCATAAAAATAGGCTACAAATAAATCTAAAGATTAGTTTTGCATTTTGGAATTAAATTTAGATGTATAGTAACGTCTGATTCAATAGTTCATTGAATTTATTTATTTATCTTGATTCTAGCGACCCGCCCCGGCTTCGCATGGGTGTAAGCTCGGCCTTCGGCGTCGCTACTATGACCCACTCCAGGAACACGAAAATTCATCCAAATTGGTCCAGTCGTTTTTAATTGTTTAGTCTGCTATTTCCGACGGAGACAAATACAACAAATCAAAAAACACGGAACGAACCACGTGTAGTGTTGAGTGCAGCTGCCATCTAAAGAATTTTTAATGATTCAAATTGAATTGACGCAAACAAAATCTGAACAACATAATCAATGTATGTACAGTATGAAGCCTGGCTGGCGCCAAAGTGACCGAAATTCTAATATCAAAGGAGCTATCAAGTAAGCCAAGGTCAGAAAGAAAACTTGGCTTTCCAAAGAGGTCAAGATCGGCAGTTAACTGTAATAGTTCTAAATCCGTGGAAACTTTTGTAATAACATTGTTATGCGTCAGTTTAAGAATCGATCGTAAAGTCCGATCGGTCATGAAGATCGTAAAACAATTGACAGATTAATATTTTTCAATTGTCTTTATTACTTAAAGATACAATTTAATGTCTACTGCTTACGCGTCGACGTTTTTGGCTAGAATTTAACTAGATGATGTTAGTACAACAGAGATTGTTGTAGAAACCGTTCGTATTTCTACCTAGAACAACTGTTGCTGTAGTTAATTCACCCTGTATAGGTCTTTGATTCCTCGGTCCCTTCCGTAACTCAAATGACATCTAAGAAAATCATTTAATCATTGTACAATGCGATTAAAATAAAAATAGGAACGGTCTAGCAGCATTTTCTGACACAATTTGCAAAGAAAGAAATGAAAAAAAATTACAATACATATCATGACATTTAATTAAACTGACTAATTTATCAATTAGACTGCTTTTTTAAATGTTTGTTACCCCAGAACGTGAACCGATTTTGGTGATCCTTACTTTAATTGAAAGTTGGTGCTTCCCTTGTTTTCCCTTTCCCTTTTTACCTCAGAACTTTTGATTGGTGATTCTTTTTTATTTGGAAGCTGGTGCTTCCCATTTGGTCCCATTTCAATTTGGTCCAGTTCTGACATTTTTATGAAGTCAGTTTTTTATATTGATAATTATTATTTAATCTTCCTTTTTTGGCAAATTGTACCAAGATTACTGAAGTTTACCGTCTTGACGTCACGTAATGGCGCTAGATTGATCCTATTCTTATTTTAATCGCATTGTAAATATTCAATTTGTTTGTTGGGCCTTTGTTGGATAGATGCCTACAAAGAACAATCTTCATTGTACAAATCTTCTTTTCATTACAGGCCTTATTGTTTTGTTCTGATGCACATCACCAATACAAAGCTACTGATATTTACAGAATCATCAAAGATAATTTCGAAATTAATAAAAAATTCATATTTTGAATTTCTGAACTGATATGAATAAATTGTTATTTAAAATGGCTTTAAAGAGCAAAGATGGCTGACCCGAGATTCAATATGGTTTATCAGAATCAGTACCATGTTTACTTGACTACGTTTAAAATTTATTACTTTACGGCTGAAGCGTAAACTTTCCGTTTTTCATCTGCGCCAGCTGACTACCAAACCACAAGTAAATAATATGCTAGATAATTTATTGTGCTTCGACACTTAGGTACTAATACCAGAATAAAAAGCGTAAGTACAAATAGTAAAGTCACAAATTTATATTAACGTTTTTATTCTGTATAAATAATTGTAAACTCAAGGGTTCACCTGAAAACAGGCGCTGATAGTTTTTGAATTTCAGCATTACTGCCGGGATGGACCCATTCGACATTAATTGTATCCTTTAGACATAAGAGTTTTGAAGTAATGTCGAATAAAATTTATTTTCTTTCTAAAGTAATACTGTACCATTCGCTCGAGAGTACTAACCGTTTTACAATTACAGTCCGGGGGCTGAGAGAATTTGTCAGACAGCTGCAATAAAAACTTCCAGGATCTTGGGTTTAGAGAGCAGTATTGAGTTCTTGACCCGGCGACAAATGATGCCATTAAGGTTTTACCATTAGAGACGTCGTACTCATTAAAAGCACTAAAAACATGGCGATATTTTACTACAGCTACATAGAACTTTATAGCCTTACAGCCTTTTTAAAGCCGTTCCAATATAAGTATAGTGTGTGTATCAATTTCTAAACGTAAACACACAACATGGCAGTTTTGATTATTATTCATACTCTAGAATCGCACATCGTACGTGTGCGTCGTAGCCAGACACAGGACGGACTAAGTTCACTCAAGCTAGTCGACTTCTGTTTGCCACCTTGCCACACAGACCTTGTTAAAACGTATCTAGCTAAGTTTATACATAACATCATGGAATTATACTCCCTTTTCTTACAAGGGTAAAAATATACACACACTAGTTGTGTGTTTACGATATCTCGTCGATTGTTTGTACAAATCTAGAAATATCATGTTTTGAATGGGAGCACGCAACTCGCCCGCCGCAGACCGACGCGACGCTAAAATTAGCAACCTCAATAGAGAACAAAATCGAGTGAAGAAATGTACAAGATGATATATACATATATTTTTTTACTATCTTTCCGCTGTGTCTTGCAGATTGATTGGTAATTATTTAACCATTATTTTGATTTTAAAAGGAATTGTAAGGTGCGTAAGTAAATTGAACGAATTAAATAAATTAGTGTAAGTACGTACTTTATACAAAAAAGGGACATTTTTGGAAAGGGACATTTTGAACCTGAACGAAGTAACGTAATGCTTAGCTGTTGAAGAACTCCCGGCTCCTGATGGTCACCAAGTGTGGGAGTAGAAAATAGCCCAAACTCAAAGGATTTCTTAATATATAGCAATAAAAGAGTTCCCCTGTTACCTCCTGGCTTTATCATCAGATCAGTTTAATGGTACCACTGCCAAGTTATTGTATTTACTGACATCCGGATTACATATACTTGCAAAGTTTCAAATCGATACAACAATTTCGAAGTAGGTTAAAACTTAAAATCGATTTCCAATTTGTTGGTTACATTACAAGTGACGCTATGCTAGTGACCTATTCCTTTAGTTATTGAACTAGTCTGTGGTCGTCCTTCGCTCGCAGTGCTTTGTACAGTTTGTAATTCTAGTTTCTCAGCACATGTTGCGTGTAGTCTTGTTCATAATCTACCAGCTATTATCCTATTACCAACACATTCTTATCGTTATGTGTCACTTTACCTCAAGTAAGTACAATATAATCTCATAGCAGTTTATGTCTAAATTGCTTCTTTTATAAATGTTGTAAGGGGTAACCTGTTGGTTTATGCTAAGTAGTTTCTCGATTCAGTCCTCTTAAGTTTTTCCCTGACATATTATACAAACATACTATATAGTTACACTAAGTATAATATAATACCTAACTATATACTTTAAAGATATACCATATAGTTTAAGTATTTAGAGTTGCAAGTATTTTGTTTAGTTAATAAAGACAAAATTAAAATGATAATGTTTTTGAGATTGTGGTCGACTATACAGATGCTAAATTGAACTTAAAACTTCCGTAGAGAATCACAAAAAATATTATTCTCGCTTAAAAGCTCTACCAAATACCTAAGCTTTTAATATATTCAGACAAGTAAACATTTGGGTTGTTTTTGGTGTTTTGTTATAATCAGGCTGACACGACATTCAACGATTTTATTGAATAATTTATCATAGAATGGAACGGCGGTTTACCATATTTTATTATCGACAGATTCCTAGGTACCTATTCACTGCTGATGTGCGTCGAATGATAAACACACAAAGTACTCGTATAGCTAAGAGAGATATCATAACCTGTGGTTTTCTCTACAAAAAACAAGTCAAATTATATTTAATATATGATAACTCGGGATATTTACCGTGAACGATGTGGAAGGAAACTATTGAAATCTCAAATTTCCAGTCTTTCATTTCAATCGAGGTGATGGTTTTCATCTCGCCAGTATCATCTCAATAGTATTAGTTTGCTTTAGAAATAAAATACGCACCCAAAACTTTTTTGGCTACTACCCGCATTCTTCAGTTTGTCTACCCGTGAACATAGTGCATGTAACTGCTTCAAAACTTTGATCACCAGGGTGCTCTTAGGCGACTCTTTACCTTACCTTTGATTACTATTCTTAATCATTTAGTACATTCTTAATAGAAATTGGGATTAGTTCCCAGTTCGTACAATACCCAATTCGTTCTATGTCGTTATTCATAGTCAATTAGTCATGGTAAATATTACATAAATACTTATAAATTTATTTTCGAGCGGCCAACTATGTCTAAACATGATACATGAATATGTACATTTTTTAAATCTATACTAATAATAATATTTTACTTCATTGCTTCATCCTGCGAGATTAGGTAACATTGTAGTAATACGTCCATGGTGTCGCCTTTCTACCACTTATTTGAAAGCTGAAACAGTCTTTTTTTTTTTTTTTTTATGTAGGTAGTTATGATTGTTTACGCGGTCTCATCGCTTGCCTTGACATTCATTCGCGTTTTAGTGCCTCGCCGATCACCACGTTATATTCAATTTTTTCGCATAAAAATTGCCAAACGATGCCAAAACAAAGTCACAAAAACGATAGTGATTATTTGAGAAGAAAGTTAAGAAGAATCGAAAATGTGACGACCGGAGACACTATAAAGTTTCTTCCCATATTAGCAGCAGCAGCGAGTCGACAAAGGACTCGCCTGTACCTCAGGACGTTGACCCGGATCATGAAGGTACTTATTAAGGGATTGACCTATAACTAAAAACAAATTTATAGATATTGTGAATAGTTGCTAGGACTATTTCCGTATCAAACTTGTGACATGACGTCACTTTCCAAATAGTGTTGTGTTCATCTTATGGGGATGGTACCTTCACATAATTTGGAACTCCAAAAATTTGGTAGATAGTTACTTTTATTAGTGACTGTGTACATTCAAAAGGAATGTTTCCTTTCACCTTGTTTACTTATCAGCTTAGATAGTAACTAAAATATTGTGCATAGTTTTGAAGGACTATCGCAAAACTGTTATCAATATTACTAGCTTTCCGGCTGTGACTTCGTTCACGTAGGCTAAAATTTGTCAAATCTACAACCTGTATACAACTACATAACTTGTATTGTTGTCGTATCCGCATCATACATATCTATGTTTGTGCAATTCTGTTGTGGCCATCTAACAGGGATGTGACCCTTCGCTATGGATACACAGGTACCTACATGAGGAGAGTACTTCAATGGCAGAAGCCAGTGTCTTAGATATACTGCAGACAAAACCGTCCGCTGAAATGGGACTTGCAGAACCTTCGGAATTGGATGAGGTACCTAATTCACCTCCTGGAGAAATACCTTCAGGATATAAAAAAAAAAAAAAAAAAAAAGCGTTAGAGTATAATCAGAGACAGATCGCAGCAAGTATAACCTGCATCAGTGAAGCTCTCACTCGATTGTTCTCATTAGAATACAAGGATCAGACCGTATTAAAAATTATTAATCGAGGCTGATTGAGTGCGATACAAAACATAACGAGTCGATGACACGTAGGAGTTTTATATGTTCTACAATAAAGAAGGACATTAAATATCAAAACAAAACTGAAATAGACGGTTTCTTATTCGGTGAAAAGTCGGCCGACACTCTCAGGGCTGCAAAACCAATAACAAAATCGGGTGCTGAAATAAAAATTACACCGGAAAGAAAGACTTCCCCAGCGCAGAAGCCGAGGCAGGCTTCTATCCAGGCTTTAAACCAGAAGCCTCCGCTCTCGATAGCCAGCAGGCGGGAGCAGCGAGGACATTCGAGCCCACTCAAACGACATCATCGACACCACGGCCACGGCTACCGCATCATCATCAGCAGCGACAGCCGCCGCGCTCACAGTATCAGCCGGCCCCGCGCCGCTAAACCAGGTACGTTCCGCTGGACGTTTGGCCTATTTTTATGACAAGTGGCAATTAATAACTAATGACCCAGTCATATTATATAAGGATACAAGATCCCATTTTCTAAACCGGTTTCCCAATTACATAAACCGAGTTCACCGGTGTTGTCATTATCAGAATCTGTTCAATACAAAGTGGCCATAACTGATCTTTTAAATAGCGGAGCTATATCACAATGTGAACCGTGTGAAGGACAGTTTGTTTCCAGTTATTTTCTTATTAAAAACCAAACGGAGCAAACAGATTTATATTAAATCTAAAGTCCTTAAACAAACACATCTCAACTGATCATTTTAAAATAGAAGATTTGAGAACAACGTTGAAGTTAGTATCAAATAACAGTTTTATTTGTGGCCACTCTTAATTTTTAGCATCTATACATCCGAGCTACAGAATGTACCTAAGATTTAAATATGATGAGATATTGAATCAATTTAATGTATTACCGTTTGGTCTGAATACAGCCCTTTTTCGTCTTTACTAAGTTATTAAATCCAGTGATGTGTTTACCCAGATCTTTATGTCATCTATATTTTTAGATGATACAATAAATGTACAGTTTCAAAAGACTATCAATGTTGTCTAAAAGATGTTTCACATACAAAAACTCTTTTAGACTCCTTAGGATTTATTATAAATACAAAAAAAAAAAAAAAAAACTGCAAGACCCCGAGTACCGTGTGCGAGTACCTCGGTTTCCTTATACACAAAAAAAAAAAAAAAAAAAAAAAAAAAAAAAAAAAAAAAAAAAACACGTTAGCCTGGCCGAAGAAAAGCGCTTGGACTTCTCACCGCAGCTTGCCCGCGGTCCAGTATGGTTTTGGTTTGATGTATACCAAACATGGAAAGATGCAAATACCTTGCTTTGTGTAATACAAATAACTATGATAGCTACATGTCATTAAGTATGATTTTACATGGTGGTAAAAATATATTGATATTGAAATGTCAGTCAACCCTGTTAGACAAGACAGGTACTGTCTAGATATTTTAGTCAGATGCTAGAAAATCAGGATGGTGGTGGCTTGCGTCACCGCCAGTGGCCAATGGAGTAGCTTAGAATCAGTCAAACATGTTAACTATCTAGAACTCCTTGCTGTTTTTTTTCCGGCTTACAGTTATTAATCGTATGGGTGGAGTTAGATTCCCATATCTTACTGAATTAACACGATCATTGTGGCAGTTCTGTGAAGCTCGTGAGATATTCGTGTTTGCTTCATATATAAATTCAAAAGACAACGAATTATCCGATTCGGTGTCAAGAAAACTCCGGACACTGAATGGGAGCTTTTCATGCTTTTCAAAAATTGCCCGTCTTTGGACAACCACACATTGCCTTTTTGCATCTAGAATAAAAGAAAAAAATATATTACAAGATATATCTCTTTGGAATGGAGACCCCGGTAAATTGGAAAGATCTATCTTTCCACGCTTTTGCGGTAATTATAAAATAAGTAATTGAGAAAAATTATATCAGTAGGCTGAGGGTATAGTTGTGGTTCCCTTTTGGCCCACACAACCCTGGCTTCCCCTATTTCAAGACCTGCTCTGTTCGCAAATAATTCAATTTAGACATCGTGATAATGATAATGTATTGTTATTTAATTCCAACACTCGAATTCCATTCAGTCACCCGAAGCTCACGTTGATTGCAGGGAAGTTATCAGGACGGCACTACTAAATAGAAGCGTACCACCGTCATCGCTAGATATTATGATAGCTTCCCTGTATAAAAATCAATAAAACAATACGACGTCGCAAAAGACGTTGCGTCAGTATTTGTAATAAAAAAAAAAATAAAAAAAAAATATATGAGGGGTCAACCCCGATGGTAATTTATTTTCTGAGTTATTCCAGTTCGGATTACAATATGGATCATTAAACAGTCATCGCTCTGATCTATCATTGATCCTAGGATCGAGAGTATGGTCTGATGACCGCGTTACTAGGCTATTCACAGCGAATTGGATAGCTATTCAAAGGTTTTTACAGGCTGCGTCCTCCGGCTCCAAAATACAATATAACATGGGACCCGTCAATTGTTTTAGATTGTTTGTCAGATTGGTATTCCAGTAGTAATTTAAATTTGGAATATTTAACAAAAATACCGTCACTTTAATGATGGTCGTAACTGCACATAGAGTGCAGACTATTAGTAAAATAAAATTAGAAAATATTGCTGTCAATGATCATAAAATACCTATAAAAATACACGACTTAGTAAAAACATCACCAGATTCAGCTCAACCTCGCCTAAATATTTCGTTTTCCAAAGACCGGCCTGAAATATGTCCAACAGAGACGTTGCTGGCTTACATTGATAGGACAAAATCTTAACGAAATAATGAGAATGCCCTAGTCATCAGTTTTAGAAGACCGCATAAATCAGTATCTACGAATACTATCAGTCGGTGGATAAAGGACACGCTATCAGCTAGCGGAGTTGACACCTCTATATTTTCTGCTCATTCCGTCTTGTCATCATTGATACAATACGAAATATAGCGGGGTGGCACTCCACCAACGTACCACGTGCAACGATACCGTAATTGCCAGATTTTACCATAGAGATATTCAGTATAATCAGTCTAATCAATTTGCTTTATCGATCCTAATCACTGAATCAAAATTGAAATATGTATACCTACATAGTAAACAAATTTATAACGGATGAAGTAACGTAATTTTGTTGTAACCATAAGCATAAACATATAGTTCATTCTCGTGAATATTTCATATATCACTGAATGATTACAATATTATCATACCTAAAAAGTGTTTTAATATTTCACTATCTTTCAAAATCTACAATGTTACCTAATCTCGCAGGATGAAGCAATGAAGTAAAATTGGAGATTAAACGAACTTCTTACCTGAAGTGAAGTTCTATCCCAATTATACGAGTTGCTTCATCCGAAGAGATTAGCTCCCACCCAACCCTAAGACCCCCATTAAGTGAAATATTAAGGTTCCAGGCTTTCAACTAAATGAATGTCAAGGCAAGCGATGAGACCGCGTAAACAATCATAACTACCTACATAAAAAAAAAAAAAAAAAGACTGTTTCAGCTTTCAAATAAGTGGTAGAAAGGCGACACCATGGACGTATTACTACAATGTTACCTAATCTCTTCGGATGAAGCAACTCGTATAATTGGGATAGAACTTCACTTCAGGTAAGAAGTTCGTTTAATCTCCAATTATAAAGAGGATTTGTTTGTTTGCATTGAATAGGCTCCGAAACTACTGAACGGATTTGAAAAAATCTTTCACTGTTGGGAAGCTACACTATCTCCGGGTGACATAGGCTATATAATATTTTGTAGCCAGGCCGAAGGCCAAGCTTACACCCGTGCAAAGCCGGGACGGGACTAGTTGTAAATAATCTGGGTGTCTTCACCAATCGAATCGGTTTCTTCTGGGCATGCGTGCTCCATCGTATAGACTGCATTGCGCTTAATATCAGGCGAGTTGGCGGTCAAACGCAAGCCTATTACCGAATTTAAAAAAAACAGGCCAGTATTTCAGTATGCTTGAAACGAACTCACTGTTTTCACAGTTTTCAAAGAAATATGGCGGCAACGAATGTGAAAACAGATGGATGTTTTCGCGAAACGTATTGTATGAGTAATTTGACACTTTATTGATACAGATGACGAGTGCAGGTGGGAACCCGCTGGGGACAACCCAGTATGTAGGTATATCGCCATCATCATCTAGCTGAATATAATCTCGGCATTTTCAAGGTCGGAGTGAATAGGACCAGAGAACCAGAAGAACCAGAGTCACCGACATAGCTATTAAAATTTGCAAGTTGAAGGGGCAATGGGCAGGCCACATCACTCGAAGAACTGATGGCCGATGGGGAAGAAAGGTTCTTGAGTGGAGACCACGAACTGAAAGACGTAGCGTAGGTAGGCCTCCCACTAGATGAACCGACGAGATTGTGAGAGCCGCGGGCATCCAGTGGATGCAGATGGCAGGATGTCGTTCAGTGTGGAGGTTTCAGGGGGAGGCCTATGTTTAGCAGTGGACTTCTTTTAGCTGATGATGATGAGTGAATAGGTATCTTCCCAGTCTGCCGACTACAGAATGTAGCCTATAGATGACATTTTGGGCTGGAAATGATGAAAAATCTAAGTTATGGTGTGCGGTGCGAGCGGAGGCACACATCAAAGTCGGTTTGACCGATTTAGGGTATAGTAAAGATATAGGAGGTAATATAGGTTGGTGCGCATGAGCAGGTACTTGAGCGACGTGATGTAGTTAGTAGAGAACGATGCCATGAAGACAGCAGAGAATTCGACAAACAAGGAATACGACTCAACTTAGACTTACTTTAGACCTTCAACGGTCTATGGACAGTCTTACTGTTTATTTAGTATTAGTTTTAGCTAGTATTTTGTTTAGTTAATAAAGGAATACGACTTACCTATTTTCGACAAATGACGATATTTCTTACCCGACCGACCAATAAGGAGAGTAATGTTTTTCGGGTGTAAGTAAGTAAAATGCGATTAAAATAAGAAAAGGATCGGTCTAGCGCCATTTTAAAACGGAAAGTAGGTATAGTGACTGATCCTCCAAATCACTTCATCACAAGTAGGATTAAAAATCCTCCTATTTGTACCTATAATTATGTATATCGTCACGGAGAGGTAAATGCGTAGGAAGCGTAACAGACATTATCTACACTAATATTATAAAGAGGAAAGATTTGTACCTATTTTTGTATGTTTGTAATGAATAGGCTCCGAAACTACTGAACCGATTTGAAAAATTCTTTCACTGTTGGGAAGCTACACTATCCCCGGGTGACATAGTCTATATTATATTTTGTAGCGAGGCCGAAGGCCGAGCTTACACTCGTGCGAAGCCGGGGCGGACGGCTAGTAATATATATTTTACTTGAGACGATCTTCAAGGCTTCGTCGGCATGAGAAAATAAATTTGATTATTTTGTAGATACAAGTATTAAAAACAAAAGATCTCCTAATCATTACTGAGAAAAGAGGTCAGAGATATGAAATATTTTTTCAGAATATAATTAAAGAATTTTGTTTTTAATACTTACTAGCTGATACCCGCTACATCGTAGTTCGTACGCGTGAAGCTAGGCCTTCGGCATCGCTACTATGACCCGCTCCAGGAACACAAAATTTCATCCAAATCGGCCCAGCTTTTTGCTCACCGTTTAAACCTTTCCTAAACTTCCACAAATATTTCAAGATCAAAATTAGTCAAATCGGTCCAGCCATTCTCACAACATCAATTGATTTTTAAATATAGAAGATACAGGAATTACGTATGATTATAAAGTTTACGAAAAAGACAGCCGAATGCGGGTGAAACTATAGTCTGAAGAACCAGGCCGAATATGCCCGATTCGTCCCCCAGATATTCGGCTCGCATAAGATTAAAACTGGTTCCAGCCCTCATTTTATGTCCGTTTCGGTTAAGGTGAGTTAATTTCCGTAAAGTATTATATTTAAACCCTCAATAAAAGTGCTGATAATTTTTAAGTGGCTGGACGTATTTTCTTGAATCACAGCTAAGAATACTCTTGATCAAGTCCCCCTCCAAACGAAAAACACTAAATCAAAATTGGTTTAACCATTACGCTACGATGCCACAAACAGATACACAGACACACACGTAAAGTTTTAACACAACTCTTTATTGCGTTGGCGCTTAAAATAGGGTGTGAAAACTGAAAACTTATAAAATAAAAAGTTATATGAGAAAGAGTAGGGATTAGAGACTTAAAATATTAGATAGCTAAATCAAAAAAGATAATATTCGACAAGAACGAAGCTCAACTTGGTACGCTTAAGTTTATGTAGGTACCTACTAGGATTTGAAATGAGGTAAGAGAAAATGTTCACTCAAATTATCACTTTTGTTGATAAAAAGTGGTGTAAATTGTGGAATCACGATGCTTATACACAGAGGCAAAGCAATGTTTAGTGCAGGACAAACAAATAAAGTGGAGTAGGGCGTCGATGATGAATTGGTGACCAGACGAGGTGGCGGTAAAAGACAAGCCTGTTAATAAATAAATTAAAATGGTGATCGATGCCACTTGACATTTTTAACCCCCGATGCTAAAAGGGGTGTTAGAAATTTAACGCACTGTTCTGTGTATCTAAAATCATCGTAGCTCCCAAACAGCTGATTTAGATTATTAATATTATTTTTATTTGAAAGTTCACTTGATCAACGAAAATCAGATCAGCCGTTTGAAGATTATCACGGCGGTAAAACAAAACAATTTAAATACTTGTTAGAAAACTCAAAGAGTTGTTCATGAACATGCCAGAGTATAAATCACTACATAGTAATAAAACAAAGTCGCTTCTCTCTGTCTGTCCCTATAATATATGCTTAGATCTTCTACGCAACGGATTTTGATGCGGTTTTCACTATCAGTTAGATAATTTTTCACGGAAGGTTTATATATATATAACTAGCCGTCCGCCCCGGCTTCGCACGGGTGTAAGCTCGGCCTTCGGCTTCTCTACAAAATATAATATAGCCTATGTCACCCGGGCTTCCCAACAGGGAAATAATTTTTCAAATCGGTTCAGTAGTTTCGGAGCCTATTCAATGCAAACAAACAAACAATCATATATTTTCTCTTTATATCCGTTTGATGCCGGGGCGGGTCGCTAGTAAGTTATAAAACAAGGTAAAACACGTATTTTTGTGTGGTTTCCATAATATCTACCACATTGCTAGGGCATGATTTGGACTTGACTGTGGTTCACTTTGCTCGACTTTGCGACTATGACTCATCATCATCATCAGCCAGAAGACGTCCACTGCTGAACATAGGCCTCACCCTGTAACCTCTGAACGACATCCTGCCTTCTGCATTCACTGGATGACCGCGACTCCCACAATGTCGTCGGTCCATCTAGTGGGAGGCCAACCTGCACTGCGTCTCCGGTTCGTGGTTTGTGACGATGACTAGTTCACGTTATTTAAATCTTTAAAAAATCCAATACTTGACGCTGGCAAATGTACAAGACGTGAGACGCCAAACCCTCTCAAGCCGGAAAAAACGTTTTACCCCAAACGCTGAACGCATATCACCTTGAACCTTCTCCGTTCTGCCGAGGGTAAAAATTAATTAATTGCATCGTTTCAGATTACCTACTTGCCTTGAATAAGGAAAATCATACAAATAGGTACCTGTTCATATTTTTTTAAGATGTAGGTAAATAAGTTGTATCCGCCATTGTAGCTCTTCAAAAACCCACTCAAGTTTCAAGATGGCGTCACCGTATGAGGTAAACATACCAATCGTCGGCCTCTTTTTCGTTATCGTGAATTTATTAAGGCTCGTTTAAACGCTCTGACCGAGATATTTTACGCCAGTTGAGTTTGCATAAGCTACAGTAAGAACTACGGATTTTACAAGCAGCTGTACATTGCAATTGCGTAATGCCTACCTTATGTATTATGTCATAGTGTCGAGATACTTCTTAACAGACTTCAAAAAAGGCGAAGGTTCTATGTTCCACTGTTTTTTTATATGTATGTATGTTCACCGATATCTCCGCCAACTGTTGACCGATTTCAAATATTTATCTTTTGTTCAGTAGGGTATACTTCCAATTTGGTCCCATTTTCACGCAAGTCAGGATCTGATGACGGGATCCCAGGGAAATCGAAGGCAAACCTCAAATTTTATAAGCTCTTATTACCTCGTGCAGAATTGCATTCACAAAACACGCATGGTTTACAATTTTTATCGGAAACCGTATTGTGATTGAAAGCGGTCAATTTTAGATAACATTGTTACTGATAACTGATAAATTCAGTCAATAACTTTAACTAGAAGTGGTTGACAACTAAATTGGGTATTTAAATAGCCGATAACGGTATCTGCAAATGTCAAGAGTTATTAAGACAGTAACTTGTTTGTAGATCTCGTTTTGAACTCGACTTGGGCTTTCATCTGCAGGATAAATGCCATTGCAATATATGTAATTAAATACCAACTCTGTTTGAAGGAAGCTATTTTATAACAATTAAAAACAGATTGGACATTATCTTTATAATAACATTGCAAAATGTATGAAGCAAATTGAATACATTTTGCAATCAAATTTCTTCAAGCATTTTTCGTATTGATCTTCTATTTGATGGCAGAGGAGATAGCAAAAGTTTTTTTTTCGATCTCTTCCACCAAAATAAAATACCACACAATACAATCACATTAAAAACCGACTTCAAATTTTATTTTATCTTTTATTACAAAATAGGCTTGCGCTTGGCCACCACACAATACAATCACATTAAAAACCGACTTCAATTTTTTTTTTTTGTAAATTAGGCTTGCGCTTGGCCGCCAACTCGCCTGATGTTAAGCGATGATGGTGGCAAACGATATGACGTCATGTTTTACATCTGCCAGGCGTACTACTAAGCAAATTTGTATCTTTTAAAACGTTGGAAATACGCGAAAAAGATAGCTCTGACCAGTGAAGGCGGCCTTTATAATAATATACCAATTATTCTGTTTTTATCTCATAAACAAAACTCACTTAAATATACCCATCTGCGGATGTTATTAGGTTCTAGGTCAAAGTATTTAGAGCATACTTTAATGCACAGTGGGGTTTTTAGTAATGTTATCTCATCAAATATTATCGTCACAAAGAGCGTGATATCAACAAACAAAACCTACAACAACCTATTGTAGTATTGATCCACGGCTGACCTAAATTCTCGGACTATATAGCCTGAACATTTCGGTAGTTTCATTAATCGATGTGTTTACTTTTGCTGACCAGATAAAGTAAATATTGATTTGGAAATATAATATCGATAAGTACAGTTTTTTGTTTTTGTAGTGGTAGGACTTTTTTGCAAGGGTCCGCCTGGGGAAGTACCACACCTTTGCCAGTTATTCAACCTCCAAGCAGTAGTGTGCAAACACTACTGTGTTCCGGATTGAAGGGCAATGTTTCCAGCGAAATTACAAGACACAGAGATTTGACATCTTGTATCTCGGGGTGACGAGCGCAGTGCATTACCATCCAGGGTTTTGAACTGTTGAAGTTCAAAATTCTGAGTGGCGTTGAGTTGTTATGGGCGAGCGTGAAGAGCCATCAGGCGCGACTTCGCTAGTCTCGTCACTCAATATCATAAAAAAAAGTTAAGGCAGTCTAAACTAATCCCGGCCAAGTATTTTAAGAAATAAGATCACACATTCAATAGTTGATTGAATCGCAGGCGCAGGCGTTACTTGCAGAAGTTCACTTTCAAAACTGTTTTGACGGATCTCTAGTGTATTTTCAGTTTAACGTCGCATTATAATAAGTTTATAATAAGGAATGGAATTTGGGATTAATCTTAATCAGTTTTGTTTTACAGAATTTTGTCAATGATGCTAATTCAACCTAACCTGAAAATGTCTAGAAAAGAAGGTACTTACACTAGAGATTCGTCAAAACGGGTACATTTCGTTTGGTAAGAATCCCATTTGGTAAACCTCTTAATGTACCTACCAAAAAGTTGCGTTTAGTAAACATCCTCATTTCCATACAAGAAGTTTCTTTTGGTAAACTTTTAAAGACTTCCTTTTATTTCCCATTTGGTAAACTTTCTGTAGAAGTTAGTACGGTCAGGTTAAAAAGCTCACATTCATTGATTTTACTTGACGACAACCAGTAACAATTAATTCATCTGTGCGGTCAAGGTATAATCGGAAGAAGTGGAAACAGTCTTGGAAAATAAATAAATAAATATCTGGGACATTATTGCACACATGGTCATCTGACCCCAAACTAAGCAAAGCTTGTAATATGGCTGCCAGAGACTGATATACGTACATATATTTTTTTAAGTATGTATTTAAACTAATTTTTTATTTGTATTTATTAACACCCAGACATAGAACAAACACAAATGTTCATCACACAAATGTTTGTTCTAGATGGGAATCGAACCCACGCCCCCAAGCACAGAAGTTAGGTTCACTACCAACTGAGCCACCGGGGCAATCATTTAAATTAATAAACAGTTCAAATCATTCTTAACAAAATTGGAAAGAACTTATAATTTACATGAAGCTGTTGGTTGAGAATTGATGATAAGAATATATGCAACCATAAAAATGTGGGAGCGCACATGACCCAGAAACTAAAAGTGATGACTGCAAATTACCACACAATGTGATGAACTGTTGAGTAACCCATGCTTTCAAGACAAGATTGTCTTCAAGCTTTCTCAATGTATTCGAGGAATTATATTACTGAGAATAAGAGCAAGAATTTAGTATATACATGGACATATTATTACATCGTAGAAAATAAAAAATATCATCTAACAAAAAATCAGGCATATTTTTGTCAGATCATATTTTGCAAAACAGTGGGGTTAGTACGAGAACTTGCGAAAAAGTGATCGATACGTAAACGATAGCAAATGTATGAAAAATTCAGTTTCCTTTTACGTCCGATAGAGGCGCTGTTCAATGTTTCATACATTTTGCTATCGTTTACGGAATGAATACTTTTTCGCAAGTGCTCGTACTAGGGCCTCAGTATAGTATTAAACAGTAACAATAAAACCTGGTATCTAAGTCAAAGCAGGTTGTTGTCGCCACCAATGAGGTTGCTTCAAGGAGTTATATAACGCGGGTGAAACTGCGGGGTGCAGCTTATTATTTAATAAATATATTAAAGCCTTTTTAACACGCTTTTGTTAGCTTGGTATGTATATATGTAACGGAATCTTTGAACTTGATTTGCAACTTTTGACGTCGAATTAAATTGACATTTTGCACACTCATCAAGGACCACAGAAAAGATAAACGAAATAATGCTCACTTCAGTGACAAGGATCGATGACAATGCAATAATTTAAATAGTTCGTACCATTATCCTTACCAGCACAGACCTACTACTTACCAGGAACTTCAGGATTACCGATTTTGAAGTGTGTTTTTTTTAGTTTTTCAAACTGTGAGAATTATTTACATATGACAGAACGGAGAAGGTATTTGCGTTGTGTGTGAATGAGAGAAGGAAAAATGTTTAGCTTGATACAAAGCTCTTGACTTGACACAGAACTCTATTTGTCTCGAGACTTATGTAGCATACATTTGTTGATAGATATGTATGGATCCGAGATTTGCGAGACCGTATAATGATGATGATGAGAAGCTTTTAAAGCAGATATATAAATAGCTGATGACAGGAACTATGACGCAACGTGACCCGGCTAAACAAGTCCAGGTGTCCCTCCATTGCACAAGTCCCGCGGGTCGACGACCGTTCGACAATCACGCCTACAAAGGGGGGAGGGCATTCATAGACTAACAACACCATAAATAGTTTACTATCAAGCTGTTCATTTTATAAAATGCAGATTATTAATATGGATAAAATTGTAATATGACATCTAAGTATATGAGATCTTTGCATGACATGCGTAATGGGTGATTGAACGTTCTCTGACGTAACCTAGTCTGACCAGTTATCAGTAGGTATATATATGAATATAATCAGTAGGTAGGACTCCAAAACGGCTGGACCGGTTTTGATGAAACGCAATCTTCAGATTAGCCCAGCGAGTGATCCTGTGAAGTTATGTATAGCGATCGGATGAAAAGAATCGTTTTTTTTTTGTAGTTTTTTATTTTATTTAATATTTTTCCTACAAGGAACAAGAATTGAAGCATACACAATGACATATTATATTATAGAAAAAAAATTGTCATGTCAAAGGAGATGGCTGTAGCTACAAGGGGGTTGCATTGTTTTCATCTTCTACTGGCAGATAGCTGATATTATAAAAAGTAACTTAGAACTGTCGTTCTGGCGAACTGGGACCACGAACTGGAAGACGTAGATCCCGCCTCAAGATGGACCGACGACATGACAAGAGACGCGGGCATTCAGTGGATGCAGATGCAGAGGCTATCGTTCAGTGTAGAATTCTAAGGGAGGCCCTGGTTTGGGGCCCATTGGTGTGTGTATCACTGACTATGTACCTATATGCAATAACAGAATTTCAATACTTTAGTGAAGTCATTAAGTATAATTGTTTTTTTTTTCTACGTTCTGTTTAAATAATAATTTATGGATACTTATCTTATTTTATTTATGTTCTACTTCTGTGTCACATAGAAAATTTATTTTTAGTGGAAATAAATTTATCTTATCTATATATATATTATACTAGCCGTCCGCCCCGGCTTCGCACGAGTGTAAGCTCGGCCTTCGGCCTCGCTACAAAATATAATATAGCCTATGTCACCCGGGGATAGTGTAGCTTCCCAACAGTGAAAGAATTTTTCAAATCGGTTCAGTAGTTTCGGAGCCTATTCATTACAAACATACAAACATACAAAAATAGGTACAAATCTTTCCTCTTTATAATATTAGTGTAGATACAGCAGTGGACGACTTGGCTGATGTGATTTTTTGTTACCTAATAATGTGGATACTCATATGCATCTATCAAAAAATATAAAAGTATGTAGGTATATCAGTCTCTAGCAACCGTAGTGAAAGCTTTGCTTAGTTTGAGACCAGATGACCATGTGTGCAAAAATGCCCCTAGATATCTATCTACTAAGATACTCAGAATACAGAAACAACTTCTGTATTCTGAGCTAAGATACTATCTAACGATGTTTCAATTTTGGAAGCAATTCGTGAAGGTATCTTGAAAATGTACCTATTTCTATAATAGTTGGCTATCCTAGCATGGAGGGGCCACTACAACAGGAAGTTAATCTAATTAAAATCAGTTCACGTTTCCCGCTTTGCCGCTCCCACCATTGGTATGCATCACGCTTCTACTACTACTGTAATCCAATGTTAGGACGGTATCCAAACCGGCAATATCGTATTATAAATACCAAAATAATTGTTTATTTGTTACAGTGTTAACAAACGTGCGGATTTGATTGACCTCAACCGCTGTCTGACCAACGGGAGAGAAAATGAGGGAAATATGTTATTTTCACTCTTTCTGTCCCGTTGGTTGGACGGCGGCGGTCCGTCAACCAAATTCACACGTCTGTTGTTAGCTACTTTACAGTATGGAAAAATCTTTCCAAACTTTAAGAGGGTAGTTTTATTTTTATTTATTATGCGATTTTGTTCCGGCAAGTAAAGTATACAATTATTAATTTAGTTACGTTTGTGTTTTTATTTTAATTTAGTACGTTTATTATGATTCTAAATATGTATACTGTACTGGTCGATTTTTATTTTATTTCGATCGATCTAACAAAAATTGGATCCATATAGAATATTTCGTGCAAACAGATCAACAGAAATAAAATAAAATCATCTGAAAGTTTGGAAAGATTATTCCGTACTGTTAGACAAATCGAACTAGTATTCTAACAGATTGGAACAAATCCGACTAGGCGTTCTGAATCAAAGACTTTCTTAGCTATACCTAGTCTGTGTTCTGAATAATATTTGACATGGAAATAGTGTGGTATGAAGAAAGATTTTTTTAAGGCTTGCATTTGATCGTCATCTCGCCTAATATGAAGCGATGATGCATTTTACGATGGGGTACGCTTGCCTAGGAGAAACCGATTCCCTCGTGATTTAAAGAAATCCAGATTGTAACTACCGGGGAACGTATTCAGGCTATTTCAGACAGCGCCATCGATAGTCTAGCAGTTCGCATAATAAAAGTGAAATCAAAGCGCTTCGTACGGGTTTCGGAATATCAATGGTAAGAACAGTGTGAGCACTTCACCATAGCCTATTATTGTAGTTTCGTATGCATCACTACATTTGACTCAACCTTACAAAACAGAATCATTAATTTATTATTGCGTCGTAACGAAGCATTAGGTCATCCAGTGGGAGGATTAAGCATTATAAATCACGTAAATACGACTGGGGGTCGTTCCTGTGGAATGTTTGGACGAAATTCGGTCAGGCGAGTGGAATATAATAGGGTGGCGTCATTATCGGTGACGGAGTGTGACGCCAGCTAGGCGGGAAACCGTATTGTTATTGTGGGATCTAGCTACATGTCAAATATGTCAATGTTTGTAGTTTTTGATTGAACTGCTGGCATTTTGGAAAAACTCACACACAGCGGGCAATGGAGAGAGAGCTACTCGTATGCTCGGAGCTTCTTTGCGCGATAGAATGCGGAACGTGGATATACCGACATAGCTATTAAAATTTGCAAGTTGTAGTGGCAATGAGCAGGCTACATCGCTCGAAGAACCAATATCTGATGGGAAAGAATAGTTTTTGAGTGGAGATCACGAACCGGAAGACGCAGCGTAGGTAGGCCTCCCACTAGATGGACCGACGACATTGTGAGAGTCGCGGGCATCCAGTGGATGCAGAATGCAGATGGCAGGTTATTGTTCAGTGGGAGTTCTAAGGGGGACGCCACAGACCTGTAGATCTGTGGGGAAGCCTATTTTCAGCAGTGGACGTCTTCTGGCTGATGATGATATAGTTTTGATCACCGAGCCTCCATTTATGTCACTGTCATTGTGACAGCAATTTTTTGATATCTTAGACTAAATACAAGAATAAATACACCAACCAACTCAATTCTGTTGTACTATTCTATAAACTAAACTGACAGGACTTTTCCTTCTACCTTTCCCTCTAAGCCGGTTTTCATTAATTTGTCGTCTTACGTTGTTAAAATTAGATTATTGTTTTGTAGAGGATCAAATAAAAGTGAAAGAGTGAAACCCAATAGATTACAAGCAAGGCTGATTGTGCAACGAAACATCCGCTAAACTCGTTAACATAATCGTTACAAAAATATGTTGCAAAAAGCGGGTCAGCACACTTGAAATAGGTACGAATTGGAAGGAACCAGTTTTAAATAGACCAGACAAGACTTAAACGAGACAAATTCTATCATCCACTTCACAACGCTATGACAAACAAGCAGATTAAACATCCGTTGATATTAATTGCTTTATGATTCACGTAGCAATTACGAGTTTATCTGAATAAGTGGTGAATAACGTACTAAGAAGTAATAAAATAGCTATTTAGCAACAATACCTCACAGTAGTGATGAACCTGATGATAACTCACGAGGCTAACAGAAACCCGTTTGTTACCGGTTAGAGCTATCTATCTTTCGAGCATTTTAAAACACAATAACTGGCCAAGTGCGAGTCCGGCTCGCGCACTGAGGGTTCCGTACCACCACAAAATACAATAATAAATAATCAATAAAAAAATACGATTACGACTACAATTTATGTAAAGATAAGCAAAATAGTAATTAGGTTTATTTAAATTTTTATTTCAAATCTGTATTTTCAGTTCTCACTCAGTGATATTTTTTGTCTTCAAAAATATTGAAAACATTTAAATATTCGAGTAAAAAAATTGGCCAGTATTATTATTTGATGTTCAGTAATTTTTTATTCTTTAAAAATGTTAAAAATATTTAAATATTCGAGCAAAAAAATTTGCCGGTATTATTTTTTGATGTTCGGTAATTATTTAATCTTCAATATGTTGAAAACGTTCAAAAACCTTTTTGAGAAAAATAATGCCGGTATTATTCTTTGAAGTATTGTTCAATGCGGGCGGCGCCATACCATAGTCTGACTGAGCTGCATATCTATTCTGCAAGCTAAGTGAACGCGCAAGTGAAGTGATAAGCTAAGTGAATGTGATTTTTTTCTTGCCTATTTCTGCAGATAAATGTCAAAACATCGAATTATAATGGTAAGGGACTACAGTCAAGGGTTCCATTCAAGGGTCAAGGGTGATCATTCGACATTTTGACATTTCTCTATAGTAATCGACAAGCAAAATAGAAATACGCGTTCACTTAGCTTATCACCTCACTTACGCGTTCACTTAGCTTGCAGAATAGACCGGAGCTCTGAGACCGTTGGCTTGGCTTGGGGCGATGATATCACCCCGCTCGACTGTGTGACGTGTTGTGTACATTGGAATCTTCGATTAGAATAACTCTGAGTCTCGGACCCATAAACGGTATTTTAATTGATTCAATTGAGACCTTGAGTTTAGCTGTAATATCTAAGTTTTTATTTTGCAAAGCACGTGCTGTTGCTAAGCATTACGTATGATATATTCTTTTAATTTTGACAAAAAGAAACGGTCTACTAAACTTATCTATTGAACCAACAAAATGCTGGCCACATTACCACGTTGTATGTCAATGCTCACCCTTTGAACAAAGCACTAGAGGCTAGAATTTTGGTCACGTGTTGCATAGACCAGACGTGATGACGAATTCGTCTTCTCTAGAAATATTTTCAAAAAATGTAGACTTTCAAAATCCCGCTCTCCAGGGCCCTATGATTTCGACCCCCAAAGGCTCAAAAAAGTACCCAAAGTCCATGCAGGTTAAATTAGCTAACAGACGTGACGGATTTGGCTGACGGACCGCCGCGCCGTCTGACCAACGGGAGAGAATTTTTCTCTTTCTCTCAGACGACGGTCCGTCAGCCAAGTTGACACGTCTGTTAGACCCGTAACAGACACGCCAACATGGCTGACGTCAACGACGTCAACCAACGAGAGAAAAAAGAGGGGAATTATACTCTCACTCTTTCTCTCCCGTTGGTCAGACGACGGTTCGTCAGCCAAGTTCGATAAGTCTGTTACGGGTCTTAGGGCTTTCACATGCACACCTTGACAAAATCTTGTCGTCACTACGTAGAGCGAGAACGTGACAAGGCACTTACGTTTTCATATGTCTCGCTTTGGCATGATGAAAAGAGTTGACAAATTATGTCGTAGTGCGCGCCGCTTTAGCCCTGTTGGGTAGGTACTATACTAAGTTAGTATATTTGCGACTTACGTCTTTTGAGGTCTTTTAAATTATTCAAGTGATATACCGATGTCATTTTAGTATACAAAACCTTGAGTCAGCATCACGTACACGTTTTCCTTATTCAGTTAAGGACTCCCTTGGCCTAGTTCGCTAGTTCTGCAGTGATATCGGGGAAATCTTGAAGGACCTTTCAAATGTTGTGTTCGCGCTTCATTCCTCATCCAACCTTGACTAACGCCATTTCATATTTATTTACTTCTAAGAAGTCAGACTCTGGCGGGAGTAGGTAGTTTTGCCTAAAAAATTTCAAACAATAACATTTTCGACACCTGACTACCTAAACAAATTTCATTTTTTTTTGTGAACAATGATGAATGATATCATATATTACAATATAAAAAACCGACTTCTAAAACTTTCAGAACTGGACCAAATTAAATTGGGACCACACGGGAAGCACCAGCTTTCAAATAAATAAAAAAGATCTGAGGTAACAAACATTAACGAGGCGGTAATTCCATCCTTACGTCGGCAACTTTGGTAAAATCCGTACGCAACGTTTCCAAAATTCCTTCTTAATACGAACCACACAAGAATTGAATGCGCTCCCTGCCTCAGTGTTCCCTATAAATTACAACCTGGGTCTCTTCAAGACAAGAGTGAATAGGCCCATGGGCAAACGTGCCCCATCTTAGACCGCATCGTCGCTTACCATCAGGTGAGTTGTGGTCAAACGCTAGCCCATTTCATAATTAAAAGAGAGGCGAATTAATAACCTCCTCGTATTTGGAAGTCGGTTAAACTATAATTCTTTGTGAACGTTAATGATTAGCAAATTTTTTTGTAATGTTTTCATGTTGATATGACAAAACTATACCTAATTCTTTCTAGATTTAGCTGTTCAGTTCTGTTCTTCAGACTCGGCAAATCAGACCCAGTAGACCCATTAAATGATCTAAGATTTACTGACGTAAAAATGCAAGGTGACTCATCTTCACGCCAGCAAAGTAAGTACCTAATAAATGAAGTATATTTATTCAATGACACGTAAAAGGCGTTTTACCAACTATGGGTTCCGGAATCATAAAGGCTCCCCTAATATTCACAACAACAGAGTTTCATTAATTATTCAATACACCTGTTGTACGTTTGGGCTGATAGAACTGAGTTTAGTCACGCAATCGTTTCAACGCCTAGTTTAGAAATAACTTTTCAAGTGAAAACTTCTTTAGGCGCGTTGAGAACTTTATGGGTGGACAAAAATCATGGAACTCGTGCCTTTGTCACGCTGTACCGTGTATTTTAAAACAGCGCCATCTCTTGTGGAATATGTGAATTACTACTTAAGTTTTCACTTACTGACACGCAGTCCTATGACCGATGTGTTTTTTTTTTTTCATAAAGCACTAACGAAAACAATTATTGCACATCAGAAATACTTAACGTGCATCAATAATTCATGTTTGCGGATTAAAATCCGAGAAACATTAAATGAAATGAAGGACAAGCTACATCCTGATTTTGTTTTTCATTTGGACTTTATCTATTTTGCTGTACAGACAGAATACTTTAGTGTGTATATTCTGGTAAGCAATAAGATAACCATTGAAGTGAGAATTAACCCTTCTCTTTTCTGTGAAGATATAACTCTTTAAAAGACCACACAGACAACATGCGGCCTTGTCGCTTAAAGAGATCTCTTCCAGGCAACCATGCAATTATCAGCAATAAGCAATTAAGTCGGTATAGTATA
This sequence comes from Agriopis leucophaearia, assembly GCA_949125355.1. NCBI lineage: Eukaryota > Metazoa > Arthropoda > Insecta > Lepidoptera > Geometridae > Agriopis > Agriopis leucophaearia. The sequence continues at coordinate 16,628,012 of OX421265.1, read as the reverse complement.
GACCTAGGCTGAGAGGTAAATTTCTACTTTACATCATTAAAGTTTTAATTAATGTGACTCATACAAGACCTTTCCATTAGTGACGCCATTTCACTCATTAGTTCAGTGAGCTGGGACACGTCCTTAACTGCACAGTCGGGGTTAAAACTTTTGCCATGTGTTTTAGCCTCAGGTCAGACTAACAAAGGAGTTATGGTAAGGTGGCGAGGTGGCTGTGAATGCATCTGGCCTAAATCAGGCATGATGAATTGTATTAAGATATCGTAGACATAATTAGACGTAGATATTTGAATGAATGAATGTGTCGTGGGCATCCAGTGGATGCAGATGGCAGGATGTCGTTCAGTGTGGAGGTTAAAGGGGGAGGCCTATGTTCAGCAGTGGACGTCTTCTGGCTGATGATGATGATGATGATGATTTGAATGAATCCAAACAACCGGCCAAGTGCGAGTCGGACTCGCGCACGAAGGGTTCCGTACCATTTTTTATAAAAACGGCAAAAAATACGTTTTTTTGTATGGGAGCCCCCCTTAAATATTAATTTTATTTTAATAACTTATTTTTAAAGTGAATATACAACTAAATATTCTGTGAATATTTCAAGCGTCTATCTCTTGCCGTTATCAATATCGAGCGAAAACGAGCAAAAAAATCACGTTTGTTGTATGGGAGCCCCCTTCAATATTTATTTCATTCTATTTTTATGTATTTTTTGTAATAGCGGCAACAGAAATACATCATCTGTGAAAATTTCAATTGTCTGTCACGTTTCATGAGATACAGCCTGGTGACAGACGGACGGACAGCGGAGCCTTAGTAATAGTAATAGGGTCCCGTTTTACCCTTTGGGTACGGAACCACACGGGAAGCACCAGCTTTCAAATAAAAAGATAATCAGCAAAATCGGTTTACCCAGTCAAAAATTCTGAGGTAACATAACGTAACGTAAACATTAAAAAAAAAACACCTCCTTTTTGGGAGTCGGTTAAAAAGCTTGTACAAAATGTAGACATTTAAACACGACCGATAATTATACTGAGGCTATTCTCCCTTGTTTGTCTGATCTAAGATTAACCTTTAGATAGCTACTGTTCATTGTGACTTCCATGACTTTAATACACTTGTCGAGAGACCAGTTAGTCATAAGACCTTACTTACCGTGGCTGTATTAAGTTATTTTATAAAGTAGTTTGATGTCTCTTCTGGCCTTGCAACTAGATTATTTTATGTCTAGCGTTGAAACAGCGGAAGCGTTTATTCAATACCACAAGCAACTAAGATAAGTTATTATACCTACCTAATTCGTATTGCTGAGCAGCACATGTACAGCAAAGCAAATTATCTGTTACCAAGGTCAAAACTTTGAAGCCAGGTGTGAAAAACAACATTTGCAATTTCTGAGATCATTGTCAGAAACAAGTTGCTAGTTTTTGTGCTATTCAAACTCCATGGTCCCTTAGAAACTTCTGGGAGTGTAACAAAGAGGTTTTATTCAATGCCCGGTAAGACTAGGGTTGCCAACCATGCTGTTAATAATTATCAATATTAAAAAAACGACTTCATAAAAACGTCACAACTGGACCAAATTAAAATGGGACCACAAGGGAAGCACCAACTTTCAAAAAAAAAAGGATCATCAAAATCGGTTCACCCAGTGGAAAGATATCGAGGAAACAAACATACCTTTTTGGAAGTTGGTTAAAAACGTTGCCGATAATTACAAATTTCTACCAAACGCGGCTTTCTTTTTTGTTCTGGCTACATTCTCTTAGCGGCTAGCCGTTTTTGAAAATGAGTGCTTTTCCAGCATTTTAAATTTTTGGAATTACCGAACATCTTTAATTAACTAGGTAGGTAGGTATAATGCGTTCAGTGATCCTACAAACTTTCTACCTATTATATATTTTAATGCATCTTGCCATAGGTATTTCATACAATTATAAACTAGCTATTTGATTTATGAGTTTCCTATTCTATAAACACCTACGTAGCGTAGGTATTTACCTACAATAAGCTTGTATCAGGATAACAGGATATAATATAATTAATAATTAACTTATTTAATTGGTATTTATACCTACTTAACTACCTACTAGAATAATTCCCACGGACATGGGAAAAGATCGAACAAGTCATCTATTGAACTAGTGTGACTTTTACGGTGCATAGGGTGCATTTACCTAAAGTAAATAGGTACGTCCTACTAGTTAGGTAGATACTAAAATTTCTATGGCGTTATATTGTAAAGAAAGAATGAACAAACGAAAAATGTTCATCTGTTCTGTGTAAAATGTAAGAGACGCCACTTTTTTAACAAAGAAAAAAAAATAATGACGAGATCTATTCATTGAAACCATTTCATCAACAACAGGTTTTGAGATTCTGAGTGAAAGCAAATTATGCTTCATTTGACAAAACCAGTGTAGGTATCTCTGGTCAAAACCAAGCTTGGACACTAGTGGCAAAAAATGATAATAAAGAGAATAGTGTGTAGAAAACAATGCATCACGACACGTGTTCAGTATAAGTATACTTGTATTTTACTTACATTACAATGCTAGTCTATCCATAAGCGCTAAACGAGGTAAGTTGTACCAACCAAGGTAGGTTAGGTACCTACCTACCTACTTAGATAATGTTTTTATTTTTAGGTTTTTGATGGGTATAGTAGGTAGGTACCACGTAATTTAACATCGTGATCGACAAAACCTGTGTAGGATGTGGACTTTTCGCCGTAGTCCGTTTAACTCCGTGAAATAACTATTATTTAATCTAGCCAGAGGGCCGCTCGCGTTGGTCTCTGTGGCCATCACATCACCGGAACAACCACATTTCAAACCGGTTCCGCGCCCTTTCGAATACTCACCGCGACCAACAGGTTGAAGAAAAACAGCACATATTTCACAAAACTCGTTCCACATCCCATCTTGACGCACTGTAGGTAACTTCACACACAGGATTTAGCACGGGATCACTCGCGAGATTGTTTGGTCGGAGGTAGTAACGGCACGACCTTCTCGTCTCGATGTCTATAAGCGACTAAATAAAAAAAGCAAGAAAGATCGCGTCGGCGACGCTGCCCCCCTCCACCCCGTGCTTCCATGAATCATGGTTAGGGTGACCACCACCACGGTTGTTATGAAACTTATGAACCACGCCATTTAAATTTTAATTTAAGTGTGCCATAGCTCACCCAAGTACTTACTGTACTGATGTCAATGCAGTAAATTTTGTGGTGTATGTAAGTAATCCATACTATTCTTTATTTATGACTAGAATGCACTACTTTTGAGGATATTCCATAACCATAAATAACTACAACTCGGACGTCTTCACATCGCAAATAAATCACTTTCTTCTCGGCAAGCGTGCTCCATCGTAAACCGCATAATGGCGAAATGGCGGCCAAAGTCATGTACTTACCTAGCACCTATCTACTAATATAAAAAAATGAATATGAGCATCTTTTTTAGTACCTGAGTAGGTAGGTAAGGTAGGTAGGTATAACACATGCTACCGCATGCATCACAGCACAGTGTATCATAATCATGTTTTTACATGAATAATAATCCTAATCTGTAACTATGGTGTAATTATTATATTATGCACTACACATGCACAATGGGACTTTGTTCTTTGAATCATATAAAATCGTACTTTTTCCTGGGGTCAAAACCAATGGTTTAATAGAAAATTATATTTTCCTGAATTACAAACGTAGGTAGGTGTAGGTACTTAAATGTTTTAAACTACATAATTTATAAATACATAAAATTAACCACCAACCGCCAAAATCTGAGGCACCTTCCTTTGTCCTTATTTATCTCATGAAGAGATAACAGACTGTGACCCTACGCGTGACCCCTCATTCAACCTATCTTCTGCCTCACTCGCACGGCTTTTCATGCAGCTACTAAAACAATCTGTCTCTTTCTAAACTTTTCATCTCGGTAGGATCACAATCACAAAATCCGAGTCGAATGGAACGGAGTCTGGGATGGAAATAAATTCCAACGCAATAAGTTGTATAGGACTTGTAGGGAGTAAATTGAACTATGCAGAACCACGCAGAACTCCGAAGGCACAAATACTACGTAGGTATAAAATTGTTTGGTTTTTCATACACATCAAAATCAAGTCTGAGAACCTACCTTGGATCAGACAAACAAAACAAGGGTGATACTGATATGGTAAGGTGGCGAGGCGGGTGCGAACGCATCAGGCCTAAATCGGGCTTGATGCCTTTCGTCGAACTCACCCTTGCCCAGCAGACGACCTTGCTGCCCTTATTTTATGCATGTACCTACGTAGGTAGGTACCTCTACCTCCATTGTGCCGAAATTATCTTACAACCTTTTGTAATTTGTTTAAAACTCAGACTAAGAACCTTCTTGGTGTATGTAGATACTTACTTTTTTTAATTTATTTGCGTTGCACGCGCCATTTTCTTGTCACGTCATATTGTTGTATATCAGTCTCTGGCAGCCATATTACAAGCTTTGCTTAGTTTGGGGTCAGATGACCGTGTGTGCAATAATGTCCCACATATTTATTTATTTATTTATTTATTTATTTATGTTAAAACCTTAAAGTGAAACGTTTCACTTTGGCGGGAAATTCAAATTTCAAACAGTTTTTTTGTTCTTGTGGCTAGGCCGAGTAATTATTGTAAACGACAATGATGTTCGCGAAAATTGATTATTATTCTTTACAAACTAGCGTAACAATAAATGTTAATTAGTGCGACATTTTCGCTTTGCGAAAAAGCACTTTAAATAAAGATTAAAAAAAAAAAAAAACTAGCGTAAAATTATTTACTCGTATCTCCAATGCACATTATTACATACATTTGTCAATAAACAAATTTAAATGCTGTTTCAAACGGTTTATTGCCAAATGTAATATGGTGAGTAACTGATTAATAGCTGTACATGATAATGTAAGGGACGACCAACAATTTTCGCGAAAACTATGCCATTTCACAATAATTACCCGGCCTAGCTACAAGGACAAAAAAACTGTTTGAAATTTGATTTTCCCGCCAAAGTGAAACGTTTCACCTTAAGTTAAAAACATGATATCTACCCACTACGTTAAAAACAAGAAACTTGAATACAAGTGAAAACCCTCTAGTGACGAGGAAGTTTATTTGACGCCAAAAGAAATGACTGAAACTGTTAATAATGCGCAAATGAGCTTTCTCCCTCAACAATCATACGCGAGAAGTTTTCTCGCTGAAGTGAGATGAAAAGTTAAATTCACTCGAATGCAAAGATTTTTCACCTCGTGCTCTTTTGATCCCTTGCTGACGCTCAGGATTCTAATTTTTGAATCCTTCGCCATCAATTAGAATTGCTCGGTCATCAAAATAGAGCACGCGGTTAAAAAGCAACTTTGCACTCTTGGATAACAAATAACTATTTTCGAAGACTTATAGACATAAGAAAGTCATCCGATTTCGGCCTTGGCTGTAGGTTTATTTAATACTTTATTGCACACTTACAAACATTTCCTCAATCAGACATAGGTACAAGGGAGCCTCAGTGCAAAATTAACGTTGTGTGCAAATGTCTAAATTTTTCATATATTTTTTTCACTATACCTACCACGCGTAAACGCAAGAAATACAATAGTCCTCCTGCGTGAGTGAGTACCTATAAAATATATTCCCGCGACTTCCGTACGCGCAGACTCTAACATAAACTTTGAACCCTCTTTTACTCCCCATAATTCGGCCTTTCCACAAAAAAAATATGATTAAAAAAAACAATGTATTGGCCCTTATTCACTAACTAAAACACGCACGTAACGCGGTTAACCTCGAAAAAGTTGGCCTCAATTCACTAGGAAATAAAGGCCAACTTTTAGAGGTTGACTAAACGTGCCGCGTTACGTGCGTGTTTGTGGTTACAGAATCAGGGCCCAGGTTATTGATCATCTCACAGCTAGGCTATGTTATGGTACTATTATCATAGGAATTCGCTTTCGATCAACTCGGCAAAAACTGTCATGTCTTACCTTACACAGGGCAAGAGAAAGTATACGCAGACGCAAGTTCGCGTGGCTGCGCGGGTAACGCTTTCCAATCCGATACGTTTTCCTATAGCAAGTATTACTTGCATAAACGTGATGCAAGACTTGCAAGCTCTCCGTGATTTCACTGCTTTTCAATAATTAAAACAAACATTCCTTAATACTTAATTTATTGTCATTTATAATGGGATACAAAATAAAATCAACTATCATTCAAAACAAGCCACATTAATAACGTAAAATAAAATTCAACATATAATAATATATTAATTTAATATAATATATTCAACAATCACACAACACATCCTACATATCACTTACTACTATTTTGTGCACTTACTAACCAAAGAAATGTACAGTCAGTGACAGAAGTACCTAGCCGAACGACTTCATAGATTATGCAATTTGCAAAAAGCTTTTCAATATCCTATGTCAATTTCCAAGCAATATGTTTATAGTGGTCTTTTTTGGATCCTAAGCTCTATAATAAAATTCTCAATGCCAAATGTATTTGTTTGTAATTTTAAGTACTTAGTTTTTTTCTTTGTATGGATTTTTTGTTGTTCTAGATCAGTGTTTTTCAAACTGTGAGTCGCAACCCCCTGGGGGGTTGCCATGCCTCTATAAGGGGGTCGCGGGGGTCGCCAAGCCTCGGTAAAAGAAAAAAAAATACAGTCGCGATAAAGTTTGAAAAACACTGCTCTAGGTAAATAACCAATGTATTAGAAAAAGTTATTATTAATGGTACCCTATTAATCCCATCATGGGTATAATAAAAATACGAGAGAAATAGTGGTGTGAATTTTTTTGTCGCTGACTGTGTCTGACTGACTATATTACTCTATAACTATAGCATACATATGTATGCTGACATAAAAAAAAAAAAATACAAAATCAAGTCTACGGGACAAGCCCACAATTTTTGCGACAGGACGAAAGTCTTCTTTGAGTATAAAATTGAAAAATATTATGCGCGGATAAATTACTCATAGGTACGTTCCTAAAAAGGTATATACGTACGTAGGGACGTATAGTTGACATGACGTATGTTATTATACCATGGACAAACTTATGTTTAGAAAAAATCGTAAAAACACTAAAAACTAATCACCAAAATTAGGTAGGTATATTAATTTACGTACCTATGTTTGTATATCAATATTTATTATAGGTAAATAATTATAAATCTGCTGAGTGTTGCTGGCTTTTATCAATAATTAAAATTAATACTAACGACATATAATTAAATGAATATTCATAATTTACCTCATTATTTTAACTGAATGCCTTCGATATGATTTAAATAGCTACCTAAATTGGCAGAATATCTACAAAACTAAATTGCATAAGACTCAATTTCAATACAAAATTGTTCCTAGTTTTATTTTGTGCGCGTAGAAATAACAAATTGCATTATTTGAGCCCACTGTTACATTTTGTTTTATAAAGGGAAAAGTTATTTTTAACAGACTTCCAAAAAGAAAGAGGTTCTCATTAGACTGTTTTTTCTTCTTCTTCAATGTTGTTACCTCAGAACTTTCGAGTGGGTGAACCGATTTTGATGATTTTTTTGGCGAAATTTTGGTGAGGGCTAAAATATTATAGTGTTTGTTCCGCAGTCAAAATGTTGTCTATACTTAAGGGTGCGTTTCGAATCAACGCCAACCGCTCCAACGAATAATGAGAAACAACAAGGGGCGAAGAATTTGGAGCTCTTAGAATACTTATTCTAAGTTGGTGCTATAGCTCTCTGATGTATTCTGTGGCTATAGGCGTAATTTGAAACACGTTGGAAATGAAAGTAAGAGTACCTAGTCAGTACTCGTTCTTCTAATTCTAATCTAAAGTCTACTAATACTTGGGCAAGGTAGGCGCTGGGGCGGTAGGCGAGGCGAGCAAGGTGTCGTCTGGCGTCGCGAAGGTGGCTTCCCTGATAGAACTGGAGTTTCTAATGGAAGCCCGTCGCCGCTCCTTGATGGAGTGGGCTAAGAAAAACGTGCAGAAGATGCCGGTGCTCTGGAACAAAGGAGAAATAAATATCAATTCTGTAAGTACCTACTTAAACAAGTACCTGTGTCGTTAGTGGGGCAATGTTACCGCAGTGAAATTACCTACTGGCCATAAAATCTCAGATTTACGAACGCAATGCATTGCCGAGCAGAGTTTAGACTAGATGAAGTTCTAAAGTCAGGGTAGCTGGCACTGAACTGTTATGGGCAAGCGTGCCTCTTATAATCAGACATGTCACTAATTCTCTCACTGCGTCGCATTAAAAAAACTGGCAAAGTAAAAAAAGTAGTACAATATGACAACATCTGATGTGATATTGCATTTTTGCACTACTTTTTTGTACTTTAGTAATTAACAATTTATGTGATGGTACGGAACCCTCAGTGCGCGAGCCCGACACGCATTTTGCCGGTTTACTAATATCTGATCGTTTGGGAACCAGACATTTAGAAATCCTTTAAAATCCTGCATAACTAGGTATTAAGTTAAAAATATACCTACAGTTAAAGACAGGTGGTGCTGGTGACGCACTTATGACAAGGATGACTTGGTAGCAAAACACTATAGCAAATCTATATAGCAAAACGACACTAACTATAACTACATAGTATAGTATAAAATACTTAGCAAAATGACACTAAAGCAAAACGCCACTATATCAAAATTACTAACACAGAACGTCTGGATTTCAAATTGTCTGCAACTGTATCTCAAAATCAATAGTCGTACATGACACGCTATTCTAGGTGTCAAGTACCTATTAAACACCTAATGCCGATTTACGTAAGGCGTAATATTTAAAATACTCACAAAGGATTTCCCCCCTATTATTACCTCATCCTTCCAATCCCTAACCCTTAAAAGCGCTATCGTGTCCTTACATCATCGGCAGACTGGCGCCGGTTCAGATAAGTCTGATTCGGATAATTCCAGTTGCTTGAGTTAGTAGAAAGATCAAGTTGAGAAATACAGAAACTAATGATAAGAATTGGATCAAAGGATTGGATTCGATCACCGATGGAACTCAAAAAATATTTATGTGTGACGTCTTAAAAAACTCGACAGTCTCCATTTCGATTTCTGGTAGGTACAAAAGATAATAAATATGAATATGGATTTTTAGTTGTCCTAAACATAGATTTAGGATGTCAATTTTTTTTAGGTCTATGGTCCTAAATATAAGATTTTGAATTTGAAAAGTCAAATACGCAACTAAGTTGTCATAAACTAGAAATTCATTCATCACGTTCTTGCATGATCTAATTAATGCGCTATCCGAATGGGTTTTCCCCGATAGTTACAACCGGTGCCGTGAGTAAATAATTTTCTTCAAGGCAAGCGTGCTCCATCGCATCATCACCGAATTGGCGATCAATTGCATTGCAAGCCATAATATTGTATTATAATAATAAAAAAATTGCTAGTATTTTCAATAATTACAACTCACTGGACACATTCGAATCTTCCAACGAATGCCACAACACAAAACTGAACTCGCGTATACTTCCAACGACCGTCAGACGCCCTTCTCACCCTACATCCATCTTACAATGTACACTTACAAACACACATAAGCTGAATATGTATTTTACTTATTTTATTCTTATGGATGTAGTATACATCTACATACTCTACAGTTCTAGCTAGACGAAGATCCAGAGCCCAACTTTTTATTGTGACGTTAGAATAAAGTGCTAAATGGTGTCAGGTATCCAAGAATGATATCGAGTATATTTTTTTTGGTAGGAAGTGGAGAACAAACGACAAAGCTAACGAGGGGGGATCCCCTACCATGTCTGATGTAATGTATTGTTTTATGATTATGGTATGGTCACAAAGAAAGGCGAACGCTGCCTTCTGGTGGGCTTGTTGAGCATTTCAATTATCTTTAGACCTTTAACTGGCTATCTATTACAGTTCAAAGGTTATCAAGTCTTGGCAGGATAGACAGACAGCGTAGAATTAGTAATAGGGTCCCGTTGAGGCTCTGTGGGTACGGAACCTTATTAAGGGAGGGTAGTACTGCAAACATGTATAGCTGTAAGATATGCGTAGTGTAGGTACAATTCTGCGCTATTGGTGGTTTACTACTTTATAGGTTTCAATTCTATACTTTGTCTCTTATCCAATCATTCAATGGTATTGTAATGTTTACTGCTTACGCGTTCAATCTTCAATGTTTCTCATCTCTCGTTCTGCTTTCTTACGAGTCCGATTATTCTATGTTCTCTCATCTCCATTACTGCTTACGCGTTCAATTATTTAATCGTTCTCCTCTCTCGTACTGCTTCCTACGAATTCAATAATTCAATGTCTTCTCCTCTCTATTACTGCTTACGCGTTCAATTATTCAATGTGTCTCCTCTCTCGTACTGCTTCCTACGAATTCAATAATTCAATGTTATCTCTATTGCTGCTTATACGCATTCAATCAATCAATGTTTCTCCTCTCTTGTACTGCTTTTTAAGAGTCCAATCATTTCATGTTCTCTCCTTTCTATTACTGCTCACGCGTTCAATCTTTCAACGTTTCTCTTTCTTACTGCTTCCTACGAGTCCAATCATTCCATGTACTCTCCTCTCTGATACTGCTTCCGCGTTCAATCTTTCAATGTTTCTCCTTTTTCTTACTGCTTCTTACGAGTCCCATCAATCAGTGTTCTCTCCTCTCTCTTTCCGCTTATGAGTCGAACCATTCAATGTTTCTCTTCTCTCTTCGCTGGCATTATGCTGAGTTGGGTCCGGTTTGTGACTTTATCTTACCTTTGTCTTAAATTAATATTTTTAAACGTAGCTTTTTGTTCACAAACAAACTTTTTCTTTCTTTCTTTCTTTCTTACTCGAGTCCAATAATTCAATGTTCTCTACTATTTAGCTACGAGCCCAAATACTAAATGAATGCACCAAAATGTCAGCCATAGGCCAGCCCTGACTCACTGGTCATTACCAGCAACAGCCAGTTAATTCAATAAGCAGCTAATGGCGAGAATTGGCAGCGACATGGCAGTGGCCTAATGAGTTAAGGACCTAATTCTCGATCACGGATCCCACTGGGCATGGACGAGTGGATATTGCATGGAAAATATTAATAAGGGTAAATGTCCATGTACCTTAAATCAAGCAAATTACATTGTACATACGATAGATAAATATACGTGTTTAGTGAGAGAATAAAAACAATACGAAAAAGGTAAGACTGTAGAAAGTTCTGTGTTCTTTTTAAGCAATTGTATGATGAGACGAGCTATTTGCTCGCCTGATGGTAAGCGTCACGATTGTTAATAGTTTAGTTCAATGATAGTTCAGTACCACCCAGTCCCTGCGCGACAATGCACTGCGTTCGTCACCCGGAGTTATTTCATGTTAAATCTCTTTATGCTCAGTAATTTCACATTAAAGATTGCCTTCCCAAATTCCGATTGCATAGATCTGTAACACAGTAATATTTGCGCACTACTGCTTGGCGGTTCAGTAACTGGCAAAGGTATGGTACTTTCCCTGTGTCCAATAGTGGAAGTTGTTGGGTAAAAACATTTTGAAATGCAATTAAAACTGCTAAGACGAGGAGTAAGAACAAACAGTTATTTAATAAAACACTGAATACCACGTACTCATACGAAATGTATTAAGTAGAAAATGAACAATGGCCCAGTCTATTATTTAATTACAGCAAGTTCAAACGAATAAAACACATTCATATCTCACGTTACCAAAATGATGACATAATAGTGTTTATTTCTTCAAACCAAACTGCGTGCGCGCATCAAACAAAGGCGATTCTATGCATGAAACGGGATCCTGCAGTTACTGGCCGTTCCGTGTTCCACATTTGAAAATAATAAACAAGTATGGCGATGGACTTGACGGCTATTTCTGTTGCCACCTCTTTAGCTTCGGACTACTTTTAATTCTTGGTTACGTCATAGCACTTGAGGCTCGTTGATTGATGCAAGTGCTTATGCAAGTTGTTCGAGTGCCATAACTTTGTCGTTGTTTTTCCATGGTTAGGTAGGTACTTCCTTCTTGTTTTGTTTAATCTCTTAACTAATCCTAAAGTTTGGTGTAAGAACCTTCAAAAGAATCTTAGGTCTTAGGTCTGATTAGGTATATGGTAATTTTGTAGAGTTCACTAAACTTATGGAAGTACCTACCACGCCTTGTCAGTTATGTAAAATAACGTGATTCAGGCTTAAATGTCAATTCAAAAAAATTAGAACAGCGGACCGCGCTGTTTTTTTTTACTTTTTAACATTTTAGTTGGGTCTAGGTTCATCTAGATATCACTGCAACGTTTACCATCAAGAACAAGACTCGTCTCCACACTCAATTTTATTAAAACATCTACAAACATTTCAAACTATAAAAAAGTGTATAATTTTCAACAAATTATAAGTTTATTGTATTTTTTATGTGTAAATTCGGAAAAAGGCTGGGCTGAGTGTTGTGCTTTGAATGAGGTCTATTTCCATAGCCAGCAGTAGACGAAGATATTGCTGATTTATTATAGAGATTCTGATGGTGTAAGTTAAGTATGTAGGTCCACTAGGTACGGTGAATAACTATACGTATACAACGTGCTATTGAATTAACGCAAAACCTCGTGCAGGCAGCTTTCTACATCGTATTTTTGTTCAATGGCTTTAATAAATTCTCTTTTTACAAGCTTTCAACCAGTTACTCACTAAGTCCTAACCGATTTTGCTGAAATTTTGCATGGACCTTTAGTTTTGATTAAAATACAATATGCAATGCTCAATCAAAGGTCAGAACAAACAAGGGGAAAATTTTAAGGTGCCACGGCGCGTGCGAAGTGTGCAAAGTGAGAACAGTGCAACAAAGTGCATCAGGCCTAAATCAGACTTGATGCCTAATAGAACTCACTCTTGCAGACAATCTTGCCGCCCTTTATTGCATGTGTTGTATGTACTATTATTTAGTTCATTGGTGTCGCTTTAAGTTTCATAGTGTACATGAAAAATTTGTATGTGTGCCGTACTTAAACTTATTTCGATATGCGGTTTAGCAGGATAGTGAAAAATAAGGGTGAAACATGGAGACATTTGAACGCGAACAATAATTATTATACTATGCCATATCTCCCCTGTTTGTCTGATTTGAGCTTCTAATACTAATAAATAAATAATTTCATAAACAATTCGTCATTGTTGACGCAGAAACGGTACAAATCAGTGCCCACAATGAAGTCACTGGTTATAGCTTACGTGATGACGACATAAGTACTTAATGATTACTAAGTAGTGAGCAGTAGTGGCCTTACATTGTTGTGAATCATTTCTGAATAACAATCATTGGCGGCTTAAAAGAATGGCACCTTTTATGCGGAAGGATAAAACTGACGTCTCAATGTTTTAGAACTGAGTTTTGAAGATGAATGATTTTAAGATCTTATAATACCAATATATTATTACACTACACAAAAGTGAAAGTAGCTCTATCTCTCTGTTTGTCTATAATATCATATCACATCTTTCTTACTATCTGTCTGTCCCAAAGACTTTAGTAGCTATATCTAGACTGTAGTCTGTCTCTACGTATGTCCTTACATCGACTCTTAGACTCTGTCTGTTTATCCGGCCATCATTCCTCTGCCATTTCTCAGTCTGTCTCCCCTATCTATGCATTTGGTTATCTCTGTGTCTATCCCTTTACCTGCCTCTTTGTCTGTGTATTTAGCCATCTGTCTTTAACTCTACCTTTTATATACACATATATCTTTGTCTGTTTATCTATCCCTCTTAGAAATATATCTTTGTCCTATTATATGTATCTTTGTTCATCCCTTTGTCTATCCCTCTATGCCTGTCATTATTTCAGTCCATTTTTTTTTGTAATTCAACTCTTTCGCTAATAAACAACGCGAAATAATAAAAATTAGGTATATAATGTATCATGAGAACGCAAGGAATATATACAAGGAAAATGTCAGAACATTGGATAATTGCAGACAGACAGACAGACGGCAGAGAGTAACAGTAATAGCAGGAAATCAATATGTGAACAAAATACAAGAACGATAGTAAAATGCCAGTAAACACACCAATATGGAATAACCAAGGCTAGCGTTAAAATGGCAAACGTAATCGGTTTATTTATATAAAACAGTTTATTTAAGATTTATTTCAAATCGTCTACGTAACTTATTTTGCAGACTGCGTCAAGATATAGTGTGACGTCATCAGATCTCTAAGGTCGTGGCTTTATGAATCACTTGTAAAAGGAAAAATTTGAGAGTAACATATTTTGTCAGTAAAAAAAATCGTACTAATTGATTAAAATAAGTACTGTTGAAAATTATCGAGGTTGTTCACGAGTTAACGAATGCAAGGTTGTGAAAAGAAATATTAAAACTTTGACTGAAATATTCTTATACAAAGTAGCTCTCTTTACGTGTTCATTCTAAAATATAACTAACAACAGAACTACTCCTACTAGAGGGATTTAATTAGGTGCCGTATCAGAACGACATTTTATAGTAAAACGACCACCACCACTTGAGCTTTCTAGTAGTGGGTACTAGGATATTACTGTTTAAACTCTAGGTACGCTGCCCACTGGTACAGGGCTTAAGCATTTGGATTAACTTTCGAACTTCTTCGGATCATTTTTGAAGTGAAAATTTCTTTAGGTGCGTTGAGCACTTTTTGGGTAAATAAAAATCATGGAACTCGCGTCATCGTCACCGAACGCTGTAGCCTGTACCGTGTATTTTAAAGCAGCGCTATCTCTTGTAGAATGTGTTTTTTTTATTATCTATATCAAAAGCAAAGTAGATTCGGTATAAAAAAAAATTGAGGTGTGTTGTGTGGATGATGTACTTGTACGCGCACCGTGTAGTGCGTGACGTCACCTGCCGGTCCCATCGGAAGATCAGCGCCGGTTGGTAACAAACGGCATCATGCTGAGCTGGGGCCGGTTTGTGGCAAAAATCCAACGTGCCTTTAAATGTGTAGTTTAAGTGTGTGTTTGTGGATTTTTATACAAATAATATATTGTCTATTTAGTATTTGTTTGTTTGTTTCATCTTTTCTTCCATTTCGTATTTTTTTTTTTATAAAGCCTATGTTTTAATCTTCGGTGTATTAAATTCAGCACCGGTCCTGGAGTAGAGTGAGAGGAGCAGTCGCTATCAAGAAGCACCAAAACGACAAAAGTGAAAAAATAAAATTTGATTCGCCTCGCGCCTCGGAGCGGTGGCAGCAGACTTGCATCATTTGTAACCAACATACAACTTTGATGTGGAAATAGTTTACATCCTGGATGGCACATGGACTACTTTTTATTCCGGAAAATGATCGATTCCTGTATGATAGTTTTCAGAAATGAAACGCGCCGAAAGCTACCTTGATCAAAGGGTATTATGGCGCTGATTAAGTTACCTCCATACCAAATTTAATCCGAATCCGCTCAGCGTAGTAAACATACTAACACACTTTCAATCTTCAAATATACAAACAAACCTTTTCATATATGTAATATTAGTGTGATTAATTAATTAATTGATTGAACTACATTACTATAATATTAACCCTAGATTTTGTGCTATGTGTCACCTAGACGAACCATAGCAAAATGTAGACTTTTCCGTTTAGAAAATTTACCTTCTATACAACACAAAAAGTAAATTGGATTTCATTTAAATCAGTTAGGTTAGATTAGTGTTTTGTCACGAGTGAAGTAGGTAAGTTAGTTCATAACCTAGCTAGAGAAGTGTTTTAAAAATCAGGATCAATTGAGCCCCCACATCCTTATTACCTGTGTAGAGATCGAGCCCATCCTGACTGTCAGACTGGGCTTGTTCACGTAGTTCAGATCAACAATATTGCGAGGTTTCCTGTGGTTTTCCTCTCCTCAAGCTATAATATCTAGATTAACAGCGCGTTAATACAGAAAACCTCAAGACAAATCCGTAGCAAAAGACTAAGAAAGAGGGTAGATCGTTTTGTCTGTACCTAACTTTGAACTTTTTCACCAACCACCCGCATTCTTCAGTCTTCCCGTGAACATGGTGCATGTAACTGCGCCGAAATATCGGGAGCTCCTTCCACAACCTTACCACGCTAAATATCCCGTAAATAATCATATAACTTCAACCGATATTTGTTACCTACATAGGATTAAGAAACAGCACCAACATTCCTTTTATATTTAGACAACGAATCTCAAGTTGCTGTGTGTTTATTGAAAACCTTGAACGCAGCGTGAACTCTAGCTAGAATTGATGGGTCTTATGGTGCAGAATAGGTAATAGCATCTTATATTACAGGTAATTACGTCTATATGTTTACATTACATATATTTTTTTCTTATTACATTGTACAAGTAAACCATGGAAAATTAAATTATTCGGTTTCAAATTTTGGCAGATTTTCATGTAAATGCTCTGTTTGATTTGAAAGGATACATTTAATTCAATATTTTATTCTAATTCAAATGTTTTTATTCTGGACAACATGATTCATACTTATAACTACAAAACCTTAACTTAAAACAGATATAAAAAGCAAACATTTAATAACTATATTATTATTAAGATTATTTATTTAAACATTTTGTGCAGACAATTTCCAACTCCTTCGTCGTGTCATTGTTGACCATTGTCTGCACAAAATGCCACATAATTCGTGGCAACACGAGATAAAAGCCGTTGTTACATTTAAAATTAAGTTTTATCTCTACTAGTTCCTGGCATTATCGCCTTCGTCCTTCACAAGTCCTATAATCACTATAAAACCGAAAAACCTTGCATTCTAATATCACCTTTACCACCAGGGAATAAAACTAAATTTTTTAAATTACAAGGCTATCCCCATCCTGATATAAGATCATCAGTGTTCATTACATAACATCCTCTGGTTCAAGGGGCAATTTTCGTATTAAAGCGTTTATTTTTCAATGTCTTTTTTATCACTAGCTGAATGACTAAGAAGATAATTAACAAATTTATAATTAACATGACTGTCCACCCTATAAGGGTTACTGATAGGTTTGCTTTGTAACTACTTCTCTTCGCCTAGCTTTAATTGAAGACGAAAATGTGTCAATCGTCCAGCTGCATCACTTAAGAGACAGTTTCCAATTAAGAACTTCGAGCATAATCACATGGGCTTTGCTCAAACTCCAGCCTTATAAAAATAACCTTCACACATTTTTGTAGTATGAAGTTTCTACTATGATTGATGAAAAA
Source organism: Agriopis leucophaearia (assembly GCA_949125355.1). Classification (NCBI taxonomy): domain Eukaryota; kingdom Metazoa; phylum Arthropoda; class Insecta; order Lepidoptera; family Geometridae; genus Agriopis; species Agriopis leucophaearia. Next base: position 16,610,764 of record OX421265.1, on the reverse strand, counting down.
ATCATTTATAAACAAGGTCGGAGGTTTCCTCCTTCACGTACCCCGCCTAAGCGGCTTTACGCTTACTTCATGATTACGAATAACCTCAGCTGAAGCTCGTTACAAATCAGTGATTTACTAAAAAACAGATGCGTTTTTTTTACGCTTGAATTCAACCGTAAAATACGTGGCCTGTTGGCCATTGATCACTATAATTAATTAAGACTAGCGATGCCTCGCGGCTTCACCCGCGTGGACATTGCACCAGGAACCGTATAGTATTCAGGATAAAAATTATCCAATAGATAGATAGATAACTCTTTATTGTTCACACCAAAAATTACATACATAAGACAAAAACAACTTAAACTAGTGAAAAAATTGGTGGCCTTATCGCTACAATATAAGTGACCTCTTCCAGACAACCTTATTCTATTCCTATGTCACTCTGCAGTCCTCCAATCTTTAACTATCTCTATTCAAAAATTCGCTTGGATCCGTTGCTCTGTTGCTGCGTGAAAGAGGAAAAACAAATAAATAACCACATTTTCTCATTAATTATCATATAAGGATGAGTGAGGTAGACAGGTATAGTTTTTCCAGCTTGAATTATGTAAGAAACAGCGAATAGAACTTGAGAACATCTTGATTGAGAAGATGCTACAACATCGTCTTCGAACAGTTATATGATTATTAACGGGATGTTTATAGTGACATGACAAGCACTTCCCGAAAAATATTCCTGCGTCAAAATATCAGAAGCTCCATTCACAACCTTATCGTCTTCGAAGTTAAATAATAATAATAAATATCTGGGACACTAATGCACACACGGTCATCTGACCCCAAACTAAGCAAAGCTTGTAATATGGCAGCCAGAAACTGATATACATACATATATATTTTTAAATACATACTTAAATAGATATTAACACCCAGACATAGAACAAACACAAATGTTCATCACACAAATGTTTGTCCTAGATGGGAATCGAACCCACGCCCCCAAGCACAGAAAGTAGGATCACTACCAACTGAGCCACCGAGGCAGTCAAAAGCAGCCGAGAGCAAGTTACGAGTGAACAGCCCCAATCTTTCTTCTAATCTGTCTTAATTGATATAGGACAGACGCCGGAGGTTCGAATCATAGCAGATGTAACACAGGTTTTACCTAGCACAACTGCTTTTGATCTACCTACTAGAATCAAATGAGATTTCTTTAAAAAAAAATCTTCTTTTATCACATAACATTCTCGTGTAAATATTATTATTATTAGTTAGTATATAACATAGGTTACAAAATATAGTGTTTTTTAAGTTTAAAAAAATAAATATATTGTATTGTAATCTAACTAAGATTTGGACCAGCAAACAAACGTGTACCTACATGTTATACCCAACTAATTCTATGCTAGTGTTCTTATCTTTCTTGTCAAAATAGTAGGTATAATATATATTATGTAGTTCAATTTAGTTATATCAAACTTAAAAACAAATCCTATCTTTATGGTACTTGACACGTGACATAATAATATTCTAATAATCTTCTCTTTGGAGACAATAAATGCACACTTCGTCGCGGAAATAGAAAGCCCAGACAGTCCAATTAATACCTATTCGTACTGTGTGCCACAATACGTGCTCTGTTTTTCTATCTAGGTTGTTGTAGTGTAGCAGCAGTGCCACGCCTGGTGACGTCATATGCGCAAGCGCAACATAATTATACAAGGTTGGTCGGAGGTTGGTCGGAGCGTTGCTCTTTCTCGATAAACTGACTACGGAGTACTGACCAACTCATGGGACATGACTAGGATTGAAAATTTTCACAGAGGGTAATTACGTTTGTTCAGAAAATACCATTGTCACTGTAAAGTTAAGTGAGGGCACTTAACTTTACAGATAAGGGTTGTGCTGTCATATGGATTTAGGTATCTCATGTGTACCTCTACATGAAGTGATTGGCATTATTGGTTTGATTTTATTCCCTTAAACATTTCTCGAAGAATTTGAACCAAATAAAATAAAATCAACAAAGACCCATAATACCGAATACTTACTGATATAATCAAGAAATAATTAAGTGAATTGTACATTAAAGAAGCTAATAATAATTGTGTTAAAAATTATCATAGACTTGCTCATCTACACTAATATTATAAAGAGGAAAGATTTGTACCTATTTTTGTATGTTTGTAATGAATAGGCTCCGAAACTACTGAACCGATTTGAAAAATTCTTTCACTGTTGGGAAGCTACACTATCCCCGGGTGACATAGGCTATATTATATTTTGTAGCGAGGCCGAAGGCCGAGCTTACACTCGTGCGAAGCCGGGGCGGACGGCTAGTAGTTAATAAATAGCAAGATTTAAAGAAGTGGTGAAATGAGCCGACAAGAGAGAATGAACAAACAACTGATAAGTAGACAAATTAGGATAAGGGTAGGGGCTAGCTACGAGTATGTAAGATAAGGACGGTACGTAGTCATTTATGTACTCTTTGAATGGAGCGTCTTATAAAGATGTGGAAACTTACTAGTTTTCTTCGGAAACGTGACCATTATTTCGATGTTCTCATTATGCCTTGATAGAGATACAAAATTGAGTTGTTTAGTAATGTATATGAAAATATTATGAAAAAAAATTATACCCTAAAAAGTTACTTTCCCATCGCTCGTGTTTGACTTGGGTACCTGAGTAGTTTTTTACAGTAAGTTCTATTAACCTACTCTACATTATATATTTATCTTTTATTTAGAGCCATTTTGACGGTTCACTGTTTCTGCTCTTCTTCATAGTTGGACACTATTGGCAGAATGATTGTCATTGTTAAGGCAGCGCGCGCGTGGTGGTACCTACATACCAAAATACTAATACAAATACTTTATTTTGGCTTATAGAAGATTTAGCAACGAATATTGAAATCCACTGGCTTTGAATTAGTTAGAACGATATTTCGGACGTTATGGTAGGTCTGCAAAGACATCAGTATTTCTGGAGACTATCACTAATCTTGCAATGCTTGTTCATTTTAATTAGTTCATCACACAGATCTTCTTATGGACTCCCTAAATACCCTCAAACGTCATAGCTAATATTAAAATGCTACAAATAGCAGTGTCAAAAGAGACACCCGACCGGTCCCAGTCTGTAACCGAACCGATCAGTATTGCATAACCTTAGAAAGCTGTAAACTATTCGCTTCGCCCACTTACAACCATAACGAGACCCGTAACAAAACAAACATACGCCCTTCTGTCTTATACAATGGCACAGTAAATAGAGGGCGAGCACAGATCTAAGAAATTGGTCAACTTATAAGAAGACAGTAGACCTCTTATACAAGCCTGAATTGCCCTTCGTTCCCTCTAAATTGAGGTCTAAATGCAAGGCCTTGAAGCTCTAGCAAACTGGTCGATAGATCTCAAGTGGGTAGAGTTGTAAAAACTTGAAGGAGAATGTAGCGAAAGTGATTCAGAAATGATGAAAAGTCTTAAATAATATGATAAACATAAACATCACAACATATTAATATCTACACTATCTACGCAAACATTATATAGCGGAAAGATTTGGATGTTTGTAACGAATTAACTCAAAAACGGCTGGACTGATTTTAAAAATTCTTGCACCATTAGAATGCTACATTATCCCTGAGTAACATAGACTATACGAGGGCGGATCGATAAGTGTCCGGCCTGACCAAGAGATGGCGCCACTAGGCCTTCGTAGAGGTGGCATTCTATAGTACCATCCTTCGATAGCTTGTATGTAAAATTTCAGTCCGATCCTCATGTTAGTATAGGTTTGAGAGCACGCCGAACAAGACGCCTCTGCGTTTTTCGTAAAAATGGAAAAAGTAGAAAATCGTGCGGTCATCAAATACTTTTTTTTGAAGGGTCTAACGCCGAAGGAAATCAAAGAAGAGATGGACTCAACATTGGGGACATCTTCCCCGTCATATTCAACCATTAAGCAGTGGGTTTCCGAGTTTAAAAGGGGTCGTAAGAGCACTTCTGATGAGCATCGCTCAGGACGCCCCATTGAGGTCACAACTCCAGAAATGATCGAAAAAATCCATCAAATAGTGCTGAACGACCGCAGATTAAAGGTGCGTGAGATAGCTGAGACCTTTAATGTGTCATATGAACGTGTACATAACATTTTGCACCAACATTTGGGTATGGTAAAGCGCTATGCAAGATGGGTGCCGCGTTTGCTCACAGTCGACCAAAAATTGATTCGAAAGAACATTTCTACGGCCAATTTGGCGTTGTATCAGCGTAATCCAAGCGAGTTTTTGCGTCGATTCATAACCGTTGACGAAACTTGGGTCCATCACTACACTCCTGAAACCAAAGAACAGTCTAAACAGTGGATTGGGCCAGGGGAACCAACTCCAAAGAAGGCAAAGACAATTTTTTCGGCGAACAAGGTTATGGCTACTGTTTTTTGGGATGCAAGAGGTATTATACACATTGATTACCTGGAAAAGGGTAAAACTATCACTGGAAAATACTACGCAGACTTATTGCAGCGTTTGAGCGACGAAGTGAAAATTAAACGACCTCATTTGGCGAAAAAAAAAATCTTGTTCCATCACGATAACGCACCGTCCCACACGTCAATCGTTGCGATGGCTAAAATCAACGATCTGAAGTTCGAATTGATGCCGCACCCCCCCTACTCTCCGGACCTAGCCCCAAGTGACTATTTTCTGTTTCCTAACCTCAAAAAATGGCTTGGTGGTAAGAGATTTGCGGACAACGAAGAGGTCATTGCTGCTGTAAATGGGTATTTTGAGGAGCTTGACGAATCAGTCTATAAAGAAGGCATATGTAGACTAGAACACCGCTATGAGAAATGTATCATCCTTCAAGGAGATTATGTTGAGAAATAAAAAAAAATTTTCCTTAAAAACGTTGTTTTTCTTTGTCAGGCCGGACACTTATCGATCCACCCTCGTATTTATTACTAGAATGCTAAAAAAAACTCCACCCGTGCGAAGCCGGGGTGGCTAGTCACTCATATAATACTAAATTAACCTACAGTCAGTTCCTCCATTTGTTCATTTTCTTTTAAAAGTAAACGAGTGAGCAGAATTTGATGAATTTTGATAATAAATAATAAAAGATATGTAATTCCCTACTTTTAATCGGAAAATATATGCACATAAAAATTGTGAGAGTCGCGGGCATCCAGTGGATGCAGATGGCTGGATGTCGTTCAGTGTTGAGGTTAAAAGGGGAGGCCTATTTTCTGCAGTGGACGTCTTCTGGCTGATGATGATGCACATAAATGTATTATTTGCGAGGAAAACAACAAGGCGCAGTTGGTGCCTTATGAAAGATATTGAGATGCGAGATAACGGCATACATGTTGAAATGAATGTGGGTGAATACTGTTACGTACAGTGGGAATGCATTTACAATTCATATTCTATTAATCTAGGTATCTAAACAATATATATTGTTGAGTGTCACAGCACAGGTCGAGATTTAGAGTACGACGTAATTTTGGACCCAAACATTGTAAATACCTAACCAGTAACCACAGAACACTACAGGTTAAATAAAAAGTTTTTGGTGTTGAATTAAATCCATAAAAAACACTCAAAAGCACATTATGTTGAATTTAACAAAAGTTAACGAGATATTCGCCAAAGAACTAGAATCACTGACATAGCTATTAAAAGTTGAAGTGGCAATGGGCAGGCCGCATCGCTCGAAGAACTGATGACCGATTGGGAAGAAAAGTTTTTGAGTGGAGACCACAAAGCGGAAGACGCAGCATAGGCCTCCCACTACGTGGACCAACGACATTGTGAGAGTCACGGGCATCCAGCGGATGCAGATGGTAGGATGTCATTCAGTGTGGAGGTTAAAGGGGGAGGCCTATGTTCAGCAGTGGACATCTTCTGGCTGTTGATGATGAACGACGAAATAAATTACCTAATACTAAATCAAGTGGTGGTAGGTGGACAAAGGTTGGCAATGACTATGTCCATAGAATCGGTAAAAGCCGTTAAAATGATGATGAAGTAAATAACAGGCATTATTCTGTTACATCCTCACACAGATAAGCTACTGTAATTGCGCGTGAGCGTATCATTGCGCCGATTACGAAGTTACGGACCACGGAGGCCGAGACGACGCGACGGTAGCGGAGGTCAGGCTATTATGCAATTTTCAAATTATATATCAAAATATCAGTTTTCTAGTTGGATCCAGTTTTTGAAATTATAATTGTAAAGAGTTTTGTATGTTTTTAGGAGTAATATCAAATACTTACTTAGCCGATTCTAAAAAACACTATACCTAAATATAATGATTCTTAGGCTATGTTTTGTTCACAACGCGAGCGAAGCCGTTGGCATTTTTTTTACCTTTGTCATAATTTACGAACCTTTCGGGTACTTGTATCTATTTTAACTTTATTTAAGCAAACTTACTTTAAACTTAGGTTGTCTAGATCCAGACATTTTGTATATGATCTAGGATCTAGACGTTTTCACGCTCCGAGATTTTTCTACAAAAGCATTTTGCGAAGTCCTTGGGATACCTACGCTACCGTACCTGTGTTATTATAATTATCTTCATGTTGTATCATCATAGATGTATTATTCATGTAGGTTAACCCACTGAAGTGAGAATTTTTTCGTTTAGGGTGAACCTACATAAACACCTTGCCTCTAAGGAAGTCCCACATTAGAAAAATCATAATTATGTATCAAGGATTTCTTATCGCTAATTTTTATAATAATTAGTCAAATCAGTAAAATATTATCACAAGTCATTTCTAAATAATGGCCCAGGATAAGGCCATAATCATACCATAATAAAGAAAGTTAAAACTCAAAAAAAGCATAGCATGGCAGCTTGAGCTGTGAGTTAAAATAAAAGCAATTTTGTCTATGATTAAATTAACAGATGTCAAATCATAGATCAAGTGTCAAATAAACAAACCGATTGTCAAAATTATTTGCGTAGGCTCACAGACCTACTACCTAATCTGTGCGTAGGCTAGGAATTTGTTATTTTCCAATTAGGTTCCAGCCAAAAAGTTTTGCGTAATGGTTGGGTTATCCAAATTCCATACCAACCCAACTGCTATTATAATAGTACCTAACTATATGGGTTGGGACCCGGGTATGTCCTAAAACTGCGAACAGAACCACCGGAGGATAGGCAGCAGCGTCCTAATAGTACACGGTGAACGTACTGCGATCCCCAAGCCGCCTGCCAAGCGTGGGGATTATGGCAACACCCCTTTCTATGAGGGAGGCCTTGTCCAATAGTGGACGTTAATTGGCTGATGATGTGATGTGTGTGATATGGGTTAAGATAAGAATATTAGGTGGTGAATGTATGTATTTTGTTTAGTTAATAACGACCTTGAAATAATGTAACTACATACTGTCCTACGAAACTTAAATTTACATACTTTTTTTACCTTAAATTTAAATCGGCGCTGATAGTCCCTGATTTTCAGCATTGATGCCAAGACGGACGAAGATGCCATTAGGAGCCAAAATTTAAGAATAAGACGAATCCAATGAGGATAATACGTAACCACTAGTATCTTTGGACAAAACTGATCGCATTTCAAAATTAGGAAAGTAATATATAGCAAGAACGATCATAATGAATCCTTGATATAGCAAGAACGAGTATATAGTGACAGAGAATCACAAATACATTACTTTCCTCAGAAGAAGGATTTTGATATTTCCAGACTATGCCTGAAAATAATTATTTTTTTTGCTTAGTAGCAGTCGGGTAAAATATCTTCTTCGATCGACGCCGACGTGGGTAAAAGAATATTCACATCGATGGTCTCCATACGAATTAGTAGTCTCCTTCACGCAAGATTATGAAAACACCTACTTTTAGATAAGACGTCGTCATCCTTCTATTTCTGTGTTTGACCTAGCCCGAACTAAAGCAGTGCTAAAACGTGATGTCACCATTGTCTTCGACCATGCTTAAAACTTATCATGTACAAGTTTTCCTGTTTTTATTTTGTTTGCGCCTTTGCTGTTTGCTGACGTCACTACGTCAGTGCTGATATTTATTAGGTTTTTATAAAATATGCCATAGGTGGCAAACAAGCAGAAGGACGGGCTGCCTGATGATAAGCAGTAACAACAGAGGCATCACAACTACTTTGCCGATCCTTTAAAAATCTATTAACTCGCCTTTTGAAGAACCCCATGTTGTAGCTTCTCGGAAACGCCGCGGAAGTTAACTTATTCCACATTTTAAAGGTATGAGGCAAGAATGATCGCGTGAATCGCACAGTGTGTGATTTCTAATCTATGATAATAATTGCGGATGAGCTTTTAAGCGGTGACGGCTAGTAAACCGCGACGACGGTTTATGATCGTGTATAGATAGCTAATTTTGCTAAGTGTGCAGCTAATCAAGTCCGAATAGGTGCAGTTTGCAAAATGACGCGACCGCTAACCGTATCTCGGCGCGTTATTCGCGTTCTCGTGATTTTGCAAACTGCACAAACTCGGGCCCGCGTTTAGAGTTGGGCGTAAGGTCTCTGGAACAAGAGTTCAATGGGTCCGGGGCAGTCAACTGTTTCAAAAACACCTTTCCTTCGAAGCCCTTCAAAAGGCCACGGTCTAGTGACTAACGAGGGATTTTTTTAGTTTAGTATGTATAATTACTTTGAACAAAGTACAAACAGAGGTAGGTATAGTTATTTTCTGTTATGTATTTGTTTGCTCTGACAGCTGCAATACCATTATAAAAAGTTGAATTAAAACCAGAAATTCTGATCACTTTCGCTAGGTTTTTGAACGTAATAGTGTAGCAGGCAGGTAGATACCCGATATATACTTCAAATATTAATATTACAAGAAAATGTTTTTATGCAGGTTTTTGTAATGCAGCTGTCAGGACAAATAAATGCTTGGACCGAGTTACGATTATAATAGGTTAACGTGCAGTTATCTAACAATACAAGTTTAGCCACGAAGATGAACTCGGCAACCTTAACTCAAGGTCTAATTTTGAACCATAAAAAGCGAGTTCTTTGTTGGCGAAGACTAAAAACTTTTAACATATAAGTTGTCGATTGTTATATGCTTGGGAGCTCGAACTGACATCTTCCAGGCTGACCGGGAATGAGATAATCCAACGACATTAAATACAATGGAATGATGATACCAGGCCCGGATCTAAGGGGGGGGGGGGGGGGGCAAACAAGAGCACGTGCCCCGGGCGGGAGCTAAAGGGGGCGCCAAATTTCAGTTTTTTAAGTCATTCAACTCTAATTCTATTCTATGATGCGTACACCGGAAAAATCTGGATCGGCTCCAGATCTCTCACCGCAGGGTGACGATTACGTCACTTCTCGTTTCAAGAGAAAGCGATCTACTGAATTGGATGACATGAAATGTGAACTTAAGGAGCAAATAGTAAACTCTCTGAAATTGTTTTCTGACACACAAAAAGAACAAACAAATAATATACTATCAACTTTAAAAGAAATTCAGCAAGTTACAAATAACGTCCAGAGTACTATCACATTTCTTTGTGAAGAAAATTCAATGCTTAAGAAAAAAATTGAATACCTGGAGAACCACGCTAAAATTGACAAGGAGCAAATAGTTATATTATATGATAAACTAGAAGAAACCTTAAGAACCGAACGAAAGTCTAACATTGAAATAAAAAATATACCATTGAAGAGTGATGAAACTAAAAAGGATTTATTTAACATGATATGTAAATTATCAGAAATTATCGGCTCAACGTTGGAAAATTCTGATGTCAAAGATATAAAAATCAACAAAAACAAAAAAGAAAATAGCACCATTATTGTTGAATTCACGAACACGTTTATCAAAAATGAAATTATGAAAGCTGCGAAGACCTATAACATCAAAAATAAAAACAACAGATTAAGTGCTAAACATTTGGGCATAACATCAAAAGGTGACGTCCCAATATTTATATCAGAAAATTTGACACAAAAAGCGGCAAGACTTTATTTCTTAGCCAGAGATCTCAAGACTGCAAAAAACTACAAATATTGCTGGACCAACTACGGAAAAGTGTACCTACGTCTGGATGATACCTCGCCAATTATTCCTATAAAAAGTGAATCCCAAATACAACAACTAGTTAACAAGTGACTATCTCATAAGTCTAGTCTAGTGTTTATCCTATTTTGCATATTTCCTATTGTCTGCCAAATCAATCCACATAATTTTCAAAACTCACCAGTCTATAACTGTTATCTAAATATCAACCCCACATTTACTTTCATTCAAAATACTCTACAAAAAACATCTAGGTATAATATACCATACATCTGTTTTAACAAACTCCTATCATTCTTAAAAATACTGAACAAACTCATACACACACAAGCTCTGTTTTCACTCAAACCTACTAAAGCCATAAAGCTGAACAACTCTGTCACAATAAATGTAATCACATATCCCCAAAATTTCTCACTTTTCCTAAATGGATAAGGCAGATTACCTGAGTCAAGAATTAGACACTACAAGTAATATAACTGCTATTAAATGTAATTTAGAAAACCTCGACAAATTCTTACAACAAGGTATTCCCAATCTTTCTATCGTCACACAAAACATACGAAGTATACATAAGTCCTCAAATATTGATGATTTAGACATAAATTTAAGTATGCTTAAGGAAAAAATAGATATCATTGTTCTAACAGAATGTCGAACCAATTTAAACAAGCCATTACCACTTAAACCGAACTACCTGACGTACAAAAAAATTAATCAAAACGATGGAGTTGTAGTCTTTATAAGTAAAGCGGTTGAACATACGGTAAAGGAAGTCATACTTACTGGAGCTTCTTGTTTAGAAATTTCTACACCTCATTACATTATCATGGGTATCTATCGTCCTCCGTCTGAACCTAATAAACTAAATTTTATAAATTCACTTGACCAATACCTCACGTCACCACATTTAACAAATAAAAATATTATTATGACTGGAGATATAAATATAAACATAATTGAAGGTAACTGCGATAATTATTCTAATACATATCTTGATATGATAGCGTCGCACAGTTTGTTAGCGGGCCACACTTTTGATACAAGAATAAATAGTTGTCTGGATCATATTATCACTAATCTAAGCCCTATAAACTATACAGCCACTATCGCAGTTCTTGAAACAACCATTACAGATCATAAAATGACAAGTATGTTTATCTACAATAAATCTAAATATAATAAACCTACCAAAATTAAATCTATAACTAACTATTCAGAAGCATTAGAAACCTTAAAAAGTAAAATAACAGCAAATCTATATTCTATACAAGACCCAGACTTTCTAACAAATGAAATAATTACCTTAATTAGAGATTCTTTAGAAACAAACACAAAAATTATCAATATTCCAAACAGTAAAAAAATCATAAAACCATGGATTACTCCCGGAATACTAAAATGCATTAAAAATAGAAATAGTTTACAAAAACAATTAAAACTAGACGAAACAAATGAAATCCTTAAAATAACATATCGCAGATATAGAAATTTCTGTAACAATCTAATTAAAAAACTGAAAATTAAATATGAAAAAGACCTCTTAGAAAAAGCAAAAAAAAATAATAAAATGTTATGGAGCTGTATAAAAAATATTACTAACCTACAAAAAAACAAAAATTTAAATAATGAACTTCTAAATGTAAAACAATCACCAATTGAATCAGCAGATTATATAAATAATCATTTCAATGATGTCGGTTCATCTTTAGCTAAACAAATTAAACATGATACAAACTCATTTGACAATTATTTAGGTTCACTTTCATCATGTCCTAACTCAATTGGTATCGTTCTACCAGATGCTTTCGAAGTAAATGCTATTATAACTAACCTGAAATCAGAATCTGCTGCTGGGTGGGATGGTATTCCCACAGCTTTTATAAAAATGGCAAAAACAGAACTTGTCCCTATTTTCACTCATCTCAGTTCATTAGTTTTTCAACACGGTACGTTTCCCCGGCTTTTAAAGAGATCAATAATACACCCTGTATTTAAGAATGGAAGCAGAGATGATATTAACAACTACAGGCCAATTTCAGTGCTACCGGTAATATCGAAAATTCTTGAAAAATTGATTAACACTCGTCTTATTAAATATTTAAATAAATACAATATACTATCGGAATCACAATATGGTTTTCGTGAAGGTGTGAGCACAGAAGAAGCTATTCTTGATATCACAAAACATATAACTAAACATATCGAAGATAAAAAGAAAACTCTGTGTATTTTTCTCGATCTAAAAAAGGCATTTGATACCGTCTCTGTTTCTCTTCTTCTCCGCAAGATAGAAAAAATGGGAATAAGAGGCACCTTTTTGGAATTATTATCTAACTATCTTACTGATCGAACTCAACGTGTTAAGCTTGATAATAATGTTTTTAGTAATGACATTCCAATTTCTAACTATGGCGTGCCACAAGGCAGTGTCCTTGGGCCTACCTTATTTCTCATGTTTATAAATGACCTAGCCAACCTGAAGCTAAATCACGGAAAAATTGTTTTGTATGCAGATGATACCGCGCTACTCTTTGAAGGAAATAACTGGCAAACAGTATTTCATACAGCTGAAAACGGACTACACAAAGTCATTAAATGGTTAAACTTAAACTTACTCACATTAAATATGAAAAAAACAAATTTCATCCCATTCTCTATTAAAGACTCTTTACAACCTGAAGAAAACCTTTCTTTAACTGCTCACACGTGTGATATTGGTAATGCAGACTGCTGCAACTGCCAAGTAATTGATAGAGTCATCACCACAAAATATCTCGGCGTGACTCTTGACAATAAGCTGTCATGGTACCCCCAACTAGCTATAGTTGCAAATCGAGCTAGAAAATTAATCTGGTTATTTAAACATTTGCGAAATATCTCTGATATCAAGCTCTTAACATACATTTACACGGCTCTCGTACAATCTATTCTATCGTACTGTATAACTATTTGGGGTGGCACTTTTAAGACACGCTTCATCAGTATCGAACGCGCACAGAGAGGTATTCTGAAAGTGATGTTAAAAAAGAAAATAAGGTACAGCACAGTTAAACTATATAGTGATGCAAACGTTCTGACTGTCAGACAATTATATATATTACAATGTATCCTGAAGGTTCATAAAGGCATTACAGTAGACCCAGATATTTTAAAGAAAAGGAACCCTTACTCAGTAGTAAAGCAACCATCCGTAAGAACCGTTTTTGCAGAAAAACAATTTTCAGTACACTCAATCACAATTTATAACAGAATTAATAGAATTAAAAATATTTACATAATGTCACTTTATAATTGTAAAAAATGTATAATAACATGGCTAAAGAAACTTGACTATGAACAAACGGAGCACTTAGTCAGTCATGACATAAACATAAACACGCTTATAAACTACCCCCTTTAAATTAAGAACTACATACTAACTACTTATAAACTGGTCACATAACAAATTCGCACATTAACTACTACTAACTTTAAATTTACTCCTACTAACTACATATGTATTAACTATTTATAAATACTATGTCTGTATAAATTTAATATAACAAATGAAAGAGCGGTCTCTCCTAACACAGGTTGTCAAAACTTAACAGGAGAGGCCAAACACTTGTAAATTAAGATAAATCAGACAAATAAAGAAATTTGAATTTGAATTTGAATTTGAATTCTAGAGGTGAGGGGCGCTTAAAGTCAAGTTTTTGCCCCTGGTCGGAAAAATCGTGACAAAATCAGAGAGACAAAATCAAAGGAAAGGCTATGCCCAGCAGAAAGTAACTTAGGATCGTGGTTGGTGGCTCGCTTCACAATTCATCAACATTCCTCGCCGACGACCTCCTTGATGCCTTTCTCGTGCACATGTTCATGGGACCGGCTGGTCCAAAGAATTGTAATCTGCCGCGCGATCTTGTCCCCTCAATCTTACCCTGCGCCACAGGGGGTTGCTTCTATGGAGTCGTCACTGCGTCAAGATACGTACCCAAAGAAGGTGAGAATGCAACTTGAAAGATGGTGGATAGACGCTGCGTGATACCGAGTTCTTGCCAAAATACTGATTAGCTCTGACTCGCAGCAGAACGTGAATGTATTGTGGACTAAACGAAACTTTCAATATTCTTCTCAAGCACCGCATTTCGACAGCCAGTGCCGGCCCTGAGATAGAGCCTTAGGCTCTACCAGAGGCGCCAGATAGCTAGGGGTGCCAAAATGCCAAATGCGAAAAAAAATTCGACCTAGAAATATAATTTTAATTACGTCTCGGGGCTGGAGCGCTGCTTGGTATTGGCAAGCGGCGGATCAAACTTGTGTTGTTTGTAAACAGCATAAAATAATAATGTAGAAATAGTTTATATCCTGGATTAGCTCATGGAATACTTTTTATCCCGGAATCGATTCATAAATCTTATTGTCAAGTAAACAAAATGCATCAACACTATTCGAACTCTGTATTCATTACCTAAATACCATAATATTATTTCCTACGTCTGGCACCCACAGTTTTTTGTGAATGGAACTTTCTTACACTAAATACAACAGGTGGGCCCACGCCTTCATTTGTCCAACTTTCAAGGCATAGTTCAACCTTCTAGTACACGGTAGCAGCAACACAAAGGTTAAGAACCCGGTAATTGCCATTGTACGTTTGTACGATAAACCAAACAATGGGGGAGTGATTGTGCTTCAGTTCAAGCTTCTCATAACTCACGTAGGACGACAAACTTATATGTATTACTGCAATAGAGTGTGAGAGCTACCTTCGTATTTTTTAAACCACAGTAGGTAATTTTGCCGCCGTTTCTTTTACCAAAATATTGACCATAGTAGTCAAAAAAGTTTTTTTTTATCAATCAATCAATTTATTCTTGCTAAATGAATATGGTAGGTACAAAAATTACACACATTAAAAACACCAATAGCAGAATAAAAGTTGGCACAAGGCAATGCTGTGTAGATAATAGATATATAATTAAGTACTTAAACAAATTAAACCTATTTCAATATACAAACAAAAATATAGGTATATAGCAATGAATATGGACGTGAGCGTTTCCAATAATCTTTTCTTAACGTTAAATGTATATGTATTATTGGTTCACAATTAGCGAAAATATCGAAGAACATAAATATGTACTCAAAAAAACAACATACAGACGAACATAGAACCTCCTCGGTTAAAAAGTATTTTGAGCATAGAAAACGGCAGCAAATTTAAATTATATAATTGACAACAGTGTGAATGTGGGTGGTTCGAAAAATAAGACTTTCGGGGAGTTTTGGCGCCAATGTGAAAAAAAACATGGCGCTTCATCGTATTACTTTCCTAATCTAGTTTTATTATGGTGGATTATTGTTTATTGTTTTTTAATGCGTTGGAATATAGGAAAGAGTTATAATGAGGTGAAACATGTATTTTCATGATGTTTCCAAAACTCTACAGAAACCTCTAGTAAACTCAGGGCCCGGCAATATATTTCAGTGAAAGCAAGTGAAAGAGACAAATTGATATGGCTCAGCACAAGTACAAAAAGGACATAACTAGACTTTTTTGTCCTTATCGGCGTGGCCTGTTTTTTGGATCAGAAATGTCAAAATCTGACGGTTCTGCGACAAACAAAACGGGTCTGAATATTGTTTATTGCATTTTTTTGGTGATTGTATGTGATAAATGCGTGTTTCGTCTGAGAAATAATTGTAAAACAAACATTTACAATGGTTGGTTGTATCATTTTGGGCTGCAAGTACCGCAGTGAGAGAAAAAACGATGAAATATCATTTCACACGTAAGTAAACATATAGAGCTTGTAATGATCACCTAAATAAATTCAGGATATCAATGCGTAAATATTTTATTAATTTTTAGTCCGTTTTTTGGTCGATTTGTGGTATTTCCTATGAGTTTTATCAAAATATTAACTGAGAAGAATAACAATCAATGTTGCCAGTTTATAAATGAAATTACCCACCACAATTAACATAAATTATTCGTTCTGCAGGTTTCCAACTGATCCTGGCTTACGAATAAAATGGATCAGTGCTACTGGTTGTGAAAATTGGGTGCCAGGAAAACATAGTAGAATTTGTTCCAGTCATTTCAATGCCGAATCCAATATCAGAAAGGGAAAAATTATATTTTTGAGCAACTGCAGCTGCTCAGGGTCTAATAAACACACTTAAATGTACTTAAATCAAAGAAAATATATCATCATAAATCATCATCAGCGTGATTTTGTTCAAATAAAACAAAATAATCTTTTTTTGAAGTCTGATTTATCGTGTGTGATATGAGTACTGTAAATAATAAAGAGTTTTATCTAAGTATCTCATTAATTGGGATGTTATCCATAATTCCATCCATGAAAATAAATAAACTGGCCAAGTGCGAGTCGGGCTCGTGCACTGAGGGTTCTGTACCGTCACAAAATACAAAAAGTAGTGCAAATACACAACATCACACCCAGGCTGTCATCCATCCAAGTATCAACCGCGCCCGACGTTGCTTAACTTGTGGGAAACAGAAATGTGTGACCGACTCGCACGCAGCCAGTATTTATTATTTGTTGTTTTACTTTAGGGTGTGCACTATAATCCGCCAAGTTTGACGCTTGTACCGATTACCATTACGTACCGTTTGGTTTTACACCAGAGCAAATACAAAAATACCTTAACAAAAACGTTTGTTGTATGTGTGGATGTCTACCCTCTTTAGTTTTGACTTAATTATATTTCTTAGTTAATCCGTCGTAATTACATATTCTGTGTAAGTTTCAACTGACGATATTACGGCGCGAAAGATACAGCCGTTTAAAGCTGTCTTACCTTTAAACGGATGGATTTGGATCTTAATATTAATTTCTTTTGTTCATAAGTATTTTTCAGATATCCTTCCATCTCACAAGATTTTCCAAAGTTTCCAAAATTACTCATTGAAGAGATTCACTACCCGTCTAGTATGTAAATTACCCTAACTTAAAGCAAATAATTTTAATGTGGCAACACACCTTGTTGAAGCGAGAGGCACTGAGCTAGCCACGCTCATTGAAAATCTATAGGTAGTAGGTCTGTGAGTAAACTCTTCATCGCACCTTGCTAGAGCGTGACTTGGACTTAACCGTGACTTACTTTGCTTGACATTGACTTTTTGCTATTTATTACCACTTAAACCTTATTATGTGTCTGACTAAAGGAGTCTGTAACCATGGTCAAGATTTAAAACAAATACAATTACATAAATAATTTTAACACTTGTTACCCATGGACAGAAATGTCGCCATTGTAAGTAAATGACTTATGAAATGAAATGTAATTTATTAAGTACAAATGGATCACATTGAAAACCGACTTAACATAGAACCTCCGCCTTTTTTGAAGTCGGTTCTAATAGCCTGAAAGAATACAACTATCGGCCATGGGTACGTACAATTTTAAAATAATTTTCTTCAACTCCTAATCGTTGAGGAATTGTACCCTTCATCATCAGCTCATCCATATGAGATGATGATTATCAGACGCAAATACTTGCTAGAGCTTTAGAAAATATATGAAAAACGTAATAAGTGCGTATATCATTTGAGGGTTGCTGTCGATTTCCCTGAGATCCGATCATCAGACTTGCGTGACAATGGGACTAAATTGGAAGTATACCCTACCGAACAAACTTTTTTTTTTAATCAGTTAACCATTTTGGCGGATATATCGGTGAGCATAGATTAAAAAATATATATGAACAGTGGAACATAGAACCTCCGCCTTATTTGAAGTCGGTTAAAAATAGGGTTATACACTGATCTTAGGTATTTTATATATTGTTCTCCTATTTACCGTTACCTGGCATGTGAATTTATTCATAAAAATTAATATGTAAAACTTGGTATTATTTTTTTAAGTACATATATTCAATGTTCAATGTAGATGGTCGGCGACATATCAAAAGAAATAGTTAAAGAAAGGAAAATATAGTACCTATATGCTAACGCGGTAGATATTCTAGTATGTAAGTTAAAAAAAAAACGTTTAAAACTTTTAGTTCCGACGTTTTGCCAACTGTAAAGATAAATTGGTCGCTGTTCTGACTAACTGCATTCAAAATAGACTGTTACTGTGATGTTACGTAGTATTTAGGTTCGTCATCCTGAAAATAACGATAGCACGCTAATAGGTGTGCGTTAATTAAAACTGTTGGCAGACTTTGATGTCATCTTTGCCTATTTGGGTTTTACTCAGTACGTAGATTAATTGGTTAACATTGTGTAAGCAAATAAAGAAAAAAGTACGTACAATTTTTAAATACTACTATTAAAGATACAATCAAATAGCCCAAGAGCCCACGACTGCCAGACTTTCGTTATTTTATAAAAGCTGAAAGCTTCTCTGTGTATGCCTCCGACACAGGTAAGAACGACCCGCGACTATAGAGTTTCGATTGTGGTTACTTGGGCAAGTAACAGGTAGTAAAGGTGTATAAAATAGTACCTTTAATTCCTTTAAAGTATAAAGTTCATTTTTTTTCTCCAGAATATCTTTAGAAATCACGATATTCATTGCCGGACACTTTTTACAGTTGCTACCCCCTGCCAGACACCCCTAAACTTTAATAAATTTTAATTATACTTTCGTTATAGTATAAAAGCTGAATTTTATATATGTTACTTAGGGACTTATAAAAATATGTTACCTCAATAGCCAGACAGTTTTAATGGTTTTAACATCTTGCCAGACACATTGAGAGCCCGCTGTAGGTGCGAGCGCGAGGTAGTCTAAAAGTTTTACGTGGTTTTCACACATTTTGTTTATGTTATACGGGAAGTCCTTCGATCAAAAAATAGTAAAAACTAACAAGGTTTTATCATGAAAAATTGTGCAAGGCATTTCTTTATCTATGGTTAGGTTAATGTCAAACAAATAAAGCATGTGTCAAATAATTATTTGAATTCCTGGATTACTGATTTTCCCGCCGTCTTCTTGTTTTTTTTTAATATATATAAGTTGCGCTACTAATTAGCGCCCCTTCATTTAATTACATACCGCCGTCTTCTTGTGATACAAGTTTTTTCTTGCCTCCTGATAAGATTTTGCGTTATACTGCCAAATCTAAATGCGCTGGGTTAAATTACTATAAATACTAGATGTTTTTTTTTTTAATATTATACGCCCAATTTGAACCGAAGCAAGGTAATTATTTCAAAACACCTTATGTCCTTAGAGAGCCCCAATTGAACAAAATTAATTGAACCAAACCCCGCAGGACTTTGTTATTAATGATATCACACTGAGCCACGGTCACGCGGTTATTTGCAAGGACACTAATTATAATTCACACAATGCCAATGGTGTGGTTATAAATGTCGCATTGTTTGTACATAGGTAGATACAGCGACCAGCTTATCTGTGGAGTTGGTAAAATTATTGAACTAAAATTTTCCTCCGCAGGCTATCAGATTTGTTCAGAAATAACGATGACGTCTCCCCCACACAAACGTACAGATAGGTCGGTCGTTCTTTACAAGTAGTGAGGTCAGACTGACCTTTGGGAGTTTTGACACTGCTACCATAAATAGGTAAGTAACAAGGAAATATAAATAATTATTATTGCAACAGCAAGGTACATAATCTACGTCTAAGAGCCGTAACAGACACGTCAACATGGCTGACGAACCGCCGTCTGACCAACGGGAGAGAAAGAATATTTTCTCTTACTCTCCCGTTGGTCGGACGGCGGTTCGGCAGCTAAGTTCACATGTTTGTTACGGCTATTACAATTAGCTAAGTCTCGCTCTCTCGGCTAAAAAGCAAGACAACATTTAATGTAAGATTAATATAGGAATGTTTTTGAATTTGTGGTAACCCACCTGGAATAACCCACCAGTGGTGACCAGCGAGAACTTTTTAATAACTAAAAAATTGACCCCATTGTTTAGGTATGTAAATATAGTTATATATTATATTATATATAGTACACACCTATATAGTTCGATCAAAATGTCGAAGCCTATAATTATATGTTATACTTTTTGCTCATAGCTAAATAATCTGGTAAAATATTTTTGAGTAGGTTTTAAAAATACGTGTGCCCAGTCACCAGTGAGGGATAAATATATCTTAGCGTGTAGGTACCTACTACCTATATACTCTTCCATCATCAGCCAGAAGACGTCCACTGCTGAACATAGGCCTCCCCCTCCACACTGAACGACATCCTGCCATCTGCATCCACTGGATGCCCGCGACTCTCACAATGTCGTCGGTCCATCTAGTGGGAGGCCTACCTACGCTGCGTCTTCCGGTTTGTGGTCTCCACTCAAGAACCTTTCTACCCCATCGGTTATCGGTTCTTCGAGCGATGTGGCCTGCCCATTGCCACTTTAAATTGCAAATTTTAATAGCTATGTCTATGACTCTGGTTTTTTGCCGAATATCTACGTTTCGGATTCTATCGCGCAAAGAAACTCCGAGCATAGCTCTCTCCATTGCCCGTTGTGTGACTGAGTTTCTTCAAAAGACCAACAGTTAAGGACCACGTCTCAGTACCATATGTCATCACTGGCATGGCAACACACATGGTTTCATATAGTATGTAAAATCTGGTAAAGTATTAAAATTAGCAAGTGCGTTCTAGTCTTATGTGGATCCTCATGGTTATGGTCTTCTTTCAAAGATTGCTTGTGGGATTTGTTATCCGTGGTAGTAGAACCATGGTAACATTTTCATAACCGTGGTACAAATAATGATGGATCTACTGAGGGGTACCTACCACAGAGAACAAACGCTTGTAGATGGGGCAAACTCTAACTTAACTAACCCTATCATCCACGCTTCTAAACAAAAGATTTCTAGATCACGTAGTAGACTTATGAATCCTGCCGGTCTATTCTGCAAGCTAAGTGAACGCGCAAGTGAGGTGATAAGCTAAGTGTACGAGTATTTTTCTTGTCGATTACTATAGAGAAATGTCAAAATGTCGAATGACTGACCCCCCTTCCCTGACTTTCTTCTCTTTCTTCTTTTTTTTTATTTATTTTATTTATTTATTCTACTATTCTACAAGAGATGACGCTGTTTTAAAATACACGGTACAGTGTTGTGTATTCGGTGACAGCGTGACGATGACGCGAGTTCCATGGTTTTTGTTCACCCAAAAAGTGCTCAACGCGCCTAAAGAAGTTTTCACTTCAAAAACTATAATTGTAAGTGCGACGCTTACCATCAGGCGAGCAACTTGATCGTACCGTCACTCAGTTTCTATTGCATCTTACCTGCAATATAGACGCAGCAAGCGCCGTCATTGCAACCAACAGCAGCTGGTTCCTCGCGTAGTCATGTAAAGGTTTCCCGCAGCCTCGCTGGTAGACCGCGGAGCAGTCTGCAGCGTATGGCTTGTGAACGGCGTCCAGAGGACCTTGCCCACAGCAGGAGAACGGCACGTGGCCTGTGGCCGCGTAGTCATTAGGGCCACTTACACCGCAGCATTCGAACTGGAATATAAGAGATTTTCCGTCAGCATTTTGATAAAATCATTAACGATTTTGTGCTTTACAGAGTATTTTTAACACCCGACGCAAAAAGAGGGAAGTTATAAGTTTAAACGCGCCGTAAGACAATCTTGCTCTATCTGCAGCGCGGCGCTGGGTCGAGCTTTTGTGGCTAGCTGGTATGTATTACCGTTTATATCTAAACGGTAATACATACACTATACCTACAAACATACATATACATATATGCCTGAAAAGAGCCGAAAACATTACCCTCCTTCTTGAGCGTGACCCACTCTTACCTTGACATGTAGCCTGTCCCATCTGATAGAATCCACGCTATTGGGCTCGCTGCCCTGAACGGCGGTCGCAAAGTACGCCGTCATGGTGGTCTTGATGTCTATCTCTATGTTGTCCCACACCACCATGGCCCACACGAAGCAAGAGAACTCTATCACCACCACGAGAATTACGAGGATGCCGGTCTGAAATGTGAAGAGATGGGGTTAAGAATGCAAGATAATATTTTGGTGCTGTCGTTTGGTGTTGTCGGTTTGTCGTCGTCGTATGTCCATCCGGCAGGAAGTGGCCGAGTACGGTGGAGAAAAAAAAATATATAAAAAAAAACAAGGTTTTTTCTTTTAAGTTTTGGCTTGTAACATTTTATCTATTTAGCCAGTTCAAGTTTAATACAATTATCTGACTAATAGTTTCTAGTATTTACTCTAAAATAACTAAGGTTTCTAAGATGAGAATAATAATTAGCCTTTCTCTTGGACTATAAGCATAAAAAATACTTTAATTTTGCCTAACATGACTTGACACTTAATTTTTGATTAGCCCACTAGCCAGTGAACATCATAATTTTATATTAAAATACCATGCACTATAAAATCCATAACTTTTTCATCCCCCCCATCTCGAAAAGAGTATTTTTGATATTCGATATCCGAGTGCAAAAGCCGTTTTTATCCGATAGAGGATAAAGTAAATTGTATTTAGAATATCGTGTGCACTAAGTTTGTGAATTCAAAACATCATTAAACCTATTTACTTCTATACCTCCATAGTGCCGAATTTATCGTAACAACCTTTTTTAATTTGTTAAAAACTCAGACTCAGAACCTCCTTGTCCAGATACTCTACACTCTACACATATTTTTGTTCCTAATTTAGAAACTTTCTTTACGTACACTCTACAAAAACCCTTAAAAATAAAGGTTCCATGGCATCGAGATAACTACAAAACCTTTAGAGTCACATCTCTAAGAGAAAACAGTCAAAAAACGTCCGTGCTCATCGCGCGGTGTTGTAGTCGGATCGTGGTTGCCTTAAAACTAACCAAAAAGTCAGCACAATGCGTAGCATGCGCCGAGTTTTGGTTCGGACATATTTTTGGCACGATTGTGACTCTATAGTTATTGTATCTCGATGTTCCATGGTTTATTATTCTGTGCTCTACCACCTCTAAGTAGGTACCTACTCATACTTACAATAATAACATGGATCTGGTGTAATGACTGTGCAGTTCTCCAGCCGATCCAAGCTATCGAACACGTGATGATTGCCATCATCAGCAGCAGTATCGCTGGCCATTCCACATTCACCCCCACGAAATGACGATAAATGAATAGCTTGTATAATAGGAATCCACTAGCTCCAAACAGTACTACTGCTGACATCTGTTGAGGAAGTAGAACTCTAAGCATTATACGGCAAAACTAAATAGTACCCACAAAAGTTTTAAACTGTATCGCGCGCTTTGTTACTCTTTTATGAAAAGACATGCACAGTGGCGCCACGTTGAAAAATGAAAGCGGCCTTTTTAATTGAGTTGTTTGCAGATAATTTGTTTTAGGGTCTTGGGTTCAAATCAAACTTGTTAACTTTTTATCTTGGAATCTGTGTCATCGTTGATCCTTAGATTAAATTAAAGTAACCGATTAATGCGTTAAAAATCAACGAGTACTCAAGATTCTAGCTTAATATTCACAACGTTAACATAAAACTGGTTTAGCAACCAACCAACTTGTTTCGCTAAAGTTGTTATGACAACAAGTGAATGTGATTGAAACCTAGCCGAATCAGCTGAACTATAAAAGACACCAATATAAATGAAAAACTAAAACACTCACTGCGAATAGAACATTGAAGGTTAACACGAAATATTTCCAGCAATTTGTTGAGAGAGCCATTATGATAAGTTTCCCGTTCACATGTCATAGATCTTGTTTGAGACACGCACGATTCAAAACAAAGGCCCGTCTCGGTCGTTCCTCTTGTGTTTTTGTGTACACTATGCGCTGCGTTCCGACCGACAGTGATGCAACGCAACCGCGACAGAATTAACTACTCGACATTTTACTATGCGAACTAAACTTATCGCTTTATCTGTTAAAATAATACAAAAGGGTGTGACATCGAAAAACAGCGAATTATATTCTGAGACAGCAAGTGGATTATTCATAAAGTTGATTGGCTCGTATCAGCTTATCATTTTGATAACAAATGCGTCCATGTTTCGGTGTAATTTAACCTACTTTCTAACTAGGTACTTAGGTACATCTATATACATTTACTTTGTTACTGGGCACCTAACGTAAATAGATCGGTGTCTCTTCTTGGTCTATTTCTGTACAAGCCGTCTTAGCGCTCCCACCATGCGCCACGTAATCAGAACAAAATTTTTAAAAAATTGCTCTACCTCAACGATCTACATGTACAACGTACATTGAATTCATTGCTCTACCTACCGAAATGCACTCAGGCGCGGATCCAGCCCTCATAAAAGGTTGTCGTCACAGCCACCCGAAAATCGGGCAAGTGCGAGTCAGCGTATGAACCGTGCTCGTGCATGATCGATATAGTGCATTCTTACAAAGGAAATGTTTACTTATAAAAATATATATGACGGCCTGACCAAGATTTTGTACAGTGTGTCGTAGTTTCACGCGGGTAAAGCTGAGGGGCGTCACAAGGCACGTATTAAGGTTGTGGGCATGCCCATCGTGCCCACAACAGTGGATCTGCGCCTGAATGCACTAGTTTTTCTTGGTCATGAAGGTATGTATGCAATACGTTAATTAGTTCAAAAAATATAGATCAAACTACCCTCATTTAGCTCAACTAGAGTCACTTTATTAACCGACTTCAAATAAAAGCGGCCAAGTGCGAGTCGGGCTCGCGCACTGAGGGTTCCGTACCACCACATAAATTGTGAACTAATAAAGTACAAAAAAGTAGTGCAAAAAGACATCATTCCTAGGCGGTCACCCATCCAAGTACCGAGCGCGCCAACGTTGCTTAAATTCGGTGATCGTACGAGAACCAGTGGTGAGTGGTGATTAGTAACTTCTCACCGACTCGCAGATGGCCAGTACCTAATTACTTAGGTTTTACTTTAGAGTGTGTGCTATAATCATACCAAGTTCGACGCTTAAGTACGTATTTACATTTATAAATTGATAAGATATTTAGCTCTATGCATTTATAAGTATTTATGGGAATTTGAGATCAATGAAACAATAAAAATATGACATGAATATTACTATTAATATAATGAGAAACAAATTAAGTATACCTGCCAATGGCTCAGTAAATACTTAAGTCAGCATCTATAGGTATTGATGTGATTTATTACGGTATTATCAATAGTATTCGCACAGGCACAAATTCTTAACAAGAGACTCCGGAAGCGCTTCTAATTGGACTATTTCCATGACCATCTTTACCTCCCCTTCAATATCTGGGCTCATTGGTCCCGTTTGCTTCGATGTACGAAGCATGCATCTAGCCTTATCTAAGTTCTTTTCATACATGGCAAGCAACGCCAAAACTGCCCATCCATCCGACAGCAATGGCTCAGTTTTCACGGCAGCTGCCGCCCAACGTTCTGCCAATTCTAGCTCGTTCATTTTAGCGTAAATTCTGGCCATCACAAGTGCGCTGTGCCCGCAAGGAGCTACTTTGTGGGCACGAGCGGCGCGTTGAAGTGCAGCCTCAGGGTTCGAGTTCATTCCTCCCAAAGCACCTTTCATAAGTAGCGCAGGGGAGGGCTCAGCTCCAGCCTTCTCAGCACACTCCAAAGCGACTCTACATTCTCCATCCCAACCACGAATGCAACTCAAGCACGTTACCCTCATCTGAGTCAATTTTGCGTCAGGCCCGAATCTCTTAATACCTTCTGTTGTCATCGTTAAGGCATCATCAAAACGACTTCTTAAAATCAGTGAAGCAGCCCGCAAATAAGAGATGTCAGAACAAATTTTACTTTTTAATTTGAGTCGACTGCCACTGCTGGCACAGCCCTGTTCGACACATTTCAAGATTAATTCACTAAATGTGTAACATCGCAAGCATAGAAAGAAAGCTGCAGCGATCAGAAATGGGTTTAATGTAGACACTATCGTTGGAATCCAAAACGTTTCTTCCTCTCCGCTTTCTTCAATCCATCGATCATAAAACTGGCTCCATTCGCTTGGCAATTCAAATGATTTCCTCATTTTCCTGGCTGATATAAAAGCAGCATAAGGTTCCTCATTTTCTTGGTATAAAGTATGTAATGCTGCCCAACCTATGGCATTAGCTGTTCCATCGGAGTAGTCGCCTTTTACAGATACGCGCAGGGCTGCTACTGCCATTTTATAAGCTTCGATACCTTTATCAAACACTTGACCTCCAAATATCCATAGTAAAAATCTATTTCTTGGCTGTTCATTAAGGCCTTGTAAGATATAATCCTTTGCTTCCAAATCAAGACGTTCCTCTAAACAACGCAAAGCTTTGCGAATGAGGTATCTAGGACTCTTAGCATTTCTTGAAGCTGTTTTAAGATGTTCATTGGAAATTCTGATGTCACCAGCCATTCGACATCTGGCAGCGGCAACTCGTGGTGGTATCCGGACCGGAGGGGGTTGTGGGGCAAACGACGACGAAACCGCGCGTCTGCTGGCAGCATGCTGCGCCGTCACTGTGTCCTGCCACTCGACGTATGAACAGTTTCCCGGTGGAAACTGCTTGAGCATGGACCTCACTCGCAGCAACAGCCGGTTAGCCGCCGTTCTTTTGATTCCCTGGTTCATCGGTACCGCTCCTCTACAAGCTAAGCCACTCAGTTCTTTATGAACAGCGAGCGCACCGCCTTCTTTTCTGATTTTTCTAACATCGATAGTGGTATCTTCAGGCAGAGTTTCTCCTTCCAACTGATCGATGGGAGCGGCTGGTCCAACGGGAGGCTTCAATCCGATAGTTTCAAATAGAGCTACCATTTTTACTTTTGGCACAAGAGATTCCCATAAATCAAATCTTATAACAATGTACGCACTGTGTTGGTACTCATCATATATGATGTCTGTTTCACGTGCGCTTACTCTTCCACTGGCCGGTGGTAAGTCAAGTAACCCACCAACGTTTTCGGGGAGTTTATCCTCGCTGTAAAATAACATTCTAGAGCATACGGATACACCGTGAATACCTGGTTGTAAAAGTGCTCCTGCGTCTACGAAGCACAAGTAACGACCACGAACGTCTACTTTTCCTGCTCTTGGAACGCCAGCTAATTCAAATACAAATGGAGAGGAAAACCATACCCGTAAAAGGTTTGGATCCACGCGCCTTCTATTCATAGCGTTCCAGTAATAAGAACGACAATTGTCGGTGTTGTTTAGTGTTAAATCTTCAGGAACAAATTTATCGTCGTTCGGAACATTAAGTGCTGTATTTCCAGCTTGACCAGCAGTACTAGCAGTAGCCCAAACAGATTTATTAGCATCAGCGGAACTCAATGACATGCCGAATTTAACAATACCTTCATCGTAAAGGCCATCGAGACAAATGGCTCCAGTATAAACAGTCCCATCCTTTGTTGCAGGAAGACAGTGTGCAGATACCATTGTAATTAGTAACGGAATGGTTTTCATAGGTTCTTCTGAAGGTTCACTGGTTACCGCGTGAACGTTGACAAAACACTCAGTGGGCTTACCAGTATCCATGAAAACTAGCGGCACTTTAAGACAAATTTCATCTTCTCCGATCAGAAATGGTAACATGTCGACAGAGGCACCGGCAC
Organism: Agriopis leucophaearia; assembly: GCA_949125355.1. Lineage (NCBI taxonomy): Eukaryota > Metazoa > Arthropoda > Insecta > Lepidoptera > Geometridae > Agriopis > Agriopis leucophaearia. The sequence goes on along the minus strand of OX421265.1, from coordinate 16,583,202 downwards.
GGTTGTCAATATGCAAGAGAGGGTCGGGTTCCTTAGATGGTTTTCCGACAACTGCACGAAGCAAAAATATCAAAGGCTTTTCGGTGATTAATAACTGGTCTTTTGGATCTTTCAAATCAAGCGACAGCTCAGTTTCTAGTAGCTGGGGCTCATAGTCTGTACCCCATTTAAGTTCCAGTATGATTTGGCCGTTGAAAAGTGTTAGAAAGATCCATTCTCCTGGACCGGGGGGAATACCGTCAATACATACACTAATGCTCACACGTCGTGAAGTAAAGAAAGTTTCTTCAGACTCTCCGTAGGTACTACTTTTGGCAACTAGATTGTCTTTGACTGGGACAACTGGTGATGGTGGTGTTTTTGGTGGCATTTTGGTTATTATGTAATGATGTTATTTGCACCCAGACTTGGCATAAAATATTTTCATACGACATTTACAGAGCCGTAAATTGTTAGGCAAAAAGTCAAATATACTTCAGACAGGTGTCATTCGTTAGTAGCACTCTTTACTGTGGTAGTCACAGCAATATTCTCTTTGCAATGAGGCTGCAAATAAATTTCTAAGGGTACACTTAAGATACTAATTTTTTTTTTTTTTTAAACTATGGGTGTACCCCAATTTGAGTACACTCATAGAAATTTATGTACGTTGGATTGCACGTAGTAGGTAGATACTAATAACTAATTCTTTCGCTGACCTAATGAGAACTTTCCTTAGAAACTATTTAAAAGAAAATAAATGATTCGATAGTAAGTATAATCGTAACTAACAAGCGTTGAAAGCGTTGTTGTATTAGTGTTGTACAATAAAATGAGCGCTTCCTTTTGAAGCTTACCGGAAGAAGGCCCAGCATGGCTAACATGCACACCGCGACATAATCCTGTCGTCGCCCTGTCGAGCGAGAACGCGACAAGGTGCCTACGGTTTTATATACGCCTGTTTCGCTTTGGCACGACAAAAAGAGTTGACAAAACCCTGTCGCGGTGCGCATGTTAGCCCGCCTGAAAACATCTCATTAGTCTACGTGCATATGAAGTAGCTTATTTAGACCTTCAACGGGTTATGGGCAGTCCAATAAAAAAAAGTAACCGCTTCTACCACCCACAGATACCTACTCACCTGTAGAGTTAGCAAAATGGGAAACTAAAATTTTCAACGAAGGGCAATCAATATAAACAGTAACCAGTGTTGTAGAAGAATGTTTAAGTACCTAGCTAACAGACGTGACAGATTTGGCTGACGAACCGCCGTCTGGCCAACGGGAGAGAAGGAGAAAATTTTCCTTTCTCTCCCGTTGGTCAGACGGCGGTTCGTCAGCCAGGTTGACGTGTTAGTTACGGCTCTAATATATGAGTAATCCTAAGTTCTAACCAATATTATACAGGGCTACTGGTAATCAGTAATCATCTTCTTAAGAATGGCCTCAGTAACTCTACATCAACTTTTGTTCTAAGACTTTTCGAAATGCGCGAAAAGAAAATCTGCTGTTCCAAAAACTATTAGCTCCTGACAAAACGTAGAATGTATGGAACAGCAGATTGTTTCCCCGCGAATTTTGATAAGTCGTAGAACAATAGTAGATTGTAACATAAGGGAGCAAAATAATATTTTTACGGCGAGGGCGCTTTTTTTGAATCCAGAGCGAAGTGAGGGATTCTTTAGTAGAATCCTGAACGTAGCGAGGGATTCAAAGTACGTCGCCCGTGCCAAAAAAATATTATTATATATTATATAAATATTTTGCTTACTGATACACTCTACTTTTCATCACCCACTATGAGAAAATAAAAGGCACTACATATTTTATTGTAATATTATTATTTAATAAAACATAGAGTAACAACTAAATTGAAATTAAATTATCTAATAAGAAAACAAAGATTCACAACAAAACCAGGAATTTCTAACAATCCGTGAAAATTGTTTCTGTAGTTCGCGCGTTTTTAATTTGACTTTATTCAAACAATATTTGCGTTCGATTTCTTTGGCGCTGATTGAACTCAACTCAACTCGAGATGTTCCAAATTCAAAAAGTGCGCGGAAAAGATAATTGCGGCGCATTTATAAAGAGGATTAAAAACTCATTACTGCCCGCTAAAAGTTTCTTATAGAAAACACCACCTTTGGGTGCACTTAAAGGCGAACCAAGTCGTCCTTTTTGAATAGGTGGGATGAAAAAGTTGTTTGCTTTGACTTATTTAGACCGCCTGAGGGTGCTAACTGATTACCAGTAACCCTAAGCGAAAGTAACACTTTCTTTCGGTCTGTGTGTTCGCTTTTCAGATTATTGCAGGATGATAGTGTTCCTAGTGACTACCTACATCATAAGATATATACCAAGGCAGTATTAAACTTCTTATCCGCTAACAGTAACGCGTGTAAGTTTCGCGAATCACCCTTTCATTGGAGTCCTCTCGTCATAGTGTTATATATTGTATGTGGTGGTAGTGGTACGGAACCCTCAGTGGGCAAGCCCTTTTAACCACTTAATTAATAATATTACAATATTACACATTAACACTCGAATATACACACTAAGGAAAACAACAATGAATCCACATGTTATTTTCGCGTTCAACCACGTTCCATGCTCTATGTACGAGTACCTACTTACCTAATATTTTTCTGTAATGTGGCTAGAACATGAAGCCAATATTTTTTGGATTAAATTATAATTGCGGATGAAAGGAGAGGGGCGTAGCTACCGCCGTATCAAATATATGGGGCCACAGGGCTCCCCAGGAGCCCCGAACGTGTGTAAACAAGTAAAAATCTTTACCCTTTATTTGGGCCCCCAACAAATTTTTATACAGGGCCCGTCTATGGCTCTACACTATAAAATCTTCACTACACCACCTTACTAGGGCTGAGAACATGACTTAGACTTGACCATTACTAACTTTGCTGGGCTCGGAGATGGCTCTGAGGCTCTGACTATGACTATCATTACATTCTCTTTGATGACTATATAATTCATAGTATAAATGTCATCGAACAAATCTTGTTAGACAATATTTTCATAAAACTTAAAATTATTTCCATATTTCACATGGCAAATGCACCAAACGCAAAAAATCTAAATGTCAAAAGTCTCTCAAGAGGAAAGAATTCATTGTGTCTTTATCAATGTCATGTCAATGTTTGTGTCTTTGTCAATGTTATGTCAATGTTTGTGGTGGTGATGATGATTAATTATTTCAACAAACAATATAGTAAAAATTATTTTTTTCGCTTATTTTTGTTAAAACTACATACATTCCAGCCACAAAATACTAAAAATGCTTTAAAATGTATACGCTAGTACATGGATTCTATAAGTATATTGTCCAAAAAGACGAATATTTTGTGTTAATTTTAGGACTTGATAATGCTGGCAAAACGGTACGTAAATATCATATAATTTTAGTTTTCATCAATTCTAGAAATCGTGTTAGGTATATTTATTCACTCAATTATGTGTTGTTTAATTTCCAGACGTATTGTGAGGCAGCTAAAACAAAATTTACTAAAAAGTATAAGGGAATGAATCCGAACCGTATTACCACAACTGTTGGTCTGAACATTGGTAAAATTGATGTTGACGGAGTAAGACTTAACTTTTGGGACCTCGGTGGTCAGCAGGAACTGCAATCTCTATGGGACAAGGTAACAGCGAGCATACTTTCTGTAATGAAAAATGGGCTCCCATCTACATAGCAGTTAATCAAATCATTTGTAGAGGGAGATGGGAGAATAAGAATTTTTAATGACTGTTTTGTGATGCTGGCACACTAATCAAACCTTCGCACTCCCACAAATGAATACATGATATAGTGATTGCTGATGCAATACCACAAAAAAAATGCTGTTTTATTATTATTATTCGCAATGTAGTGCAAGTAAAATATCGGCTAATGCTAGCTACCTGCGCCGCGTGCACTCTTGTACGCTTCACATTGCTGATTTGCAATATTCTAAACCTCAAAAACAACACTAGAACTGTTAAAGTACTGTTGAAGTTCAAAATTGTGAGTGGCGTGGAGCTGTTATGGGCAAGCGTGAAGAGCCATCAGGCGAGCGATTTCGTTCATCTCGTCACTCAATATAATAAATAAAATAAAAGTATAAGGGAAATAGTTATTGATATTATAATGTGTTAAGATATTGTTTTGACTTCGGGAACGTTTCCCTTACACCCGGTATGTTAAGTTTTTAAAATAAGGGATGAATGTGTAAGTTTTTCCAAATACTTTTGTCTTTTCAGTACTATGCAGAATGCCACGCTGTTATTTACATAGTAGACTCTTCGGACAGGGACAGAGTGTCGGAATCAAAAGAGACTTTTGGTTAGTAGATAGGTATACTGGTAGCCTACACCTCATCTGCTTATAGTAAAAAACTGATTGCATGATAAGAATACTAAAAAAGAAAAAAATTGGTATACTGGTTATAGACCGTTCCCTATCGGATGACCAATGACAACAACAGTGCATTGTAAAAAGCTAAAAGATAACAATATAAAAAAACGGACTTCATAAAAATGTCATAACTGGACCAAATTCAAATGGGACCACATGAAAAGCAGCTTTCAAATAAAAAAATAGAATCATCAAAATCGGTTCACCCAGTCAAATGATCTGAGGTAACAAACATTTAAAAAAATAAAATTAGAACCTCTTTTTTGGAAGTCGGTTAAAAATAACTTATTTTCATTTTCAGTGTGTCATAATTTTCATTAATTTTGTAACCACCGATGCAGACAGGTGTTATAAATTTAACATTTCTTTGTGCGTTCATCTGTCTGTTGAATAAATTTTAATTTAGTTTTTTTATTTCAAAGGTGACTTAATCAAGAGTGTTGTTAGCTATGATTAAAAAAAAAACAAACAAACGAAAAAAAATGTTCGAGTTCATTGTCAGGGGTTTTTTAAAAACTCCAATTTATACTTGTGGATAAATAAATCTGCATTTATCCGATAGTGAATGTACTATACTGTACACATTACTGTTTTTGCATTAAGCTGTTTAGAGGTAAAGTGATATAATAGAGACATAAGTTCTGAACATGTAACAGTGGTATTAAGCAAAATAGAGATCCATAATTGCAAACAACTTCTACTAAGGGACCAACTCTGAAATAACAAAGAATCAACTTAAAATAGAAAAAATAAACTAAACACAAACAAACAAAGTCAAGTCAAGACAAAGTCTCATTGTTAAAGTTGTTCATGATGACTACAATAATCTCCGTCTGGCTACATGAACATTTTAATATCAGGGTCCATATTAGTTCCGATAATGGGTAGTATATTTCTTTATGGTTGTAGACTACATAATGTTTAGCTAATAGCACACCCAAACTTGGGGAATAATAATCTATAGCAGAAGTTCCCAGACTTTTTTTCTCATAGACCACTTTCAAAATTTAGCTGGTTCCGGCCGACCCCCTGTAGCTACATTTCTACCATATACCGCTTACGAATTGTAACCCCTATTTTATTGTCATGTCTACGTAGACCCCCGTCGATTCTCCCGTGGACCCCTGGACCACTTTAGTAACCTCTGATCCATAGGGTCAAAAATAGTTTTAGTACAAATTAATATCTCAGTACAACAATGTTCCAGACAGAATGATAGCATCAGAGCACCTCTCCGGGGTACCACTCCTGGTGCTGGCGAACAAGCAAGACATTCCTGACTGTATGGGTGTCCACACCGTGAAGCCCATCTTCAATCAGAACGCACACCTCATCGGGGCCAGAGATATTATGCTGATGGCCACTTCGGCTTTGAATGGGTACTCTTTGATGTTCATATTAGCAGTACCAGTGGCGTAGCTATCGGAGGGCTAGGCGGTGTGGTGCACCAGGGCCCTCAAGCTCAGGGGGCCCGGAGCTTGACCAGCAAACCTCTAACTAAACTTGAGAAAAAAAAACCTTTATACACATTCATGTAATACCTAAGTAGCTTTAAGCACAATAAAGAGCTGATGATAAAGTAGCTTTTTACCTTTAAAATATTTATATTTTTACTTGATAAAACCTAACCCAGTTTAGATAGGGCCCCATTTTTTTGCACCGGGGCTTTTGGTTACCTAGCTACGCCACTGAGCAGCACCCTGAAGTTTTACTTGCTATCCTAGAGCCACAGATCTTTATGAAGTTAAAATCCGTAAGTTGTATGAAAAAACCAGCATGCCACATTTTTTGTGCAGTGCAAGAGTAATTTAGTGGTAGTATAACTGTTCCCACAGCCGACTGCTTCAGAAGAGTTTACACAGAGAGTTTACTATGGCGCATTTGTGCATTTTCCCCTACCTATAAGGAGAATAAGAATGGCACTACAACTTTCTATCCCCGGTCAAAGATCCAGAGGCAGATCCAAGACAAGGTGGAAGATGTTGTGCTAAAGGACATGAGTGACTGTAAGGTTTCTGAAGACGATGTCGAGAACAGAGCGAAGTAGAGGAGAAAATTAAGGAAGGCTGACCCCACCACCATGTCATAGTCATAGTCTGGAAGAGAAAGAGAGGATTACCCCTATACAGTGGTCTAAATTCACGTGGTATTATTTGCAATTATAGTTAATAAAATGCAATTATAGCGTAAATTAATGAATACTAATTAGCTTATTAATGTCATTAGGTAAGGTTAATTTTAATTAGTTCACAATAATAGCGTCACTATGTCGCAACTCGTGTAGAATCAAATATTGAATATTGAAATAAACACATTAAAAACTTTATGATACTGTCATAAGTGCCACATACATGGCATGACAATATTATCAATAACTAATTGCGCCCCGCGGTTTCACCCGCTATGTATTATACAGGGTTTATATTATACATTATACGCATATATTCTGTACTAAGCCGAAAGGAGGTCATTGTACTCATCATTATGAACAACTTATACTATGGGATTTAATGGGACCAACCCTAAAATCTCGAAAACCACGACCATAGATTTGCACGACTAATATCAAAAAAGAAAAATATCTAAAGTCAATGTCTAAAAGTTAAAATGTCCCGTCGCGTCTTGACTGTTCTAAACTCTAATAAATATACAATTTGGAACTTAGCGTAAACCGAAAAGACATTATTTTTCAATGGCTGCCTGATACACCACAACAGCCAGCATTGTGCTCAGGGCTGGATTTAGAGGTCTGTTGCCCCAACAAAGGAGTGGAGGCCCCTAATTATTTTTATTCAAGCGTTTCATTAATTTATTGCGAAACTAATCAAATTATTTCAACAATGTTTTTTTAACCGTCTTCAAAAAAGGGAGTTCTCAATGCGGTGTTTTTTTTATAAATTTGTCACCTGACTCCGTCATTTATAAACCGATTTGGAAAATAATTTTATTATTTGAAATTATATATTATGTACTTCCTCTCAGATTGGTGCCATAGAAATTTCATCAATATCGATCCAGTAGTATAGTTATTAAATCAAAATAACTGGAAAAAATATGTCATCCATGTAAACGAAATTGCGTATTTACTCATTTTTAGTTTGGTTTTAAAAATTAATAATCATTATTAATATACATGGAAAAGGTGTAATTTATGCTTATAAATTATAATTTTGCATATTATTGAGTTAGAAAATGTGACCTAGAAATTTCCTAGAAATTTTGGCCTCTCTTGTTGAGGCCCCGGAGCTGTAACCTCAGTTGCTCTCCCCTAAATCCGGCCCCGATTGCGCTTTAGCACCTATGTGAACAAAACAAACAGGGTTTATTTTAATCAATCATGTCAAGCCACTGTCAACAATCCATGTTTACTTTTTGTGTTTAGAAAACTAAGTAGGTCACATAAGTGTCACTAAATAGACACTCATGCTACAATATTTTTTTAGCTTATCAAATAGTCACTGTGGGCATATGTGTTAAAAATTATCAATATAAAAAACCGACTTCATAAAATGACAGAACTGGACCAAATTAAAAAGGGGACCGCACGGGACGCACCAGCTTTCAAATAAAAAAAGAAACATCAAAATCAGTTCACCCAGTCAAAAGTTCTGAGATAAATTGATAACCTCCTCTCCTTTTTGGAAGTCGGTTAAAAAGAAATAAAGTATTAAATAAATTGTGTTGGTACTTGTGTCTATATATCAAAATAGAATTGAGTAAAGTAGGATAGGACTGTTTTTTTAAAACTATCTATTATTTTTACGACTAAATAGCTGAATCCTTCTTGATAAAATTTTGTAAGGAAAGTACAATACGTTTTATCCCAAAAAAAAACCGGGTAAACAAGAAAATCTTAGGTAGAACCGAAAAAGGCAATATGTATGTGTAACATTCTGGCAAAACAATCATCTCTTAAGTTGGCTACACAGGAAAAACTCCAAAAATATAAATAGTACTAAAGTATGTCATGTATAAAAAGGAAATAAGCAAAAATAGCTTCTGTAGGTTCTATATTACTATGCAAGTAACAAATGACATAGCACAGGTAATGTTAATCTATATTTATATTGTATTGTTTTGTTCCAGCGACGGCGTCGATGAGGGCATCCGATGGTTAGTCGACTGCATAAAGCGAAACAATGTGGACCGGCCGCCGCGAAACCATGATGACAATTTATAACAGCCCGCACCTTACTCGCAGACATACCGCGCCAATACAATGAATAATAATTAGTTTGTCTATTAAGATAATGATGTGACTCGCTACACTCCATTGTTTTGTTATACTATCGACAGAAACATTACTTGTTGAATTACGACGGTATTGCTATCCTTTTTCAGTGATAAATTGTAACTTTGATAAGAGATAGGGTATTTGAGGAGTACTTGCACCTGATAAAACGCCACTGATAACAGTACAGTTTACACCGTCGTCAATTACCGTGGTAGTGTGAAATGTTTTTATTAAAAGGTTTTTAGTACAGTTTTGTGTTATTTTCATTTGGGATCATGGCTTATCCTATGTATGAAGTTGATTGGAGTGTGCTACCGCCAGAACAAAACAGAAGGTAGGTGAAATGAAAGATATTTTATCTGATAAATAACCGTTTCATAGTTATCTGGAAAACGCTTTAATTTTTATAATGAGATTGAGTAAAAGAAAAGTTTAATTCTGGTAAGCTGAAGCGCTTTTCCGGCGTTTCCACGTAGCTTAGGTTTCGTTCAAAACCCCCGATTTGATGCAAGTTTTCTACGCTCGCCGCTCCGTAAGAAATCCGCGAATGTTATAATTTTTATTCAGCGATTTATTGCATAGGAATAATATAACAATTAATAAATAGTAGAATATTTGGAGTGCGGAATAAGGTTAATTGATAAATTGCTGTATATGTAGTTTTTTTTTAATTTTGAGAGTAAGGTTTTTGATCGGAAAGTAAACGTCATGTGCGAGTCACGGCGGCCATGTTGGATTTCTTGCAACGCACCACGGAAATGTCAGCTGGCAATTATTGTTTTATTTCTCTGTAATTTATTGTGATAAAAGTCTAGATATTATCAAAAACTAATGCCAGTAAAACGAATCAAAAGGAGAAACGAAAACTATATGGACTGAATGTTATATAAATGTGAAAATAATGTCAGAAGTTAGTCAAAGGTTGCGTGCGATTTCTCTTGCATTTCTATGGTTTGTGACGAAATAAAATGGTTTTAGATCTGACAAAGTATACATAAATTGTTCTTTTGTTCCTTTTGTTGTGGTTTTAAGTGAATTCAAGTGTTAAGTTAGTCGTTGAAGTGTGTTGTTCCACTGGTTTTTGACCTCCACATCCTTTGCACCTGGTCCCGTCAAATTGCCTTCCATACCTGTGGTTGAGAAATAAAAGGAACATCTGTCACTTACTGAGCGGACTAAAGTAACCTGACAACATGAACGGCTCTGAATCCGGGTAATTTTTTACATATTCTCACTAGAATTAAGGTTAGATTGCTAGCTCAGGCAGGCTAAAAATAATTGCTATTCTAACTGAACCGTACAAACAGCGAGTCCAACTGTTGGCTAACTCTAGTAGGCTTTCTTTATCTCATATCAGTTCATATAATCAGTTGTTTACATTTCTCAGTTACTGTAATATATTTTCTCTATTTCATTATAATTAAATAACCAAAACATGCAGTTCTCACTATATAAAAATAAGCATATCATGGTTCAATGTAAACAAAACATAAAAAAGGTCACAACAGATTTAGGCAGCAACATATAACTGTTCTTGTGAATAGCAATATCACTGACATTGAAAACAGTTTCGTGCACTAAAGTTAGCTCATTTAGAGATTTTCACATTGTTTTTTTATGATAGAAAACATGATGTTTTCAGTATGCCTGATTTGATATCAATAAACTTCTATGGAGTTTCACAAGTGATTCTAATTGAACGAATCATTATCTTGGTTGCCATGTCTCAGCTGTAAAGATATCAGATATTTGATACCTAGGTATAAGAAAACTGACTGAGCAATGGGGCTTCCAGAATGCTTTAACAGTAGTGTTTTGTGCTCTATACTACATATTATAAAATCGAAAACGATGTCTAACACATTTGTAGTGAGACGCAGAGAATTTTGGCCATTTTTGAACAGTCTGATACAAATTTGTACTGTGGGACATATACATAGCTCCCACATTTGGTGACTGTGATGTGATTGCCTTAATACTTTATGGCTCAAAAGCAGAACTGATCTTGATGAAATTTGGCTATGAAATAGTAACATCACATTGGGAACTAATCTTTACTGAACTTGGAATTTGTGAATCCAATGTAGGGGTAATACAGCTTATATTATCTAATCCAAATTCCAGGGAGGCTGGAATGGTTTACGGTCTGGCAAATTATTTTTTACTGGCTTTAAGCCAGTCTAGCACCACAGGCTTGCCTGGTTGGTTAATTATACCATAAGTGTAATTAACCGACTAGGTAGGTTTGAGGTTTAGGTAAGTTTGTGATTGTGTAAAGAAGTATATTTATTTATTTAGGAAATTTATGTTTTGTCTGGATACAATGGGGCTGACATAGACATGTTGTCTAAAAGCCCCAAAAAATATTTAAGATTAAAAAAAAAAAACATTGGTAAACTGGTAGTAGAAAATATTTCTATTGACAAATGCACAAAAAAAATACTCTAATATGGCGGAGCTATATTATTTTAGTCTAGTACTGTCAGCTGAAAAATGGTTTATACTCGTCCCTAGTTTTTTATATATCTGATAGCTGTAATAACATTGTGAATAGAATGATATTTCATTTCCTTTTAATATGGTCTGGCTGATGATGAATGCCACATTAGTAATACAATAAGTAAGTATAAAATGAACAATGTTCTGATTATGAGTCAACCATTGTCTTGAAATCTGGTTACCAACCTGGGTAACTAATGAATAAGGTTTGAAAGTAATTCTTAATCATGTATACATGCTTGCACATAAAATACTTGGCATCATATATATGATAACAAATAATATTACTGTTATTAAAACTATGTGTAGTTTCACATATTTTGTTTATATTATATGGGAATTACTCAGATAAGATTAAGCCGTCCAGATGACTGCAACTAAAAAGTAATAAATACATAGTTTTTCGCAATAGGTTGCCGGCCAACCAGAGCGGTTGGCCCTGACTGAAAGCCAGCTGGACAGCTGCGGATAGTGCTTGTTTGCGATTGTACTAAAATGCTTAAAAGTTCTTTAAACAATTTCAGACTTCTATTGTATCAAACTTATAGTCACTAATTTTGAGCTCTTTGAAAAATATTTTAACTTTAACTGGGTGTCTGCAAATCACGAGTGAATCAGTTTCTTCTAGGCAAGCGTACTCCATCGTAGACCGCACCACCGCTTAAAATTGGGCCAGTTGGCGGCTAAACGCAAGCCTAGAATAAAAAAAGAATTGAAATTTTACAAGCCGATTTAAATTATGTTTTTCTGTATTATTTCAATTCATTTTACTAAGCCTGTTATCCTGTTAGCTTATTATTTCACAGTCATTGAATATGACATGTGCTCCGTTCAGATCAGTTTTCCTCATGATTACAGCAGATATAAGTATGTTCTATAATAGAGGTATATGTATTCTATGCTTGGTCTAAGTTTTTTTTACCTCTGACATGGCCTATAGCCTAGGTGTATTTCGAGAAAATCGAGTTTTTGTGAATATTGATTTTTCGTTACCTTAATGACATATAATTTAATTTATATTCAGTTATGTGTAAAACTCTTCAAAATGTAACCAATAAAAAACTGGTAGATTGGCAACTTTGAGCCAATGCTCAAAACTAAGAACCTTAGTCTGGACCAGGCCATTGATAATAAAAGATCTAAGGGACCAGGCATTCCTTGCTGATGAGCCTCTTGGCACGTTGACATACTCAATAGATATACCTAATTGATAATTTTTACTAATATTATTTTTCCTTTACAGGTTTAACCCGGCATTCAATATAGCCACCATAAAACAAGTGGTAAATGAGGCTATAGAGAGAGGTGAGTACTTACTTGTATCATGTGATACCATGGTATTATAAATTACTGGCCTTAAAATAATCAGGCCAGACATTTCATACATACAGTCACACCTCTTTCACATTGGGGTAGGCAGAGATCAAATCTCTCTTCTTCCTGATGATGATCCTGGCACATGTTTCGCTTCTTCTACTTTCATGAGTGTTTTAATACAAGCTCGTTTGTTACGGGTACTTTTGACGAGGTCTTTTCTCAAAAGGTCTTCGATTTGGTTGTGATATGTTCGCCTACGTTGACCCTTACTGGCTTGCCCATTTCCACTCAAAATAATTGAACTACCAAGTCCTTATAGCTCACACAACTAAAATAGTTAACAGCTTAATCAGTCTTTGATAACTAATTTTCACAAAACTTTGACTTGTAAAAATGTAATAAGAACTTTTTTTATTATCTTACTGACTATTTCACATAATAAAGAAAAAAAATGTAAAAATCATTTTATTTTAATTTTATTGTATCTAAATTATTTGAAACTACACTATTATTTCCATTCGTTTATTTCATCTGACAGCAATAATAAAAATTTAAAAAGCTCAACTAAAGCATTATACACACAGTTCATTTATAAGGTTGTACATTGCCATTTCTAAGCCCTTTGTCCCCAACCTTTGAACTTTTGCTTTGACCTAACTACACTAACAATCGGGGTTGATTTCGTATCGTAGGGCTTATACTCTAACAATGGGTGGAACTAGAAAGTTAATCAAATAATAATAGAACCTTTGTTAAAATGTACTGATAAACATTCATATCCTAAAATAAACTTTGATAATATCACAGAGTTGGGGCACAATCTTAGATCTATCTGGTAGATTCTAGAATATCTACCACATACTATACTGAAGGGGTGTACCACAAAAATTTGAAGTATACTTATTAACCGACTTCCAAAAAGGAGGAGGTTATAAATTTGACTGGTTTTTTTTTTCAATGTTTGTTACCTCAGAACTTTTCACTGGGTGCACCGATTTTGATAATTCTTTTTTTATTTGAAAGCTGGTGCTTACCGTTTGGTCCTATTTCAATTTGGTCCGGTTCTGATGAAGTCGGTTTTTATATTGATAATTATTTTAATCTTGCTGTCTCTAGTTTAGAAGCCTTCAGAGATTGAACGAAGAATTCTTTAAACCAATCTTTTAAAAACCAATTCTTTTATTATTTATTATTATTATTAATCAGGTTTTGAACGGTTTTTTAAGAGCCGTAACAGAAACTTCAACTTAGCTTACGAACCGCCGTCAGCCAAGTTGACACATCTGTTAGGGCTTTAAGACGTGGTAGGCCATTCTGGTACCTCTAAATTTATATGCATAGTGTACTTTAAATATTGGCTTTCACGCTTTATTTCTGCTAAAAACATACGGCCTTACTTATAAACGTTACTTAAGTTGAGCAGTGCTTAAAATTGCTCTGTTAACTTCTCGTTGACGGAAATTGTCACACATGAAAACGAGTTTAAGCATTGCTTAATTTAAGTAACGTTTATATTAAGGCCGTTATTGCTTGATTACCTTTTATCTTTACTTCTAACCTTTTGTTGTGTTATTGTGGAGACTAGAATATTTCAGAATCTTAGGCGCCAGCCCAATAGTAAGTGTCCTGCATTCTTTGTATTGTATGCGATGCTTTGGCACCATACACACTAGATAGCGGCCAGACCGACGGTCTCAGAAGACATTTATGAGACCTCTGACTCTAAATCAGTGTTTTACAAACTTTTTCAAGATGCGACCCCCTTAGTATGAAAAAAAAATTCGGGACCTTCCACAGTTTATAATCTGTATTTTATTATATCACAAATATCAAATACGTACAACCTGTTTTTTAATAATTTTTTAATAAATAATAAAATTTTCTTAGTAAAAATAATTTTTGCTTATTTCTTTTTTTTTTACCGAGGCTTCGCGACCCCCGCGACCCCCTTACAGAGTTTTAATAACCTTTTAATAAATATATTAAAAATATATTTATTAAATCATTAATATCACATAGTCTCAGTTCTAGTTCGGGAGCCTCTAGGACAATGATTCTTAAACTTTGTGTAGTCATGGACCACTTTCAAAATTCAGAAATACTACGACGGACCCTTGGCGACGATAATAAGAAAACAGTGATTATTAAAAATTACTTTTGGTTTTATTTATTTCAATAATTGCATACTTCAAACGAATTCTAATTAATAAACCTCGGGACTGTGAACCCCCCTCCCCCCTGGCACTCGTATCGGTGGACCCCACTATAAGAAACCTTGCTCTAGGATCTTAGAAAAAATAAATAAAGCGTTAAAGCGTTATATCTACTGTTTCCCCTCTTGCATTTACACAGGTCTTCCATTTGATCCCCCGTTCAGTTATTGGCAGACTTTTTTCGGTACTAGCTCGAGTTTAAAGGCAGATCCAAACTATATGTGTGGATATCGTTTGTGCAAATATGTCAGTTTTTTTAAAAATCCCACTATTACAGTCCATGTTCGTAACATCCTCCACAATAGCCAACAACTTCTCTTCTCTAGATCTAAGTTTCGCACTCTAAACAATGCACTGATCAATGCTTTCTGTGTGTGTGTGTTGTCCGTAAACAGTCGCGCCGGTTTCAGTACGGATGCCCACACCCACCCGGCTTCGCGACCTGATCCGTCAGATCAGAGCGGCTAGAACGGCGGCAGAAGAACGCAGCGTCGTCAACAAGGAGTGCGCTTACATCAGGTCTACGTTTAGGGAAGAGGATAGTGTTTGGAGGTAAGTTAATACGTAATAATAAGTTAAGAGATTTTAATCCCACTCCGACCGAGCTGCGCCACCTGATCCGTCAGATCAGGGCAGCTAGAACGGCAACAGAAGAATGCAACGTGATGAATTTTACTAAAAGTCTACCTTCAGGCTTCAGGTATACGTATAGGGAAGCTGATAATCTTTAGTGACGAGATTATATACGATAGTCTTATATCGGCTTCGGATAAACTTAAAACAATTTGCACTTGCTGCTTGGAAGATATTTCTCGCTGTCAATGCAGAATAAACTTTTACTTTACAAGCAAGTCTTGGGGCCTAACGCCCAACTCTAAACGCGGTCCCGAATAGGTGCAGTTTACAAAATCTTGCGAACGCGAAACTTAACGCGCCGAGATACGGTTTGCGGTCGCGTGATTATGCAAACTGCACCTGTTCGGGCCCGCGTTTAGATTTAGGCTTACCCCTGATGCCAGTTTGTGGTCCTTATCTGCGTGATCTGCACCCATCTTTCAGGGCCAAAGTTGAAACTGGAACTAAACTTTGGCATAAGTTATTTTTTTCAATAGATATGCCACGGAATTTGTGCCCCCAAATATACATGATACTTCCGCGCGGCCAGACGACTGACATACACGTAATTTCCGATCTATTGACCAAATACACCAAACATTAGATCATGCAGGACATTATAAATCTTATCGCGTCTGTCACAAGTAATATTTGCAGTAATCATTCGCATACTACATCGAGGTTACTCGGATCGTAAAACTGATGTTAAAACTAAGAACAATTCATTATTTTGTGAGTCAAGTCAAGTGACGCAACGTCGTTTTGCTTCACCGATAAAGGAAAACGAAAGTGTGAATGTTACAAAAAATATGACTGACAATCCCTACCATATTATAAATGTGTAGATCAAATACCTTCACACATGACTTCTAACTAAGTAGAAGCAATACCTGATATCGGTTTAACTTGCAAAAAAAATACCGTTTGCGTGATTCAGGTAAAGTGTCGTATTTACCTATAATAGACGCACTTTTCATATTTGTGAAACTACGATCCATTTACACTCATTATTTTAGGAATTATTGAATACCTTATTACGTTTTTAATAATATTATTCGTAAAGTTTAAGCAAATTTACAATTTTTTCGCAAAACATCGTTTTAGTACGCAATCTATTTTCAAACTATGGAACTACAAATCTGACGGCTGTCAGTTTGTTTGTTTGTCCGCGCACATCTTTTAAACTACTAGAAGGATTTCAAAGCAGTTTCCATGAATATGCTTATAAAATACCTGATTGAAACATAGGCTATATTAATTTATGATAATAAATAGTAAAAAATATTTTTTTTAATAATTATTTATAACGCCATCTAGCTTATTTTATAGTAATGTTGTCGTAATGACAGACTTCTACTCGCAGACATGGTAGGTAGGAAGACTGGAGCGGCTGTTGCCATATAATCTATATGTAAATAAAAATATAGATATTCGCCAAGAACCAGAGTCACCGACATAGCTATTAAAATCTGCAAGTTGAAGTGGCAATGGGCAGGACACATCACTCGAAG
Source organism: Agriopis leucophaearia (assembly GCA_949125355.1). Classification (NCBI taxonomy): domain Eukaryota; kingdom Metazoa; phylum Arthropoda; class Insecta; order Lepidoptera; family Geometridae; genus Agriopis; species Agriopis leucophaearia. Next base: position 16,566,415 of record OX421265.1, on the reverse strand, counting down.
AACTGATAACCGATGGGGAAGAAAGGTTCCTGAGTGGAGACCACGAACCGGAAGACGCAGCGTAGGTAGGCCTCCCACTAGATGAACCGACGACATTGTGAGAGTCGCGGGCATCCAGTGGATGCAGATGGCAGGATGTCGTTCAGTGTGGAGGTTAAAGGGAGAGGTCTATGTTCAGCAGTGGACGTCTTCTGGCTGATGATGATGATGAAATAAAAACGAATCGCCGAAATGTATGTACCCGCATAACTTCCGATAGACTGCACCAAATAGTTTTTTTGTTTTTGTTATTTTCAGGACAGCCAACTGCTTTTGAAGAGGTTTTACAGTTTATTATGGCGTAATATAAAGTACGTTTATTTTTGTATTGACTTCTGACGTGCTAATATACCAAGTCGACGGAGATTAAAATGAATAATTTTTTTTGCCAGGATCAAACTTAAGACCAATAACAGACACGCAAAGTAGGTGAACTCGCGGCATCTAATCTGTTACTGATCTATGATTAGCAGCTATTTTGGATGTTATGGTGGTGAACGAAAGCGGTTTAGTTGTTGGAAGGGTAGGGGCGCAGAAGGCGGGCAAAAATTATTTAGTCATCATTGATTGGCAATCTTTACGCGGAGTAATGTTAAATAACAGCGATTAATTATAGATACCGCTCCATGCTTCCTACTTACTATTTACTAATAATTCAATAATAACGTTTGTCATGCATGACATTTCGCTTGACTTATACCATTTTTTTTTCCTTATTGGCTCCATGGCTCCACACTTCCAACGTATTTAACCAGTGAAAGTAATATATTATATGCTTGAAATATATTTGAAACTATGGACATGTCGGGATACCTGTATCGAGTCAGATTAAAACTAGACTAAAATCATACTATGACGATAGTATGACTATCCGCATTAAAATGGAGAGCAATAAATCTACAATCATGTCATAAGTGTAGGTATTATCTATAAAATATTCAGTATAAATAATCCGATGGATTTGTGCCTATTTAAAGTTCCGTTCGTGTTCGTTAGTGTAACATTTATATTTGGATATGTCAGTCTAATCGTCCACCCACTAATTACTTTGCGCTACGCGTACGAAGTCGCGGGCATTAGCTAGTCTGACAATATATTTAAAACCATGGATATCAAATAAGCGCTCCAAAATGCACCAATATTTTGCCGAAATTTATATGATTATTTACGGGATATTTACCGTGGTAAGGTTTTGGAAGGAGCTCCCGATATTTCGGTGCATGTAACTGCGCCGAAATATCGGGAGCTCCTTCCACAACCTTACCACGGTAAATATCCCGTAAAAATCATATAACTGTAATGAACAACCGTGATAGTTTGAAACAGTGTTTTTGTCGAAATTTGTTGCAAGCTTAATTGGACATTGTGATAATGAAAGGATTTAAATGTCTTTTTGGGATTTCTAAAGTTACTCAAATGTTTTACATAGCGTTAAAATAATCACACATAAATCCACAAGACGTAATGTTTTTTTAATGACAATTGCTTTTTTCTGCGATACTGCTATTAGTATCTTCTACACGGCTATCAGATCTCCCCGTAAATTTGTCACGTAGAATTTGTGGAGAACACCTTTTTGTACAATGACATCGAAAACTAAGTGGCTGTAGGTTGGTTTAGTTCTATAGTGCGTTACACCAAAGAGTTCCCTCGCCGTAATGTTGGCTCCCCTGCACTTTCCCTGTAATGCGTATGGGAACGCACTTGTAAATTGCTAGGATGGTCTAACCATGGAATTTCCTTAAAACGAAGAACAAGGAGTAGTCTTCATATAAAACTGCCACAATACCACCAGTACCACCCTCACAGATGCCGCAACATCGCCAAGCTCCTCTACATCCACATGCTGGGCTACCCGGCGCACTTCGGCCAGCTAGAATGCCTAAAGCTGATTGCCAGCCCTCGGTTCACGGACAAGCGGGTCGGGTACCTCGGCGCCATGCTGCTGTTAGACGAGCGACAAGACGTCCACCTTCTCATCACCAACTGCTTGAAGAAGTAAGTACTCTTAACAGTAATGACGTTTTTTTTTTGTAGCGGTGATAGCTCAGTGGTTGGCGCTTTCGAATTCCAATCCGCAGGCTGTGGGGTCAAATCCCATCAATAAGCTTAAAGGAAAACATCGTGAGAAAAACATCATGGTAGTTCTAATGCCTGGCTTTTTGGCTACCCTCAAGTAAAAAATTGGTCGCCAATCATCTAACGGCGTGTTCCGGCAGTGTCATTTGAGAGCCAGTTCCCATTCCAGGCTAGGTATGTTCACAGCACATCTTTTATCTCATCGTCACTTCCCATCTGGTGAGCTGAAGTCAAAGACCTAGCAACTTTGAAAAAAAGTTGGCCGTCATGAGACGCTGGGCAGAAACTTGACGGCATAAGAGAGGGTAATGTCGTTTTCTGTCACGGCCTACGAATCGGTTTTACTGCCAATAGATGTTTCACATCAAAAACTCAACGCAACTTACCAGCTGGGTTTCCTGCAGCTGATAGCTCTGGCCTGTCAATTTTATACTGTGGCTGTTACGAAATTAAGTTGAAAATCGATTTACGATTTACCTCGGATACTACATAAAAACCTGAGCGTGCCCAACTTTAGTCGATTTCGCGTGTTTTGGCCAGTGCTTGCTTTTATGAGTTCATTGTTGATTCCAAGTACAAAATATTCTTTTTAGATATGTAGGATAACCCGAAAGCACGAAGTATTGACTTATTAATAGCTGACCTATCGTTCATATAATAAATATATATCCAGATTCAAATTCAGATGGATTGTATTGACTAGAATATACAAATTAGAGTACATTTTCCAATGTCTATAATCCTAGTAGCCCACTGGATCGGCATATGTCTCCGGCTTTGTTTCCATTCTCCGCGGTCCCTCGTTTGTCGCATCCGTTGTCGCACCACTGTCCTACATTATCCAATCACCTTATTGATTCATACCGTTAACAAAACAACAAAAACATGATCATTCGTACTGTTTTAAATAGGATCAGTGACCCAAATCGCATGTTTTAATATCATAAAAAAAATATGGAAGCGTTATACTTACAGTTTCCCTTTTAGCTATTACACCCCCCTCGGTCGTCCATTCGTTTACATTGTGAGCACTTCGTTTGTAGTTGTCTGAGCTCAATATTGAAGTGTGCGTTTGTAAAAGCCGTAAGAATTCGTCAGTGTGTGCAATACGTGTTTACCTCGCCCTCTTCAGTTTTTGGCAGAATTTTTTCGGGACCAGCTCGAGTTTAAAGGCAGATCCAAACTATATATAATCAAAGGTTTTAATAGTCTCAGTGACCCAATTTGTATGTTATTAATCGAATCAGTGACCCAATTTGTTAGTGACTTTAATGAGGGAATAGAATTATATCAATGGCACACCGTCAATCACTACGTTCTTGACCGTATTACGGTAATGGTCTGTGATTTGGACCCAGTTTATTATTGAAACTCTTGGTTACTGTTGGTTATGGTTTTATCACTATGCCTCGTAGAAATTTGTTTGCAAGGGATGAAAATATAGCCAATTCAAAAGGCCTGAAATACACACAAATATTACTGTGCTCCTGTCTGATTGTTAGTGTCATTACCTTTTCACAATAAAAAGGATGAACCGATTTTGATGAAGTTTTGCAAGAAAATTGTATGTGTGGCATGACATGAGAATGGATATAAGTTTTTTTTTTCAACTCTGGGCGCGGCTAGTTTAAAAATAGCTATTTCCAACGCCAATGGTCTGTAAGAGACTAAAATTTATTTAACCGTAAGCTGTAAGTTCTGAAAACAAGTATACAATGGTTTTTTTAACCGACTTCAAAAAAAGCGGTTCTATGTTCCACAGTTTTTTTTTTTTATGTATGGTCACCGATATCTCCACCAACTATTGAAAAACTTTTGTTCGGTAGGGCGGTCCCATGGTCACGCAACTCAGGATCTGATGATGGGATCCCAGGGAAATCGAGGGCAACCCTCAAATTTTATGGACACTTATTACGTTTTTCATATATTTTTGAAATCGGTTTTTAATGTGATCCACTTGGTTTACTTCCGATAAAAGAGCTGATAAACTTCAAACGGCTGATTTTTTTTTCTTGAATCATAGCTTCATAGCTAAGTATAGTAAGAGCGCGTTCATACGACACGATTTCAACGCGTGCTGATCGCGTTCGGGTAACTTTTCATAGGGGGAGTAGAGACGGCACGAGCGCTGCGCGTGCGCGACGCGGGTTCGAAGCGTTTTCTATTCGGGCGCTGAGCGTGCGCGCGATATTTATATCAATAAAATATGTACTTTATGTAAAAGATAAACTATAAATACCAGAGTTACTGAGCAGCAAGCGGCGCGTACGCGACTCGCACGCGGTGTCGCGCCGAAAAAATTCGCGCATGTGTGATTGCAGCCTAAGAACTCTCTCGATCAATTCACCTCTCGAACAAAAAAAAGTAATTCACAATCGTTTCAGTCGCTTCGGATCTACGATGCCACAGACAGACACACAGATAAACACGCTAAACTGTTAAACTTATAACACCCCTCTTTTCGCGACGGGGGTTAAAAAGCGGATTACGTTTGTCGTGAATTCTTATAACTGCTGTAAAACACGCGCATAGCCACACTAATGACACTAATTATTATTGAATTATACGGTATGATTTTGTAAAACTATCTTCTTATACTTCTTTGCTTAAAACTATCCATAGTGTTCACCAGCACTGTAATGCTGAGGAATGGTCAATTACTAGCCCTATTTATAGCATTCAGACACGATATCATTTGTATCGATGTTTTTAACCTCTGACTTTGTATTTTGACACGTGATTTAATTAATAAACTTTGTAGGCGGAGGCATATGATGATCTAAATACATTAGTGAAATTGTACATAATAATAATTATCAATGTAAAAAATCGACTTCATAAAAATGACAGAACTAGGACAACACGGGAAGGACCAGCTTTCGAAGAAAAAAAGAATCATTAAAATTAGTTCACCCAGTCGAAAGTTCTGAGGTAACAAACATAAAAATATATTAAAAAAACAGTCGACATGGGAACCTCCTTCTTTTTGGAAGTCGGTTAAAAAGACTATTCACGTGTGTAAATGAAATTCAACAAGTATAAAAAAAACGATAATAACAGATTTTCTTGAATCATACATAAGAACAATTTCGATCAAGTCGCCTTTCTAACAAACCAAATCTAAATCATAATTGGTTCAGCCGTTTGGGAGCTACGATTCCACAGACACACGGTAAACTTATATAACACCCTTCTGTTTGATTCGGGGGTTAATAAACTGGATTCATAATCTTACACTTTATGAGATGGAATAGTTAGTTTAAATTCAAGTCTCGAGGTCTTAAGGGCTTTAGGGTTTTTTTTGTTTCCTATAATAAAAAAACTATACTCTGGTTTCAGCAAATTCACTCTCACCTCATCTTTTGTTTGTCCTTGATAGAGCCTAAATTTGGTGAAATTATAACTGGTAAAATGCATTCGTTGGAAACGGTTTCAGATTTTAACACGCTTTTATTAGCTTGGTATGTATCTATGTAACGGAATCTATGTACGTTATTTTCACCACTTTCAAAGCGTCAGGTTGATTTGAAACTTTGTACATTTATCAGGGACCGATGACAATGCAATAATTTAAATAATTTGTCCCATTATCCTTACCAGGATCTTCAGGATTAGCGATTTTAAAGGGTATTTTTTAGTTATTTAAACTTCGAGAATTATTACTGACGATTTTAATCACGCAGACTTGACAAAAATACTTCTCTAAACCAGTGCACTAGAGTTCAAAACTTACTTTAAATTTGTTTGTGCAAAACCTGCAAGAGTGCACTCTTTTGTAACACGTATCTGAATATAAATTACTAGCGTATTTGGCTACCTGACTCGTTCCTTTTTTGCACCGTAGGTCATTGACTTGCAGTTTACGTATTACCCCAGAATCAACAATAGTTAGTGCTTAATATTGCGAACATCGTAAAGGACGTATCATGACAAACTTGTTTGTAGAGGAGGGGGGGTCCAGTTGATGGAACTAAAAAAAATATACCAATGGCCGTCAACTTTTACCTATTTTCACGATTAACAGCCCTCTCACATTTTTGCCGAAATAATTATCAATATAAAAAACCGACTTCATAAAAATGTGTCAGAACTAGACCAAATTGGAATGGGACCACACGGGAAGCACCAGCTTTCAAATAAAAAAGAATCATCAAAATCGGTTCACCCAGTCGAAAGTTCTGAGGTAACAAACGTTTTAAAAAAAACCAGTTGAATTGAGAACCTCCTCCTTTTTGGAAGTCGGTTAAATATACCAAAAGTTAATTTACACAGAAAACAAAGGAAATAGACTGAAATTCAATAAACGGGATTCATACTAATTTTTCGCGACAAATACACAAAAAATACTTTCTTATTGAGAACGTAGTGGCACCTGCATTCAACTCTACAAAGGTCGCACTGTAATAGGAATCAGTTACGTTTAGCCAATTAGAGCACTAATTTGCGAGACGAACTATCTAATTAGTCTAATACTGTTGGTACACACAGAGAGATGATTGTTTCATCACTACGCTGTTTCGTAAAGTATGGTTGGAACTAGAGATGCCACTAATATTCGGCTGGTATTCGGCCTATTCGGTAACTAGGTATTCGGCCGAATAGTACGGCAAAATTCGGCCGAATACCGAACACCATATCATGAACAAGTGGATCACATTAAAACCCGACTTAAAATTATGGGAAAAACTTAATTAATACCTATAATATTTGAGGGTTGCCCTCGATTTCATCCTCCCCGTTATCAGATCCTGACTTGGTAATAATGGGACCAAATTGGAAGTATACCCACTGAATATATTTTTTTAATCGGTCAACAGTTGGCGGAGTGGAACATAGAACCGTCCTCCTTTTCTAAAGTCGGTTAAACTGAAAACGCACAAGTTGTTCAAAAATGTATTGGTTGTAATCATAGATTATTACTTTTAATACTTAAAACCTCAGTGGTAAGTTGTGATGAATGAAAACAATTTTTTCAGCATTTGTTGTCTGTAAAAGATTGCGTTTTTCATCATAAACTGCATATGTTTCTGAAAATTGCCTCTCCTATGTACAATACAGTCGGGAGACGATAGATATATCTTAGCGAATGACACAGGTCGTAACCTGTTTGTTACCCACGAAATGTAACAATTATTTTGCCGGCACTTCGGCCGAGACCATCGCCGAATATTCGGTATTCGGCATGCGGAAAAACACTATTCGTGGCATCACTGGCAACCGTATAGCCGCCGAATATTCGGCGCTTCGATCGAGACTGTCGCCAAATATTCGGTATTCGGCACTCGGAAAAATCACTATTCGTGGCATCACTAGTTGGAACATTGTGTTTATTCAGTGAACCTTTCGGGTCGTATCCGGCGGGAGATGGGTTAACGAACCTATTGTTCAGAATCGGTTCAGTATGTCACTGTTCGAGGTATGGATGATATGTTCCGACAGGGTTTCATATAGAGACATATATATATAGAAAGATTATTAAAGCCGTGGTAGCCTATTTGGGAGACCGCTAGTCTTGAGCCTGAGGTCGTGGGTGGGTACAGAGTTTCTTTTGCTTTTATAATATTATTCAGGAATAGGATATCCAATAATTTCGGCGATAACTTTGTCTTTAATAATTATATTATCAATATAAAAACCAACTAAATAAAAATGTTAGAACTGGACCAAATTGAAATGAGACCACAAAGGAAGCACCAGCTTTGAAATAAAAAAAAGAATCATCAAAATCGGTTCACCCAGTCGAATTGAGAACCTCCTGCTTTTTGGAAGTCGGTTAAAAACGAGTACCTGTAATGATATTTCTAACATCCACTTTTTGTCCACAGCGACCTAAACAGCAACACCCAGTTCGTAGTAGGCCTAGCGCTCTGCACCCTAGGGGCGATAGCCTCCCCTGAAATGGCGCGCGACCTGGCCTCGGAAGTAGAACGCCTCATCAAGTCCCCCAACGCGTACATCAAGAAGAAGGCGGCCTTATGCGCGTTCAGGATAATCAGGAGAGTGCCCGATTTGATGGAGATGTTCCTGCCGGCGACCAGGAGTTTGCTCACCGAGAAGAATCATGGTAGGACTTGTTTTATATCTTAAATTTTTTAAACAATTATTTTTATCAGTGGAAGACCAAGCCTTAGAAATACAGAACCCAATCTCACCAAAAGTCCTCGCGGATAGAAATTGGATAAGTAACAAATCTAGTAATACTAAGCAGTCACAAAATACAAAACAAAGAAAGAAAAAAAAAACTAATTTGGCTCAAACAAAGAATTCCCTGCTTCGTAACTGCCATAAAGCTCATGCAGTTTAGATCCCATCCTAAGCTCTTATCGATGGTATTAAAATTAAAACTAGGCTACCAAACTGATTATTTTTAATGTCTTATACAAATCTGACCGTTAATGGAGCCCGTGATCTCTGAAAACAAAAACAAAGAAGATTAATGAATAACAAATGTTATTCATACTATGAGACCAACACTGAATATCAAAATATCATCTAAAGTTATATGATTTTTTACGGGATATTTACCGTGGTAAGGTTGTGGAAGGAGCTCCCGATTACCACGGTAAATATCCCGTAAATAATCATATAACTTTAGTGAACAACCGTGATAGTTTAAAACAGTGTTTAAAATATCATCTGTTCCAAAGAAATTGGTCAATCACACTACAATATGTATGGAAAAGATGATATTTATTTCGCGATTTCATGGTTGGTCCCATAGTAAAAAGTTGTTTATAATTATGGGTACGATGGATCCCTTTCGGTTTACACCCTTTCCACGTAACCCAGTATAAATAATAAATAGTATAATATTGTATTACTTATCTGGATTATACTCCGACACAGCATAGAAGTCAAGTCTTCCGGAACCTTAAAAACCGGCCAAGTGCGAGTCGGACTCGCGCACAAAAACAATCATGTTTGATGTATGGGAGACTCTCTTAAATATTTGTTTTATTTTAATTTAATTATTTATTTTGAAAGCGAATATATAACTAAATATTTTATTCTGTGAATATTTCAAGCGTCTACCTGGTGCCGTTATCAATATCGAGCAAAAACTAGCAAAAAAATCACGTTTGTTGTGTAGGAGCCCCTTAAACATTTAACAACAGAAATACATCATCTGTGAAAATTTCAACTGTCTATCTATCACGGTTCATGAGATACAGCTTGGTGACAGACGGACATACAAACGGACAGCGGAGTTATAGTAGTAGGGTCCCGTTTTACCCTTTGGGTACGGTACCCTTAAAAACTGAAACAGCGGCTTAGTTTGTCCATTATTTCATTGCCAAATCTCAACGGCCCACTGCGTTCTTATACTAGCTATGATGTAATCTGTTACCCCACAGGAGTGCTGATCACCGGCGTGACCCTCATCACGGAGATGTGCGAGAACAGTCCAGATACATTGAACCATTTCAAAAAGGTAAGCGTTCACATACTAGGTAAAGCTACTACGTAGCCCAGACTTGTAGTTACGACTATTTCCAATGGAAAATTCAGTCAATTACCTGTGGGGCGGGGTGAGGGGGTCACTGAATGCTAATTGGCCCATTCAATGTCACTTCAAAACGTTGACGAATCGCAGGCTTGGTCAGTACTGACGTGACATTCAATGTCTTCAGTGGGCGTCTTTACATCAGACGTTTTCATCTAATGTAGTGCCTGAACATGTTCGCCCTGCATTAAATGTCTAGTTCTAGAAAAGCTTTGTAAGCGTTACATGTTGTTTGGACAACTAGCAATTTATAGCGGTGATGTTAAACTGTCGGTCGCACGCGAATGACCTTCTGAATCTTTGGAAAATACATCATCCATGATCCAATAAAACAAGGTCTGGCATTCCGGGAGTGACACATGCCTACGTCACTGTACAGTTGCCACTTCATTGCAACAAACATAACAGAAATCGTGAAACAAATCTGTTAATAATCTAAGAAATAATATACAAAAAGTATTTCAATGGCCATTTTGTTTGTCCGCTCAAGCGAAGCAATTCAAGTTAAACAAGATTCCCACAGGTAATACACGGAGATTGGGGGGTTCTGATTTCACGCTACTGGTGACGTGGGGTCAATGACGTAGGCTTGTGTCACGTTAAGTACTGTAAATCCGTATTTTCAGGGATAATGAGCAACACTCTCATAGAACTTTAAGCCCAGCTGATAAAGCCTTTAAGGGTCGATGAGTTAGAATCTAACCGATTTGAATGAAGTCGCCGAAATTTTTATCTTTCATCGTTGCACCATACAGTTCTATGCGTCCACAAATTCTAACAAGAAGTCACGCAGACACGCGATGTCTGCGAATTTCGGCTATTAGGGAGATATTCGTATGCGGGTGAGTTCTCGCGAGAGTTAACACATCAGAAATATTTAGTTTCATGTGTGATGCAAGCACGCAATCTCAGAAAAAAAATATGAAAAAGCCTAAAAGAAAAACAGGTTTTTCATGGTCAGTGTAAAAATCGTGGCGTGCGTGTCGTGTGTCGTGGGTGCCCACTAAACTAGGACAAATCTAGGGAAACCCGGACGGATGGCAACCCTAGCGCTTGTAGAACTAGTAAGAATATGTCAGTGTTTGCCATACGTGTTTACCTCGCCCCCTTCGGTTCACGGTGAACTTTTTTCGGTACTAGCTAGAGTTTAAGGCAAATACAATATAGATAATATAGATTGCAAGATAGGGATAGATAGAGGTCAGTCTTTCACTGAAATAAAGAAAAAATACATTCGACACTACTTGAAATACTAATAATTCGTCTCTAATACTGTGCATGGAGCGGACTTTGTTCGGAACCAGTACATGCGAACGAGTCTAGTACTTATTTAAATAATGAAAATAAATTTAGTTGAATTGAGAGCACTTGTGTTAGCGTAGGTATCTATATAACGCTAGTCTAACTACAAGTTTGCTAGACAAATAAACATATCTATAGTGGAATTCGATCTAAGTCTTCGTCATAAAATTGATGTAAATATGTAGCTGTATGTATTTACTTTTTAAACAATGTATATATCCAATCTATAAATAAAATTCAACACTTACCTAACCTGCCAGCAGTTCTATATAAAAATTGAGAAAACTTAAAAACTAACCTAATTGAAGATCGTTTATACTATGAGCAATTTCAGGCAGGGTGCCCTAAATGCTGGCCGCGTTGCCTCGCTGGATGGCGAGGCTAACTTTCTGACCCAAATACAGGCCAGCATTTTGGTCACGCAAAGAAACTTTCAGTCTCCCCGACAAATCCTTAAAAAAATTCGAAAGCACTTGCCCCCCCTTTGGTCCAAGTGTTTTTACCCCAAACGGCACAAATAAAAGTATAGGAGACGTGGAAGATCGATCTTCACCTATCTGATAACCAGATGAGACGTATTTTTTATCAAATATATAATTTATAAACATATATGCCTATGATAACTTGCCTATCAAAAAGTGTTCATAGCAACTTTTTAGCTTGGCAATAATATTTTATGTACGATTTTTGCAGGCAAGCCTATATGATTGGTTTTGTATGTTAAGTACTTATTTAAATAATTATAATAAATTTAGTTGAATTGAGAGCACTTGTGTTAGCGTAGGTATCTATATAACGCTAGTCTAACAACAAGTTTGCTAGACAAATAAACATATCTATAGTGGAATTCGATCTAAGTCTTCGTCAAAAAATTAATGTAAATATGTAGGTGTGTATTTACTTTTTAAACAATGTATATATCAAATCTATAAATAAAATTCAACACTTACCTAACCTGCCAGCAGTTCTATATAAAAATTGAGAAAACTTAAAAACTAACCTAATTGAAGATCGTTTATACTATGAGCAATTTCAGGCAGGGTGCCCTAAATGCTGGCCGCGTTGCCTCGCTAACTTGAGGCTAACTTTCTGACCCAAATACAGGCCAGCATTTTGGTCACGCAAAGAAACTTTCAGTCTCCCCGACAAATTAAAAAAATTCGAAAGCACTAACCTATGATATCAATTTCGAAAAAATTCGAAAGCACTAACCTATGATATCAATTTCGATTGGTTAGCAGATCGGTGTAGTTACCTATATAGACTTACCTGTTCACATTTGCTTGCCAGGTAGCCATTAGGGCATGCAAAACTCGGGTAATTTAAAAAACCCGGTTTTTTCGAGTTTTCAATTTCAAAAACCGGTTTTTTCGAGTTTTTCGGGTTTTTCGAGTTTTTCTTTATTTAAGCCTTAAAAATATTGTTTTAGTGTGTGCAGTGTAAAGAAAATGCTAAAATGTAATTATATATGTATTTAGACTTTCGTATTCTTATTGTTTAGCTCTAACAAGAGATTAATCAAGTAACGTTTAGTATAATGTTGAGACTTCCAGCCTCCCGAACAAGCCAGTTTCCTTAAAGGCTGGAGCACCATAAGCCCCATACACACTCTCTGCCAGATTATACAGAAGACTGAGGAGTGTAATCGGCCATTATGCCTAGCGTTCGCGGACTATGAAAAAGCCTTTGAGTAAATCGACACCTGGGTAGTATTGCAGTCCCTCCAGCGTTGTCATATCGACTATAGATATATCGAAGTGCTGAAGTGTTTGTAAAGATACGCCACCATGTCAATCCGATAAGAGGAGCACGGAACCAATCCAATTGCAGAAAGGCGTGAGACAGGGAGATGTTATCTCTCCAAAACTGTTCACGAACGCATTGGAGGTTGTTTTCAAGCTTAGACGTAGACTTAGACAGCTTAGGAACAGATTCGGCATCAACATCAATGGCGAATACATCACTCACCTTCGTTTTGCCGATGATATAGTTATCATGGCAGAGTCACTGGAGAATCTCAATACAATGCTCAGCGACCTCAGTAGCCTTTCCCAACAGGTGGGTCTTAAAATGAACATGGACAAGACAAAAATCATGTTCAATGTCCATGTTGTACCCGTGCCGGTAGTTATAGAGAACGATACTGTCGAAGTTGTTGACCATTACATTATATATATCTTGGTCAGATTGTTCAGTTAGGTAAGTCCTTAGGCAAAGAGGTCGCCTAAAAAATCAAACTCGGATGGGCAGCATTCGGGAAATTGCGTGAAATCTTCTCGTCCAAGATACCACAGTGCATAAAAACAAGGGTCTTTGATCAATGTGTGATGACATATGGTACTGAGACGTGGTCCTTAACTGCCTTTTATAGAAACTCAGAGTCACACAACGGGCAATGGAGAGAGCTATGCTCGGAGTTTCTTTGGGCGATAGAATCCTGAACGTGGATATTCGCCAAAGAACCAGAGTCATCGACATAGCTATTAAAATTTGCAAGTTGAAGTGGCTATGGGCAGGCCACATCACTTGAAGAACTGATAACCGATGGGGAAGAAAGGTTCTTGAGTGGAGATCGCGAACCGGAAGACGCAATGTCGGTAGGCCTCCCACTAGATGTACCGACGACATCGTGAGAGTCGTGGGCATCCAGTGGATGCAGATGGCAAGGTGTCGTACAGTGTGGAGGTCAAAGAGAGGCATATGTTAAGCAGTGAACGTCTTCTGGCTGATGACGATGACGATAGACAGCGGGAGTCACTAATTAGTCTACGTTGGGGCATGTTAAACTTTTTAGTGTAAAAAGCCGCGACGGATTATTCAATAGAACTGCCTGTCATCTCCAGCATTTTATTACATTATTTACCCTTGGAGCTGCTTCCTTCCGTGGCATGCAATGATTAAAACCACGCTGATGATTTATCACAAGCAGATTTTTTATACTCTATATATTTTAATGTTGCTGAATCGGCACTGGCAGTCCTCTTATTTTTTTTATCTCTGTTGATACGAAGAACTAGTATAACGTACGCTTAGCAAAATATTGAAAATAATAATAGGGATGATGATGGTTATTGATTTAGCTATGTTAACACAAAAACATGAAAATTGAGAAAGACAAAGACTATACATTAAAATACGTAGTATTAGAATTTTTTTCAAAAAATCATAGAAATACCATAAATTAACACTTAGTAGCACTTAGTAGCGCTCACAGCGCCTCACTCAGGCAACGTCAAACCAAAGCTTAACCATATATTACTCCCTAATCCCTAATTATTATTATAGATTGTGGTCAAACTGTTAAATTTATTCGATCAGTAGAGAAGAAATAGAGAAACAGTAAGTTTTTATGAATTTTATTTATGTTACACGGGAATTACTCACGTAAGATTAAGCCGGTTACTCCGACTCGGTACCGAGTCGGAGTAACCGGCTTAATCTTACGTGAGTAATTCCCGTGTAACATAAATAAAATGTGTGAAAACCACGTCAGTTTCAATAATAAAAGTTTTTATGAAGTTTCATTGTTTATTAATGTTCTACTGGTAGTATTTAACATAAACAATCGTGAATAAAAGAAACTCGAAAAACCCGAAAAACCCGGTTTTTTAATCCTAAAAACCCGGTTTTCAAATCAGTCGGTTAATCGGGTTTTTCGGGTACTCGGGTACCCGGTTTGCATGCCCTAGTAGCCATGCACAGAAATGAGTAGGCAAGCCTACCTAGGCATATTCTGTGTGTTAAAAAGTAAAAACTATCAGTTGAGATAAAACTCATTCGGTTATCAAAAGAGTGAAGAAGGTGATGAAAGAAAATTTATAAAAATTAATTAAATTAAAAATAGCTATGAACACTTTTTGATAGGCAAGTAATCATAGGCATATTTGTTTATAATCTTATTTGATAAAAAATACGTCTCATCTGGTTATTAGATCGGTGAAGGTCGATCTTCACCGGCTCTTAGACTATAAGTAACCTCTGTCAAGGTTGGAATATTTGCGCCGCTTGAGGCATTCAGGCGCGATGGCCGCGGTATGTCAATAATTATGTATGTCATTAATTATACAGGTTTTCAAAAATCTCGAGACGAAAACAAATATTTCCTCAACATTTATCAATTTTGAATGCAAATTTACATGTTACAAAAAAATTTTTTTTTTTTTGTTAAGTTTTTGGAAAATAGTAATGTATATTTAGGCCTAGCACGTGGAAAAATTGTCGTTCCATCGTTTTTATCTGCGCGTAGACGCGACAGAGCTAGAATATGGATACGTTTGTCTCTTTCTAGCGGGACAAAAACGGTGGTAAGACAATCTGTCCACGGCCCTTGCTAGGCCTGCTGATATTTAGTGTAAAATTGCCTTTATCTTAACAAAATGTCATTGATCGTCCAAAAGTTAAAAATAATCGATATACAGGGTTACTGATAAATCAGTTTCATCCTCTTAAATACGTCAAAACAAACAACTTTTGTTCAACGACTTATCAATATTCGCTAGAAGAAAAAAACAGTTGTTTCATATATTTTGTCGGGAGTAAATGTATTTTTGACCGCGAACCGGAAGACGCAGCGTAGGTAACTAGGTAGGCCTCCCACTAGATGGACCGACGACATTGTGAGAGTCGCGAGCATCCAGTGGATGCAGATGGCAGGAAGTCGTTCAGTGTGGAGGTTAAAGGGGGAGGCCTATGTTCAGCAGTGGACGTCTTCTGGCTGATGATGATGATGAATGTATTTTTTGTATGGAACGCCTATTTTTTTCAAGAATTTCGAAAAGTCATTGGCAAATGTTCTCAATAGGCTAGATGACTGTTTTTTTATTGTCCTATTAAAATGTAGCGCATAAATATAGCTGATTAATGAAAACAAAATGAGAATCTGATTAAAAATAAGCAACTTGTAAGCATTTTAAAATGATGCTAGAGAGAGAGCGCGAAACAGCAAATTATGACGTAAAGTATGGCGCACAGATGCGTGACGTCAATTTTTGTTTTGTGGGAAAGGGACAGAGTTTTCTCTGCCAAAAACTTAAAACGCTTATTACATCAGAACATTAATAACCAATTTATTTTTATTTTTTATAAACATATATATACTTAAATTCTTCATCAAAGCTATTGGTTTTTACTATATAAACGTCAGTCATCTACCCTATAAATTTTTTTTTTTTTCGTTTTGATGTATGGTAACTGATTACACTACTCAACACTAAAAAATATCTGATTTGGTTCATATTGTTTCATATCGAGGTTGACTAGTAATAAATATATGTAGGCATTTTTTTTTTCGTCTAGATACTGAGAAATATGAATATTAAGTTTTGACGCAAGTTTGATTTTTATATTTGCGGGTATTTTGAAAATCGAAAAAAATTAGATGTTATATAAAAATCCCATTTACATATTTGTATTAAGGTCAATAATAAGGAATTATAATCACATAGTAGGAACTCAGATAAAATAAATAGGCCGTAGGCCGCATCATCGCTTAACATCAGGCGAGTTAGCGGCCAAGATCAAGCCTATTCCGCAATAAAATAAAATAAAATAAAATTTGATGTGTTATAAAAAAAAAAACATATTTGTATTAGGTCAATAACAAGGAATTATAATCACAGTAGGAACTCGGATAAAATAAAAAGTTTGTTATTTGTTGAGTAGTGTTATCAGTTACCCTGTATACCACGCCTCGATTTGATTCGGATATCCCTCAATGATAATGATGATTATAGTGATTTTCCTAACGACCTTAAAACTATTATAATTATGTATCTATAATGATACATGACTCAGACCAGCCACCATTATAATAATGAACGATTAAACCGCTTCGATAAACTGGTTACACTAGCTAGACAACGATGTCGATTCTGATGTACCATTCTCTAACTAAACTAAACTAAATTAGACAGCTCTAAAATTGTTGCCAACCTTTTCTCACGTATTGAAATGAAAAGGAACGCTTACAATTTTAGTCCTGTCAAATTAGTTTAGTTTAGAGAATGGTACAACAGAATTGACCCCAGTAACTTGGTATTAGTGATCTTAATTTAAAGCAGCTATATAAATAAATATAACCTTAACCTGCTTAAGCAAAGCCTTGATACCCCGTATCTCCAAACAATGCCTGTAAAATGGCCGGAGATTTATGGTCCCCATGGGGGATTAAAGACTAGACGACCCCGTACAGTAAATGCCAAGGCCTTTACTTCATTACATTAAACCGATGTCGCCTTTGGCACCGAGCTATCGGTCGCTAACCTGCCGGGAAACACACTTTTATAGGGTAAAGGCACCTTTCAGCCGATACGCCTGTATAGTTAAGCTTGGTACACATTACACTGATCTCTGATATTGAAGTGTGATCTGTGTCGTGTCATATACAGCGGGCTTCCCAAACAATAGTGTGTCTTTGGAAACTTGGCAGTTCAGAGTTTGAGAAGTGACAAACGCGACGTGCATCCTAAGTTTGTCCTTGAAAATTCTGATGCACATGATATACGGCTCACATTACTATGTCTATGTCCTGGCACAGACGGGCAGTTTATAAAGACACAGGAAGGCATTTTATTACAATTAATTTTGCTAAAACACTTAATTAGCTGCGATGTGTTCCCGGACACTCGTAGTGCGTGACTGAGAGACGGCTGTAACGAGTATGATACAGTGCCTTCCATTCGTCTAGTCAATATGGTGGCACAACCTATCCACAGGTAAAAATATCTAAGGTTTCACATCAGTAATCATACGAATATTAAAAAGTGTTATTATTAGTTCAAATTCAAATTAAATTCAAATTATTTATTGAGAATAAAAACGGACAAATACCACTAAAATTTATCTCACATATTGTTAAACTAAAATAGATTTCCTAGTAAAAATAGGAATAATATTATAAAATTACTAATATAATAAATACAACAAATTGCTGTAAAAATATGTCAACATAAAATTAGTATGTCATACAAATTGTCATTATAGTCAACGGCTTTTTTGCCCCTGTCCCATTGATCAGTTAAATTTTCACAATAAGTCAAAAAAACTTTCGTTACATTTATCCAACTGTCACAAATAATATCACAATCAGTGTTGGTAGCAAGGAGTGCATTGAAGTGGCGGCGGGCGCGAATCAGCGGAGACATGGAGCGCGCCACGGTGCGGTTGTGAGCCACGTGGAAAAACTTGGGCAATTTTCCACGCCTATTAGCCAGAACCCCGGTTTTATCTGGCACAAAGTGCACAATAAATTGTGCAGATGCAAGGAGTCTTAGTTGGTTTGTCTTCTTTCACGCAACAGTTAATCGATGTGATTTTTACATAGAGTGACATAGGATATGTTTTATTATAATACGACGTGATAAAATGTATGGATATTTAAGTATAGTATTATGTGAATAAATTATATAACGTTCCTACCCAAGTTCCCCACAATTTTTGTCCCAAGTGAATACACAACTTTAGTTACCTAGTTCTAGTCACCACTTAATGGACCGTGGGGAAACTTCGTGCCGACACTACATTACGTTTGCTTTAACTCGGGGGAAACTTGATTTAAGTGCTTCATAGTTTCTAGATTGTGTTAGGCTTGAACTGTGTGAGCTCTTAGAGAAAATGGCTACAATAATTGTTTTAACTTAATGTTATTAATTGTTCACCAAAATATAACATGACTATTATTTATTTACTTGTTCAGCTGCTTATTTTAAGACGTCCTGTGTAATTTTTTTTTATGATGTACTAGCTGCCGGCTTCGGCTTCGCACCGGTGTAAGCTCGGCCTTCGGCCTCGCTACAAAATATTATATAGCCTATGTCACCCGGGGATTGTGTAGCTTCCCAACAGTGAAATAATTTTTCAAATCGGTTCAGTAGTTTCGGAGCCTATTCAATGCAAACAAACAATCAAATCTTTCCTCATTATAATATTGGTATAGACAAGTCTGAGGTAACAAAAAATATAGCAAGTCCCTAATTCTTATCTTGTATTCTACAGTCATTGTGGCATACATTCACATGCTTCTATGCCACAAAGTAATGTACGAGTAAATACTCCGCCCATATCGTGTAAAAGATTAGGCGTGAAGTACAACACAAGTACATTTTCACAGCATTGTTTAGATACTTGAAGTAGACTGCGTCGATTCTTATCTGACTGAAATTCTCTTTTCATTTCAATAAACTGTACTTTATACAACAAGTGCAAAAATGGTATTTAATTCGAGGGACTAAGTAGTATCCCGAGAGTAGTGAAGGATTCTAGAGGAGAATCCTGAGCGGAGCGAGGGATACAATGACAGAGATGTTTTGTTGTAGAGTGTTATGTACAGGGTGTCCGGTGGCGGATTTATGTTTTTGAAAGCAAATAAAAGAAAAACTTATAAACTTAGGGTTTTATTAAGTAATTTAATCAATAAACGCATAATGCGGATTTCACTTTTTAAAAATCACTTCGTCTAAATGCTGTCCATTTATACGCACACACTGTTCAAAACGGTCCACCGTATTACGGGCTACGCGCTGCAACAGGCTCGGCTGGATTTGCTGAATTTCATTGCGGATATTTTCCTTCAACTGCACAACAGACAAAGGATTATTGGCATAGACTTTGCTTTTGAGATAGCCCCATAAAAAAAAGTCCATTGGAGTTAAATCTGGTGACCTCGGAGGCCACGAGATGTCACCAAAGCGGCTTATCAATTTCCGTGGAAAATTTTGTCGAAGTAAAGCCATAGACGTCCTGGCTGTATGCGGAGTCGCCCCATCTTGCTGAAACCACGTGTGCGTCGAGTAGGATGGATGTGCTCGCAAATTTGGTAAAAAATATTCAGTGATCATGCGTCCATAGTTTTCACTGTTGACATTTACAGCTTCACCCCGAGAATTCTCAAAAAAATAGGGACCGATGATTCCATTCGTCGATAATGCGCACCAAACAGTAACTCTTGGGCAATGCAGGGGCCGCTGATGTTTTTGTCGTGGATTACGTCTTTTTGGGGCCCAGTAACGACAGTTTTGTTTATTGACATGGCCGTTCAAATGAAAATGGGCCTCATCGCTCCAGAAAACGCAATTTACTGTGCGAAATCCCTCCAACATCCGTTCGCAGAAGTTTTTTCTTAAAATGAAGTCATTTTCTTTAAGTTCTTGGACTATCTGGATCTTGTAGGGATGGAACTTTAAGTCTTTTTTTAAAATTTCGTGAACAATGCTTTTAGGAAGTGTCAAAGCAGCTGCTCTTTTCCGCACTGAGAGTCGTGGATTTTCCCGTAAGCTTCTTTCAACTTCTTGAACGTTTTCTGTGGTCCTTGATGTTCTGCTCGGTCCCGGCTGAGGGTTATTTAAAGCAGAAGATGTTTGGCGGAACCTTTGCACCCACGATCTAATCAAATTAACACTTGGTCCATCGCTTAATCGCCGAATATTGTAGTGGGCACAAAACTGTCGGCGCGCAGTCACGTAAGAATCACCACTCTTAAAAAATGCCTCAATAGCGTACGCACGGTGCTGCCCCGACCACT
Source organism: Agriopis leucophaearia (assembly GCA_949125355.1). Taxonomy (NCBI): domain Eukaryota; kingdom Metazoa; phylum Arthropoda; class Insecta; order Lepidoptera; family Geometridae; genus Agriopis; species Agriopis leucophaearia. The sequence goes on along the minus strand of OX421265.1, from coordinate 16,545,974 downwards.
GCGGCATTGTGACTAACAAATCCGCATTCGCGGCGCGTCGAATGACACCGCTCTCCCCCCGCACCGTTTATAACTTTTTTAGATATACCCTTTCAAAAACATAAATCTGCCACCGGACACCCTGTACTTTACTTTTTACCGTTGACTGCGCGAAAGCTAATAGTAGTATTTTTATTTCCAAGACAACCACGATAACAGAAAATAAACTTACTGAAATTGGCAGGATATTTTTTTCTTAAATTTAAATTGGATAAGTAGCTCAATGGAATAGCTCCATTCAGCCAGCCAGGTACGTTTAGTTGGCAAATTACAACTATTCGCTACGTAAAATACGTATCGAATTTCATAACTTTTATTTTAATGTGCATTTTAATTATTTAACCTTCCTTATTTCTTCATTAAATGTCTCTTTCTTTTTATCGTAGTCATGGTATAAAGTATCGTATGCAACTCTTGAATAAAACTGATAATATCGAGGGTCATGAATCACTCGCGTCGCTCAGGATTCTAACACTTGAATCATCATGAACCACTTCCTACCGTCGTGATTCAGTCGTTAGAATATCTGGGTCATTATTGCACACATGGTCATCTAACCCCAAACTAAGCAAAGCTTGTAATATGGCTGCCAGAGACTGATGTACATACATATATATTTTTAAATACATACTTAAATATATATTAACAGGCAGACGTAGAACAAACACAAATGTTCATCACACAAATGTTTGTCCTAGGTGGGAATCGAACCCAAACCCCCAAACGCAGAAGGCAGGTACACTACCAACTGAGCTAATGGGGCTGTCGTTAGAATCCTTCACTTGCTCGTGATTCATCTATGTCCCTCGCTTTAAATCCGTCCTTTATTCACTAATTGCATAATATACTATTTTCGAGTGGCAATGATATGAAAAATACTTTTTTTATTTGTTTTCTGTCATCTAACATTGTTAATTCGTTATGTAGGTTAGGTAATAGCGTTTATAAATTATACGGTAACACGTCCATACTAGGTATTCTATAATTAGATCATTATGTTAATAACCACATGACGCGAGCGTTATCATGACTGTAGGTATGAAAGATATCCAACAACTGCGGTTTGTGATGCATTGTCGATAACACTGCCATACCATGGTAATATAACTAGTATAAATTGAATTATTTTTGAACCCTCGATAAAAGAGCTGGGGCTTTACGGCTACCTGTTACAAACGATTCAGCTTAGGTGATTGCGAAAAGTTGTGCGAACGCAAACCGTATCTCTGCTTATTAAGGTTCTCGTTTGCGTGTTTTTCCGCACTGCGCTGTTTTGAGCCCGCGTAAGGCCCCTGATAACCTTCAATCGGCTGAACAGATTTTCTTAAATCATAGCGAAGAACACTCTCGATCAATTCACCTATCAAACAAAAATAAAATAAAAAATCGGTTGGAAAGCTACGATGCCACAGACACATACATACTATACTCATTTTTTTTTCCAATGTAAAAATGTAAAAAAATATTTACCGTAATTCATACATAATGTTCATCGAGATACAATACCTATAGAGTCATAATCGTGCCAGAAAAATGTCCGAACCAAAACTCGGCGCACGCTACGCATTGCGCAGACTTTTTGGTTAGTTGTAAGGCAACCGCGATCCGACTACAACGCCGCGCGATGCCAGTGCTACGTTGCCGTAGCGGACAGTGCCATTAAACGATATGCAAGCGATATAACGTCTAAATTGGAGTAAATTGTGGCATTGTGAACTATATAATCGTGGACTTACATAAAAACGTTACTCAAGTTGACATACGCTTAAATATGCTCCGTCTTGTTTTCGCGTCTGACGATTGCCGTAAGCGAGAAATTGAGAGAGCATTTTAAAACATAGATCAACTTGAGTAACGTTTTTAATTAAGGCCCTTGATGTCTAGGTATGTACAACGACGCTCGGACGTTTTTTGTCTGTTTTCACTTCGAGATTGTGACTCCATAAGTATTAAAGTTATATGATTATTTACGGGATATTTACCGTGGTAAGGTTGTGGAAGGAGCTCCCGATATTTCGGCGCAGTTACATGCATCCTTCCACAACCTTACCACGGTAAATATCCCGTAAATAATCATATAACTTTAGTGAACATCCATAAGTATTGTATTTCGATGATCATGTTACATACGTTTGGCCCTATAGCGTGTAAGATAAGATCATGATCAACGCTCGATGCAAAACTAATTTATTTTGTTTGTGTTGTCTCGTAGGAGAGCGGGCAGCGCGAGGTAAAAAAACCGCTGATCCATGCACTTTACTCTGAGATCTGATGACATTGTACGAAAACCTAGAGTACAAACTAGAACTTGTACCTACATGTTCGCACGCATTTTTTATAAACGCGTGCGTGTGCGCTGCTGGTTAAACTATTGTAATATTGATTTATAATTTTTAATTTTGTATAAACACACATGAGATGGGATGTTACCAGCGTACCGTATTCTTGAAAAACCCCACTGAATGTGGTTAAAATTAAAACTATACCGGGTTACACAACGGTCATACCAAGTCAAAAGGAGGTAAGTACCCATCATTATAAACATTTGGCACCAACCCTGAATCATCATTCTCATCAGCCAGAAGACGTCCACTGCTGAACATAGGCCTACCCTTTTAAACTCCACACTTAACGACACCCTGCCATCTGCATCCAAAGAATGCCCGCGCTACTCTCACGATATCGTAGGTCCATCTAGTGGGAGGCCTACCTGCGCTGCGTCTTTCGGTTAGTGGTCTCCACTCAAGAACCTTTCTTCCCCATCGGTTATCGGTTCTTCGAGTAATGTGGCCTGCACATTGCAACTTCAACTTGCAATTTTTAATCAACCCTGAATGGCCAATAAATATCAGCTAGTCAACATTTGATTGTCTGACCAAGGAACACAAACTCGAAGGGCATACTAGTAGCCATTGAAGTGTTCCTTCTGGGTGTTATTACCTCTTGGCTCCATCATCAGATCAGTTTGATGCCACCAAATTATGATAACATAAAAGTATACTTGCAAAACTTCATATGGATATGGCTATTAAAAGTAGGTTACAGTAGAATTCCAAGATTTCTTTACATAGTTACATGTGCTCAAAGATAACAAGAGAGTTTTAAATTTAAAACAAGTAAAAAAAAAAAAACAGCTGAGAATCTTCAAACGGCTGAACAAGCTTTCTTCAATCATAGATAACAACAATCGCGATCATGTTAAAAAAAACGGCTCAGCCATTTAGGAGCTACAGACACACATTATGAACACAAGTAAAGTTTATAACATCCCTCTGTTTGCGTCAGGGTTTAAAAAGGTCGCTTCTGTACCCTAATGTGGACTTCATGTATTCAACTAGGTATCTACATTTATATGATAACAGTTACATGCACCATGGTCACGGGAAGACTGATGAAGATTCTTCAGTCTTCCCGTGAACATGGTGCATGTAACTGCGCCGAAATATCGGGAACTCCTTCCACAACCTTACCACGGTAAATATCCCGTAAATAATCATATAACTGTAGTGAACAACCGTGATAGTTTAAAACAGTGTTTTAGGTATCTACATATTTGAAACACCCAGCTCGTGACACATGTGTTTATACAAAATATTGTTCGCATTATTTATATGTAATTCAAAACCTCTTGAATTTCACTTGCAATGTCGTCAGACAACAAAAGACGCATGAATGTTTTTGTGTCGGTGATATGTATACATTATATAACCATATCTATCTATACATGGGTCTCGCTACACACCCTCATATCTTGGCATTTTAGGCTCCTGTTCAACAGAGCCATTCACTCAAAATACATATTTATGAGAAAACTATTAATTGAAGTAGAACTAGCTTAACACTTGGATTAACAATAGGTAGCATAGTCTTAAGACCAGTGGCGGATTAAGTCAGCGCGGGGCCTGTATCAAATTCTATCAAGGGGGATTGCTTTAGATTATCAAGTTTATGGTATTAATATAAGGGAATTCCCTGTTAGTTTCGGAGTATTGTCAACTTGCGTGCGTTGCAAAACTTAATTTGTGGTGTGACCAGCGCCCACTTTTACAAATTTACCAAAAAATTAAAATTATATTTGTACATTTTGATACCAACTCTTTCGTGGTAAGTATAGTACATGATTTGAAAAAATAAATTTCACGCTTCGTTATAAATAGATACCATTTACGGTCAGAAATCGTTTTTAGCCCCCAAATGCGCGGGCCCCGTAGCATTTGCTACTCATGCTACGTGGCTAATCCGCCACTGCTTACAACATCATTTTGAAAATTACAGTATCTCATCTCTGTAATATATGTAATGTAGTGTCCACTTTTACTAACTTTTTTTGGGAAACACCATCTGGAGATTCTTGTAGCACAATATGTAACTAACGTATAGTATTCCTTGTTTAAAAGTGTAAGTGTATACAAAGATGGCGGGTCTGCAACCAATGACAGCTCATAGTTCAGTCGCTATTTGTTCTGATTGGTCGACCATCTGTCGTGTTTGTTGTTTACACTTTTGGACTTTGCAAATGTAAAACTTTACCATGATAATAATGAATACTTGTAGTTTTAATTAATTTCAGTTAATTCATGATAATCGTAAATCAAAGTAGTTTATTCGCCCCATGTATATTAGCTGTTGTAATCGTGTAAATGTTATTGCATTTGGCAGTATATTTGATTTTGATATCATTATAGCAGTATTTACTATGAACATCGCCTGGTAATATCGTAAAGTTGTTTTTCTTTCTGCTTTGCAACTTTTGTCTGTGTAAGTGGGTGCTATGCAGCTATGTCTCTTAAATGTGGTATTTAAGGTACGTTTTTGATTGTAGATTGTTCCAAACTTGGTGCGGATATTGAAGAATCTTATCCTGGCCGGGTATTCGCCGGAGCACGACGTCAGTGGCGTTTCGGATCCATTCCTACAGGTAACATGGAAATATCTACTCTATCTACATTGTGTTATGACAGAATGTCGCCCGATACCATATGCTTGTTTGTCCCAATTTTTATACATAAATATCTTAAAAGTTAGGTACTGAACAAATTTCTTGCTATTTTCGCCAATAGAGGAAAACATTTAAGGTGAAACGTTTCACTTTGGCGGGAAACTCAAATTTCAAACAGTTTTTTTGTTCTTGTAGCTAGGCCGGGTAATTATTGTAAACAATAATGATGTTTGCGAAAATTGATTATTATTCTTTACAAACTCGCGTAAAGTTATTTATCTCCAATGCATATTATTACATACATTTGTCAATAAACAATTTTTTGCTGTTTCAAACGGTTTATTGCCAAATGTAAGTAATATGGTGAGTTACTGATTAATAACTGTACATGATAATGTAAAGAACGACTAACAATTTTCGCAAACACTATGCCATTTCACAATAATTACCCGGCTTAGCTACAAGGACAAAAAAACTGTTTGAAATTTGATTTTCCCGCCAATGTGAAACGTTTCACCTTAATATCAAATATTGCAGGTAAAATTTGGAACCCATAAGAAACCAGGGGAATTTCGCCAGTAACTCATAAAAACAATGTTATCTTTGTTTGTTATCTATATTGGAAAATGTTGTTTTATCGCGTGGTTTTATTGTTTACTTATATTGCGATTGTATCCTTTGATTTCATCATTATTTTAACTTACCACATGGCTATCTGTATTGTTGTGCTTCTCATAACTCCGTACTCCAAAATCATCATCATCAGACAGAAGACGTCCACTGCTGAACATAGGCCTCCCCCTTTGACCTAAATACTGAACGATATCCTGCCATCTGCATCCAATGGATGCCCACGACTCTCACAATGTCGTTGGTCCATCTAGTGGGAGGCCTACCTACGCGTCATCCGGTTCGTAGTCTCCACTAAAGGACCTTTCTTCCCCATCAGTTATCAGTTCTTTGAGGGATGTGGCCTGCCCACTGCCACTTCAACTTGCCAATTTTAATAGCTATGTCGGTGACTCTGGTTCTTTGACGAATATCTACGTTCCGGATTCTATCGCGCAAAGAAACTCCGAGCATAGCTCTCTCCATTGCCCGTTGTGTGACTCTGAGTTTCTCCAAAAGGCCAACAGTTAAGGACCAAGTCTCTGTACCATATGTCATTACGGGCAACACACGTTGGTTAAATATATTATTTACGCACTAAATGCATTTATTAGAAATGCATTGTAGGTAACGTCAAAGAAAAAAAAAAGTTAATAAATACTTAATAGTTGATTGAATCAGGCGTTACTTTGCGGAAGTCCATTTTCAAAACTGTTTTACTGATGAATTTCTAGTGTAATTCCGCTTCTACTTCTACCATTTTCAAAACTGTTTTACTGATGAATTTCTAGTGTAATTCGCTTGTAGAAGCGGAATTACACTAGAAATTCATCAGTAAAACTGTTTTGGAAATACTTAATCTTTCTCGAACTAAAACATTTCCCCCAAAATTTCAGGTGAAAATTCTCCGTCTTCTCCGAATACTGGGCAAGAACGATGCCGAGTCATCTGAAGCCATGAACGACATCCTAGCACAAGTCGCCACCAACACGGAGACCAGCAAAAACGTTGGCAACACCATCCTGTACGAGACCGTCCTATCTATAATGGACATCAAGTCCGAAAGCAGCTTGCGAGTGCTAGCAGTGAATATACTGGGCAGATTCCTATTGAATAATGATAAAAATATTAGATACGTGGCCTTGAATACTCTGCTGAGAACGGTGCACGTTGATACTTCGGCGGTGCAGCGGCATAGGACTACTATATTGGAGTGTTTGAAGGTATGTACGATAATATCATAGCATATCGTCACTCAGTATCATAAAAAAAAAAAAAAACAAAGCAACAGACCGATTCGTGCGTTCTCGCGATTTTTCAAGATCCTGTGAGGGTAGAAGCATAAAACACCCGGTCTTCTCGCTGGACTCATCCGCAAGGTCTATTCCACTTTAATCACCTGGGTGGCCAAAGGCGACTCTTCAGTGTCTTTTGCGCACCTGTGAATATAATCACCTGGTTTTTTTTATGCTGACGGGCCACTTGATGGTAAGCAGTCACCGTCGTCTATTTTGACTTGTAACACCAGAGGCATCACAAATACGTTGCCGACCCTTTAAGACTCTATTAACTCGCCTTTTGAAGAACTTTAGTTGACCGTGTGGGTGGGTAGGCGACTAAATTTATATGATTATTTGGGTATCCTTTGATCACCCGCACACCTAGATGACTCCATTCAAATGATTGTTTCGGTATCTTTTGATCACCCATGAATAGAAATATCATCATCATTTAGCTTATCATGTTCCCACTGCTGGGAACACAGGGCTTCTCTCAGAGAGATGTGTCTGGGCTATAAATACAGTTTTTATTTTGTTTCCAGGATCCAGACGTGTCGATCCGGCGGCGCGCTATGGAACTCTCGTTCGCGTTAATCAACGGTCAGAACATTCGCAGCATGATGAAGGAGTTGCTGGCCTTCCTGGAGCGGTCCGACGCGGAGTTCAAGGCCACCTGCTCCAGCGCCATGGTGCTGGCTGCTGAGAGATACGCGCCTTCCAACAAGTGGCACTTAGACACACTGTTCCGGGTGTTTTTGAAAGTAAGAAATCATCAATATTTTATATAATCATAAATTTTTTTTTTATATTAAAAGGGTAGATCGTTTTGTCTGCACCTAACTTTGAACTGTTCGACCAATCACCCGCATTCTTCAGTCTTCCCGTGAACACGGTGCATGTAACTGCGCCAGAATATCGGGAACTCCTTCCACAACCTCACCACGGTAAATATCCCGTAAATAATCATATAACTGTTTTTTTTATAAATAATAGGCTTGGGTTTGACCGCCAGCTCGCCTGATGTTAAGCGATGATGCGGTCTACGATGGAGCACGCTTGCCTAGAAGAAACCGATTCACTCGTGATTTGAAGACACCCAGATTGTAACTATCGGGGAACACCCATTCAGGTAGCGCATTCCACAGACTAGCAGTTCGCATAATAAAAGTGGAATCAAAGCGCTTCGTACGGGTTTCCGGAATATCAATCATAAAGCGGTGTCGATTTTTCGTGCCCGCTCTGGCAGTCCGATAGAAAAATGGGCGGGAGGGAATTAGATTATCAGCCAGAAGACGTCCACTGCTGAACATAGACCTCTCCGTTAACCTCCACACTGAACGACATCCTGCCATCTGCATCCACTGAATGCCCGCGACTCTCACAATGTCGTCGGTCTACCTAGCGGCTGCTGGCGCCCCAGGGCTAATAAATTTGGCTATCGAGTCAGTGATTCTCCAATCAATCTTGTTTTAATTTCCAGGCTGGCAACTACCTGCGCGATGACACAGTTTCCTCCACAATACAGATAGTGTCGGGCGCGCCGCTCGAGCGGCAGGCATATGCTGCGATGCGGCTGTGGAGCGCTCTGGAACACGCCGCCGTGTCCGCTGTCGGCACTGAGAAACAACCGCTCGTGCAGGTAACACACACTAAAAGGACACTTATGATCATTCTAACATTTGATATTCCGTGGTAACAAAGCCAATAATAATAAGAATAATCCAAATGCATAAGCTCACTACCAGTTGGTGGTGAAAATGGACACGCTTTTTTATTTTTTATTTATTTAATAACAAAAATTTACAATGTTTCACATCATGAGTTGCCTTAAAACCTAATTAAGGTTTGACTAGACAACTAGAATAGCAATGTTTAAATTGCCAGCGACATGTTTAGTTTTACTAGTACGAGTAACAGATAAAGGACTGGACACACTCGATTCGAAGCTCACCTTCAGTACTCACATCACTGAATTGTGCAAACGGGCCTATAAATCGCTAGGATTTGTAATGAGGCAATCGGTCAGATTTAAAGAGTAACCGGCCTAATCTTACGTAAGTAATTCCCAATAAAATAAGTACTTATAAACTGTATATACATAAAAAATACTGTGAAAATATGATGTAGAACGGTCTCTCCTAACACAGGTTGTCAAAACTTAACAGGAGGGGCAAAACACTTGTAAATAAAAAATCTAACAAATAAATAAATTTGAATTTTGAACTGTTTCGCAAGTGACACCTACTATGTTCTGACAACTAAGTGATTTGATGTTTGATTCCAGGTAGCAGCGTGGACGATCGGCGAGTACGGTGACCTGCTGGTGTCGGAAGCCAGCAACGCTATATCGATGGTAGATGAGGACGGCGTTGGTAAGTTTTTTTTGTTCCGTCTTTTCTTTCTCCGACACATGCCGGAGACATTGTTAGACCAAACATATTGCATAGCAGTTTACATTTTTTTTTATAATTCTCGGTGATATTCACCTTAAACCATAGAATATATATAAGTAGAGGTACAGAAGATACACTCCGCAAAATCAATTAAATAAGTAGCGACTCTTGCTACTACACAATAAAGTGCAATTCAGGACGTGCAAGCACTAACTACCTACAGCTATATTAACCTAGAAGATGCCTCTCAGTCTATCGCGTAACTCTTGTCGCGTTATCTCTGTCTATCGCGCGGCAGCGGGCACGGCGAGTCCGACAAGACGACTACTTGTAGCTTCATACCTAAAGTGTGGAGTGCGCCAGGCCTGCTTAAACTATTATAATTTGAGTAACACATATTTAATTATATTATACAAACAAAATACAAATTACTTAATAAAAATGAGAAAATAACAAATATCAATTAATTGATTGATATTACAAACATTAATTATTTACATATTTTTTTTAAAGATAACAAATCATGTCAAACTAATTATATCATTAAAATTGTTTTGTTATGTTTGAAATGGAAAAGAAACATTATTTCTAGAAAAAAGAAGTGCACAACGAAAGTTCAAAGAATTGCAATTATGGTCACCAGTGACACAGACTGTTGGGGACTTACGGGAGATGGATCATGGTGGCTGCGTTCTCGATCCTTTTGTTTAAACTTGAGGTGAGCTGGCCGCGTGATGATGGTGATCGCGAACTTGTCGTGTGCACCAACCGGTTGGTAATCGCGGCAGCCGCTGGAGCGTTAGGCTGAGGACGCGCGAGCTATCCAGGCGACGTTTGACAGCGGAATGAATTGGCAAAATGGCGGGGAAAAGGAAGGAAGTGAGGAAGTGTGTGTGTGTTTGTGTGAGTGTATGAGTTTCTTGTTTTCTATTACAGATTATAAATATGGCTCAGACATAGACGCCATGATGTATCTTTATTGATTCCAGATGATTTCGTCCGTCCGAGCGAGGAGTACGTGATCGACGTGTACCAGAAGCTCCTGTGGTGCACTCAGCTCTCCATCACCACCAAGGAGTACCTGCTGCTGTCGCTCGCCAAGCTCTCCACCAGGTTCACCACGCAGCCCAGCCAGGAGTGAGTCTCATTCCACACTATACATATAATAATTATATATTTAAAAACTGGCCAAGTGAGTCGAACTCGCGCACGAAGGGTTCCGTACAATAATCTATAAAACAGGCAAAAAAACAACACCTTTGTTGTATGGGAGCCCCCTTAAAAATGTATTTTATTTTGTTTTTTAGTATTTGATGTTGTAACGGCAAAACAAATAGATCATTTGTGAAAATTTCAACTGTCTAACTATCACGGTTCATGAGATACCGCCTTGTGACAGATGGACAGACAGACAGACGGTTAGCGGAGTCTTAGTAATAGGGTCCCGTTTTACCCTTTTGGTACGGAACCCTAAAAACCGACTAGAAAATTAGTAAATACACAATTTCTTTCACCTGGATGACATTTTTTTCCCCAGTTATTTTGATTTAAAAGCCAAGCTACTAAACCGTTTTTGATGAAATTTATATGTTTGGCTGACATCTGAAGTTTGGCCTACCAAACAAAAAAGGAAACATCAAAATCGATTCATAATTGGCGGAGAAATCGGTGAACAAACGTAAAAAACCGTGGAACATAGAACCTTCTCCTTTTTAGTCTGTAAAAAATTTTGTGTATGTGCTAATGACTCCAAAACGGCTGGACTGATTTTGACGGGACTTTCACTGGCAGATAGCTGATGTTATAAGGATTAATTTTGGGCTATTTATATCGAGGGGTATTCACTCAGGTGAAACCGCAGGGTGCAGATAGTAACCTCTAATATGAATACAGCAAGTAAGGTGGAATGACATTAAAAATTGACTGGAAACAATTAACGCAAGAACAGGGCCCGATTATATTAAAGCAATTGTTTTTAAATTGTTAATAATTTTTCAAAAAAATTGCCCTTTTAATACTTTTGATATACATAAAGTGTTAAAAGTGAAAAACAAAATTGTTTTTAAATTGTTAATGAATTGCTTCAAAAATTACCCTTTTGACACTTTTTGTATAGATAAAGGGTCAAAAGTAAAAAAAAAATAGGCAATTCATTAACAATTGAAAAACAATTGGATTAATAGAATCGGGCCCCAGGTTATATGACCAGCAGTGGACGTCTTCTGGCTGATGATGATTGTGGGCTGTGATCAAACGCCTAGCCAATATGTCAATACAAAAAATAATATTAATTCATGTTTCTATTATTTTCAGCAAAATCCGAGGAATTATCGACACATTTGGATCCCACATCCACATCGAGCTACAACAACGGGGGGTTGAGTTATCACAACTTTACAGGTAAGAGGGCGTCCATTGACATCCCTATACATCGCACGTGGAGGGCGCCATCATATCACACGTCCATCACTTAGTTATTGACTGCCTCGGTGGCTCAGTTGGTAGTGATCCTACTTTCTGTGCTTGGGGGCGTGGGTTCGATTCCCATCTAGGACAAACATTTGTGTGATGAACATTTGTGTTTGTTCTATGTCTGGGTGTTAATATCTATTTAAGTATGTATTTAAAAATATATATATATGTATGTATATATCAGTCTCTGGCAGCCATATTACAAGCTTTGCTTAGTTTGGGGTCAGATGACCGTGTGTGCATTAATGTCCCAGATATTATTTATTTATTTATTTTATTATAATAATTAATCTTAATTTCCAATTTTTTATTTTTGCTGTATAATTTTTGTATTTTAATTTGAATAAGCTATGGATCAGCAAATCTGGACATTAAACTATGTCATTTCATTTCATTAATTACGTGAGGTGATTTTGGCGACTTTTAGATCCCCCTCTCTCTCCTTGGTGAGATGTCGTGAGATTTGACTCGACCCCCTGTCCCTCCCTCTAATCTCACGTGAGATTTTTCAAAATGATGTTTAATAAGTTGTGTAACATTTAGCCATACTTTAGTGGAGAAACATCTTTTACCTAATTTAACTAAATTTTTTGCTATTTTCCCCTGTTGCTTGCGGGGGAAAATATTACGTGATATTTGCCGGGATCTCTCTCCCTCACATGAGATTCGGCTTCTCTCTAATCTTACTATCTTATATATAAACTAGCTGTACCCGAGACTTCGTCCGCGATTTCTTTAGAAAAAATAGCCTATGTCCGTTCTCATGATACATACTTATACCTCGCAAAATTTTATCGAGATCGGTTAAGCCGTTTAGCCGTGATTATGTAGCAAACAGACAGATAGACAGAGTTACTTTCGCATTTATAATATTAGTGTGGATTAGTGTGGATTTTCCAGTTGTTGTATAATATTATATTTACTAATGCCAGGCAGTACGCACACCTGCGACCCGCGCTGCTGGAGCGCATGCCGGCGATGGAGGCCGCCCCCGGCGTGGAGCGCGACGACTCCGACACGGAGCCCGACCACGACGTGCCCGCGGAACCCACACACGAACAGGTAACCACCTACTCTCACACACCTCGATACCCTTTCTTTTTAAGGCGCTGTCTGATCACAATTTTTTAATTCTTTTTAGGGTCCCGTACCCAAAGGGTAAAACGGGACCCTATTAATAAAACTCCGCTGTCCATCCGTCTGTCACCAGGCTGTATCTCATGTATCAAAAATCTGCTGTTCCATACATTTTGTCGAGTGTGAATGACCGTTTTCTATGGAATTTTCTGTTTTTTTTTTGTTGCGATTTTATAGTTTTCCGTTAAAGTATTATGGGTACCATGGACCCTTTCTGCACAACCCAGTAGATAAACTCAGGACATTTTAGAGAATTTAGTATCAAACCCAGGGCCGTCTTTAACCTATTAGAAGCCCTGGGCACATTAGGATAATGGCCCCTATGACCTTAACAGAGCACTATTTTCAGGCGAGAGTAGATTAGCTTCGCGCATGCAAATCCGAATAAGCAAGTAGGTATTGTAGTCAGTCATTTTTTTCGAAATAAATATGTTTTTCGGTTACTAATATCGGTGGTTGGTGATCTGACAGGAACTAGGGGGCCCCATCGATCATGGGGCCCTGGGCAAGTCCCCAGAGTGCCCAGTGGGAAAGAGAGGCCTGTTGTAAATGAATGCAGCTAGTTGACAGAATGTGTGTTCCCAGGACGCGCTGCTGGACCTGATCATCGGCTCCGAGTCCCTCACGAACGGCGACCTCGACCACAAACCTGCGCCTGCGCCCACCAACAACAACACTACCACTACTAATGTTAGTCCCTTGCACTTTTTTTTTATGAAATTAGATTATACCATGTTTTCCAAAAGGCAATTTATCTATCGGTGGTTACAGAACTATGTTTCTAATGCTGTCATAAAACTGCCCGTTATGGTACCTCTGGTTACAAGTAAATCTAAAGTTACCTTGTATTTTGTCTAGTGAATAATATTGAGAAAAAAAAAGCTAATATAAAGAGTATAAAAGGTAATATTTGAATGTGCAGGATATCCTAGACCTGCTGAGCGGGCTCGACCTGACCTCCACGGCGCCGGCCTCCTTCCCCGTAGCGGAGACAGTGAACAACAACCTGCCGCCCGCGGCCGCGCCCGCCTCCTTATTGCTCGATGGATTATTTGCCCCCACTCTCACTGCGCCTGCGCCTCTACCACAAGGTACGTGAACTCATAAAATCTGGTGTTTTTTGAAGTGAAAACTTCTTTAGGCGCGATGAGCATTTTTTGAGTGAACAAAAATCATGGAACTCGCGTCCTCGTAACACTGTACCGTGTATTTTAAAACAGCGCCATCTCTTGTAGAATAGGTGAATTACTACTTAAGTTCACACTTCAATATTGAGTGCACACAACTGCAAATTATGTGATCAAAATGTATACGAATGGACGTCTGTGTTAAATGCTAAAGGGGAAACTGCAGGTATAACGCTTCCATTAATCACTGTTTTAAACTATCACGGTTGTGCACTAAAGTTATTAATATGATTATTTACGGGATATTTACCGTGGTAAGGTACGGTACCACGGTAAATATCCCGTAAATAATCATATAACTTTAGCTTCCATTAATTATTATTTTTAGAGTCGTTCGATATTAGAATCAGATGAGTCAACATTGATGGACAGTAAACAAATAAAACAAATATTCTGGTAATTTTTGTACACACAGTCATCTGACCCCAATGACGATATTATAACCTAATTTTTGTGATTATTTAAGAACTATATTAACTCCCCTCGCCTGAAACACAGGATTACCTAGTTCAGGCATGTTTTAATATACCTAAGTAAGACTGTATTGTAAAGTTATATTGTAATGCAAATTTTTTGAATAAATTATTATATATTATATTATATATTAACCACGTGACAGCTCATCCTTTACCCCACCGTCATGAAAAGGTACAATATTTTCAGCATGATCTTTTTCAGGAGGGCCAATCCTAGGCGCGAATTGAATGAATGACTTGTTTTATCCAATCACAAGCGCCATACGATAACTACCCCCCCCCCCCCCCCCCACTACCGACATGGTTTACAAAACATGAGCAAATTATAACTCAAACGCGATCAGTGGTTATATTCATAGTCATATTTATTTATTTCCATTGGAACATATTAGAGCACTTGGACACGTCATAAAAAAGTGTTCATGAAAAAATTCTTTCTCAAATAAACACAAATTCTTTTGTAACTTTTTTTTCAGATTCCTTTAACATTTTTAAGTGTTTAATCCCCTTACAGAATGAAATTCGCTTCTTTTTCTTAGCCTTGATATATATCCGATGTATATCAGATTTATGTAAAAAAAATCGGATTTTTGATATTTATTATAAAGTTCTCGAGTGGAGACCGCGAACCGGAAGACGCAGCGTAGGTAGGCCTCCCACTAGATGGACCGACGACATTGTGAGAGTCGCGGGCATCCAGTGGATGCAGATGGCAGGTTGTCGATCAATGTGGAGGTTAAATGGGGAGGCCTATGTTCAGCAGTGGACGTCTTCTGGCTGATGATGAGGATTATAAAAATCGTATTTTTTCGAATCCTGGTTTAAATTTATGAACATGCAAGGCTGATGATGATGGCTTGTTCTCAGATATGCCATCAGTGACCGCTCTGGATAAGAACGGCGTCCGCGTGATATTCAACATTTTGCGCGGCGGAGAGAGCGTCACGCTCACCATGCGCGCCACCAGCGACCGCAGCCTCACAGACTTCCTGTTCCAGTGTGCCGTGCCTAGAGTGAGTAATCACCAGATCAAACTAACTTTAACTCTGTGAACACGTGAAAGAAAAATCGACCGTCATAAAGTCTCCGGAAGTCGCCGAGCGATTTGGTTGGGAGCGAGTCTATGGGACGTCGGCCGATTGCACCACACCGCACCGAACATTTTGGTTTGATGTATGCGGAGAACCATGAAATTCTGATTTCTGTATCAACAAACAAATAGACTTGGTCTGTGATTTTGGTAAACATTGACGTCGATTCTGATGTACCATTCTCTAAACTAAACTAAATTTGGCAGCTCTAAAATTGTTGCCACCCTTTTCTGACGTACTGAAATGAAAAAAAAAACGCCGATCATTTTAGTCTTGTCAAATTTGTTTAGTTTAGAGCATGGTACAAATGAATTGACCCCATTGTCATCTAATGGCGTAAAGTTTGTAAAAAGAATTATGAATATGTTTCAGACTCTGCAGCTGGACATGATGTCACCATCCGGCACCACGCTGCCTCCGCACGGAGAAATCACGCAAGTTCTCAAAATCAACAATCCATCCAGAGTGAGTAACTATCATATATCATATAATAGGTCGGGGAAAAAGTCTTTTCGTATTTTGTATGTATAAAGTTGTAGTAAAAATCTCATCGGTTGTACTGTTTGTATCTGGCTGGTTTTGATACCATTAAAAATATGACATTTTAAAAAAGGAATATAAAAAGTAAAAAGCAATTTCCCGCCATTTTTCAATTGTTTTTTTGTTCGATAAAATGAGTGAATCTAACGAAGAAATTCGATATATTGTGAAATTTTATTACAAAAAACTGAAAAATGCGACACAAGCCGCGAATAAAATTTGTGACGTTTATGGACCTAATGCAGTGTCATCAAGAGTAGCACAATGTTGGTTCAAGCGTTTTCAGTCCGGGAATTTTGATGTCAAAGATGCAGCTCGCTCTGGTCGCCCTGTTACGGATAAAGTCGATGCCATTTGTGAAAAAGTGGGCCAAGATCGGCATATTAGTAGTTACGACGTAGCTGAAGACCTGGGGATTGACCACAAAACAGTTTTGACCCATTTGAAAAAAACTGGGTATACAAAAAAACTCGATATTTGGATGTCACACGAGCTCACTGAAAGAAACCAAATGAATCGTGTACTCATTTGCGATTCTCTATTGAAACGTAACGAAACCGAACCGTATTTGAAAAGATTGATCACTTGTGATGAAAAATGGATCACCTACGACAAGAATGTGCGCAAACGATCATGGTCAAAGCGCAGTGAAGCACCACAGACTGTAGCGAAACCCGGATTAACACGTAATAAGGTGATGCTGTGTGTATGGTGGGATTGGCAGGGCATCGTTCATTCGAGCTTTTACCGCCGGGCAAAACCATCGATTCGGATCTCTACTGCCAACAACAGATGAGACTCAAACAAG
Organism: Agriopis leucophaearia; assembly: GCA_949125355.1. NCBI lineage: Eukaryota > Metazoa > Arthropoda > Insecta > Lepidoptera > Geometridae > Agriopis > Agriopis leucophaearia. The sequence continues at coordinate 16,529,003 of OX421265.1, read as the reverse complement.
AAATTGAGAAAAAACGGCCGGAATTGATCAACAGAAAGAGTGTGGTCTTTCATCATGATAACGCCAGACCGCACACATCTTTGGCCACTCAGCAAAAATTTAGAGAGTTTGGTTGGGAAGTGTTAATGCATCAACCACATAGCCCTGACTTTGCACCCTCAGATTTCCACCTGTTTCGATCTCTTCAGAATTCTTTGGGTAGTGTTAGATTAACATCAAGAGAGGACTGTCAAAACTACTTGTTGCATTTTTTTGATCAGAAGTCCCAAAATTTCTACAGCAACGGGGTCATGTCACTACCTACAAAATGGCAACAAGTTATCGAACAACATGGCACATATATATTATAATTAAATGTAATTAAACTTGAAAAAAATATGTCTTGAATTTGTTTATAAAATATGAAGAAACTTTTTCCCCGACCTTATATATTAAATACTCTTATAACAATACCACAGTCACATACCCCCATATTTATAGATGTAAATAAAAGAACCTCGTATCCTCACGTCACCCTCAAGTGGTGGCCCTCTCTTGGTGCTTAGGTAATACTTTAATGGTTCCCTATTGTAAAGACGGGTGAGTCAGCTACAGTAAATCCACCAGCAAACTTACCAGTTTCTGTTCCAATCGTACATCTTCGTTCTGTGAACACTTCTAATTCATTTATTTCTACCCTGCAGACTCCGCTAAGGCTTCGGATACGAGTATCATACAACGTGGACGGCTCTCCCGTACTGGAACAGTCTGAAGTTAACAGCTTCCCACCGGACCTGTTCAACTGACGAGGAGCCACCTCTCTCGGCTACTGCCTCTAGCCACCAAGGTACGAGTTGCTGGATCGCTGACCGATGGATAGACCACTAGTCGAAGGATGGACAAACACCTGATAGATGGACGGAGATGCCACTGGTGGTTAGACTAACTGATGGATGTACAGCTCACTGGTGACGACCAGGCAGGTGCCAGATTAATAAGGCAGAACTGAAAAACAACGCCTTTCAATAACACCTACGATAACATAGTCTTCTATCCTTCTAACAACCGTTCAAAAAAGGCTACTGAAGTAAGTTGCAACATCATAAAAGCAATATAAAGCTGACTGTGAAGACAACAGATTCTATGGATAAAAAAAATCATACGATAAACTGCTGGACATAGGCCTCCCCCATTGATTTCCAAAAGAGTCAGTTGGAAGCGGCCTGAATCCAACCATCAAGCTGATCCTATGGCTGAAATGATGACGATGATACGATAAACTGTTTCTTAGCGATGAGCTACACATTCAAGTATGTAGCCTACATCATCAGCCAGAAAACATCCACTGCTGAACATAGCCCCCCTTAGATTTCTGCACTGAACGACAGCCTGCCAATTGCATCCACTGGGTGACCGCAACTCTCACGATGTCGTCGATTCATCTAGTGGGAGGCCTACCTACCTACACTGCGTCTTCTGGTTCGTGGTCTCCACTCAAGAACCATTCTTCCCACAGATCGAAAAACTGCTGTTAAAAGTCTAGCATCTGTACTGGTCTTCATAATTTCTACCATTCTACATAATCAATAATTGCAGAAAAAGTGTAGACGTCATAAAGAGATCAAGTTCATCGGTCAGTCTGCCCATCTGTCGGACATCCAAATGTGGTCTCAAGCAGAACAGTGGTCGATATTAGGGTTCGGTCGGAAAACGGATGATGGATTCGAATATATTTTACTGTCAATCGCAGTGTAAAGTGAAGTGCAGTTAAAGTTTGTTATGGATTGCTTATTTATAGTTTAACATTAACAGATAAATGCTTAGGAACTCTATACATTTGTTTGGACAGAGCTGGAAATATTACTAGAAAACTTTTATGCTAATTGCAATAAATCTTATTTATTCTGATGATGGGGAACCATTTCTAAGGCCTTCCACAGCGACACCGTGCGGATAGAATGTGGTTACAAAACCAAACTCGGTAGTCGTGCAACTATCAGGAGACTAGTTTCAACGATCGCGCGACACGTGGAGGCAATGTTTCTCGCTAAGACTGACCACAATGTCTCTTGAAAGTTAACTCCCCTGCTATCTATGTATTCTAGAGATTTGTAAACATTCCACTGTGTTAAAGCTAAGCATCAAAAACTAGGTGTCTGATGGTGTATGAAGGCCCGAGAGTTTGAAGCTTATTCATCAACAACATCATTTAAGCCATAGGACGTCCACTGCTGCGAGCATAAGCCTCCCCATAGATCTCCAAAAGGGCCGCTTGGAAGCGGCCTGCATTCAGATTTTCCCTGTGGTCTCTTTTAGGTCTTATGTCCTAATGTAATCCTCGTAATCGTATGTCCTAATCTTGTGGGTGAAATGTGAAGCTTTGATCAAATGATTGGAAAGTTGGTTCACTTACAAAAAAATGTCACTTCACTCTGTAAGGATGGCAAAAGACTTGAGTACATTTTTTTAACTCCCATGGTCGAGATGAGTCAGTATTAATCACAATCTCATTAATACATTACTCAGTTTGATTGAATTCTTATATATATATTTTACTGGGTAAGGTCCAAAATGTACACTTTGCAACATGTGCACAAGGTTCAAAATGATAATTTCTCAGTTGGTGCACTTTCCATAATGTGAATTTCTCAAAATGAGCACTTATCAACTATTATTTTTTCTCATTTGTATATAGGAAACGAAAACTATAAAAATGTTTTTTTTTTTGTCCTACATGATTTGTTAGTTAACGGTTGTGAGAAGGGACCTAACCCATTATGAGTGTGTATTATAGATCGTTTTGTATTGACAATGTTTTGTCAATGGATTAATTATACGTTTTACCTAAATTTTATATAAACAATAAATTAATACCATATTTTCTTCTTGCTTAACAAATTAGATATGTGCACATTTACCGCGGTGCTATTATGAGAAATAACCTTTTTGAGAAATACACATTGTGGGTAGTGCATCAATTGAGAAATGCTCATTTTGAACCTTGTGCACATCATGCAAAGTAGTAATTTTTAAACTCTCGCGATTTGAACGCACGTTTTTCATATTTATCGGGACTTATCGCGCAATATTAAATATTAGGTAAAAATATTGCCTGCAATTTTTCAAGATCAAGTGAGGGTAGGAGAACAAAATACCCGCACTTCTCGTCGGACTCGCACGCAGTTTTCAGTCAGCTCGTGACACGGCCATTTTAACATGGTCGAAACGTCGAGCGAAAGGTATCTATTTTTACCTATATTTAGTATTGCGCGATAAGTCCCGATAAATATGAAAAACATCTTGCAAAGTGTACATTTTTAACCTAACCCATTTTACTGGTTTGAAATTAAGATATTGCAGTCGTCAAGTCACTTTCTTTTCCCCCAGCTTTCCCTAAATCAATTCCTATTTCCAATTGGAAACTAATCCTTTAAGCTTTTAACGAAAGTGATATTTTTGACTCGTTAACATTCCCGAATTTATAATGCCGTCGAAATTCTATATTTCTCTTCTTGAATTTAGTAAATGTATGTATTTAAATATTTTTGCTCGCAATGTTTGTAAATATCTTGAGATTGTACCATACTATGTTAAATGAACTGGAGGGCTGAACGGAATGTACTTAATAAAATTATATATAAACTAGATACACTGTTAATATAATTTTCGTGTGATAAAGCACTTAGAATGATAAATTAAGTATGGACTTTTGTAAAAAAAAATAGTCATTCATTTAAACGTACGCTGTTGAGCAAAAATACATGTATTTTTAAATAACAGTTACGAACCGTCAACATATCGAGACGACTCGTGTCGATCTCCACAAATGATGAAATTATTTTTATATATTTTTGCTCTTCAGTATTTTGCTATTATATATATTTTGAAAATTAGATATTTGTGAATCTAGCTAGTAGACTTATTAATTAATATTATGCATTTTGTAAAGAATAGTTATGAGATGTTGTTATTCGCTTCAAATGCTAGTTAAAATGTTATTTAGTATGTTCCATTGAGCTAAGGATTTTATTATCTTGTGATGTAAATAACACATCTATTATACAATTTTAGGTTTTAACATTTATATGCCCTTGCATTTATGTATTGGGAATTTTCCTTGCAATTATGTATTGGGAATTTTCATTGCAATTATGTATTGGGAATTTCCCATGCGATGATGTATTGAAAATTTGTCTTGCAATTATGTATTGGGAATTTCCCATGCAATGGTGTATTGAGAATTTTCCTTGCAATTATATATTGGGAATTTCCCTTGCGATGATGTATTGAGAATTTATCTTGCAGTTATGTATTGGGAATTTCCCATGCAATGGTGTATTGAGAATTTTCCTTGCAATTATGTATTGGGAATTTCCCTTGCGATGATGTATTGAGAATTTTCCTTGCAATAATGTTTTGGGAATTACCCTTGCGATTATGTATTGGGTATTTTTAACACTAGAACCCGGTGAAGTTGATTTTTTATACTTATTTTAATAACTTCATCTGCTTTGACTAGATAGTTATTTTAATTTTAAACTTATTTATGATTAGATAGTACTAACCAAGCACATAAACATTTCATTAAGTATTTTTAGCAGATAGAAATGAACACGAAATAGAATATGCATGCTCGTGCTAGTTTTATGACTCTGGAAGAATCATGGAATTATAATGAAACCTTTACTATTTCAAAGGTACTGTCATCATTCGGTAGAAAAGCACTAAATTGAAAATATTGTGAATAGCTCGCTTTAACATATGCACCTGATTACATTACCATAGACAAGGGAATTTAGTCGGAAAGGGAGAGAGAGCTAAGAAAATATAAACTGCGTAAGTTGAAGCGAGACAGAGGCCACAAAGTCTGTAATCTGACGTGACTTTATTAATGTCATAAAATATTTATTTTTTTAGTTTTCAGTGTATAAAGAGCTTTGCAAAAGATCTACATATTGTATATCGTAATTTGGTGCTTCGTTTATGTATCTGAGTAATAGAAGGCCCTCCACAACCTGAGATGTTATGGTTTTGTGTAATCTAAAGCTATGTGAAAGATGTACATAATGATTTTATGTAAATTGGTTAATAAATATTTGAGAATGTTTATATAATCAAAGCCGTTGGTTTTATTTTATTAATACCTACTATTTCATCCCTACACCTTAAATTCTTAAGCCCGTATTGGCGGCGATATGATACTAGAAAATACGAAATGTAGGTACCATCTAGCTAGACTATTGAACATAGATCAGAGGATATATCGGGAAACTATTGAAAAAAATAACACAGTCATAGGACTGCATGTCAGAAGTGAAAACTTAAATTGTAATACACCTATTCTACAAGAGATGGCGCTGTTTTAAAATACACGGTACAGCGCACAGACATATAATACCAAGCAGAACCAACAAGCCACAAAAATATTGATGCAAAAAACACTACATAAACATTACACGCAAACATTTGCAAAACGCGGGCCGGACTCAAGGACACTCTTTTATAATAGTGCTAACAGATACTATTAGATTGTATCTGAAATGTAATGTCCCAAAATTTACGACCCCTCCCTGCCCTTGTCAGTCACACTTCGTCGACCCCTCCTCCCCTCCTCTTTATGTGATGGAATTTATGGATGTTCCCATTGGGTATTAATATTCAAACACACCAGACCAAGTCAAATCATTTATTTTTGTATAAAACAATTTACCAAATGTGTCATGTGGTTGCAGGATCTGAATTTGATGGAATGAGGTATTCTGCAGCTCCCGCAGAACACTTTTGCCAGTAACACCTCTTTTTGTGGCTTTCTTTTCACTTGGTATGTTATCGCTCTGAAAATTATTACATGCAAGTTATCATAATGTAGTTAGTACAACTTGAGATTCATGATAGTGATAGCGACTGTTCATTGAAAACTGTTGTTCCAATAAGCATTACACCTCAAACTCTCTAAGGATTGTTCGGAAACCAGTCCGGTCGAGCAAATGTGCCTCAAAATGATTTGAGCACAACAAACTTGCTGTACTGGGCTGCCAATTTTCTCGGTTCAGATTCTTCACCCATGCTTTTCTCAACATTTCATCCTTGGGAAATCTTAAATGTAATAAAAATGTTTGTTACTTGAAATATGTCTAAATAACCTTTTAATTACATCATCTAGATCACTAGGTGTATATGACATGAACCACAATAGGTAGTTACTTTAGTTACATTACTTAAGAAAAGTAGCTAGTTATGAATGAAAAAGGTTCATGTCATCATAATCACATCGAGCTGAATCATCTATTTTAATTATTATACTACTGAATACGTTCCCTGGACAATGTCTAAGTACCTCAAACGCCAAACAATGATCGAAACAATATTTTTTTAATGAAAACTACTTATCAACTTTTATTACACCCACCAAACTTGTACATTTATGAAATTGGAAGAAACACAACCTTCCCAAGCCTTCAAATTGTAAAGTTTATGAAAAATAACAAGGAAAATTTGCAATTCAAAATAAGCTCTATTATGACACACGAAACTTACGTGTGAAACGTTATACCGGGTGGCATCTTATGAGATGAATTAAAACACATGAGGACACTGCACTTCACCATAGTATTTTCGTATCTTTTAAACATAATATGTAAAAATAACTTTTATTTTAGGTAATTATTGCAAGCCGTGGTTTTCGCTGTCTGCCTCCTGACAGCTTAGCAAAATGGCAACTTGGAACACCGTACCACATGCTCATTTTTTTCTATTATGTTGACGTTCCGACAAAAAGAGATACGAATATTATGATTTTTGTGTAATCGAGAGAGATGCAAACATAACTGTTTTTGCGAATGTAGTTGTAAAAAACATGTTCAGTCTGTTATGTCTGTGGTACAGCGTGACGACGTCGCAAGTTCCATGATTTTTTATTCACCCAAAAAGTTCTCATCGCGCCTAAAGAAGTTTACACTTCAATTAGAATTGTAAATTATATAAGAAAAAGAAGCTAGACAAAAATAACCCTTGACCATAGTAGCATAATATGCTTGGTTATGACATACGTAATGTCGGTAACTGTTCCCTTAGGGCCGGCACACACAAACGGTACGGGATGTCAAAGTATTTTTTTCGTCGATGGTTTCGTTGTTGGATTTTCAACCTTATTTTAATGAATTGAGCACTAACATTTCAACACGAATATATAAATAATGATGTGAGGGCTAAGTGATTGAAACAAGGTTGAATTTAGCTTCGGTCATCACACGAGATGCCATAGGATCCTTCGGCATTCATGCCGAAACGTGCGGTGCCGCGCCTCGCCCGACTGTGAGCGTCCTTATTGGTCTGTGCGTCGGTCTCTCGCTTGTCAGAGATAGTTGGAGACCCAGGAAGTATCTAGGATATTTGTTATCTCAGAAAAATGCCGCCTTCTGTGCTATATATAAATATAATGTATTCTTCTTGTAAATGCCCTTTCTGTGATATTAATAGTGTTGTATTATAGTATTGTAAATGTACGGTTCCAGAGGGAGTCCCACACGGGCGTAACCGCGAGACGCAGCTAATAATAATTAAAAACTATTTTTGAGTACACATTTATTTAATTAGCAAAAATTGGAAGATCTAAAGTAACATTATGCACATCACTCGATCATGGGCTGCGCGGGCGCCGGCCGCCCGCTCACACTGTTGAAGAGGCGGTCCTTGATCATCTGCGCCATCAGACCATGGATCACCTCGATGGTGGTCTTGCACGCGTCCTTGGTCGCCTTCCCGAGCTTGTCTTCCGTTCGCTTCTCGTGCGGATCCGCGCCAGCTACTATGAAGCCCCCACGGCCTGAAATAAAAAATACACTTTGTTATTCGGTTATCGATTCTTCTAGTTATGTGGCATTATTGCCACTTCAACTTGCAAATCTGAGCAGCTATGTCGTTGTCTCTGGTTTTTTGGTGAATATCCTCGTTCCGGATTCTATCGCGCAAAGAAACTCTGAGCATAGCTCACAATCACACAGCTGGAAATGGAGAGATACATTGCTTACTGTGTCACTCTGAGTTTTCCAAAAACTAGCGAGCACGTCTCAGTACCATAATTATGTTAGCACTGGCAACACACTGGTTAAAACCCTTGTTTTTAGGCACTGGTATTTTTGACGAGAATGTGTCACATAATTTCCTGAATGCTGCCCGTCTAAGTTGGAATGGTCAACAACATCAAGAGTTTCGTTCCCAATTATTCCCAGCATGGGTACAACATGGACATTGGACATGATTTTTGAACAACTTCCAAAAAGGAGGAGGTTCGCAATTCGACTGTTTTTTTTTAGTTTGTTATCTCAGATCTTTCGTCTGGGTAAATGAAAGGAGGATCAAGTGGCGTTAGATTATAAAGCGCACATGTTGCTGCTCGACACACAATACGGTAGTATGTTACCTATTCTAGTCCTATGAAGTCTTACATTAGTGAACTAAGATTTTCACACATCATCATCATCATCAACCAGAAGACGTCCACTGCTGAACATAGGCCTCCCTCTTTAACCCCACACTGAACGACATCCTGCCATCTGCATCCACTGGATGCCCGCGACTCTCACAATGTCGTCGGTCCATCTAGTGGGAGGCCTACCTACGCTGCGTCTTCCAGTTCGCGGTCTCCACTCAAGAACCTTTCTTCCCCATCGGTGAACTAAGATTTTCACATGTTTATATATAAATTGGTACTATTCACCTGAACAAGGTCCTTATGGCTTAACTTTAATGTTTTTTTAAGTAAATTGTTCTTACCTAGACAAACCTCGCTCTGTTCTAACTTATCTGATAGGTCGAATATCTGGCCTGTAGTGTATTCTGCGTTAGTAATCAAACTAGAGCTGCTGAGGGTGTTGACCCAGTATTTGTTCCACAGCGAGTCCAGCAGCCTCCGGTCGAGAGAAGACTTGAAGTAGGTCACCTCGAGGGAGTAGTATTGCTTGCAGTGGACACCGAAGTCTTCTATCTTGTTCAGAGGAATAGTTTGGTACTCTGATGGCTCTTCATTGGCTGGTTTGTAACCCTGATGATAGATTTAAAATATTCGTTATCTAAAGATAAAGTGATTCCTTATTTTAGTGGACAAGTTTGACTGATATACCCGAAGATATTTGAAATTTGTGCAGTTTGCAAAATCACGCGACTGCAAACCGTTCGCGTGATTTTCAAACTGCACCTAGTTGGGCGTAAGGCCTCTGATATCCAACATTTCAAATATCTTCGGGTATATCAGTATTGAGGTACTCTGTGCATTTGGTCTACATTTGTTGCAAACTAAATAAGAGATTAAATGAAATAGGATTTAAATAAGTTTGTTGGGGTTACTAATATGTATATACAGGGTTGCGTGGAAAGGGAAAAGCCGAAAAGGGTTTATTATACTCATAATTATGAACAATTATTACTATGGGACTACAAACAAGAAAATGCAAAAAAAAAATTGCTGTTCCATAAATTTTACTAAGTGTAAATAAACGTTTTCTATGGATCAATCTGTTTTTTTAGCAATTTTAGGAACTGCCCTTTAGAAAAAGTTCCTTTAGTTTTGTTCATAATGATGGGTATTATGGACCCCTTTCAACTTAGTCACCCTTTGTGCGTAACCCTGTAGATAAACTTAAGACACGTTTTTACATGTATTTTGTACTTGACCCAACATCCATGTGTTTGTTAATCATTGATTATACCTTTGGATAAGTCCTAAAGGCACCAAGGCACACTTTCCCAGCAGAGATGGTTCTGACAGGGTCGATGACGATGGCCACGAACGGCTCCTGAAAGTTCTGGTTGAGCATCTGCGTGGAAACATCAATGCCGGACAGCCAGCACCCGTACCCGGGATGGCTGTGGTACCACCCGATTGCGTTCTCGTGACGACCCACCTGCAAGCACACTACTATTGAGGCGGGGCCGGTGGTTTTTATACTTTTCATACAAACATACTGCTAAAATATTTCAGAAACTACTATTCCGAATTTTCGTATTAGCTATAAGAATTTGTAATATGATGCTTTTTGAATGCATCACCAATGCTCCGGGTATTGTACCTACAACACCAACATCTTACCTACAATATTTTAGGGACACCTGTTCCTAAGATGCGTTGACTACTTACCATCAGTGGCCCGTCGACTGTCGGTCGACGGTATGGCATAAAAAAATCTAAACTATCACATGCACAAAATTAGGCTACAGATAGTCTTAGCCGAGGCCGGCACGGAGGACTATCTGTAGCCTATAGACAAACATGACCATGGAGCATGAACTACTGCACTGCAAGGCTACAGAAGATTAACGTCGGGATTCCTCGAAAAAAACTCCACATTAAGTCTCCAATACCACAACACCTGGCAAAAATTGGGGTACAACAGTTAAGTCAGAAATCCAAAGCCGCGCTCCTTTGTTTAAAGCTCGGCAGATTTCGGTTAGGTTAGCAACCCAAAGCCATCATCTTAATTGTCATCTTTTCTTAAACTCCTCTACTTTATTAAATTACTTTATAATGAATAACAAACCTGTTTAGCGGCTTCAATGTAAGCTGTCATGTACTCGTATGCCTGTGCCTGTGCGTTCACCCGAGTCTCGGTCCCTTCCACTGGCAGCGCAAACGAGTCCATCACTAGCATGGTGTTAGCATCTACCTTACCTAAAACATTATCACGTGACTGGTATAGATGTAAAAGTTATTGAGTCAGTGTGAATCTCTGCTAGGAAAACGGGGATGCTTTCGCACTCATCCGTGGCCCCGGCAGCGATGTTATGGGGATTGTATAAGGACATGGATGAGCTTTCTCCAACACCCAGCCTTCCAGGGTGCATTGGGACATCCGTAAGGATCGCCATTTCCTTCTACATTTTCTTGTGTCAGAGACCAAGTTTAATAATTACTTAAAATCCTAAATGAATGAACAAAAAAATCTTACCAAGGAGTAGACCCATGACTTCCAAAGTGCCACCCGAGCGAGCATGCATCACCATTTTGAGTAAGGCTAGTGCTGATATTCTGATGTCTTTAAAGAAGTGAGGACTGTAATTTAACACAAGTATCAGTACAGTACAATAAGTACCTTGTAGCAATGAGTCATTCGCTAATGAACGAATGAAATAGAATGGGACCCGAGCTCCGTGCAATAGAGTCGTTCACAACGATGATAGTATTCGATTATTCGAACAAACCATTTTCGGAAAGGCAGCGAACCAGAAAGTTGTGAACTGCGAACCGCGACCCCGCGACACATTCGACATTCGTTGATGATTTTTTTGTATAAATTATATTACTATATTTAGGTTATTTTAAGGTTGCAATACATAACACCTCCATAGATGGATGAAAATCTTTTTGGAAAGCTTTGCACAACAAAAGAAAAAGCAAGTTTACATCAATATTGACACGAAACGCAATTTTTCACGAAAAATATAACATGGTACAAGTGTGCGGTGATTACGTTTCTTGTAAAACTTACTCTTTTTCCCATGGTTTTGCTGCAAGTATATCTTGTTGTTGTTTCTTGTCGTAGCGGTAGATATCATCAAAACTGGAGACAGATTCAATGTTGTTAGCCATCACCCATGTTTTCTGAGCTATCGTAGATTGGGAATCTGCACTGGTTGAAGCCATCGTATCTTTTTCCTTGGTTATATTATTCTCTTGAGAAGCCCATGAACAGTAAGTAGGAAAAAATAATTATTAAAACCAGCGTTTTTATTTTCCGCAATTCGTCTCTTCGAAATTATTTTATTTTGGTTGGTAGATCATAAAAATTTATTAAATTTGACAGTTGACATTGATAACAACATTTGAACATTGACTGACTTTGATTACTATTTTTGCATTGACTTATAAACCACTTTTTTCCTCCGTGTGAACTTTCGCAGGATGTCGTCGTTTGCCCACTGCCAGCCCATTTTGATTTGAAATTATTTACAGAGTTTGACTTTAGTCTTTAATTAAAGGTAAAACGTTACTCAAATTAATCTATGCTTAAAATTGCTTTGTCTCGTTTCCGCATGTTACCATTGCAGTCAGTGAAAGGTTGACAGAGCAATTTTAAGCATAGAATAACTTCAGTAACGTGTTTATGTAAGGCCCTGAGCCCTGAGTGTTTATTATTGTTAAGTTCAGTCAGCCAAGTTGAAATGTCTGTTACGGCCAATGACGAAGAAATACCCATGAAATACCAAATATGTCTTCCTAAACTCATTGGTTACGGCTCATATATGACGCTTCTCTTTTTGCACAGACTACATATTGATCATCTAAAAAAAATAGCAAGCATCCTACTTTTTAACCCCCGACGCAAAAAGAGGGGTTCAGTGTTTTATTTAATAAATTAGCACACGTGCGCCTTCAATACTACGACGGTTCTCTTTTTGCACAGACTTTAACAGACACTATTGGAATTTTTTAAATGTCATCATCATCATTTCAGCCATAGGAAGTCCATTGCTGGACATAGGCCTCCCCCATTGATCTACCAAAAGGGCCGGTTTGACGGCCTGTATCCAGCGTTTCCCTCAGGGCCGTAGCTAGAGGGAGGGGGCATTATGGGGCACTTACCGTACTTCCACCCTACCTATACCCACCGCTGCCCCATAGCTTAAATTCAACTCCAGTTAGTTTAGCTACGGCCCTGGTTTCCCTGAGGTTTCTTTTGGTCGTCCGTCCATCTTGATTCTTGTGGGTGGACGTCCTACGCTGTGTTTACCGGTCCGTGGTCTTCATTCGAGAACCTTTCGGCCTCATCGGCCATCTGTTCTGCGACCTTTGTGCCCTGCCCACTGTCACTTCAACTTGCTAATCTGGTGGGCTATGTCGGTAACTTTCGTTCGTCTAGGAATCCAAGGAGTGTAGTAATATACCGGGAAAATGTAGGAATCTCCTCATTTCTGTTTCGATCTCGTATTGAAACCCCTCTCCATAGCTCGTTGTACTACGTTGCTCGTTGTGTTTATAAATGAGAGTCGTAATAATTACATAAGCTAAGGTTGTAATAATTGTGAATAATAACAATAATTATACCTACTTGTAATGCGACCTGCCACAGTCAAAGATTTCATACCTACCTACATCATTTGTACCCAAGGAATTTATATACTACGTATATATAAATTCCTTGTTTGTACCTACTCTACTTAGGCCACAGCCACAGTAATATCCGATTCTTGCTCAAGGATCACACGAAACTGCATAAGATTTCGTCATCTTAAACTTGGACTCTCACTATGACAAATGATATGGAATGACGCATACCTCATACTTGTTTTACTATAGTTTATGACAATTTATACATAGTACGAACGATTTCAAAATTTAGTTACCATTTTGTAAAGGAGCGTTGAGCTTCTATTCCAAATTCTAATCCATTGTGCAACTGCAAAGCAAAGCAAAAGTGCATCATTTTCTGGAAAGTGTTGTTCTTTCATCTCGTATGTACTCATAGTTACTCGTATCGCGTCCTTTCAACTGCCAACTTGGAACTACAGATGACGTCACTCTTCTATCTCTCTCTTGCTTAAGGAAAATAATATCCGTTGTTCTCTTTCGCTCAATCGTTAAGGCGATGACGACGACGCCCACCTTGATAAGGTTCAAAAATCCCACCAATGGGGCACGTACACATACGCGTTCCGTTCCCCGTACAAATCGCTTTATACCTCGACTTGACGCCAAATATGCACGACGCAATCGTTTGTTGTCCGCGAGAGGAAAATTATTGTCGCTTGAAAGTGAAATAAATATCTAGAAAATTCTACAATACAATAGCATGATATCGGAACTTTGATGGTAAAATAGGCCAGTGTGGTTAAGTGTTTTGGAAATAAGGCCTAAAAATGAGTGCTCCAATAATCATCACGGTGCCGAATAACTACGTCATGGAGGAGGAATCAGAGGTGGTGGTGGAAGTCCCACCGCCTTCCCGGAAGCGCAGACTGGACCATCTTTCTTGGGAAGAGAAAATGCAAAGAAAGTAAGTTAAGCGTTTTATATCGTGCTTGCGTGTCAAACCCCATTGTTGAGAGCTCTTTTTATACTAGCTGGTGATTCATCTTCATTGTCAGCACCTACCCACCGACTATTAACTATTCTGTTGATTAATTAATATAAGTAGAAAAAGTATTTAACTACTAGTTTCTTCTTGAAGTTTTTTTTTGTTGTGACATTTCCTCAGAAAAATTCAAATATGAATTTACGGTAGGTCTGTGAATTACGGCATGGTATCCGAATTCCGAAAACGTAGTGATTCTTCTATTGTATTCTCTTTGGTAGTGATGCTAAGTGCGATGCGGAGTTGGATGACCTCACGTTCCGTTATACACAGTTACTTTAACCAGTGCTAACTTTTTATGATCTAGGTGGTATGTACTTGGCGCATGATTGCTAATCAAATTGGTTTGTTATTAGGAAGTTGAAGAACCGCGTGGCGGCGCAGACTTCGCGCGATCGGAAGAAGGCTAAGATGGATGAGATGGAAGACCGCATCAAATCCCTTGAGGATAGGAATGATAAGCTGATGAGCGAGGTTGAGAGCCTGAAGGCGTTGAATGAGAGGTTGTTGAGCGAGAACACATCGCTTCGCAGTGAGGCGGCGGCGCGGACCGTCGCGGGAGCCCCCGGACCAGCAGCGTCCCCTCAGCAGAAGGAAGGGCTCCCGCCGGCGATCCGCGCGGCGCGCCTGCTGCTGGCGATGTGTCTCCTCTCGCAGACCTCCTCGCCCAATTCGACTCTGAAGAGTATCTCGAAACCCTCAATCAACTTGCAAACTCCCTCCTCGAAGAAATTGATGCAAGTGCTGCAGGAGCGGCTAAAAATGTAAGTTGCACTGTATTACGCAATGTTATGGTAGGTATGACCTCGCATTAACAGCCATGCCATGAAATCTACCTAAAAAATGCTAGGTTTAAAAATTTTGCTTATCTATGCAATAATTAAAAAAAAAGTTAAAAAAGATACGATATGAGTATGAAAAAAAAACGTTATAATTAAAACTCAACATCACACCTATGTATGTACCTAGTAGGTGTAAAATAAAGTCGTTTTCCATGTCCGTCTGTTTGTATCGTTCGCGCAAAACTTTATGAGCCCTCTGAAGTTAGGCGCGAGGCCTCCCCGACGCCCTGTAAAGTCCCTCGGATACCTATAATATGCGTACTGCGCAGCCACTGGGCCTAACTTCAGAGGGCTCATAAAGTTTTGCGCGAACAATACATGCGCTAACTCCTAAACCACGCTATGGATTTTGATGCGGTTCGGTTTTCACCATCAAGTTTTAATAAAACTTACATCTGTGCGAAGATAGAGGGGGGACATCAAGATCGCTTCACCCAGTCGAAAGATCTGACGTAATAAACATTTAAAAAAAAAACAGTCGAATAGATTACCTCCTTTTTGGAAGTCGGCTTAAAATAAGTCTATTATATGGTCATATTCAATTGGCTAAATATAAGTATAATGGTCATAACATTGTACACATTGTACATGTAGAATCATCATTTACGCCAGTAAATGGTTGTAGTCATTCACCGCGTGATGATAACATTTACGCCAGTAGATGGTTGTAGTCATTCACCGCGTGATGATAACATTTGATCTGTTACATTTGTAATAGATTGCTATCTCCAAAAATATTGACAATCATAATTCCACGCTTCAGCCGGCCGGTACGTTTTGTAATCACAGGAAACTGGCCTAGATATCGCGGTATCTCGTAAAACAGCCGGCTAAATGAAACTGATGTTATCGTGTCAAATGTTGCATCATTTATGTATCTACTCAAATAAGAGTTACAATAATAGCATTAAACTATGGAGTCATAGAAAGCCTTCGATTCAATCGAGACCTAGGCAGTGTTGCAGTCCCTCCAGCGTTGTCATATCGTCTATAGGTATATCGAAGTGCTGAAGTGTTTGTATAGAAACGCCACCATGCCGATCCGATTACAGGACGAGAGCACGGAGCCAATAGTTGCATAAAGGCGTGAGACACGGAGATGTTATCTCTCCGAAACTGTTCACTAACGCATTGGAGGACGTTTTCAAGTTCTTGGACTGGAACGGATTCGGCATCAACATCAATGGCGAATACTTCACTCACCTTCGTTTTGCCGACGATATAGTCATCATGGCAGAGTCGCTGGAGGACCTTAATACAATGCTCAGCGACCTCAGTAGCCTTTCCCAACAGGTGGGTCTTAAAATGAACATGGACAAGACAAAAGTCATGTCCAATGTCCATGTTGTACCCGTACCGTAATAAATTGGGAACGATACTCTCGAAGTTGTTGACCATTACACCTATCTTGGACAGATTGTTCAGTTAGGTAAGTCCAACTTAGGCAAAGAGGTCGCCCGAAGAATCCAACTCGGATAGGCAGCGTTCGGAAAATTGCGTGACATCTTCTCGTCCAAGATACCACAGTGCCTGAAGACAAAGGTATTTGATCAGTGTGTGTTGCCAGTGATGACATATGGTACTGAGACATGGTCCTTAACTGTTGGCCTTTTGGAAAAACTCAGAGTCACACAACGGGCAATGGAGAGAGCTATGCTCGGAGTTTCTTTGCGCGATAAAATCCGAAACGTAGATATTCGCCAAAGAACCAGAGTCACCGACATAGCTATTAAAATCTGCAAGTTGAAGTGGCAATGGGCAGGCCACATCGCTCGAAGAACTGTTAACCGATGGGGAAGAAAGATTCTTGAGTGGAGACCGCGAACCGCAAGACGCAGCGTAGGTAGGCCTCCCACTAGATGGACCGACGACATTGTGAGAGTCGCGAGCATCCAGTGGATGCAGATGGCAGGATGTCGTTCAGTATGGAGGTTAAAGGGGGAGGCCTATGTTCAGCAGTGGACGTCTTCTGGCTGATGATGATGGAGTCATCGTTTTAACAGTTGGTTTAATTAATGATTACGTAAGGAATGTATTAACCTTCGACTAACATTAGGTAACATTTATTATTGATATGTAATATTAGTCTATTTATGTACATGAATTGTCATAATAATATAACAAAAACAAGGATAGCATTATGTACCTACATTACAGTAATTATCTAGGCTTTTAACAGGCGGCCTTATCGCTTAAAGCGATCTTTTCCAGGCAACCGTGGCAACATCATCATCAGCCTAAATTAGTCCACTGCTGAACATAGGCCTCTCCGAAGGCGCGCCACTCTCGATTTTCGGATTTTCTCTACCATCTATTGCCAGTTGCTTTACATGAAAAAAATATGTGAATACTTACCTAACTAGCTGCGCTCCGCGGTTTCACCCGCGTGGTGATCAAACATTGTGATGTTGATGATGATGAAATACTGTACGACCTATTCTCATACCTACCAAATATACATTAAAAAAACATAAAAATATGTCGAGCCGTTTCGGAGGAGTGCGACCACAAACACCGTGACGCGAGATTTTTATATATATAGATTTCATTTACAAATCAACACATAGATGCCACACAACAATCAACAAAGCTCAGCAGTTGAGAGTAGCTGTTGAGTTGTATTAGAACTAATTTAAAGGATAATTATTGGTGGATAAAATTATCACAATTATATACCTACAGAAGGCCCGTTAGCTGCAAAAAATCTCTAATAAGCTTTTCAATTCCTGTGCCCGAGTCTGATTTTAAACGTCGATTTTGATCTAATAACCATACTTATTTATAAAACACTGTTTTAAACTATCACGGTTGTTCACTACAATTATGATTATACATACTATTATTATTTAGTATTCCCGTGAACATGGTGCATGTAACTGCGCCGAAATATCGGGAGCTCCTTCCACAACCTTACCACGGTAAATATCCCGTAAATAATCATATAACTAAACTTATGTATTATTTCAGATCACAATCGGGGAATCTGGAGAGCGTCCTAAAGGAGATAAAGTGGTGGGGCCCTCAGCAGAGCACCTGGAACCCCATGGAGGTGCCGTCGTAGACCTCAAACACGACGTGCACAGAATACTGTCACAGCACTCTTACGCACATCCCTACAATCCTGACATAGTCGTCACATCGCCGGAGAACAACGACAAAGGAGACATCTTCTACGCCAGCTGTGATGAAACCAACGACTGCTACACTGTAGAAGTGCCTTGCGAGGATCAGGAGCAGGTCGTGGAAGAGATAGCTCCCATACACGTTGATACAGACTTCAATACTCTCACGAACAATTGTGAAGGAATTACAATGGAATGCGACATGAAAATGTTGTCTCCTATGAATTTGTCACCAAAATACATTGAAGAGAATCTGCTGGGGCTGTCTCCTTCGCAGAGCTTGAGCTCCGATCTTGGCTACGAGTCGTTGGCGTCACCACTCAGCGAACCCGAATCTATGGACTTGTCGGACTTTTGGTGCGATTCGTTTTCAGAATTATTCCCAGGCTTAGCGTAGGTGAAGCCTAGGACTAAGTCTGCACGTACTTCACACCAAAGACTGACTAGTTTTAAGTCATTGTATCGTTTAAGTAGAATAATATATAAGTTTAAAAATGACAAATTAATATATTAATGATGTATTTAGAGAGTTTTTATTTGAGTTGTTTGTTAGGCTGATGTTTTGTTACGAATGAATTAGCTGTAGGGATGTACATAATAAGTTATATAAAATAAACAGTGTCCTGTGTAATATTGTGTAGTATCATTTCTATAAGTAACTTCTATCTACCATCAGTTTACGACAGCTCTGGATTTACATACCACATACCTTTAAGGCAAGAACAAATTATCGATACGTCAACATGACGTCAATCATAGACAAAGATAGTCATAGAAAAATAATAGTAGTTTTGTCTATGCGTCAACTGATGAGTCATTGATAGTTTCCTTTCCCCCAAAACGTCATAAAATTTAATATTGTCTTGTCGCCTAATAAAGGAACATAGTTACTGATATTATTAGTAAAATCCTAGCAGGTAAATGTTATCTAATAGATACCTACGATAAACACTTAGGTAAATGTATAATTCTATTAAAAATGTAAGTTAAATTTCTTAACGCTGCGAATTGTCATAAACAAAACAAGTGGTTGATAGCAGTCACACGAATAACGAATTAAAAAAACTAGCTCTATTTTATAGCGAATAAGTCCTAGTTTGACCACCAAGTCTGTTGGCTGTTGATAAGCGACGATGTGATCGAAGATGAAGCACGCAGACTTATAAGATACCTATTCATTCTGGCGTTGAAAAGGCCCAGAATATATTATATCTCCGAAACAAAGAAGCCGGCAGGTTGTTTCAATCCCTGGCCGATTAGAAACGTAGAATCGAAATTAGAGCCTTTATTGATGTTGTTTTGAACAAATTAATGTTGTGTATATAAAGAACCCTATGACAAAACAAAAAGACCAAATGGATGGAAATCGGTGGTCAAAGGCGAACTTTTTCCGGTTAAAAAAAAAAAACGGAGTTAAGCGGATAGAGAGTACCTAATACCTATTTAGGTGTTGCCAAGTTGATCTATGTTTTAAAATGCTCTCTCATCTTCTCGCTGACGGCAATCGTCACACGCGAAAACAAGACTGACCATATTTAAGCGTATGTCAACTTGAGTAACGTTTTTAAGTAAGGCCCTTGATGTCCTGATGGAAAGCGCCGATGCAGTCGAAGATGGTAAACGCTTACGTAGTACATAGTAAACACATAGATAAATATGTGTTTTGTGGTTAGTTGAGCTTTGCATATATTTTTTCCCATTACGTACGTACCTTATACTAGATATTATATATTCTGTGTTATCTACCTATACTTAGTATAGTTATATTATATAAAAAGCGACGTGTGTATGTATCTATGTTTGTATGTTCCATATATGATCCTATTCCTATTTGATATGTGGAATCTGAAACGGCCGGACCGACTTTGACGGGACTTTCACTGGCAGATAGATGATGTTATGAGAAGAACCAAATACCCGCGCGTGAAACCGTGGGGCGTAGCTAACTATAATAGTTAGTTACTATACAGAAACTAAGTAGGTTCTACACCGCCTTATTTTTTTTCCAAAAACTTCAAACAAGTGCTCAAAAAAATTGCAAGAAAGTACTCAAGTATGAGCGGTATTTTTCCGAATTATTATTATCTGGTAGACACGCCGTGGATGTCTGTTTTTGATATTCACGCTTGATTTAACATGACAAACATTTAGCTTACCTATCGAGGTAGGTAGGTACACTCCGGCTTTGAATATTTCCTTGGAATATACTAACATAAGTCACTTCGTTTTTGTACCTGGTAGGTATAAGAGGGGTAGGTTTACTAGCCTGTTTAAAAAAAAAAACAGAAAAGTTGGTAAGTATAGGTACATATACGCGTAGGTACGTCGTACTTTTTCTGTTTTATTTTTTAAAACATCGTAGACTTTTGGCTGTTAAGTTTGTCTAGTCTAGAGATGAAAGGTACGTACAGATAAATAATCAGATAAGAAAAAAAGGCAATTGAGATAATTTTTACCAATCAAAAGGAAGGCGGAGTATCGTTCGCGCAAAACTTTATGAGCCCTCTGAAGTTAGGCCCAGTGGCTGCGCAGTACGCATATTATAGGTATCCGAGGGACTTTACAGGGCGTCGGGGAGGCCTCGCGCCTAACTTCAGAGGGCTCATAAAGTTTTGCGCGAACGATAATATAGGTGATTCTCATTTCAGCTGGCCCAGGCTCACTCAAACTCGCGGTGGATTGTGATTATGGGTTCACTTAAATTCTCATGTATGTTATTATAAAAAATAAAAAAACAATTACCAATATGGTACTGATGCCGATAAGGTAATAAATTACTAGCTGCGCCCCGCAGTTTCACCCGCGTGGTGATCTGGTGATGAAAAATTGTGATGATGATGATGAAAAATACTTTACGACCTATTCTCATACCTACCAAATATGTATACATAAAAAAATTATAAAAATCGGTCGAGCCGTTACGGAGGAGTGCGACCACAAACACGGTGACACGAGATTTTTATATAATTATATAGATTAACTAGCTGCGCCCCGCGGTTTCACCCGCGTGGTGAAGAAAATCGGTGATGATGATGATGATGAAAAGTAGCCTATGTTTTAATATAGGACATAAGCAATGTATATTCCAAATTTCATCCAAATCCATCTAGCCGTTTCTGCGTTATTGAGTAACAAACATCCATCCAAACTTTCACATATATATCAGTGTGATAACTTCATCGGTCAATACATAATTATGTGAGAAGTTCGGTCAAAGAAGGGCGTATCAAAATCAATACATAATCATACACTCGTGACAACTATGCCATGAGTGTACTACACGAGGCCACTATAGTCTTCATGAATGTTTAATGGCACTCAAATCGATTCGTCGACAACTACTTTACGATTTGATACAAGTAGATAGCATCACGATCAGGGGCGTAGCTATCGGAGGGCTAGGCGGTGCCGTGCACCGGGGCCCTCAAGCTCAGGGGGCCCTCAGATCCTGACCAGCAAATCTCAAACTGAACTTTTTCCCTTCATAAACATACATGTAGTGAATAGCTTTGAGCACAATAAAGAGCTGATGATAAAGTAGCTTTGTACCTTTAAAGTATTTATATTTTTACTTGGTAAAACCTAACCCAGTTTAGATGGGGCCCTATTTTTTTTGCACTAGGGTCTTTGGTTACCACGATTGGTTACTCATCACGATACCTAATCTAGGAGTAACTAAGTAAGACGGAAGCCCTGTGGTTCCATAGAACTCGACAACGAAGCGAACCACCTGCTTCTTCAATAAGAGTAGGTGACGCACACGTTCAAGTGGGGCAGTACTTAAAGTACTTAGGGCTCACCTTGGATGGACATTGGAGCTTTGATGAGCATTTCCGACGCATGGTTCCTCGAATCAAAAAGGTAGCGGGTGCCCTGCATAGATTGTTACCCAACCTTAGAGGACCACGTGAAGAGGTTCGCCGTCTCTACTGTGGAGTTATCAGGTCGATGGCTCTCTACGGCGCCCCTGTATGGTCTAAAAGACTAGGCCTTAAACGCTGCAGAACTATGTTTAATAGTTTCCAGCGCATTATGGCCATTAGGGTTGCGCGAGGTTATCACACTATATCTTTCGAGGCGGCAACTCTAATAGCCCGATTCCCGCCTTTAGACATCTTGGCAGACATGGACGCTCAGGTATACGTGCGTTTACACCGGAGTCACGGATCCGAGTCCGTAAATGCCGCAGAATTAAGGAAGGAAGAGCACCGACGCGCACTCGAAAAATGGCATGAACGGTTGTACGAGCCGCAAAATGTGCGCCAACGTGCTGTCGGCGCAATTCTGCCCAGTTTTCAAGCCTGGCTGAAGAGGAAGGATCACGTCACATTTAGATTGACGCAGGTTCTCACAGCACACGGCTGCTTTGGCGAGTACCTCCACAGGATTGGACGCGAACAAACGCCGCAATGCCACCACTGCCGGACCGTGGTCGATTCTTCACAACACACACTCGAGGAATGCCCTGCGTGGAGTGCAGAGAGAGGGATACTCGGGAACAGGATTGGTCAGGACCTGTATCTACCCAGCGTTGTGTCAGCAATATTAGCGGACAGTTCTGCATGGAGGGCTGTGGTTAAATTTTGCGAAAGCGTGCTTTCTCAAAAAGAAATCGCAGAGCGCGCTCGTGAAAGGGCAGACCCTGCACGAAGACGGCGACGCCGGGGTGGCGGCAACGGCCACTCCAGCTCTTTAGCCCTGGTGCCGGGGCAATAGAATACGGCACCGGTACCCCCTGCCTGTAGTAAGAGCCTACTAAAAGGGGACCTATGGGTTCGGGATGGTCAAAGTTGGGGCTCTGACCATCCACTTAAGCGTGCCCAGGAGAGTACGTTGTGTGACCAACGTAGTCGAGAGTGAAGGGACTGAGACAAAACGCAGTTGTATCGGGAGGAGCCATAGCGCAGTGCTGAGGGCTCCGGTGCGTTCCTCTGGAGATCCCGGAGCCCTCTTGTCAAGCACTAAGGCTGGTCACCGGGGGGGTTTTAGTGGGTACAATCCCACATAACTTAGCTGCACCCCAATGCAGCCGGGTATCTTTGGAAGATTTCCCCCTCGAAATCAAAAAAAAGGAGTAACTAAGTGCTCCATCTTCGGCCACAATATCGCTTGTACGCTTAGTACAAGTTTTAATCGTTTTCGAAAACTATTTTCGTTATCGTATTGTTCCATACATTTTAGTAAAGCGCCTCCAGCGGAAACGTGGAGGAACTAAAATCGGTAGTAATCGGCAGTATAGGTTGCTTCACTCAGATACGAAAAAAGGTTTCGAATAGCTTTCAGCCCAGAAATGTATGGAACAAAACGAAAACGAAAAAAGTTTTCGAATACTATCAAAACTTGATGGAGAGGTGACTCGGTGGCCAGTGGCGTAGCTAGGTAACCAAAGGCCCTGGTGCAAAAAAATGGGGTAACTAAGTGTACGGCACCCAAACTAGGTTAGGATTTCTCAAAGAAAAATTTTTATAATTTATAGGTACAAAGCTACTTTATCATCAGCTCTTTATTGTGCTCAGAGCTACTTACTACATTTGTGTATGAAGGGGAAAAATTTTGCAAGTTCAGTTTGAGGCTTGCTGGTCAGGGCCCAAAGGCCCCCTGAGCTTGGGGGCCCCGGTGCAAGGCACCCCCTAGCCCTCCGATAGCTACGCCACTGTCGGTAGCCAAACACAGAAAAGATAATCTTAAACGATTTTTTTTCTTTTCTGTGTGGCCAAAAGTAGACCTATTTATTCTAAATATTATAAAATATGATCATATTAAAATTTGGAGGTCTGTGTGTGAAGTAAGAATACTCGATACGTAAAATGCCAATCGAATTCCATTCGAAGTATCTACCACATGACTGGGCCATAACTTGGACTTGACCGTGGCTTACTTTGCTCGACTTTCACGACGTTTACTAAAGATTATATAAACTTATTTTAATACTATACTGGCAAATGTACGAGACGTACGAGGCCAAAATTTTCCGAAAAGGAAAGAAAAAAAAGGATTTCTTATATGTGACAAGAAAACAACGCACTATAAAACATTAAATATATTTGTTAAAATATTACAGATTCAATAAAATCTACTAGATACACAGTATTTGTAGATTGGATAGATATACAGTTCAATCAAGGTTTGTGAAGCGATAGAGGCACTTCAACTGAACACCGACCTGACTATACGTAAAGCGTTCAAATGAAAACCTTATATCGTGCCTACGAATAAGTATACACAACTTCGCTACATCGTGCCTTGTAATAAAACATGAACATGAAATTCTCTTGTATTCTAACTGTGATTTATTTTTGACATTAATGTTTGATTATTATTATTTTCTTATTGGTGATAATAATATTATGTACACTCTTAGTACCTTAGTACTCTAGGTTATTGTGAGTACCACAGTAGATATAAAGGTAGTAGGTATATTGTTATACCTTTCTACTATACTTGTAAGTATAACATATCACAAAAATGACCTGTAATTGATGTTACCAATAAAATGATTATGAATAATAGTACATTGTTATCCTAGGGGTGAAAGTAACTTATTTAGTCCTGAGATGGGTTTGGCTAATAGTTCGAGGAACTAAATAAGTCTTTAAACCCGAGGTAAACTCTGTGCTTTTCATTACGAATACAAGGAAACTAAAAACATGAACTGACACTGGCAAATGCACGAGAAGTGCGGGCCCTTTATTCTCTGAAGAGAAAAAAAACAAAAGTTGGAACATGGTTCAATACAATTGTGAAAATAATCAAGTTTTTTTTATAATTTGAGTGTCCGCCAGTTATCAACTGTCACTGTCAGTTGAAAGTGATTCTCCCTAGGGCTGAAATGTACTACTTTCAACCCGCTCCTCAGGCAACTTCAGAACTGCTTTCCGAGTATGAGAAATGAAAAGATAATTTTTTTATGACAAATTAATAATCGTACAAATGGCAAACGCGTCTTGCACTAGCGAACGCGTTAAGCCCCGACGGACACCACGTCTTGTTTGGTCATATTTGTAGAACAACCACCAGTGCCATTATACAAATTGCAATAACATAGGTTTGCTTTTTTATAAGCTTTTAATTCGTAAATTTGGCAAATGTCAATGTCTAAGGCCTGGTTTTATAAACGTCTGTAAGTAAAATGTCGTATCATATTTCAGTAAATTTGATCTAATTGTCAAATTTTCTGTATTATAAAAATCCGTTCGTTTACTTTCAGTAATATTTTACGAACGCTCCTTACCGATGCAGATCGCAGCGGTTGAGCTCACGAATAGTTTATTTTGACGTTTGACAGTTGTTTTGTACAATTTGATAGAAAATACAAAATTTGACGGTTGACAGCTAATAACTAATAGCCATAGACAATTCACGTAAGAGTTTCATTTCACTTACGAATACTTAAAATGTGTTTATAATATCATAATCAGCAAAAAATGTCAATGTATCATTTACGAGTCATAAATGTTACTAATGAGTAACCGAAAAAAGGTACATTGCATTTAGAACCGGCCCTTTAATGAAGAAAAACTCAAAAAGATACTAGCTAGGCTAGCACTACTTCACCAGATGCGATCCCCATTTGCTTACGAAAATACACTGTCGTTCCAAGCTTGCAATTTGAATTTCTGCTGTACGTGTTACGATATAACACACATATTCCAATGCTTTACTTAGTCAGGTCGTTCTAGAGTTGTACGCGAAGCCCAGAAAGCTGATAAGAAGTTGGCACTTGCTAACAAATATTCAAAGCGATAAGATAAAATTAATTGAGTAGTAAAAAATAACAATGTACCAAGTAACTGTACATTGTAACGCTAATGGAAGATATTTCGACTTATCGCATACAAAAAAGCCCCTTACTACCTCTGGTTAAGTTTTATGTGACGGATAATGCATGACTGTACACTTTACTATGATTTAATTTGCATAATTATTTCCTGGTGTTTATTGACTTAAGGAAAGAAACGATGGTAACCAGAGGTGGTGTAGCTCAACCTCTCAATAAAAGATGCTCTCAACATACTGATAATAAAAATGTGAGTGTTTGTTTTTCACGCAAAAACATAGCAACGGATCTACCTTTTTTTTAAATATATAGATCTACGTTTGGTCATCAACTCGCCTGATGGTAAGCGACGGCCTGTTCTTGAAAGAAAGAATGAAAAATATTTTGTTTGTTTTTTGTATAGAGATAGTTTTTTTTTATAGTTGAAGGGCCGAAGAATTATATAGAATACTTTTCATCCCAGTAAATGTACAGTTCCCGAGGGGAAAGTCCACGCGGATAAAACTGCGGGTAGCAGCTTGTAAGATATAATTTATCCGACACATAAAGCTTCAGTTACAAGCATCGTGAAACTAGGCCTTACTGATAAAGCATTACATAACAGAAAAATGCACGTAACGCTAATAATAGAGTACCGATTTTATTTTCTATTTATTACATAGTATTAAAATAACAACTATCATAGTTGTGGTTGACGCAAAAATAATTACCAAAACAAATCATGGAAATAATTACTATTTGATAGTGGTTTTTTCCTCTTCGGGTGTTATCAATAAAAGAAATCCCAGCTAGTCACCAAGGTCTACTGAGATATCTAATTACCCAGTAACGGAGTCACGGACATTATTACGATAGCTATGTATAAAATTAGTACCTATTGACAGTATTTTAATTATGAGTAACTCAATTTTTATGAGTCATTTTGAGTTGTCAAAATTTTGATGTGGGTAGAACAGTAAAATGGATAAGCGCATTATTTTATTGCTGTGCCCAGATAACGTGTCTCCAAACAGGTTAAGACAGATATAATAAAGGTCTTTTCAAGCCAGAGTCAATGGGTATCTAGGTCTCGGGTATCTTGCTTAATTTATCACCGACTCGCACTTGGCCTGTATTTGTTATTTATTGTTTTACTTTACAGTGTGTACTACAATCATGCCAAGTTTGACGATAGTACGTATTACCGTTTGTTGCATGTGGACCCCCCATTTAGTTATTACTTTTTGATTTAATATATCTTACATATTCTGTGAAAATTTCAACTGGCTATTTATTAGAGTTCGAAAGATACAGCCGTTAAAAGGTAGGACAGACAGATGGACAGAATAACAGTGCTTAGTAATAGGGTCCCGTCTACAACTTTTGGGTACGAAACCCTTATAATGATGTACGATCGAGGGGCATCAACAAATGGGGAAATGAACTTACCGAGTCATTAAAATTCAGTTTTGGCATATCGTCTGAAGGCGACATTAACGATCTGTTGTATCGATAGCAATTAGACTCCTACTTTATGCACCATAAACTTACATTTAAATGAGAAAATTAGTTAAATGTTGTTCTTTGACGAATCCTACTTAATTCTACAAACATACAAATATAACGTAACAATAGTATGTCTATGACATTTTAGAACGTTAAATAATACATTTCATAGAAAAATTATTATCATATCTAATAAACATTAAGAATTAGTGTTGAGCGGCATCGATACTTTCGCCCGAGATGGCGTGACAGTCGAATTTTTGGCATTGATTTTTAACCTTTAGAACATTTTTACAACTACCCACTAATTTAAAAAAAAAGTTTTAAATTACAAAACTACGTTAATATGTCCTGTATTTTCACTAATGTGAAAGCCTAGGACAGTTTCAAGTGTTTTTTTTATTATTATTCATAGAACCTTTAACTTTATGATTAGAGGGTTAAAATCGTACCGTCAAGGGGCAGAAATATCGTAGCCATTTTTAACAACGACACAAAATACAAATTTAGACAAATACAAGTATTATTTATGTGCAGTAAAAATAGATGTTTCTGATATACATATTGGCTATCATTCTGTTATTTTATGCGTGGACGAAATGAGGTCGATTTTTTAGCATCGCTAGTTGGCGCCACTGAGCCTTCTGACAAATTAACATATTTTATTCATATTCAATTCGTGTCTTCAAAGTAATAAATAAATCAAGTATTCGGACACAGGCCTATTCTGCTAAGAAAAAGGCGTCATTGGCAACAAATGGGCTCAAACAGATACAAATTTACGTAATAATTTGAGACTAGACTCCATTACTGCGGTCTCGCTTATAAATAATTTCATTTATAGTTTTAAATACATTTTACTTTTATTTTTGTTTTTATCATTTAATTAGGTTAATCATCCAATATACATTTACTTCGCTTCGTATCATATCAGTAAATTTAAAATCTATGTCCAATCTGATTAGGTAAAGATTTAAATAGAAATATTTAATTGTGACTTTGAATTTACAAGGCGATGCCTAAAATACTTGCACCAAGTTTTAATTAACATTCCATACAAATTGTAAATATATCGATTTTGAATTTTTATTTGACGCATTGCAAATTGAGCTATGGGCAACAAACGCCGTGTGTAAGTATCTAATAATGCAGGTTTTTGTACTCCTTATAATTATGTGACAAGGCTGTCTTGTCTGTCAGGGAGATAATAGACATTAAAAAACAAAAACTTATGGGGTATAATCGATTTTCCAAACTGCACTGAACGTGAAATCGTGGAAGATGTGCATCACGTGTTGGTGGAGTGTCTCAGGAGAGAAAATTGACGAACACGGGAGGTTAGTTTATGCCATTGATTCTATTTGGTTAATTTTCTGAGCAAATTTGACAGAACTTATAGTACATTGTTATCCTAGGGGTGAAAGTAACTGATTTAGTCCCGAGACGGGGTTAGGACGCTAATAGTTCGAGGGACTAAATAAGTCTTTAACCCCGAGGTAAACACTGTGCCTTTCATTACGAATACAAGGAAACTAAAAATAAAAACATGAACTGACACTGGCAAATGCACGAGAAGTACGGGACCATAATCCTCTAGGGAGAAAAAAAATGTAACATGGTTCAATACAAATGTGGAAATAGAACTACTTTTTTATTTATTAATAATTTAAGTGTGTCAGTTGTCAACTGTCACTGTCAGTTGAAAGTGATTCTCCCTAGGGCTGAAATGTATTACTTTCAACCCACACATCAGGCAACTTCAGACCTACTTTCCGAGTACGAGTAATGAAAAATATCTCTTTTTATTTTAGTACATGAGAAAAGGACAGCAACATTTTTGGAGCAGCCAAATTTGGTTTAGAAAATAATGCAACAGAATCAGAGTCATTATGTTGACACTTCCTATAAAAATTATTACATAATAATCTAATGGAAATGTTCTTAATAATTTAACCTCACTTTATTATCGTCCTTTTCAGATTATTGTAGATAAACCCCTT
Source organism: Agriopis leucophaearia (assembly GCA_949125355.1). NCBI lineage: Eukaryota > Metazoa > Arthropoda > Insecta > Lepidoptera > Geometridae > Agriopis > Agriopis leucophaearia. Next base: position 16,499,732 of record OX421265.1, on the reverse strand, counting down.
TTAGGTAATTGTAGACAAACAGATATATATTATTTACAGACAGACGTAATCGGGATGCCATTAGTCTTATCAATTATTAATCACAATCTTAGACATCAAACTACTATCAGTATAGATTTTAAATAGACAACTAGCGCCACCTAGGCGTATCAATAGAAAACTTTCGGATTTATCAATATAATTATTAACCTTTAGATTAGATCTAGACTTTGCCTTAGACTAGGTTTCCGTTTAAACCATACTGAGCTACGCTAACATTATTGTTAACTTGTTGTCCCATTTGAACTGTAGTTTCTCATGTTAATCACGGATGCTTCTTCATTGATTCTGAGTTAAGTATACTTAATTTATCATTATTGAACTGAAGCTTAGTTTTATAAAATTATACAATTATAAATCAATAACAGAACCAGCGCCATCTCTTGGTTGTCCACCACAACTGACAAACAAACGACTATCGCCATCAATCGCACTAACACAACAGCTTGTCAAAACAAGATGACGTTAAGGCTAGTCATTCTGCTCTTAAGAAAGTGCTCTTGCTTAGTTGTCTTGACAGAAGGCGCATACAATGCTGTGTGGAATTTCCTAATAATATGGCTGTGATGCAGCGGCCGACCATAGCTTTCTTATAAAAACCTAACTTTGCATAGTACTGTCCAGAAATTCACAACACATGTCGCCATCTCTTAGCAGCCCATCAAAACGCACAAACAGACAACGCCATCTATCCGTTTAACCGAACAACTTGTCAAAACAAGCGTGACAGTACGGCTTGTCATTTTGCTCCTTGAAAGTGCCCTTATTCAACTGTCTGAGACAGAAGGCGCATACAAAGTGTTCCGGGTGGAATTTCCTGAACATGGCTGTGATGCAGCGGCCGGCGATGGGCTTGTGGCAGCCAGCGCAGAGGGAGCCGCGCTTGCCGTGATAGTGGGTCTCGCAGTAGGGCTGTCCTTCGTGCTCGAAGAACGAACCGCCGTGGAAGGGTTCGCGGCATTCCTGAAACCAATTTAATTTTAGCTTATTAGCTGAACATTAGGCTAGATTGTATTTATATTAAGGGGCGCTAATTACTAGCGCAACTTATGTAAAAAAAATATATTAAATGTAGATCTTATTAATAAATATTTATTTTCTACTAAGGACAAAAACAAAATCGCGGGTAACACCACTGGATTCAGCTAGTAGTAAATAATAGCTTATTTAATGTCGAAGCTTAAGTAATTTGTTAATTATCTAATTTCTCACGTAAGCAAAATCTTTAAATTTCTTGTAAGCCGACTTCAAAAAACGAGCAGAAGATTTCCGTCATTTATGAACCAATTTGAAAAGTTATTTTTTTATTTGAAAGGATATACTTTCAGGTTGGTCCCATACCAATTCATTTCATTAAAATCAGTTCAGTAGTTTGGTTTTTAAATCAAATTAACTGAAAAATTCTTCGTTCAAAACCGTTTATTCGGTTCTCATATACCTACAGGAGAACCTATAAAAATCAAGGGAGACGCCAAAAAATTCGAGTTTAAGAGTTTTCGACTTAGGTAGATTTTAATTCGACATAAAGAGGTTGAGATTCATTCTTATAAATTTTGATTTAAACACATATTTTTATTTACTATAAATCAACATAATTTCAAAACATTGTTACAATAAAAAAATATGGCATTAAAAAAAGTCACAATATTTTTTTGCTTTAGATAATTCGGTTGTTCTCTATCTATTGCATTGTCTAAAGTATAAAAAGCGGAAAATTATTGTTCTTCAGAGTTGCTGGTTTACTCTGTAAAAATTATTTGTAAACTGTTGTACAAATTGATGTGTATTGCAACCAAACTACTTCTGACAATATTTCACTCGACAACAAATGACTTGCTTCGCTTGAGTTCAAATGAATTCAAAAACAATAAAATTAAACACCTGACACCAAGCAAGCAAACACATGTTAACGTGAGTCATAAATTCGTGGTAATTCTATTCATTTTATACTCCTAAATTGCTTTCTAAGAAACACTGTCGGCGAATTCTTAAAGGGCTTAAAAGTATCAAATAATAGAGTTGTAAAGGCTGTAAAATAAAACATTGCTATGTTCGAGATACAGAGGTAAAATTTAATTTTTCGAGTTATGGAGGGAAAATATGTACTGAAATGGCTTGGAGGGACTCACTGATTATTTCGACTAATAGAGGGTTGAGATTTCGAGTAATGGAGGTTTTGGTGTTTGAAGGGAAGGGAACAAAACTTTTTTTCGAGTTATGGAGGTTTTCAATTTATCGAGGTTCGACTTAACGAGGTTCTACTGTATATGTATTATATTGTCACCTAAGTCAATGAATTTGTATTTGTTAACAAAATTGCGTATTAAACTAATTTTGAAGTTGGTTTTTTAAATTGATAATTATTATTGAGAAATAAAGTTCTTATACATATTAAGCTACAATACAAATATATTTCCGATAGATTTCACACTACAAGGTTGTATTGTTTTATGTTTAGATTAACCATCTGCAAATGTGCGTGAGACTGAGAACCATAGACTCGTGCGCAAATCTGACGCACAAATAGCAGTTGTGTGCCTCGGATTTGAATGTGTGCGTGTATATAATGTTTTGATTTTTATTCAAGGTGAGTAGTTTTTTATTATTATTAATTTATATTTGACTAAGCTGACACACCGAAACTAATTAGAAGTGTTGCTGATATTTTTGATAGACTTGAACGAATATTAATTAGTATATTTTTGTCAGACTGACGGCATGTCTTTGTAATGCCCACATTTCTGTCTATGTAGCCCAGTTGAAATCGACACTACATAATTATCAATATAAAAAACCGACTTCATAAAAATTTCAGAACTGGGCCAAATGTAAGTGGGACTCGGGAAGCACCAGCTTTTAAATAAAAAAATAATCATCAAAATCGGTTCACCCAGTCCAAAGTTCCGAGGTAACAAACATAAAAAAACAACAACAAAAAAAAAACAGTCGAATTGAGAACCTCCTCCTTTTTGGAAGTCGGTTAAAAGGCTAAAATCGCAAATCTTTATGTAGTTTCTGGTTTTTTAGTATGTTCTATGGATCAGTTAGGGTAAATTTAAATGCAAAATGGCAACTTCGAAAAACATGTGCTGCTTTCTGCGCACCACGCGAAGAATTTGGATGGTTGACCGTCTGGACGTGATGTTGTCTTATTGCACTTCTTTTTGTATTTTGTAATGTATAAATATAAAGTATGAAGATTTTTAAAAGCGCTTAAAATGTTTATATTTTATTTTAATAGGCTTGCGTTTGACCGCCAGCTTGCCTGATGTCAAGCGATGATGCGGTCTACGATGGAGCACGTTTGCCTAGAAGAAACCGATTCACTCGTGATTTGAAGACACCCAATTATTAATGTGTGTCTTGTTCTGTAGAAATGAAAAATTAGACCGTTACAGTCCATTCTAACATTATTTTAATTTTTAAAGCAGTCGCACATTGGCTGGAATCCACAAACATGTCATTATCATGATTTTAAAATCTGTTGCTACATTTTGCGTTAAAACTGAATTATTTAGATTTAAGTGTAAGTCACATTCGTATGACATTCGAGTTTTGTAAAATTGCATCTAATTTGTGTCAAATTAATGTTCATATTCCTATTTCTTTATGTTTTGTAATAATTAACTATCGACATTGAATAAAAATATATAGCTTATTTCATTCATGTATAGATGTCCCAGAAATAGCGGAAGAGCTTAAAAACGGCGCTATCACAGTTTAAACGTCAGTTAAAACATCATAAGATAAATACTTTTTTTTTTATGATACTGGGTGACGAGACGAGCGAAGTCGCTCGCCTGATGGCTCTTCACGCTTGCCCATAACAGCTCAACGCCACTCAGAATTTTGAACTTCAACAGTTCAAAATCCTGGATGGCAATGCACTGCGCTCGTCACCCCGAGATGTAAGATGTCAAATCTCTGTGTGCCCTGTAATTTCGCTGGACATTGCCCTTCAATCCGGAACACAGTAGTGTTTGCACACTACTGCTTGGCGGTTGAATAACTGGCAAAGGTGTGGTACTTCCCCAGGCGGACCCCTGCAAAAAAGTCCTACCACTACAAAACCGCTACCATCTGCATCTGTGTTTCGGATGCAATTTTTTATGGAGCAGCCATCGCGATACATTACCTACAGAGTCACAATCTCTCCCATACAACAAACGTGTTTTTTTGCCGTTTTTATAGATAATAGTACGGAACGCTTCGTGCGCGAGTCCGACTCGCACTTGGCCGGCTTTATTTACTAATGACTTTTAAGGTATAGTTTGAGCTAAGTCAAACTGGAACTGTCTGCAGGAAAACAAGACCGTGGAGGTACTACTGCACTGCAAGGCAACAGAAGAGACGATTACTGTTGGGACTCCTTGAAGAAACTCCACTAACCTCCAATACCACAACACCTGGCGAAAAGGGTGTGGAACAGTTACGTCAGCGACCCAAAGCCATGCTCCGTTTTAAGAAGCTCGGCTGGTTTGGGTATGATGGCAAGGGGCCATCCATAAATTACGTCACACGAATTTTAGGACTTTTTAACCCCTCCCCCCGTCCTTGTCACTGGTTGTCACATTTTCAGAATCGCCTCCTCCTGATGTGACGTCACACATTTTTTAAATTTATGCATGTATTTAAAAATAATCAAAATTAGGCATTTTTTATTTTATTTTATTTCTCTAGAATTTAACTGTTGTTGCGTGAGAGATAATCTCATAGCGAGAGTGCTAAATTATTAATAAATATAGATCAAGTTTGTAAATTTTTAAAGTTTTTTATTCACATATAAATTTTGCGTTATAGATTTTGAATTGGTTTTAACATGTGACGTCACAAACCTTTTGACCCTCCTGCCCCTTGTCACACTATGTCACATTCCGGTGATACCCTCCCCCCATTAGTGTGTGACGTAATTCATTTCCCCCATGGGGAAATGAACAATATACACCCTAAACGGGCGTCAGTGCATTGTAGTAAGAGCTAGATTGTGCACATAAAGCCACCCATTGTTTTGACTGGTTTATTGCCCTTAATACTTTTCTATCGTGTCGCATAACGACACTCTATTTACGTTTTGTAAAAATAGAGTTCGATCAGATGTGCCATAAACAAAGCGGCCTGATTACACTTAGCCAGTGTGGCGCAGACGCAGGCGCACGTCACAGATTATAAATAGATGCGCTCTTCTACGGGAAACCCTATCCGACCGCGAATGCGATACTAACTGCTGTTTATCTGCGGCTAGAGTCGACTTGGCTCGCACTAACTGTTATCTAAGCTGTGTTTGTACCCGATTTGGGTAGTAGTAACAGTCAGTTAATCTGTGTCGCGACCCGAATGGTTTTCCAAATGTCGTCCTTCAAGCGCCCAACATAACAATGATCTGGGGTCATTGCCATGTTGCATGCTCGCACGTGACCTTGCAACGCCACGCGACATTGCAGTTTCTATGTTTCTCAATTGTTTGTTTGTTGTTTTTTTATTTTTTTTATTTTTGTTCTCTTTATTATAGCCTTATCATACAATATAACATTACAAAAATATATTACATAATATAAATTAATTCCCTATACGCTAGACTAGAGTTGTAGTAACTTTGTGTGTTTGAGTTGCTTTTGTGTGTGATGTTGTTTCATTCCGTCGCCTCGTCGAGCATAGCTGTAAAAAAAGGGGGGAAGGGCATCCTTTGGGGGCATATGACGTCATCTACTCATCCTCGTCGACTCCGACGCATTTTGGGCATACCGGCTTTCCTTCCATCGCATAGAACGATTTACCTTTCACCGGGTTTTGGCAGTCCTGCGTGATAGAATCTAAATTATCTTCCATCCTTCCAAATATTCACGAATATTTGGAAAGATGTAACCATACTTGACCTGGCGTAGGGGCTTAGAAAACTTGACCTTCACCTGCAAAATGTTGACATTGTTCTTCAGAAACTTGACCTTTTTGATACTGACCTTGCAGACGAAGCAATCCGGGTGCCACTGCGTGTTTAAAGCAGAGATATAATTCTCCATGATAGGCTTGTTACAGCCCCCGCATTTCGGCGCAAACATGTCGAAATAATCCGCGCGACAATACGGTTTCCCATCGCGCTCGTGGAACCCATCCTCCCCGAATTGTTGCCCGCATTGAGCGCAAAAGAAGTGTTCCGTATGCCACGTCTTCTCTAGCGCTGTAACGCATTTCTGTAACAAAAAATCAACATTACCACTGTAAAACTTTAGTTCAACCCAGCAGACCCTTCTAAAGTACTATTTGGAGTACTAACGTCCAGGATCGGGCCGTTGCAGTAAGCGCAACGGGGTGAGAAGAGGTTGTGGTAGTCAGGCTCGCAATAAGGCCTGCCATCGCGCTCGAAGAAGTTCCTTGTCCCCAGCTCTTGGTTGCAGTGAGCACAGGTGAAGTGTTCCGGATGCCAAGTTCGGCCCAAGGCGGTGATCACCTGCACACAACAGTTCCGTCAGTCACTTGTTTCCAACACTGTAGAAATTCGAATGGCGTATCGACTCGACGACATTGCAATGTGTGCTTTCTGTCGTGTGTTGTACAGCTAAATTTGAAGTGTTGAGTAGAACACCACTGTTTCACTTAAAAGTTCTTCAATTCAAATTTTGCTGTACTACACACGATTTAAGGCACAAATTTCGATGCTTTGAGTCGTTGTTGAAGTTTCCTCCACCTGTCCAACGATGGGTTTTTCACAGGCGTTGCAACATCCCTTTTGGGGAGTCTGGACTCCTTGGCGGCTCATGTCTGCTCTGAGAGAGCCGAGCATGTGTTCCAGCGAGGCTGGTTCGGGCCGCGGGTTGCTGCGGTAGTTCTCCTGCCACGCACGCTTCTCGCGATATACGTGGGTTCCGCCTTCGCCTGTTGCACCACCGACCTGGGGAAAAAAAACAACAAAATTGTCCACTGACATCGATTTCAATCTACAGCAGCTCGAATTGGGTAGACTTCTCCCACTTTACAACCAGACTTTTTGAACTGCTTAGTTACAATTAAAAAAAGTCTAGTGGCAGATTTCTGGACAGCTGACAAAATTTGTTGACTTTGGAGATGCTATCGATTTGGGATCTTATCAACTTCAATCGCAAAGACTTTACCAAAGGCAAAGTCTTCCCGATTTAAGCTTTTGCCCCCAGTTCCAGAAGTTTGGTTGAAAATGCGGTCGCGTAAATAGAACGTACGGAAGGTAACCGGCCGGTCTCGATGGATTCGAGCGAGTGCCGTTCGAGTGAAATGTTTGTCTATGTACTCTAATATTATAAGCTCAGGCCCCCCTCTCCACCCGCGCGAGTGATGTAACCCTCTCGAACTATGTTTAGAACCGAATGGAACGAAAGCTTCAGCGAGTGCGAGGGGGATGGAGACACGTCGCTGGAAAGACAGCGAGCTGGCTGGAAATAGCCGTGGGCCAAGAAAGGCGTCTTGTAAATATTATAATAAACGGGAAAGAGTTGCGGCTGTAGTGCAGTGTGCCGCGCCCGTGACGTCACAACCCTTCGCCAGTTTAACCAACAGTTACTAGTGACTCAGAATCGGAGTACAATCTGATCTTTCGGTTCACCGATTATAAATAAAGTAAATAGAGGTATCATGAATGAAAAAGCGCCTGTAATATCGGTCAGGGAGTATAAACATTGGTGTAAATTGCTGCTTTTATAACGTTATCGGGTCAAGTGTGTAGTTGGCAGCTTGTCTAATCGAGGCTCGTCTCTCGTCGTATATCTCGCGCGGCCTCGCTTGGATAATGTAAAATGCAAGTACCTAATAAAATATTAAGTGGAGTTCATAAATTAGGAACTAGATTACCCGCCTGTAGTAAAAAAGGTGTAGTGGTGTAGCTGTGGTAGTGGTGTTTACTCTTCTTGTTCGTGTGTCAAATATTTATGCCAATCCAATAGTTTCCAAAACATTTTTTCAAATTTGCGGTTCGCTCCTTCTAACTTCATCACAATCCCTAAACAACTTTTATCGCATTTTCAATCACAGTGCATCATTGTACATTGAAGTTAGACAGAAAGGCTACGAGGTCATCCAGTCTCTTGGTGGAGCTAAGTCACTAAGGGACCGTTCAAATATTACATAAGCATTGGGGGTTTTACTTTTCTTATTTTTGACAATAAGGGAGGGTCAATTCCCTGGGATTTGAATGGTGGTGATCAGCAAAAACACGTATATAAAAGCGATATACCACTGACTTGCTCAGTAAGCGAGTGTATTTGGCTGACTCATCACAAAATTTCGAAAACTGCTTGACCTACGAAGCTCAAAGTTGGCAGGTAGATTTTAAATAGGGTGTAGAGGTCCGCTAAAACGGATTTTGCGAAACGGCTGCAGTAAGGAAGCCAAAGGGGGTTAAAAAAATTAATAGAATAGTAAGAAGCTCATCAGCGACCCATCCCTAGTTCAGATTAAGCTTTCTTAGTCTTGAACATTGGCGCAGTTGCTAGTACTTATATCGGTTGTAATTTGATACTTTTTGGAGAAACTGGATCAGATCTGCATGATCTATCGATGACGACGCCGATCTATCGGACGGCTAGAGCGGGGACGAAAAGGCAACAACGTTTCAAGGTTTTATTTCGAAAATAGGAAATGTATGCAACCTTTATCGTGCTAACAGCTAGACTATGGAATTCCCTGCCTGAATAGGTGTTCCTCAATACTTACTATCTGGGTATCTTCAAGTCGCGAGTGAATATATTCTTCTAAGCAAGGTGATCTATCGTAGACTGCATCATCACTTAATATAAGGTGTATTATTCATTTTAAAAAACCGTCTGCATTTCGTACCTTAAAGTCAGAGAGCGAGGCCATGAGGTCGTCCAGCTCCTTCGTGGCGCTAGATGCATGGTGATGGTGATGACGCACAACTGCCGGTGCTGATACCGTCGGTGGTGGCTGCTGCAGCGCTTGCGCAGGTTCCACGATTGTTTCTTGAACGGTGACGGTGACTTGCTTGGTGCCGGGGCGCGGGAGTGTGCCACCGGTCGACGGTATGGGGGAGGCTGACGCTCGACTGTTGTGGAAAGAAAACTGGCTAAGTATAAGGCAACATAAATGTAGAAGGCCGTACGAGGTTGGAGGACCTGCCCGATTGACATGAGATTTCCAGTGCCGCGATGGTGCCTTATTTATTTATTTATTAAAACTTTATTGTACACTTACATATTAAGTACAAATGCACAAATGGAGGACTTAATGCTAAACATTTTCTACCAGTCATACACCAGGTTGGAACAAATTGTATGTAGGCGTGCATGAAAAAATACTTATAATTTAAAAAACAAAATCTGGTTAACCAACGAAAATAAACTAAATAACAAAACTTTTATAAAAAATAGATAACCAGATACATCAAAAATAAATCCAGATACCAGAGTATTTCACTGAAGTGATAAAAAAAAATACTGTATGAAGGCAAATGCATGGCATCAATTATGTTAGCGGACTAAGGCGCCGGATGCCATGACTTGATTTCAAATTGATAACTATAATCATTCTGACTTCTGAAGATTAAGTCCATAGCAGCATACTATTGATTTACAATTTAGAATAGGGATTTTTAGAATATTTAAAAGTTATACATTTTTTTTAGCTAAGTAATAACAAATGTAAGACTGATTTTTACACATATAAACTTAAAAGTAAGTATGGTTTTATAATACTTTATATATAAAATATATACTTTCAGATTGGTCCTATAGAAATTTCATCAAAACAGGTTCAGTAGTTTGGTTTCTAAATCAAAATAACTGGAAAAATATATCATACAAGTAAACGAAATTGCGATGTTACTAATATTGAAGTCGATTTTTTTATAATTGACAATTATGGTTCTGATATTTTTGAGGGATGATGCCCAAGTTTTAAATATCTTTTGATCGCTTTTAGTCAAGGGTCGTATAATAAAAAATATTAAATATATGGAAAAATATATTTAAAAAAAATATATGGAAAAATATGTCATCCAAGTAAACAAAATTGCGAATTTGCTAATTTTGAAGTCGGTTTTTATAGACCAGGGTCTCCAAACTTTGGGGCCATAATATTTTTTTCGGTATGTTGCAAAGGCCGTAACAATTTTAATTTTTCTGCCCACCTAAGCAAACATAGGCTTTTATTGCATTTCAATTACTATTGTTTGTGTATTGTGACACGTAACTACATCTAGTGTCGCGTAGTGATACTATGTACGGTTCTAGGTACTATCTATTTCAGCTACAGTCTTCAGTCCTTGTGCGGAAAATGTTTGGAATTGTCTGAATTTCTAAGACCAGTCATATCAGTTGTTAATTTTATCAGATCCACTGGGCTGAATCACCGACAATTCCGCGAGTTTCAATTCCTGTCGCGGGCCGGATTGATGGCAGTGGCGGGCCGGATTTGGCCCGCGGGCCTTAGTTTGGAGACCCCTGTTATAGACTATTATGGTTCTACATATATTGTTGAGCGCTGTTGCTCAATGTTTTAAATATCTTTTGATCGCATTTAGTTAGGTCTTATCATAAAGAACCCATTACTCATTAATGAAGAAAGTAAACTTTTTAACACGCTTTTATTAGCTTAATATGTATCTATGTAACGGAATCTTTGAACGTGATTTTCACCCCTTTCTATACGACGGATTAAATTGAAACTTTGCACACTTATCAAGGACTGATGACAATGCAATAATTTAAATGGTTTGTCCCATTATCGGTCACCTGCCGGCCCAACGGAAGACCAGCGTCGGTTGTTTACGACCGGCATCATGCTGAGTTGGAGCCGGATTATGACAAAAAAAAAAATATGATAAGATTAGTATAATTTAAAATTTTTAACGTCTTAATTTTCTATTGTACATTGTTTTTTTTTTGCCACAAATAAATTATGTGTATGTCTATTATCCTTACTAGGATCTTCAAGATTAGCGATTTAGAAACTTATTTTTTTTTAGTTTTTTATTCTACGATAATTATTCCCTTTGACTAAGTAGTAGACCAGTATCACGGTAATATCCATCATGTTCTTAGGACGTCGTTTTGGCAACTAGAGCAGTGCGTCTTAACTCCCTAAATAGCGCATTGTCCTTCCAAAACTATATTTATGGTGTATACAGATTGCTGCTAGTAAATCTGCGTCTTCTAGTAAATTAGTTTGTTTGGCTCCGACTAATGAGCATAGTAAATAATACTGGATGAGGCTGTCATAGGGAGGGGCAAGGGGAACAGTCAAGTGTTTACGGAAACAAGCGTAAAAATAAATAATTAGTGGTGAACTGATACTTTAGCCAATAATTTATATTATTATTGACATACTAATTTTATGTTGACATATTTTTACAGCAATTTGTTGTATTTATTATATTAGTAATTTTATAATATTATTCCTATTTTTACTAGGAAATCTATTTTAGTTTAACAGTATGTGAGATAAATGTTAGTGGAATTTGTCCGTTTTTATTCTCAATAAATAATTTGAATTATAAACTAGCCGCCCGCCCCGGCTTTGCGCGGGTGTAAACTCGGCCTTCGGCCTCGCTACAATTGTTATATAGCCAATATTTGGATGTTTGTAACGAAATAACTCAAAAACTACTGAACCGATTTAAAAAATCTTTCACTGTTGAAAAGCTGCACTATCCTTTGTCACCCGGGGATAGTGTAGCTTATCAACAGTGAAAGATTTTTTAAATCGGTTCAGTAGTTTTTGAGTTATTTCGTTACAAACATCCAAATATCTCCTCTTTATAATATTAGTAATACTATATTATAATATACAGGGTGTTTGGTAGAGGGTCCGACAAATCAAATGAGCGTGTTCGGGGGCCCATTTGGAGAATACAAGTTGGCCAAAAAAAATCCCTGACCCCCCTAATTTTTTTAAAGGTTTTTTTTGTGAATTTTCCCATTTTCACCGAAATTGTACCTATTTACCTCCATAACATTTGTAAAATCTGTTTTAGACCGGATGTTTTTACTTGAATTTGGTCTCTAATACACCTTCAGGCCACGCAAAGCAAAATTGGATACAAAACAGAGCTAAATAACTGATTTAGAGCTCATAGAGTGAAAAAATGTAAATAAAAATTACCTCATAGTTCAACTTTCACAGTGATCTAAAAAAAAAAACACTAGCAATTTGGGAGGTAATATGCATTTAAAAACTTCTCTATTTATTACTTATTACAATGACATACTAAATTGGTATAATACTTACCAGCTTATTGAGTTAAAATAGGATTCTAAGTAACAACTCTAGAAATAAAAAAATGTGTCATCTACGTAAAGTAAGGGACCAATTACGACGAGCAGGTATAAAACCATTGTTATTAGTTCTTCTTTCTCCGTCTCTCCAAGAATGCAGAGGCAGCGTGCTAAGGCTTTAAGCTACCAGTTGTCTAACCAATAAAATCAGTGTGACTGATTATCAGTCGAGCTTTGACTGCTATCACTGTTTGACGCGTGTACGAATAACCCAACGGTATCTGTTTTCTGTTTTGATTTGTTAAATTGTTACCTTGTTGATTGTTACCGTTGTTGTCTGTTACCGTTGTTCTGTTACCGTTGTTGACTGTTACCGTTGTTGACTGTTACCGTTGTTACTGTTGTTTTTGTTGACGTTGACTGTTGTTGCTGATTCTTTCTGCGCCGACATGACGGAGTTTAGTAACGAAGAATACGCCGACATGGTTTTTGCCTATGGCCGAGCTGAAGGGAACTCACGTGCAGCCCAAAGAATGTACAGAGAGTCGTATCCCAACAGACATGTACCACATCACACCACATTCTCAAATACTTTCCGGAGACTGCGGGAAACCGGCACCCTACATTTTAGGGAACCACGACTCAATGCTAGACAGCATCGTGTTGTTGTAGATGAAAGTATTCTACAAGAGTTCAATGTGGATCCCACCACCAGCATTAGAAAAGTGGCCCGTGACTTGGGAGTTTCGACATGGAAAGTTTGGTCAGTAGTCAATGCAGACGGAAGGCATCCTTTTCACTACACTCCGGTGCAAGGTAAATTTAATTTATGACATTAACTCTAAACTGTGTTCTAGATTCTGACGCTTGAGATTATTTTGATCACTCTCACTCTTATGACTTTTGAAACCAGAGAGAGATAATGACCTAGATAATATCTCACGCGTCAGAATATTAGAGCTCCTGATTGCTCATTTAAAATACGAACCTTACATAAATTGTTTACTGGACAATGGGCTTTGCTCAAATTCTCTTGAATAGTGGATTGTAATTTTTTTATTAATATGACTTCGGTGGTGTATTGAACTCTACAATAATAATAATAATTGCCGTACAAGTTGCCCATCTCATGTTCTCAAACGGTTTTGTTTTGGTTTCAGGTTTAGTAGAAGGGGACCAAGAGCGGCGTTTGCGGTTTTGCCGTTTTCTTTTACATACGGACGTAGATAATGACGAATTCCTGAAGACCATTCTCTGGACGGATGAATCTAAATTCACGAGAGAGGGCATCTTTAACCAACATAATCTCCACAGATGGGAATCGCAAAATCCTCGCGCGACTAGAGAGGCCTCACACCAACATAAGTTTTCGGTCAACGTATGGGCAGGTGTCATTGGGAGAGACCTCATAGGACCCCATTATCTCCCAGATACACTGAATGGGGAAAATTACCTAGAATTTTTAATGAATGACCTACCGGAATTAATGAGTGACCTGCCGATTTTTGAAGATGACCGGGCAGTTGTATTTCAACATGACGGCTGCCCGGCTCACTACCGGAACATAGTACGCGAGTACCTAGACAACGTTTTCCCCAATTCATGGATTGGGAGAGGTGGCCCAATTGAATGGCCCGCACGTTCCCCAGACCTAACACTCTAACACTCTAACACACTAACACTCGATTTTTATGTCTGGGGACGTGCTAAAGAGTTGGTGTACGAAGTTGAAATAAACACAAAAGAAGAATTGGTGACGAGAATTGGGGATGCTTTTTCAAAAATGAAAGTAGAAATGACGCTGAGCACGACTACAAAAGAAATACGCCGTAGATGCCGGGCGTGTATTCATAACAGAGGAGCTGTGTTCGAACAAAATTTAAATTAAATAAATAATTGTATTTATTTCTGTTGTTTGAATTTTCCCTTCTGCCTCATTTATTCAACAAGTTGGTAAGTTTTATACCAACTTAGTATGTCATTGTAATAAGTAATAAATAGAGAAGTTTTTAAATGCATATTACCTCCCAAATTGCTAGTGTTTTTTTTTTAGATCACTGTGAAAGTTGAACTATGAGGTAATTTTTATTTTCATTTTTTCACTCTATGAGCTCTAAATCAGTTATTTAGCTCTGTTTTGTATCCAATTTTGCTTTGCGTGGCCTGAAGGTGTATTAGAGACCAAATTCAAGTAAAAACATCCGGTCTAAAACAGATTTTACAAATGTTATGGAGGTAAATAGGTACAATTTCGGTGAAAATGGGAAAATTCACAAAAAAAACCTTTAAAAAAATTAGGGGGGTCAGGGATTTTTTTTGGCCAACTTGTATTCTCCAAATGGGCCCCCGAACACGCTCATTTGATTTGTCGGACCCTCTACCAAACACCCTGTATAAGGTCGGGGAAAAAGTTTCTTCGTATTTTATAAACAAATTCAAGACATATTTTTTTCAAGTTTAATTACATTTAATTATAATATATATGTACCATTTTGTTCGATAACTTGTTGCCATCTTTTAGGTAGTGACATGACCCCGTTGCTGTAGAAATTTTGGGAATTCTGATCAATAAAATGCAACAAGTACTTTTGACAGTCCTCTCTTGATGTTAATCTAACACTACCCAAAGAATTCTGAAGAGATCGAAACAGGTGGAAATCTGAGGGTGCAAGGTCAGGGCTATGTGGTGGATGCATTAACACTTCCTAACCAAGCTCTCTAAATTTTTGCTGAGTGGCCAAAGATGTGTGCGGTCTGGCGTTATCATGATGAAAGACCACACTCTTTATGTTGATCAATTCCGGCCGTTTTTTCTCAATTTCTTGTTTGAGTCTCATCTGCTGTTGGCAGTAGAGATCCGAATCGATGGTTTTGCCCGGCGGTAAATGCTCATAATGAACGATGCCCTTCCAATCCCATCATACACACAGCATCACCTTATTACGTGTTAATCTGGGTTTCGCTACAGTCTGTGGTGCTTCACTGCCCTTTGACCATGATCGTTTGCGCACATTCTTGTCGTAGGTGATCCATTTTGCATCACCAGTGATCAATCTTTTCAAAAACGGTTCGGTTTCTTTACGTTTCAATAGAGAATCGCAAATGAGTACACGATTCATTTGGTTTCTTTCAGTGAGCTGGTGTGGCACCCAAATATCGAGTTTTTTTGTATACCCAGTTATTTTCAAATGGGTCAAAACTGTTTTGTGGTCAATCCCCAGGTCTTCAGCTACGTCGTAACTACTAATATGCCGATCTTGGTCCACTTTTTCAGAAATGGCATCGACTTTATCCGTAACAGGGCGACCAGAGCGAGCTGCATCTTTGACATCAAAATTTCTGGACTGAAAATGCTTGAACCAACATTGTGCTACTCTTGATGACACTGCATTACTATTATAAATGTCACAAATTTTATTCGCGGCTTGTGTCGCATTTTTCAGTTTTTTGTAATAAAATTTCACAATATATCGAATTTCTTCGTTAGATCCACTCATTTTATCGAACAAAAAAACAATTGAAAAATGGCGGGAAATTGCTTTTTACTTTTTGTATTCCTTTTTTAAAATGTCATATTTTTAATGGTATCAAAACCAGCCAGATACAAACAGTACAACCGATGAGATTTTTACTACAACTTTATACATACAAAATACGAAAAGACTTTTTCCCCGACCTATATTATATTATAGTAATATTATAATCTATACTAATTTAGTATAGATTATAATATTAGTTGGACCCGGGTATGTCCTAAAACTGCGACCAGAACCACCGGAGGATGGGCAGCAGCGTCCTAATAGTACACGGTGAACGTACTGCGATCCCCAAACCGCCTGCCAAGCATGGGGATTATGGCAACACCCCTCTCTATGAAGGAGGCCTTGTCCAACAGTGGACGTTAATTGGCTGATGATGTGTGTGTGTGTGTGTGATAATATTAGTATAGATAAACGATCCCAAGCCCAAGTCTTATAAGCCCAAGAGCGGTATCTAAACCTAGGAGTAATCCGAGAAAATCGAGTTTTTTTCGTTACCTTAATGACATATAATTTAATTTATTTTCAGTTATGTGCTTTTGTTAGGACCAATATATTTTTGAAATACATGTTAAAAACCCAATATTATTGTTTTTTGTGTTTTTTATGAGATACCGTCATTTCGTTTAGAATTAATCTATATATTTATATATATTATATTTATATATATTATATATTTTAATATATGGTATTGCGACATCGCCGCCATCTTGGTCGCAGTATACATTGGCTCCAGTGTAAATAAAATATTTAAAATAGTTTAATCGCTCATTTAAGTAAACAGTGCTGTAATTCAGTTAATTCAGTTAATTATCCCTTAATAAATCAGTGACATTGTTTGATAGGAAATAAAAACAGTGATTAGAGTGAAAACTGGATTGTAAAATAACACAAACTGTGAGTTTTTACGTATTGCCAGCCAGTCTAAAGTGATTATTTTTGAACACTTTGAACATTATAAAACTAACACATTCTTGGCCCTTTAATTCCGAAGTATATTACAAAAAGCTATAAATAGCAGGTTGTTGGTTAATTTATTTACCGGTTAAATTAAACCTACATTTGAATGAAAACAAAGTACCCACAATAATTTAAAAAACTATTTCAACGGCAACGAATACATAGCCTAATTTCAACACCATACATCAAGGCTCCGTGGTCCAGTGGCATAACCTCTTACATATTGATTCTGAGGTGCCCGGTCTCAAATCCAGCTGACATCCATATATTTTTGAGAACATATACATACATAAAACAAATTACCATAGCATTAATGATGAATTGCGCGGCTTGTTTTAATGTGATACTGGACACTGAAGAATACTTGACGTGTAGCATAGAGAAATGCTTTAAGAAATATCACATGTTGTGCACGGGTGAGAAGAACCCAACGCCTGTAAATTGGATATGCCCCGAGTGCTGTTGTGCTGCTAAGAAGGGCGGAGATAACAGTTCAACTCCAGTTGGCGTCCTAAAAAGGAGCCGTGATCCGAACGTGACTCATAGAAAACCACAACGCCAATTCCCCTCTAGTCCGACACATCAGGTACAGAGCGATGAAAATAATGGGAAAATTTTGCAAGAAATGCAGTATCTACGTCAACAGTTGGTCACTATGAATGAACGACTCGGCCAAGTCGTTGAAGGCTATGAAACTAAGCTAAACCATTCTGCATCTGTTATAGCAAACTTCGAAACAAAACTTTCTCAGGCGGTTACCATCATAGTTGGCTATGAGTCAAGAATCGAGCAGTACGCATCCCAAATGGAAATACTTCACGGTATGCTGAAGAAATATGAGAATTTCAACAATACAGTACTCGATGAAGCTACACATTATGGTCCCAGATGCTCGTTACAGGATAAACCGGCGTTGGTGGAATCAATGTCGCAGCTGAAACCCATCACATTAGCTTCCAGTAAACAGCAAGCGGCACAGAGTTCCCAACTCGACATTGAACTTTTATCCACGATATGCACCAAACATAATGCTAACCGGGTTACGAAAACCGTAATGCCACCAAAGACGACTAAGCCAGGGCAAAAGCCTCAACGTATCGAAAGCACTCGTCCATCTGAGCCCCTGGCAGCCGTTCCAACTACAAGCCAAATTTTACCAAAAACAATGATGATAACGCAGAAGACATGCAATCAGGGTAGTAAAGACAAAGCTACCGGCCAGAAAAGAGATAATGAACAGGAATGGACGGAGGTAAAAAGGAATACAACACGGCGACACACGTCTATGTGTGGAACAGCAGGACCCGCCATAACGTCGCTTAAAGCTGTTGAGGCTAAAAAATATTTGCACTTGTGGAATATGGAGTCGGACGTTAAAGAAGTACGAGAATACTTGCAAGCACTGTGCTCCAACCAAAGTTGCACGGTCGAAGAACTATCTGCTAAGGGTGACTACAAGTCGTACAAGCTAGGCGTCCCATTGGCTTCTTACACTTTATGTTATTCGACGGATGTGTGGCCTATCAATGCCAAGATCAAACCATGGATCAACCTCAGAGCGGTAGCAAGAACAAACAAGAATATCGTGGACGCATCAGTTACCAACTCTCAGCCCTTTCGTGTGCCCTCTCAGGGGACAACAACACTCTAAAATGTCTACATTGGATATCTTTTATCAAAATGTTCGAGGTCTCAAAACCAAGCTGCCTGAGTGGCGAAACAACATGTTGTCACTAAACCACATTCTTGTGGCGGCAACCGAAACTTTTCTGGACAGTTCAGTCAAAGACTCTGAAGTTGTCTGTGGAGACTGGAGTGTCCTGCGTCGGGACAGAAGTACTCCATGCGGAGGCGTGCTGCTCGCAGCGCGCGCGCCTATCACGCTGCGTCGTCGGACTGAGCTAGAAACTGACTGCGGAGAGGACATGTGGGCTAGTTTCGAGTGGCATGGTCGTACTATTTATATTTGTGTTGTCTATATAACAGGTGATACAGATGAAGAATATTTTCGTTGGTTTAGCAAAGTTGAGAGTTTTATTAACAACTTAAAAGGAATTGTTTTAGTATACGGTGACATTAATTTGAATAGTGCGTCACGAAATGTAAATAATTATTTTTGTTACTTTTTATCTTATTGCAATCTATCTGACAACAATACTGTGACAAACTATGTAAATGGTGGTATATTAGACGTGGTGTTAGTTCGGAAGGACAATGACGTGCGAGAGACCCGGGTCCAGGCTACAGAAGGTATTGTAAAAATTGACCCCTATCACCCCCCTCTAGATACTAATGTAAGCATTGTAGTATCTCGTCAATCAGATCGCGTTGAACCCAGCAACATTGATTCTACAAAGGACTGGAATTTAAAAAAATGTGATTACGTAACACTTATTGATATGCTATCCAAGATGTCGTGGGAGAGGCTTTATGAACTTGATGATGTCAGTTTAGGTACTAATTACTTTTACGAAACCATCTACCGAATATTTGACGCTTGTATTCCCAAAAAATGCCGTAAAAGCTCTAAAGTTTCTCGATATCCTGTTTGGTTCACAAATGAAATTATTTGCGATATCAGACGAAAGCGTAAACATCATGGTATCTGGAAAAAGGTGAAGTCGCAGGAAGCGTACCAATTATTTTCTGATCTTAGAGCCGATATAAAAACACGCATCTCTCTTGCTTACTACTCGCATATAGCCTGCATTGAAGATAACATTAAAACTAATCCGCGACAGTTCTGGCGCCACATATCGAGTCTGCGGGCAAAGGGAGGTTTTGAGTCAATCGTAGACTATAAAGGTAGCACTTGGAGTGGTATAGATGCCTCTCAAGCTTTTGCAAATTTCTTCGCCAGTGTTTTCTTAGCGGATTTACCTTCCCTGGATGCAAATAATTTTACCATGGAGAACCATCTCACAGCCAACAATATTTTCATTCCTGAAATTACTTGTGCTGACGTTGTTTCGGGGATCAAGAACATTAAGTCGGAAAGCTCATTTGGGCCTGACTGCATTCCTCCTTGGTTCCTTAAACATGGTAAAGCCTACCTGATCGGTCCTATGTGCTACCTCTTTAACTTGGCTTTGGATACTGGAAAATATCCCTTACAATGGAAGACGTCAAGAGTGATTCCCATCCCTAAAGGCTCCAACAGAACATGCGTTGAAGAATATCGCCCAATAGCTATTCTTTCAACGCTTCCCAAAGTATTTGAGCATATTTTACACGCAAAAATCTATAAACAACTTGAGCCTTTCCTGTGCAATGAGCAGCACGGGTTCAGGAAGAAAAGATCGGTCAACAGTAATCTCCTAACCATAACTGATTTCATTTCTTCTAGTCTTGATCGTGGGGTACAGGTGGACGTTCTTTACTTTGATTTCCGGAAGGCCTTTGATAGGGTCGATAATAACATACTGCTGGAAAAGCTAAGTGCTTTGGGTTTTTCACCTGGTTTGATCTGTTTCATCGCTGACTATCTTCGTGATCGCCAGCAGTTTGTGCGACTCGGTTTGTACGATTCTTTACCCTATCTTACGCCTTCCGGGGTGAGTCAAGGATCAATTGTGGGTCCACTTCTGTTCATATCAATGATCAACGATCTTCCAACAGTCATCAAACACGCAAAATGCCTTCTGTACGCTGATGACTTGAAGTTTTATATGGAGATCAAGACTCCGGGAGACTGTTTGCTTCTTCAGCGGGATATCGACGCGGTATACCAATGGAGTGTAAAAAATAGGATGGAGTTTAACGTCTCGAAATGTTCTGCTATGACTTTTGGTCGAAGGCGACGTCCAATTGAATTTTCTTATAGACTTGGTTGTGAGCTAATCTCCAAATCTACCACCATTAAGGACTTGGGCGTCGCATTTGACCAAAGGCTTACCTTCCATGACCATTTTACGGCATTGGCTAAGGAGTCCTTCCGACGATTGGGTTTTGTTCTTCGCAACTCTCGTGACTTTCAAAGTATTGGAGTTATTAAGCTAATTTACAGTACCCTTGTCCGTACTAAGTTAGAGGCCAGTGCTTGTGTGTGGCACCCGCATGAAAGCACATATACGCTTCTTCTAGAAAAGGTCCAGAAAGCTTTCCTTAGGTACTTATATAAGCGCATATATGGATATTATCCATTTAAGTACCCGACCAATTTTCTTTTAGGGAGCCTGGGGTATAACTCATTAGAGGTTAGAAGATCATACGACCAGCTAGTGACAATGTTCAAGATCTTGCGAGGCAATATTGATGCACCTGATCTAAGTACAGTACTGTGTCGTCTGTATGTTCCCGATAACTACAACCGATGTAGACATCACAAGCTGTTTGCAACCTCAGTTAATCGAACCGTTGCTCGCGCGAGATCCCCCATTCCGCGTACCCTCAGCGCACTCAATGCCCTTCTGAACGCCAACCCGAACTGTGATGTGTTTGCCGATGAATGGAAGGTGATATTGTCTGAATGTTTGAAGTTTTGTGAGATGAATGCATGAATGACACTATCAAATTTGACTTTTTGAATTAGGTTGACATTATTATTATTTATTTGCTTACTATATATTCAATTATTTTTTTGACATTTAATTAATTGTTCGTATTAGTTAATTTTTAATTTAATTTTAATTAATTGTATCCTTATTTAGCCTTGATAATATGTAATTAGTGTAATTGGTTTTAAGCCGTACTAATGACAATAAATAAATACAAATACAAATAAATATATAAAAATCAATTGCTGTTCGTTAGTCTCGCTAAAACTCGAGAACGGCTGGGCCGATTTAGCAGATTTTGGTTTTGAAATGTTTGTCGTAGTCCAGGGAAGGTTTAAACGGTGAATAAAAGGCTGGACCGATTTTGATGAAATTTTGTGTTCCTGGAACGGGTCATAGTAGCGAGGCCGAAGGCCGAGCTTACACCCGTGCGAAGCCGGGGCGGGTCGCTAGTAGTTTATAAACATGAGTTTTAAAAGAAAATAATCTTTTTTTGTGTTTTATTTCAATGTTCCAATGTAGATACGGTTATTTTGCTTAGTCCATCTGGTGCAAAATTCTCTGGTGTAAGCTATCAGATGCGCGAAAAAACAGAAATCATTTTTTTTTAGTTACCGCTCTTGGGCTTATGAGGGCAGCAGTAGGCCCAAATAGTAAATGCGAGACGAGCTTGTCTCGATAAGCTCTCGACCGCAAGGAATAGAAGAAGAGCAGAGAAAATAACATATATAGCGCCTGCGTAATGTGTGTATGATTTAGTCAAATTTTAAGTAAATAAATTATTTTTATCCTTGTAAAATAAGTACTGTTTTTTAAAGATAATACGTTCAACGTATTTCAACGTATAATACGTTAATCGTTTCAACCGTTGAACGAGTGGGGAGGTTTTTTTGCTAGTAGTTCAACTGCTTTTTTTTTGTTAAATTTCAGAACAACTTGGATAAACTATTTGAACATAGAGGTATGTTTAAATAGTTTATCCAAGTTGTTCTGAAATTTAACAAAAAAAAAAGCAGTTGAACTACTAGCACAAAAACCTCCCCACTCGTTCAACGGTTGAACTAACCGGGAGTACTAGTAAGAATGAGCTGAGAAGATAAGCTCCTTGACGTTCGGTGACGTCCATATTTACTTAGCTGCGCCCGGCGGTTTCACCTGTGTGGACATCCCCTAAGGAACCATAAATTTTCCGGGATAAAAAATATCCTACGTCACTCTCCGGCCAGAACTAGAGCTACCAGGTGATATGGTGTAAACCATTTCACATGAAAAACAAAACCGGCCAAGAGCGAGTCGGACTCGCGCACACGAAGTGTTCCATACCACCCCACTAATATTATAAATGTAAAAGTTTGGTTGGATGGATGTATGATGGATGTTTGTTACTCAATAACGCAGAAACGGCTGGATGGATTTGGATAAAATTTGGAATATACATTGCTTATGTCCTGGATTAACACATAGGCTACTTTTCAACATCATCATCATCATTATCACCGATTTTCATCACCACGCGGGTGAAACCGCGGGGAGCAGCTAATTATCTATAAAAACGGCAACAGAAAAAACACGTTTGTTGTATGGGAGTCCTAAAATATTTATTTTATTATGTTTTTTTGTATCTGTTGTTATAGCGGCAACAGAAATACATCATCTGTAAAAATTTCAACTGTCTGACTATCATGGTTCATGAGATACAGCCTAGAGACAGACGGAAGGACAGCGGAGTCTTAGTATTAGGGTCCCGTTTTACCCCTTAGGTACGGAACCCTAAAAAAAAAACATTCGGAGAGCCAACGCTAGTACATCCCATCCCTACATATGTATACTTAGAAGCCCAAGCGCAGGTGGCAATACACCCGCTGGCCGTGTGTTAGCGCATATATACTAATTAGCGAGCGGAAACAGTCGCTTGCCCCACTGTGCGGTGTACTGCCAACGCGATTAATAAACAATGTCACTTCCAAAACTATTGTTGCCGGTGATTTAGTTTCAGCAAGTACACGTGGGTAGGATAATATTGATGGTAACAGCTTGCATTCATTTAGGCATAACGCCTACAATAGAGTCAAGGCGGGGTCGCATCTAGTGTACCTCACGCAGCACTATTGAAAAGACCAACCAAAATTCTAAGGGTGCAGTTGCACCGCTCTATTGATGAAGGATCTGCTTTTATGCAAACGAGTGACGCAACGAGCAAGCCGCTCGCCTGATGATATGCGCCTCGCTTGCCCATAACAGTTCAATTCCATTAAGAGTTTTGAACTTCAACAGTTATAAATCCTGCGCGGCATATTAGATGTTAAATCTCTATGTGCTTATTTATAAGCAAAACTATAAGGAATAGCTAAAAGATTTTAAAAGGCGGTGTCCAGGTTGACAATTTGCTTGGATATCCACGTATTTTTAGGGTTTCGTAGTCCTACAAGGAACCCTCATAAGTTCGTTGTCTTTCCGTATGTCTGTCCGTTCGTCCTAATTTTTTAGAACCTTTAACTTCTATAGTTTTTAATGTAAGTGCATGAAACTTTAGACAATAACAGATCTCAGTTTTAAAACTAAAAGAAAAATAGTTTATTCGTTTTTAGGTGAATTTTGGAAATGAAGGTTATGTTACGTGCATTACTTTTTTTTTAAGTATAAGATTACATGCTATTCCAGTCAAAGGAAATCGATACGATTCTAAACTTTCTGGGCGTCCGCAGTTATTTCGCAACGGAAATGGTCTCCAAGATTAAAGAAACTTACTACATAATAAGTATTCCTGTCATCAAGGCCTAATAATTGTGAACTATATCGCGATAATTATTAACTGAACCGCAATATATCGGTCGATATGTAAAAATAAATGTGATTTTGAGGCGCGGACGGTTGCCAAATGGGTAAAATAATCAATCTTACGCCACCATCGAAGATGCGTATACGTTATGAAATATATTTATAGTGGAAAAAATGGCAACTCTGGGTTACTGCAAAATTGTAATAAATTTTCAATTTATCATTATTTACTTCAAGAGGAACTTTTGGAAAAACTCAGAGTCGCACAACGGGCAATGGAGAGGCTATGCTCGGAGTTTCTTTACGCGATAAAATTCGGAACATAGAGTCACCGATATAGCTATTCAAATCTGCAAGTTGAAGTAGCAATGAGCAGGCCACATCGCTCGAAGAACTGATAACCGATGGGGGAGAAAGGTTCTTGAGTGGCGACCGCGAACCGGAAGACGCAGCGTAGGTAGGCCTTCCACTAGATGGACAGACATTTGTGTGTCGAGTTTGTGAGAGTCGCGGGCATCCAGTGGATGCAGATGGCAGGATGTCGTTCAGTGTGGAGGTTAAAGGGGAGGCCTATGTTCAGCAGTGGACGTTTTCTGACTGATGATGATGATGACTTCAAAAGGAGTATGCCAGCGAGCCATGGAGCGCAGTATCTTAGGAGTGAAACTTACAGACAAGATAAGAAACAGAACTGCGCTCCAAGACTCAGATTGCCGACTCAGATTGTAGCACAGAAGGCCGCTTGCCTAAAGTGGGACTGGGCCGGTCATATCAGTCGAATGTCGGAGAATCGTTGGGCCAAAACAACACAACACAGTGGCTTCCTCAGGATGGCAAACTACCTCCCGGACGGCCTAGACGGAGATGGAGAGATGAACTGGACTCATACTTGAAATACTGGACCCAAATTGCCCAAAACAGAGACGAGTGGGTAGTAGGGAAGGGAGGCCTTTGCCCCGCAGTGGGACGATACAGGCTAATTAAATAATAATTTACTTAATATATACTGAACGGTCTCGTGGTCTCTCTCTATGGGCCTCATAAGAAAGTTCAAAGTCGCACAACGAGCTATATGTAGAGAGGGCTATGCTCGGGGTTTCTGGTTAGGTAACTGGACAATTTACGCGAACGTGGATCCTAAATCACCGTGATACGGTTTGCGGTCGCAGTCACCTAAATTAATAAATACCAAACAAAAAAGGAACCATCAAAATCAATTCATAATTAGCGGAAAAATCGGTGAACATACATAGAAATAATCCTCAATATAAAAAACCGACTTCATCAGAACTGAACCAAATGGGAAGCACCAGCTTTCAAATAAAAAAAAATCGTCAAAATCGGTTTACCCAGTCAATAGTTATGCGGTAACAAACATAAAAAACAGTCGAATTAATAACCTCCTCCTTATTGGAAGTCGGTTAAAAATAAGTGTAGTTAGAACTAAAAAGAAAAAAGAATAGGACCTGACTTACAACTACAAAATAATGAGAAAAATATATTGATAAAAAGTAAAAAAAGCCCTCAAAAACAAGCCGCAAAGCCTCAAATAATTCAATTAACAAGAGCATCGAAATCGTACTGAACACTCGCAGTGATCAGTGCTTCTGTTCATCATGCAATGTTTATATATATATATATATATCTACACTAATCTACACAAATATTATAAAGAGGAAAGATTTGTACCTATTTTTGTATGTTTGTAATGAATAGGCTCAAAAAGTACTGGGCCGATTTAAAAAAATATTTCACTGTTTGAAAGCTACTCTATCCCCGGGTGACATAGGCTATATTATATTTTGTAGCGAGGCCGAAGGCCGAGCTTACACCCGTGCGAAGTCGGGGCAGGCGGCTAGTAATAGATATTTTGGCAAACGCCTGCATTTTACAATAAAAACAAACTCTCGGGAATTCAGTACCTATCCATTCCATTTCCGTTTAATTTCGGTTAGCTTTTAATCTAATGTGCTGCGATGAAAGTTTTTGTACCATTGTCAATGTTGACCAGGGGCCCTACCATGGCGTGCACAAGTAATGTTATTTTGATATTACTTTCTAATTTCGTACCATAGACTTCAAAATACATTATCATTATGTTATCACAATGGCTAGGACGTTTTGATGACGTCATTCTATTTTGTTCACTCATATTAGATGAATTTTAATTATCTGTGGTCATTACTTGGCTAATAACCGCAGTGATGCCAATTTAGAGTATTTTACCCTAGATTTAGAGTAAAAATTATGTCGCAGGGTAATTTTTAGGGTATAGAATTAATTGTTTAGGGAGTTTAGAGGTAATCTTGAGGGATTTTTGTTTGTTACAAACAACAACTCTTGTAACGTTGAAAGCTGATTAATTATGGCTACAGATATATTAGTATTGTACTAAGTATAATAATAATGGCGTGTGTAAATCAGAACGCACGTTAGATAAAAAATCAACCATTGAATATGAAAGAACTTTTTTTATTAATTATATAATACTAAAACTTTAGCCTTATGGTATTTTTACATAAATAGTTATGATTTAAGAGTAAAATTAATCAGGCGTTGGGGTAAAATGAAATCTAGCTTGGCATCGCTGCATTGCCGTCAGATTGCTGGAGTTATGGCGCCAACGTGGAAAAAAACATGTCGGCTCGTTGGAGTATTTTCCTAAACTTGTGTATTTTCGAGTGTTAATGTGTAGTAAATGATAAATTGTTATTTATTAAGTGCTCGAGTGTGGGCATGTGATATAACGAGGTGAAACATGTCTTTTCATGTTGTTTCCAAAACTCCATAGGAGCCTCTTGTAAAGTCTCCACCACTTTACCAAGGGCATGAGTTTGACTTGACCGTGACTTACTTTGCTTGACTCTGACTGTGACTTGTTTGACGCTATTAATACCATCTAAACATGGTTAATATTACGACTAAAGGACATTGAATTCACGGTCATGAATATTTTAACAAAAATAAAATTCAGATTGCTTGCTTTGCGTGGAATGCGTGGTCCATGATACCTACTACTCAAAGCGTGGTCTTTCTATGTCTAAAATCTTGCTAAAATCGATTTTCCTGTTTGAGTAAATAGTGTTTTTTCTGTGCTTTTTTTTCGTTGTTATTTTAGGGATTAAATACTTAATTCACACGGGAACAAAACAAAAACATAACAACTCGGTTTGATTGAAAAAGTGAGTGCAATGGAATCTTTTTTTATTTTTTTACTTTGTGGTATACTCATGCCCCTGTAAAGTGGTGGAGACTTTACAAGAAGCTCCTATGGAGTTTTGGAAACAACAAGAAAAGACATGTTTCATCTCGTTATATCACTTACCCACACTCGAGCACGTTTACGAGCACTTAATAAATAATAATTCACCATTTACTACAGATTAACACTCGAAAATACACAAGTTTTTTTCCACGTTGGCGCCAAAACTCGTGAATTCTGAATTGCACCATTTGCACCGCGTAAAATGGATTCTTCCTACATCCAAATTTTCGCGTATCGTTTCCCTACATAGGCTATGTATATTGGTACTAGACGCGACTTAAAATAATAATAATTACGAAAGTAAAATAACGTATATGAACAACTTATTGAGAGTGAGCAGCAGGACAAAGGTTTTTTTCCCTCTACGTTTCCCTACTTTTAAATTCTTAAACGAATTGTATATGGCAACTGTGTCAATCACGCGGAGCCAAAAGCCCCAATACGGGAGCGAAGAAAACAGTTTTTTTTCCTCCGTGACGATTTTGGCGTCGCACTCTTGTGCATTTGCCAGTGTCAAGTAATTATATTCATATCAAGTTTGCTAAACATTATTTATGTCAAACAAATCAGTCAGAGTCAAACAAAGTAAGTCACGGTCAAGTCAAAGTCATGACCTAGTAAAGTGGTGGAGACTTTACAAGAGGCTTCTATGGAGCTTTAGAAACAACACAAAAATACACGTTTTAGCGCCTAATAACACTTTCTCAGACTCAAGCACGTCCACGAACACATAATAAATAATAATTCATCAACAATACGCATTAGCACTTGCAAAATACACAAGTTTATGAAAATAATAAAATGAGGTCAATGTAAAAATGCGGGTGAAATCCTTTGTATAATCGATCGACTATGCTTCTATGAAGTCTTGGAAACAACATGAAAACGCGTTGCGCGGCATTATTTAATTAATAATTAATAAAACAATCACTTTTGATTGTTTTTTTAATTAAAAATACTGTATCTATAAATAATAATTTATAAAATGAAATGAATTTATTTGATTTTTCATAATTACTGCGTGTATCGGAACGCGATTTGACACTTTAGTAAAACAATAACATAGCGTTTTCGGTTTTGTATTATCCTACGTACCATGGACAAAAAATGTATTATCATTATATTATTGAGAATGAATGTATGTATAAAGAACGGTAACGGCTTAGTAGAGCAAGACAGCGATATAGATTTGTGTTGCCGTTTCTACTTTCTTGGACTTGTCTGAACGCGTAGAAGTAGATATACTCGTAGCTTTGATTATTTATAGATATAGGTAAGTATACGACATAATAGGCATGATGACTGATTTTCAAAATCTATTCTATGATATTCAGAAGTATCCAATATGTAAAAAATATATCATATTTCTTTAAAAAATAAAGGTTTATATGTAATAAAATGACAATCAAATTTTAAGTTTCAAATTCACGCCAAAACGTTCGTACGTTACGTGACATACGTCAACGTCGTCAACAGTAAACATTAGGAACCTATAAACTAAATCAAGTTATGCGCAATAAATATGAATTCGAAAATATATAAGTGGTGTGTGGTCCCTCAGTGCAACAAACAATGCGAAATAAGTGGTTGACCCTTGCACGGCGAGACCCAACAGTTTTAACTCTAAATACTTCAATTTATTTCTGTGAAGATCATTTTGACGTAAGTTTGTACTTATTTCGTAAATTCTAAATGGTGTGTGACCTTAATTTAGGTGTAAATTTAATAAGTTCAATAGTTTCTGTGGTCATATTTTATCTCTTGAATAACCAGTAGTTCAAAAAGGGTGTTAATATCTATTTAAGTATGTATTTAAAAATATATATGTATGTATATCAGTTTCTGGCAGCCATATTACAAGCTTTGCTTAGTTTGGGGTCAGATGACCGTGTGTGCAATAATGTCCCAGATATTTATAATTCAATTCAATTTCTTCTTTGTGGCTTCGTGCGGTATTGCCACAACTTGCCAATGTCATGTTTAGAGTTGAGCAAATATTCTGGAGATTGTCCGTTTTATTGGAGGCAGGATCCCTCTTTACGAAGTCTTGAAGATCTTCTAATAGTGATTTAATCTAATCAATCTTTATCCTAATGAGTACTTTATTCATTTTCCAGTTGCCAAATGATATGGACAATTATATGGAGTATCATGTAATGGGATCAGTGTCGCAGGTCCGCATGAAACCAAGCTGTATTTCCACAAAATTTGAATGCCAGATAGATAGAAGAAAACGAACTGCTAATACGACAGAACGACCGTATATTGTCAAGAAACAAAGACAGACACTAATTGAAGAATTTGAAAAAGATTTAGAGGAAAGAAGTATTACTATAAAACATTTAGAGCTCGGAGAAGCTTCATCTAGCAGTTCAGGTACCTGTTTATAAATCATAATATTAAGGATCTGGCACACTGCCCGCGCTCCCCGTCCTGCAGTCCGGTCTATGTATATATGGAAACTGCAAATGATGTTCACACATGATGCGGACAGCATTCATTTTGACCAGACCGCAGGACGAGAATGCAGGCAGTGTGACAGATCCTTTAAAGCAAAGATTAATTTCGTTTACCTTACTTTAACCAATTAAACAATTGCTATTAAAAACACTGTCTGTTATCATACCTAGTAAATAACCAGCTTAAACATTTACTATGATTTTTTTTAAATTAAATAGATGTACTTAGTACTTTGTTGAAAGACTGATTTATTGTTTGTAAAAAAGTGCAGATTGTATTTACCTATGTATGTTTATTAAGTCCTACTTTTTATTTGTGTCTAATAGTTTTACTATTTTAAATTTTTAGTTTTGCATGGAAACGTCGAAGAAAATGTTATTCCAAATGAAATCCACATCAGACTGCAGCGAGATGATAAAAAGCAGGAAGCATCTAAAATTCTTGAATGTACCTTGCTTAAAATTATGAAGAGCCCGCGTTTTTACACAGGTGTTCCCAAAAGCTGTTATTACTTGATTGATTTAATAGAAAAACAAATTAATATTCCTGCTACCAATATACTCTTGTGTCTAAAGAAAATTAGATTAAATAACCCATTTAGAGAGCTTGCTGATGACTTTTCAATGAGTCCAAGTCATGCTAGCAAAACATTTTTAAAAAATATACCTGTGTTAGCAAGTGTCATGCGTCCTTTCCTTGTTGAATTAAATAAAGATTCCATAAAAGGAAATTTACCTATGGCTTTTAGGCATAAATATCACAATGTCAGTTGTATCATAGACTGCTTAGAAATAGAGGTACAAAAGCCTTCAAAAGCCTTAAATCAATCTCTGACATGGTCAGAATATAAAAAGGCCAATACTGTTAAATATCTTGTATCCTGCACACCCAACGGTTTAGTTAATTACATATCACCTGGTTTCGGAGGCCGAATTACAGACACATGTTTAGTGGAATCTTGTGATTTTATAAATAGCTTGCAATCAGGCATGTGTGTGATGGCAGACAGGGGTTTTAAACATGTGGAGCAATATTTACGCAGACATGGAGTGCAACTAGTAAGACCTCCAAGTGTTACAACTGGGACAAAGCTTTCTAAAGCTGAAGCAAGGGAAACCAAACAGATTGCTAGTTTGAGGATACATATAGAGCAAGTGATTCGGCGGTTGAGAGAATTTAACATGTTAAAGCCACATGCATGTTTAAATCACAATCTTGTCAAAGTACTTGACGATGTAATTACCGTTGCCTGCGGTTTAATTAATTTGCAAGATTCATTGATTAAATAATACTACAGAGTTATATTATGTGTGTTTTATTTAAAAAATCCTATAATTATATTACACTTTTATATAGTATAGGGTACACATATTCTTTCCATGAAGAAATTATCACTTTGATAATATCAGATACAAAATGTTGATCAAAATGAACTTCTATTACGTCCACTTTTTTATTTTCAGTGTAGTTGCAATCAGCTACACAGAAGTAGCCATTTTGCTGGCCAGTCAAAAACATTTGTAGCTGCATTTGCGCATAGTATTTCTCCGTAGGTTTCCCATTATTCACATAATTTTTATATGTTTTTGCACTTGTTGGGCACTTAATTTCTATTATGTAGTCACCACAGATCCCATCAGGCGATCCTGCTATAATGGGATAGTTTTTACAGAGCATTAGGCCACATTTTTTTATTCTTTTCCCCAGTATGCTGCTTACTGTTTGTCTCACTTCATCCTCCAACATTCTACCCCGCTTCATGGCCCGAGTATCTGGAATTTTCCCTCCCATTATTAAGGAAATCAGGGTGCCATCACTAGTTTTGCACCTACTAAATTCAAAAGCTCGTGAGGCTGTCACTCTGCCATACCTCAATTCGTACCAAAGCGAGCTTTTATGTTGTTCTCTAGTTGCCTCCTCAACTTTTAGGATATCTTCATTAGTTAACACAACGTTTACTAAAAAGGTGTCACAGGACTTTTCTTTGTATTTCTGTACCAGTTTGTGCATCGATAATCTTTCTAATGTATCAGGAAAATAGTCTGCCTGATACTTGAGTACCTCACAGTCACTGAGTTTACGTTTCTTCCCTTCTAAAAATTTTTTGAACACACCACTATTTGATGGCAAGCTTGATTTGCCATTGGATAACTGTTTGGCAGTTACATATTTTAATGTAGTACCAACCCTAGACAGCTTCGATTTTATCCAGTAGCACTCCACTGATGTACAGGAAGGCTCCTCACTTCTGCGATGGACCCACATAAGAAATGCTACAGCATGTTTACAGCCTCCTTGTGAAGCAACACAGTCATGACATTGCTCAGATTTCACTACTTCACCCTCTTTGTCGACTATTAATGTAACTCTGTACAACTTTGCGTGGACCTTATGCTCAGGGCAAATTTTTGCGGTGATGGTGCACAGACTTCCTTCGCGTTTAAGCTGTACATAGCTTACAGCGTCATCGCCATAAGATGGCCTCGAGGATCTAAAACAAAGAAATTTATGTTTAAGCAATAATCTTATAATACGGTACAGTAGATTAAAACTAAATATTTAACATTATACATCAAAAATGAAAACAATACATTTTATAACATAACCTAAAACCCATACAGAACTTATCTTACATTTGAAACGCTTAAATTGTTGGATATATTATGAAGATTTAATGTACTTACATAGAAGTTTTGACGCTTCTAAATTCTGCTAAACAGAAGTCTTTGTTTGAAGCCTGGAACACTCCCACCATCAATGAATCAACTCTAGGCAAATTAGCGGAATTTGCCTTGGTAAATCCTTGTTCCATGGCTGATGCACGGAACACTATTACTAAACCAAAATTTTCATGCCTCCTACATATTTTGGTGACTGGAACACACATTTGTCGGATGCCTTCAGGAGGCCTAATAGTTCTGAATACTAGGATTGATAATTCAGCCTTTACTATCTTGTCTACTACATGTTCTAGCGATTTATCTACATATTCGTCGGAGGCCTTTGAGTGGCCTAATGTCCTAACACTAAGGTTACCAATACAGCCAATTGTTTAATGCCTCCTACATATTTAGGTGACTAAAAATCATTTTTTTTCTGAGGCCTTTGGGAGGCCTAATTTTTCTGACACTAGCGTTGCCAATTCAGCCTGTATTATCTTGCTTACTACATTAATTTTAGTGAATGACACGTATTTGTCGGAGGCCTTCAGGAGGCCTAATAGTTCTGAACACTAGGATTGGCAATTCGGCCTATGCTAATTGGCTTATTTTTCTAGTGATTGGAACACATACTTGTCGGAGGCCTCCCGGAGGCCTAACATGACATTTGGATCGACCGCTTAGTCTTTATAAACTGATTTAAATATTTTTCAGAGGCCTTCGGGAGGCATAAAGCAGTTTTAATTTCAATGCGATAATAAAAAAGTTGGTCCTGACTAACTTTTGTATTAACGCTAGAATGGAGCCTCATAGCCCCAAAAATAATGTTATTCACGTTGTTAAAATCGTCTATGGTACGGAGTTTAATTTAAAACTTTTGTATTACGGAATAAAGAACGGAATCTAACGAACTATGACCGGGTGTGTGAGTGAGAACTCTGTATTAACGTATAGCGTCGTCTCGTGCTTTCCTAATAAAGCGGAAACGTTTTCACGTGCATGGTACGGTCGAAAGTAAGAATGTTTTACGCTCGAAACGTTATGTTCTCGCAGCAATGTTATTTTGTGTAACGTGTATGGTAGGCCCCCTGAAAATAAATATATATTTTCCTTTTTTTTTTTTTCAATTAGTTTGTTCAATATTTTTTTACATTGACATGATAATTCTCAAAATAAATAAGTATCATAACTGACTTGGTGATAATGGGACCAAATCGGAAGTATACCCACCCTACCGTACAAAAGTTTTTATTTTAAATCGGTCAACAGTTGACGTCGTAAAGGGGAGCACACATTAAAAAAAAATGTAGTGGAACATAGAGCCGTCCTCCTTTTTTGAAGTCGGTTGAAATAGGTACCTAACATCGCATACTGTTCGCGTCATCATTCAAGCTGTGTCCTAACACAACTTAATCACAAGCGGTAAATTAATAAGCTTTTATTCAAAACAAGCTTTTAATCGCAGTATTTAACATTATGAATTCAAAGCTTTCATAGACATAAGCCAGTGTGTGTTCTTAGCTGATAAAAAACGTATGTACCTAAGCCTATGTTTATGCTAATAAAAATATTTTTCATTTTCATTACAATTAAACGATGCAATTTTTAATTTTTTTTACTGTTACGGCCATTTTGAAAATATTACTATATTTCTTATTGTCTCTATTAGGGCGAAGACACTTTGATCACGTCTTTTTTATAGAAAAAGAAAAGAAAGAAAGAAAAATATTTATTTGTGACCAAAAAGCTACGTTTAAAAAATATTAATTTAAGACACAGGTAAAATAAAGTCACAAATCGGACCCAACTCAGCATAATGCCGGCTGTTAACCAGCGCTGGTCTTCCGTTGGATCTGTTTGGTGATGCTGCGGTACAGGCACACATACAGTAGACCACTACAAAATAAAAAAAAAAATAAAAAAAAAATAAAAAAAAAATGAATAAACTAATCTAAAGAACAACAAATACTAATAATGAGGACAAACTAAGGTAGGTATAGTTTACCACATTAAATACACTACATTTTATTATTATTATAATTTAAGTAAGTACTCATATTGCACTTGTGTCGTGCTTTTGAGTTTCCTCTTGTACCTGATGTGCAGTAATCATTTTTTTAAGACTTTTTATATTCTGCAGGTTCCTCATCGGTGGTGGATCATTATTCCAGCATTTACTAGCAGTATACCGGAAAATGCCTCTGAAGGCGGCTGAGCTATGGCGCTGCGTGGAGAGAACTGGTATGGGTAGCACTAACGAAAATAAGTCGCCATTCTACAGGAAATCATAAAAGCTCTAGCGGGTTTGAACTACCGTCTAAAACTAGACGTTTTATATTACAAAGCAATACTAAATCCCTCTATTTAAAAGAGAACAATGAAAGCTATCCTGTCCCACCACCACATCAAACAATCCAGTGTCGTTGCACTATATTACAGCACACAAAAAAAAAACATGTATGACGTCACCTGGATTTCTATTTATGATGATACAAAAATACGTACAACTAAAAACTGTTCAATATTCTGTTACATTCTCTACTGACTACAAAGTTGGCAGTTAACTAGTTCGTAATCTGCGTCTTTAGTGGAAACAGTGTTTAAGGGCCCTCTCACATTTTTTGATGAAAAAAGCAACGAAAACTGGATTTTTGGCTTTTTTCAATCAAATAGAAATATTTAGAGAATACCAGCTGCGCCCCGCGGTTTCACCCGCGTAGTGATGAAAATCGGTGATGATGATGATTATGAAAAGTAGCCTATGTGTTAATCCAGGACATAAGCAATGTATATTCCAAATTTCATCCAAATCCATCAAGCCGTTTCTGCGTGATTGAGTAACAAACATACATCCATCCATCCTACCATTCATCCGTCCAAACTTTCACATATATGATATTAGTGTGATTTGGTTTCTGTATGAAATAGATTTGTATCTACTCAACAAATTAACTCCAATTTACAAAAAAATATTTTTTTTCGTAAAACTCTCAGAGGGAAAGTTTGTTTGTAGTAAATTAAAAAGTATCTAATGGCTTACTTGTTTTATATTATTCTTGACAATTACGGCTTTTTTTTTCGTTTTATGCCCGCAAATCTTAATACCTAAAATTGAACGGTGCATTTTGTAAAACGGCTCTTAAATCTGTGAGATTTGATACAGAGTTAAATTCTGCGCGTTCACACGGCCCTGGAGATCATTCAGTGAACCCACTCGACGTTAGCAGACGGGCGATGATTTGTGGCTGATACAGAGAGGTGGTAAAAATACGTGAGCCCTAACGAGCTTCTCGTTACTACGGGGGGCTGAGAGGTACTATAATTTTTCTTCGTCGCTTCTGTCCGAAGTCATATCCCGCGAATAAAAAACCTATCTGAGAGCTGGTTGACTTGCGATGTGTGTTGACAGTGTGAAACCTGTAAACTGTGGCATCTAAACGAAAAAATTCTCACTTCAGTGGCTTTAACAGCTGTCATTGCGTCATAGGGTGTCTGTGAAAATTAGTACGTCAAACTTGCATTTTCATTTAAAAATAATAGAGATAGTAAGGAAAAAATATGATCATGTCAAGATTCAAGATACATTCGCGGAGTGCTCGTACCTTACAAACTTTACTAAACGCAAAAGTTGAAAGCGAATTGCGAACATACAGTGGCGGATTTACCAGCAGGCTGAGTAGGCTGGAGCCTAGGGCGGCAGATTTTAGGGGCGCAAATTTGGGGCCACAGTTATTTTTTATCTTACTGAAATTAAAAGATTCATATTTATATACCAAAATGTTATTAGGTTCACAAAAAAATCAACATTTAATAATTATGTTTCAATACTTCGATAATTATTTCTAATCTTTATTATGTAAGTAGTCTAGACTATTATACCTAACCAAAACTATTTCTTATACAAACTGAATCAATGGGTTGTAAAAATAATATAGGAACTGACACATCGATTCCCTATAGTTTACAATCATAGGTATCTATTAATTACGGCAAAAAGTTAACATAATTAGGACGATAGTGCTCAAAATCATAAAGTAACGATTTCTTGCACAAAAATATGTAACTAATGTGATTGTGAACTAGGGTATCGAATTGTAGAGGTCGGTAGGGGCGGCAAAATTTGAATTGCCTACTGGCGGCAAATGTGTAAATCCGCCACTGCGAACATACACGCTGTTTTTTGTCAGATCTAAATATCTTTCAATAAAGAATGCCTCGGCAGTTTTGCTATACCTAAAATCTCAGAAAATAATAATAAATGGAAGTGTTATACCTACAGTTTATCCTTTAGCACTACATCCCCCCTTGGTCGTCCATTTTATTACATTTTAATCATCTCGTTTGCAGTTGTATGCCGCTCAATATTGAAGTGTGCGTTTGTAAAACCAGTAAGATGTCAGTGTGTGCAGTACGTGTTTACCTCGCCCCCTTCAGTTTGGCTGACTTTTTTCAGTAGGTACCTACTAGCTAGAGTTAAAGGCAAATCCAAACTATAATTATAATATAATTATAATTTTGCACTGACAGATTTGCGACTAAGGACATGATGGATTAGCAATTTTTGGAACAAATTATAAATTATACGCTGGCAAAGACGCCATTAACACCTTGCCAATCTTTCGGTGGGACATGACAGTTTCGACGTGAAGGAATTAGACCTGTCTTCACCACATGTCGAATAGAAGTTTTAGATGCTAGGAAGGAGTGGGAAGAATAAATTAAGATTGAGATTAATCTTGTTAGTTCATAAGAGATTCAAAGACAACGTACACGAGATAAATGAAGAAAGTGAAAGCCATGTCGTACAAAGAAGGCAAAATGCTGATAGGAGAACGGGATGGCCGGTTGCTACTCTACTGGCAAGAGAAAGGCTTAATTATACATAGAAAAATGACATTGAACCTTATTCAATAGGCCTTGAATTGTGATTGGAGGCGAAAATTATGAAAGCATGCGCTGCCGGAATGGGTGTTCCCTGATAGTTACAATCTGGGTGTCTACTAATCGCGAGTGAATCTGTTTCTTCTCTGCAAGCGTGCTTTATCGCAGAACGCAACATAATATAGCTGAACATCAGGCGATGTGGCGGTCAAGCGCATTTCTATTATTTAATATAAAAAATTGGGAAAAGCTTATGTCCAGCAATGAATGCTTAGCTTATCTTTGCCATGTTCTGAGACATGAGAGATACCAACCCTTATCATTTAAGATGATAGACAAAGTCGAAGAACGAGGCGCTGGGTGGAAAAAGAAGTATGGGTTGAGAAAAATTTGCGGTTGGTAGAGTACTGCCAGCGTCGAAAAGCTTGTTCTTTATCGCGAATAATTCCGCGTTTGACCAACAA
Source organism: Agriopis leucophaearia (assembly GCA_949125355.1). Taxonomy (NCBI): domain Eukaryota; kingdom Metazoa; phylum Arthropoda; class Insecta; order Lepidoptera; family Geometridae; genus Agriopis; species Agriopis leucophaearia. The sequence continues at coordinate 16,461,996 of OX421265.1, read as the reverse complement.
CTCGCCTGTTGGTAAGCGACGATTTGGTCGAAGATGAAGCACGCAGACTTAGAAGATACCTATTCACTCTTGCCTTGAAAAGCTCTTGGTACCGGAATAGATAATTTGCAGAGCTGACGGCTGACATTCAGAATTGAAGAGGCTGATGATGATGAATTTTGAAATGTAGATATTATGATAGTGTGTTAGGCAAACAATATTATTACACTCCTACTACCTGCCAACATTAGAACAGAATCTACCACATTAATCACTTCTCTGCAGTTTGTAAAACAACATTGTCCGGTTCCGTGTCTGATTAAAATTATCTCTGATACAACTTGATAGATTTTCTTGCGATTTTCATCTAAATCAAATAATTGTTGGATATATCCTCCAACATGGTATATTAAGTGCGCATCGTTAGATTTCGACAAAAACTGGAATTGAAGGTCTCGATCTTAAAGAAATTGGCAGCCAATTTTTGTCTTCTCTAATATCCAGTAGCGTGCGAAGGCGTACAAATTGTGCAGTTATGTTTTCCACAAAAAGATAGGCGAATGCACAGAGGTTAAATTAGAATTTACGGACAAATAGTGGTAATTTCTAGATGGCAATGGCTTTTATTAGGTACATTAGGTCAAAGGGCAATTAATTATGTAATTTTTTTTCAATATTTGGTTTAAAAAAATCTGCATAAGTATTACCAAAATATGTTTTAATATTTTTATTTTATTATCCACGCGATGTTCTAGAAAAGTACTACTTATACAATATATTTTAATGTATTTTTATATATTTTTCGGCAGGGATTGCCCTGGCGAAAGTTTAGCATTTATGGACGCGGTTGTGCCTCAGCCCACAAATTCAAGTTCGTCCCTTAGAGCAAATCTACACTAATATTATAAAGAGGAAAGATTTGTACCTATTTTTGTATGTTTGTATGTTTGTAATGAATAGGCTCCGAAACTACTGAACCGATTTGAAAAATTCTTTCACTGTTGGGAAGCTACACTATCCCCGGGTGACATAGGCTATATTATATTTTGTAGCGAGGCCGAAGGCCGAGCTTACACTCGTGCGAAGCCGGGGCGGACGGCTAGTAGAAATATATTACTATTTGCTCTGAGGTTTGTCCATAAATAATTTGTTTTGTGGCCTGCCGCTGCAGTGATGGTTTGATTTGATTATTTTAACTTACTCGATTCTAGATTATTCAACGAGTACAACATTGATATAAATATACCGGAAATATATATTTTAGTAGCAAATCAAAATATATGCTCAGATATATCACCAGTGAACGTAAAATTTTAACGATATAGTATTTGGCAGCATTTGATGTTGTTATAATTTATATCTGCAATCAAATCTCTAGGGAGAAGTCACTTCCACGTCTCAATAATATGTACATCAGCTATATCCCTCGGATATTTTTGTTATCATAGATTATTTTAGGAACGTGTAGGATGGTTGTAGGTTCCCTTCTATATCCCATACTCCCATCGTGTTCATATCAAGCTCAGTGGTTCAAATGTAGTGGTAGGACTCTTTTGCAGGGGACCGCCTGGGGAAGTACCACACCTTTGCCAGTTATTCAACCGCCAAGCAGTAGTGTGCAAACACTACTGTGTTTCGGATTGAAGGGCAATGTTTCCAGCGAAATTACAGGGCACACAGAGATTTGACAATTTTGACATCTTATATCTCGGGGTGACGAGCGCAGTGCATTGCCATCCAGGGTTTTGAACTGTTAAAGTTCGAAATTCTGAGTGGCGTTGAGCTGTTATGGGCAAGCGTGAAGAGCCAGCGAGCGAGCGACTTCGCTCGTCTCATCACTCAGAATCATAAAACAAAAAAAAAGTTTTTGGATTCAAAAGAAAACAGGGCTCTGTTAACAGCATCATAAAAACAAACTCTTCAACCACAGTGAAACCTCTATTGTTGACGTTACAAACTTTTGGAAGAATATTCTAGAACGGGTGTGTGAATGCTTCGTTGAATTTTGGCCTCGAAACTACAGTAGTCTATTTTAGTGCACTCGTGATCATCTAGGTCACTGTCACACTTATGGCATTTATAATTACACACATCATCATCATCATCAACAGCTTATCATGTTCCTACTACTGGGTTTTAGACCTTCTTTCAGAGAGAGAGGATGGGCCGTAATCTACCACGCTGACCCAGTGCATGTTACACGGAGATAATTTAGAGGGGGTAATTGTGTTTTTTTTAATATTTATAGAATAGATCTCCGTTTGGCCACCAACTCGCCTGATGGTAAGGTTCCCAAAGGGTAAAACGAGACCCTATTACTAAGACTCCGCCGTCCGTCCGTCTGTCTGTCTGTCACCAGGCTGTATCTCATGAACCGTGATAGACAGATCCAGCGTTTTCCTGCGGTCTCTTTTAGGTCGTCTGTCCATTTTGTGGGTGGACGTTCTACGCTGCGTTTACCAGTCCATGGTCTCCATTCGAGAACCTTTGGGCCCCATCGGCCATCTGTTCTGCGAGTAATGTACTCTGCACACTGTCACTTCAACTTGCTAATCCGGTGGGCTATTTCGGTAACTTTCGGTCGTCTACGAATCTCCTCATTTCTGATTCGTTTGAAACAGTCCAAATTATACTTCGGAGGAAAAATCTTAGGCGGTAAGCCGCTTCACAACAAAACTCTCCTCAAGGGTTGAAATCGGAAGTTGAGATCTATTTGTATCCAAAATCTGTGTCATATTTCAAATGTGGAAGTAGCTTACCCATTAGGTAAGTCAGCGTTGAGCTGGTCCAGCAGTGAGTCCACAGTAGGCCTCGAAGACGCTGGGCTCGTGGCACCATTCGTACGCGCGTACCCGTCTGTCGCTGTTGACAAATAAAAAAACATCCTTGAACATCTCTGGAACTGTTGACGCTATTAATTTTTACAAACGACGGAAAAACTTCTTACAAGCTTCCTACCAGTGCAAATAGATTTTTTTAAACCTCGATGGGTGGAAAAAAAGCTATTTATACATTAATATCCGGATATATACTGATGACAGAAGATGATGGAAAATAAATGTTCTATGTTCCACCGTTTATTTTACACATACCACTGAACATAGAACCGTCCTCCTTTGTCTCGGTTAAAAATGTAGGTTGTTATTTTTATGTAAAAGTGTATTATTGTTTATTATGAACCTCCAACACCAATCTACTTATTTTACTGACGGACAGACACTACAGAGACAAATATAAATAGTAAAATGATAGCTTTCCTTCTCGCCCCAATTACACGGACAATTACCATTCTAACATTTAGTTTGTTCAAACATTACACCAGAATTAAATTACACGGCCGTCAAAAAAGGGGAAATTATTAAACACCTCTGGCAACCGTAAGCAAGGAGATGAACAGGTGGGTTCGTCTAGTCGGCCAGATGCTGTGCCAAGTGGCCGGTGCGATATTTTTTTTGATGATGTAAACATGCTACTCGTAGTTTCACAATATTGTGCTGAGGGAACGCTGTAATATTTACTGTTCTCTATAATCACAAAACGTTGCCAGTTATTCAACCGCCAAGCAGTAGTGTGCAAACACTACTGTGTTCCGGATTGAAGGGCAATGTTTCCAGCGACATTATACACACAGAGATTTGACATCTTATATCTCGGAGTGACGAGCGCAGTGCATTGCCATCCAGGGTTTAGAACTGTTAAAGTTCAAAATTCTGAGTGGCGTTGAGCTGTTATGGGCAAGCGTGAAGAGCCATCAGGCGAGCCACTTCGCTCGTCTCGTCACTAAAGATCATTAAAAAAAAGTTCGTTTACGTAAACAGCCATTGCGAACAAGACGCATTTAAGATGCAAAATTCCTTAAGCTGCGATCTTAAATTTCTTTATAATTATCATACTTAGTATATTTGGACTTGGAGGGTGCCGTACCACACCATAGACTAGCTGAACACCATCAAGAACTTAACGCAATAGCCCAGAATTTTTCAATATTCCCTTTCACATAATAGTATTTTACATTAAACAAGGCTCTTGGTGTTGGCATCGGCCCACCATTGCCGCTCAAAAGTCCGCGCTAGACTCGTGAATCGTTTTTTTGTATAATATTACTTATTTTCAATAAGTAATATTATACAAAAAAAAAAAACAGTCGATTGCACGAAAATATGGTCAATTTTTACCAGATCGCAAATGACTGCAAACTGCACCTATTCGGGCCCGCGTTTACAGTTGTACGTAAGGCCCCTGATCTGGAGCCAAAACTAACGCCGAGTCACATACAATTGGAAATTATGTAGCATCACTGGGAAAAGCGAATCGTGGAAATTTTAATGATATCACATGAATTACGTTATGTGGGATATTTTTAACATTATTCTGTTTCTAACATTGATTTAAAATTACTAAGTAGTGAATAACATTAAATTCGTTCTCACGAGATGTTTGTAATTTGTTTTAACACCACGACCGTGAAAACAAAGCAGTGATGAATTATTATATTGTATCGTTTTACAAACAAAAAATAGTAGATTTTACAACGAGATCATAAAACAAGTCAATTTAGCAGAGACGTTTAACAGCCCGAGCCGAAGTCGAGGGCGGATATCGTCGACGATAGAATAGATTTTTTGCACGATATATATACACACAGCTTTTCACTTTAAATGCGAAGAAATAAAAGTGATATTGGAAGTATTATTAAGAAATGGAACTCTTTAATTATAATGAAGACTAATTTAAAAAAAAAATTCCCTGAAATACCCTGATCTCTGGGCATTATTAAAGTTTAACTTTAATAATACCCTTATAATAATAATATAATATTAACGCAGGGGCGGCTTTATGGCGAGCCGTCGGTGAGTGGCGACACCGCGTACCCCGATTCCATGGGGCTAAATGAGACCCCTGACCCCTGGCTTGTCTTAACCGGCCGTCCAGGGGTGGAAACCGCAAGAGCTAAGAACCTAAGCTCCAGGGTGGAAGTGTTAAAGGGCATAACGCCGGGAGTAGCTCTTAGTGAAAGTGCAGCACACCTCTCTACACCCTAAGCCACCCACGCCGATGTTGCCCCTCTGGTGCCAAGATACGGCAGCCTTTATGGGGGGCCCATTCAGTGGGTGGCTAGTCATCACCTGCCTAAATATATTTTGAGATGAGACAGGATGAGGCAGGTGCCGTTTCTCATTCTATAGATCTGTTATTCCATCCACAAGTTGTTCACCTCAATAGCCCAGACTTTTTTAATCCTATACTGTACAATAGTTTCATATTCCTTTTTATACATATTCCATAATTGTATTTTTTATATTCAAAAGGGCCTCTTGGTGTTGGCTTCGGCTCCACCAATGCCTACCAAATGTCCGGGCTAGACCCGAGAATGTAATTAAATAAAGTGTCATAATAATATTTATTCTAACGCAGGGGCGGCTTTATGGCGAGCCGTCGGTGAGTGGCGACACCGCGTACCCCGATTCCATGGGGCTAAATGAGACCCCAACTCCTGGCTTGCCTTAACCGGCCGTCCGGGAGTGGAAACCGCAAGAGCTAAGAATCTAAGCTCCAAGGTGAAAGTGTTAAAGGGCATAACGCCGCGAGTAGCTCTTAGTGAAAGTGCAGCACACGTCTCTACACATTCCATAATTGTATTTTTTATATTCAACAGGGCCTCTTGGTGTTGGCTTCGGCTCCACCAATGCCTTCCAAATGTCCGGGCTAGACCCGAGAATGTTACTGAATAAAGGATAATAATTCAATAATAATAAGTGGCATTGTGAACTATATATAATTGATGTCTAGGTATGTACAACGACCCTTGGACGTTTTTTTTTACTGTTTTAACTTAGAGATTGTGACTCTATAGGGATTGTATCTCGATGGCTTGTGGCCAAATGATGTGAACACATAAACTGACCGGCCGTCGTTTCCATAAAACATACAGAGTTGATATACGGTTAACCGCGATTCAAAGTCAACGTCTAAATTTAAGCGTCAGCTGGAAGCCAAATGTTTCCGCGGAAGACATTTATCAGGGAGGGAAGACGGATTGCCCCCTCCATCACTGCAAAGAGTAACATGTATTAACTGCTTTCCTTGTTTGATATGATGAGGAAATAGTTGATGTCAGTCCGTTGTACGACGACGCGGATTGTAAAATTCATCATATTAGCGTTTCAAAAAGGGTGTCTACAACTTTAAGGTTGCCTGGAAGAGATCGCTTATAGCGATAAGGCCGCCAATTGTGTCACTAGTTTTTAAGTTGTTTTTTATGTTACCTACTATGTACGTATGTAATTCTTGGTGTGAACAATAAAGAGTTATCTATCTATCTATCTACGAGAGGTAGCTACGGGCTGGCAAAGCACCGTCAACACCGTTAGTGTTGCAGGTGCCAATAGGCGGCGGTTCTGCTTACCATCAAGCGGAACGCATGCTTGTTTGCCGCTCTTTTTATAAAAAAACACACGCACATCACTTAGTTTAATTTTAATCTTAAGTTTTTATCTTATCTTCTTTAGCCTTTGCCCAGCAGTGGGACAGTAATGACTAAAAAATAAATCCGGCCAAGTGTGGGTCGGGCTCGCGCACTGAGGCTTCCGTACTACACAAATTGTTAACTACTAAAGTACAAAAAAAGTACAGCAAAAAGACATCTTAAGAAAATATCTATATAAATAAAAATTTATCGCCAAAATGTATGTACGCGCATAACTTCCAAACAACTACACCAAATTGTTTTTTTTTGTGTTCGTTACTGTCAGGACAAGGTTTGTAATTTTTTTTTTTATCGATCTGTTTTTTTTCGAACTTATACTACGCGGGCGAAGCCGCTGGCAACAGCTAGTTTTAAATAATCTTCAATCATAAATAAGTCTATTTTATTATCTTTAAAGAGCTTTGCAATGAAAAATGGTTTTAATATTGCAACTGACATTATGAAATTAATTCAGACGAACTCTGATCCATTATAAGTTTAAATCCAATTGCACAATTTTAAGAACCCATTTATAAAATCCAGAAATAAAACCTACAAATCAATCACACGGTAAAACAAACACATTGCGATCAGGGTCGTAGCTAGGTGGGGGCAACTTTAATACAAAGCACACGATTCTAATATCTCATTTTCTAAAGTATAGTGACAGCACTAATATCACCTGTATTTTTTTAATCAATCAAAGAAGACACCCCATAACGTAATTAGTCAATTAGCTAAATTATGTATCTCTAATAATTTTGAATAAGACCTAAAAACGGTATGAGGAAACTGAAAATGAGGAAGCTGAAACAAAATTTTATTCGTATAAGAATTAGGGTCTGGCAAAAAAAAACAAAGATCGTTTTGTTTCGTGGTGATAATTTTCGAAAAACATGTCGAAGCAGTTTTTAAGGTTCTGTACCCAAAGGGTAAAACGGGACCCTATTAAAGACTCCGATGTTCATCTGTCATCAGAGATACATCTCATGAATCGTGATAGTTAGACAGTTGTAATTTTCACAGATGATGTAATTCTGTTGCCACTATAACAACAAATACTAAAAAATAGAATAAAATAAATATTTGAGGGGGGCTCCTATACAAAAAACGTTATTTTTTTGCCGTTTTTATAGATAATGGTACGGAACCCTTTGCGCGCGAGTCCAACTCTCACTTGGTCGGTTTTATTTTATGGCGACTTTCCTATTCGATTAATTGTTTTATCCTCCCCCCCCCAGCCCCTCTTCTAACTCCGTCCCTGCTCACATTAGTCCGAAACCGAACTTAAACAAGTGAAATCGGGCGTGCGTCGTCGGTGATCTATTTCTGAGTTGTTAGTAAGGAAGCCGTGGCCTTGCTAACACCAACATTACGATATTTGTTACTGGAACCGTAAACAAATTATTTGACAATCTGTTATTTTACGAGGTTTCCCATTTTCGTGTATTACTTCACAGACAGAAATGAACGGCCGACATGAAATCGGTCAGAGTCTGTAGGCACTTATCCAAACTATATTCTCGTGCACTATGCGTATGCTTCGACCAAAATAAAATGAATGGACGGGCCCAGTAGAAGCGCATTTTTGAAGATTACAAAATGAGCGCCAGCTCTCATTTCGTTTCAGTCGGTCTCTAGCCGTAGGAAGTGAAACACGAGTCTATTGATACGCGATAACGAAACATCTGACAAAATTATGAATTCGTATGCTTTACCGAAGTGTAAATACACAAATAAAACCGATATCTATTTTTTGTAACAAATATACTGTACATTTTTATAATTAGGTGTTGAAGTATATGTCCGACGATTTTGACTCGTTTTTACTGATCAAGTTCAATGGTTAGGGCCCGTCCATTCATTTTATTTTGGTCGAAGTGCGTATGCACTCTCTCATTCGCACACTATAGGGCGACCAATTTACCTGTAAAGGAATGGAGGACCATCGTATTTTCTGAACAAAACCGAAAGTCTCTAATGGGAATTTTAGTCCACTCAATTGGCCAATTCTATGGATAAAGTGGCCGCTCTGTAATAGGTGTCTTTACGAAAAATGCATACTTTTTCAAGAGTGTGCTATTGTCGGGAAATATCATGAGAAATAATGCGTAGAGCAGATCTATTACACATATTACCAGCTTTGATAAAACCATAGTACCAATGTATGTACGGTATTTTATTGACAAATTTGACATAGGTAAAAATTATATAATAAAAAAAATATAAACTTTCAACCCTTTTTTCCTCCCTTAATCCGGTCTGCGCAAAATAACATAACCTTTATTTCAATCTGGTCATAGCTAAGCATATTCGTGAAAATAGCATTTAAATCCGTCCAGTGGTTTAAGAGATGTGCGTGGACAAATAAACAAACACGCAGACAAAAATTGTCTTAACGTGTTCAGCTGCTTATTTTGTGTATTTTTTTTATATATCTCGCAATTATAAGTTTTTTTTATCTCTACGTTTTTATTATATGTATAAGTAGATATAGATGTACAGATATAGATGTATAGATATAGAAAACGCGTTGCAAAAAAGCGAGGTATGTGGTTTTATCGATTCTAAATGTCATATTTGACATTGCTTTTCGGCAAAAACAAGTTTATCAGGCATGTTTGCGGACGCTCACACTGCCTGTTTTCATTCAATCATGAGATCGCGAGCCGCGTCCTTGGTGCGCAGAGTTGGGGCCAGCTCTAACACCATCCTGAGAATGATTGCGGCCAGGTTAGACTGTACTTTCCTCCGGCATTGTTGTGAGAGACATGTACCGGTACTGATGCCGGAGAGAAGGTACTAGTGATTCTACCTGACATTATTATTGATTTTTTTTGTGTATTTAATTTTTATTTAATTTGACATGGTACATAATAATTTCTTTTTTAATTAATTTCTTTCTGTGACATAATTTCATTTTGTATTTTAATTTTATTTGTGATTTGTTAATGTATGGCATAACTATGGGTATTTTAGCCTGAAATAAATGAATTTGAATTTGAATGGCAAATGACAAATTTGTCGATCGATAAAATAACAAAAATCCTGTCATATCTGCAATGCAAGTATGTATTGCAGATACGACTAGATTTTTGTTCAGTTCAGCCAGATCTGTAATAATAATTCTTCATTACATATTTCAGATTTGTCGGTTTTCCACAAACACGACAATATATCGCACTCAGACTCAGTTGAGTCTTGCCTTTAGTCTGTGGCCAGCTTATGATTGGCTGGTTTAATAATTGACGCTGTTTTCTACGCGTGAGGTCACCCTGCATCGAAGCTCAAATAGTTCGCAGATAGTGGTATATTGGGGTCGGATGTCAGTGGCTATAAAACGGCACTGCCGAGCATCACAGTCAAGGCTGGTCATGACTCATACAATAATCTAAGAACATACATATCTTCTTAGATTATTCTATGATAATGTGTTGTGGTATTGGGTTGGCATTGCATTAAGCTAGGCTGTCGTGCAATTTGTCGTCAATTTAATGAGGCATGCGTGAATTAGCTAGTAATCCATTGGCAACGATATTTGCTCACCATAGGGCGGCCCCTTTGCTTGATTGACACCTGTGGCATAAACATTGTCTTTCAGCCCTAAATATAATCAGAAACGTGGTCTAATAGACGACCTGGCGAGTAACTTGCTCTAGTATTTAAACAAGTGGCAAAACGCCTGATGGTAAGCGATCACTGTATTTTTGTATTTGCTTTAAGGTAAATAAAACTGTAAAACATACAAGCCTCAAACTTGGCAAGATAAACACACTCTAAAGTATAACAACACATAATAAATAATAGCCAAGTATGGGTCGTTGGCAAATTTCTGTCTATTCTTGTCTATGTCTTTCTGTCCAAGCGGGCTACCATGCGCACCGCGACAGGGTTTTGTCGACTCTTTTTGTCGTGCCAAAGCGAGACAGGCGTATATAAAACCGTAGGCACCTTGTAGCGTTCTCGCTCGACAGGGCGACGACAAGATTATGTCGCGGTGTGCATGTTAGCCATGCAAGTTAAAATTGTAGGGCGCGGTCGGTACTTGAATGTTTGACCGCCTGGGCGTGATGTTATCTTTTTGCAATACTTTTTCTATTTTGTGGTGGTGCGCTCAGTGCGCTAGCTCAACTCGCACTTGGCCGGTTTTTACAAGCTTTTATTTGACTTGCAGTGTATGTTTGTTCGGGTGGAATTTTAGACCAGTTATACTCAACCGATTGAGCTGAAATTTGGCATACTTTTTGCCATAAGTTTGGTGACAATACAAAGTTATGGAACCATCTGGTCTGATGACATAAGGTGACAGAAGGTGGCCATAGGAGTTTAGGTTCGTTGAATTTGTCTTCCCAAGCATTTTGGTCCTTGGATGGCGATTTTTTATCTTCGCTAAAGCTAAAAGATTGTTTTTTTATTTTTTATATTAACTTTTTCAAATTGAAATTATTTATTAACATAAAAACGAACATGCATTTACATTTGTGTAACAAGATTGAATAAAATTACAATTATTACAGCGCTATTTACACCATGTCAAATATACAAGTGACAGTAACATAAATTATAATAACTATTTTGTTAATTAAAATAGATATTATTAAATCTCTATACTCACAATTTCTCTCAGTATAAGACTTCTCCGCGTAGTTGTTATATCTCGCGTTGCTCAGGTCGTCCAGTAGACTGTCCAACTCGGTCAAATTGCCTCTACCCGTTCTTCCGTAACCTGATGCAGAACATGAATATGACTGTAGATTATTTTAGAGATTGTACAAGCGCGAGAGTTTAAATCGACAGAAATCTACCATATACTAAACACTGGCTATTTAGTATATGGATAGTAGATTTCTAGTATTTCTAGTATTTAGTCTCATGGTAAATTATAGTGCACTGCTTTATTGTTGACGGGGGATATCTTCACAAGATATGGCTGTTTTGAGGTGTAACCAGGTTACGTGGGATTGCGCCTACTAAAATCCTCCCGGTAGCCTGTTCCAGTGCCTGGAGATCCTGGGAGAATGCCAGGATCTCCAGGCACTCAGACATGCAGAGGAACGCATCGGAGCCCGCTAGTATTGCGTAAGCCTAAGGTCAGTTCAGTAAAGTGCATTTTGCTGTACCGACCCTCCACACTCATAAGCGAAGGTGGCCGAGCATGAGCGATGGTAGCCAAGCGACATGTGCACTTTACAATCTGACGGTACCCGGTTCGATCCTCGGCCGTGCACCAATGACTTATTTAATATCTTAGAAGCTAACAGGCAGGAAATAACGATGCCGTATTCCATTGCTTCGGCAACAGGGGCCGTACCGTCACGTGTTTTAAGCGATTTTGTTTAGGTGTTTGCGAAAAGTTGCGCGACCGCAAACCGTATCTCGGTGCGTTAAGGTTCTTGTTCGCGTGATTTTTCGCAATGATCTAAACTGAATCGCTCAAATGCCACCTGTCTCAGTCCTGTGCTAATCTGATCCAGACTACAATATGGCTAATACACATTTTGTACACCACTCTTACACGGATTCAGTCTTGTCCAGACCCGTGATTTTTGTGTCATAGAGTTTTTGACCCGCTAGTTGTTTTTCATCATCATAACACGTTCCCACGGCTGGGACACAAGCCTTCTCTCAGAGAAAGAGGATGGGCCGTATGCCGTAAACCACCATGCTGGCCCAGTGCCTGCTGTAGAATGTCATATGTCTTTCAACTCTTGAGGTTCTTGGACTATCGGTTTCCTCACGGGGTTTTCCTTCACCGTTTTTGAGGGATGGCATCGAAACTGCACATAATTTATTGAAGCACTGATTAATACCACGAACCGGAAGACGCAGCGTAGGTAGGTGTACAAGATGGACCGACGACTTGAGAGAGTCGCGGGCATCCAGTGGATGCAGATGGCAGGATGTCGTTCAGTGTGGAGGTTAACAGGGGAGGCCTATGTTCAGCAGTGGACGTCTTCTGGCTGATGATGATGAGTGATGCTGTCAGATTGTGAAGCGCACATGCTACCGCTCAGCCAATATCACTCAATTTTTTTACACCGCTAGAATTATTCGTAAAACCAGATTCTCTATTCATACCTGTAGCATTGTTCGCATAACTAGGCGTGTGCGGGCTTGCTGAAGTATACGAGGGCGTGTGAGGACTGACGTTGCCAGTGTTGTAAGAAGGCGTGTAGCTGTGACTGCTCTGGGTGTACTTCGATGGAGTGATCTTCTCGAAGGAGCTCGTGTTCTGGTAGGTCGGCTGCGGAATAAATAGAAGGTTATATAGATCTGAAATTGATTTGGCTCAAAATGTACATAAGTAAAATAAGTATTTAGTTAGAAGCTATAAGAATATAACATACCTAACTATTGTCAACAAAACATTGTTTCAAAATCCCGAAGCGCTATTCAGCTTGATAATCGTAAAGAAATTTACCGCCATCTGTATCATTTTTGACGAACCCTACGTGGGTTTGGGATCTTGGACGAGATCCAAAAGTGAAATCTTGTTAGCATTTACGACCAATTGCTTTGTAAATAAAGTTATTGGACAGCTCACTAGGTGGCGCTTTTCTTTACAACAAATTTTAAAATAGAACCAAAATAAATCTACGGTACCTTAAAAATAAATTCGCAGACAAATTGCTTAACGATTTCTTAACAGCTTTAATAATTTAACAAGCAAAAGTTTGTGTATGTATTTGAGTGTATGTACTTTACATCCAAAATTTACTACAGATTTGGATGAAATTTGGTATGGATGAAGGCACACCCCTCCTCCTTGCGTCGATTCCCCAATGCTGGGGGTCGTGACCCATCACGGCACACACATGAAGGCACACAGGCTAGGGTTTATTGCTGACAGAAATTAGTGTATACAGACTACATAAACTATAATAATGCTTACAATAAGTAAGCTAAATATTGGAGACAAAGGCAGTGACCTTATTGGCCCATTAGAGTGGGCGGCAATACCCTTTGTTTCCTGTTTACTGGCAATGATTGTAAATTAGTAAAACGATTCGTCTTTGATATGATCTCATTTGATTAGGACGAGATTGCTCGCCAACACCATTAACTTTCAATTTTGTATCTTTGACCGTGGCCAATTGCCAAAGAATTAAATTCTTACCGAAGAAGGTTTCGCATAATCCGAGGATATGTTCCTCGATCCGTTGATGGATCCGTATCCTGTGGAGGTGGGAGAGCTAAGGCTGCCTCCGGGGGAGCTCAGCCTGCCTGGGGAGCCTCCCCTGCCGAGAGGAGAAGTGGTGCGTCCACCAGGGGAGCTAGTTCTGCCGCCAGGGGAGCCTGTGCGCCCACCCGGGCTGCCAACCCTGGCTCCAGGGTTGATGGAGTTTTGTAGATCGGCAAGCAGGGCATCTGGAATTTGACAAATGGAGCTGTTTAGCAAAATGTTAATAAAAAGTCTAGGGTATCATCTTCTCGAAAGTATAATGATAGGCAAATTTAAGGGTAAACTGTGTGGAAAGAAGAAAAATTTATTGCGCGCCATTCTCGGGAGTGACAAAGTGGGACCAGGCGGCACCAGTGGATGAGATCCAACACAGGCAGAAGAGAGTCCAACACATCCCAGATATGGCCAACGGGACCATATCAGACCACGAGTGTGCTCGATTCATCGACCAGGGTACTTGCACAATTTTTAATTACCCTAGGCTGTGTCCTCCAGACCCCGTCTCGGCAAGGAGGTTCACCTCGACGCCGATTTTCCCACCTCCCGTTCTATAGTTTCCTATAGAACGAGAGGTGGAAAAATAGGCGTGGTGTCCCTGGTAGCCCAGACAGTAGTGGGGTTTGTTAGTTTGGGGTCAGATGACCGTGTGTGCAAAATTATCCCGGATATTTATTTAAGTATTAAATTATTATTTTTACATCAAAAATTGGCCATTCGTGAAACGACTTTTCGCTTAATACAAGATTGACGTTCGTCGAGATGATTGGTAGATATAACTCTTTAATGTAATGGCACATGTTGTTAAGAAGACGTTTGCTAACAGTATATTTTCATTACATGAAGTAGAGACGCCGGAAGAAGACGAAAGCGTATCCCATAAGCTATTTAGCTTGATTATTATTACTGTCGTTCTGTACCAAGAAACAATAAGCATGAATGAGATACGAAATCAGAAATAAAAGCAAGTATTTTATGATGTAAGTGAATTTGGACCTTTGATGAAAGATTTGGGAACACACGCGATGAAATTGGTAACGCCTTTATTCAGTGGCGTAGTCATCATCATCATGTTCAGCCATCTTAGTCCATTGCTGGACATGGTTCAATGGCTCCCAAGGCACGCCACTCAGTCCTATCTTTTCGTCTACAGCTCCTGCCAGCTGCCTTACGTATATTGTCACTCCATCAAGTCTCAGGGCGTACTACAATACGTTTTCCCGTACCACCAACTCGTGGTCATTCTAAAAATACGCTAGGCCATCTAGCGGCCATTGTAAGTTCTTCAGCGATTTAGACACTAAGACGATGTTGTCTGCAAATCGTGACAGAAGCACTCGCTATAGATGTATATTATCAATGCATATTATTTTTTTGTATGTTTTTTTTTTTCTGACACAAATAAACAATATCTATGTGCCTATGAACAATAATATCGGGGAGAAACATCCTCTTGAATCACGCCTCGTTGCAGATTAAAATGTTGTGGCGAATATGTGTCTATGAACAATAATACCGGGGAAAAACATCTCCTTAGCTAACGCCTCGTTGCAGATGAAAATGTTGTGGCGATTATGTGCCTATGAACAATAATATCGGAGAGAAACATCCCCTTGACTCACGCCTCGTCGCAGATGAAAATGTTCTGGCGAAACATAATTTAGTCATCGTGTGATTATAGTTATAAGTTATAGGTCTAGAATTTCTTTCAGTGTGAGTAAACACATGGTAATCAGGTAAACTTAACCTTGCGGGTTATATTACATAGTCATAGATAAATGCATCATTATGATTGTGAAATAAACAATGCGTAATAGGCATACCTAGCTGGTCGTGTAGAGGTTGTATTATGTATGATGAAAGACTACGCTTAAATCTCAGAAATGAAACCAGGATTATTAAGATATTTGAGGATTTATTATAATATCACAATAATGTCCTATTTGCTTTACAGCTCGATATCAAGTGCCAGTCTTAAATTCAACTGACAATTATCTATTGGTGACGAGTATCTGTCAAAGTCAATGTTACCGTTTGAAACGTCATTACTATTGTATCTGTTAACAGTCAACAGATGCTCGTCACCACAGAGCATAAATACTTTTACATTATGGTTCATAATAATATTAGATACAAATGATTATATACTCGTAAGTAAAGTAATAGTCATACAATATGATAGCGAGATTAGCGACTATATGACCAAAGAAAAATATCGGAAAAATAAGCGAGGGTTGTTTCATACAATCTAATAATATCCGTCTTTAGTTTTTCCATTTGAAAAATAACATAAAAAAATACAGGACTCTGTCGCTTAAACAAGCTGTACGACCCTACCCAGAATGAGCGATGCCACAAATTTAACAATAACAATATTGTTAGTAACATTTCCTGGAGTGTTAACAAATAGCAAATGAAATTGCGGGTACAGCTAGTATTAATATAAAAAAATCTTCAAAATATTCATAATGCATATATGAACAAAACAGTCTTCACTCAGTGATTTTGTATTTTCAAAATGGTGAAATGTCATAGCTGCACGCCTTTAGCTGCCCCTTACAGCGAATTGGATAACTATCCAATTCGATAGGTATAGAAACCAAGGCCCAAAAGTTTATAAGGCCAAGTTTATAATACTAGAGTGATGTGATTGGACTGCCATGAACTGACTCACACATGGAAATAAACCCGAAGTTTTCTAGAAGTTTGCTATTTTTCTGTTACCTAATACCTACTGGTCACGCCTCCGCTACGCGTATATGGTAAGATTGAAAGCATACATTTTGGGTTATCTTCAATCAGATATGGAAATCAAACTAATACTAGTTCTTCGTCCCGCCCTGAGACTTCGCGACCCCGCTATCTTCGCAACATCATCAGCCAATTAACGTCCACTGTTGGACATGGCTTCCCTCATAGAGAGGGGTGTTGCCATAATCCCCACGCTTGGCAGGCGGCTTGGGGATCGCAGTACGTTCACCATGTACTATTAGGACGCTGCTGCCCATCCTCCGGTGGTTCTGGTCGCAGTTTTAGGATATACCCGGGTCAATCTTCGCAACAACACGAACGAATTCGCCCATAATTTATCTTAAGAAAATTATTGAATTGAACTACTTGCTTACAAATTTTCATGAAGATCAGATCAACGATATGCGAATTAATATACAAACAAAACAAACACACAAAAACGCTGACTTGTCCCATTAGAATCTGAGACTTCTTTTCGCTCGATCGGAGTATCTTTCTGTCTGCCCCATACTCACGAGTCGGCTGAACTGATATTGATGAAATGTGGTGTGACAGTTGTGTACGTCATGGAGAATTATACTTTTTATTCCGGAATTATGAAAGACTCGAAGATTCGAAAATTGATGGAAAATTGCGTACAGCGGACTAAGCAGCATATTGTATCCATTTAAATCCATTTGTGTGATGAACATTTGTGTTTGTTCTATGTCTGGGTGTTAATATCTATAAGGTCGGGGAAAAAGTTTCTTCGTATTTTATAAACAAATTCAAGACATATTTTTTTCAAGTTTAATTACATTTAATTATAATATATATGTACCATTTTGTTCGATAACTTGTTGCCATCTTTTAGGTAGTGACATGACCCCGTTGCTGTAGAAATTTTGGGAATTCTGATCAATAAAATGCAACAAGTAGTTTTGACAGTCCTCTCTTGATGTTAATCTAACACTACCCAAAGAATTCTGAAGAGATCGAAACAGGTGGAAATCTGAGGGTGCAAGGTCAGGGCTATGTGGTGGATGCATTAACACTTCCTAACCAAGCTCTCTAAATTTTTGCTGAGTGGCCAAAGATGTGTGCGGTCTGGCGTTATCATGATGAAAGACCACACTCTTTATGTTGATCAATTCCGGCCGTTTTTTCTCAATTTCTTGTTTGAGTCTCATCTGCTGTTGGCAGTAGAGATCCGAATCGATGGTTTTGCCCGGCGGTAAATGCTCATAATGAACGATGCCCTTCCAATCCCATCATACACACAGCATCACCTTATTACGTGTTAATCTGGGTTTCGCTACAGTCTGTGGTGCTTCACTGCCCTTTGACCATGATCGTTTGCGCACATTCTTGTCGTAGGTGATCCATTTTGCATCACCAGTGATCAATCTTTTCAAAAACGGTTCGGTTTCTTTACGTTTCAATAGAGAATCGCAAATGAGTACACGATTCATTTGGTTTCTTTCAGTGAGCTGGTGTGGCACCCAAATATCGAGTTTTTTTGTATACCCAGTTATTTTCAATTGGGTCAAAACTGTTTTGTGGTCAATCCCCAGGTCTTCAGCTACGTCGTAACTACTAATATGCCGATCTTGGTCCACTTTTTCAGAAATGGCATCGACTTTATCCGTAACAGGGCGACCAGAGCGAGCTGCATCTTTGACATCAAAATTCCCGGACTGAAAACGCTTGAACCAACATTGTGCTACTCTTGATGACACTGCATTAGGTCCATAAACGTCACAAATTTTATTCGCGGCTTGTGTCGCATTTTTCAGTTTTTAGTAATAAAATTTCACAATATATCGAATTTCTTCGTTAGATTCACTCATTTTATCGAACAAAAAAACAATTGAAAAATGGCGGGAAATTGCTTTTTACTTTTTATATTCCTTTTTTAAAATGTCATATTTTTAATGGTATCAAAACCAGCCAGATACAAACAGTACAACCCATGAGATTTTTACTACAACTTTATACATACAAAATACGAAAAGACTTTTTCCACGACCTATTATTTAAGTATGTATTTAAAAATATATATATGTATGTATATCAGTCTCTGGCTGCCATATTACAAGCTTTGCTTAGTTTGGGGTCAGATGACCATGTGTGCAATAATGTCCCAGATATTTATTTATTTATTTTATTTATTTTAAATGATACAATATAAGGTAGACAAAAATTAGACAAAACAAATTATAAAAAAAATTACACCCAGCAGGATTCGAACCTGTACCATTCGAGTTTACGTCCCAAGCACTCTACCTGCTAAACTACGGTAATTTCAAAAATGTGGAACAATACTTCAATATTAAAATACTAAAACCAATCTATCCGTTGTCGATCGGTCTATTAATTATGACGTTTATAATAAATATCTCGAATAATAAACATTATAGAAGAATATAATTATATTTATCAACAATAATTAATATAAATACAGCAGATATACCGTAGCTGTCTATTGACACAGCCGCGCAAACAGTGGCATCGTGTGTTTGCTCCATGACATCATGTTCGAAGTAAAAGGATCAACTAATTGAACTTAATAAATGCGAATTTGACGCGAATTAATACTATTATTTCTGTGCTATTATAGACCAACCTTTGGAAAGTCGAGTGACGGAGCCACTCGCGTATTTTCTGAACGAAAATTATGGTCTTGAATGATGAATTGTAGTTCTTTCATCTGGCCACATTTATTGATAAGTTGGGTTGTACTGTATTAGAACTATTAATACCAAATAATAGCAACAGTTATATAACCCCGGTAACGGCTATAGTAATGGATAAACCTTGATTCACATCACGCAGAGTTCACATCACACCGTTTGGGCGCGGACTGACCCTGACATTCATAATAGTAAGTAAGATCACTGATAAACGATCCGGTCAGTTTTCGGACCCTGACCGTCATTTTACAACTGAGCGCTACCGTGGGTCAGATGACTCGTTAAATTGTAGGTCCCAGTTATTTGCGATATAACTGTTAAGCCAAGTCAAGCTTTTGGGCGGCCTAAAAATACTGACATAAAGCCGGCCATCCAGCCTGTACGCAAAAAAAAGTTAAAAAAGCAAAGAGATTGGTAATCAGTTTGTTATTAATATTAACAGAACGCTTTCTGTGTGTTATGCTCTTTGCTTTTCTTAACTATTTTTTTTGCGTACATGCAGGCTGGATGGCCGGCCTTTGTCACTATTTTTAAGCCGCCCAAAGGCTTGACTTGGCTAAACAGTAAAAAAAAAAAAAAATTTGGGCAGAACTACGTCTGTCGCGTCAGCTTGTTAATCAATAAAAAAACCAACAGAAGAAAAGATTTTTATTAACAATTACAAATTAAAAAGTGATTACCAATCTCATTGCTTTTTTTTAAACTTTTTTTTTGCGTACAGGCTGGATGGTCTGCCTTTACGTCAGTATTTTTAGGCCGCCCAAAGGCTTGACTTGGCTTAACAGTAATCATATATTTTTTACGCAGGACGTCTGCTGGGTCAGTTTGTTTATCAATAAAAAAACCGACAGAAGAAAATATTTTAACAATATTTCAAGGGCCTCTCAAAAGATCAATTAATAGATTTCTCGCTTCATAATTACCGCTTATTGAGAGCGTTGAGCGAATCCTTGATACTGGCTATAGAACTAGTTTGCTTTTCGGAGGGTTCAATGGCTCTTTAAGCCATTTCTGCATCACTCAATCATAAATCCTTTGGCTCATGAAATAAATCCCAAAATGCTCTATCAACCATTGTTTACAAGCCTGTGTAGATAAGCGAATTTGTGTAAGAGGTAGTGTGCCTTTTAGAAGACAAGATATAAATGAATGGATCCTTGATCGTACAACGAAATTGCTGTCTTGTTTACGGGAATTACAGAACGTTTTTTATTATTAAGGTCATTTTAATCAGGAATTGTTGTAGAAACAAATAGTGCAACAGATGTCCCACATAGCTGTAGAGGAACTTGTATTATAATGCATCCTACTTTCTGCTTCTATCCATAGTTATCCTCGTTTTTAACAGACTTCAAAAAAGGATTAATTCGTATTTTTTTTAATGTTTGAACCAATTAAAAAAAAAATAGGATATGCTTTCTGATTGGTCCCATAGAAATTTTATAAAAATCGATTCAGTAGTTTGGCTTCTAAATTAAAATATTTTTTGTTGATGATTTGATACTGTCAACCGAGTCACTTAAATTGCATATTTATCAAATTTTGTGTGAAGTCGGTTTTTTAAATTGATAATTGTTTAATTAAAGTAAAGGCATTTACGAGTAGTTGCCCGAGTTAAAAATGGCCCTTGTTAAATAATTATGCGTCATCGTAAATATGTTGTATTTTGCCCACGGCTTTACTCGCGTATCGAACAAAACATAGTCTATGACAATCATGACTAATGTTGCTTTCAGAATCAATTCTATAGTTCCGGAGATTACCTCAAACAAAAAAAAAACGTACAAAGTCAAGCAAACTTTACTTCTGTATAATATAACTGAGAAAGAAGGGAATTACCTAGTCCTTCGCAAGCTTCAAAGACCTCGGCGTAATCAGCGTCAGTCGACGTGATCCTCTGGGTCGAGGCTGTTTTATATATTTTCCCGTAAACGTCATCGTTAACAGTGTAATGCGTCTTCGAAAACTTCGCCATGATTCTTCGGAAATCTCGATTCACACTTCACTCCGAAAAGGTCACAGGAAACTGGTCGGCGAGGATTCGCGAGAAACAACATAAAAATAAAAACAATACGTTATCCGATCCAAGGGCAGAAGGGATTCTAAATTTAAATATCTCCTTTGAGTGAGACAGGAAAGGCGGCGCGGGCACCTCTCTTATGGACTAATGCAGGACTGATTCACGACATGCGCAGGCGCAGACCGCAAAAGCGCTCAAAAACGTATTGTTCACATAAATATTTGCTATTCTTTATTCGTCGAACCGAGCAGTCTGTTACTCAATATTCTTCATCACACTAATTTTATTGATACGAACGTAATTCCTCTCTGGTTCTTTCATTTTCACAATTAAACTGCTGGGTAAAATTTGACTAAGAAGTAGGGTGCATTACGAGGACAGCTACATTTATGATGAGATACTTTTATAGAGGAAGGCGAAGGTAATTATGTTGTTAAAAGTTTAATTCCAGTCGAGGATAATGGAGTGGTCCTTTCCGATGCCAAAGAGCATGCTGTTAATAATACGATTTAGATAAGTCTTGTCCAGCGAAACCTGTTTGTTGAATAACACATAAACATAAGTTACGAAATCCAGCGCTTATTTGGCAGGAAAACTTAGTTTGATTGATTATTTTTAAGGACTTTTGAAACTATTGTACTTATGTGAATAGGCATTTCAAATATTATCCCAGAAAAAAAACACATAACGCCTTCTTTGCACTAAATAGAGCGCTCTAAGAGCTGAAAGGTATAATAATAATGCCTTTGTAGTGAATGAAGAAATTGAGAGAAGGTTCTGCAGCGCTTGAATTGCTAAAAGGTGTGACACCATACACGATCGCTGACGGTGCATAGATAATGAAGAACAGCTTGGTGCGTCACAGGTGATGCTTGCAACAAGGAATTCGACCGTTGGGACTTCAATGGATATTCGAAATTGTTGATCTATGCATCATGGGATTACCGAAACTATATTTAATCGAATAATCAAGCGATGTATGTTTGTATGTTCCCTGTGGACACCGAAACGGCTGGACCGATTTTAACGGTACGTTCTAGCTGCTATTAAAAAGAATAGTACCCGCGGGTGAAACCGTGGGGCGCAACTGGTAACAAATAAACGAAACGTAATTCATACTTTGAGAGTGAGCACTAAGTTTAACACCATAGATAAGCGCTTAGGGTTGGAATTTGGATCTATTCTGGATGAGCGTTGTGGCGGTTAGGCAGTTGTATAGAGAATTTGCTAATACTAGATTTATGACATTTTTGTATTCTCGGCATTGCTTATTGAGTAACTGCGTAGTATTCACACTAGATTTGTTACTAACCAATTTGTATCCGCGAGGACGACTTCTGTTTCTAATAAGATTTTTATATTTTTAATACGCTTTTATTAGCTTGGCATGTATGTATGTATGTAACAGAATCTTTGAACTTGATTTTCAACTACTTCAAAACGTCGTACTAAATTGAGATTTTGCACTCATCAAGGATCGATGACAATGCAATAATTTAAATAGTTTGTCCCATTATCCTTACCAGGATCTTCAGGATAAGCGATATTAAAGCATGATTTTTAGTTTTTTAAACTGCTAGAATTATTTAAGTGTTCCTTAAGGTCTTCCTTTGAAATTAATAAATAATTCTTCTATTTAAGATGGAGTCAAGTAAAGTGACAATTTCTGAATCTATGGGCACCTCATTTAGCAAAACCGGTTGAGGCGTTAATGACATGCGAAAGAGATAGCTCTGGTCGTAAAGCGCGCTCTTAAGTCTGTAGGTGGGAAGCATATACCCATAAATACCCGCTAACTAAAGTACCCTCTATATATGCCTTCCTTTATAAAAGTATCCCATGTAGCTGTCGTCGTAATGCACCCTAATTCTTAGTTTTTTTTAAATCTTAATTTTTAAAGAGGGTTTGGTCAGACATAACCGTGCAACCCCCCATAGGTCCCTTCTTAAAACTATGTCCTTCTCTTAATACAAAGCTTAACTATCTAGTATTCTGCACTCTTCTGATAAGTTATCAGCTAGCACACTGTTACACACCCAACATCTTTTAAGTTAAGGTTACTATACTGGTGGAAATCGAACCTTTCAGCCTATGTCCGGATACCGCGTTGTCGGGTAAAATGGTTCATTTCACGTGGGCATGTGTACGAGACGTTTCCAAGGCGAGATACAGATTCTGTGACCTAAAAGTGAAAATTTCTCGTGGAAATGACGTCAAAGTGCGTACTGTATACCAGATTATTATAGGCCAATGTCGCACTGAGTTCACCACATGAATAACTCGATTATGCGAACACAGTATCTGATGTTGACGTTCTTGAATACATTATATATCACTAGCTGTTGTCCGCGACTTCGTACGCGTACCTACTGAAAAGTACGTGTATTTTATATAAAAACTAGCTGCACCCCGCGGTTTCACCCACGTGGTGAAGAAAACTATGATGATGATTAAAAATACGGACTATACTCATACCTACCAAAAATATATTTAAAAAATCATAAAAATCGTCAAGCCGTTTCGGAGTACGACCACAGACACCGTGACACGAGATATACATATAAAGTTATATAATGACAACGAAACGTTGATATTCGCCAAAGAACCAGAGTTACCGACATAAATAATAGGTCGGGGAAAAAGTCTTTTCGTATTTTGTATGTATAAAGTTGTAGTAAAAATCTCATCGGTTGTACTGTTTGTATCTGGCTGGTTTTGATATCATTAAAAATATTACATTTTAAAAAAGAAACACAAAAAGTAAAAAGCAATTTCCTGCCCTTTTTCAATTGTTTTTTGTTTGATAAAATGAGTGAATCTAACGAAGAAATTCGATATATTGTGAAATTTTATTACAAAAAAGGGCAAAATGCGACACAAGCCGCGAATAAAATTTGTGACGTTTATGGACCTAATGCAGTGTCATCAAGAGTAGCACAATGTTGGTTCAAGCGTTTTCAGTCCGGGAATTTTGATGTCAAAGATGCAGCTTGCTCTGGTCGCCCTGTTACGGATAAAGTCGATGCTATTTCTGAAAAAGTGGACCAAGATCGGCATATTAGTAGTTACGACGTAGCTGAAGAACTGGGGATCGACCACAAAACAGTTTTGACCCATTTGAAAAAAACTGGGTTTACAAAAAAAACTCGATATTTGGGTACCACACGAGCTGACTGAAAGAAACCAAATGAATCGTGTACTCATTTGCGATTCTCTATTGAAACGTAACGAAACCGAACCGTTTTTGAAAAGATTGATCACTGGTGATGAAAAATGGATCACCTATGACAAGAATGTGCGCAAACGATCATGGTCAAAGGGCAGTGAAGCACCACAGACTGTAGCGAAACTCGGATTAACACGTAATAAGGTGATGCTGTGTGTATGGTGGGATTGGCAGGACATCGTTCATTATGAGCTTTTACCGCCGGGCAAAACCATCGGTTCGGATCTCTACTGCCAACAGACGATGAGACTCAAGCAAGAAATTGAGAAAAAACGGCAGGAATTGATCAACAGAAATGGTGTGGTCTTTCATCATGATAACGCCAGACCGCACACATCTTTGGCCACTCAGGAAAAATTTAGAGAGCTTGGTTGGGAAGTGTTAATGCATCCACCATATAGCCCTGACCTTGCACCCTCAGATTTCCACCTGTTTCGATCTTTTCAGAATTCTTTGGGTAGTGTTAGATTAACATCAAGAGAGGACTGTCAAAACTACTTGTTGCATTTTTTTGATCAGAAGTCCCAAAATTTCTACAGCAACGGGTTCATGTCACTACCTACAAGATGGCAACAAGTTATCGAACAAAATGGCCCATATATATTATAATTAAATGTAATTAAACTTGAAAAAAATATGTCTTGAATTTGTTTATAAAATACGAAGAAACTTTTTCCCCGACCTTATATTAAAATTAGCAAGTTAAAGTGGCAATGGGCAGACCACATCGCTCGTAGAATGGGGATTAATGGCGGTAACCGATGGGGAAGAAAGGTTAGAAAGATAGATAAACTCAATAGATAAGGTTCTTGAATGGAGACCACGAACCGGAAGACGCAGCCAAGGTAGGAGTCTCACTAGATGGACCAACGACATTGTGAGAGTCGTGGGCATCCAGTGGATGCAGATAGCAGGATGTCCTTCAATGTGGAGGTTCTGCAGTGGACGTCTTCTGGCTGATGATGATGATAGTAATATAAAAAAATGTTGAGATAAAGAAACCTGCGTAACAAGCTATAGCAATAAACACTTCCAGTAGCCGCGCGCGCGCATTCACCTTGATAAAGACCGCCGTATGCGGTTGAAACTATAGTCGGAGTATCCAGCCTTATCTTACGTGAGTAATTCCCGTGTATTATAAATAAAACACTTCCAGTTGTTACGAGATGAATGGAACATCCGCTGTTGTAACCACACAGACAGACAAACAGTTTAAATATTGAGGAAGTTCCGATTCTAACATTATGGCCGCGATGGATATTGTACAAGCGCCTGATGGTTTTAAAGATAGCGGTTCTGCGAGTAGATATTTTGAAATTTCAGGCACTATACTAATTAAAACACTGTTTTAAACTATCACGGTTGTTCACTACAGTTATATTATTATTTACGGGATATTTACTGTGGTAAGGTTGTGGAAGGAGCAGCTCCTTCTACGCCTTCGCAGATAGCTCCTTCCACAACCTTACCACGGTAAATATCCCGTAATTAATCATATAACTGTAAAGTCATAAATTAGTAGGTAGCGCATTCGTTTTTAACTACATCGTTGAATGATGTGCCTGGATAATATTTTGGTAGACTGCATATTTCGCACAACAATATACTCAGGGGCCGTGCTTTACGGCTAACTCTAGCCGCGGGTTCGAATTAGCGCAGTTTGCAAAATCACGCAAACGCGAACCTTAACGCGCCGAGAAACGGTTTGCGTTCGCGCAACTGTTCGCAATCACCTAAACAGAATCGTTTATAACAGCTAGCCGTAAGGCTCCAGGTCATTCAAACAAGGGAGGGCGCAAACAAGGGCGACAAACTTGGTTATGTAATTTTTTGCAATTTCACGCTCAGTGATTTTATATATTCAATAATGTAAAAATGTGTGAACGAGAGAGCTGCAAACGGAAAGAGACATCTTAAGTGACGAGACGAGCAAGTCGCGCTCGTAATGGTAAGCGCCACGTCACATAACAGTGGTATCCAACAATTAATGTCCCTACGCGGCACTGCACCACCCTCGTCACCCTGAGATATAATCTGTAAAATATATCTCTGTGCCCTGTAATTTTACTTATGTTTATTCTGTAATTTTCTACAGTAGTAAGCCAGTCGCAAGTCGCAACTACACATGATATTAATAAATAGTAAACAAACAATGCATAAAACAGTCACAATTGCGGTCCGAACCCGCAAGGTTATCGCAAGACTGTTAGCTGACACTTCGCCTTGGTCAACTGATACTGTGCTATTACAAGTTTTATGCTATTTTGAAACTTTATAGGGAGGATAGTTTAATTAAGAACAAACATACAATACAATAACTCTTTATTAAAAACCACAAAAACAAGGATAACATTACATAGTGGTTTCTATTGGATGGAATCAAATTGCGCAAAACAGTGGAGAATGGGATGAGGAAGTGAGGCCTTTGGAGGCTTAGATATAGCTATATATATATATATATATATATATAAATATCGTGTCACGGTGTTTGTGGGCGCACTCCTCCAAAACGGCTCGACCATTTTTATTTTTTTTTCTACATCACAACATAAAAAATTTTCATCACCACGCGGGTGAAACCATATATGATAACCATATAGTCATATATGACTATATGTATTTAAAAAAAATACTCTACGTTTAACTATAGATCTACGTTTGGCCACCAACTCGCCTGAATGTATGAGACGGTGTGGCCGAGGATGGGACACGTTGATCTAGAAGAAATCTATTCACTCTAGCCTTGAAGATGCCTAGTAATAATATAATATTATTTAATCTTTGGGTCCTTCCTGCCCACCATGACGCGCACACAAGAGGTTCTCTCAGAACAGGAAAATCCGACGAAGAACAGAAGTTCAAAACGTCGTCGGATAGAAATGCGTGGAGCTGGGCAGAAATTGTACGCAGGCCAAGTTATGACAGGAAGTAATAGAATGG
Source organism: Agriopis leucophaearia (assembly GCA_949125355.1). Taxonomy (NCBI): domain Eukaryota; kingdom Metazoa; phylum Arthropoda; class Insecta; order Lepidoptera; family Geometridae; genus Agriopis; species Agriopis leucophaearia. Next base: position 16,434,762 of record OX421265.1, on the reverse strand, counting down.
TAGCTGAGACAAGGTAATTAAGATCGTCGGTCATCCATCAGCGAGATGGGTCAACAACATTGTTAAAATCTCGGGTCGACTACACCCGATTAGCTAGTGATTGAGATAAATGGCAAATCAAGAGAGAAGCCTATACCCAGAAGACCCAGCAGTAAGCTATAAAAGGCTGTGGAGGATGATGATATTAGTAGTTTAAATGGGGATTATTCTTTCTGAATAATCTTCGATTTCCTTCCACAGCAAATAAAAAGCATAGATGACAAATTTCTTCCACAGCAATAGATGGCAAAACTTGTCTCGCAATTTTTGGAAATCCTATTTCGATTTACTGAAATATACTTCGAGCCTATTGATCAATGGTTGCCATAGTCACAGCTCTAGCATTTAGAAATTATCTTGATAGCCTGTACAGCGAGCCCTTTTCCCTACAACTGAATGAAGCCAAGGAGAGTACCATTGGGTGGCCAAATAATGGTCCAAATCTTAATTAAAAAAAAAACATCGACTCGAAAGAAGAAAAAGATTTAGAAATAATCAAAAGATACGTGATGAAAACAAAACAATTTAATAAAAACATGTTTTATTTGCTTTTGGAACAACCTGTATAATGTTCTAGACAGCTTTGTTATAAATGGCGATACCAACAGACTTGTATGGCTACCCGTTATCGACTATTTTGACAAGAGAACCAGACAAGACGTAGTAGCGCCCGCTTATATGGTAAGGCGTGATTTTACATTTGTAAACTTGCCTAATGGTAGATTAGATTTCTATAGCGATTTGGCGATAGTATTCACTCATACAGTCTAGTACAGAAACTGATAAATCTGATAAAGTACAAGAGAAAGAGTCAACGTTTCTTAAGGCTAACTAAGACTGGTGGAAGGTTGTGACACCTTGTGACAATATTAAGTCTATGGTATAGTATAGTAGAGGGTAAGTGAATTACCGTTTTCTATAGGTCAGTTGATATTTTTCGCGATGTCTGGGTTGGGGTTCATAATGATGGGTATTATGGATCCCTTTCGGTTTAGTACACCCTTTCTGCGTAGCCCTGTATTGGGGTTAAAGCGACTCCAATAAAAGCTCCGCGAAAGCAAATAAACCCCCTAATAAACGTATTCGACGCGATTGCGTAAGGTTTGTTTACCGTGTCAGCCCCGAACGCTCCACTAACACGTTACCGATTTAGCGCAAGGCCGTTCAATAATTATTACAACTGACTCACGACCACGATTCACTTCCACATCATTGTTACACTCACCGAGGTATGCACTGAAATCCGTGAAGTACTTCTTCCATTCCGTCGAGCGCAGTTCTGGAGGATTGAGAGGACCTCGGTCGGCGCTGTACTTCCGCTCCAGCACGGGCGAGAAGGACACACATTTGGGGGATGCAGAGCGCGTGCGCACGGAAGACATCCCTCGCGAAGGTATATAAAGCGGAACGGGTCGAATTCGCGGACAGTCGTGGTTGGACCACGGCTAGGAGTAGACTGGTTATTTTCGGTATGATGCTGGGTTATCTGCGACGCGGGCGCAGACGGGTGATAGCGCGGTCGCACTGTGGCCGGCGACAGTTACGCGAGACGTGCTATTCCCGGCAGGTGGTCATTTCCGCCGGTCACACGTTTCGCAACTGATAGAGAACAAACTTCATTAACCCAGTGATGATGGAGTAAGAAAATATTGGAAGGGCCGGGTTACATAAGAGACGCGTCCGCTTGTCTGGGCGTGGGCGGGCGGCGCCCTACAATTGACTCTTTCAGAACGGAAACGTAGACTTCACGAGTACGTCACATATAAACAACGTTCAAACTTATAACTATTGCAATACTACTCTACTTCTATATGACAAACAAAAAGTTTTCAGTATAAATATTTACTGAGCTGATTTGGTAATGAGCACAACGACTCCTGTCAAGCCATTATGTCGTTCAACAGATTACAAAATAATGATCCATTGAATGCTGGACCCTTTGTAATTGGGACGTCTCGTAAACTACTGTAATGTGTGTAATTACGTAAACTGTGGCATAATTACAGTTTGATGGCATTACATAATATTTAAATACTACTGGTTGTAATAGAATTTCAGTTATAATTGCTGTAGTCATCAAGACAGGGTTTATACTCATTACGGTCAGTCAGCAAATGGCCAGAAGTTTAACATTTTCATTCAGTTATGATCTTTTCATTCATGCCGACTTTTGTGATAGCACGGTAGAAGAATCAACATCGCCTAGCAGTTGTAAAAATAACAAGGCAATAAGCCAGGATCTTCTTGTAAAGCACGAGTTCCATTCCAACGTGAAGTAAATCTTGGTCTTTTGGCAAATAGCCACAACATGATATGACATCACTCGTTACAAACGTTACAATAAAGGACATCTATTCCTAGGCAATAAAACAAAACAGATCTGCGCTAATTAGAAACATGTCAAGGTAAGGACGGGTAAGGAACTTTAAGTTTTATAGCCCGAAGACAGAAGCGGTGATTCCATTGTTCTTGACCATAGTGTGGGCGCTCCCATCCGAGTAGGTGGAGCTGATGGCGGAATCGAAGGCCACGGTATGGCACAGGTAGGAAATATACCAAGAACAATAGTAATAAAAACGATAAAACATCTAAGAAATTAGGCTTAGAGAAGATAAACAATATATTTCGGTTTGCAAGAAAATACGAAAGAATAACACTGAATATCTCATTATTTGGATAGACACGGACCGTCTTCCAATAACAAATAAAATAAAGACGGGATTTAACAATACACTTTTGGTAAGTCAGTTAAAATAAAATATTGTCAAAACGTCAAACACATGGTTAAAAAAATATTATATACGATTACGGAAAAATAACAAATGATTTATACTAATTGATTGCGATCGGAACGAGATCCGTAGGTCAACCATAGAGTCAATTCAATCAATAAACAATACGGGACATGTCTAAAGATCATTGATATGGAACATCGAATTCGGTGACAAGGTCTTCAAATCATCACAGTTCATTGCTCTGAGTAATGACAACAAACTAGATCTAATAATAGAATATCAAGTAAATATATATCTGGTCTATAATCAGATTTTGTCTTTTATAATGGCACAGAATCTAAATTGCACAACAAAATACATACTATCAAATACGGACTGTATTTGATAGTATGTATTTTGCTGTGCAATTTCTACTAAATGTACTTCTATATGTGAAATCACCACAAAAATGAAAAACAAGATACACCCTAAAATATAAATTTGAGCATTTCTACGAGTGTGCAATTAAGTCTACACTAATATTATAAAGAGGAAAGATTTGTACCTATTTTTGTATGTTTGTATGTTTGTAATGAATAGGCTCCGAAACTACTGAACCGATTTGAAAAATTCTTTCACTGTTGGGAAGCTACACTATCCCCGGGTGACATAGGCTATATTATATTTTGTAGCGAGGCCGAAGGCCAAGCTTACACTCGTGCGAAGCCGTTATAATACTAGCCGTCCGCCCCGGCTTCGCAAGAGTGTAAGCTTGGCCTTCGGCCTCGCTACAAAATATAATATAGCCTATGTCACCCGGGGATAGTGTAGCTTCCCAACAGTGAAAGAATTTTTCAAATCGGTTCAGTAGTTTCGGAGCCTATTCATTACAAACATACAAAAATAGGTACAAATCTTTCCTCTTTATAATATTAGTGTAGATATAATAGGTCGGGGAAAAAGTCTTTTCGTATTTATAAAGTTGTAGTAAAAATCTCATCGGTTGTACTGTTTGTATCTGGCTGGTTTTGATACCATTAAAAATATGACATTTTAAAAAAGGAATACAAAAAGTAAAAAGCAATTTCCCGCCATTTTTCAATTGTTTTTTTGTTCGATAAAATGAGTGAATCTAACGAAGAAATTCGATATATTGTGAAATTTTATTACAAAAAACTGAAAAATGCGACACAAGCCGCGAATAAAATTTGTGACATTTATGGACCTAATGCAGTGTCATCAAGAGTAGCACAATGTTGGTTCAAGCATTTTCAGTCCAGGAATTTTGATGTCAAAGATGCAGCTCGCTCTGGTCGCCCTGTTACGGATAAAGTCGATGCCATTTCTGAAAAAGTGGAGCAAGATCGGCATATTAGTAGTTACGACGTAGCTGAAGACCTGGGGATTGACCACAAAACAGTTTTGACCCATTTGAAAATAACTGGGTATACAAAAAAACTCGATATTTGGGTGCCACACCAGCTCACTGAAAGAAACCAAATGAATCGTGTACTCATTTGCGATTCTCTATTGAAACGTAAAGAAACCGAACCGTTTTTGAAAAGATTGATCACTGGTGATGCAAAATGGATCACCTACGACAAGAATGTGCGCAAACGATCATGGTCAAAGGGCAGTGAAGCACCACAGACTGTAGCGAAACCCAGATTAACACGTAATAAGGTGATGCTGTGTGTATGATGGGATTGGAAGGGCATCGTTCATTATGAGCATCTACCGCCGGGCAAAACCATCGATTCGGATCTCTACTGCCAACAGCAGATGAGACTCAAACAAGAAATTGAGAAAAAACGGCCGGAATTGATCAACATAAAGAGTGTGGTCTTTCATCATGATAACGCCAGACCGCACACATCTTTGGCCACTCAGCAAAAATTTAGAGAGCTTGGTTGGGAAGTGTTAATGCATCCACCACATAGCCCTGACCTTGCACCCTCAGATTTCCACCTGTTTCGATCTCTTCAGAATTCTTTGGGTAGTGTTAGATTAACATCAAGAGAGGACTGTCAAAACTACTTGTTGCATTTTATTGATCAGAATTCCCAAAATTTCTACAGCAACGGGGTCATGTCACTACCTAAAAGATGGCAACAAGTTATCGAACAAAATGGTACATATATATTATAATTAAATGTAATTAAACTTGAAAAAAATATGTCTTGAATTTGTTTATAAAATACGAAGAAACTTTTTCCCCGACCTTATATAAATAAATCAATCCACTCCATACATGAAGATTAGGCTCGAAAACAAATTGAATAGTTCAGCATCATCCAGCTACATATAAATGTAATATAGAGATTAGAGACTATAGTACAGAAATGGTTACAGAATGAGATATAAGCTTTTGTTCAAAGAGGACAATGGAAGACACCAATAAACACGGCCTAACGGGTTAAAAGGCTTTTGTATGGGCCTAGCCAAGACTTAAGCCTTTGGTATAAATTGTACAAAATACTCGAGAGAATGTTATATGCACTTGCTATATTTTGACTTGACTTGACATTACTTTGTATTATGAAAACAGATGCTGGTGTGCTCGCTTAAAACCTTTAACACATATGGAATAGGTGATAAGTTTTTGGACGATTTTACGATAGTGTAAAAAGTTTTATTACAAGGCATTTATCACAACATTTTGTTGATTGAAAATTTAAACCTGTTTGTAAGATCATGTTGGACCTTACTGAACACCTACGCTGTTTCTATAATAGATGCCACAAACAGAGTAGTAACAAGATCAATTACAAGTACAAAACGAGTTTTAATCAAATTGACACACAATATTATTATGAATATTTTGATTAATTAATTTTATGCGAAGTTATTTCACCTTTTGATATTTTTCAATCATAGGTTTAATTGAGAGGCTGATTTAATTGAATATCATTCTCTATAGAACTATCGGAATGAAGTTCTTCTAAAATGGATATTCGAAACCTGCTAACAGTTTCTCAATACCTTAAAGGCAACGCGGGGCGACCTAAAAGCATTTCTTTGAAGTAACTTGTTCTTTACTAAGTCTCTGTGTCTGTTGTACAACATGTGTAGAATGGAAAATCAAGAATTAACATTTAACAGCAAAAATTTAGTAAACGCAAATGTAAACGTTACAAAGGAAATTTTTCATGGAGATCGTAATTTGATATAAGAAATAAAAAATCTGTTTTAGATTATCACTCCATTTTTAGATTATAACATAGAGATACTTTGTCATTACTATTAAGAATAAGTATAAAATAGTAGCAAACATACTAATGAAGACCAACCAGAACTAATCTACATGAATAATGTATCATATCAACGTCAAAATTTCACACCATACAGCGAAGGCCATTTCAGAGAAAACATCAACTTATTGTGTGTGTTTCAGCATTTACAGCACGTACGTTAGTTGAGACTTGAGAGACAGGTCGAAGCCATGTCTATGCATATTAAAGTCAAGGAATAAGACGTCAAATCAATATAGTAACTGGTAGGCAAGTATTGTATGGAACCTCTTCGCAGAGAATCAGTGAAGTAAGTAGCCGCGTCTATTGATCTGATTTTACTAAGAATTACATGCCATCTGATTTGTTAAGATACAGACACCGATTAAAAAGACATATTTAATTTCGTCCCAACCAAACTAATAAGACCTTTAAACAGAATCCATCTGGATAACGATTCGTGCGTCTTCGGCCGATTTTCTTCCTTGTTCTAAAAACTATGACGGGTCTACTTAAGTTGGCTCATGCAAGGCCATGTCTTATTTATAGGCAATTAACGTTGATGCGCTGTGGCGCCGAATTCAACGGTCTTCTTCATGTTATTTTGATTGACTGGTGATATTTTCCGACGCCAAACTGGGGTCGCGCCGGGAAGTAAACAACGATGTTCATATGTCAAGCTTACAATAATAGCTTAGCACACAATTGATTTAAAACTATCATAGTTATATTTTTAGGAGACTATTTTTGTTTTAGAACGCGCTACATCATCAGTGGGAGTAGTTATTTTTACGTCCACGCTCTAATTACAGTTTTGTTAGTTCAAAGGGACAGCGGTTGTGGCCAGCCAGCTCACAGCACAAGCGCGCTAACGAACACAAATTGCCGGATTAGTCTCACACTTGTCCGATTGGACACATCAACCGTCGCGAATTGATTCGGAACCCGCGACAAGCACTCACTTCGGTAATTCGTTTATTTTGAAACACGATGTGAACTGTCAATAAGTGGAAGAGTCCGCGCTCGCGGCGGCGTAGTCGGATGGTGTCGCAGCGACTGACAGGCTTCGCCGTGTCTAAGCTCAAGCGGGACGTTTTCTAATGATCTCAGTTTGATTGTGGTGCGGAATAGAGCGGGTAATGAGGACATGTGGCCCATACTGGCATCGACCGAGGGAGCAGCGTCCAAGGAAGGTCGTTCCAGGCCAGCTATCGTAGCGGATCTCGCGTTCTCGGAACCCGCCGCGGATGGAGCTGCCTCTATCAGGAATGTAGTATCGAGTTAACAGTTCCATTGAGACACTAAAATATTGCTAATGCGGAGATACGCCCTTACTTAGTAGCCGGAGATCTATTGACACGACATGTCTAGCAGGTAGCTTGTCGATAGTGCTTGCGGTTAACACGGAACTATTTGTGCGGTAGCGAGTTTTAGTAAACATTCGTTCCTAACACCTGTACTAATTGTATCTAAACGGTTAAATCAGCTCTGAAATAGGATTTCACTGATGTCACCGTAACAGCTTGTTATTTCAAACACGGAACTTAATCTAACAATTTATAATAATCCCGATTAAGTCTTACAATAGATTTCATACACAATGTAAGTTAACTAATCCTTCTCAAAATTGAAATGGTATGAATAAATAACAGAATCATAAAGCCGAAGAAACCGTAACGAATCTGCTGGTCAATGCTAAATAATGAACTCGGAGAGCCGTAGCAAAACTAACAACCAACAAGATTTATTAATATTTCAAATGCGAAAGTTGGGATGTTTGTAAAATTATGAAACGAAAGGGCAGAATTCTGATAATGAAAGAATAGTATATTGTACAACGAGTGCAATAAGGTCTTTAAGGGTCGCCAATGTATGTGTTGACCCTGGTGTTACAGGTATCCATAGGCGACGGTGATCGCTTACCATCAGGCGGCTCGTTAGCTTGTTTAACACCTATGGCATAAAATAACGTAACGTAATGCATGCAAATCCGCATAACATATCTAGTTCTCCATATCTATGCCATCTATTGTAATTACGTTACAATTCGGCGCTTCATAAAGAAATCTCTTCCGGGTCGACAGTGGGCCGACCATACTGTTTTTGGTAACTTGAGTGGACTCGTCCGCTTTAACGACGCACAAATTGTAGAGGCATCGTTGGAAGCCGACAAATTATTGCTATCTATTATAATATCATATGGAAATGAGAGTGTAACCAACGGCTTCATATTTTCGATTCTTCATCATCATCAGCCAGAAGACGTCCACTGCTGAACATAGGCCTCTCCTTTAACCTCCACACTGAACGACATCCTGCCATCAGCATCCACTGGATGCCCGCGACTATCCCAATGTCGTCGGTCCATCTAGTGGGAGGCATACCGACGCTGCGTCTTCCGGTTCGTGGTCTCCACTCAAGAAAGTTTTTCCCATCGGTCATCAGTTCTTCGAGCGATGTGGCCTACCCGTTGCCACTTCAACTTGCAAATTTTAATAGCTATGTTGATGACTCTGGTTCTTTGGCGAATTTCTACGTTCCGGATTTTATCGCGCAATAAAACTCCGAGCCTAGCCTATGTCATCACTGGCAACAAACACTGGTCACATACCCTTGTCTTTAGGCACTGTGGTATCTTGGACGAGAAGATATCACGCAATTTCCCGAAATTTTGATTCATATTCGATTCCTTTAACGGTATTACGATATACAACGTGTTACAAAAAGGTATGGTAATAATGAATGGTATGTATGTATATGTGCTCATCATAAAAACAACTTATACTATAGGATCAACTCTAAAATCGCGGGGAAAAACAGCTGTTCCATACATTTTGTCGAGTGTCAATGACCATTTTCTATCGAACAGCTGATAGTTTTTTCGCGATTTCAGGTTTGGTCCCATAGTATAAGTTGTTCATAATGATGAGTACATACATACCTTTCAGTATTACTACAACTTTTGTAAAAACGTTGTATAAATACAGACGGGTTTCCTGCGCCCAAAATCTAACAAAACAAATTAGCTAAATACGAGTAGATATGTTTAGTTAACATCAGGCTTATTATGGATGTCCGTTCGTGATTCTGATCGTGATCACGATCGTGTAGATCATATATATAAAAAAAAAAAATCGATGACATATTTTTAAGCTCTTGGCCTAGACTTGATCACCATGAGACCAAGACAAACGAAATAACAAGAGAAAAGCATACCTATATATAGCAGTGAAATAAGATAATGATGTAGATGGTGATGATTTTGAAATAAGTGGTACAAAATCATCATCATTATTAAAACTCATTTAGTAAAAAGTACCTTCACCTTGAAGATGTTAAAAACATTAAATGCCAAATTTAAAAAAAAAACTTTTTGTCAAAAAAAAATAGCTAAAATACACGCAATAAAATCCTTAAAAAGGTTTAGTTTTAATGTGTAAAGCACCGAAACGTTGTAAAACCACTAACCGGCGTAGATTAAAAGTTATTAAATAAAATCATTAAGTTAATGCCTTGGATGGACATTCCGAGAATGTTATTAAAATGACATAAAATGGTTACAACTGAGTTGATTACTATTAGACATAAGTTGTTGAATTTATTATGATTTACTACTATGAATATTTCTGGAAGGTTTTGTAGCAGGTTTGCATTTAAATATAAATTACTATCAGTACTTGCTTATACCACATAATAAATAAGTAGAATTTGCTGTTTCATAAAACAATAGTCTAAGGTCTAGTGCTAGTGCCAGCATTGACATCATATCATCGATTCTCCAAGAAGAAGGAATAACCAAAGGTAATGTGACGTCACGAGGAACCACCGGTGACGTAACAGGGACTAATGTATTCTATCCTTCCAACTAAAAGGAATTCCTCGCTATATCTGAAATAGCGCAGATACATTTTAAAGTATTCAAAGAACATCTTTAGATCATACAGCCAGCATCAAAGAGGCAAGATTCCGATGCATTAGAGCTAATAGATCCTTAATTGGATGATTCGACATTTAAATTGTGGGTAGTAATAGAAAGATACACATTTGACACAATTTGAATCATCTCTACGCATATTATTAACTAAGACTAATATATGTATATATCGGCAATCATAATTCTATTCAGTTTCTGAGTGAAAGATTTTGGATCTTACTGATATGTACTTATGTTCCAATAGCTATCAGCAATGCTATTGACCTCTGGTAGATGTCACCTCAAGATGGAGATCGGCTTGCAACATTTTTGTCTTGGTTAGAGTTTAGGCTACATAGGTTTAAAAAGCAAGGAGGGTGGTAATTTCTGTATCAGACTAAGTGTGTTAAGTTTTAGCCATCTTGGACCACAACGTGTTGCGCAGTTTCACCTAGCCAGTTTCTGTACCAGATTTAGCGTGTTAACTTTTAGCCATTTTCGACCACAACGTGTTGCGGCCTTTTAACTTACCCAGTTTCTGTACCAGACTGAGCGTGTTGACTTTATTTTTAATTTAAATTCACTAATAGTCTTGTGTTTGAACGTCAACTTGATGCGGTCTACGATGGAGCACGCTTGCCTAGAAGAAACCGATTCACTTTATATTTTTTTGAAGACTCCCAGGTTCTTACTGACGGGGAACACCGATTCAGACAGCGCATTCCACATACTAGCGATTCGCACAATAAAAGTGGAATCAAAGCGCTTAGTACGGGTTTTCGGAATATCAATTTAGCCATCTTAGACCACGACGTGTTGCGGCCGTTTCACTTACCCAGTTTCTGTACCAGACTAAGCGTGTTAACTTTTAGGTCTTTTAGCCATCTTCGACCACAACATCTCTTAATTTCAAGCGAGCTGCGGTCAAACGCAAAGTCTGGCAACCTTAAATGAATAAAAGCAGTGAAACAAGACATTAATTTCCATAGTCCTGTAGTGCATTAGTAAACGTCAGAGGTCCCAAACACATGACTATCTGAGTAATTGACATTCCCAGTCTCTGTCATTGTCTCCAAAATTATTAGCAACACGAAGGAGCATGGGACTTATAGTCGATTGTTCTCAAATATCAGATACGATGCAACGTTGAGCATTTAGTATGTAAATGATGAGACGTATTTAATTTAATAGATGACATTGTTTCATTTGGTCAGCTTTTTATGTCTGGCTGGCCAGGCGTTTGAACCCAGCGCACTTGGTAGTGTGGTTAAGAGTGCGTGTAAAGCTAGGAACATTTCTGATTTCACCCGAGCGTCTCGCTTCACCCGCAGTGTGGAACGCAACCACGGTAGTGCGGCAGTCGCACGCTGCGTCGCCCTAAAATTTGTGCGGTCAAGCGTAATATTATACACTGTTCTGCATCGATGCTGCATTGCGTTTTGGCAATTAGCTACGTACGATCGCGGCGCGCAAAAAAAACTGATTATTTCAGTTTTCATGACTATATTTCAGTTATTTATTTTTTAACTTCATTTCTAAGTTTTTTACAATATAAATATAAAATTAATTATTTATAAAAATAAAATACATGTAAAAAATTTATTTTTTATTTTTTATAGACTAGTTCTACGGTTTGGCCTCAAACTCGCCTGGTGGTAGTCGGTGATCTAGAAGAAATCAATTCACTCTAGCCTTGAAGATGCCTAGATTGTAGTTATCAGGAAACAAGGAGGACGGGACGAGTTCCATTCTTGGGCAATACGTATCATAAATGACGACTTTAATCGTTGAGTACGAATCTTTGTAATTTCCACGAGGAAGGGGTGATAGTGTGCAGTCCTTCTATTTGTCCTGTAGTAAAATGGGGAAGGTGGAATTAGGTCATGAAGCTCTTGCACATACTCGCCGAAATGTATTACTTCATTAGTACAAACTGGATAACAATATTTGAAGGCCAATACAAACGTTGCAAATCCGAAAATAGGTTCATTTAACCGAATCTAATTCCGTCCCTGACATATTTACGAAGTATTCAGTGTTTTTCGTACCAACTATATTTCCACAAGCTTCGTCCCGTGATTTCACTCGCCTTCTTACAGGAACCATGAATTTTCAGGGTACAAACTACCTCCAAGCCAAATTTCATCGGAATCCGTTCAGCCGTTACGAAGTCCAGTGGTACAAATATGCACACAGACTTATTTACACATTTATATTATTAGTGTGATATTAGTATGTATTAGTAGAAAACTGCATTCTTTCAGAAATAACAGGTATGCTGGGAAGATACCTCCCGTGGGGCAGAATTTATAGCATCCATAATTTTATGCCTAATTGTTTATTCATGCTGGTGAAGGGAAAAGGTCTTTAGAGTATTATATGGTACCGGACGATGCAATGTTATGAATACAGCGAAGTTTTCTTAGTATGAATAATAAAAACATGCAACTAGAAAATGCAAGCAAATGCTTGCCTTCTATAGAGATATAGATGTAGAGCCTAGAGGCTGAGAAAAAGTGGGAGTACGCAACGAAAACTGCAAATAAAATATGAGATGATGTGGGATTCTGAAAGGGGGTTCAAAAATCTACAATTAGTACGCGGGTATGCTTTCTTGGTACTTTGCCACACAGGCACCAACTTCATTGTGAAGATTAGTTTGGTCATGTTTTTTAACACCTATGAATAGAATAGTATTCGAAATACCTGTTATCTTTTCTAGAAAAGTTTCTATTTAGGTCGGGGAAAAATTCTTTTCGTATTTTGTATGTATAAAGTTGTAGTAAAATCTCATCGGTTGTACTGTTTGTATCTGGCTGGTTTTGATATTATTAAAAATATGACATTTTAAAAAAGGAATACAAAAAGTAAAAAGCAATTTCCCGCCATTTTTCAATTGTTTTTTTGTTCGATAAAATGAGTGAATCTGACGAAGAAATTCGATATATTTTGAAGTTTTATTACAAAAAAGGGAAAAATGCGACACAAGCCGCGAATAAAATATGTGACGTTTATGGACCTAATGCAGTGTCATCAAGAGTAGCACAATGTTGGTTCAAGCGTTTTCAGTCCGGGAATTTTGATGTCAAAGATGCAGCTCGCTCTGGTCGCCCTGTTACGGATAAAGTCGATGCCATTTCTGAAAAAGTGGAGCAAGATCGGCATATTAGTAGTTACGACGTAGCTGAAGAACTAGGGATCGACCACAAAACAGTTTTGACCCATTTGAAAAAGTCTGGGTATAAAAAAAACTCTATATTTGGGTGCCACACGAGCTCACTGAAAGAAACCAAATGAATCGTGTGCTCATTTGCGATTCTCTGTTAAAACGTAACGAAACCGAACCGTTTTTGAAAAGATTGATCACTGGTGATGAAAAATGGATCACCTACGACAAGAGTGTGCGCAAACGATCATGGTCAAAGGGCAGTGAAGCACCACAGACTGTAGCGAAACCCGGATTAACACGTAATAAGGTGATGCTGTGTGTATGGTGGGATTGGAAGGGCATCGTTCATTATGAGCTTTTACCGCCGGGCAAAACTATCGATTCGGATCTCTACTGCCAACAATTGATGAGACTCAAACAAGAAATTGAGAAAAAACGGCCGGAATTGATCAACAGAAAGGGCGTGGTATTTCATCATGATAACGCCAGACCGCACACATCTTTGGCCACTCAGCAACAATTGAGAGAGCTTGGTTGGGAAGTGTTAATGCATCCACCATATAGCCCTGACCTTGCACCCTCAGATTTCCACCTGTTTCGGTCTCTTCAGAATTCTTTGGGTAGTGTTAGATTAACATCCAGAGAGGACTGTCAAAACTACTTGTTGCATTTTTTTGATCAGAAGTCCCAAAATTTCTACAGCAACGGGATCATGTCACTACCTACAAGATGGCAACAAGTTATCGAACAAAATGGCACATATATATTATAATTAAATGTAATTAAACTTGAAAAAAATATGTCTTGAATTTGTTTATAAAATACGAAGAAACTTTTTCCCCGACCTTATATTTAAGAATTTGTGGACAAAATTGAAGGAGGGAAACATCGCTAATAGACCATTCCTAATCATAGTCATAGATCAGCTCAGCTATGTATGCAATCTTTGGGTATTAATTCCATAAGCTTGAGATTGCAGAAATGTATAACACAGACAAAACGTTTTACCATTCATGAACCTTCGATAAATGGCACTTATTTCCCTCACACCATACAAGGACACTTGACACAAAACAAGACAAATCAAGCTGTTCGAGCTGACACAGTGATTGCTGCCTTTAAAGCAACCGCTGGAATGGCCAGCTTTATTTATTGCTGTGTCGTTATATTTCATGAAAGACGCTACATTTCATGTGCTAAAACGAAAGAATGGATTGATTCTGAACGCAATGATTCACTCAAGAACCAAAATTGCTGAGGTAGGCAGTTAGGGATGGACCGCCACTGCCAAACTTAAATGGAACTGAGCAGGACACGTCATATGCATGACCCCAGAAAGATGGGCGAAGATTCTCACTCAATGGGAGTCTACAGACGGGACCTCCTGGTCGTCAACGAACGAGGTGGAGGAATAGAGTTACGTTTTTATCAAGAGGCAAAATGATTTCGTGGATACTTTATAAAAACACGCGAATAAAAATCTAATATGGGCAAAAACTCGCGTAAAATTACGTATCGGGTGAACATTATTACAGTCAAAATCTGTTATAACGACATCGAAGGGACTGCTCATATTCAGTTGTAAAAACCGATAGTCGTAACAACCGGTGATGTTTAATGTGTATCGTGCAAGTACAAACAAATCGATAGGTTATTATAACCGGCATGTTGTTCTAAACGATGTCGCAGTAAAAGGTTTCGACTGTAGTTTTTTTATTTATTTAATGTGACCTGTTATGGTAAAAATTATTATTAATACGAAAGTTCGTAAGCTTGTTTATGTTTGTATCCACTCAACTCACTCACTTAGGAGACGTCAAAAAATGGTTAATGAAATTTGGTATGGAGTTAGCGTATACCCTGGAATAACACATTGGGTACTTTTTACCCCGAAAATTTTAATGTTGGTTATGTAGGATACGGGTGAAACCGCGGGGCGCAGCTAGTATTTAAATGTGGCAGATAGCAACAGAAAAGCAGAAAGCTCCATAAATATAAACATCTAATAGAAAATAAACGTTTCTATAAGTTTTCAAGAGCATCTATTTTAAAATACCATTAACTTTTCAAGGTTCCCATGAAAACTATAGGCTCTTTTAGAACTCCTAATACGAGTTAATGACAGAATTAAACTGCAACATTAACATAATGATGGGTCAAGTGGGATATTAAATTTAAGAACTCATAAAGAAACTTGAAAAGCATACATAACTTTATGTTATAAATGTTAGCGATTCGGGCACACTTTTGGAGAAGAAAAATATAAGAAAATTAATAGCTTACCTGTCATATTTGCAGCAGAATATCTTGGAAACGAATTTTCCGTAGATCGTAGATATGTAGCTTTTCACTGGGTATCGAATCAGAACTGCGTTATTCCAGACTGTTCGATGGAATGCGCGCTCCCGCCATATGTTTTGTATATGCCGGGATAACTAACAGTGATTGGGAGTCGCAAGTATGCACTTTGTATTTCAAAGTCCGAACGTGAATTAAATGTATCACTTTCACAACGAGGGAAGTTACTGAAGATTTTGATTCCTCTGTTGTCGAATCTTCAATTAAGCTTTTACTACAAGCTTTTCTGGGATCTACATGACTGTTACAAATAGTTTAATCCACAAAGACTCGCCTCATCTTTTTAAAGACCAAGGGGGCATCAATGTTGTTATTATTCGAATGTGCGTTTGCTTAGATGAGTTAGTGTAAATAATTTCACAAGTTGTCAGTGAGATAGTTGCACACTCGCACTGTGACTGATTAGGGATTAGGAGAAAAGATCTTCGTTTATAAGAACTATTGTGATGTACAGCACTTAGACCTCCAGGGCCAATACCCTGACATCAGGGCTAGCTACTCTGCCTATATGATCTCACTGACTTACATACTTTTTCGCGCTTTTAAGCTTTAGATCAAATGGCTGATCAATGTAACAACTGAATATTTAAGTTTAATTTGCTTTTGATCAACTTAAGGTCCGAATAACCAAAACAAGACGCGTAGGTCAAGGTTCTTCAAAGACTACGGTACTCTCCCGTGTGGGTGGAAAGCTATGCACCCAATATTCAATAGTCTCTTTAGATTGGATTCACTTTGGCAAAAAAACACATTTTTTTCTAGTTGTCTCACTTTTGACTCGGACACAGACAACAGTTGGAGTGTACTTGTGAAAATGTGAACTGACTCACAGTTCAAGGATTCTCGGCGGCATTGGTGTTTGGGTGTAGGCGGGACGCTATGCAGCTTTGCGACGCAGACGGGGGTAATGCACCCGTGCCCGTGACGCCACTGATGCAGATAACGATCGGTGACCTACACGACACGGCACATACGATTGTCGTCTGTCGAATGGAAATGTGCAAACGGATAAAAAAACAGATGTTTGGGACCTACATCGATAAAAAGCTACATTACGTTAAAAATGTGTTCTAGAACCTTTCGTAAACTTTATTAACGAACTTACTTTAGCGCCATCTAGCCTGAGACTATAGAACTAAATGGGAATGAATGTATAGGTGTACATGTGGTCGTTTGTAGACCGTGTGGAAATAGCAATCAACGCCTTTTCTGCTAAAGTTTTCCTACAAAGAAGGTAGATGGCACTATACATTTCGAAAAAAGTGAATTGCTATATTTCATTCGTAGTACTGCTCTCTTAGCAAAAATAAATTTTTCCTTTATACATAAATTAACGAACACAATCAACAAAAATAAAACGGTAAGTATAAATTATAATAGAAAAGACGAAAACATCTCAATTCTAAATAAACCATCTAAAAAGGTACACAAATCTTAAAAACATACAGATTAGTCAGAAAAATAAATTTAATGGGACGCGAATGTGAAAAATGATAAATAGCTGTTTTTCTTTCGTATCTAATAATAGCCACAAGTGGAAAGAAAAACTAAGGGTACAGTAGAAATGTTTTGCTACAGCGACACGCGTAATGGGAGCGTTCACCGAACTTTGGTTACACTAATTTTACATTTTAGTCTTTACGATAAGTACTTAGAAAAGAGTAGCTGATACTATGTGAACTGAACGGTACATAAAAACATCGCGAAGAAACCAGTAGGTATGTCTAAAAACTTCAAAAATTCAAAGATATATTTCATTCACCAATATGCATTGGGCCAGCATGGTGGATTACAGGCTACGGCCCATTCTTTTTCTTTTTGAGAGAAAGCATGTATTCCAGCCATGGGAACATGATAGGTTGATAATGATGATGATGATGACTAATTTGAACTGAAACGAATTTGTTACACAGAATTTGATATATTTTCAATTTCAGAAAGAAATTAAATAATTACATATTTGGAAAAACAAAAATATCTAAAATTTAATCATCTCAGTAACTAGGTCAGTAGCATTTCACGATCATTGAAGTTTTTAGCGGGCACTAAGAAATAAAATTCAAACAGGCATAATCTACTCCATTTAAATATTAGAGTTAAACACAACTATTTTGTAATAGTAGGAAAACGTCATTGGTTAAACACGATTATTTAAACATGAGAGAGCATAATTTTCATAATCAAGGTGATTGAATTTCGTATTTTGTCACGTAAAGCAAACATCATGCGGAATTCAATACGTGTTCTATTAAAAAGGTATTGAACTAAAGTGAAAATATTTACTGATCTGAGAACATGCTTTTTCTTATCTAAGATAAAAAAAATCTTTAATTTTTATCCAATTCAGTATAAAATCACCCACGGTGTGTGCCTGAAAACGGACGAAGGAGCCAAGGCTGAGAAAACGCTATACCAGATAGACTGGTCGAATCTGGCGGGTGACCGCACTATCTGGAAGGATATGGGGACTTGGGGACATTTGTCTAGGAGTGGAAAAGTATAGATAAGAAAAACAAGACAATTTTATTTTTAAGAAAAAAAAAACAGTATTGGAAAAGCTAAAAATAAAATAAAACTAAGCTAAAAGCAAATTCCAGTTTTGCCACAAACCGGCTCCACCTCAGTACGGCCTATGCATGTTTGATAAAAAAAAACGCTTAGAATTCCACGACTAAGGACGAAATATACGGCCTCTATTTCAGAAGATTAGTCAATAATGAGTATTTAATACAAGATTGTGTCGAGTTTTCTCCTGCATGCTAGAATGGGAAAGATACAACCAAACTGTTTGTAGATTTCTGGAACAAGTGGTCCAAAACAGGCTCGAAACTGGGATAATGGCCAAGACAGCAATATTTATTAAACGCTCAATAAAAATAACATGACAATATTCCAGAAGTCTAGGCACTTGAACTTCCTATACATGTACTGTTATAAATTTTATAGACCTTGACAATCAAATAAATCTGAAGCTTATGGCAAAATGGCTTATTTATAAAGATAAATTAGACCTTCGCGTGTTTAGTTCGGATTATACGGGCCAAGGTTGGCAATCTGAAGATGCATTAGCGCTAAATGGAAAAGGCGGAGCTGGCCATAAAATATGATATAATGGCTATAGGAAAGATATTAACTTAGACCATTCTAAGGCACTCATTCTTTGAGCTGTTGGACTCCTTAAAACAGAAACAATTAAAGTTACTGCATATCAAGCTAGACTATCCAATTATTAACGTAATTTTTTAAAAAATAATAAACCTATCAACGATTCACCATCGAATTAAATTAATGTCTCTCTATTGACGCAGGTCATTTTGTGACGATCCATACTCCATAGTCAAAATTACACCCAAGCAATTAGTTACGCTTTTGAATGTACGTGATGTGACTGAATTGAATTAAAACCGGATGTAAGGGCCTTTTATATCGAGCACATTATATCGTATTTGTATTGGTAGCCTTTTCTAAACAATCTAATTTTATGGAGAGAAAATTAACAACGTCGAATCAATGGACATTTTATAGCCAATCTCGGGAAATATAATTACCTAGTGCACTTTCTTTTGTACACAGCAATTACAAATTTTCTTATAGCTTCTCTAGCCTCTCAGAGATGTGGCAGGTTTCTATTAGATTTTCATTGTTTCTTGGTAACTTTTATTAATTGCTCCGTTTTCGCAATCGTTTTTAACAATCGGCAATTGGACGCGGAATTCATTTAATTAGCGATTATTCACACGCTCTCATCGGTTTTATGGTTTTTGTGCATGAACGGGATCATATACCTTTTTTGCATTCGTTTTATTGTTTCACACAAATTCGTCTGAATGTTTTGCGTGCCGTTGAAAAGCTTTTGATTTCGTAAACTCTCTTTGAATAGGTTGTTTTCTATTTTCGTGTAAACTTCGGTTTTTTATTTTATCGCTGACTGAGCCTACATGACGATTTATGTAAGGTTAGTCGTGACAACAAGCGAAGAACCAAAAACGTGCTTAGTGCGTTCCTTGTGAGAGATATTGGTTTGTGTGTTTGATGATAATGATCCTTTTATGAACAAATATAGTTAAGTACATAATTGATAAAACTATAGAATTAATATCAGGGACTTTGTTACATATTTCAGGGTCAAAGATCTTACTAACTTTATGAACACTAGTTAACTATTCAACGAGTGATCAACGTAATGGTCAGATTACAATTCAATGGGCAGAGTGCCAATTGTGACAATAAATAGTTGTATCTTGTATATTGCGATGCCGTTGACCGACCTACATTTTTCAATGTCTTCGTGTCTAAATATGTTGCGGTCACGTTTTTGGATTTTCTTTGAGGATTATGTACAAGGTGCGCAACAATAAAATAATTGAAGATTTATCATAACAAACACGTATAACGAAGGCTAGCGGATAGTTCACAAATATACAGGGTTCCTCGGAACGATGGTACTAAACCAAAAAGAGGTCATTGTATTCATCAATATGAGCAACTTTTACCAACCCTGAAAACGGGAAATTAACAGCTGATTTATACAGTTCATTGAGTTGTTCCAAACATCAAAACATCAACTGAAAAGTTCATGAATTCACTTTTCAAAATGACAACAGATTTTTTGTAAGATTAAATATATTTTGTCCCATGGTAAATGTTGTACAGAATTAAGAGTACTAATTCGTAAATGGAGCTATAAATGGACTATAAAAATTACAGTTTGACAATGAAAAGGTAACTAACAGAGAGACAGTTACGTCGGCATTTGTTGGAGCCCTTAGATAGTATGTGGTCTATGTCATCACCACATGCAGTCTTTCTCCTTCAGCTGTGTCTGTTAAAATAGACGATCATCAATTTAAAACAGGCATAGTGAAAAAACCCAGAAGCTTCTAACGATACTCATAAAGGCTAACATATAGGCTCTTCCGTTTAGCAATAAAAGCAGGCAAGAAACTTTTCGTATTAGCATTAATAAAGGCGATTAATGATAGTATAAAGTAGAGAAGCTTCTGAGACATCTGAATATTTACTACACTGTAAATAAGAACCCTACACAGCAATTTATGCAACGTGACTATGTCTACGTAATCAAAAAAGTACGAAACGGAACTACTGAGGACGATATATTTTTGTGCTGTTTTTCTTTTTGTGAACGTATCAATTAATTTTAATTAGGAAAGAGCTTTTTGATCTGTTACAATGAAGAATCAGCGTCTATTTATATGTTTCTTTGGCAATTAAATGAAAAAATAAGTCATTAAGGGCCGATTTTTCATCCACAATTAATGAATCAGATTAGATTTATTCCATGATTTCGATTTTTTTCAATAGTCAGTTAGAGGTTATCTGCGGTGTAAAACCTGTAAATTTATTGGACAGATAAATTTATTGATTAGTTAGCTATCTGACCGTTTAACTTCGGATTGAAAAATCGTCCCTAAGTCATATATCGAAGACAGTCACAATTAATGCTTAGGACGGACAGGGCAGCATAATCAAAACGAGATATACAAAAGTTTTTTTTTAAAATGATATTTGTGTGAATTATAAGTTAGTAGTAAGTCAGTTATCAGTCAGATCAATTTATTAACTGCCTTCAGGGCAGGCCTTCAAGGGCCTAACGGCTACCTCTTAACGGCGTAAAAGGCTCCAAAGGATACATACTATTTGTCAGACGGCCTTGTACGCTTTGTAAATCACGTGACCGATTCTAAGCACTTTATTGTTCTGTGAGCCTGGTACACTGAGCGGTTTACGATCATTGTTTATGTGGCTATGGAACCTGTAAAAAAGAAAATAGGAAGGAAAAAAAACAACGGGAGAGAGTTTAGCTCGAATGTTAACGTCGTGGTGTATTAAAAATTATTGTTAGCTTTTCCGTGTTTTTATAATATTTTGATTATGTTTATTGGTTTGGTATTTTGTGCCAATAAATAAAAAAATACATAAAAACAAAAATCCCGACTGCAAAATGTAGCCATCTGGAGATCAAGACTAATCTAAGAACACTTTGCACTGTAAAATATGTCAAGCCATTCAGAATTCGGGAGGTTATAACATAGAAACGTATAAACACGCATAATATGTATATAATACATACCAGTTAGCAGTTCCTCAACTGCCAAGTAGTATGCAAATAAAATCTCAACGATCACAAACAAACTATCTCTCTCTGATAAAAGCAATACAGCATTCCTTAATCACAGACTCTCATCAAAGTAGCTATGACTAAAGTTCAAACAGCACAAACAAACAATCTCACATGCCTAGAGTTCAAACACCAGTAACTCAGACGCTGTAATTAATTCCTAAATAGCTACATTGTTCTATAAGTGAAACCAGGAAAACAGCGTGTATCATATCCCAGTTGGAAAGAATTAGTACTAATTAGATTTTTTATTGTTTTTGTAAATATCACCGAGCATGTTGATTTTGGAATAATACAGCATTAAAGAGATTACGTCGACTGAGCAAAGTTCTTTGACCACATTATTTGAATTACGTAGTGCAGCGTAATGTCGAGGCCAAGAGATCTCATACACGCTCATGAGAGAGCGTGTATGAGATCTCTTGGCCTGACTTGAACAAAACCATCACAAAGTCCACGAACATATCCAGAATGGATGTCCACAGAATGTAAGAAAAATCGTGATGGAAACGCAACGCATAGCATAGTGAAGTTGGCCATTCAAACGTTAGCAAAAGTGTGAGCGCAATTATGCAAGATCGCAGCTCTGTTTTGAGATAACATAAAAAATGAACATCACTGGCACAGGAAGGAAACAAAATAACGCGCCGAAAAGGAGGCCAATACTAGGCAGTGGGTGGCAAATGGTCGATGGTGATGATAATACAAAAAGCAATAGACAACACTCGTAGATTCCAGGTAAGGAGAAGATGACTATATCTACCAACGCAGTCATTTATCAGGCGAGGTAAAAGACCTAAGAAAGAATTGAGTACGCGTATATTGCTTATGTTTCATATTTTCAATAGACTTTGACACTTTGTCGTAGAGATATGCTACATGAGTTCAGAGTTAGTTCAGACTGAATATGATGAAGAAAAAGTACACATAACATCAAGAATTTCTAAATTACAATAGCATTTTGATGGTAAAGAAGTGGAAAAGACTGGTACATGACCAGAACAGATGGCACGCGCAAGAGATATACCCATATTTGGATAGATAGTTAATACAAAGCAATTATAATTATGCGATTCAAAACCATGCGATTTGTTATAAATACTCACGCATGTGACAAATATGGTTACGAAAATAACTAACATAATTCTTGAAAACTTTACAATGGTGACCACAAATCCAATAAGGATGAGTCAGGTATATTTCGATTGAAACGTGTGACGTGAGTGACGACGTGATATGATACTTAGAGCTTTAAAGTTGCAAATTCAATTCAATTTTTACTTAGACCTGCGAATATACATAGAAATGTGAACAGAACGAGAACAAAAATCATATGAATTTCAATGTAAAGTGAAACGAATAAAACTCAACAAGAAATTGAAAAAATAACGACCTTTTTAGCTACGAATATTTGAGTACTTAAATAGATCAAAAGTACTTACCAAGTTACTATATACAAATTTCATCTATAGAATAAACTTAATAATAGACTTAGTATACTTTACAGAGCGAATGAAAATCATTGTGAATGACAATGACATTGACAAAGTAAAGTGACAGAAGTAGAAGTGACGAAGTAGAGTAAGTGCTGGGTGCTCTCTTCTATAACCCCAAACGGGACGACACAACGAAATGGTTCGTAATAAACTAAACTGTGGAAGGTTCAATACGGTTTCCCTTCAAACTTCAAAGCAAAGATGTATATCAAGTAACAGCATTGAGAACGAGCAGTTAATAATGCCTTATAAGGTTGAGGCGACTTTCGTCTCGTCGACCTTCCGTAACTGAGTCACGGCGCCGTATCTGTTTACAATGTCAATGTAGATATGTTGAAATTACGGAATCACGTGAAATTTCATTATGCCTTAATCTATCTTCCTCCTTTCCCTCGAGTCGTATTCCTAATTTTTGAGGGGTTTAACCACCATCTTTCATTATCTTATAATCTTGTGCCATCCTCCGCGACATAGAGTCACTTCATGGCGCACTTCAATGGAGTGCAAAGTAGACCTACATGCCTCTTTATATTTAACCGGCTATTTGATAGATCTGTATGTCCAGAATGTGTGTAGTTTCTTCTATACATTATGGTGTAAATTTGCCTTCTAGAAAAATTTCCTCATGACTAGTTTAACGGTTTAAGCGTAAAAAGGTCCCATGATTGACTAGGACTTAGGAGGAAACCAGCCAGAAACAAATTACAAAATGAATTCGGCCCGATTATAGCCAGCGCGTGGACGCCTTCTAAACAAAATGGTTTCATGTAGAATCGTGTAAACGTTTTGGATCATTATAAACGTGTAGTCAGCTTCATAACAAACTGAATTTGCTAACATTTTCTACAGTTCCTTGCTATATGCATAGTAGCATAGATATAAATAAATAAATATTTTAGACATTATTGCACACATGGTCATCTGACCCCAAACTAAGCAAAGCTTGTAATATGGCTGCCATAGACTGATATACGTACTTATATATTTTTAAATACATACTTAAATAGATATTAACACCCAGACATAGAACAAACACGGCCGAATTTCGACATTACTTAATTCGTAAGCCTGCGGTGATTCTCCGTCTAGTCTTAATTACATCAATGTAATAAACAGGCTAAATACGGTTGTGTATGCATTAAAAATATAAGTAAGACAAAACATCAAAAAGACTCAAGACTAGCCAATTAAGTCTTTAAGCCTAATAAGGATTATATCCGTATATTTCCAGAAAATATTACTGTAATGCACGTCGTAATTAATTAAAGAATTCCGCTTCAATGTTTTGGAATGGTAAAATAACCTGTTAGAATGCTGGAACGGAGCCAGAATCACCTGATCAATTTGTGTGACTTAATAATATGTCAAATAAATACGCGCAACGACACATGGCAGGAAGCTTCGGAATCCATGAAACGGCATGGTTGTTAACTCAGGAATGGACCGTAACAAGCATAATTATTGAAGCATAAATAGCTTTAGGATTATTAGGTAACATAAAACACTATTATGTGTAGGTAGTTTATGAAAATAGAGGGAATTATATCCGGAAATACACATGACTGTAACTAGCACAATAACATACCAGCTAAATGCACATTCATGGCCAATTACGTAGATAATTATCTTGCGTAGACGTTAAACGGCAAGCTAGTATCTGGCAAGCAAGTTAATTGCACAAAATTAGTTTTTTTTGGCGGGGATTGCAAACCGCTAACCAAAAGGCAAGTATGAATGCACGGGATAGCTAAGGGCATGTCAGTACCGTATACGTCTTGCAAGTTACAGGCATGTCACGAAGCAAATTGTATGCAAATTTGTCAATGCCATTAATAGATATGCATGCTACTTCCCTAATTTGATGAGATATGTATGCTTATAAACCTAGGGCTTCCAGCGGAACTACTTCAGAACATTATAGGTAAAGAAAGGATTAACGCCGAAGAGTCAGGGCTACTTAAACTAAAAGTCACTGACTGGCAGAACGGCATCAGCGATAGCGTTCTCTAGTGTCGAGAAGCTAAAACCTACTTAGCGGTGCGTGAGTAAGTGCCTAAGTGCGTGAGTGAGGTAAGTATTCAAACTTATGGACTGTGCCCCGAGCTCTACCTGCGCATCAGATTACTTACATAAAGCTACGGAGAGAGCCATTGGGGTGTCCAAATTCTCATACAGTCCTAAACATTTATTTTCAACAAAACATCGACTCGACAAGAAGTAGACTAAGCAAATAGAAGAAGATTATATCAATGAAATGGAAGTAGTGGAAGTTCTGTTGCCATACCCTAACAGGGTCATATGTACTACATGTATTTTAAGATGTGTTGTCTAAGACAAAAACATGTTATTTAAGGTCTGCATGCATACATATATCGCAATAAATAAATTGAGTATTGAGTAACCCCTATGAAAATCCATTTTGGGAAACTTAATACTACTCTAAAAAAAAGAAACAAAACAAATATCAATTGCATTTTTTAATTCCCCCGATAAAAGAGCATATGATCTCCAAACGGCTGAACAGATTTTCCTAAATCGTAGCTAAGAACAACATCAACCAAATCGCCTTGCAATAAAAAAAAATATCAAAATCAGTCAATCATGTCAAAAGCCTTTTGGGAGCAGCTACAATGCCGCGATCAAATACACACGTTAAACTTATAACAACCTGCCTGTCATTTACGTCGGAGGTTAAAAACATTATACATAATTTACAAGAATAGTAATTGTAACAAAATCTTAAAACCAAGCTGATAACCTTCCTTGATACCAAGATCTCACTTGCATATAATGAACTTCTAAATAAGGATAGGACCTTATACATTTATAATTCGTTCTAATACTATATGCATAAGAATCTAAATCCCTGGCGGTCGCCTTTGCTGTGACCACTAGAATGGACATGTGACGAGCCATGAATGCTTAAGAGCATGCGCAAGTACATTTAAGTTCTGTCAATGAAAATATAACACATGGCTTGAAGTGTTGCATAACTTATCTCTTTAGTTCGTATTGTTTGTTGGACAAGTTTGAAACGGAACAGAAAACATGACTTATGGTTGGTGTCAAAATATTGTATATACCGTTAAGTCCTCGAAATACAGTTATTTTTTAAGTAGCAGTGATGAATATAGCCTCAGATTAGAAAACATGGGAGATATGGTAAGGTGCGAACGCATCTGACCTAAATCAGGCTCGATGCCTTTACTTGAACCGAGGAACTCACCCTTATAGTTTTCAATATCGAGCAAAAACCATCATGAGATACAGCCTGGTAACAGACAGACAGACAAACGGACAGCGGAGTCTTAGTAATAGTGTCCCGTTTTAACCTTTGGGTACGAAACCCTAAAAATCATTAAAAAAATCGTATGAGTGTGTACACGTTTTTAAAGTGTTGAATTATTTTAAAAAAGTTAACAAATAAAAAGCCCCCGTACCAACCAGATGGTGGTACAGGGTTACGTTTTATTTTATTTTATACAATTTCCATGTACGACGTAACGGATATTATCTCACGTGACCTTCTAAAGGTCAGCATCACAACCTGATATCGCAGGATAGTGAAGTCAATGGAAACAGGTTTCCATGACTAATGACTTATCATTTTATATTTTTCTTGAACTTCGCGAGTCCCAGACTAGGTCAAGGCAATTGAAATTGTGTCATATATATATTTGTTACATATGTCAAATTATAAAGTCATTTCTATGATTACCATGACCTTGACTGTTGTCATAATTCATGTTACTGCTGTGATCTCATTAATTAACCGTCGGTTATAAACAAAACATGACATTCAACTAATTTGAAGAAAAAAAGAATCAGACTGCAAGTCAGAAGTGAAAACTTAAGTATATAGTAATTCACCTATTCTACAAGAGATGGCGCTGTTTTAAAATACATGGCACAGCGTGACGATGTCGAGTTCCATGATTATTGTTCACCAAAAAAATGCTCAACGCGTCTAAATAATTTTTAACTTCAAAAAAACCGGAGTGAAAACTGCTGAGAATCAATTAAGACTATCCGAATTTGAGTGAACTTAATTAATGGTGTGTAAAAATAGAATCTGAAATGACAAATTGAAATAAAGTCGACCAATACACAGCTAGTGTGGGAATTTATACAGGGTTACTTTTATAGAGTGCTAAATTTTTATCCCGCAATCAGTAGGTAATTATCGTTACTGGAACATATTTCAAGAATTAAAAAGAATGTTCGGCCACAGAATACATCAGAGTACATAGTCCGGTAACTTATAGACGAGGGTGGGTATTCTTTTCTAATCTCTAATAATAAATAAATATATTTTCTGGTCAGCGCGGCGGCGTTTAAAGTGTTTTTTTTTTTACGTTTTTGAGTGTAACAAAAAATACGGGTCATGAGCATTTTTTACGAATTTTGTGAAGTCCGTTTTTAACTGATAATTATCAATGAGCTTGACGTATGCAACTCAAAAAAGTTACCCTGTATAACAATTTTAAATCTACCAAAAAACATGACAAAGATATCGTATCCACTGAGAAAACACCAACCCTCTTATTAATAAACATGGAGTAGTATTGGAATAGTTGAGACGAGTTTGGCATTTATCTCTCTTTAAAGTTTTAAACTCGATCGAAAAAGACAAAAGACGAAGTAACTATTCCAAGGCTACTCTAAGTAAATAGGGGAATAAACGCTTAATTAGAACAATAAATTGTAACAGATGTTGTGACAGCAAACCATAATTCTTAATTCACGTACACATATACATATATGTCCTCGATCCACAAGTTTATGTTAATGACATGTATGAGATCACAACGGATCATACTAATTAGAAAATACAATATCTGTAGTAATATGAAGTACCTATGGCGATTAGCGATGCACCTACTTTGTCACTAGGTATTACACGGTTGTGACCCTGGAGCCGAGATCTTAGAATACTGCTTTGGTATACCGTACCGTAAAATAACAATATTAATTCTCGCAGCTGAAAAAACTATAAAACACGCTTTCAAATCGCTAATCCTGAAGATCCTGGTAAGGTAATGGAATGGAAGAAACTATTTAAATTATTGCATTGTCGTCGGTACTTGATAAGTGTACAAAATTTCAATTCAATTACACGTTTTGAAGTAGTTAAAAATCAAGTTCAAAGATTCCTAAGATACATACCAAGCTAATAAAAGCGTGTTAAAAACGATTAAAAGGAGACCTTTTTCAGTGCAGATCAGTGTTTACACACTGATTTAAAGAAAGTATGAAATCGAAACACATTTTTTAATATATATTTACTTTAAAAAAAGTTTCACCTAAATCGGGCGGCTCAGTAACTTATGCGTGGTCATACATAAAAAAATAACCTTTTCCTTTTTTTGTCGTTTCATAAAATATTAATAAACCATTTTACAATTCAAACAGCAATAAATAAAATGTTTCAAAAAACTATAATATTTCACACGTTTTAGAGAATTATAGATATAATCTTATAGCTTGAACAATAGGAAATAAATACTTGAATTTATCGACAAAGTCGTCGCACAACATTCCTACTGACGAAATCAAATATTTAGCAGCAAAATGCTAAACAACCGGACAGGGACGTAGGTAGAGACTAGGCGGTATATTGATATGGTATTTACAGTACGCATAATAATATGGTATCATACAAATAACACAAGAGAATTGGCACACAGTAAAGGATCTGTAAATATTGATCTGAGAGAAGTTAATACTGTAGCAGGAATGATTTTAATTGAGATTAAAAAGATGACTGAAAAACGTCATTTAACATTTGAGTTTAATTCTGACGTACTTAAATATCAGATCGAAATTTTTATTCGATATGAGTAAAGCGCCGGCTGATAAACTATAAACACGTCTATTCATAATGGATTACACAATAACAGATGCAACAACTAACAACAGATGCATGATCTCAGAGGCTACAAGGCCAAACTCTTTGACGAACAAGTATAAAACACGAGTACTGACTCAGACTCCAACTATAAGAAAGTATATAATTTACACAGAAATTTCACGAACAAAACAGACTATAAACCTGTTGATAGGATAGTAAATTCTGTATTTTTTTTCTGGTCTCCACCCACGAAGACTCCGGGAATAGAAGCGGCGTCAGAAAGAATGAAGCAAAACCTCTAAATAGTTCAAATCACGCTAATGAAACCAAATTACACGAACATCACAATGACTCGTACTATTGGCAAGAATCACACATCGAGTACTCAAGAATAGAAGAAATAATAACCATTACTGTGACACAAATAGAACGTTAAAAAAGATCTAAAGCGTTGACACAAAACTACAACAGATAAAACTAAACTATCCAAAAATAATACTGGCAACTGACACTTGAAATACAAAAGAGAGTTTTAAAGCATAGAACACACTCCACTTAATAGAATAGTAAGTAAACAGTCGTTCGTGATCACTCGTGCGCAACTTAGGATAACAAATGCACCGGATGAATAAACGAAACATCTGTACGCGTAATCGTGTGTAACGAACATGCGGGAGTAGTAAACAAACAGTGGTTTTCAATATCAATGAATGAATTAAAATTTAATACTCACAGCCGGGCGATATTCCGTTCTCCTTCATAGCACAGCGGAACGGGTAATAAGTGCCTGGCAGCACCTTGCCATACATTGTCCGATCCATCGCGAAGTTGTTTTTTAGATATTAAATCCACCCACGGGCCCAGCGGGCTTAACGCGCCATAATCACTGCCTACACAAGTCCTACGCCACAACACGAGAAATTGCACTACCTAGAGGTACTACCGATGCAAGTGCACCTTGCATGCAAACGATGTACCTCAAGGACGCGACGCGACTAAACATAGAACGTTTTATAAACTTGTATCGATGATTGTTTCGGTTATCGATAAGCGATGTGATAGCGATAATGATAACGCAATGTCACGGGGGCGAGGTCGCGGTGAGCTCCGAGGTTCGAGTAGAGCATTCGTCAACGCGTCCCAGTCACAACTAAAGAGTCGCCGGCGCCGTGAGTAGTAGAGCCGGCGGCGCCGGCGCAAGCTACTCCATCCAGTTCCACTTCCACTGGATATTATTTATACACGGAGACGACCACAAATCAAGGTACATTCGTCAAAATCGAACTCTTGTTCCGACTTCAACGATTTATTACTTCTGTCGATGTAACTCACGATTGCACGCTTCGTATAGACAACTTCCTAAGATAGGACATAAACAAACTTTCGACTTTTTTACTACTGACAGATTAGGCTATTGACCAGCGAGATGTTAAGTTATTGACAGTGTGGTTAATAGTATACACGCTACTCTGGAATGAGACTACTAAACCTTTTATTAACTTTGAAGATTCAGGACTTTATGAGCAGTTTCTTTTCAAGATCAAAGCAAAGACATGCGGTTGGTTAATGACAATAAAATCATCAGTCTTTTGAATGAATTCTCGAAATTAGTCCGGGGCGTAAAGTTGACATTTAAAGGTGGAGAAAGGGCGATCAATCACACATTCTTCAGCTGAAAAAAATCTAATTTTGTGCTACGATCCACCTCGCCCAGCGGCTTCCGGTAGAGAATGATGAAATGAGAGGCGCGCGAGTGTCGTTCGCAACACTTCCGGTCTGTAAGTTTCACTTTTAATTTTATTACTATCTTCGTCCTCTGGTTTTATCAGCTTATTTCCCATTTCCAGAATAAAAATTCTCATATCTATTATCATGGTGCACTCTCCGTAATTGCCAAATTTCATCAAGATCGCTAAGTTTTGTTGTGAAATATATAACAAACAAACAATGGGACAGATAGATAACGGAGTTACTTTTCCCATTACCAAACAGAGCGAAGTCAAGATAAAATTGTCTCAAAATAGAAATAGAAGAAATAAATAGAATTACTTATAGGTATTTTCCTTTTAAATAATTTTACATACGCAGTGTGCAAATTTCGAGACATACATTATATTTAGATAACATTGTCTCAAAATTAGAAATAGAAGATAAAACATGAAATTTCATATACTCTCCTATTAATTATATTACATAGCGTGCAAATTCCTGGGTTATTGCGTGAAATCTAAATGACACAACTTTCCAACTCTACCAAAGTTACGCACCTGTCAAAAGCTAAACTTTCTATTCTTTCTAGCTCGGCATAGTTGACATTTTCCGAGCTGTAACTGATGTCCATTACCTGCAATTTCCATTAGCCGCCGTCCGTTTTACGAGCTAACTAACAGTACCATTGTTCAGTCTCTAATAAGGAAGTAAATATTTGAGCGGGTCCCGCGAGTAGAACAGCAAATACCAGGCACCTACCTACAAGGCAGCAATTTTATCTTGACCCCGCTGTTTTTGGTACTAACTGAAATTTGTATGCAAATGACATAGAAAAGTAGCAGTATGTGAAGTGTCGTAGCACCCGGTGAGGTCATAGGTAAATTGTCAACTGCATCTTTGTACGAGCACATTGCAGAATGAAAACATGTTACATACTTGACATCTTTGCATGTGAATTGCATTATGACTTTCTTTGGCTTTGAATCAGAATCGAGTAGTACAGTTTATTCGTTTTATTTATAATCTATATTCCAGCCAAAAACATTGATATAGGGAAAGTTTGTTAAAAACGATTGTATTTTGTTGGTATGGCTTATGTGCTGGGTTAGGTTATGAAGGGGGTCTAATTACAATAATAAAGCGTGTATATGGGAATTAACATATTAGGAATTCAACATTATAAGAACAAAAAACATGGCAACATCATAGAAATTCAACTTTCTGGGCTGGAAGGTAAAAAAATTGCCTAAAGTGCTTGTGGGGGCCACAAACACTTTAGGCACTAAATGTCAATTTTTTATATTTGTTGATTAAGGCTTCCTTTTAACCACCATCTCGCCTGATGTTAAGCGATGATGTGGTCTACGATGGAGCACACTCGACTAGAAGAAACCGTATCATTCGCAACTTTGAAGACACCCAGAACCAGATTGATATAAAACATAGGGACAAATTTAAATGTGCCGTATTAGTCTCCACAGAGTGCAATGCACAATATAACAAATCTGGCTACAGCGATCCCTATATTCTTTTTCCATTGTAACATGCGAGCAAATAAATTTAAAACCCACAAAGATTTCATACTTGTCCCAGCACTATTCTGCAAGCATGATTTGCGGGCAGTAATTCACATCGAACCAGATTTATTGGCTACAAACACAGAAAAGAGAAGGGTATAGAACGGAAGAGAGATGGAACATTTGTTACGAGGCATACGAGTGAACATGAGTATGCACGTCAACGCGTCAAACTCCGCATCGCAGTTGCTAACTGAATTCGAATTCGTATGCTGCTCCATCGGATTCATTCACAATGCCGTCTTGCGCTGTAATTACGTGTGGTAGAGCTAGAATGGATTTTAATTTTTTTAAAAGGAGGAATTTCCTATCTCCGGTATAGTCTAAATTGTTGATAATTTTGTGATTTCACCGTGTTTAAATTATAAGCCCTTGACAAGCCGTTGACAATAATAGTGGTTACCATAATTTTATCGATATCGATAATTTTTTTTTTTTCTTACAACATTTCCTACAATACCTACTTTAGGAGTATTTTTTGAAGATTAAACTTTATTGTGTTATTATTCATTTGTCTTATTATGTAGATGTAGACAACAACATTATCACACTATTATTATAAATAAGAAAGTCTGCGTATTAATATGTTTGTTTTCACTGAATTCTGTAATAAGTGAATGGATTAAAATAAAATTTGGTATGGAGGTAGGTTATATTCTGGATTGACTCATAGTTTTACCCTGAAAAAATAGCAGTTCCTATAGGATAGCGGGTGAAACCACGGGGCGCTGCAAGTCGTCAGTAAATCTATGAATTATTAGACAGACAATAAATATTGTTTTGGACCCGGGTATGTCCTAAAACTGCGACCAGAACCACCGGAGGATGGGCAGCAGCGTCCTAATAGTACACGGTGAACGTACTGCGATTCCCAAGCCGCCTGCCAAGCGTGGGGATTATGGCAACACCCCTCTCTATGAGGGAGGCCTTGTCCAACAGTGGACGTTAATTGGCTGATGATGTGATGTGAAATATTGTTTTTGTCTTTTTGGTCTAATAGTCCTTATCAAAATGAATTCAACGAGTCCAAACACGACGGAGTAATAAGTAAAAGTATGTAGTAGAGAGGTTACTATGGCCTACTTTTCTGGCTCCATCATCAGGCCAGTTAAGTACCACCATATTATTTTACAAACATCAAATTTACTTAGTGCAACTGAAACGTGCTTAGAAAAATGGATTACAAATTTTGAATCGGGAAGCTGACAGACATACCAACGATGCAAGTTAAATAAGAGTTTGTAATTTTTTTTAAACGACTAGGGCAAGTTTTACCATAAAATATTTTATAAGGTATACAATAACAGGTTATCGATAAAATCAAAACTGCACACAAAACTGTCCCATCACTAGCTGTGATACCACATTCTAAATTTTATAATATCATTTTATTTTCAATGGCTTCGCATGGATATTGCATTTAACCTTATCAAATAATATTTATTTTTCTACCTATTTAAAGTCACATAAAACGAGCTTTAAACATAGCCTAAATCGATATCATGGTCAAAGCATGACCTATTAAGGTCATGGAAACTTATCTAGCTAAGTTTGTGCGGAGTTTTGGGGCAAAACCGAAAATATATTTTTTTACTTCCTATTGTTTGCCCACACTCATGCAAACCTACGAACTTACCTTAATAGTATTTAAATGATAATAATTCACTAGTATAACACAATTACATGCGTTAATACACAACTTTTGTTAATTAAAATAAACAAAATTGTTGAAAAACTCTTTAACTTAAATTTTTTACCAACCACTTTTCGTGCAGTTTAAGGTAGAACTGTTTTAATAATGAGGTACGTTAATTTACGATACGCTCTATATTTCTCTACTAGTATTATAAACCGCACAATAATCGTGCAGTTTTTTTGCACTAGCAACATTTACCAAAATAATTGCACAAAATTCAAGGGGAACTGAACCGTATTGCACCACGAGAAGGTCA
The DNA here is from genome assembly GCA_949125355.1 of Agriopis leucophaearia. Classification (NCBI taxonomy): domain Eukaryota; kingdom Metazoa; phylum Arthropoda; class Insecta; order Lepidoptera; family Geometridae; genus Agriopis; species Agriopis leucophaearia. The sequence continues at coordinate 16,400,614 of OX421265.1, read as the reverse complement.
ATTTTAAACTTTATTAAAATGGTGTTCATAACCTTTTGAAATTATACTAATCTTGACGAATTACTGCAGTCCTTCCTACGTATTTATATTTTGACGTATCGTTTGCATGTGTTCAACTGGCTACAACGGAATTCTTACAAAAATGCCTTGACAGCCCTTCTAATCTAAACGAAAAAAATTCTCACTTCAGTGGCTACAAAAGACGAGTGAGACAGTCCCTAAACCTACGATATTGTCGACTTGACACGGAGCCAAGTTCAATCGGATTTAACTGCCAAGGCTGTGGTTGTATTGTAGACATACTATTGAATGTTGATCTTGAGAGCTAGTAAAGTTCCCGATGCAGGTATCATCATCACAATAATGGCATAAAAGCACGAAGAGGCGGACACGAAAAATCGACACCGCTTTATGGTTGATATTCCGAAAACCCGTACGAAGTGCTTTGATTCGACTTTTATTGTGCGAACTGCTAGTCTGTGGAATCATCATCATCATCAGCCAGAAGACGTCCACTGCTGAACATAGGCCTCCTCCTTTAGCCTCCACTCTGAACGGCATCCTGCCATCTGCATCCACTGGATGCTCGCGACTCTCACAATGTCGTCGGTTCATCTAGTGGGAGGAATGCGCTGCCTGAATGGGTGGTCCCCGATAGTTACAATCTAGGTGTCTTCAACGGTTTCTTCCAGGCAAGCGTGCTCCATCGTAGACCGCATCATCACTTAACACCAGGCGAGTAAGCGGTCAAACGCAAGCCTATTACCAAAAAAAAAAACTGAGGCGAAGTTTAACGCCTTAAAAAAACTTTCAGTGTTTCTTCTACAGAATTAAGTTACATTTTGACAAAAAAAATACTACTGATTTTACGAGAAGTTCAATAAGGGATTTATCCCCTAATTTTCTACTCTTTTGAGAGTTTAAAATTACCTCGAGGTGGAATATTTTCTTCAAATGGGACACTCGAGATATATATAGCCTTATAGCCTTTCTAATAAACAAGTATAAATTGAACCCCACATAAAAGAGCTGATAATCTTTAAACGGCTGAACATAATTTCATGAATCATAGCTGAGAACACTCTCGATCAAGTCACCTCTCAAACAAAGAAGAAACAATACCCAAATCAGTTCAGCCGTTCAGGAAAAACGATGCCACAGACACAGATACACGCGTTAAAATTATAACACCACGCTTTTTGAGTAAAATTAATCATTAAAATAGTTTCTTAATCGGCGAAAATATCGCGAAACGTAAACAACAAAACAGTCGAAATGGGAACCTCGTTTTTTGAAGTCGGTTGAAACTTTCACACTATTATTGCAAATGCAAAATAACCGCCTGTTCGTTTATGTTGTTACATGGTGCTGTTAAAACTTGTACCAATCATATTAGATTTTTCATGCTGTTCTTATTTTACTTTTCACTCGTTTTTTTTTTCTTCTTCTAAAAACAACAGGAACGTCAGAGACCACTGATATGATCAAATGTTTATAATTCACATCATAACCAAACCACGACATCCGATTTCACCACTAAAGATTAAAGAAGTGAAACAGTAGATCTAAGCCGAACATCCTAAAGAATCCAAAGTGAGCACGTCTCCAAACTAACCATTAATTGTCACAAGAAACATTTAAATCGAGGATTAATCAGGAACCTAATGAGTAAACACCATAAATTGTATGCAACATCGACAAATGACCGTCCCGGTTGTTGTTTTCTACACTAATATTATAAAGAGGAAAGATTTGTACCTATTTTTGTATGTTTGTAATGAATAGACTCCGAAACTACTGAACCGATTTGAAAAATTCTTTCACTGTTGGGAAGCTACACTATCCCCGGGTGACATAGGCTATATTATATTTTGTAGCGAGGCCGAAGGCCGAGCTCACACTCGTGCGAAGCCGGGGCGGACGGCTAGTTTTTTATATTTTTGTACCGGCGTGTTGCGGCGTAGGGCTAGAACAGACTGACGCGAAAGCGTCTCATCAGCTCGATCATGACGCAATGATGACGTCACTAAACGGTGTATTTACAGCCTAATCTAGGGGGAAGTTATCAGGGGAACATTCAGGTCAAGGGGCAGCCTAGATTATTGGATTAGCAGAAACATCTAGAGCAAATAAAGTAAAAGAAGACTGCATAGACGGAGTTAAATTATCTAAATCTATACATATAATAAAACCGCAGAGAAAAAAAAACGGTAATTGCGACATATGAAAAAAACACAGAGTGTCTTAAAATAAGCAGCTGAACACTTAAAGACAGTTTTTAGAATTTTTGTCTGTTTGTTTGTTTGTCCACGCACGTCTCCTAAACCACTGAACAGATTTAAATGCAGTTTTCACGAATGACCAGATTGAAGTATATGCTATGTTATTTTGCGAAAAGAAGGAAAAAAGAGTTGGAGTTTTATATGAAAATCTACGCGTACGAAGTCGCGGGCAACAGCACCAGTTGAACTTAATAAATATTTTTAAACATATAGCGAAATTGCGATTCCATTAATAATAATTGGGTATACATGATAGTAGTCGCAGAACGGAGAGTGACAGATACAGATTCAAATGCAAAATTATTTATTTCGGAAATCGGTACATTTACAACTCCTATATCCCACATGCCCAAACTAAGGTGTGGTAAACCGTATCTTGGGAATTAGTCCTCCCGTTTATAAATCAATTGTTTTGTACAGATGCAGAGCAGACTACTAGCTCGCTTCTGGGACGACATCGCGAGGGTGACAGGAAAGTAGTGAACGACACTGGCACAATAGTATGATGGCGCACCAACTAGACACATATCCGTTGTGAAATCCTCTTGGATTCTACAGTAGAATTTCTAGAGTCCTTCGCTGATCGCGGGATCCAACTTGAATTAAACCCTCGAATTAAAACCTTTTTTTTTAAACTTGTTTTATAATCTAATATTGTATTTGACAACAATCATATGGCATTCAATTTCACAGATATTACCACTAAACGCTTAAAGCAAGAACTTGTGAATATAGCTCACGAGTCTTCTGTTGTTAATACCAACAACAGGAAGCTTTTTTATAAAGGATTATGCAGAGAGCTTGTCCCAAGATATCGATCTACATGAGTTGGAAAATTACGTATGTCCATCTCGTAACGAGGAAGGAGTGTCCCATTACATCACGGTAAACGAAGCGCGACGACTCTTCCTTAAATTAATTAAGGCAGTGCATAGGAGTGGACAGAATTAACTGTTACATTACATGCATCGTGGTGAATTATAATGAGTTGCTTTCAACATCATCATCATCGTTTCAGCTATGGTTATAGGACGTCCGCTGCAGACATAGGCTTTCACCATCGATTTACAAAAGGGCCGGTTGAAAGCGGCCTGCATCCAGCGTTTTCCTGCGGTTTCTTTTAGGGCGTATTCACGTAGGAAGCAGGTTGCCAGCGCCGATTTACCAGCGCTTATCGGTCTGCTCAGGTTGTGTGCATTGCTTATGTCTTGGATTAACACATAGGCTACTTTTCATCATCATCATCATCACCGATTTTCATCACCACGCAGAAACCGCGCTACTGCTTAATAATTGCTTATTGAAGACTCCAAATACATCGACAAACAGACATCAGCCGATAGACTGAATAATTAACCCAAGTCACCCTATTAAAGTCCAATCAAGCTAAGTGGTCCATACAATAACTATGGTTATGATTAATAAGATAATTCTTTTAATGGTTAGAGCTAAAAATATCGTCGATCAGTCACTCCAGAAATATGTCGAGGATCGGAATGTCGGTTTATTGTCATTGGAGAATGCTAAATGGAATAGACAGTCTATATATCAGCGGGATGACTGAATCCGCAAACTTTATATGGTTCCTCATAAAATTCCTACTAAAGGTACGGTCTAGAAAAATACATTTTTATCGAGTTATTCCCGCCATACTATAAAATATCTACACGATAATTATTGCTTCATACTATTTTGCAAAAATGTTGAAAACATAAGAGATAGCTGCTATGACTGTTGAGTGCAGCCTTAAATGTATGAATAAACAGATGTCTTATGTCTGTGTACAAACTGCAAATAATTGATTACAGCAAAAATCAGAACACAGAAGAAACAAGTGGATCACATTTAAAACAGACTTCAAAAATATATGAAAAACGTAATAAGTGCCTGTAAAATTTGAGGGTTGCCCTCGATTTCCCTGGGATCCCATCATCAGATCCTGACTTGGTGACGATGGGATCAAATTGTAAGTACCCTACCGAACAAAATAAAATTTTATGAAATTGGTCCACAAGTGGCGGAGTAATCGGTGAACATACATTAAAAAAAACAGTGCAACATAGAACCTCCTCCTATTTTTAATTCGGTTAAAAAGGCTACCTACGCTTATCGATCAGTATAAAAAGCCAAATCACTGTATAGACAGCTGTGTCAGCTTTTACAAGATTGTAAGGTGGGGTCAGAGTAAGGCATCATTAATCATTTTATTGTAATAGGGTGCCATCAGGGTAGGGATACCAATAATTCGCATTTCTACGGACAATGTCTCCAAAAAATTTGTTTTCGGAATACAAACGGCTTATTAACGTAAAGCATGGCATAGACAAGCATGACAAAGAAAAATGAGCAAACTAGCCTTAACAGTTTTCACAAATAGAAAAAAGATACAATCTATTATGCAGGTAATAATTACTGTTATCATAGAAGTTTTTTTTTGTTAAATTAGAACGGCTGTCATGGCAATTTTGTAAGAAATTTGTTGTAGCCACTTGCATATAAACCGATAGCAATTCTGTGTTAGCAACTGTGAAGCGAAGTTCAACGCATTTACATAAATAAGAATGTTCAATCACATATCTGTCACAATGCCTGACGACAAAGTTTCCTTCTCATTTCCATTCTATTTACTTCTCTTTTCTTTGACTGTAATCACTCTGTGACTGTAATAGTCAAACTAACATTAGTCATGTCATTTGCCATTTGTTTAAATTATTTGTTATGACATTCATAACAAGAATTTTGGTTGTTGTTCGTGGCGACATCACGCACGGCTTTCGGACGTGACATCCCCATTCTCAGGACAGTAATTCAGACGATTCAGGTACTTACAGAAGGATTTGTTGTCTGCAGATTCTATGCAGATCTTCATCGCACTACTGTGAAGTCTTTTTAAAGTTTCGCCGATAGTTTTTTTATCATTTTAATATTATTATTACTTAGGTAGAATTAATTGGCTATCAATTATCCTTGCTTATTTTTATTATCTTACCAAGACCAACCAAGCAGTAATTGATAATAAAATTAGTTAAACAAAACTGACTCTATGGATTCTCAATGGATGATATTCAATAAACAGAATTTGTCCTCTCATTTTCCACCCTCAAAGTTGGCATGTTTTAATCAAATTTAAATGATATCTTTGAGATATAGCCTATTTAATTAAAATCGGATAACAATCAGCATAGATATTGCATAACACAAACAAAAACCTTTTTCAAGTCAGTTGCGTAAGCTAGTTTAAAAAAAAACGAATAAAAAACCAACAGTGAACAAACAAATGCCGTGGATGACTATATTTAGTTTTTTTTTTCCCCGGATATGTCCGCGTTTGGCCACCAACCCTCCTGTTGGTAAGCGACGATGTCGTCGAAGATGAAGCACGCAGACTTAGAAGATACCTATTCACTCTATTAGTCTATATAATGAATATAGTCTCTATTAGTCTTTATAATGATGAGTCAATTCCATAATTAATTCCAGTTCCATAGTGAATTCTGAGTCAGTCAAGAAGTGATAGCAATTGGTATCCCTAATATTTATTTGTTGATTGCATTAACGCATCATTGTACAGCTATATTGCCATTAGCTTGATGGTTATTCTATACATAGAGCACAATCCATATTAGGAAGGTATAACAACGGTAGGTAAACAGGGGAAAGATATAACAGATGGCTAAGGCATGCTATACATTTGTGCGGGACAGTATATAGTAATCGGCACAGCCAGGTGCTGTAATATGTAGACATAGTAGACATACGTTCATGAAAACACAGAGTGCGGCTAAGCCAAGTTGGGTGGTAAAAACCAAGTGCTTTAGTAGTACTAGAAATGTGTGACACAAAAGACTTGTTGTTAATTTCCGCAGCTTTGTAACCAATCAGTGCCAGGCAGTACGAGCCGAATGAAAAGATTGTTCAACAAATACTGCCGAATCAAATGTGCCAAACCGCATATGTGTACAGCATGCCTAACTAGAGCTGTCAACCCTCTGGGCTTGACCCGAAGACTCCAAGTTTGAATGGTGCTACTCTGGGGTTGACATCATATAATATTTACGTGAGTATGAGTGGGTGCAAAATCCGAGACCAATGTGTTGAAGAAAATTTATCCACAGTCACATAATCACAAGATTTTTCACCATTATCAGGGAATTTAATGTGGATTCAGTTATTAAAGATTGCAAATTTACTGATTTAAGTACTTACTGGAAATTTTGAGTTAAATTTGACCATCCCCATTAGTAGTGCTTTTGTGGAACGCGTTTTATACCCTGATAGGGAATTTCTAGACAGATGAGTGAAACTACTAACTAACTCATCGGACCCTGCTAGTGATGGGCAATCGATACAGTGTATCATGTTGAATCTTTTAAGTAGGGTTACATAATAAGTTAAACAAGTAGTATGACAGAATGTTCAATGATATTTGAGTTTTTGCATGTTTTACACCAGTACACGGAGGAGTAAACAATTTCCCTTACTGATATAAGAAGCAGCAGGTTGTTCTGTCATCACAGTCATGTTAATATAACACAAAGACTCTCGGGAATGACCCTCATACCTTGGAAGGTAGGGCAGCCATTGGTGTGGGATGCAACATGCATCACATGACACAATGGCTCCGTCTCACCTTCCCGCAACTTCAGTTAGGGCCGGTGCTGCCGCCGCTCAAGCCGAAAACCTCAAATGGCGCAAATATGCACACCTTGACCGATTGTACATGTTTGCTCTGTTTGGGGTGGAGGCGTCGGGTGTTCAGAATGCTGGCTTCTATTTTGGACAGAAATTGAGCATAGCCATTCAACATGGCAATGCCGCCAGCATTTTGGGGACCTTTCCCTTTACTAATGGTCTTTTAGTTTAAGTTGTTATATTAATATAGTTATTTTAGGTTTTCGTAAATTTTCTGTTTTATAAGATGTGCATAATAAACTACTCATATACTCATATACACATTTCTTCATACTGTCACAGTGCTATGTTCAAAAACTCATACAAAGACAATACACACATATCCATATATTAATGTTTTCCCCTTACTCACAGTATACTGATGGGCATGGTGTTTGCATGGACTCAGTCAAGTAGTGTGCACTAATGGTACTCCTGTTTTTTTATACATATAAGGAGTTGCAAGCATGCTTGCATAATAAACATATAACTGGTCGCTATAAGAATTTAGTGCAGTGTTTTCTTAAATGTACATAGCCAGAGATGTCCTGTCATTATCCTGGATATTGAAACAGTAGTCATAGCAGGGTCAACTGATGAGACAGTAGTCTGTGTTAAGTAGTGTTTCTAAGTAAGGCCATGAAGGACTCTCTAGACCTCAGTCTACACAGTGGTTGTGGTGTAGTGGACATTATATTGCCAAAAAACACATTGAAGCCAGATGTGGCCTGATGATTCATTTAAAATTATGAAAACAGGTGTAAAATGCAGTGTTACACCACCTTGTGCCTTAGAGTCTCAAAATATAGGTAATAAATTATCTTTACGAGCAAAAACAGTACATCATAAATGAAAAATAGCATAATAGTGAGGAGCATCAACTATAAACACTCTGACAAGAGTTCTCGACTAAGAAAGAGTTAATTTATGCATCCGTGGATTAGACTTTTAGCAAAAATTTACGATAAGGGCATCATGTTTTCGTAACAACTGCACTCTGTTATCTCAATTAAAAAAACAGCAGGATGTTGGCAAATGACACGAATATTCGCTGTTATGCTTTGTGAACGATACTTGTGAGTTCGCTGTTAGCCTGGGTGGGTCTTAATGCTTATTCACAAAAAGTTATTTACGAAGAACACGTCATTTCGTCCTCTTATATCAAAACAGGTTATGATAACAACTACACTTACCTAAGTCGTCCATGATTTAATTCTTAATATCACCATAAACTTACACTACACTTACAACACTATAAAAATGTGTAAACTATGGCACCGCCTAGTCAGGCTTATTGTTTATATAAGCCGGGAATACTAAATTAATACTGCAAATTATAGTTACAAAAATTACAGCCCAAATATGGCAAATTGAATTTGAATTGAGAGATGTCAAATGACTCAAATGTCAATAAATATATGTCAATTGTTGAATTGTCAAATCAAATGTCATGGCATGCCGGTTTGTTCGTTGTTGGCAGCACAGATATTGTTGGCAGCACTGAAGTGAGAATTTTTTCGTTTACCCTTTTCTTTTCTGCCTGGGGTTTTTTGGAGATTTCTGCCAGGGCCCTGTGGTTGGCAGATTTTCTGACAGCTGGTGGAACAAAGATATACAAACATCACTTGTGCAATGAGAGAGCCAATGAATATGTATTTATAGAACATGGAGTAGCGTGTCCATATGAAATAGAAGATCGTTTTATATAATACCCATATATAAAATTTAATGATACATCCATAGTATCTTATCTTCGTATAATTTCATTATTTTGTGTAGAAAGCCGTACATTCACTTGAAAATATTTCATGTTCGCAGTTTCAAGTATAGTGCCAAGCACAACTCGACTTGACATTTAATTTGACATTGTCTTGTCTCTGACAAGTTGACAACATCAAATCGCTATCGATTAACGAAAGCTTACGAAAGGAAAGGGCTCTCTCTTATCTTTTTTATTATAATACGCCCTTTTTTCTTCTAGATCGACGAATATTGACGTTAAATACTCGATACAATATGAGTACAACCGGTGAACAGCTGACCCTAGCTCGGGACATAAAAAGAGCAATCGAACTGCTAGAAAAATTGCAACAAAGTGGAGAAGTGCCTGCGACCAAGCTGGCAGCCTTACAGAAAGTGTTACAAAGTGATTTCCTGAACGCCGTACGGGAGGTTTACGAGCATGTTTATGAAACTGTCGATATTCAAGGTTCAGCTGACATACGAGCGTCAGCGACAGCCAAAGCGACCGTAGCTGCGTTCGCTGCAGCAGAAGGCCACGCACATCCTAGAGTTGTTGAACTACCAAAGACTGAGGAAGGCCTGGGCTTCAACGTCATGGGTGGTAAGGAGCAGAATTCTCCTATTTACATATCCAGAATCATCCCTGGTGGGGTTGCTGACCGCCACGGCGGTCTCAAGCGAGGTGATCAGCTGTTATCTGTCAATGGTGTATCAGTTGAAGGCGAAAACCACGAAAAAGCTGTGGAACTGCTGAAGCAAGCTGTTGGATCTGTAAAGTTAGTGGTGAGATACACTCCAAAAGTTCTGGAGGAGATGGAGATGAGATTTGACAAGCAGAGGACTGGACGGCGGCGTACCAATTTCAACTAAGTACTTGCTCTCAGTATCTATTAGAAATTTTGGAAGCTTGAAAATGTATACTGAAAGGAGAGTAACATCTTTTGCATCTACAAATGCATTGGATGTTCTGAACATGAGTAATCCTAAAATTTATTGCAGGCATTGCAGTATCACAATATTACTTTAAAATGGGGTTTACAATTGATTGCCTTGCTTTAAAACTAAATACAAAAATAATCTATGATGCACTGTTGTCTCGTGTTCTATGATAAAAGAGTAGACAACATTTTGATGCATGCAGGTTGCACCAGACCTTCCTTAATAACATTTTTATACACAAAAAAAAAACATTTTTACTCACTTCTTATAGTTGTATCTATTTGAAACTTCATAAATGTACATAGTTCCAAAAGCAGTCAGCTATAAATAAATTTAGGGTAGCTAGTTTAAAGAACCGCAGAGACAAATGCTTTTATATGTATGCAGTCAGAATATGCATATTGCTGTAACGATCCGAAGTGGACGATATAACTTAGCAACACAGTAACAGTGGCCAATATTAAGTAAGAAGTTAAGTTGTTCATTGTGTTCATAAATAACATTCAATGGTATCTATCCAAGAAAAGTGGTCAAACAAAATCAGCTGTTCCAAAGAAAACTCATTCAACACTACAAATGGAACAGCTGGTTTTTTATTTACGATTTCAGGGTTCCAGCTATCGTGAAATTTATTCACGATTTCGTATGGATACTACGATAATTAACCCTTTTTGGCTTAAAACACCCTCTCAGCATTACCCTGAATACAGCACCAGCCCTAGCCTTTGATTTGGGTAGAGCATGATTGTCTTTCCACGTGTTTCATTTCCGAAAACTCGTACAGGAATTGATTCAGGATAAAAAGTATTCCATGTGCTAATCCAGGGTATAAACTATTATCACATCAAAACTTACATCGCAAGCCGCCCCGGCCAATTTTTTTCTACTTTTGGCATTATGGCGCCATCTGGCACCTAGAGTGACCGCTCCTTTCGCACTAACCCAGAGCCGGATAAATTAACTTTTTCAACATATATCTATCACAAATTCCTTATTGTACTTGAAGCGATGTAGAAGCGGAATTACACTAGAAATTCATCAGAAAAACAGTTCAGGACTTCCGCGAAGTAACGCCTGATTCAATCAACTATTATTAGTTAGTTTTTGTATTTAGATATTATTTGATATCAGTACATATTTTCAATATTAATGTTATGAAGAGCAAGCCTAGTCAATACACCCGACTTTAATGATCATATTGTTTTCAAATGGTTATTCTTATTTCATAAGTATGTGTTCATTGGAGATATGACTTGTATGATTGGATCAAACGTATTATGTTAGTGCCTAAGCATTTTGTTTCATTACTTGTATTTTGTATGTTAAAATTTTATTGTTTTGTAGAATTTCTAGGTACTTAAGTTGTGTTAATGTATTTCTTTGTAGAAGCTATATTTTACAATCATAAAAAGATTAGTAAAAAAGCTATATTTAAGCTATATTTTTTTTGGTTGGCATTGAAAGCTTCATGATACTTTGAGCATTCTAAAATTACATTTTACAGAAAACCTATTGAAATCTGAATAAATTTGTTCTCATTGTATAGTAAGATATGAAAATATTAGTTGTGGGTAGTATCTTGAGGGAAATGCGGCTTAGTAGGGGAAAGTTGGTGGATGTGCAAACTCCAACCAAGCGCACACTCAGGCTGCAATTTTTTTTCGAAAGCCCCTCTTACTGCCAAAGCAACCGAAAAGCTTGTGCATTTTTCAAGATGTTTAATCTTAGCGCAGTTGTTATTGTATTTACATTATTTAATAGGTCAGTATTTCTAGATTATATTCCTTAATAAATAAAAATAAATATTCACATTATGTACAAAGTTATATTTATTGCCTTAATTTATATCAATACTTATGCTAACTGGCTACCAAGAATCAAAACCACCAAAATTATATTTTCCTTCTTTTTTAGATTTTTTAGTGGGAATTTCTTGAGCTTTCGCTGGTTTTTCATTGTCTTGTAGATTCAGGTATTTGCCGACACCACTTCGGAACACCTTAAGAGGTTGCTTGGATGCCTTTTTGGGCTTTACTCCGGGACCGGCTTCTTCTGCTTGCCTTTTCAGTTCTTCTGATCTTTCCTTGACCAGCTGTGAGAATAAACAATATGAATACATAAGACAGGTATTCAAAACATCTTATAGGATGCACATGGTAACTAGTAAAATTTGGAATTAAATCCACATCTAAACCAGAAAAGAGCCAAATCAGTTCAAAGATTTAAATGGCTAAACAGATTTTGATTAAATATAGCTAAGAAAGGTAGCAAATAAACCGTCTTTCAAATAAATTATTATTAATATTAAAAAACCGACTTCATAAAAATGTCTGGACCAAATTAAAATGGGACCACATGTGAAGAACCAGCTTTCAAATAAAAAAAATAATCATCAAAATCAGTTCACCCAGTTAAAAGTTTCTTTAAGACACTGTCTGTATTTTTTTTTGTATCTCGCAATTACTTAATTTTTATCTCTACGATTTATTATATGTACAGATTTAGAACTAATTCAACCAACCTGTTCTTCAGCCTCGGCAAAAGGGTCAACAAACACCTGCGCTGCCTCGATCACAATATCATGTATGGGCCGATCTTTATTGTCGACTTCTATTTGCTCCATGACAGTTAGTGTGTCCATCCCGCCGACTAATTTGCCAAATATTGTGTGCTTGCCATCCAGTTGCTTGCAGGATCGGAAGGTTATGAAGCTGTAAACAGAAGATTAATAAGATGAGTTGACTACGAGGAATGCAATGGACTTGGCATATAGCCCAGGCAAATTAGAGGTTTCACCTTGGAATAAGAGACAATAAGCTGTAAACTTGATTAAACCTTTATTTTGGCAAGTTAAAGTTGTCTCAAAAATCTCATATCTGCGTCTTGGATTCATGGTCAAAGGTCACCAAAATCGGTTTTTCGTAAATATCTTGCTTTCTATGGTTTAAATGATATTTGCGTCTATTATAAAAATTGTAAAGCTTAAAATTCTCTACTAGTTTTGTTTAATTTTTTTTTATATACTCTTAACCGTTTGTGGGAGAGAGCAGCACTTCACAATTTTTGATCACTTGATACATTACAGCGTAGAGATGCCAGAACCTCTATAGCCGCTCAGCATGATTGAGAATGGATGCCTCGTTATATTCTATCGCATTTGCAATGGAGAGTGTTTTGAAGAACTATTCAATCTTGGTCGTGGTTTTATCACCGCAATAGACGCCATCATCCATATTTGATTTGTAGAAATCGCAATTTGTGTGTGCATAGTGCGTTTCATATTTTTTTTTTTTAAAGAAATAGAAATATATATGGGACATTTCGCACACACGGTCATCTGACCCCAAACTAAGCAAAGCTTGTAATATGGCTGGCAGAGACTGATATACGTACATATATTTTTTTTAAATACATACTTAAATAGATATTAACACCCAGACATAGAACAAACACAAATGTTCATCACACAAATGTTTGCCCTAGATGGGAATCGAACCCACGCCCCCAAGCACAGAAGTTAGGTTCACTACCAACTGAGCCACCGGGGGCAGTCTAAAGGGGGCATATTATATTTCTTGCCTTGCATTATACCTGCAAAATGTGGAATGAGCTACCTTCAGCAGTGATTCTAAGAAGCTACAACATGGGTTTTAATTCCATAGGTGGCAAACAAGCAGACGGGCTGCCTGATGGTAAGCAGTCACTGTTGCCGCGATAAAAATAATCATCGTTTTTTTTAATTTCTTTTATGTAATAATAAATAATTAAAATAAATGATATAACATAGCTTATGAGTAAACCTGGTTATAGCTAAACATATTAGTGAAAACCAGATTTAAATCAGTTCAGTGGTTTAGGAGATATGCGTGGACTAACAAAAATTCTAAAAACTGTCTTAACATGTTCAGCTGCTTATTTTAAGACCACGTTGTGTGTTTTTTTTTAATATTTCGCAACTACAGATTTTTTTATCTTTACGTTTTTATTATATGTATCATCATCATCAGCCATAAGACGTCCACTGCTGAACATAGGCCTCCCCCTTTAACCATATTATATGTATAGATAAAAGATAATAAACAATTTAAGATGGTTTCGTAAAATTAGTCAAATACCCTATTGCAGTTTTTTTTTTTGTTGTAAATATGTAGTAAATAAATAAATATCTGGGACATTATTGCACACATAATCATCTGACCCCAAACTAAGCAAAGCTTGTAATATGGCTGCCAGAGACTGATATACATACATATACATTTTTAAATACTTAAGTAGTAGTATTACTTACAACTGCGACCCGTTAGTATTAGGTCCAGAGTTGGCCAGGGACAGTATCCCTCGGCCGGTGTGGTGCAAGTTGGGCCTGATTTCATCTTCAAACGGTTTCTTCCATACTGACTCCCCACCCAGGCCTGTGCCACTCGGATCTCCACCTTGAATCTGAAAACACAAAACAGACGTATTGAGATTCTTCTCCTTTTTAGGAGTTTGATGACAAAAAGTCTGACTCTGGAGACTTAGTCTCCTAGCTTGAGTAAGTAGTGTTGAGTGGTTAACTTAAGTGTCAGAATTTAAGGTTACCCGAAGACTTCTCAGATGACCTAATAGCTGTATAGTCAATTAGTAGCTTAGTGTGGAAAACATGGCCCTACAGATATCATTGCGGAAAATTCGCAGCAGTGTTTAAGCTAGCACATAATGATTTATGCAATGTGTCTGATGTTCGATATCGGATACTTTAGGGTTTTTTTTTAATCTATACTGTCCCAATGTTGGGCAAAGGTCTCCCCCATTCTTCCTTCCATAACACTCGGTCCTCCGCCACCTCTTGCCAACCTCTCCAGAATGAGTCAAGATCGCCACGCCAGCGTTTCCTAGGCCTTCTTTGACTGCGTCGTCCTACAGGCACCCACTGTGTGACGATCCTGGCCCATATTCCCACTTTAAGAGGTTAAAATACAATTCGTTTTAAAGACAAATCATCGATATTTTTTATCTCCAACTATAAAAATTGGCATCCCTTTAAAAAATTGTTGCCAAAGCACAGGTGTTAATATAACGATACACATATAACAATAGAAATCTTTTAGAGACAAAAGAGGTCTTATATGCTAACAATGTAGGCAGTGGCGTAGCTAGGTAACCAAAGGCCCTGGTGCAAAAAAAATGGGGCCCTACCTAAACTGGGTTAGGATTTATCAAGTAAAAATATAAATAATTTAAAGGTACAAAGCTACTTTATCATCAGCTCTTTATTGTGCTCAAAGCTACTTACTACATATATGTGTATCAAGGGCAAAAATTTTGCGAGTTCAGTTTGAGGTTTGCTGATCAGGGCCCAAGGGCCCTGATGAGCTTGGGGGCCCCGGTGCACGGCACTGCCTAGCCCTCCGATAGCTACGCCACTGAATGTAGGCAATGTCGCATGCTTAAATCGCTGTTGATGCTCTCATCCATCGAGTGCCGCCACGATAATGGCGAACCATTCCACCTCTTTGTAAACCGATTATACGCAATAAATAATACAATACAATAGATAGCAAAACAGTACCACCCTGACCTCAGGCCCCGACACAGATCACCATGTGACAGGGCTCTGCAACTCACCATGAAATTTCTTATTGATCTGTGAAACTTGGTGCCATTGTAGTACCCACTGCTGCAGTGTCTGATGAAGTTGTCGCATGCTTTAGGTGTGACGTCACAGTACAGTTCTAGGTTCAGAGGACCGTAGTTTGTTAGCAGCCTCACATATCCTGTTGAACAAACACTATTATAAATGCGAAAATTTCATGCAACTTTTTCTCTAGTCAGCAAAAGAAAGCTTAGTTTACGTAAGCATAGGATGCCTATATTTAGGCATTTTGTGCGGACAATGGTCAACAATGAGATGACGAAGGAGTTGGAAATTGTCTGCACAAAATGTTTATATATCTGATAATGTTGAATGTTGATTATATAGTTTTTAAATTTTTTGCTTTTTATATGTGTTTTAAGTTTAAGTTTTGTAGTTATAACTATGGACCATGTTGTCCGGAATAAAAACATTAGAATTTGAATAGGAGGAGTCCTATGCTTACGTAAACAAACATTGGAATAAACTTTTTTCCTGTTCAGATTTCTTTATTGTTATTCATGAGCAATTACGATTATCTTTGTTCATGAGTCCAGGAGTTTATTATAAAGGAATTTAATACTCATATTACATTGTTTATTCAAGCAAATTTTGCAGGAAATCAGAAAAAGTAAATAAATAAATACTGCTGACGTAATCACCGTTCAGACCCTCCCGCTGGTCTGGACATTTCCATGCAATTACTGATTTAATGAGTTTTTTGGTAATTAGATTTTGTATTGCATTGGTTTATATCACCTTTCTTCTTAACTCTGTCATATTTGACCTCGTCTTCACATATAATGGCAGCCTCGTGAATGGTCTCCGGCACCATGGCGGTGGAAGTGAAGCTAGCAGCCACTTTACCAGTGGAGTAGTGCGCTGCATTGAATTTATCTGCAACCTGCAATATATTATTATTTTATTATTTAACTATACATATATCTTTTTTTTATGTATTTGATACTCGAAAAGTCCGAGCTAGACCTGTGAATGAAAATAAATACATGCAGAACAAACTTTGAGAAAATGATGAATTTAGCAGATTGAAATAATACCTCTTTCTTGACTTCCTCTTTCTCTGGTGCCTTATATTCCTTTTCCAGCTCTTGTAAAATATCTTTTGTTTCAGCTGACACTGTTTTCAATCTGCCATGTGGATCCTTCCTCATGGCAATATCCTCTGAAAGCATAACACTAATATATACAGCAACAACTTTTACTATGTGACCAACCCTGAAATCGCGAAAAAAATACTAGCTGCTTCAAAGATAATTATCAATATAAAAAATGTCAGAACTAGACCAAATTGAAATGGGACCACACGGGAAGCATCGGCTTTCAAATAAAAAAAAAGAATCATCAAAATTGGTTTACCCAGTCGAAAGTACTGAGGTAACAAAAAAAAAAATCCTTAATTACCGAATTTATAACCTCTTCCTTTTTGGAAGTTGGTTAAAAACGGTCATTGAAACTCGACAAAATGTATAAAACAGCTGATTCGTAGCTACGATTCAATAAAATCTGTTCAGCTGAAGATTAGCATAGATTATTGTGCAGTTTGAAGATTATTTGCTCTTGTATTGGGGGTAAAAAATATATTATATCTTACCTTCTGTTTCAACCTTCAAACTATTCTTCACATGATGAAACAATGCTATATTGAATTTCTGCAGTTTATTAGGTTCCTGAAGTATTATGATATCAGTTCTTGCAAACTGAGTGTCGTTAACAAGATCCTTGTAGTTCTTTCCCTTGATATTGAGTTGCTCCACTGCTTCGTATGAGAAAACATTTCCAGTGGTTTTGATGGCCGCGATGTGAGTGTTGTTAGTGAAGAGTTTGAAGAGCACTGGACAGTGGTACTCGCCCTCTGCATTTTTGAAGAAGTTCAGCTTTATCAGCGACTTTATGTCTTGTTTCTGAAATGAGAATTTTGTTTCATATCAAGATGTTATTTGTCATGTATCTGAATACATACATAACGTACATTATAAGCCTATCATGTTCCCACTGCTAGGACACAGACCTTCTTAGAGAGTGAGGATGGACCCTAATCCACTATATTGACCCTGTGCATGTTGGTGAATGTCACAGGGTTGCCATCCGTCCGGGTTTTCCCGGATTTGTCCTAGTTTAGAGGGCATCCGGGGAGCGTCCGGGCGGGGTTAATTTGTAGTCCAGGCTGAAATATTTAAAGTCTTGCGCCGCCCGCGACACACGCACTGTGCTCGCACGCCGCGATTTTTACACTGACTGACTATGTATAAAAAATCTGTTGACATGTCCAGGTTCTGGGCTCTAAAATCCGGGGTTTTCACGCGTCTTTTCCTGGTTGTAAACTACTCTATATTTTAAAGTACTGTATATATTTTCAGAGTCTGCTCAACAAGTTTTAAAAACATTATAAATTTAGTCAGGTTTATTAATGTCCTAAAAAAACTGTTTTTCTGATGAATTTCAGTTTTGAAAATGGACTTCCGCAAAGTAGCGCCTGATTCAATCAACTATTAATGTCCTGTTTTTTTTACATAGGACATTAATGACGCCGTTAGATTTTCCTGAGACACAAGGTAGGGCTGGTGCCGCTGCCAATTCGGCAGAGCAGCACAAGCGGTGCATTTGCATTAGCATATTTATGCTAAACTCGGCAGTGGTTAGATATTTGAAGTGTTTGGGGTCGAGACATTGGTCCCTTGGGAACTTATCGCATTTTCAAAAATCTTTCAAAGCACCTGGTTAATGCGACGCGTGACCGAAATGCTGGTGTGGCATTGTCATTCAGTGTGGTAATACCACCGAGATGCTGGGAACGCTGCCAACTGATAGTAACTAACTGATAGTATAGTAACTGATGGCTTAAGTAATTTTTAAACTTTCGCGATTCGAACACATGTTTTCATATTTATCGGGACTTATCGCGCACTATTAAATATAGGTAAAAATCCCATAGTAAGCAAATGTACAAACCGCGGTGTAGGTACTAGGACTTTTACCGATACAGTCAGTGTTGTGTGTCGTAGTGACAACCCTGCAATTTTTCAAGATCAAGATCAAGTGAGGGTAGGAGAACAAAATATCCGCTCTTCTCGCCGGACTCACCCGCAGTTTTCAGTCAGCTCGTGACCACGGCCATTGTAACATGGTCGAAACGTCGAGCGAAAGGTATCTATTTTTACCTATATTTAATAGTGCGCGATAAGTCCCGATAAATATGAAAACATGATGGCTTCAGCATTTGGACTGTCTTTAGACCTTCTACAGTCTATGAGCAGTTTGTTTTTGTAGTGCTAGTTTTAGCTTGTATTTTGTTTAGTTTAATAAAGGCACTTGCCCATAACTTGTATAATTGTAGCTTATGACATTTGGGTTAATGCAAGGATTGGATTGATACCACTAACATCAAAATTGGTCCAGACGTTCAGGATTTACAACGGAATTAAAAAAATACATATACATGAACCCTAAAAAACATAACACTCCTTTTTTGGGCAGTATAGTGTAATAAGAGGCTAAGTTGTTTAGGTATTTCGTGTTAGCTTTTACCTTGTATTTTGTTACTTAATAAAGGCACAAATATTTGCATTCATACAAACCTTCCCTGTAACAGGATTCACTTTAAACTTCTTTACGAACTCTAGCAGGGGTTGAAGCTCGAATATATTGCCGTCAGCGTCACAGTATGGGTCTTCAAAGGGCACTAGGGACAAGCAACAATGGTCAAAAGGTAGCCTCTTGAAATTGTTGTCTTCTTCCGCAGTGCCAGACCTCTTGCCACCGTAGAGCGTAGTCCATTCTGTGTACGTTATGTACCTGATATAACAGGAAAATATAATGAGCCTGGAGTAATGACAGGCGAAAGAAATTTACATTGGATACGTAACTTACATTTTATCCTTCTGGTGTTGACGTTTACCCATTTTTGCAAATAGATACTTGGTAATAAAGTCTCAAATTATTTAATCCACCTGATTCAAATATAACACCG
This sequence comes from Agriopis leucophaearia, assembly GCA_949125355.1. NCBI lineage: Eukaryota > Metazoa > Arthropoda > Insecta > Lepidoptera > Geometridae > Agriopis > Agriopis leucophaearia. The sequence continues at coordinate 16,381,377 of OX421265.1, read as the reverse complement.
ATCGAAAAATATTATTGATTCCACTTCACACAACAAATCAAAGAAACAAACACCACAACCAACACAACCAAATTTCTTTCGAATAGTTTTCGATTTCGAACAGCTGTTTTCATGGAATATTTGACAATTGACATCACAAAATAAAATCTTGTGATAGTGACAGCTTAATGCTTATTTTTAATCTTTCCTCTGTGACAATTTTGGCTTCGCACTCGTTAGACTTTTGCAAGTATCAATTAGTATTTAACACAGATCTACTACGTATTTAAGTTTTATTATCGTCAAACAAGCCACAGTCAAGTAATGTAAGTTACGGTCAAGTCAAACGCATGCCGTGTTGCATTTTTGGTGAAATGATGAGAAGGCTTTACATGAGGCTTCTATGGAGTTTACAGTCGACCACATCTACGAACACTTGATAATTAATAATATCCACCATTAAACACTCAAGTTTAGGAAAATAATAAATTAACGCAATGTTTTTTTCACGTTAGCGCTAAAACTCAAGCCAGTTTACTTTTTTATTCAATAGGATTAAAGTTTTATAGTCTACTTCATGTAAGGCCTCCTATTCACAAGTTGAAGATCACCAAGCTTTTAAAATCGTACTGGTAGAAATAAATAAAAATACATTACTGGCAACATCGCTTTGCTTTGATAAAAAATATTCAAAGATGTCGGCGAGTGGTTGTGCTTCTTGTATTATTTTATGAAAACGTCGTTTTACTAGGTTGAAAGTACTCAAGTTTAGCTAAAATAAACTAAATAGGTAATTTGGATGTTTTAATATAAAGTTAGGAGGTTAAAGCTTTATGATTTCTGGAAGTCGGCTCGGTTGCATTGCAAGAATTTTCGTGGTTGTTTGTGTTGGTGAATGACTGGACTGACGGACTTACAAGAGATGTGGTAAAGGTTGCAAGATACTTATTATTCTTTGTGGGGGAATACAGCTGTGCAAAGAACTGAAAGTATTTTTGGATAATGTTTAAATTGTATTGCTTTTAACGTGAAATAGTAACAGGCTTCCCGTTTGCGGTTTTGCAGTTCGGAGCATCTGACACGGGGTCTGTATTATTGCATTGAGTACGCGTATATTCTGGACAAAACCCTCATATTTTCTTCTTGCGTGTCAGAAGGCTATTTTGTCTACAGAGTCGTCGGTGATACAAAGAATCTTAATTTTATCGGATAGCCAGCCCACAAAATGGCCGACTGTTATTTGTAAGGTACCTGCAACAGTAATCTTTTTCTTTGCGTTGTTTCGCTGATTATTTGTCTTAGAACTGCTAGTTTTGTACTTGTAGAGGTTTACGATACTTAGAAGTGTTATTTTACACGCGAAAGGTCCTCAGTAAAACATCGTGCTAAAAGTCTTTGTCTTTTGATTTTGGCTGCATGAAAATGAAAAAAAAAGTTCACCTTTTGTACCTGTGAATGTTTAGTGTATCTGCGTGCTTGGCAGTTGTAACACCATTAATCACTTAGGAGAATCATATTTTAGCTCTACTTATTTAAAAGTTAGCCAAAGCTTGCACAACTCACCTATCTTGAATGTCAATGCACTCTTACCCTAGCATGCATTGATTGCATATCGCATGCTTCATAATCATGTTTCTTCATCAAAATCATCATTAGCTTCTTAACTATTCATCAATACGTCATCAAGCCATAACTCGGTCATTCATCAAGCTTTGTATGTTGCTGTGTGGTGTAGATTGAGCCGTGCAATACTTCTAGATAATGTCTGGTGCATCTGGTTCAGGGAGCGGTACGGGACGTGGACGCGGACGGGGCTCAAGCAACGGTGTCATAGACCACAAAGCATCTAAAGAAAACAAACCCAATCACAAGATGTCGAAAGCGCTCGGTACCTCTGCCAAGAGGATTCAGAAGGAATTAGCTGAGATCACATTGGACCCGCCACCAAACTGCAGTGCTGGACCGAAGGGAGATAACCTGTATGAATGGGTGTCGACTATACTGGGACCTCCGGGTTCTGTTTACGAAGGAGGAGTCTTCTTCTTGGACATACATTTCTCACCAGAATATCCTTTTAAACCCCCAAAGGTAAATTTTTGTGTCCCTCAATGACCTTATTTATTTTTTATTGTAATCGGAGTCTTAATGTAATGTTATAAATATTGATGAATTATGCAGCCCCCAAAACCTGTTTGTATTACTTGTCCTGCACTTTTTGATATGAAAATTTCTATCATATGTCCATTGTGATGATGCATATGATGACAGATTTAAAGCTTTGCAGCCTCACTACACTTGAAGAAAGGCAGAAGGTAAAGTTTCAATCAAGTCACCATGACCTAATTAATGGATTAAGATTTACTATTTGACACTGTTGAATATAGGCACATCAGTTTATTCTGTGTACTTATCAATAAATAAATATGTTACCAAACAATTGGAACCTGAATTTTGGTGATGCCTGAATGGGATTTCCCTGATTCCCTGTACCCCTTGATAACCAAGGTGTCTTCAAATCAAGAGTGAATTGGTTTCTTCTAGGCAAGCATGTTCCATCACAGACTTCATCATTACTTAACATCAGATATGATGGAGGTGAAGTGCAACCCTATAATTCAATAAAAAAAGAAAAAACTGTCAAGTTTTACAATATTATTGTATGAATTCCCCAGGTGACATTCCGGACTAGGATATACCACTGTAACATAAACAGCCAGGGAGTGATATGTCTGGACATACTGAAAGACAACTGGTCTCCAGCGCTCACCATTTCCAAAGTGCTACTGTCTATATGCTCCCTGCTTACTGACTGCAATCCGGGTAAGTGTTTATTATGTTATTTATAGTAACTTGTTACTCAATTTACATATTAAGGTCAAATGCACACTGGAGTGTCGAGGTGGCATTGAGGTGTACATCGGCTGGAAAAATTTACATCATGAATCATTCATCAAGTCATAGTTTCAACATTGTCCTGTTGCATTTCCACAGAACCGTTCTAACCATAAGTAAATGAGATACAGTTTTGAACAAAGCGTTAACCGAATAGCACTGTCCACGCCACGACGGTCGTCTTGACTCCAGTTGGTGTTGTACCTTGTTGAAGTCTTTCCTGATGTTCTAAGCGGCCAATTGCGGGATCGATCTACAACAAGTGTAAGGGAAACATTCTTGAAAATGAAGACTGGTGATACAGCTCTTAATTGCTGATACAATACCACAAAAACAATGTTGTTTTATTTTCCATCCAAACAAAATATCAGCTGACGTTAGAGGTCAACGAAAGACCTGCGACGCACTCATGTATGCTTGTATGCTTACATTGCTGTTTGACATACCCCAAAAAAACCGAATACAACTAGTAAAAGGCAAATTATTTTCCCTTACACCTGGTATTTACAGGATGAGGTTGTGAATTTCGGCACAGTCACCATGCTCACGGGCAGAATCATGAATGTGGATGGTCTGCCCTTTAGCTATTTGCTACGATTATCACTGGAACTTGAAATCCAAGTTCCAATGTGTTAAAAAATTATATGGATGATCGGATCAAGGCCAAAAAAAACCATAATCCTTTGGTATGGAAATAGCTTTCACCCTGCATTAAAACAAGCTACACTTAATCCTGAAAAAAAAACAATGGTTTCCATGTTACCACGCAGCCCACTAGTAGACTATACCAGGCATATCAGTTAAATACTTTATAAGTGAATACTGCAATAATCTTCTAAATCAACAATAGGCTAAACTTTTGTGTATTTATTTTGTAGCGGACCCCCTAGTGGGCAGCATTGCTACCCAGTATCTCCAAAACAGAGAGGAGCATGATCGCATCGCGCGCCTCTGGACCAAACGCTACGCGACATGATTCCACTGCCCTCCCCTCGCCTCAACGGAACAATACAATATCATATACTCAGTACCATATTATACATCCATCCTCTACACTTAATGTAAGCTTACCACTTCAGCGGCCCGTCTTACGAAACTAAATTTTGAGTCTGCTCCATCTACATTAGCATCTGACAACTTTGCAAATACTGTATGGTTATAAATAATTTGCAAGTCTCTCTGTACTCTTTACTTTAATTGCAAATTTTGTAAAGTCACAACTAAAAGCGTTAAAACATGCAGTTATTCCTGTTTCAAAACGCTTTGGTTTAAACTTTTTTCACTAACCTTAGTTATAAGTCTAATGTACTAACCAAATGTGATCTTTGTTTTCATGAAATAAAAACTTGAATTATCATCTTTAATGATCACATCTCTGCAGAAGATAAAAGATAAATTTATTTGCACAAAACACGAGTAAACCATACACACAGTTTGGCGTACACTTGCTAATTAGTTTCGTAAAACAGGGCTGATGTCCCCTTTATCTCTACGATTCCATATGAACATACTATCCGGTGTTACATCCCCAATTGATTCCAAACGTAAAAATAGCAGTTGGCGTTAAACTGGATTTGCTCTTTTTTTTTTGATCAAATGGCTAACTTGGTGGCTTGTTAAAAACAAGACTAAAGTCCCTCTTAAAGACTGGCTTGCTGCCATTTCCCAGTGTTTTTTTCTGGACGAATGTGGTTTTCGTTAACCCAGTCTAGGCTCGATTACAGCTACTGTAGTGCCGAGGGAAATAGTCCAACCTTTCCTGCATTACAAGTGACTCCTCACTTACACGTATTGATTAATTAACAAGCATTGGATAGTTACATACAAATCTTATCCTAACTAATATTATAAAAGCGAAAATAACTCGGTCTCACTGTCTGTTTGCTTAAATTTCATGACTAAACGGCTTAGCCGATCCTAACGAAATTTGGCAGGAAGATAGTGTGCACCATGAGGATGGCATAGACTACATTCCGCCGTGGGATTTAGCTAGTTTTTTTATAGGTGGAATTCGTAGAGGTTCAGGGCGACCTAAAACCCTAACCTTAAACCTTTTTGCGACATATTTGTACCTTAATTTCGAATAACAAACTTATGCCGCAAAGAGCTTTTGTATAAATCTGCTTGTTATATTTAGTTGCAATTATTGTGATGTCATGCTTGTGATGACGGTCTGAATTGTATAATTTCTAGAATATAATGGTATTTAGTTTTGATCAATATTCTGTTGATTTGTAGTTCTGTGTTGAAATAATACAGTGTTATTGTAATGAAGTGTATCGTAGGCTCTATGAATCGGTGTCAATTTGCCACTATATCGCGATGATCTCACACTCTTCAGCTGTTACTAATGTAAGTATGTCTGGTAATTATTAATTCACTTTGGGAATAAATCGTATGTTAACTTCGAAATTGATTTTCATTTTTATTTTGGGGCAATCGACAAAAAAAAAACTTTGATTTGTAAGGAATTTAAAGTAAAAAATTTACACACTTCCCAGATGTTATGTATGTGGCAAATAAATGTTTGTGGCAAGTGTCGGTGTGATAATGACATGACTTGAAGAGAAGGGGTTTCTAGAATTTAGCAGAAGATGCCACGGGCGGAGAACTGCGAGATTTGAAAGATAGTGAGATATCTAGTTGTGAAATATGCAATATATTTTTGCTTATCTTTAAAACTCTAGCTAGATTTGTTTTGGCATATTTTTTTATGACTTAGGTAGTCAAATTATTTTGGTGTCCTATTTTGAAGTGCAATTAATTATCTTGTGACTTCAAATAACATGAGACAGATGATTAAATCCTAAAACAACTTTATTTATAGTGCTCGATTTGTTAAAAAATCAAGTACTGTGATTTCTTATGATTATCTTACAATACTGAGTGAAGAGACAATATGCAATCGCTGTCTGTTTTGTTTTTGTTTTACTAACAAAACATATCATGTACCGAGTTGATTATTTCGGATGTAGTCGTACTAATATCCTATTCAAGTGCCAAATGAATAGGCATCATTTTTCGCCTGCTCCTGTCGTAATTCCTGTATTCCGCGTAGAATGTGAAACAGTAAATAGATGTAAGTTATTTTATTGTCTAGGTAATGTATGTATTAACCCTAGTTTTAAATGAATATTTAGCGTTCTAATTATTTAGTGAAAATGTGTATGTCGCATATGACATGTTTCGGTGAGAAATGTACTTTTTTGTATGGATTCGTTGGAAACTGGTGCTGTGAGATTGAAATGCTTGCGACATACAACTGAATATACCGATGTATTTGCGATATATTTTGTCAATGTGATTGTGTTTGGTAACAAATGTGTTGCTTGCAAGACAACTCTGTGACGCGACTGATGTTCCTCTAAATTGTTCGTACTCTTGAATCCGTATAGCCATCTTTTGTTACGGTTTATATTCGTGGTATAAATATAGATGAATAAAAATGTGTGTAACTAGGACATCGAGCTGTTTCATTATTCTCTATGAATATGTAGTTTGTCCCACAGAAGAGAAAAAAAATCCCTGCTCTTTTCTGTGGTTTGTCCTGTCCTTCCAATCTGACCAACTGAATTAAAACTGATTTGAAACTAGCCAAGTTTCATTACGATGCAACTTTGGTTGGTTTTAAAGGATTTTTTTTTTAAACTAACCACTTTCGAACTAATTAAGCCTCAGGAGCAGCCGATCGCCGTGTCGACCGCTTTCTAACTCTCCTGATGACAAGCGATGATGCTGTCTACGATTGAGCACGCTTGCCTAGAAGAAACCGATTCACTAATGATTTGAAGGCACCTGCATGGCTAGCATGCGCACCGCGACAAAATCTTGTCACTTTGTCGAGCGAGAACGCAAAAAGGTGCCTACCACAGAAAAGAGAAGTAAATAGAACCAAGAACGATCATATATGGATCCTTGATAGAACGGAAATTAGAAGGAAACTGTCGCCAGGTATTGTGACAGATATGTGATTGAACATTCTTATTTATGTCAACGCGTCGAACTCTGCGTCACAGTTGCTATGAGTGCAAATGGCTACAACAACTTACGAAAATGCCTTACAACCACAGAATAGAGAAGAAAAAATTCTCACTTCAGTGCTTACAGCCGTTCTATTTTAACAAAAAAAAAATTTTGTGCCTATGGTTTCATATACGCCTGTCTCGCTTTAGCACGATAAAAAGAGGCGACAAATTTTGTCGTGGTGCGCATGCTAGCCCTACTGGATTGTAACTATCGGGGACAGGACATTCAGGCAGCGCATTCCACATACTAGCAGTTCTACAGATGACAATTTTATGACATACTAATTTTATGTTGACATATTTTTACAGGAATTTGTTGTATTTATTATATTAGTAATTTTATAATATTATTCCTATTTTTACTAGGAAACCTATTTTAGTTTAACAGTATGTGATATAAATGTTAGTGGAATATGTCCGTTTTTATTCTCAATAAATTTGAATTACAGTTCAGTTCTATCGCTCCTCTAGTTCTACCTAGGCCAGCACTGATTGCACTATTGCTTTGCAGCCGCCTTCGTACGTTGTAGCATTACACTTGTATACCTCTAAAATGAAAACACCGTAATAATTGCATTAAATATTTTATTATAAATATTCCTAAAAACACTTCAAAGTTACATGAACCGACGCTTTTTAATTAGATATAAATAATTAACGATTTTAGATCTAATCAAAAAACAGCGTCTAATCAATTAATTATAGGTATATAGTGCACCACATCTAGTTGGATTAATATTCATGAAATATCAAGACTACATGTAGAAATTTTGGATATACGAGAGTTAAAAATACAGGTAGAAAAAGACTATTCGTAGGTATTTTGGCATTTGAAACCGTTAATTGAGAAAGAAAATCAGTCTTCGTTGCTGAGCACACTTTGTGAAAATATATAGAAAATTGTGCATGTGTACACTCATAAAAAAATCTAATTTCACACTAGAAAGGCGGTAACGAACACTATTCGAGTTAATAAGTAGCACTTTCGAGATTCTTTTCTTGCGAAAAGCGAGCTCTTCAGAATCTAGATTAAACTTAAAATCTGGTATAACAATGACATATAAAATTATTCCACATATACAAAGACATTTGATTGGTTGTACTTAAATCACAATAAATTATAATAATGTTGAAATAATCACGAAAAGATCTCGAAGAGTTTGTGACGTTTACACAGTTTCGTACTGACTGCGGATGGAGCGTGCGAGGCAGCATGCGAGAGTGACACCCAAGAGCTGAAAAAAAGGGGAAATTTTGAGGAAGTTATCGCAGAAAATACAGGGTTACGCATATAGTCTGTACTAAGCCGAAAAGAGGTCATTGAACTCATCATTATGAACAAATTTTATTACTCTCTAGTCTGCAGTGGCGTAGCTATCGGAGGGCTAGGCGGTGTGCACTGGGGCCCCGAAGCTCAGGGGGCCCTCGGGCCCTGATCAGCAAACCTCAAACTGAACTTGCAAAATTTTTGCCCTTCATACACATACATTTAGTAAGTAGCTTTGAGCACAATAAAGAGCTGATAATAAAGTAGCTTTGTAACTTTAAATTATTTATATTTTTACTTGATAAATCCAGTTTAAGTGTGGCCCCATTCTTTGCACCAGGGCCTTTGGTTACCTAGCTACGCCACTGCTAGGCTGGTTCTGTGCTACGGGACCAACTCTGAAATACCGAATCAAAATCAGCTCTGTTCCATACAAATTTATCGAGTGTCAATGACCGTTTTTCTATGGAACAGCTGTTTCTTTCGAACTTCACGGTTGGTCCCTTAGTAAAAGTTGTTTATAATGATTACAATAACCTCCTTTCGGCTTAGTAGTCTATTTGCGTAACCCTATATTGATTGGGATAGTTACATCTAGTTTTGGTTATAAAAAACCTCACATGTATAAATGTATCTACCAGTTAGGTAGATACATATTTCGATTCCATAATGCCCAGTCAGGAGGTCAGTATATAAAAATACAATCCGCGATACTGTACCAGAACTGGGGCCCTTACGGCTACCTGTTTCAAGCGATTCTGTCTGGGTAATGAGAAAAGTTGCGCGACTGCAAACCGTATCTCGGCGCGTTAAGTAAGTGTTAGCCGTAAGGACAATAATATCGGCTGAAAGAAAACAACGTCAGTCCAACTCAAAACCAAACAGCACTAATTTATCTTGGAAAAACATTACATTCTTCCTTTACTGTACCAGATGCACGACAAGGAGACAGCTTATGGTGGAAATTCCATTCCGACGCACAAAACGTTTATCAACTTTTCTGAACAGCAGAGGTGTTGTTCAAGAAAAAATGTTAACAGGTATTTCCTAGGCAAGCGTGCTATATACATCTCGACCACATCGTCGCTTTCCATCAGGTGACATTGTGGTCAAAGGCAAACCAAGACCGTTGTAAAAAAAAAAACTTCCTGCTCTGTAATATAAGACTCTTATGGGAACTTTCACATAAGGGTCTTATCCCTTATGGGAAAGTTAATTGTGCACTGGGTAAAAGTTACAACACCATACATTGTTAGTTGATGATATTTAGTGATGACTTATAGTACTGAAACGTGGTCCTTAACTGTTGGCATTTTGGAAAAACTCAGTCACACAACGGGCAATGGAGAGAGCTATGCTCGGAGTTTCTTTGCGCGATAGAATCAGGAACGTGGATATTTGCCACAGAACCAGTCACTGACAAGTTGAAGTGGCAATAGGCAGGCCACATCGCTCGAAGAACCGATAACCGAGAAGGTTCTTGAGTGGAGACCACGAACGCAGACGCAGCGTAGGTAGGCCTCCCACTAGATAAATCGACGACATCTTGAGAGTCGCGGGCATCCAGTGGATACAGATGACAGCATGTCGTTCAGTGTGGAGGCAGGTCTGGCGCACTCCGCTCTTTAGGTATGAAGCTACAAGTAGTCGGACTTGCCGTACACGCTGCCACGCGATAGACAGAGATAACGCGACAAGAGTTACGCGATAGACAGAGAGGCAACCTTTAAGTTAATATAGCTGTAGGTATCGTTCGCGCAAAACTTTATGAGCCGTCTGAAGTTAGGCCCAGTGGCTGCGCAGTACGCATATTATAGGTATCCGAGGGACTTTACAGGGCGTCGGGGAGGCCTCGCGCCTAACTTCAGAGGGCTCATAAAGTTTTGCGCGAACGATAGTTAGCGCACGCTACTTATTTAAATGATTTTGCGGAGTGAATCTTCTGTACTAGTACTTTCTGTGGTGGAAGTTAAAGGGGAGGCCTATGTTCAGCAGTGGACGTCTTCTGGCTGATGATAACTTTGTTAGTTATAGAACAAGTAAGTACCTGAACGAAAGCAATGCCCAGTCCAACGCCGCCCAGCACCATAGCCTTATCCTTGAAGAATTGCACCAGCTCTGTAAGGCACCCTTCCTTGTGGATAGTGGGAGAGTCGATGGTGCACGAGGCTACATCTGCGCCGTTGATCACTTGTCCTGAGCAGCACGAGGCGGGGATGGTCTGGTTGGTCGACTTCCAGTCTTCGGGGCCCTTGATGCCGCAGCAGTTCAGCTGGAAATATGCAAGTAGTTGAGTTTTAAAAGACTATAAAGGTAGACAACTATCTCTTAGGATTCCGTCCGTATTGCCAGTATTACTAAGCTGTCTGTCCTACCCTTTAACGGCTGTATATTTAGGACCGTAATAGCCAGTTGAAATTTGTACAGAATATATAATCCGACTTTATTATCGGAGCAACAGTAACTCTGAAATCGCGAAAAAACGGTCATTCGCACTCGACAAAACGTATGGAATAGCTGATAGCCAGCATTATTACATGATATATGATATGAATGACTTATGTATAACATTTCTAATTCAGTAGTTAGGCGGTGTTTGCTTGTACGAATTACCGTAACTGGGCCTATATTCAGATTTTTCGTAACGACGTTGTCAAAATAACGGATAACGGAAGGGCTCTAGTTCCCTAACCTTTAGCTTAACCACGATACAAAAAAAAAAAAAAAACACTCTTGTACTCTTGACGATGCTTAGTGTAGTAGTTGGAAGATTAAAAGTTCTGAGTGACCCTATATCTGACTGCACACGATTGTTCTTCCAATCAATAGTTGTTTGTTATTACATATCAAAGGTATATTTTCCTTGGGCATCGTAAACTTGGCATGGTGTTTAAATACAAGACATAGCTGGGGCCGTACCGTGAGCTCATTCAATTTGGGTGACTGCGAAAATTTACGCGACCGCAAACCGTATCTCAGCGCGATGTGCCACAAGATAATAATCATCATTGTGTGTAAGAATTATGTAGTTTTTTAGAAGAGAGGTGGGTTAAGTTTTGATTGTAAATAGTAAATTGTTATCCTAGGGGTGAAAGTAACTTATTTAGTTCCGAGACGGTTAATAGTTCGAGGGACTAAATAAGCCTTTAACCCCGAGGTACGTAAACACTGTGCTTTTCATTACGAATACAAGGAAACTAAAAATAAAAACATGCACTGACACTGGCAAATGCACGAGAAGTGCGGGACCATAATCATCTGAAGAGAAAAACAAAGTTAGATCATGGTTCAATACAAAATGTGAAAATAGAACTAGTTTTCTTTTATAACTGAGTTTCTGTCTGTTGTTAACTGTCACTGTCAGTTGAAAGTGATTCTCCCTAGGGCTGAAATGTATTACTTTCAACCCGTTCCTCAGGCAACTTCAGACCTACTTTCCGAGTATGATTAATAAAAAGTACTTACATCGGTCTGGAAGATGTCGAAGGTCTTCTTGACGTTGGGATCATCATTGTAATGCGTGATCCGCTCGTTGAGGTGGCTGGTGATGGAAGCCTCCAGGTCGTTGCGTTTGACATAGCCCGCGATACCGACCGCGACCTCCGCTACGATGATTATCAGCAGGAACACGGAGAACTGGGGAAAATAATTAGTTCATTAGTGAAGGAATATGTTGTGCCAAGGTTCAATAAAAGTTAAGATTGTCATATCACTTTGGGCACTTCATCGATCGCGCTGTGACATGGTTTTCTGGTGATTACAAGTTTCAGTTCCGTCGTCGTAAGAAATAAAAACGGCCAAGTGCGAGGTGGGCTCGCGCATTGAGGTTTCCGTACTATCACATAAATTGTTAACTAATAAAATACAAAAAAGTATAGTTTGATCGTACCTACTGCGAACCCTAAGCCGTCTGCTAAGCGTCGGGATTATGGCAACATCCCACTCTAAGAGGGAGGCCTTTGTTCAGCAGTGGACGGTTACTGGCTGACGATGGATGATGTGATGTAGTATAGATTTAGGTATAATTGTATTCTTTAGATATAAGCTGTTTGAAGTAATGCCGATTTTTTTTTCTTTTTTTCTTTCTTAGGAGACTGTAATTCCCAGCTACATTTTGTAGTAGGGTGAGTAATTTTTTTTTTTAATAATCTACTTGTTTAGTGTGTAGATTTAAGTCAATTTTTAACCGACTTTAAAAAGGGCGGAGTTTCTATGTTCCACTGTTTTTTTAAATGTTTGTTTTTCGATTTCTCCGCCAATTATGAATTGATTTTGATGATTCTTTTGTTGTTTGATAGGTACATACTTCAGGGGTGGTCCCATATAAATTCTTCAAAATCGGTATAGTGGTTTTGTTTTTAAATCAAAATACTTGAAAAAAATATGTCAACCTAGTAAAAGAAATTGCGTATTTACTAATTTTGAAGTCTGGTTTTTATGTGATCCCTATGTATGTGAACGGAAGGGTACCACTGCTAGTGCTGAGTTCATCAATCTTGGCTGAAATAAAACTACGACTACTATCTATTATTTCCAACCCTGCTTCAAATCGATAGAGTATCGTAAGTGGCTGCTATCCGCCCTAAATAACTTCCAAGACGTGAAGCCAGATACAAGATTCAATAACGCGATTACGAACATGCAGGTCGTCCGGACGAAATAAGTTATCCGTCTGCAATTTATAATTTAAACCGTCACCAGACGAATATGTGGGTATGTAGTTGGACCAGTTATCTAGTTGTCTCAAAATAAACAACGACCTTGATGCCTAATTTACTAGCTTATAAGTTGTTACCAAGCAAAACGAGCTCGTCTAATCCGAACTAGTAGCTTGTCTGTCTATTTTCTATCGGATACATTTCGGCGAGTGTGCGCAAGAGTTTTATGACCTTTTACTACAGGACACTACCACCACTTCTTAGTGGAAATTCCAAAGATTAGCGGTTTGATGACTACCAACTCTTTTACCTGGGGTATTTTTATTATTTTATCACTGTTGTTCACTACAGTTATATGATTATTTACGGGATATTTATCGTGGATAATATCGGGAGCTCCTTCCACAACCTTACCACGGTAAATATGTCGTAAATAATCATATAACTGTAGAAAACAATACTTGTATACTCTGGAAATACAATATAATTAGCTCATTGAAATTAGAACTATGGAAAAGTACTAGGTCCAAGTTTTTTTTTGTCTGATAGCTGCAGGTTATGAAAAATTAAATGGAAACGGTAAATTCCAATAACCTTTGCTAGGGGTTTAAACGTAAGATTGTTGCTAGTAGCAGATTTGTGTTTTTTTTTGCAGCTGGCAGTGTAAAAAAAAACGTAGACCGAGTATATATTTGTTACAAAAGGTGGGCGTAATACACCTACTAAATTTCTAACTTCTAATTATCAATCTATGGTTCCTACAGCCTCCAGGCTAAATTTAGAAATAATTCAAATTTTTAAACATCTAGGTAGGAAAAAATTCTCACTTCAGTGGTAGGTACCTACCTAATTCAAATATTGTACACTAATAGGTAATACGGAAGTTTGATATTGCTTTGATAATAATATACTTAGCATGGATCAGCCCTAAATTCGAGGTAGTACCGAAAAAATTCTGTCAAAAACTAAAGGGGGCGAGGTTAACGCGTATCACACACACTGATATATTCTTCTTAGTTCTACAAACGCACACTTCAATATTGATCGGCACACAACTGCATACGAGATGATCAAAATATAAACGAGTGGACAACCTGTGTAAGTGCTAAGGGGGAAACTTTTTTATTTTTTATTGTAAGATAGGCTTGCGCTTGGCCGCCAACTCGCCTGATGTTAAGCGATGATGCGGCCTACGATGGATCACGCTTGCCTAGAAGTAACCGATTCACTTTTGACTTGAAAACACCCAGATTGTAACTATCGGGGAACACCCATTCAGACAGCGCATTCCACATACTAGCAGTTCGCACAATAAAAGTGGAATCAAAACGCTTCGTACGGGTTTTCGAATGTCAACCATAAAGCGGTGTCGATTTTTCGTACCCGCTCTGGCAGTCCGATAGAAAAAAGGTACCAAGGTAGGTAATTGTAGGTATAACACTCCCATTTATTTATTTATTCTGAGCATCGAGATAAAATACGTAGAGACACAATCTCTAAGTAAAAACAGTAAAAAAAATGCCACACATTCACAATGCCACATTTACTCCAATTTATACGTTATGTCGCTTGCATAGTGTTCAACGTCGGTTGTCCGCTATATCATCGTAGCACTAGCATAGCGTGGCGTTGTAGTCAGATCGCGTTTGCCTTACAACTAACCAAAAAGTCTGCGCAATTCGCAGCGTGTGCCGAGTTTTGGTTCGGACATTTTTTTGGCACGATTGTTACTCTATAGTTATTGTATCTCGATGACTCTGAGTGATATTGTAAACACGGTTGGTTCACAATAGCTGTGGCGAGGTGATGTGGGGTGAATCATTAGCCACATCACAGCGTGTTGGCAGCGGCACTGATACGAATCTGAGTCATATACTGCTTTATGTACGTGTTTATAGTTTTTATTAGGGTTCCGTATGCAATTGGTGCGAATGGGACCCAATTACTAAGACTACGCTGCCTGTCCGGCTGTATCTTTTGAACCGTAAAATATTGGGTGACTGGTTAGACAATGGAAATATGTATCGCGATATCAGAGTTGACCCCATGGTAAAAGTTGTTCATAACGAGTAACCTACAATGATATCCCCAAATATTTCCTCAATCTAACCAGTCCCACCCAGTATGGTTGACATTTTCGCAGAATATGTAATGGTACGACAGAGTAAGAAATATCTAATAATGTCAAAATTAAAAGTCAGTATCCATACAGTAAAAACGTACGTTTGTCATTGCTCTAGTGTCAAAACGGTAATACGTACATACAAGCGTCAAACTTGGCATTACTTAGTATACACTTTAAAGTTAAAAAACAAATAATAAACACTAGCAAAGTGAAAGTCGGTTACCAAATGTCCGTTCATAACTTAAATCGCTTACCATCAGGCGAGTTGGTGGCCAACCGTAGATCTATTTTATACATATAAATAAATAGCAAAGTCAAATATATAAATAACTCCAAGACTTTGGTTACACCTATTGCCGATAGATGACGTATCAATTTAAAACGCGCATGAGTCAAGTCAGTCAGTCTAATACAATAATTCTCAATATAAAAAACCGACTTCATCAGAACTGGACTAAATTAAAATGACACCAAATGGGAAGCACCAGCTTTCAAATATAGAAAGAATCATCAAAATCGGTGCACCCACGCAAAAGTTCTGCGCTTCCTCCTTTTTGGAAGTGGGTTAAAAAGGGACCGAAACGGAAAACATCTTTTATGCAAATGGTTTCTTTCAAACCGTAATGTTTACTTAATGTTATTTTGTGGCGGTACGGAACCCTCAGAACGCGAGCCCGACTCGTACTTGGCCTGCTTATTTAATAGAACAAAACCGGGTCATTCGGAAATAATAATGAGTGCTTAGCGATGATTTTTATACAAGTGGTGAGTGTCGTTCGCCTGATGGTAAGCGCTACGATTTCTTGTAATAGCGCCTGTCCTTTAACTAAACAAAGGAATACTCAAATGTAGTCGTCACTCGTCCGAGAAAACGGGCGACTACTTACATTTTACCGTGGCGCGCTACCTTGGATAAAACCAAAATTTCCATAATTGAGCTAAATGAAAAAATTTGCAACGCCTACATTGGGTACCCAAACTCAAAACTACAAATGACTAATTTGTGTTCTTGGTCAATAAGTAGTTAATTCTCAAAATAGATAAAAATAAGATAATGTTGTTTACTCAACATAGGTAGGTATGTACGAACGATTGGAGCGCATATCGCGGCCGTTAACCGAGCGTGAAAGGTTGTTGGAAACTAATATGATAAACCGAGACACATAACGGAGAACACTCTACGTATCGTATATCTATCCCGTTCCAGCCGGTATGAGGAAAAACACACGAAAAACGTGATAATTAAGCCATAACTAGTACTGCCCGCGACTTCGCACACGTAGATTTTCATATAAACTCTCAACCCGTTTTTCCTCCCTTAATCCGGCCCTTGCGCAAAATAACATCCTAATACTTCAATCTGGTCATAGCTAAGCATATACGTAGAAACCGCATTTAAATCAGTCCAGTGTTTTAGATATGCGTGGACCAACAAACAAAAGGACAAAAATTAAAAAAACTGTCTTCATGTGTTCAGAGCTGCTTAATTTAAGACACTCTGTTTTTTTTATAACTCGCAATTCCATTTTTTTTTATCTCTACGTTTTTATTATATGTATAGATTATATGCGTAGGTACTTGTGCTATTGCGAGCGATGGTGGCCGAGCGGCAGTAAGGGCGCTTTACAATCTGATGGCACCCGGTTTGATTCACGGCTCTGCACCAATGAATTATTTAGTACCTAAGGTTGCCTGGAAGAGATCGATTATAGCGATAAGGCCGCCAATTGTTTCACTAGTGTTTTTTTTAAATGTATGTTTATAATTTTTGGTGTGAACAATAAAGAGTTTTCTATCTATCTATCTACCTAGATAAGTTATGTGCAGTTTCGATGTCATCGCTCAAGAAGGAAAAACGTCAAGACGAAGCCGGTACGTCCAAGGGCCTTAAAAGTTGAAAGACTTGATATTCACCAACATGCACTGCGCCAACATGGTAGATAAGGGCTCATCGTCTCTCTCTCTCTGAGAGAAGGCCTGTGTCCCAGCACAGAGAACTGGTAGACAGTTAATGATCATGATGATGATGGTGTCTTTAGTTAGACTACTATGCGACTAACTCAGGTATGTGTAAGGAAGTGAGGCGAACAAATATAGAAACAAAAATCTCGTTATCACTATACCATTTTCTACACAACACGTAATGACCAAATTCACATATGCCGAGTAACGGCAAAATAGGAGAAATAAGTATAAAATACCTAAGATCAGTTATTATAACCTATTTTTAGTGAATTCATTTCAATTATCCCGTTCCAGCCGATATTGATATGAGGAAAAATAGGTACTTGTACTCTTCGATCATTATATTTCTGAAATATATGGTCGAAACTTTAACCATTATTTTCTTCTATGGCTTATAACTACTTAAATTTGTATTATTTCTTTTCCAAACTAGTAAATGAGGTACATAATGGTACAAATTGAAAAATGACAGAAACTAAAATGTTTACTTTTCCATGGCCGCTTGTACCAAGTAGAAACACTGCTATGCTATATTATATAGAAGTCTCAGTAAAGGCGAAAATGCCGAGCGTGCTAGTAGCTTTTTTTCTATGCTCGTTCCCCATCCAGACAGATGGTAGGGATTATCAGTGTGTTTTGATGTTTGGTACGTGTTTTATACAAAGAAACGAATTTGTTTGAGGAATTTTATGATAATAGCTATAATTTTTTATACTTATCTACGATTGTGCAATGAAGTTTGTTCTAAATCTTAAATAGTTGTGCGTGGGTGGGTAGAAGTGTTCCATTTAACTATTGTTTTTAAGCTCAAGGAGGGTAACGTTTTTCGGGCTTATCTTATGTACCTATTGTATTTTTATAATGTTTCTATACTACCTCCTATAGCCTAAACGGCTTGTCAGATTTCGATGTGAGAGGTTTCGTTAGACTCGTCTTCATGCCCAAAGTGACATAAGTTACATTTTGCAGTCGGGTAGGTATTTTATTTTTCTTTTAATAATCTACTGTTAGATGAGTATGGATGGAAATGATTATTTAGAAATGTATTCTTACATTTAGTCAAATTTTCGAATGGGATGCTCATGCAAATGGGACTATAATTAATGCTAATTGTAGATTCTTACTTTATAATTACTAAGAAGACATATTCTTGTAGATTCGTCGATTTGTTATACATTATAATATATGAGGTTAACCAGAATGTAAATTGAAAGAGAATTGTATTATGCTATAACAAACAATGTAAAATACTATAGGGATTTAGTTTTAAGTCATTTCGGCTCTTATCAATGGCTTTTACGTAGTATAATTCTATATAGTACATTTCCCGATATATACTCTGGGGTGCGTTTACGTAGTCAGCGAATTTTTCACCAGCTAAAAATTAAACTAATGGAGGTTCGCTGAACGGTGTCATAGCTTATGTCAATACTAGCTGTCAAATTCAATAATAAATAAATATCAAGTAAAATATAGATAAAATTAAATGGTATATAATTGTAAAATATCAATCTATCATTATATAGAAATAAAATTTTATTTTAAATTAAAACGTCTACAACAAAAAGATTTGAATAAAATAATATCAAAAACAGCTTAACCTCCTCAACAGCTGTCAATCTGACAGCAGGCGAAAATTTAGCGACCTCAAAAGGTAGATAAAATTTAATCTAGTCAGGCGAAAACTTATACCAGCGGAGGCCCGTAAACGGGCAGTTTAAATTTTCGCCGGTTTAATTTTCACCTCGTGGAGTCCCAAAATGGGTGTTTTGACGTTCATCTAGTATAAGTTTTAGTCTGGATAAGTGCCGTAAACGCACCCCTGATAGTAGATATCTGTGCGTAGTACAGTATCTCGCGTAGTATTTACATTTTCTTTGATTTTGGCCATATTTTGGCGATCTGATGGACGTTATGTAAGAGGCTGAGGTAGGTATGAGGTTGATTGATTTTAGCTACAGATGAGGTTGATTAGTTTTAAGATTGAGGTTGGTTGGTGTTGTACAATGCCACATACAATGCTAATGTTATTAACTAACAACATTAATATATAAGCCTACTTCTGTCATTGAGGCCTGGCAACACTCTTCCATCCTACGCATCATTGTCATGCACAATTGCACACGTCCGTCGCATTAATAAACCTATGTATATCAATTAAACTACATCTTTCAATCATCATCGAACCATATTATGGAGTCAGAAGTGTCAACATTGACAGTGTGTATTGTCAACGCATTATTTAAAAAAAGTGCCTTTTGGAAAACCTCCCATTGAAGTCTATGTATACATTGACATATTACATCATAGAAAAAAAAACATCTAAGTCAAAGGAGGTTGCTTCACGGAGATACCTATATAATGCAGGTGAAACCGCGGGGCGCAGCTAGAAAATTATACTAGATGGCATTATCTATTAGACATTTCTAATGCATGAATTTATTCCACCTCCTAGATATCTTTCATCAAGCGTAATGGCATCGTTAAGCAGAGGAAGCGACCGTTTAGCGACCAGTGGTCAGAGGTCACTATTCTGACTTTATCTTCAATTGCTTGACAAGATCGCTCCAGATATTCTGCTTATTGTCACAAAATGTGAGCTCATTTTGTGATTGAATTGTTCAAGTGCAAACTGCAAATCTGACCAAAACTGCTTCAAGTAGGTACGAATAATTTTAATGACATTTTGTAATTTTTACATAATGTAATTAAATCATCATCATCATAATTAGCCTATACTAGTCCACTGCTGGACATAGGCCTCTCCCAAGGCACGCCACTCATCCCGATCTTCAGCTTTTATCTTCCAGCCACTGCCAGCCGTCTTACATATATCGTCACTCCAACGAGTCTCAGGGCGTCCTACGCTACGTTTGCCGTTAATGTAATTAAATATAATAACATAATGACATTTTGTAATATTTACATAATGTAATTAAATAAATGAAAGTAATAATTAACTAATTTAAAGAATGCTAGGTAAGAAAAACTAAAGAACCAATTGAAATATATGAAGTTGATTGACATGGTCGGATTTAAACGAAATTTGGTATGGAGTAGCTTATACCCTGAATTAAAAGTTTTATACCTACCGAAAAAACAAGCGATAGAATAGCGAATGAAAGTGCGAGTCACATCTAGTATTTGAATATGTTCATGTTTTTAGGATTCCGTACCCAAAAGGTAAAAACGGGACCCTATTACTGAGCCTACGCTGTGTGTCCACAGAAAAGAGAAGTAAATAGAACGGAAATGAGAAGGAAAATCTGTCGCCAGGAATTATGACAGAACCTTGATTGAACATTCTTATTTAGATCAACGCGTCGAACTCGTCACAGTTGCTAACTGATTTCGAATGTCGTTTATATGGGTGAAACTGGCTACAACAAATTTCTTACAAAAATGCCTTGACAGCCGTTCTAATTTAAACAAAAAAAAATATTCTGTGTGTCTGATGATGTTGCATACATGTATCATATGTGATTGTGAAAAGTTTGATTATTTTTTCCTGTATGCGCAGTATTGACCGTGGTTTTAATGGATCATTAGCTGTGTTTATAACGAAATGTCCGATAAGTTCGCCCGGTCATGCGAATATTTTGCATCGAGTGCGCATAAATGAAGTTTTATATCAACAAAATTTTAATAACGTGTTTCTATCAGTGTTGAATTAATCATGATTTTGACAAATGAGAAGGTTTTTTTCTATCAATCCAAACATTGTTGTATCTAGTAAGCAATGGTACCTTATTTGTCTTGATAAATAACCTTGACCTTTTAAAATAAAGTCAAATGAATCAGAATTATTTATTGACATATTGAAACAAAATATTAACATTATTTACACTTATTGTAAAGTAATTATTAATACAGCTTACAATATGTCTCGTCGTTTCACAAAAATTTTCATTTGCTGTATAAGGGCATTGTATAGGACACATTAATATGTACAATCATAAAAAAATAAAATAAAATGTAATAATATTTTTTTTTCTAAAACACAACTATCCTGTATTTGTAAAGACTTTTTAATATCCTCACGACAGGGTCCATATAATACTAAGTACCTACATACTTTCTCTGGTAGTGGACTTGACTAAGCATTTGGGTTGTCTTTAGACCTTGAATGGTCTATTGGCAGAAGTATTTCGCTGATGGGCAGTCCAATGTTTTTGTAGAGTTACTTAGCTAGCTTGTATTATTGTTTAGTTAATAATAGAGTTCGCCAGTATAAAAAAAAAACTTGCTAATTTTATTTACCGACTTCCAAAGAGGAGGAGGTTATTTATCAATTCAACGTTTTTTTTAAATGTTTGTTACCTCAGAACTCTTGACTGGGTGAACAGATTTAGCTGTTTTTTTTTTTTTTGAAAGCTTGTGCTTCCCATTTGGTCCCATTTCAATTTGGTCCAGTTCTGATGAAATCGGTTTTTTATATTGATAATTATCACCTTGTACTGAATGGAAGCAATAAATACTCTGAATCAGATAATATTATGTTGATCGCGCATTGAATCAGTTTTCTTTTGCTCGGGTACTTTGCTACGTACGTAAATATATACTGGTTTACTAAAAACCCTATTAGAGTGGTGGCGCGATAGTTTTTTATATATTTTTATTTGTTGGAAAGAGATGTTTGTACTTACCGTGACTATCATACAGTGGTTCTCCTTAACTGCGCCGCAGCAGCCGAAGAAGGCCACAATGAACACGATGACGGCGACGATGATGAGCACCACGGGCGCTGATGTGTACAGGTTGGAGTCAGTCAGGTCGATGTACGGAGACGCGCTCACCTCGGTCTTGATGCCCACGATCAGCAGGATCAGACCCGTGATCTGGAACGACAATGACCATAGATAAAAAGACTTTAGATGTGAAATATCTAATAGCAAAAAGTGTCATTACAACTTTTGGTCTTAATTTTTTCCGTCTAGCCCCATTTCGCAACGCGCGAAAGGGAACTTCGTTCCAAAAACAATTTTCTTTTCTGTGCCATCTGCTTATTGCGTAGGTACCATAACTAAATAAGGTAGGTAGAACCTATGTTTGTTTCTACATACACATACAATGCATCAGCTTTCCTTTTGCGCCACACAACTCAGAGCACTGCAATCATTCCTGTTATCTCGTGTCAGAAGTAGGTACCTAATAAAGTATAATCATTTTCACCTTTTAGCGAGAGCACTGTAAGTTGTCATATGTCTTGTAAAATCGGACATATTAAATTTACGATTATAATAGCAGTTTAAAAAACCAAATAAAACCGGCCAAGTGCGAGTCGGATTATATTGATAATTATTTCATAAAATACCTACACGGTACATCGTGACGATGACGCGAGTTCCGTTATTTTATACTTTATTGCACATCTACAAATTAAGTACAAATGCACAAATGGAGGACTTAATGCTAAACATTTTCTACCAGTCATCCACCAGGTTGGAACAAATTGTATGTAGGCGTGCATGAATAAATACTTGTAATTTAAAAAACAAAAAGCTGGTCAACCAACAAAAATAAACAAAAGAACAAAACTTTTACAAGAAATAGATAACCAGATACATAAAAAATCCAACTTAAATTAAACCTATTGATAATACACAATTATATAAATACATGATTTTACTACATGTCATTTTTTGTTTTCTCAAAAAGTGCTCCGCCCGTCCATGTAGACAACTAACAAGCAACTCAATCAAATAAAAAATATGTAATACAGAAGGATTACGGCGTATTGCCAAAGTGAAGTCGAAATCGCTTCCAAAACTACGTGAATTCCCAGTAGGTATAAATACACGGACTCACGCACACATACGCATTCAAAACTACGTGAATTTCATACAGAAAACGTCAAACGCCTATGCACAGATGTTTCAAAAAGTGGCTTTACTATTCGTGATCGCCGTAATCTGGCAATTTTTATTTGATATGAGACATGCAACTAAAAATGTATTTTTTTGTTAAATTAAAAATAGTCAAATCTATAAGGATTTTTATAATGAAATCAAGTGTTGATGTACCGGAATGACACTTGATTGGACGCTATATGATTATTTAAAACTTCGTCAGTGACCGAACACAAAGTTTTTATCGCGAAAAACCGGCCGACACAAATATTTGCGATAGAATAATTGAGGCCCCAGCATTATAGACCACTAGCTAAGTCCCACGGTTTTACTTGTGTTTTTCCATAATTTTCCATGTTTTTTTATAGTCTTGCGTCCCGGACTAGGACGGATCACGATTATAGAAAGAACCTGTTAATTCTCGATTTGAAGACATACCTATATTGAGATAAAATAGTAAATTGTTGCATCGAGCGCGTGAGTTACAAATGCACGAGTGATATGTTATGTAATTTGGTGCCCTCGCATGCGCTTGGACACCAAATTAACACGAGTGCATTAATTACTCACTTTAGCAAGGTGCGTAATCTACTTTTCTTTCAACTACCAAAATACTTACCGTAATAAAATATACCTACTCAAAATATAATGAAAACGAAGTTTAATTCATCTTCTCTTAAAACTTACAATTATTTTCACCAAGTCGGTTTTATTGCGCCGATTTTTATTTTCAGCTATCTTTTTGATCTAGCATACATTTTAAATTAAACTTAATGGGAAACATTAAACTCTGTGGTAAATTTATATCATGTTTTCATATTTATCGGGACTTATCGCGCAATCTATACTAATACAAACAAACAGTGTTTATAATATTATAAAGAGGAAAGATTTGATTGTTTGTTTGCATTGAATAAGCTCCGAAACTATTGAACCGATTTTAAAAATTCTTTCACTGTTGGGAAGCTACACTATGCCCGGGTGACATAGGGCATATTATATTTTGTAGCGAGGCCGAAGGCCGAGCTTACACCCTTGCGAAGCCGGGGCGGCCGGCTAGTATTAAATATAGGTAAAAATAGATACCTTTCGCTCGACGTTTCGACCATGTTACAATGGCCGTGGTGACGAGCTGACCACGCTAATTTATATCATAATGAAAAACTGTGCAACCATGAGATTTCGTATACATTTCTCCACTGTTTTGGTTCTAAGCAAAAAATACGTCATTTGTGATCGGTTTTGTAGTGATTAATGATAACACTACTACGTAGTTGAAAGAAAAGTATCTTGTCTGGTTGGTAGGTAGGTACTCGTATCTTGATGCACACTATTTCCTTGCCAAATGATTCAACCGTTTTGTCGTGAAATGTGTAACAAAGAGACGGAGAGTCAATTATTAGGGCGAAGTAGGTATAATTGGTATTATGTAGTACTTAAGTATATGTACCGACGATAGGTAGCATATTATTACATGAAGGTCTTTTGACATGGAAGTGATATGAAAATATTATCGTTGATGTTTACAGTTCAGGCATTCAACAAACACAATGTACCTAGCAAATATTGAAATTGAGGACATTATGCGATTACAGTCGGCCGCTGCACATAGGAGTATTTACTATAAAAATCCGGACAAAAGTCAAAAACTCGATTTGACAGCTGCAATGAGATTTTGAATGAAAATTTTTGACTGTAGTACCTATTACTTTTTTTAATTCTTTTTATCGAGCTAGTGCCTTTACAAAATACAAGCATACACTAACACTACATAAACAGTTAGACTGCCCATACACCGTTGAAAGTCTAAAGACAATCCACATGCTCAAGCCCACTATCAGTCGGCAGCGTACCTAACATGCTGGCGGCATTACTTAGTTGAATGGCAATGCTTATGCGATGAGCCAGATACAGTATTATATTATACTAGCGACCCGCCCCGGCTTCGCACGGGTATATGTTTTATTATATATATATATAAACCTTCCGTGAAAAATTATCAAACTGATAGTGAAAACCGCATCGAAATCCGTTGCGTAGTTTTAAAGATCTAAGCATATAGGGACAGACAGAGGGAAGCGACTTTGTTTTATATACTAGGATATACCTATACGTATATGTAGTGATTCAAGAATAAATGTGATTAGAAATTACTGTAAGTTTTCGTTTGGCTTTTACAATATTATGGCAACTGCCATTTGCATTCTCTCCTGCCGCACTTGGTAAATCACACTAATCTAGACGGCGCAGTGAGACAATTATCATCTTTTTTATTTATTTATTTATATAGGTAGAATAGATTTACGTTTGTCCTCTCACCCCCCCTGATGGTAAGCGACGGTGTGTTGATTTTAACCTACTTCTAATAGTCGTAATATAACTAACCCTTTTTGAAATGAAAGTTTATTTTACCTATATGTTTACTAGCGCCTCCCGGCTTCGCATGGGTGGAGTTTTAGTAATAAATATAGCCTATGTTACTCAGGGATAATGTAGCATTCTTATGAAATCGGTCCAGTGAGTTATTTCGTAACAAACATCCAAAAATAGTACCTATAATAAATATAAGTCTTCCCTCTTTATAATACCTATTATTATAGGGTAGATTACTACTTATACTTTTATAATTGTTACAATCAAGTTGAGAAGCGGATAATAAGCAAATCATACTCCTGAGGCCTTACGCCTACCTGTTATAAGCGTTTCAGTTTAGATGATTGCGAAAAGTTGCGAGACCCCAAACCGTATCTCGGCACGTTAAGGTTCGCTTTCGCGTGATTTTGCAAACTGCGCGCATTCGAGCCCTCGGATAGGGTTAAGCGTAAGGCCCCAGTTCCGATAACTAAGATACCTACTTGTACTTTATTTCTACAGTGCCTATTCGTTTTTTAATTTCATATGTTTATTTATAACTTTATATATTCTGTCTGTGGTACACAAGCTATAAACATACAAAATAGTTAAGTAGGCTGTAAGTAGGTAATAGGTGGCAAGTTTATCTTTTTCATGAACTACCCTCATTTTACTACTTACGTTAGTAGGTATAATTAGGTATATTAATAATAGTTCACCTCATAATATCCCAGTAGGTATTTATAGGTACCTATTTGTAACCCCCATAGCATCAATTTTAGCCAATTTACCAACTAGGTACCTAAATTTTAATAATACCCCCCAAAATATGCCGTATGCCGTTTAAAGGTATGGGCTAGACTCGTGTGTATACCTACCTACCATACCATAGTAGAATATGCCTATACTCGGTTTTATAGATGACAGTTGCAATAAAAAAGTCAGATGATGTCTGTGGCTTACGTTCAAAAACGTGGCAAATTGAGAACCTCTTCCTTCTTTGAAGTCGATTAAAACCCTAGCAAAAGTGAGAATTTACGGTTTGCAATCAGAATTTTACAATCTACTGAAGCTGTTAGAACTAAAAAAAACCTGGACCGAGTGCTGGAAAAGAATCTACTTACAGTAGGTAGCCAGAAGACGTCCACTGCTGAACATAGGCCTCCCCCTTTAACCTCCACTCTGAATGACATCCTGCCATCTGCATCCACTGGATGCCCGCGATTCTCACAATCTAATCACATATCTATCTACATTAGTGTTATAATTATGGTGCAACTTTAGTGTTAAAACATGGTTTAAACCAATCTGACTCACAGTCAATACCCGCGAAGATAACAGCAAAACAGTTAGGTATCATTCCATGTAAAAAAAATAGTTATCTACGCAAATGTCAATTCTGTGTAAGATATAAATTACATTTGCTTCTTTATGTATAAAAATAGTGGGTAGATTCAAAGTAACAGCTATTTTGAAAATCCAGTAGGTCTGTTGTCTAGCAGGAAAATTTCTACTATAAATTTATAATTACCTACTCACAAGCTAATCCTATCACAAAAATGTACCTGATATATAAATACCTTATGTAGGTAGAATATATATTCTAGCGAATATAATAAAAAAAAAATGTATCTGCGACAACGAAATGTTGTAAAAAGTTGTTGCGATAATACCTACCTATGTCAAAAGAGGTCAAAAGCCATATTGCAAAAAGTTCTGACTAGGAGGTACCTACATTATTTGCATTGGAACAACGCAACACTTTTTTCCTTATGGCCCAAACGAAATCAAAAGCGAAACAAAATAAAACTTACCGCAAACAAAAGATTGAATCCGAAGAGAAGGTACTTCACACAAGACATTCCTCCACCAAGAGCCATTTTTACGTTTAGATAACGTTTCTATTTAAAAATAAATCTGGAACAAAAGAACGTCGATATTTTATTTCGCCTTTCGCCACGAAGTGAAATAGACTCGCTGCCAGGACAAGACAACAAGCACAAGGTAAGAAACATCGATTTTGCGTTGTTAACAGTGGGGGTAGATTATCTATATTAACAGGAAATTTATTTAGGTTTTAGCTGTAATAACACTAAAAACGAATATTTAAATATTTTGAGCGTCAGTGAATACTAAAAACCTAGCTTACCGCCAAATAATGTTGCTTCCGATAATAAACACACGAGCAACACACGTCCAACGCGCACCGAGCAAAGCAAATACCTGTGCTGCCAGAGCTCAAAAACAAATTATTGATTTTATTTGTGCTACGGTGTTGCTACTTTATTACAAAATTTAGTAGAATGGTAGTTTTTGTACATAGATCCCTTCGTATCTTTTTCCTATTTTGGATGCCTTTGTGAATAATTGATAAAAGGACCACGGAGTTAAAATGCAATGAATTTTTTCCTCCATATTTATAACATCATTGGATAAATGATACGTTTCCTGCTACTATCAAGTATAAAATCTTAACTATTATTGCAATCTGTGGTGGTTAGTAGTTCTAAAATTACGTTATAATAAACTTACGCAAGTGTCTGTCTGTATTATAAGAGATGATGATTTGAGGCAAAACTCTATCTATAAAGATTAGATCTGCACGTCAAGATAGCTCCGATATTGGGATGTTATGATTGATAAACTCTTCTCAATTTTTAGTAAACTTATCAGTTATCCTAAGTTAGCACGTTTTAGTAAATGATTAGACGGTATTTGTTTTAGAAAAAATGGGTGTAAATTTTAAAGTAAAAGTTCCAAAATTTATGAAGTCTGTGAAATATACTTTGGCAGCTGTAAATGGTGTGTTTTTGGTAAGGGCTCACTTTTGGACCAATTTGTAATACAATACATGACATGATGTAAGTTTAAAAAATAAATCATTTCGGTGAGTATCCATCGAATCTGCATGATCTAATCCTGCCCTTTTCCTTTTCCAATCCTTTTCTATCGGACCGCCAGAGAGGACACGAAAAATAGGCACCGATTTATGGTTGATATTCCGAAAACCCGTATGAAGCGCTTTGATTCCACTTTTATTGTGCGAACTGCTAGTCTGTGGAATGCGCTGCCTGAATGGGTGTTCCCCGTTGGTTATAATCTAGGTGTCTTCAGATCATGAGTGAATTGGTTTCTTCTAGGCAAGCGTGCTCCATCGTAGACCGCATCATCGCTTAACATGAGGCGAGTTGGCGGTCAAACGCAAGCCTATAAATACATAAAAAAAATTTTTTTTTACTGAATTCGATAATTCAATAATATCTAATCTCAATTCAGTTGTATATATTTTTTTGTTGTTACCTTACATACCACAGAACTTCGTGATTTATATACCGATTCGGAAAATATTTTTTTTATTTGAAAGGTAAAATATACTTTCAGATTGGTCCCCTAGAAATTAATAAACGAAATAGCGTATTTACTAATTTTGAAGTAGTTTTTTTAAAATTGATAATTATTAATGTCACGTTTTTTTCTTTTACACAACTCTTGGAGTGGTTAAAGTCTGTCTTGTGGCGGAAAAATCAAAGCGGCGACTCAAAGCTTGGTGATTTAGTTTACGAAAGCAATTCAATCTTGAATCACCACTTGAGTCCGTTTTTTTTTAGCGCCACCTAGAATTTTTCACAACCCTGCGCTGTCTTTATCAGTGCCATAACTAGCCTTTTATGCGCCCGGTGCGAGCTTCTATAACTTGGAAAACAAAACTTGGTCCTGGTGTGGTAATTTCTGCGCCCTTCCAGAGTCTGTGCCCTGTGCCTGGGCACCGCTGGCACAGCCCTATTTACGGCACTGGTCTTTATATTTACCCGACTGCCCTAGAATGAGTGTATGTTTATGTATCCAGCTTCATATACTTCCAGCTAACCGGCCTCCTCCTTTTTGCGGCCGGTATCACAGTCCTGTTAATATACTCCGAGTATGATGAGCTGATCACGCAGAGGTTCTTCAACATCTCAAGCTTCGCCATAGCGACGGGAACCATCATACTCTTCGTGTCTATACTGGGCTTCTATGCGGCTATATCGGAGCACTTTTATTTCGTAGCTGGGGTAAGTACCTACTTCAATTAGGTCTTAGTCTGTTTTATTGTAGGCATGACTATCTTTTCTGTCACCTTCTCATCCTATGTTCCAAGTGTTCCAACAGCTGAGACACAGCCTTCTCGAAAGAGAGAGAACAACAGGTAGACGCTTGAAATATTCACAGAATATTGATTTATATTATTCATTTTAAAAATAAATAATTAAAATTAAATTAAATTACTGTTTAAGGGGTTCCTATCGTTTATTGTAATAAACGTCATTTTTTTGCCGTTTTTTTAATAGATAATTAGTACGGAACGGAAGCCTTCGTGCGCGAGTCCGACTCGAACTTGGCCGGTTATTATTTTACTGTTATTTTTACTTCTCCACGGGCTCCGGGGTCCGAGCCCTTTGTCAACTTATATTTTTTTGTTTGTTAACTATTGCTAATATAAAACATCTTGCTGAATTTATTTTACTGCAAATAATGGTTCAGCAAAGACGGCAGCAATCACAAATCATATAGTTGTATGTGACAGCAATGCTGTTGATTCTGTTTCTGCAATGAGACTAGAAAAAACCAAACAATAAAGCGCCTGTTTAAACACAATAGCCCCCCGGGGATTCTGCTAATACAAAATTGTAGGCGCAACCACAGAATACATATAAGAGTGACACTGCATAAAAGTCATAGTGATAAATCTGGTAAAAATTAAAAAGTTATTATTTATCTTTCAACATGGTCAATATCCTAGCTAGCCTAGTTCAATACAATACACTTCATCCGATGCAATGACGACTTATTATCTTTTATCGGACGTTTCTCCAACAGTAATATGAGATTTTGGCAACCCTACAAAAATTGGTTTTGTGCATTATCTTTCAAATGCGATTACGTTACTAAAATTATATTTATAACCGAAACATGAATTTTGTACTGTTTGCCAAAACGGCACAAATTGATGCAACGCAACCCAAGTTGACGACATACCTACGAGTATATCAACTCTTTGAAAGAGCAACATTATGGGACTTTTAAAGTAAGGGATAGACATTTTTGCATGTGCTGTAGCACACGTACTCGTATATATATTGAGACTAGGATGGAGGCGCAGAGCGGCGTCATCAGTCCTGGATTTGTCAATAGGCCATATAGGCCGCGGCCGAGGTGCGGCAGAGTCCTAGGGGTGGCAGACATTAGAGAAAGCTCACTTTTAGATTTTAGAAAGGTACATGGGGCGGCGGAAATAAAGTGGTCTACACTCGTAAAAAATATAAATCCGGCACTGGGCATCATAGCAAGCAATGTATTGTAGTTTCGACAGACGGCGGTGGCGTAGTAAGATTGATGTAAAAGCGCAAACCGGCGTCCTGAGTATAATTTTCATCCAATAGTATTGTGATTTTTTCAGTACGTAGTGCTAATGCTAGTAGTGCTAGTGTTCGAGATATCTCTAGTGATAGCTGCGTTCGCGCTGAAGAACGACGCGGCTTCTGACATCCGGTCCACGATGCAGGCCAGTCTTCAGCAGTACAGCACCAGACTCGAAATCGCCAAGCTCTGGGACGATATGCAGACGGAAGTAAGTCGAAACTTTGTCCAGTTTCTTGCTTAATTTTCGTTTAGGCTAGGACTGGCAAGTAAGCACTATCCGTAGCCGTAGAGAAAATAATTTATACCTAAACCTACAAGGTGACAGTGGAAATATTCTGGGAGATCATTGTACTCATCATTATGAGCAATATTTACTATAGGACCAACCCTGAAATCGCAAAAAAACTCCTATTCCATGCATTTCATCGAGTGTTAAAGAACTCTTTATGGAACAGCTAATATTTTTTCGCGATTTCAGGGTTGGTTCCTTCCATCAAAAAAATGCAAAGATGACACAATGACGCGCTAATCGCGGCAATATAGGTACTCAATCTGGCTGGACTCAATACGCCAGATTGGATCCACAGTCACGCGATTGAGTTGCACAAGCCGTAACACACCGTAAGAGCCATCAACTTGGCTGACAAACTACCGTCTGACCAACGGGAGAGAAAGAGAAAATTGTCTCTTTCTCTCGGTAGAGAAGTTCCCACTTGCGATTCAGACATAATCGCCGTCTCGCTATCTCAACGATGGTTCACGAGTTTTGACGATGTTGTGCAAATCAAACAGGCATTAGAGAACTGAGCCGTAAATGTATATTACAGTTGGTTTTGTTAAAATAGTTTTGTTTCGATATAAATTGTATGTAGCTATGTTTATATATAAAACTGCGGATGTTTATTGACTATAATTTTCTACGCGTTGTGACTTCTATGTAAATATAATTTTTCGAAGGTTGGTTCAATAGTAACAGTTGTTTCTAACGATGAGTAGGTACAATGATATCCTTGAATATTTCCACTGTCTCATCAGTAAACCAGTATAACTAGTTTTTATCTGCATTGTACCTACTTAAAAACAACACTAAGTTTCAATTCAACCGAATTCACGAGGCGTGAACGCAAAGAAAACAAACAGAAATGTCTACCGGTAAGTATAATAAAGCCTACCCCCATTCAGGCGCGGATCCACCGTTGTGTGCACGATAGGCATGCCCACAACCCTAATACGCGACTTGTGACGCCTCACAGCTTTACCAGCGTAAAACTATGATACACTGTACAAAATCTTGGTCAGGCCGTCATATAATTTTTTATAAACATTTCCTTTATAGGAATGCACTATATCGATCATGCTCGATGCAAGGTGACTCGCACTTGCCCGATTTTCGGGTGGCTGTGACCACAACCTTTTTTGAGGGCTGGATCCGCACCTGCCCCCATTCCCCATGACTTTTGGTAACACCACTTCTACTGGCACTAGGAAGTATATTTTTTATGCCATAGGTGGTACACAAGCAGTCACCATCACCTATGGATACTTGTAACACCAGAGCATCACAACTACGCCGACTATTAACTCTCCTTTTAAAGAACCCCATTTTGTAGCTTCTCGGAAATACCGCAGAAGGTAGCTCATTCTATATAACGACGGAAGCTCTTGCCAGCTAGTCATGTCGATTAAACAAAAGTAAAGAACTAATAAACTAAACTGTGGGAGCAACCAAAAGAGGGGCCACAGTTTTTGGGCCAACCAAAGGTTTCTGACATAGTCTAAAATTGTTAAGTAATTTGTAACTCATTTTTATTTTCCCCAGTTCGAATGCTGCGGCGTGTTGGGCCGGTTCGACTACATCTCCAACCAGATTCCAGTCAGCTGCTGCCATATGGATTACGGAACCATCTCGCCGTTCGAGTGTGTAACCGTTAACGCGTACCCCACTGGCTGCGCCGAGACGCTGGGAGAGTGGCTCAGCTACAACGCTAATGTCCTCGCGATCTGCGCTCTTGTCGCCACTTGCATCCAGGTAGATAATTCATAGAAATAAATAGGGATAGGGATAAGCTCTGTATAGTTTTTGTTTCTTCTCGCAAACACTGTAACATAACGTAAACAATAAATCATCGATACTCCACTATTAGAAGCGAAAAAACTTTCTTTGTGTTCGTCTACAAAGTTTTACAGGATTTACCGAGTCCCAGAGATAAAAACAGGTGTTAAAACAGCGAAAGCGGATTCGTAGCCGATGAACGCTCGCATTTTTAACGTAATAATATGTTTATGTTGGATCGTCTACGAGTGGGACAGGCTATATATATACCTACGTAAGATCGTCTACGGTCGTAGCTTACCTACGAATGTACAAGACGTAGGCTTATTCTACTATACCCTACAAGGAATCAAGGAAAGCTGCGGCTACGAATGCAGTCGAATCTACTTTGAGTACGCGCGTAGCCTTTCACATTCGTAGCCAATTCAATGTAGAGTACGCGCGTAGCCGATCCTACGTTGAGTACCCGCGTAGCCTTTCACATTCCCAACTGATCCTATACTTTTAGTACGCGTGTATTTGACCCATCTATTATCAGATTTATTACAGAGAGAACTGAGTGAAAATATTGTTGAAACCCTTTGAAAGCCTTTGTGACCTTTATTGTAGTTGAAATAAAAACTATAAATATTTCTCAGGTCGTACTTTCGGCAATGGGCGGCTGGTTGGCGTGGAGATCGAAATTTGAAGAAGTAGAACTGGAATCATAAGCATATACAGCGCAGCGTTTAGTTTACTAACCCAATAAAAGTCTTTCAACCATAGATATAAGAGCTTCTATTGACGCACATTTGAGTCATGTGTCCACTTATTCTGCATCATACGCATCTAAACTTCTATTAACTACTTACTACACTGTGCGATTTATATAAGAAGTCCATATGAGTTCATCGGAATCCGTTCCGTTCGATGCGAACATGTGAATCTTTGACCACAGCCTAAATAGTACTCATAGACCTTTAGAAATCTTTTCACAACCAAACACGTTTTTTAAGACAAAAAGTAATGTAACTACATTCTTCCCATATTCTTTAAAGATCAGTTCAGCTGTTTAATATGTAAAGGCAATAGCGAGAGAGAGGGAGGGAACAAGTTACTCTTTCTGCAGTTTCATACGCGTTGATCCAAGAACTATGACGATTATATTATATTTGTTCAAGAAGCAAGTGCAAAAAAAAACTCTTCATTCAGCTTAGGTAACCCACCGTTGTTATGATTTACCTACTTAACTTTTATAAAGCGCTGTAATCGATCATAATAAACAATAATAAAATTGATATTACTTATATAATGTGTTTTCTTAGTCAATATAAAAAACTGACTTTATCATAATGACAGAACTGGACCAAATTAAAATGGGACCACACGAGAAGCACCAGCTTTCAAATAAAAAAAAAACATCAAAATCGGTTCACCCAGTCGAAAGTTCTGAGGTTACAAACATAAAAAATACAGTCGAATTGAGAACCTCCTCCTTTTTGGATGTCGGTTAAAAATGGATGGAAACAAAGCGCTTCGTGAATATGTAGAGACAAAACTTGTTATCATACAATAAGCTTGAGTCCTAATGTTTAATTTATTACAAACTAGCTGTACCCGCGGTTTCGTCCACGATTTTTTCAGAAAAAATAGCCTATTTCCGTCCTCATGATACATACTATTACCTAGCAAAATTTTATCGAGATCGGTTAAGCCGTTTAGCCATGATTATGTAGCAAACAGACAGAGTTACTTTCGTATTTATAATATTAGTATGGATAGTATGGAAGTATGGATATGGATAATATGGATTTCAGGCTTAGCGAAGGATAATTAAACATATCGTATACTAAAAAATAAATTGGCTTACAGTCCTGAGTTATGAGCGTTGAATTTTTGTGGTGGGGATAGAGACCGGCTGCTCTGTCCCTCTCCTGCAAAGCGTATGATAGTATAGCATTTGTATGGCGTAGAGTTTGTTCAATTAATCTTTTCCTTCGCTGGCATAAACAGCGCTGGAGTAATATATTTTATATAAGAATTTGAGGAAAAAAAAACTCAAAACTTTGACCCGACACCAAATTCAAAATGGACTCAAAAATAGTCATGCAAGTCAACATCACGATTATCAATTTTTTGACAGCGACGATTGCAATTCGCGCTTATCGTAATCAATCTGATAACAAGTATGATAAACGATTTGTGATTAATATTAAAAATAAATAACATTTTTGTCACAACAAGCTATTCACGTCTGCGTTCCTGTGCTAGGAACACAATAAATCCACTTGTTTCCGAGTACAGAGAGATTAACGTTTCAATTGAGTAGGGGCGCCCCAATCGCATTTTATTATAATAAACGACAGCCTCTCGAACATTATTCGTTCCTTCATTTGGCCACTCTATACAGATAAATTGGTCGCTGAAAAGTGCGTCAAATTATCAGACACCTCGCTGAAACTTCAGGCGGGAGTCGTGATGCACGCACGCATTTTATCGTGATAGTGAAATAAAATACAGAAAAAATGTCGGGGAAAAGGTTTACCACACCCAAGTACACTTTGGTGGCAATAAACATTGTTTTCGTGGTGAGTAACTTATCTATAATCTATGGAAACAATAGGTAAGGGCAGATTGCTTGAATTTTAAGGGATTTTCCGCAAACATTAAAACTTAAAGCTAATCTCTAACTTAAACGAGATTAGAGATTGTTTGAAGTATTTATAGGCATCAAACTGTTTTTAGGGTTCCGTACCCAAAAGGTAAAACGGGACCCTATTACTAAGACTCCGCTGTCCGTCCGTCTATCTGTCTGTCCGTCTGTCACCAGACTGTATCTCATGAACTGTGATAGACTAGACAGTTGAAATTTTCACAAATGATGTATTTCTGTTGCCGCTATAACAACAAATACTATAAACAGAATAAAATAAATATTTATGGGGGGTCCCATACAATACAACAGACATGTTTTTTTTTCCGTTGTTATAGATAATGCTACGGAACCCTTCGTACATACATCATCAGCCAATTAACGTCCACTGTTGGACAAGTAACCCCGAAGTGGGGTTTCTTTGACAAGGCGTTGAAATGCAATCAACGTCAAAGATCTAAAGTTTAAGGGTTACTTTGACATACAAAGCCGCTTTTACGCACCACACTACAAACACTAACGACGAACACGTTCAAACTAGTCCGTAAAGTCTTGCGATACCGACATATTGTGCACTCTCCCCACTCCCCCGCCACCAATCAAGGTCACTAGCGTTTGTTTCGTACACGGTTAAACCATTATTTGGCGCGCTGTTAAAGTAGCCCCTTAAACTGTCAAAGTTACCCTTACTGTTAAAGTAACCCCGTTTTACGGTATGTTAACGCGTCGAACTCCGTCTCAGAGTTGCTATGGGTTTAAATACTTAGGTGCAAGTGGCTACAACAAATTTCTTACAAAAATGCCTTGACAGCCGTTCTAATTTAAACAAAAAAAAACTGATCTTTGTTCCATGGAATCAATCCAACCGTAGACCGCGTCACTGCCGTCGTCGCTATACTGCCGCTGCGGTCTGAGTCTTCCGTCCCAGTGGCGTAGCTAAGGTAATCAAAGGCCCTGGTGCAAAAAATGGGGCCCTATTTAAACTGGGTTAGGTTTTGTCAAGTAAAAATATAAATACTAGGTAGGTACAAAGCTACTTTATCATCAGCTCTTTATTGTGCTCAAAGCTACTTACTACATGACTTGTGTGTATGAAAGGATTTTTTTTCACAAGTTCAGTTTGAGGTTTGCTTGTCAGGGTCCGAGGGCCCCCTGAGCTTGAGGGCCCCGGTGCACGGCACCGCCTAGCCCTCCGATAGCTACGCCACTGTTCCGTCCGTATCATGATCGGTGTGTTTCAGATGACTGGTATTATAATACTTGCTGTGGGTCTTTCCGTGCAGTCAGCATACAAGGAATACTCCGAACTTCTACCAAAAATACCAGTTATTAATTTGCCAACCCTTTGCATTGCGAACGGGGGGATCACATTTTTGATTGCAGTCATTGGATTCTATGCCGCCTATTCAGTAAATGTTCATGTACATAGTACATAGTATGGTGAGTGAAAATGTTAACCAGTTTTTAGGGTTCCATAGTACGGCAAGGAACCCGTTCTGTTCGTTTGTTTGTCCATTTGTCTGTGCGTCAGTGAATGCATGTGTATGTGTGTGTAGAACCTTTTACACACACAGACACACACTTACAGTTTAAGTATAAATCTCAATTTTATACAAAATTTAACTCTTTATTTATACAAAATTTAACTCAATTTTATACAAAATCTCAATTTTGTATTTTATACAAAATTTAACTCAATTTTATACAAAATCTCAATTTTATACAAAATCTCAATTTTATACAAAATCTCAATTTTATACAAAACAGTTTAAGTATAAATCTCAATTTTATACAAAAATTGCACCTTAGGTAGCTCTAGTATGTACTAGAGCTACCTAAGGTGCAATTTTTTTTAATACTTAAAGTGACAAAGACAAGACTCGTGAAAGAAAGGATAAAAATTTTTTTTGCTGCACTTAAACTATTTGTATCGTTTTTGCTTGTGATGATATTATTTTCGCAGATGTTAGGGTTGTTCCCTTCGATCAAAAAAATACAAAGATGCACAATGACGCGCTAATCGCGATAATACTTAATCTGGCTGGACTCAATACGCAGCCATCCACAGTCACGCGATAGTGGCACAAGCCGTAACAGACGCGTCAACTTGGCTGTCGAACCATCGTCTGACCAACGGGAGAGGAAGAGAAAATTGTCTCGTTCTCTCGGGAGAGAAGTTCCCACTTGCGATACAGACATAATCGCCGCCCCTCTTGCTCAACAACGGTTCACGGGTTTTGACGATGTTGTGCAAATTGAACAGACATTAGAGAACTGAGCCGTAAATGTATATTACGGTTGGTTTTGGTAAAATAGTTTTGTTTAGATATAAATTGTAAACAGCTATGCTTTATATATGAAACTGTGGACGTTTATTGTTATTGACTATAATTTTCTACGCGTTGTGACTTCTATGTATAACTTTACGAAGTTTAATGCCATAAAAATATAAAAGTAAAAAAATAAAAGTTGTTTTTTTAAGTACGCCATTCAATTGGGTATAGGGTGTATTGATGAGACGCTCCTTCAAATTTACAGTTTGTAGCAGCCATGATCATCATGATTGTATTTCCACTGGCAGCATGCATAGCTGCTTTCGCGTCTCAAGACAACATTGTGACTTCAGTGCAGGAAC
This sequence comes from Agriopis leucophaearia, assembly GCA_949125355.1. Lineage (NCBI taxonomy): Eukaryota > Metazoa > Arthropoda > Insecta > Lepidoptera > Geometridae > Agriopis > Agriopis leucophaearia. Next base: position 16,343,545 of record OX421265.1, on the reverse strand, counting down.
AACTGGCATCGACCATGAATATATATGGTTCTATATATTCCGACTTGCAGGTCACAATACAGTGGGATGAACTACAGCAAAATGTAAGTATATGTAAGTCATAGTCATTTTATGAAGACGAACCGAATGGAGAAATGAGTTATGTGGTTGGTATAGGTAGCGGCACGTAAGTTTAGCGCTGAGTGAAATGTGGAAGGTATAGCTGCGCATGGGTACAGTTACGAACATAATACATTTATTATAACTTTAATTGATATCACCAAATTATTTTAAGAACATATATGAGCAAAATACTTGTTACTTTATCAATCTCACTTTTTATTTGCTTTAAAGAATCAATCAATTCATTGGTTCCTCTTTTAACAAAACAATGCACGTCATACACCATTTATGTGCCTATCTTTTCAAAACAGTATTTCTTCTAGGAATATTCACTATCTACTAAAAATACACTAATATAAAAACCAACAATAACAAACGAACTCAAACTTAACAATGAACGGCAATAACAATACAATTTAGAACGCGACTGTTCAGTCAGAAGTCCGCGGAGCGTCGTATCGGGGCGGGGGACGGAATACGACCGGCTGGCCAACTGGCGCTACGCACGTGCACCCTTCGTCCCTCTAGCTCCCTAGTCTATACCTATTTTTTGACTTCTGCGCAATGGCGGTCAGCGCTAGAGTTTCTTGCCGCTACTTGTACCTACGTAACCCTCGGCGCGCGCGCCCAACTCACACTTGACTTGGCACTTTTAATTTAAAATGCACACGCATTTTTATTTTCCAATGAATTCTTTTGAGCATACCACAAAATTTATTTAAGCTCAGAGGCCTTTGTAGGATGCCAAAATTTGGTGGCGTGGATATACTTTTTGAAATAAGTAGGTACTTACCCCACTTTTAACTTCCAGTTTCAATGTTGTGGCGCAGCGAACTCCAGCGACTGGTTGATTCCCCTCAACACGCAAGAGACCCTTGGTGTTCCCGTGAGCTGCTGTGGCCACGTCTACGGGACGGTGCATATCTTCCAGTGCACCGTCGTCACTGCTTTCTCCTCCGGCTGTGCGAAACCGTTAGGAGACTTCGTGAGCTCTCAAATAAGCACCATTGGTTTCGCAGGATTGTTAATAACTTTAATGCAGGTATGTACCAATTTTAAAGTAGCTAACAGATGTCTGGATTAAATTGACCTCAACTGCCGTCAGGAACCGCGAACCGGAAGACGCAGCGTAGGTAGGCCTCCCACTAGATGGACCGACGACATTGTGAGAGTCGCGGGAATCCAGTGGATGCAGATGGCAGGATGTCGTTCAGTGTGGAGGTTAAAGGGTGAGGCCTATGTTCAGCAGTGGACGTTTTCTGGCGGATGATGATGATGATGAACTGCCGTCTGATCAATGGGAGAGAAAGAGAGGGGAATATGTTATTCTCACTGTTTCTCTCCCGTTGGTTGGACGGCGGTCCGTAAAACAAATACGCACGTCTTTAGTTTACTGTGGCCTTAGTACGAGTACTTGCGAAAAAGTTATCGTTACGTAAACGATAGCAAAATGTATGAAAAATTTAACAGCGCCTCTATCGGACGTGAAAGGTAGCTGAATTATTCATACATTTGCTATCGTTTACGTAACGATACTTTTTACGCAAGTTCTCGTAATAAGGCCACGGAGTCCAGATTTGAAAGTAACGAGAGTCGTTTTATTCGGAATATGGAATAACTTCTTAGAATAAGTCAACGATGTTCGCATGCTCAATTCTTAGGCTTCAGTCTTAGAGCAACACGGTAGGTGAGGAGTCACTACGACCCAAATATTGATACAGTCCCCTCTGTCACAGTACATGTACAACTTACACGCCATGTACGTTACACTAATATACCTAGTACAGATGTACATAATATGTGTGCACCGGTGTTGCCCTAATGTTGAAATGGTAATATGTACAAGCGTCAAACTTGGCATGATTATCTATACACACACCTAAAGTATAACAACAAAAAATGGCCGAGTGTGAGTCGGTGAGAAATATTTGTTCATTATCAAGTTATAACTGGTAATTTCGTTACTTGGACGACCTTTCATTTCTTTCACGTAATCGAAATTGCATATTTTACTAATTTTGAGGTCGGCTTTAAACTGATCATTATCATCACATCATTTTGTGGTGGTGCGGAACCTTCAGTGCGCGAGCCCGACTCGCACTTGGCCGATTTTCTTTAAATAGATATTTCTTCATTTTCAGATTGCGATCATTGTAGGCCTACTACTGGTATGGTTGAAGAAAATTACAAGAGGAGAAACAGAAACATATTGCCTGAATAAAAATGGAAAAGCAGTTATTATAAACGCTCAATCCACCGTAGTCAAAGGATGAAACCTGTGGGTGGCATCTTTCATCACATTAACGTCATAAATGCTTTGTATTATGTAAATATTTGTGTTAATTCCGAAACCGTACACTGATTTAAAGTATGGAAGTAGACTACCTAAACATGAACGGTTCCTGCGTGGTAGCGGGTATTACCACGAGGCTTAGCTAGTGTGGTACTTCGCGTCCTCGCATCAGACAAACAGAAAATATATTATATGGTAAGGAGACGTGGCGGGTGTGAACGCATCAGGCCTAAATCAGGCTTGATATCTTTAGTTGAACTCACCTTGCAGACGACCTATTGCTGCCGCTATTTTTGTATGTAGACAGTTATTATTGATATCTAGGTAGTTCGTTTGTATTGCTGCATGTTACTTAGTGAGCGTGAAAAATTAGGAAGTGTACCTTACTTACAGTTTTTGCGATTTAGCGGATAGTGAAATGGGTGAAAAAAGGCAGAGACATTTGACAAACAATAAATGTACTAAGGGACCCGGGTATGTCCTAAAACTGCGACTAGAACCACCGGAGGATGGGCAGCAGCGTCCTATTAGTACACGGTAAACGTACTGCAATCCCCATGCCGCCTGCCAAGCGTGGGGATTATGGCAACACCTCTCTGAGAGGGGTGTTGCTCTCCTTTGTTCAGCAGTGGACATTGATAACTGATAATGTGAATAAATGTACTAAGGTATATCTTTCTTGTTTGTCTAAAGAGAGTTTTGTATGCACTTCAAAATGACTAACAAAAGTAGACTAAAACCATATTAACTTAATCTATTTATTTTAAGTTTTCGTTAATTTTCTGTTTTATTAGTAATGCATAATAAATTGGATATCAGTTAATCTGTGCATTTAGTCTATATTTGTTGCAAGCTAAATAAGGCATTGTAATATTGACATAGGATTTAAATAAGTGTCTCAGTATTTCTAAAATGTATCTGAATTTATATAAATAGGTAAATTCAGGACACATTTTTTTAATGTATTTTATACCAACAATTAAGTACGTGTTTATAAATTAAGGATCAGTCGTATTTGAGCAAGATTAAAACATTGTCAAAGAATGAATATTTTATTTTAACCAATTATGTACAGTATTTTATTTATTTATTAGATTTTAAATAAACTGTGAAATGAGAGGAGTTCTAGGGGGCTGGTTGATGTTCAGGGGCCTTACGCCCAACTCTAAACGCGGGCCCGAATAGGTGCAGTTTGCAAAATCACGCGACTGCAGACCACATATCTCGGTGAGTTAAGGTGATCGCGGGATCGCGTTTAGAGTTGGGCGTAAGGCTCCAGATCGAAAGCTTTTTACTATCTATTCCAGCTTTAGAAATTTAAACCGGGTCTATTCAAATAAAACTGATACTAGTCCTAGTAGGTAAGTTAACGATGCTCATAGTCAAATTAGTCAAAGACTTTAAAGTCATTATTAGAATTGGACTTAGTTAAACCTATATAGGTATTACATAAGCTGCAAAAAATTACATTTCATGCTTTATAAATCATTTTATGAACTCCACTGTAACTAAACAACTGCGTATGCGGTCATTAAAAACCCAATAGGAAATTAAATTTCTATACCTAAGCTGAATGAGTAGTTTCAACATTTTCAGACCGCCTGAAGCCTCCAACAGTTTAATTTTAACAATTTTTTTTTTTTAATATATAATATATCTAATATAATTTTTATATATAATATGGCTTAACTATCTTTAAGTTACGTCATTAAAAACCTAGTAGAAGCCTACTGTATTATCTATGGCATGACCTATCATACCCTACTTAGTATACTCGCAACTGCTAATTAATGGTAATTAAACACTGAAGAACGCTGTTTTTATCATTCCCATACACGGCCTCAAAAACTTAATGCAACCGCCGCACTCCAGTGGTTAAAATTATCAGCTCAAATGCCATAGCGCCTGGTATTTTAGGGCACTCTATAGTTATTCAGGGACCGCCTCGATAGCTCGCGCGTCTACAATCAGATAAACGAACGGTAAACTATATGCATATGACTAATATAAAACAAAGAGCATTTATACAACAGCGGTACAAGTGTGACGCCCGCGTGCTGAAAGAACCAAGATAAATGCGTTTGTTTTCCTTATCAAGATTACGAGTACGATAAAGTATTGGAAACCTTGCTGAAACTTCAGGCGGGACTTGTCACGCGCGCACGCGTTTAAATATAAGTGAAATAGAAAAAATAAATATGTTTGAAAAATTGTTAACCACGGTCAAGTACAGTTTAGTGACTGTCAACTTTCTGTTCGTGGTGAGTAAAAGTGCAGTGAGATACAGTTTGTTTTGGCTCCTTGTGTTGTAATAGTGCATAGAATATTTTCATGTGATCCGTATGTTACAGATTACGGGTATTATAGTATTGTCTGTGGGCATCTCGGTGCAGTCGGCGTACAACGCGTACCATGAGTTCCTATCGGATAGGTTCTTTTCCCTGCCTGCGTTTTGTATTGCAACTGGTATCATCATATTCTTGATCGCTGCCATTGGATTCTACGGCGCGTTTACGGAAAATTATCTCATGAACATGGCGGTGAGTGTCAATATCCAGTCTTATCTACAGTACTTTGGATTGAGTTTTGGAAAGCTTGTGCTTTCCAATAAGTTGGTACCTGAGATCGGAGAAACAAGGGAGGATTGCCTTATAATAATAATTATTATTGTTCGTATTCAAATGTCTCCATGTCTCTTCATTTCTTTGGCAATTCAACGCGAGCATGGATCCAACGTTCTTGGTACTTTACCACACGGGCAACATCTTGGTTTTGATTATTAGTTTAAGTATATTAAGGATTTTTTTGTTTGCTTCAACGAAGTATCGCCAGCATAATAAATATTATATTAATTTTGACCTGATATCATTATCAACGGTGATAGTGAAGCCAAATATATCTATCACAGATTATGCATGATTTATTTCAAGGAAGGCACGCTTTTTAGGCGTAAATTACCTATTCAAAAACAAATATCTATTAACCTACATTAAAACTTGTAGTAAGGTCACTGAAGTATTAGGTAGGCCTGCTACAATATAACGTTTAAAAACCTAACGAAAGTAAATAATAATACTAAATAATATAATAAATATCTGGTACATTTTTGCACACATGGTCATCTGAGCCCAAACTAAGCAGTAATATGGCTGCCAGAGACTGATATACATACATATATATTTTTGAATACATACTTAAATAGATATTAACACCCAGACATAGAACAAACACAAATGTTCATCACATGAATGTTTGCCCTAGGTGGGAATCGAACCCACGCCCCCAACTGGTTCACTACCGACTGGGCCACCGGGGCAGTTTAAAGTGTCCGAAAGTGATCAGAATTCGTGGTTTTCATTTATCTTGAAATATTATAGCAACTGTCAAAACAAATAAAAATGTGTGGACTGGGTCTAAGTTTTCACACTTTTTTGCCAAATAGTAACTAGTTTGCCCCACGACATTGTGATCATCACCGAAGTGTGATATTGTGACCGCTAATCTTCTTGACCAATTTTTTTCTTATAATTTTATGAAGATTTTATTAACGGTATGCAAGTTTTGTGGATATTAAGGGGTAGTAAAGCGATTACGCGGTATCTTAAAGTTTTTTATGTAGATTGGTCTACGTTTAGGTCTTTTGCAATGACTGTTTCAAAAAGAGGGAAGACGAGTGACATCTAAACATTGTACCCATTAAATATGGCACACTTCAAACAAAATTTAGAAAAGTACTTAACGCCACGTGCTATCACAAACGCCATTCGATTGTGACTGAAGTCGATTAGGCTCGTGGGCCTAATTTGTGCAGTCCACGTCAAGGAGTTCGTCCCGTATCTTCCCACTATTTACTTACATCAATGGTCTTTTGTTAATAATTTCCTAGCATTTATAAATGCGTCTCGTCATCTAGTTTACCTTTGACCACGGATACTGCAGTGTTCGAAACGTCAGGAATTAAACTAATGTAAAATATACGCGATAAAACCCGTTAAAAGTGTTTAATTTCAATGTTTAATATTTCAGTTCGCAGGAGCCATGGTCCTCATGCTAATATTCCAAGTGTCGGCGTGCATCGCTGGCTTCGCACTTCGCGGCAACACAGTAGCTTTAGTTCAGCAGCAACTGAGCTCTACCATGGAACTCTATGGACCTGACAAGAATCTAGCGGTCACGAAACTATGGGACGAAGTGCAGGAAGACGTAAGTAAATATAAACATATAAAAAAAGTATATATAGTGTATATGTATATATAAACATATATACATATACACTCAAGAATAAATAATAAATATCTGGGACATTATTGCACACATGGTCATCTGACCCCAAACTAGGCAAAGCTTGTAATATGGCTGCCAGAGACTGATATACATACATGTATATTTTTTAAATAACAAATGTTTGTCCTATGTGGGAATCGAACCCACACCCCCATGCGCAGAAGGCAGGTTCACTACCAACTAAGCTAACGGGCTGTCAATAATACAGGTTACGCGGAAAGGGTGTCGAACTAAGCCGAACGGGGTCAATTTTACTCATAATTATAACTTTAACTATGGGACACATGCTACCGCCCGGCCACCATCGCTAATCAAATATATATTATTATTCATGTACAATACAATGCAAATTTCTTTGTTTCTTTACATATACCTACTACCAGAAATGTAATTTCTCAAACATTATTTAAAGTTTCAATTTTTTGAAGAATAAACTTTGGCTTAAACTCGACCGGACTTTAAGATTGCTATAGTCATTGGTGGGCTTTTTTGTCTCCTCTTAGTATTTTTCTTAAACAGAGTATTTAATGAGACTATTTGGGCCTTACTTAAAAAACGTTACTCAAGTTGACATACGCTTTAATATGCTCCGTCTTGTTTTCGCGTGTGACAATTGCCGTCAGCGAGAAGTTGAGAGACCATTTTAAAACAAAGATCAACTTGAGTAACGTTTTTAAGTAAGGCCCTTTATTGAAGAATACACTTTGACGAATGCTTATGTTACACACATTTAATATCACATCATCATCAGCCATAAGACTTCCACTGCTGAACATAGGCCTCCCCTTTATATCATGTTAGAGAAAACAGCTTTTAAAAGCTCATTTTTAAAACAATCCCTACTACTCACTTCCAGTTTGAATGCTGTGGCGTTACGAACGCCAGTAATTGGCTGGTCCCACTGGCCACGCAAGAAACCGAAGGGCTGCCTGTAACCTGCTGTCCTCCCATTTACGGAACAGTGGCGACCTTTACCTGCAACGTGACCATGGCGTATCCAATAGGCTGTGCTGGGGCGTTTGGAGACTTCGTGAGCTCTCATGCGGGGTCTATTGGGATCGCTGGAGTGTTCCTTATTTTAATGCAGGTTGGTATATTAATAATAATAGTAGATTATGCACTAAGGGAATAAAGCAGTGTTTTACGTCGCGGGTGTAGAGTTAACTCCCGAACGTTGCGAGGAGTTATATAGAATCCTTAGTAAAGCGAAGAGTTCAAGCTGCCCAAGACGAAGACAGGCTTTTTTTAGAGGAGCATCCTCTACTTTTCACACCTGCGAGACAATAAAAGCCAGGTTTCGCTGACAATGACAGCACTAAACACCGTCTTTTGTTTTACGTTCTTTGGAAACGCACTTTTTTTTGAGTTCTACTTATGGTGGCCAGTTCGATTTTCGAACCAACCTCTTTACAATGCCATATGGGATTTTTTTACTTAGAGTTTTCCTCTAGTTACCACACGAATTTGACATTCCAAATAACTTTATTCCCTAGGGAGTTTCATACAACTTTATATCCCTTAAGAGATAATGCTTTACTTTACGTTGAGTTTGCTTGATATGTAATTGGAAATTGTCGAGCAGGTGGTGTGAAAGAAGAATGTGTATATATTGAACTTTTATTATTTATTCTTAGTTCAACATAATAATCGAATGTTTGACTCGATACCAAGGATGGATGGTACTTGTCGATGCTCGATACATAGTTACAGAATATAATAAAATAGAAGAAAGATAAAAGATGAAAATATTTCAATATCTCCTTACAAATTTTGTGCATTTATTAGTGCGTTGTTGATTTTATCAATTCTTATCTACAGATACTGGGTAAAAACAATGGACCCAGTCACCGATACCTATCTCCGCGTTTGATAGTACTGGTATTCTATATGAGTCACTCTTTAATTAGTTGACATCAATTAATTGTGTTAGTGCATATTACTTTTTAAGTGCATTTTACTTGGGCATGATTCCGACTTGGGTTTTACTTTGCACGACTTGTTTAATGATATTACGGGGCCTTTTTTTACCGACTTCCAAAAAAGAGAAGGTTATCAATGTGACTGTTTATAAAATAAAAAAAAATGTTTTTTGCCTCAGAACTTTTGACTAGGTGAACCGATTTTGATTGAACATTCTTATTTATGTCAACGCGTCTAACTCCGCGTCACAGTTGCTAACACACTTGATGTGGGTTTATATGGGTGCAACTGGCTATAACAAATTTCTTACAAAAATGTCTTGACAGCCGTTCTAATATAAACAAAAAAAAAATTTTTTAGTGCTTAATTCATATATACAGATTCTCATCACTACGCCAGTCTTATCTGTCATATTAACTTGCTTTTTTCTTCAATTTCAGGCTTTAGCCGTAGCAGGAGCACTATGGATGGCGAAGATTTCAAGAGAAGAGCACGGGGCGTATCCATGAATTTGAGTAGAAACAATTACAATATGACTATAAACATCGGTGATCCGAAGATAAATTATCGTAATCATATATTGGCTACTTCTATGACATCAAGATCTGTCAGCAGTTTAGTTATAAAAATGTCAAAAACAGTGCCTGCCAGTGTTTATGAGGCCACTCGGAGTGTAACTTATTTCTATACTAGTTTCATCCGCGCGGACATTCCCTTAAGAACCATTCATTTTTTCAGGATAAAAATTCACTGTATAAAATCACATTAGGACACATCCAGGATAAAATCACATTGATCCGTTGCTTTGTTGTTGAGTGAAAGACGAACAAAGAATCGCACTTTCGCATTTATATTATTAGTAAAGTATTATTTTCCCGACTTATATTGTGCGTGTATTTACCTAACTTCAACCTAGTTTTTAATCTACTTCAAAAAAGAAGGTTCTCAACTCCTACTCCTACTCGAGTTGAGAACGTAGATACGTTTAGGCAGAATTGAAAGAAACATTGTTAATATTAATTATAGATCATCGGGTCTGCGTATCTTAGATAGCTCAAAACTTTTAGGACTTCAATACGGGCCCTCTGTGATCCTCGTCAATCGGTTAGCAAAGCTTAGTCGAAAGTTTTGTAGTTACATTATTAGTTACAGGCACGGATCCAGCCCTCAAAAAAGGTTGTGGTCACAGCCACCCGAAACCTTGCTCGTGCATGATCGATATACTTAGTGCATTTCTATAAAGGAAATGTTTATAAAAAAACTATATGACGGCCTGACCAATATTTTGTACAGTGTATCGTAGATTCACGCGGGTAAAGCTGTAGGGCGTCACAAGTCACGTATTAGGGTTGTGGGCATGCCCATCGTGCCCACAACGGTGGATCCGCGCCTGATTAGTTAGGTTACCCATTAGATCAACACCAACTCAACACCAACCAGCCGCCCAGTTAAAACTGTTACCCGTGCCAACTTTTTATCAACAATTTTTGACAGTACCTAATGCTATAATGAAAGTGTCAAAATATGTAATGGCAAAAATTGTATATAACAGCTAAATTCTAAGTATTAAAATGTGAGACTTAGATCATGTAACGTTAACGTAAGAATTCCCAGAGACGCGTATAACGTAGGGTCCAATTCCTAGAGACGCGTGTAACGTACGGTACATTTTTTTGAATCGAACATCGAGTGTACAGCCCGAGAAAAGAGAAGGCAAAAATTGTGAATCTATACGAAATAAATAAATCTCTTCTGATTGCACAACGGGGTTCTTCTGAGCGCACAACACCTCGCGTAGTTGCCGGGTTGATGTTGAACGCCTCTAATAAGTCATGAGCCCTATTAATGAACGTGGAGTTAAATTGCTCCTTCTTTTGTCTTTTCAAGATAACTTAACTTAACTTAGAATAACTTTTAGAAAAAGAAATACACCGATTAACGGCAACTACGCGTTTGTTAACGGGTGGAGTGTGAAAAAAAGTGGTGCAAACTTGATGTGATACGTGGATGTGAACCAAAAAAATTTACTTCCTAATACGGTTTGTGTTGGCGTTGGATTTTAGCTCAGATCAGAAAAACAAAGGAGATATGGTAAGGCTTCGCGGCGGGTGCGAACGCATCACGCTTAAATCAGGCTTTAGAACATGGGGCTCTGTTTTTGAATCACTCGTAGGAGTTTTTCTATTCGTTTGCAAATAATCACCGGTGATTTCAAATGCGAGTGATCCTATTTTTTGGTATTTTTAAATCGCTCGAATTCTGGGGTTGCCGTAGTTCTGTCAGACTTTCTATCGATAGAAAGCAAATTCGAATGATATAAACCACTCGTAGAGTTACGAGTGATATGACTTGTTCAAAAATACGACTTTTGGGATTTCGTTCGCAAGTAAATCACACGCATGAAAAAAGTCCTACGAGTGATTCAAACATAGAGCCCCTGATGCCTTTAGAACTCACAACTCGAACTCACCCTGCAGACGATCTCCCCGCCCTGTTCTTTTTGCATGATTATTGGTTCATTGGTGTCGCTGCAAGTATCTTAGTGTGCCTGAAAAATCTTAAGTGTGCCATACTTACAGTTTTTGCGTTAAGGGGTTTTCTGATGAAAAAAATTATGATACACGAAGACATTTGAAGTTTGAACACGAACGATAATTTTATTGTACCAAGGCATATTTCCCTTGTTTATCTGATCTGAGGATCTTTAGTTGGCATTTTTGACATTATTTTCAGTAGGTAAGTAACATTTAGAGAAGAGTTCATGCTTTATGATAGGTATATTTTGTAGCTTAGACTTAGGTATAACTTTTAAATCTTTTGGTCTTTACATTGTACATATCTTTGTTTTCGACATCTTGTCTTCCGTTTGTGAAATAAAACAACTGAAATATTATGCCGGTGTCTGTGTTCCCCAAAAACTACAAATCATCAGGGGCCTTCAGGCTGCCTGTTTTAAGCGATTCTGTTTAGGTGATTGCGACGAAAATTGCGCGACCGCAAACCGTATCTCGTCGCGTAGGTTCACGTTCGCGTGACTTTCCGCACTGCCCTGATTCAGTGTTTTTTTCGAGGAGGTAGCCATAAGGCCCCAGGTTTTTTCTAGACAAGCGCGCTGCATCCTAGTCCGCATCTTTGCTTCACAGCATGTTTTGAACAAACGCAAGCCTATCATGAGTTTAAAATAATAACTCATAAGCCTTACATGCGCTGCCTGTATGGGTGTTCCATGATAGTTACAATCTAGGTGTCTTCAAATCTCGAGTGAATCTGTTTCTTCTACATCATCGCTAAGCTAAGCTCAGGCGAGTTGGCTTTCAAACGCAAGGCTATCTATGATTACATAAAATGCCTTTGAATGAACTTTATAGTTTCTTGGATATACCGGTTTTTTACGTTTTCCTTCACCGGTTTTGAGTGATGGCATCGAATCGAAACTGCACACAATTAGTCATTGGTGTATATGGTCGAGGATCGAATCGGATGCCATCAGAGTATAAATTGTTCATGCTACCGCCCAGCCACCATCCTTTCTAAAGTAATAACGACTTTACCCAAATATTTGCAAAAAAACAAAACTACCTACTTGGTGTCTACTACCTGGTCCATCTGAACTGAAAGAGTTTCTTAACCCTTTCTAAAGCTTAATAGTATGTACTCGTAAGTATAAGTTACTTTATTATGGTATGTTATTATGCAGAGTAGTAAGGTATAGGTATATAACCTTGGTTTCGCCGTATCGCCGCACTATAGAGAAGGAATCAGCATAATATGCCTAAAAAGAAAGCAAAATGATCATTAACACTAAGTAATAAAGTTCACTGAGTTTTCCAATACCACAATACCATTCCAGTGTTGCATGTCAAACAGATTCGATATGCCAACTGAAATGGTTGCTTCTGTGCGACCAACTTATCTTTAGATGTTGCAAAACATGAAAACTAAAACTTTTCGCAGAGACTTCAGCTTCGTTTACAAAATGCGATAGTGGCTCTATCAATCAGTCCTACAGAAAATTTTGTCATGTTGTACAGGAAAATGACGTCTATTTGCCACAGCACTTAGCAGGCCAGCCTTTAAGCTAATTGGCTGAAACAGCTGCGTAGTTTCCTCGCTTAAACACCAACCTATGACGATCAGTCACCGCTGAACTGAAGTTAAGGCCGCTCGTCGCAACTTCACCGTACTGATAAGAAATATTTATATTCGATAAATTTGTCAAGTGCTTCGCCTTTTAGACCAGTTTAAACATGGCACAGAGCTTGGAAGTGGGTATGAAGTGCATAAAGTATATGCTGTTGTGCATCACGGCAATTTTCGTGGTAAGTTTTCGCTGTTATCAAGTGTTGCGACATTTTTATTTCCGCATATCGCCTTATCGGGGATCTAAATTATTGGTACTTGTATCACAAGTGAGGCTTTGTAACTTCTATTGTACAAAAATAATGTTTTATGTGACATCGCGATTTGTAGGTCGTATTTAGTTGAAAATAACTGTCTTTGTATATATACAAAACAATACCTTCTGGTATAGTCGGGTAGGTAGGTACTTGCAGTTTGCAGCTTGCAGTTGTTATTTTTGAAAAACTTGTCGCTGCAAAAAGGTTGTTTTATGTGTGACGTCATGACTTTGAAGGTCGTACTAAGTAGAAAATAACAGTTGTTGTGTATATATGTAAAACAATACCTTCTATTATGGTCTGGTTGTTGATATTTTTAAAATCGTGTCGTTGCAGCATCGAGATGGTATACATAATATATCTCGATGAATGGCAGTGGACGAGTTCAAGGGTTTTCCTTCCCTAAATGCGATTTAGAGTAGCTAGTTAGTTAAATATAAATAAACTCACATGATATAATGGTTAGTTGATTGATGTAACACTTATAATAACACAATTTACTAACCAAACCTAAGAAACATTTAAAATCGATCTCTTAACTACTGACGGAAATTGTCACGCGCGGAAATGGAGCTAATTAACATTTATAAATAAGACTGATTGTATAAGTATTTTTAACCCCCGAAGAAAAAAAGGGATGATATAACTTCAACGTGTGTATCTGTGTACCTGTGTGTCTGCCTGTGGCAACGTTGCTCCCAAACGGCTGAACCGATTTTGATTTAGTTTTTTTTTGCTTGAAAGGTGACTTGATCGAGAGTGTTCTTATGATATCTATGATTCATGAAAATCTGTTTAATAGTTTGCAGATTATAGGCTCTGTCACCGAGGGTTTAAAAAATAAATTTATTTGTGGAGTAATTAAATCGTCTATATAACGAAAAGTTAGGTGGTACTATATATTATGAGGCTGATAACAAAATATACGTGTACGTAAACTGTACGTGGAATTTTCTAGTTTTTTTTCATAAACACAAAATATTGCCAATGAATTAAATGACGAGGTAATTCCGTAAAAACTGTTAGCAAGGTGATAACAGCGAAGGTCAATTAACTTCCTTGGAATGTTAACAAATTTTGCATTCTTTCTTTTTCTTTCTCTAATAGATAGAGCAAGATAGAACGCCACGATACTGTTACTAGTTTTCGTAGTACCTACTGAATATTATCTGCTCGATTGCTCTACTTTCAGTCTATCAGAGATAAAGATTCTGGATATTCTAAAGTAGTCCTTATTTCATGCCAACTAAAGGTTTTGTTATCAATTATGATTCAGTTTTTTTTGTTATTTTTCAACCTTTTCCGAATAGTTTTGTGATGCATGAGATGTTGCTTATTGCGTGGTTAAAATGGCTATATGGTAAATAATGAATTCGGCTCGCTTCATGGAAGATCTACCTATACAGAAAGCAGTTGGTAACAGGCACCAGCGTTGCCTGTTGGCTGTACATAAGTAGGTACATTACGAGTACATTATGCCTTTTCTTCAATTTTGTAACAAACTTTGGAAGACTATGTTGATTTGTAATCAGTCATGCGATGCGAATAATGTGCGTAAAGCCGAAAGCCGTCGGACAACCTAGAGAGGCTAATAGTGATCAGCAAAATGGAGGAGAAACGACACTGGGGGAGCAGCCTAACAAGAAGAACCGACCAAGTGTCAAAAGAGCTTGGCACAAACATCTCTGAGGCGATGTACCAGCCTGGGGACCGTCAGAGATGGAAGCAGATTTGTAGCCATATTACAAAACATCGGGAGCATCACGACGCTCAGCAGGGAACAAACGAACTGAGGAGGAGGGTGCACTATGCTAGTAACCTGCGCATACGATGTCCAGTACTAGTACAAGTGTTACTTACGCCAGTTAACTGTGCATCGTCCGCAACGAAGCTGTAACACTTTTTGCTTCGTGCCAGTGGCAGTGGAAGTTGCTTATAGTACTGTTGCAGACGATGCGCAGCACCACCGCAAGTATTGCTAATTGCTAATCAGAAATGAGGAGATCCGTAGACTAACAAAGGTTACCGATATAGCCCACCAGATTAGCAAGTTGAAGTGGCAGTGGCCAGTGCACATAACACGCGGAACAGATGGCATATGGGGCCGAAAGGTTCTCGAGTGGAGACCACGGACCACTAAGAACAGCGTAGGACATCCACCAACAAAGTACAACAAAATGGACGGACGATCTAAAAGAGAGCGCAGGAAAACGCTGGATGCAGGCCGTTTCCAACCAGCCCTTTTGGAAATAGATGGGGGAGGGCTATGTCCAGCAGTGGACGTCCTATGGCTGAAATGATGATATATATTAGGCATAGCATAGGTAGGTACAATATTACCGTGCATTAAACTTGACTCACCTTTCCACAGTGGCGAAGTCATCTATGGAAAGTCATTCGCATGAATCACATGATAATGCTTTCTTCAAGGTATATCCACTCATATAATATAATCTATGTATGTTTACTAGAAACCAGTCATGCAGCATGATAATTTATTCAAAGCATCAATAATGTTCAGTGGACAAGGTCACGGTTGTTGTTACGGGCAATTATGAATGCTATTGATTTTCTAGCGTACACTCAGTAAGTAACTCTACTAAGCCGTACCTTCATTAGTCGGTTCGTATCTCAGATTGACGTGGTCCTGTTGGAAAAACTCAGAGTCACGCAGCGGGCAATGGAGAGAGTATGCTCGGAGTTTTTTGCGCAATAGAATCTGGAACGTTGATATTCGCCAAGGAATGGGCAAGCCACATCGCTCGAAGAAATGATAACCGATGGGGAAGAAACAAAACTCGACAATGTCCAATTACATATCATGTAACCGCAACGTAAAGTAAAGCATTATTCTTGAGGGATATAAAGATGTATGAAACTCCCTAGGGAATAAAGTGATTTGAATTTGGAACCTCAAATTCGTGTGGAAACTCGTGGAAAATTCTTAAGAAAAAAATGCCCATAAGGCATTGTAAAGAGGTTTGTTCGAAAATCGAACTGGCCAACATAAGCAGAACACCAAAAAAAGGTGCGTTTACAAAGAATTTGAAACAAAAGACGGTGTTTGGTGCTGTGATTTCACGGAACACTATTACTCGCGGAGTGTGATTTTCAGTGAACTTTATTGCAGTATTCATGTTGATAAAAAATGTCAAGCGATTGGGATTGGGCTTTTTATTGTCTCGAAGAAGGTGTGAATAGTAGAGTATGCTCCTCAGGAATAAAACCTGCCTTCGTCTTGGGCAGCTTGAGCCCCTTGCTTCACTCAGGTTTCTATAGGAGTCCATTGTTATGCTCAGGGTTCAATATGCCGCTCACGACGTAAGACACTGCTTTATTCCCTTAGTGCACTACTATTATATGTACTATTTGCCCCTGCGCGCTGCAATGTCAAATCTATGCCATCTACGCCTGCAGAAAGAGTACGCACGAGTCGGGGCTCGCCTCAGAACTATAGGTATATCCTCAACTATAACCAAAGTATGAATTTGGTTTGATATTGTTTGCCATAACCACGCAAAGTCATGCAACCCAACCCAAGTTGACGACTATCAACTCTTACTAATTTCATCGTAACAATAATGATCAATAAAAAAACCGACTTCAAATTGAGTAAATACGCAATTGCGTTTACTTTTTTTTAACTTTTTGATTTCAAAACAAGGCGACTAAACTGATTATGGTACTAATCTGATAGTACATCAAACCAAACAAAAAAAAATTGTTCAAGTCGGTTTATAAATGACGAAGTTCTTACAAGCAAAAAAAACACCCACAATAAGCGGATTAAGATCCCCCTTCTTTTTTTAATGTTAATAATGGCTAAAACACTAAAATAAAACTATCGTTGGCACTCGATAGTTTTGTTTTAGTATACCTTAAGTTACCTACCTACTACGACTTTACCTTCCAGTTTGTTGACCCACCCACATTTCTTTATCGATTTGCCGGCCTATAAACCGCCATGGGTTTACAAGCCACGGTTTAAGGTCAAACGACCTTGACGTGCCTACTTGGATGAAGTTACACAGATATGTGAAAATGCTCATATAATCAGTAGGTAGGTTCTGTATTGTTAGTAGGTATACCTATCTAGTAGTAGTGGATCCTCAAGCCCACTACCAGTTGGCAGCGTCCTCAGTATGCTGGCGGCAATACCATGCTGAATGGCAATGGCTTATGCGTTGAGCCAGAAACACGCCAGCATATTGGTCACGCCTCGCATTATCCAAGCTTTCTGAAGGATTATAAAAGTACGTGCTTCAAACATACGTGCATTTGCACAGGCACGTGCACCCAAGTTGAGCAAGTTACTTGAATAGTGTGCAAGACCTATAACTTTAAAAGCCATACCATTTATACTTTGTGACATATAAAATGACCGGGTCCATTATGAAACATCTCTTTTTTCCAGCTAACATCAGCGCTGATAATATCCGTGGGCACGACCATCTACGCCATCTACCATGACGTGTCCTTCTTCCTGGAGGACTACTTCTTCTCGCCAGCGACCTTCGTCATCGTCATCGGGGTGCTCATGCTGTTCGTCTCGCTCTTCGGGTGCATCGGCGCTCTTAAAGAGAGCACCTGCTTGGTCAACATGGTAAGGAAACTTTGGCACACGCCACAGTGTATATAAAAGCTGGAAAATATACGTACAACTGTTACCCGCGACTTCGTACACGTATATTTTCAATTACATATAAACTTTCGACCTTTATTTGCCCCCCCCTTACGTGTCATAAAATCTTAACTTGATTGTATGGATATCTGCACATTCAAGTCTTGAACTGACCTTGAAACAATGTTGCCTTCTTAGTGATGTCATAAATTTGATTATCGTGTAGCGCTACAGATTGTAAACTAATTATTAACATCTATTGTTTGATGATGCCATAACACAGTTTTAGCGAAGGAAAAGCATCTACATTTTCTTATCATTGTTATAATCAGACTTTATTAGTCCACTGCTGGATATAGGCCCAATGCATGCCATTTAGCTTGATCTTCGGCTTATTTGACTTGTCATTGAGAGGTTTCGTCTATAGTCGTCACGCTGGGCATGCGGGTTGGCGACTGCAGGGGCGTTGTTTCTCGCACTAGTAATACTGCTGCTCGTCAACTAGCCTGAAAATTTAGCTATACCGTAATCATCTGCATTTTCTATTTGTAAAATTCTTTTTTGTATTGATATTTTTCTATTTGTTATGTTTTAGTTATAAAAACCTAAGTCATTGTATCTTGATATGAATAGTTTTATTTTTTATTTACGACAGTTATCTAATTGTGCTGAATTCCCAGTTTGCAGTAATCCTGAGCGTCGTGTTTGTACTGGAGATCGCTGCAGCCATTGCCGCGTACAGCCTTCGGTCTCAGGTCACCTCGATGCTGGATGAGCGACTCCGAGTCACCCTGCCTTTCTATTATGAGAATACAGAGGTGGAAAGCGCCTTTGACTTCATCCAGAGCCGGGTAAGATCAAGAAATATTATTTTATCTAAAACAGGCTTATGATAAGCCGATGTAGAGTCGTAGAGTTTATAAGCCTTACTAAGACCTCTACTTAACAATTTTTTTTTGTAACGCGTGGGATTCCTAACTGTATTGGGGTACAGCCAGGTTCGCCAGTTTGTAGGATTACACCTCCAAAAACCTCTCACTAGCCTGCCTTTGTGCCATACGGAGGGTACTAGGATCTCCATGGGAACTCTTCGGTACCCTCCCAGCAGGCTGCGCTGGCTCACGTGACACTCCTGGGAATTGCTCGAAATTTTCGGAACATTTCTTCTCTTTCCAAATCATGTGTTCCAAATCATTGTGTTATGTATGTTATATCAAGTAGAAGTAGAATAAGGTATATTGAAACAAAATCTCATTAAAAATATTAGTTCTATTTCTCCCTATCGAGATCCGATCGGTAATATTCAGGTTTGGGGATGAAAAGCAACGCCTGAATCAATAAATTTTTCGTGTTTCAGTTGAATTGCTGCGGTGTGGACAGCTACCTCGACTGGAGCGACGTGACCCCCCCTCAGTCCTACACTGGCATTTCCATCAACAATATCACGGTACCCAACTCTTGCTGTGCCGAGTCTCGCTATGAAGTCATCGGGGATTTGGAAATGGATGAATGCACCAAGCTGTATGCCAATGGATGCCTACCCAGAGTGTTCTACTTGGTCTACCAGAGCGCTGGTCTGTTAGGAGCTGGAGCTATGACTATCGCTTTTATCCAGGTACCTATCATCATCATCATCATTTCAGCCATAGGACGTCCACTGCTGGACATAGGCCTCCCCTATCGATTTCCAAAAGGGCCGGTTGGAAGCGGCCTGCATCCAGCGTTTTCCTGCGGTCTCTTTGTGCGGTCTGTCCATCTTGTGGGTGGACGTCCTACGCTGCACTTACCGGTCCGTGGTCTCCATTCGAGAACCTTTCGGCCCCATCGGCCATCTGTTCTGCGTGCTATGTGCCCACTGCCACTTCAACTTGCTAATCCGGTACCTAAAGATAATCGTTATTGTTTCTTTTAACGGTCCTGCCTTCTTTTGGTTGGATGGAACTGGTTTTGAGATAATGGTGGCAGATATTTTGAATGGCAGCGCGTAGTATAGAAAGAGTAGTCGCCATATTCTTTCAAATGTAAGCGTGAATATATTATAAATTCTATCCATCAGTTTAACCCCAGAAGGATTTAAAATTATTGTACTCGTTATGATTTTAAATAAGATTGATGTACAATGTTAGATACATTAAAAACAAATACATGAATCATTTATAATTTTTCTCCTTGTACTTAAAAGCTTCATATCGGTAGAGCAGTTTTTATCGCTCTCCTTAAAAAATATTTCCATTCTACGTCAGCATTTCGATCTCTTAATGGATACGAAATTAGGTAATTTCGCTTATTTCTCTATGTTTTGTATATTTTTCTCAGTTATTTCCTACCTCTCTTTTTTCCTTCTATAATGGTCGTTATGAAGTTGAAATGTACCAAAAGGTCTCGTTCTTTTTCCTGTACAATGTTATTTTTTTTATATATTTTTATCTTCTTTAGGCGCGTTGATCACTTTTTGGGTGTACAAAAATCATCGTTACGCTGTACCATGTATTTTAAAACAGCGCCATCTTTTATAGCGTCATCTCTCAGTCTTTTCACTTCTGACGTGAAGTCATATGACTGATGTGGTTGTTTTTTTCAGATCATTGGCATCATTTTCTCCTTCTCGCTGGCCAGTGCCATCCGCAAGGCTAAGAACGAGCGTGAGCGCCGCCGCTGGGAGATCCAGGAGCGCATGATCAACGCTTATACCTCTCTGAACCCCAAATCTGAGAAGGATCCCAGTGCTCTGTCCGCACCTGTCGTCTACGTTCCATTCAACGGACAAACTACAGCTTAATTTAACTAATTAAAAGTAGCGCCAGTTGGGCGGCCTGGAGATGAAGCGTAAAACCAACGTCAGCATGCGAAAATCCACTGTATGTGCTTCTTATATTGTGGTAGCATTCTGATGGCGCGAGTAGGGACGACGCGACCGGCAAGAGTACATGAATCAAAATGCTATCTTATTTTCAGATGATTAGAGTATATATTAACGTGCAGACCAGTGGCGCGACTGTGACGAATGTTTACCGTGTTCAGACCGGCCAAAAATTTGGCGCAACTTTTTTTAGCGTAAAAATACGATTACCAATGTTATGTCCATTGCACAGGATGCACAGTACTGTATATGACTCTCGCACTGAACAAGCAGAATATGGTCACACAATAAAATTTCATGCGCAGTTTGCGTGGTATTGTGCATCATCTGCAATAGGATTTAGCCTCGTCTAGTTTAATTTTAATTCGTATTAATAATATGTTTCAGTTAGGGCGTTGTATTTAAAGATCAAATACGCGCGATCAGAAACGCGATTTACCTTTTTTTTTACTAAAGACCAAAGTCATATCAGATTATACTAATTGCATAGGTAGGTATTTATCCTAATATTCTTGTAAGTATAAAACAAAAGGAAATAATTTATTTAGGGAGGTTTAAGTATTTCTGATAAAGTATTAAAATTAGACAAAAGTATTGTGAATAAAGTATTTTTGGTAAATTGTTATGTTTTATTTGTCCTCCCAAAAGCTTTTTGTACCGTAGGACATACAGTGTATGCGAAATAGGAAGAATATTAGTGGTTTTAATGTATTTTATACTTTTCCCGCCACAAAACAAAAACCAAATTAATATAAAATGTAGATAGTTATTAAAGATTATAATTATCATGAAAAAAGCAAATTTTAATGCACACATTTCATTATTAAGGTTCCGTACCCAAGGGGTAAAACGGGACCCTATTACTAAGGCTCCGCTGTCCGTCTGTCCGTCCGTCTGTCACCAGGCTGTATCTCATGAACCGTGGCAGTTAGACAGTTGAAATTTTCACAAATGATGTATTTCCGTTGCCCCCATAACAACAAATACTAAAAAATAGAATAAAATAAATATTTAAGGGGGCCACCATACAACAAACGTGATTTTTTTGCTCGTTTATGCTCGATATTGATAACGGCGACAGGTAGACGCTTGAAATATTCACAGAATATTTAGTTATATATTGAATTTGAAAATAAGTTATGAAATTAAAATAAAATTAATATTTAAGGGGGGGCTCCATTACCAAAAAACGTGATTTTTTTTGCCGTTTTTATAGAAAATGGTACGGAACCCTTCGTGCGCGAGTCCGAGTCTCACTTGGCCAGTTATTAATTACTTCCTAAGACTTGGTTGCATCTGCATTCTGCACCTACTCTTGTACAAATAAATAAGGGATTATTTTATGGCCACGATTTATCGTACAATGTGTCTCACTTAGACGAGCAGATAGTAGTACTGATAAGCAGTACAATACGACCAACTTATCGGTACAGCTCAGCCAAGGAGACACCATCGTATGTTCTGAACAAAACTGTCATCAACCGGTCGAAAATTTGTAGTTCCTCATTTTCGTCATCTCTACAAATAAGTTGGTCACGCTGTTAGTAAATACCTAGGTCCTAATTTAGCGCTGGCAGATAAGCTATATCTTGGCTGTATCGCATTGATAGGAGATAAGCTAAAGTGACGTAAATCCTGGTTAAACATGGATTACTACTCTGTTAGTTGGAAATGAGCCATGATTCAGTAATTTCGTAATTAGGTGTAATCTCAGATCAGACAAACAAGGGCAATATGCCTTAGTTTAATTATTTTTCGTGATCAAAATGTCTCCATGTTTCATTTACATTTGTTTCACTATATTTTACCTATAAAGCTAGCGGTGCTCATTTTTCATGCACACCAAGAACCTTGTAGCGAAATGCACCAATGAGATAACCAAACTAAATCGTCAACATGCAAAATAAATGGTGGTAAAGGTCGTCTGGTGGGTGAGTTCGACTATAGCCATCAAGCGTGATTTAGGCCAGATGCCAGATGTTAAGTGTAATGCGTAGATAAGAAGGCATTCGAGCCCAAAACGCCATCTTATCATATCTCCCTTTTTAGGGTTCCGTACCCAAAGGGTAAAACGGGACCCTATTACTAAGGCCCCGCTATCCGTCTGTCCGTCTCTCACCAGGCTGTATCTCATGAACCGTGATAGTTAGACAGTTGAAATTTTCACAGGTGATGTATTTCTGTTGCCGCTATAACAACAAACAGTAAAAAAAAATATTAAGGGACCTCCCATACAACAAAAGTGATTTTTTGCTCGATATTGATAACGGCAAGAGGTAGACGTTTGAAATATTCACAGAATATTTCGTAATATATTCATTTTAAAATAAATTATTAAATTAATATTTAAAGGGGGCTCCCACACAGCAAACGCGTTTTTTTGCCGTTTTTATAGATAATGGTACGGAACCCTTAGTGCGCGAGTCCGACTCGCATTTGGCCGGTTATTTTGTGTGATCTGAGTGTGTAAAGCTGTTGATCAGTAGTAATAAACATTTCAATGGCCTTCGGGATGCTCTCAGAACTATAACCACGTAGTATCTCTTGATTGATACTGCATAGGTACATATACTATACAAGTGGATCGTGATGGAGTGGACATTAAAAACCGACTTCAAAAATATATGAAAAACGTAATGCCTATAAAATTTGAGGGTTGCCCTCGATTTCCCTGGGATCCCATCATCTAACCTAACCTAACTTGGTGGCAATGGGACCAAATTGGATGTATACCCGAACCGAACAAAAGTTTTTTTTTTTAACAGTTGACGGAGAAATCGGTGAACATACATAAAATCTTAGAATATATTCTAAGCATAAAATAAATAAATAAAACAGAGGAAAATAGAACCGTCCTCATTTTTCGTCAGTAAACAAATAAAAAAAAAATTATATTGATAAATAAGCTTGCGCTTTACCGCCATGTTGCCTGATGTTAAGTGATGATGCGGTCTATGATGGATCGCGCTTGCTTAGAAGAAACCGATTCACTCGCGACCACATTACAATAATTGTCTTTTACACCAGCTATACAAGACATGACAACACCCCTCTCTATGAGGGAAGCCTTGTCCAACAGTGGACGTTAATTGGCTGATGATATGTGTGATGTGATTGCGTGACATGCGCAATTTTGCTCATATTTGGTTGATAGGTGTAAATCATTTATGGACTATGTATACTAACCTCGGCTACGCCTCGCCCAATTTTTCACGTTCGTTTATTATAAAATTGTACCTTATCTGTGTATCTGTTTGTGGCATCGTAGCTCCCAAACGGCTGAACTAGTTTTGATTAGTTTTATTTTTATGTAAGGTGACTTGATCGATAGTGTTCTAGCTAATAGCTAAGATTCATGAAAATCTGTCCAGCCATTTAAATATTAAGCTCTTTTATTTATAAAAAACTATTTATATTAAACTAGTCTTGTTACAAAGAAGGAATTCCTTTCTCTTCTGATTAAAGGCAAGTTTTTTCTTCTTATCATTATCAAATGAGGTACATTCATATACAAACAACCTAGATATACTAACTCGTACATAAACAGTGTCTGTACCTACAGTTTTAAAGGACGATATCAAAACAGTGCTTATCAGGATCGCTTCAGTTTTATCATTTATCCATTTGCTTTCGCGGCACACAGTTCGAAACGGTGTAAAAAACGCAAAAACTAACATAAAATTTATTCGAATAGCTTTTCAAAAACAGTGAAAATGGCGGTAGAAGTTGCTCCAAACAACCAGAAAATTAAGATCAACAAGACGGAAGAGGAATACGACATGAAATCGATCAGGTTTCTGTTGTTGACCATCACATTTATGTTCTTGGTAAGTGATTGGATGAGAAATTGTTACGTCGAATTGCGTAATATGAGAAAACCTACTTCATAAGTACGAGTAGGTGCCAATCGTACGAAGCGTGAAGTTCCTGGTTTGACTGTGGGTTTGAACCCGACATCATAAAAAAATATACATAGGTACAGTTTCACAATTATATTTTTGCCAGGAAATTGTAATCAATTTAAGCAAAAGCTTAACAAAGCAATCACAATTGTCTATCTCGTGTCGTAAACTGAAAATTAATAAAAATAACTGACCAAGAGTGTGTCGAGACAAACATATGGTAGTGTTCCGTAGACAATGCCAGAATAATATGAATAATATAATTGTTGTAATAAACTATTTTATTCGAGTTTTCTCTATCTCCGCCGTCGTTCACCTACCTATATAACAACAAAACATATTTTTTTAATCTCTTATTTAGTGACCAAAATGGAAAAATCCTATTTTTATGGTCATTATGAAGAATATTAAAACAAAAATTTGTTCTAAATATTTTGATATATTAACCTGACAAAATGACCGAAGCACATTTTTTAAAAGTAGACAGCCCCTTTATACCTTAAAAGCCTCAAATGCGCGAGAGAGGTCGCTGCCAGCTGCACCCGGTCAAGACGTAGTAAGAGATATACTGATATATGTTATGGGTACTGCTACGGGTAAGCGGGTAGAGCTTACCACAGCTCAGACCAGCCATAAAGAGTCATCTATACCTAAGCCTAAGCAGAAATTTAACAAGACTACCAACCAACCAAACAACGTCGAACCGACCGACTAATCAACTGAACGATCGACTGACAAACCAGCCTTTCTTAACTTACTTTTGTATTTCGTTCCAGTTCATCGCATCCCTGATGATTGTCCTTGGCATCTCCGTCTACTCGCACTACCACAGTTTCACGTTCTTCTACCAGAGCACAAAGAGTGGCCACTTTGTCACCCCGTCTGTGCTCTGCGTCTTCTTGGGCCTTATACTGATGCTGGTCTCGCTGTTTGGCTTCTTCGGTAGCCTTAAGCAGAGCACCTGCATGGTTAACATGGTAAGCATGCCATTAAATCTTGAGAACTTGAGCACATAATTGAAATAAAATAATTTTAATTTTAAATGTTTCTCAATTAAGGTTGTGGTTCTTTTTCATTAGGGTTCTTCCAAAAAGGGTGCCAAGTGATTAGAAATAGTTTGATACTTTAATGTTAAGCATGATGATGGCAAGCAGAAACCGCCGCCTATGGCCACCTGCAACACTAGCAGTGTTGATGGTGCCTTTTCAGCCCGGACAGGTACCTAGTACCCTTTTTAATGCTTCACGTTGAAGCTCGGCGGGAAGACCTTTGGGTGAAGGACATTCCACACCTTGCAGGTCCGCGGAAAAATGAGGGTGTGGGATTTCCAGCTTCCTCAGATGTGGGGTGAACTTTTGACGGCGTCGGGATGTGTGGTATTGGAAGTGAATTTGATTGATCACTAAATATTTTTTCTGATATTTTTAATCTCCAACGCAAACAGAAGGGTGTTTTTTTTTAATGTGTGTATCTGTGTGTTCTGTGGCATCGTAGCTCATGATTTAGTTTTTTTTTTGTTGAAAGTTGACTTGTTGATCGAGTGTTCTAAGTTATGACACAAGAATATCTGTGCAGCCGTTTGAAGATTATCAGCTCTTTCATCGAGGGTGTTAAAATATTTTCAATTTATACTTGTTTTAACTATAATTTTATTTTTCAGTATGCATTCTTCCTAACTCTGATCCTAATCGTGAAGCTGATAGTGGTGATATTATCGTTGATTGCGGACGGTGACAAGATCCTAGAATACATCTACATCCCCGTTAACGACTACGCGACCGACCCTGAAATACAAGAGGAGGTCGACTTCATGCAGACACAGGTAAGAAATTTCAACTTGGGCATGTTTTCTATACACTTACCATCATCATTGTCAGCATATTGTTGGGGTAAGATTATTAACTGATACAAATACACTCATATTATTTTCAGGATTTAATTAAATATTTCAGATATTATTTGTGAATACATTTTTCACAATTGACAACAAAACGACATCTCCTAGATTGGCACTAGTCAATCAAAAGAGTTCCATTGAGTAACCATTAGATGAGGTTGTATTCTCACACTCCTCCTCGATTTTTATGTGAAAATAATTGTAACATATAAATCGTAAAATAAATTAAATATCAACACACACTCCTCCTAGATAAAAACTCAATTGACCGTGTCCAATATCCATTACAGTAATACTCTGCATTGTTCTCGCAGCATTTTGTGTCTTGGAATCGCTAAAGATTTCGTTAACATATCAGCTAAATTGTTTTCTGTTTGTATGTACGAAATTGTCATCTTCTTCGTGCATATTAAATCTTTTATATGATGATATCGAATATCGATGTGTTTCGATCTTTTGCTGTTTTCATAATCCTTTGAGATAAAAATAGCTCCTTTATTATCAACATACAGCATTGGCGTCAGATTTATTCCAAAATCTTTTAAAATTCCATTTAAATTTATGCCTTCGCATGCTGTCAGTGATGCTGCTATATATTCGGCCTCCGCCGTTGACAATGCAACACAATTTTGCTTTCTAGAGAACCATGCTACGACATTCTCGTTGTATTTCACTATACATCCGCTTATACTCTTACGATCTTTTTTATCGTTTGCCCAATCTGCATCTGAATATACTTTTAGGCTTGTATGTTCGCTCTTTTTATACTGAAGTGCATAATCTTTTGTTGCACTAAGGTAGCGTAAAACTCGTTTGCCATGTTTCCAACATTCTTCATTCGGTTTGTCCAAAAATTGACTTAGGTAAGATACAGCATAGCATATATCTGGCCTTGAGACTGTGCTCACAAACATTAAACTTCCTATTAACTCTCTATAGGGAACTTCTATTGTTTTTCCTGTTATTTCTATATTTAATCCTTTCTCCATCGGTGTATTCTTTTCTTTGCATTCAGTCATGTTAAATTTTTCCAACATTTTCTCTATTTGTTTTGACTGTCTTATACTTAGTATTCCTTCTTTCCTTTCTATTTCCATTCCAAGAAACTTTTTAACTTCTCCTAAGTTTTTAGTATCAAATTCGTTTTGCAATAGTTTCATAATTCTGTCTGTTTCTTCTGGCTTTCCCATTATCAAGATGTCATCAACAAATATTAACATCCAAACATTTTTATTAAAATATAAGCAAAAATCATTTTTCGACCTTTCTAGTCCACATTTTAGTATAAAATTATTTAGCCGTTCGTTCCAGCATCTAGGACTTTGTTTTAATCCATATAAACTTCTGTTAAGTTTAAGTACTTTCTTTTTATCTGCCTTAACTCCTTGTGGTACTTTGATGTAGATGTCATCTTTTAAATAACCATTTAAGAACGCTGTCGGTACATCCATTTGGTGAATTTTATAATTTTGTTGTACCGCTTGTGCCAAAAAAATTCTTACTGTGCTCATTCTAGCTACAGGGGAATAGTTTGTGCTAAAATAATCTTCTTCTTGTACTTGAAATCCTCTAGCAACTAATCTTGCTTTCTTTAATCCATTCTCTTTGGTTTTAAATATCCACTTTGTATCAATAGCTTTCTTTCCTTTTGGTAAATCTATAGGTTCTGACCATGTCTTTAATTTTTCTAATGAGTTAATTTCTTTTCTTATAGCTTCTGACCACTTTTTATCATTCGCAGCCTCTTTGTACGAAGTTGGGTCTTTATCTTCATTTGTAATTAAACAATATGCAGTATATAGCTGATAATCATTTAAATGTTTAGGTTGATTTATATTTCGACCTGATCTTGTAGTTATTTGATTATTAATAACATCATCTTCATGTTCAATAATATCGTCACTATCGTCTTCATCAGTCATGTAGTTAGATTCATTTAAATCATCTTGTTCTGTTTGTTCATTTGAACTCGTTCTTATTTGCCTTCTTTCTTGTCTTTGTGGTCTATTTGACTCTTCTTCTTCTTCATTAAATACTATAATATTTTCATTAGTATTGTTTATCTCTTTCTTCTTTTCTGGTTCGTAAAATATATTCGATTCATCAAATATAACATCCGTTGATATTTGTATTTTATTACTTCACTGGGCCCATAACCTTATGTTGGGGTAAGATTATTAACTGATACAAATACACTCATATTATTTTCAGGATTTAATTAAATATTTCAGATATTATTTGTGAATACATTTTTCACAATTGACAACAAAACGACATCTCCTAGATTGGCACTAGTCAATCAAAAGAGTTCCATTGAGTAACCATTAGATGAGGTTGTATTCTCACACATATGATGTTCCGAACGCCGGTGCTCAGGCCTGCCCTCAGAGAAAGAAGATGGGCCCTAATCCATCCAGTGCATATTGATGAATAACTTTCGTGGTTCTTGGACAATTTGGACATACCTACCGGTTTCCTCGCCTTGTTTTCCTTTGCAGTTTTTTTTTTTTTTTTTTTTTTTAACGCGATTTAGTCCGCGTTTAACCACCAACTGGCCTGTTGGTAAGCGACGATGTGGTCGAAGATGAAGCATGCAGACTTAGAAGATACCTATTCACTCTCGCCTTGAAAAGGCCCAAATTATATCTCTCAGGAAACAAGGAAGCCGACAGTTTTTGAGGAATGACATAGAAACTGCACATAAAATCATAGTCTAGACAAATTATACTTATTTGAGAGGTTCTCATTAAACCCTTTATTTTGATGCAGAACACGGTATAGGTACTTATTTATTCATTTATAAAATTCGCCATATTGGTTTTAGCTGGACGTCATTATGACAAATAGTTGGAGATTAGCAAAGAGAATACAATAGAAGAGAGATTAGTGGGAAGACATACATACAGCACTCATAGACTGTCAAACTCCTATCATAATCCTCTTTTTGCCGTAGTCTGGTAAAAAAACCGATAGACCAGCAACTTTACGCCGAAGTTTTGCTGATAGTAGGTATTCAGATAAGTTCTTCACCCATTGCGAAAATAATGACTACGAGAATAAGTCCTAAAATTACCTATCAGATCTAGCTAATATTTTACTTTCTAATTTTTGTTTCAGCTCGGCTGCTGCGGAGGGTACTCCTACATGGACTACGTTGGCGTAGAGTTCACCAGCAACCATTCCACCGTAGTCGTCTCCAAAGAGGACAACGTTGGAAATCTCGTTACCATAGTGCTCCCTAGCACTTGCTGCGTGACCAGTGGCGAGGTGTTCTGCACTAGGATGTGGTCGACGGGATGCAAGGCGGCGCTGGCCAATGTACTGGTCCAGAACGCGACGGTGCTCGGAGTTCTAGGCGTTTCGGTTATGTTTATTAATGTGAGTGGCACTTCACTTCACAGACCTTTTATAAGACAAACTAGAGAGATATCATCATCAGCCATAAGACGTCCACTGCTGAACATACGCCTCCCCCTTTAACCTCCACACTGAACGACAGCCTGCCATCTGCATCCACTGGATGCCCGCGACTCTCACGATGTCGTCGGTCCATCTAGTGGCGGCCTATAGGTACCTACGTTGTGTCTTCCGGATCATGGTCTCCACTCAAGAGCCTTTCTTCCCCATCTGTTATCGGTTTTTCGAGCGATGTGGCCTGCCTATTGATACGTCAACTTGCAAATTTTAATAGCTACGTCGGTGACTCTGGTTGTTTGGCGAATATCCATGTTTCGGATTTCATCGCGCAAAGAAACTAGAGACACAATTCACCTCATCATCCTCGTTAACAACGTCCCACTGCTGGGTGGCTCTCATACGCCACTGATACTTGTTTGATCAAATCTCATCCACGTTTAACCATGTTTCATATTTTTTTTATTTAACCGCTGAAAAACTGTAAGCACGGCTCACTTACTAATTTTTCACGCACACAAAGAAACTTATAGCGACATCAATGAACTAAGAGCATAGACTTATTACTTCACCTATGTTAACTGGCGGTGTGTTAAAAGAGTTTAAAAAGAAAAAGAAAATATATAAAATTAAATATTGAATAGGCCTTGGAAGTTTTGCCAGCAATGTTTTTTTTTATACGGCAAGTGCCTTTATTAACTGAACAAAATACAAGGGCTTGACTTTACTAGGGCATGAGTTGAACTTGGCCGTGACTTTAGTATCTGATTGCGACTGTCGTTGTTTAACAATAATTAATAATATTTAAAAAAGCTCCATACTTAACACTGGCAAATGTACAAGACTTGCTACCCCAAAACCTCAAAGAAGAAAAAAAAATTGGCTTTACAGAATAAAAATGATGTTTTGTTCAGGTAGGTATGCCGTATAAATTTTATCCAACAAAAATACATAAAAACAATTGAATCATCGGCTTTATTTTTATTTTTGAAGAATAAGAAATAACTTGCCTACGAATTTAAGTTTAGGTAGCTGGATAAGATTTGAGTACCCTGCCTTAGCCCCCTAGGTACCTACGATAACTAGAGAAGTTATGCAGTCTAAAATGTATCGGGCTAGCGTAGGAGCAATGTAGATTACTCGAGTTCCACTTCCCTATTCCGTGCTTGAGATGGTCTTCCTGTGGGCGAAGTACGAGTATTCGCTACGTAAAATACATAACGAATTTTGAATTTCGAAATTGAAGTTTGTTTGGATTTAGATACGTACCTACTTTACGTAGCAAAAATTCGTACTTCGGCCACTGTTACTTTATGACAGAGTTTCTCAAACGTGTACATACATCATCAGCCAATTAACGTCCACTGTTAGACAAGGCCTCCCTCATAGAGAGGGGTGTTGCCATAATCCTCACGCTTGGCAGGCGGCTTGGGGATCGCAGTACGTTCACTCACCGTGTACTATTAGGAAGCTGCTGCCCATCCTCCGGTGGTTCTGGTCGCAGTTTTAAGACATACCCGGGTCTAACGTGTACCTCTACGTATCTCTACTTAATTTCCCAGACGACTGCGAACCCATTCAAAACGAAAATTGCTGTACTTCTGTGGCCAATGATGAACAATAATTATTATTATAAAAAAACCGACTCCATCAGAATTGGACCAAATTGAAATGGGAAGCACCAGATTTCAAAAAAAAACCATCAAAATCGGTCACCCCAGTCAAAAGTCCTGAGGTAACAAACTTAAAAAAAACAGTCGAATTGATAACCTCCTCCTTTTTGGAAGTCGGTAAAAAAATGGAACGGGTCGTGCTATTCAGTTAAATAACAAGTGACAAGTTGGGGCGGACGTGACAGTTAGCCCAGTAGTGCGTGTCGCACGCGCAGGCCTGCAGCTTCCTAACCAGCTGCCATAACTTAAATCTCGTCGCGAACAAAGTATGATCAACTGCCGAGTCCGTACCAGGAGACCGCAAACTCCACTTTGAGAAACGTTGCTTTACGAAATCTGAGTTCCGTGACTGTAAAGTAGGTCAAACCAACCAAATACCAAGTAAAATAAAGATTGTTAAATAAACAATATTAAGGTTAAATTAATCATAGCATATATACTAAGTACTTTACACCAACATTAAATTATTATCTGCATATACAAACAAAAGTTAATGATAAGCACATCTCAGATTGACACAGCAAAATTATTAGGTAGGTACAAACTTTTCTTAACTAAAATACCGAACCGATAAAACGGTACAAGGGGGGTATAGTTAGAAATATAGAAGGAGTAATAAGTTTAACGTGTGTATTTGTGTGTCTGTCTGTGGCATTGTGAGCTCCTAAACGGCTGAACCGATTTGGATTTCGTTTTTTTTTACTTGTTCGAGAGTGTTTTTAGTTATGATTCAAGAAATTCTGTTCAGCCGTTTAAGATTAGCAGCTCTTTTATAGGTAACTTTAAAAAAAGTTGGCACTTTTCTTTTTTGTAAGGTTGTGGAAGGAGCTCCCGATATTTCCGCGCAGTTACATGCATACGGGAATGTTCACGGGAAGACCAAAATATCGAGAGCTCCTTCCACAATCTTACCACGGTAAATATCCCGTAAATAATCATATAACTGTTTATATAAAAGTCTACGCGTAAGAACTCGCGTGTAAGTAGTTTATAACGGAAAAACTCATCACTTGTTTTAAGTGTTTATCGGGACTTATCGCGCATTATACGTAGGTTATAAAATACAGTGTTTTTTTTTTTTTTTTTTGGAAATAAATGTTTTGTTATGTATTATTTTATTTATGTAAAAATATGTACATAAGTCCCGATAAACATTTAAAACATGTTGTCAAATGGCAAAAGTAAAAAAATTACCTAGGTACTTTTTATTTATTCACAATTTTTTTGCACAGCTGCTAGGCATAGTATTTGCGCTCCTCCTGGCCCGATGCATCAGGAAGATGAAGAGTCAAAGGACCCTGCAGCTATGGAAGATCAAGGAACAGATGATCATGGCCCGAGAGACGGAGGAGCAAATGAAGATGGAACAGAACCACGTTTATATTGAGCAGCAAGCGTCGAGCGTCGCGTAATTTTTAAACAAGCATAATGAAACAGGGAAATATACTTTACAATATTTATATTTGTTGAAATAAATTGATGATTGTATGCACTTATATCAAGCTAAAACAAAATAAATAGGTACAGAAGGCCGGCTCCATACAACGAGCGTCAACAGGCGCAACACAAAGACGCGTAAGTAAGTATTATTAGCGATCTTGAATCAAGTCGGTCGAGCGAGTGCCCGCGCTTTGGCAATACACTAGTTATAGTTTCGTGATTCGTGTGAGAATTGTGATAATTTACAATGATTTTTCATGCCATATTGCAAAATACTTTATTTAAGAATGACGCTTTATAATACTTTAAAATAATATGTAGTAGGTATAATTAGATTGTGCCTTTCGTACGTGCCGTAATCGACGAAAGTACTTTTCGGTAGCCAATTTATACACTTTTATTTGGTTACTTTTTTCTATTAGAGATAAATGTTTTAAACTATCACGGTTGTTCACTAAAGTTAAATGATTATTTACGGGATATTTACCGTGGTATCGGGAGCTCCTTCCACAACCTTACCACGGTAAATATCCCGTAAATAATCATTTAACTTTAGAGATAAATGTGTTTTAAAAGAACATATACCTAAAAAATGTTTTTAGTTAAAATTCCTAAAGCTTAACTTTTCACACAACATTATAGCTGCATTGCCAGCCTTAGCGCTTGCCTTGCGCATAGGTTATTAAAATCAATGTCAGACGAAGCCGGCTTTCTGTATTTGTTTATTATGTGTTTGTAATATAGTTGTTTTCTATTCAATGAATAGGCAATTACTCCTCTGCATTGCTTGCATAGCTTTAATATATGGTGTGCACAATAAAGAGTTTCTATCTATCTTGAACCATAATATTTACATTATAGATTATAGTATTGTATGCAGTTTTCTTTGTAAACTGCATACAATACTATACCTACCTATCTACTTAATCCGATTGTAAATAGCAAATATTTTTTAGTAAAATGAGTAAATAATGTCGTATTTTTATTACCTACTTACTAACTGCACCCGCGGTTTTACTTGGAATAAAAAGTTTCGTAGGTAGGTCATTATGTCAGTATGTCATTATCCAACACGACCCGTCAAAATTACAAATATTTCTAATGCAGAGCACTTCAACTCTACCTACCTAACTACTAACAACAGATTAGTTCGTGGTACTACCATTTTTCATTTCCTGTTCCTATGTTATGTAAACGTACTAGGTCCATCTATTGTACTACTCTTGTTTTTGTCTAGGAATGAATAGATAAGTGGTTGATAGTGAAAACGTACAAAAGCAAGGTCAGTGAAGTGGAACGTTAACTAACCTTCAACGTATCTCATTTCATTTTTCTACCTTAGAGCAGGGGTTCCCAAGTGTGCACCGCGGCGCCCTGGTGCACCGTAGAAAGTAAAGAAAGGCGCCGTGTGTCGATCCTCTATCATTATCCGAAACCACAAATATTCGCGGGTACCTTTTTTGAGCGCTCACATCGGTAATGAACATAGAGTCATAAAACTCTTTTTCGAACAAAATTACACAAGAGATTTTAACATTGCAAAACGATAGCTAGCTAGGGTAGGGCGTCGTGATAAAATACTAAACTTAAAACTGCGCCGCGGACTGAAAAAGATTGGGAACCCCTGCCTTAGAGGAAATATGACTAATTGTTTGAAAAGTACACAAATACTAAAAGAGCAGTAATGAAAATGCTGCTTTATCTTCGACCACATCGTCGTGGTCGCTTACCAATTACCTAACAAACAAAAAAAAAAGAGTTGTTTTGAGTACCTCCTTTTTTCCCCAAGTCGGTTAAAAATCGGTTCTCAATCGTAGACGATATCGCGTACGTAGTATACACACTAATTCTCAATATAAAAAACAGACTTCAAAAGTAGTAAGCGCCTTCGAAATGATCGAATCGCTCTTACAGAATTATTGCTATCGCCAAATCAACAGGCGCTCGAACAATATTATTCGTAATATTGAAATTGGGTAAATAACGAGATAACTAACTGAGCCAAAGTTAATGAAATTTTTGTGGGACCACCTCGAGAGCTAGTTACATAATAATCACGTAAATTGGTCCACACGTATCGGAGTAAAAGTTGTACATAAACAAAATACAGACTGAATTGATAACTTTCTTTTTATAAAGTTGGTTAGATATAGTATACTAGCCGCCCGTCCCGGCTTTGCATGGTACTAATAATAAATAAAATATAAAATTACTCAGGAATAATGTAGCATTCTAATGGTGAAAGAATTTTTAAAATCTGTCCAATAGTTTTTTAGTTAATTTGTTACAAACATCCAAAGATACAAATCTTTCCTCTTTATAATATTAGTCTAGATAAGGTCTACAACCACTTGCCGGACACGAATGAAATAACAGAGCCACAAGTCTAGACTTTCAAAAATGGATTTAAAAAATGGCACATCGAGTACCCTTTATACAAATATGACGAGTTTTGAGCATTGAGCCTAATTTAGGTCAGGTTATTTTAAGGAGCTTGGCTGGTTTGTGTAGGCTGGTAAAGGCAAATGCACAATACGCCCAAGTGGGATGTCAGTGCAGGTCTTATCACCCCCACATTAAATTAAATTAGAATTATAAACCTACAGTGTAAAGAAATAATATCAAACACCAATTCATGCTTCAATTATGTATTATACAAAATACAAAATTAAATACATATTAATTAGTTGTGATAAGTTACTACAAGTCATTAATTAACAAACCAATGGAACTTCGGTCCAGTATGAAATTCATGAGTTTAAATACACAGGGTATGTGGAAAGGGAGTACTAAACTGAAAGGGGTCTATAATAAACAAGCCATAACCAACAATACCAATAATTATAAACATTTACTATGGGACAAACTCAAGTGAAGAGATCAAGGGGACGACCACAAAGAAGGTGGGAGGATGACCTACCAAAAGGGTGGTGCAGAATAGCCAGAGATAGGGAGAAATGGCGACTTCATGAGGAGGCCTATGTCCAGGGAGGACAACCTGATTCTGAAACTAGTGCTGGTGTTACAAACTATTTTTTTAGAATTAAGTATGGAAAAATTGTATTAAGTAGTAAATATAACTAGTAATATTGTGTAATTGGGTCAGAGAATAAAGGCTATTTTTATTTTATTATTTATTATTATTTATGGGACAAACTCTGAAAACGCAAAAAAAAATCATCTTTTCCATAGAAAACGGTCATTCACTCGACAGAATGTATGGTGGTCCCATAGTAAAAGTTGTTCATATTGATGAGTATAACGGATTCCTTTCGGCTCAGTACATCCTTTACGCGTAATCCTGATTACTTGTAGTCTACTTTTGGTTTGGACATTTTTGAGCGCTGACTCAACAGTCATAGTTTACATACTAGACAGTTCTCACCTTATCCAGTTCGAACCATCAATGTGTTCCGTTTACAGCATTGTTTATTCTACTAATCTTGGTGCGATGATCCCAGTATGTTTTAGACATTTTTAGTATTTCCACGCCCATATCCTCACATTCTCCCATAGGGAGGTATGGTGGGGTCAGTTCTCTATATGCGATGCAGACGCGACGGGATGTTATGTCTTCACGGAGAATACTGTGCTCCCAGTGGTATCTTGGTTCTCCATACAACACTAACAGAGATCGTCTGTAATGGAGAAACAATATAATTATTATTAAAGTTATTTGAAGGAGAAAGATTTTGTATGAATCATTAAAGCAGTCAAAATGTGCTCGTTAATCATCAAGTGATCATAATACAGCGGTGAAAGACGTCACTAGAACGTTATCTATGTAAACATAATAGTGCAGTATTTGACACCATAATTTCAAATAGCAATGCCTCCATTTGCATGATGGCCATCTTGTCAGTGTTGAAATAGTTCCCAAATGTTTTTCTTAATAGCAGCACAGAATACATATAAGTACAAGTACAGAAGATTCACTCTGCATAAGCAAATAAATAAGTAGTGACTTTTGCTACAACACAATAAAGTCCAATTCAGGACGTGCGAGCACTAAGTACCTAAACCTAGTAGTTGCCTCTCTGTTTATCGCGTATCTCTCATCTCTTCTGACTACGTTAGGGTTGTAATCTGATCATTTCATTACCAGTTATCCATTACTCTACTGACTTTTGTGAACAAATGACTTTTGTGAACAAATGACGTTTCAAATAAACCTAGACTAGATACCGACTTAGTAGTATGTAGATCAGAAAACTTTTTACTTTACCATGTCTGCATAGGTACTTTAACTAACCCAAGAAGACAGGCAAATGGCATACATTTTAAATGTTTAGGTAAGTACCTAGGTACATGCGAAATAGCTCGCCGGACAATTTCAAGCTTTGCCTTGTTATTTTTTCAACTTGGAACAATAATTACCTTGGCATGGGTATCCTCACAATGATATCTAACATTTTCTCCGGCATGCAAGCTTCAATAACCGCTTTATCATTCTCATCATGGTGTGTGGCAACGGCTCCATCTTTACCAACCACTGGATAGTATTCCTCAGCACATGTCAAATTGTATTTACTTCTATTACCCAGGTATGGTGTCATGGTTAATACAGAATCAGACAAACAGTTGACTGTCAGTATTCTCTCACCCCATATCCAACAGTCATCTATATGAGGGTCAATCGATGCTCCTTTACTAGGATCATACTCCAAGGAACACTGCTCTATCACACGATAATCTTTCAACAAGTCGGTCATTTCAAACCTGTCGTGGATAAACTTGGAAAATTCAGGAAAACCATCAAAGTTACCAGCAACAACTTTTTTCTTTTTAAAATTTGTTTTTGGCCCGAAATTCTGTTTGCGTCGACCGCTTTGAGATGTTTCCCAAGGCATCTCGTCGATGTGCTGCATGAGCTCTGTTTCTTCATTTTCAGATAAGAAGTCAAGTTGAATGTAAGTACCGGGGTAATCAATAGATTCTCCTTCGTGGTTAGGATGTTGGAGGTATAAGTTTGGGTCCCAGCCTTTCCAAGCTTTGTTGCAAAGTGGACAGTAAACATAACCTTTGTTTTTATCGATGTTCAGCTGCAGTTTTAGATTATCAGCGCCGTACTGAGTTTCACAAACGAGACACGTTCGACAACCTTTGCAGCCACAAGGACGTGGTTTTGTCATAGTTAAGAAACTAGAATTACTAAAGAATGTATTAAGATTACTTCTAGTTCGTATCTAACACTTCGTATAGACCTAATCTAATCAATTAATTACCTATCATTACAGATTTCACAATAGTGAATTGTAATGTAATAAAATTTACAAAATAATTATTATATTATTATAGGTACGAAACGAACATTCATTTTGCTTATGGCAATGTAATGTTTTGACTTTTGACATTGAGTCAAAGTAATGACAGTAAAATCTAGACGACGAGGCGTTACCTATGGCCTTAATGGCTTTAGCCTATTCAGTAATGGGGCGAGAAACAATAAAATAAGGAACAGAGTTTGGATCTAATCACAAATCACAACAAAATTTCTTCATCCAGTCAACTTGAGTTGACTAACTCGATATCTTTTTAATTCAAATGGATTCTCAAACCGGGCAGACTAGTAGATTTCTTCGTCCAGTCAATTCGAGTTGGCTAACTTGGGTTGGCTTAAACCCGAGTTCACCCATCTCTCTCTACATAAATAATTATTAGAGAGTATCAATCAATAAGTATACTCTATCTCTCTATCTCTTGATACTCTCTCTACGCAATAATAGGACCAATTAAAAATATACATCACTAAAGTTTTATTAGATACTAGTTGCGCCCCGCCGTTTCACCCGCGTGGTGATGAAAATCGGTGATGACAATGATGAAAAAATAGCTTATGTCCGTCCTCATGATACATACTATTACCTCGCAAAATTTCTTCGAGATCGGTTAAGCCGTTTAGCCTTGATTATGTAACAAACAGACAGAGTTACTTTCGCATTTATAATATTAGTAATAATAAGTAATATAATATGGATAGTATGGATGGATATGGATAAGTTGTTTAGTATGAAGCGTCATAGCTGTTCCGTGGTCATAGCCACTGAAGTGAGAATTTTTTCGTTTAGAGCAATGCTCAAAATTAAACAAAAAAAAGGAACGCGAGTCGGGAGGGAGCTGTGGGAGGGAGGGAAAGTCAAGAAAAACTTGACATTTTATGTCATTAATTTAGAGATGAGACTTTTAAAAACCGGAAATCAATGAAAATTTTCCGATTGAACGTTGTTCGAGATAGTCAAGGTGGGAAGAGCAAGGCCCAGCCAGCATGTTCCATACATGTGGACAGTTGATTGAATCAGGCGTTACATTGCGGAAGTCCATCTTCAAAACTGTTTTTCTGATGAATCTCTAATATCTCTATGTAGTTAACAAATATCTACCGAGTAAAATGTATCCCAAATTCCTTATTGTAATTGAAGCATTAATAATTTATTATGAAACTTGAAGACACGTAGAAGCGGAATTACACTAGTGTAATTCCGCTTCTACGTTTCTTATCTAATATAGAGATTTATCAGAAAATCAGTTTTTTCTAATGTGGACAGTGTCTTTTGAGCTAATCGTTGTTACAAAATATTGTTAAATATATCTACAATTTTTGCATTTGTTTTCATTATGACACGTTGCTAGGCGCAGTGATGACAGGTGGAGTAAAGAAAAATCAGATATATGAAAAGTTAGTTCCCAAAAATTCCATGGGTACTAGCCCCAAAAGAAGAGCTGCTAAAAAATTAAAGACCACATATTTTACGTTGATATTACCTACCGAGAGAATGAGAAATTGTATTACAGATGTTTTATAACAAAGCATCAGTGTCAGAAGATAAAAGATAATTTCTTATACTTTTACAAGAAATGCGTAATAAAACAATAACTATTAAAGTAATCCCTGCGTTTAGTTAATATTTGTTGCAAGAAATAATTTATATTATCATAACAACATAGTAGATTTACTGTATCAAATTTCAGGAAACAAAGAACAATTGTTCGTGAATTTTGTTCTAGGCCCAATCGTTTAATTTTGATCAAGTTGTATAGGGAGCCTTCAAGTGTTACGTAACGCATTTTTTTTGAGATTTTGGACCCCCCCCCCTCCCCGTGTAACGCGCCGTAACGTTTTTCTGTACCCCCCCCTAGTAAAACGTTACGTAACCACAAAGTGACCATTTTTACCTAAAGTCACAATTATGCGGCGTCAAGTACCGAAAACTCGCTAAAATAACTTTGCTATATAAGAAATGCGCAAGAGATCTGAAGGGTAAAAAATAAACAACAATGTTACGTAACGCGTAGTTCAAACACCCCCTCCCGCCCCTGTAACGCATCGTAACGTTTTACAAGACCCCCCCCCCCCCCAAATTCGTTACATAATACTTGAACGCTCCCAAAGGTTTAGGTACAGAAATAAAACAATATTTAATAATTATTTTAGTACTTACTTGTTTAATATATACTAAACAAATATACAAATTACGATCTGTATGGTTTGCATAAATTATGTATGTAGATGAAATACTTGATACAAAGTGCTTTCGCTTAGATATAAAATCGCCCTCAAATATGAGTCCTCTCAGAGAACTGCTACTGCACAAAATGATAAACAATAATATAACTCGAATAATTTACCTATCAGTTAAAATTGTTTGTTAGTCTACGTACTTATTTTCCATTAATCAAAGTCAACCAAAAACTGGTCCCTGATAATGTTGTTGATAAAATAAATATAATTTATTATGCTCTCTATAATGATGATTGTTTAATTATAACTGAGTAGTACTTACTTATGTTAGGTATGCATTAATTAATATAACTCATTATAGTATGCAACAATGTGTGGCCCGCCACTTTCAGAAAATTAAAATATAGCGTTACCTATGCCTCGTGAAAAATTATGTTCTGACTCCAATATGATTATGCCTTCTCATAAAATTATGCCTGACATCCAGCTGACATCAGTAGGTATATTGTAAGATGCCCCTTTTGTAATATTAATAAAACCTCGTACATAAAAAAATTCGTGACTACTTAGTCGTTTTATAAATTTAATCAATAAAAACTTTCAGCACCGCTTTTAACCAATCACATAATTTTCATAATTTTGTTATATTCTATTTGCTACGATATATTTATCCAATTATTTTATGCTTATGCACGTACCTATTTGTTTATGTGAAGTTTTTAACTATAAGCGTGTTTTATGCATCTACGAATGAATTATTTAAAATCTAATTATTTCATAGCCTAAGCATTGCTAAATAGCAAGATAAATATGGCAGTGATTTGTATGATTAATATATATTTTTATTTTGATCTCTTAACCTCACCTTATTAACCATTTCAATTACATAATTATATTTATAAGGAGCCTGACTTTAAGACATTATATCAAGGGATAACATATTGAACTAGCCATTATATCCCAAGCATCATCAAACAATTTCATAATACAGGAAATAATTGAGGGTAGATGTGTAACTGCTCCTTATAATCACATATTCATTTCACTGTGTCTCCGTAATTGTAGGTACTTACATAAAACGTACCAAAAAGTTTATTTATGTACCTACTTAATGAAGGTACGTTACAGACAAAGTGGTGTCATAGCACCAAAGAATCGTATCTCCAAGTTTTTCTAAAGAAAATCTTCAATCGAGCTCTTCGAACTCGATAACTCTGAAGGTTGAACGTGAGATGAGCGCAGGGGGTGGTGGCGAGGGCGTAGGAGGTGCTACGACGACCGCCGGTGGGGGTAGCCCCGGCGCTTCGTAGTGCTATTCATCCACCAGATCCCAAAGCATGAGAGCAGCATCTGTACCACCAGTGCTGACCAAACAGCGGTCGTTGAACAGAAATCGTGCACAATTTATAGCACCGCTATATACTTTTATTTCGTTGTATTCTGATTTGGGACTGGCACACGGATACCTGTAATATGCGAACATTATGAATAATCATAAATTAAAAAAACCGACTTCAAAATTAGTAAATACGCAATTGCGGTTACTTGTATGACATATATTTTACAGTTAATTTGATCTAAAGCCAAACTGAATCGGTTTTGATGAAATTTCTATAGGACTAATTTGAAAGTATATCCTTTCAAAGAATTTTCTAAATCAGTTTATAAATAACGAGAGTTCTGAGTTACAAATATAAAAAACATACAACCTAATTGAGAACCCTCCTTATTTGAAGTCGGTTATAAAAAGTACTAAACCTATTTTAGTAAGCTTAGTTACCTAAATAGACGCAAATGGCCATCAGTGTCGCCGCTTATGAGAAGATCATGAGCTGCTGATCGACTCGCAGTTGATATCAGAGTTGTCATTGGGTAAAACCGGTTGTTCCACATTCCTGCGTGAAAGAAAATAATAAAGCCAACAATTTAAATTCAGAATTGTCAATTCTAACTAATTATTAATGAGAATGTTTATAATTTACCTGACACTAGAAAGCCTACAGTTGAGTTATACGTGGACCATTTGACATCTTTCATTGCTATGGGACTTTTTTCTGGCGAGAGAGATTTGATGTCCCCTGAAAACCAAGAATCTACAATTACATCTCGTTTAGAGGCAACAACACAATTCTATAATAATGCATTCCTTTGATACTTACAGAAAGCTAAATCATATTCAGCAGTAACTGTTTGTAAGTAGTTTCCATCAAGACTCCAATCAAGTTGCATTAGCGGTTGAGCACCTCTAATTTTATTCCATTTCTTGTAAGCAAATCCATCCCTTGAGACCCGAAACAGGTAAATGCTCCCATTTTGTGATCCTATTGCAAGAGTGTCGCCAGCTGGAATATAAAATTGACATTAACGCAAGCAAAACCAACTATAAATATTTTCGGTAGTAAACTAAAATTATCTTACCAGAATTATACTGTAAACAATTAAGAGGCGACCCACAAACGCGTAAGGTTGCAACATGAGCTCCAGCGTCAGCATTTATAACTACTAAATGGCCTTCAGTGCTTCCAGCAGCTAAAGCACCACCTCCTGAATGCCATGCCAAAGATACACATTCGTAGCCTACCTGTGAAATGTAAATTTATTAATTAAGGGATACTTTTATTTGTTTATTGTCGTATACACAGAATAAAAGTAATATTTATTGTTATATACCTGAGTTGCAAAAACTAACTTATGCCCTTTCCATAGAGCTATATTTTTGTCAAGGCCCGCAGTTGCAAACATTTCATCATCTGGATGAACGGCCAATCCCATGAGTTGTTTATGATGGCCGAACAATATCTGATGGAAAAATATATACTTTTGTTATAGTTGAGCAAACTTTTATAACGTTAACAACGTTACGTG
Source organism: Agriopis leucophaearia (assembly GCA_949125355.1). Taxonomy (NCBI): domain Eukaryota; kingdom Metazoa; phylum Arthropoda; class Insecta; order Lepidoptera; family Geometridae; genus Agriopis; species Agriopis leucophaearia. The sequence continues at coordinate 16,300,418 of OX421265.1, read as the reverse complement.
TTGTCGTTAACGTTATAACGTTATTAATGTTACGTGCCATTCATAATAACCGTCGTTGAGGCAATTCTAATCATTATATCAAAGTCAGATGTACCTGATTAAATCTTCTTTGCAGAGAACCTTCCAAAATGTTGTTTCGTGTCGTGCCAACGTACAGGTTTCCGTCATTTCTTCCGGGTCTTTGTGGATAAATACTTCGCACACCTCCAGCTGATTCGGGTAACTGAACAAGTAAAAATAACTCTTGTAGAATGTTAAGCGGCTGAAATTAAGCCATTAAGTAAAATACCAAACCTTTGTTTCAGTAATTCTTTTGTAGTTTTGTAAAGTATCCCACGCAGCAATTTTTCTGTCTTTCTCTCCGCCAGATATTAGTGTTCCTTCTGATAGCATTACTAATGAACTTATTCCTTTTATGTGAGCCTACAAAATAATTTTAACTTAGTAAAACATGATTTTTTTATGTAATAGGTAGATTAATAGGTGGCTCATAAATAATACTATAATATTCTGTCAATTAATTAGTCTTATTACCTCAAACTCCATTCGCACAAAATAGGCGCCGTCGCTATCAACGCTATAAATCGTAATAAATCCGTCGCTATCCGCAGTAACAACATCACCATCTTGTTCAAACTGTAATGATGTCACGTGCGTGCGAGATGGCTGAAAAAACCCACAAACAACATAAAAACGACAACATTATTAATATTGTCGTTTTTTTTGGCGCCAACGTAAAAAAACATGTCGCCTCATTGTACAATTTTACTATAATACCTACTAGTGTTTTTTCTAATGTTAATGCAATAATGGTGGATTATTATTTATTATGTGTTCGTGGACGTTGGCGAGTCTGGGATAGTAATATAAAGCGGTCAAACATGTTTTTTCGTGTTGTTTCCAAATCTCCATAGAAGCTTCTTGTAAAGCATCCACCACTTTACTATATAGAGCTAGACTTTGACTTGATCGTGAGTTATTTTACTTGACTATGAATGTGACTTGTTTGGTGATATTTAATAAAGCTTGATAATATTTCAATACTTGACACTGGTAAATGCACAAGAAGTGCGTTGCCAAAATCCATACTGAGGAAATAATCATTTAATAAAAACAATGTTGACCGAGAAGTTTTGGCGCCAATATGAAAAAAGCATGTGACCCGTAGGGAAATCTTGCGCTTTTTCGAGTTAAATTCAACCATAAGCGGCAAGACCAGTATAAATAAAGACAAATATGAGTTTTTTTTTTCACCAAGAGAGGAAAGGGAGTAAAATAAAAAAAAGGTCACAGTATGAGCACATTCCCTAACTGTGAAATAAAATGGCGAAATGATGTCATGCATGTCAAATACATAATTACCAATTCAGCGACAAAAGCCGCTCCATGGAGTCTTCCTACCAACTATGATAGCACATCAAAGCACAGGAAGGCGGGAAAATTAAACAAAAACTTTGCAAACTAAAAAAATAAATAAATACTGATGTGAGTTGTCTTACATCTACCTTGAATTTATACTAAGACTATTTATTAATTTACCGGTTTGATAATATCTGTCCGTTCAAAGAATCCGTCTTTTCGTCGATTCCAGAAAGCCAAATGCCCTTTTCCATGTGTGATGAGCAAATTATCATCCAACGGGTGGAATGCTGCGCCTGTCAGCTCTTCTTGCAGGGTCTGTAAAACCAGAAGGTTAAATGCATATTCTAGCACGCATATACGAGTAATTATTAGCTTTACTTGTAATTTAAACTCGGCCCAAGCATTTATTTGCTGTGACAGCTCGACCGATTTTTGTCATGTATGGACTTAAAATCAGCGGAAACTTGTTATTCACCCAGCTACGTTATCAATTTCTCTTATACTATTTGGCTGTAAGTTTTCCTACTTAAGCAAAAAAATAAAAATATCTTCAAATTAATCTATATATATCTCCTATAGAAAAAAATGTTGTTATTGGCGAAATTAAATTATACAGTGTGGTCACACTGTATAATTTCATTTCGCTATGCGGTCTCATCGTTGCTGCGTAGAGCTTCCTTCTACGCAGCTACGATTTCGGTGTTACCAATAGTCGTAGCACGACGCTACGACCATTTGCTATCTACGAGTATGCTACGACGAGATCGTAGCTACGTAGCTAATGTGTACTATTACTGATTCTATGGTTCAATGCAGATATGCAAAATGTATCATCACTAATGATCTACCTTTAGCACAGATATACAGATCGGCAATATATTTTAGTGAAAGCAAGTGAAAGAGACAAATTGATATGGCTCAGCACAAGTACAAAAAGGACATAACAAGACTTTTTTGTCCTTATCGGCGTGGCCTGTTTTTTGGATCAGAAATGACAAAATCTGACGGTTCTGTGCCAAACAAAACGGGTCTGAATATTGTTTATTGCATTTTTTTGGTGATTTTATGTGATAAATGCGTGTTTCGTCTTAGAAATAATTGTAAAACAAACATTTACAATGGTTGGTTGTATCATTTTGGGCTGCAAGTACCGCAGTGAGAGAAAAAACGATGAAATATCATTTCACACGTAAGTAAACATATAGAGCTTGTAATGATCACCTAAATAAATTCAGGATATAAATGCGTAAATATTTTATTCATAATTAGTCCGTTTTTTGGTCGATTTGTGGTATTTCCTATGAGTTTTATCAAAATATTAACTGAGAAGAATAACAATCAATGTTGCCAGTTTATAAATGAAATTACCCACCACAATTAACATAAATTATTCGTTCTGCAGGTTTCCAACTGATCCTGGCTTACGAATAAAATGGATCAGTGCTACTGGTTGTGAAAATTGGGTGCCAGGAAAACATAGTAGAATTTGTTCCAGTCATTTCAATGCCGAATCCAATATCAGAAAGGGAAAAATTATATTTTTGAGCAACTGCAGCTGCTCAGGGTCTAATAAACACACTTAAATGTACTTAAATCAAAGAAAATATATCATCATAAATCATCATCAGCGTGATTTTGTTCAAATAAAACAAAATAATCTTTTTTTGAAGTCTGATTTATCGTGTGTGATATGAGTACTGTAAATAATAAAGAGTTTTATCTAAGTATCTCATTAATTGGGATGTTATCCATAATTCCATCCATGAAAATAAATAAACTGGCCAAGTGCGAGTCGGGCTCGTGCACTGAGGGTTCTGTACCGTCACAAAATACAAAAAGTAGTGCAAATACACAACATCACACCCAGGCTGTCATCCATCCAAGTATCAACCGCGCCCGACGTTGCTTAACTTGTGGGAAACAGAAATGTGTGACCGACTCGCACGCAGCCAGTATTTATTATTTGTTGTTTTACTTTAGGGTGTGCACTATAATCCGCCAAGTTTGACGCTTGTACCGATTACCGTTACGTACCGTTTGGTTTTTACACCAGAGCAAATACAAAAATACCTTAACAAAAACGTTTGTTGTATGTGTGGATGTGTACCCTCTTTAGTTTTGACTTAATTATATTTCTTAGTTAATCCGTCGTAACATTACATATTCTGTGTAAGTTTCAACTGACGATATTACGGCGCGAAAGATACAGCCGTTTAAAGCTGTCTTACCTTTAAACGGATGGATTTGGATCTTAATATTAATTTCTTTTGTTCATAAGTATTTTTCAGATATCCTTCCATCTCACAAGATTTTCCAAAGTTTCCAAAATTACTCATTGAAGAGATTCACTACCCGTCTAGTATGTAAATTACCCTAACTTAAAGCAAATAATTTTAATGTGGCAACACACCTTGTTGAAGCGAGAGGCACTGAGCTAGCCACGCTCATTGAAAATCTATAGGTAGTAGGTCTGTGACCTTTAGACATTATTATCTCTGATGTCAATATATATTTTGGAAATAAGTAAATTTGTCAAAAAATTCCTAGTCTATGTTAAAAAGGGATATCTATTCGAATCAAAGTCCAACCTAACAATACACAGCTCTGGCCCTAATACAATGGCCGTAAAAATATTTAATAAATTGTCAAATGAATTAAAATATATAGAAAAAGAAGTTAGTTTCACAAATAAATTAAACGTTATTTTAGACCGAAATGGTATTACAACCTAAAGAAGAATTTTTCAATGATAATTTTGACGAAATTTGAATAGATCGTTCCGTTCCGATTATTGCCATACCCAGATAAGGTCACATGTATTACTTTAATGAACATGTTACTTTTAGAACTTCATGTACCTACAATAAAATATGGAGTATTAAAGTTCGTCAAAAAAAAAAAATACCAAGGTCGGTATGGTCTCATAAAAACTGCACGAAAACTTCATTTTAATATATATTTTATGCTACTGCAAGTGTATAAATCACAACTTTTTGTTCATGAAGCTAGCGTGGCTGATGTCTTAATATGGTGCAAGACCTTGAAGGTTCAAGCGGCAAGGTTACATTCTAGAGTTTATGAGAACTTTCAACTTTCATATTTTATTTAATGGAATAGTTGTACTAACCGTTACTGTAATAATTTATTTACTTTATGGTAGTTTTGTCGTTATGAAGTTATATGTAAGATTACCTATACATATACGAGTAGGTATCTACTTTATAACTGTCACCAGATTAAAAATGCACATGTATTAAAAAAGGTTTCAAATGCTACGCTTAGTCTGAACTAGGGATTCGTTGCTGATGAGCCTCTTAGCACGTTCTTTAGTACTGTTGGCTGATGGCTCAGTTAAGTTCCCAAAGGTAAGAGCGCAGTACTCCATGCACGACTTAACTTGTGCTTATAATGCTGTACAGTGAAAGTAACTGTTCCAACGTGAAGTACCGTCACGCTTTCGATAGAATACTCAGCTTTTTGGCAGGCAATTGAGCCTTGTTCTCAATATAGGAGCCAAAGTTAAGTTAAGGGGATTTAGAAGACAGTACAACGCCCAAAAGCTCAAGCCGTCAATTATCGGAATTTATACTTCCCGGAAAGTAGGAACCAGTTGGTGTGTTCCTAGTTCATATTTCTTTTCCATAAAAACAGACTTCACAGCATATTCTATACATGGGATTCACCTTCTAATTTTACACCCTTAAAAGTGGAATTATTTCTTCAAATTTACATGGGACAACCCTTGAGGTATGCAATATTAAAAATAAATTAAAATCGGTTCACAATCGGTGAAGATCTCGCGTAACATACAAACAAACATAGGACTGCACGTCAGAAGTGAAAACTTAAGTAGTAATTCACCTATTCTACAAGAGATGGCGCAATTTTAAAATACACGGTACAGCGTGATGATGACGCGAGTTCCATGATTTTTGTTCACCGAAAAAGTGCTCAACGCGCCTAAGGAACTTTTCAGTTCAAAAATATTGATATAATATTAATATTCAAAAATAAAAATCATTGGAAACTATATACCACACAATACGGCCTGAAACAACCGTAGTATACATGTCATAACGCTGGATTTTTATTTGTGCTTGAACATACCTAAATAGAAACAGGAGTATTAGGATAGAGTATAGGTAGTATGTATAGCACATTTACTTTTTACGTTAATTTGCCCATTAAACTCCATGTTCACCATAATTAAAAATGATGATTGTATTTTCAACTGACATTTTACTTACGGAAAATTTGTCAAAAACTGTCGGTTTAACATTATAATAACTTCGTGAAGGTTCGGTGAACTTCGTCCTTAAAAGAGGGTTCTATATGTATAAACTAAACTCACGGCGACTTTTCCAAGCAAATGTCCCCACTGCCACTGCCACACCGACAGGATGCTCTCGCGGCCCGCATCTACTGCTAACACGTAGCTCCCGCCGTTCTGAGAAAGCAATATTATCTGTATTTAGTAGTCTGCACGAAAATACTGTTAAAGTGTGCCGTTCAATAAATACGATAAACTTAGAAAATAAACTTATATTGAAAAAGTAATAATAACGAGCAGTTTTGCAGACATGACACAACACTTGTTTTTAAAACAACAGAAAATCTAGAAAACCTTACAGGTGACAAAGTCCATCAAAGAGTTCTTGCTCTAACATCTTCTCTCTTTGTCTACTGTGTTCCAAACATACATATTTTTTTACATAACGTGGCCAATCGTGGCTTAAAGAGTGGCTTCGTTAACATGTCTGCAAGTTGTAGCTCTGACGACACTTTCTTAACTTCTAAAGTCTCGTTAGCAACGCATTCTCTAATAAAGAAGTGCCGGATCCTTATGTGCTTTGTCCGTTGATGCATTTCATATGAGGGGTTATGAGCTAGCTGAATTGCAGACTGATTATTTATCCACATATAAATCTGGTAGATTGCTCTGTGAATTTTCTATACTCTGTATCAGTCTGCGTAGCCATATAACTTCTCTTGAAGCCTCACTGGCTGCAACGATTTCAGCTTCTGTACTCGAGATTGCCACAGAAGGTTGTCGATGGCTTCTCCAAGACACAGCTCCTCCCGCGTACATACAGATCATGCCTGTTGTTGACCTGCCTGTATCCATATCTCCACCATGGTCAGCATCACTGTAGCACTTCAAGCCATGGTGGCCTTCTTCTCTGTATTGCAAGCCCACATATTTTGTTCCTTGCAAGTAACGTAATATTCGCTTCACCTTTACAACATCAGCTTCCGTAGGATTTTCTAAATGCCTCGAAACAACGCTAACAGCGTACGCTATATCCGGCCTCGTTCCGACCATTAGGAACGATAATGCTCCTACGACCTGTCTGTAAGGATACTTTCCAGCAGGTGGATCTTCTCTTAATCCTGCCGTACTATCTTTCAGTATAGGCGTTCCTACTGCTTTGCAATCCTGCATTTCGAATCTTTCTAATAATTTCTTCGTATAGGCAGTCTGAGTAACGTTTATTGAGCCATTATTCCCTTTCTCTATTTCCAGGCCCAAGAAATATGAAGCTGGTTTCGATTTAATCTCAAACCGCCTTTTCAGCTCCTGAATAAAATCATCTGCCTCTTCTTGATGTGTTGATGCCAGAAGACCATCATCCACATAAAGAGCTAGTATTAGCTTCTTTTCCCCCCTCTGCCTAACGAAGAGACATGGATCTGCCTCACTCTTGTGAAATCCAGTCTTTTCTAGAAACTCTGTAACGCAGTTGTTCCAACAACGAGGAGCTTGTTTGAGCCCGTATAAACTCCTCTTCAGCTTGCATACCTTGTTAGAACCGTCGTTATAGCCTTCTGGTGGTTTCATGTAAATCTCCTCATCAATTTTGCCATATAAAAATGCTGTAGAGACGTCGAACTGTGTTAAACTCATTTTATCTCTCGCAGCAATACTCAGCACTATTCTAATCGTGCTCATTTTGGCAACTGGGCTAAAAGTTTCGAAAAAATCTACACCTTTTTTCTGTGAGTAGCCTTTGATCACCAATCTGGCCTTATAACGCTCAATTGTTCCATCTGGATTTAATTTCACCCTGTATACCCATTTACATGGAATAGCTTTTTTATTCTTTGGTAGCTGTACCATTTCCCATGTTTTGTTCTCTCTTAAAGAATTCATTTCTTCATCCATGGCTATTTTCCACTTGGAACTATCTTTATCATGGACAGCCTGATAATAAGTTTGAGGCTCTTTGAACTCATTATTTACATTATTCACGGCACTCATGACAAATTCTCCAAATCTGTCTGGAGGCTTGAGTGTCGATCTATCTCTGAGTGTCATTCTAGCTTCTTCATCTATTTCTTGAATAGGCAAGATTTCTTCACTCTCCCTTTCAGGCTCTTCGTTTGAATGAACTGATTCATAATCACTTACGTCTGATTCCCCGTCTCTATGAACTAACGTGTCATCAAAAACCTCTCTGTTTGATGGTTCATCAGTTATCTCTCCACTTGACAAGGGTTCTTCAGTTAAGTTTTCTATGTCTTCAAATTCATCTGGTGGTGATGACTGCTGAACCAGTGTCTGCCAAGGTATGGGCACTTCAAAAGTTGTTGGATCTGTTCCTACGACAGGTATTAGATCTTGGTTTGGTTTTAGAGTCTTCTCTTCAAAAATTACATCTCTTGAACGTATAATTTTATTTTTCTCTTTCAACCATACTCTATAACCTTCATCATTGTCGTATCCAATCAATATGCCCTTCACGGCCTTTTTATCCAACTTTTTCCGCGTTATTTTTGGAATATGTGCATAGCAAGTGCTACCAATAATTCTCAAATGTCGAATCCTTGGCTTTTTGTTATACCAAATCTCATATGGAGTCTTATCAAACTTGGTTGGGCCAGTCCGATTCAGAATATAGACAGTAGCCTGGACTAGTTCAGCCCACAGTCTATGAGGTAGCTCTTTTGCATGCATTGTGGCTCTCACTGCTTCAACAACTGTTCTGTTATCTCTCTCAACAGAACCATTCTGTTCTGGCGTATGCGGCATTGTTATTCTCTGTCTAATGCCATTCTCTTCAAGCATTTTCTTTACGTCTGCATTGTCGAATTCTCCTCCTCCATCGCTAAGAAGACACTTAACAGTGCATCCTGCTGTCTTTGTCTCAGCAAGCATTAAGGCGAGCTTATTTTTAACTTCAGACTTCTGTCTTAGAAAATATATCATACGATAGCCTGTAAAGTCATCTTTGAACAGTACATAGTATCGGTACTTTGAACAACTCTCCGGAAAAGGTCCGCATACATCTGAACTCACAAGTTGTCCAGGTTCAGTAGCTCTACTGTCCCTCTTACCAAACTTTAGTCGATGTGCTTTTCCGTAAATACAGCCTTCACATTGCATATCATTGTCTGATTTCAACTCAATTCCCAGCTCTCTCTTGACTAGCTCTTTCACATGTCGTTTATTCTGGTGACCAAATCTCTCATGATATAGCTGAAGTAAGTCTTTTGAGTCTAGGTTGTTAATCTCTATTGGCTGTACAGGTTTAACGTTGGTTAGTCTCAGCTTGAATAAACCGCCTTGTTTCTGCCTGTCTCCAATAAGATTCACTGTCCCGTCTACATATAACTTACATAATGTAGCTGTTGACGTAAATGTACTTTTCAAGAGTCTATCTTGAGCTGAAAGTACCGAAAATAAATTTTTCTTTACGCTAGGAACGTACCAAACATCTTTTAGCATAATCATATGTTTCACACCTTCTACATCAGCTTCAACTATCAATGTCCCCTTTCCAACTGCTTGGATGGCTTCTCCACTCGCGGTTGTCACTGTGTGCGAGTCATCAAACTGTTCAAACGTTTCAAATAAATCGTTTCTATAGGTTACGTGGCTTGTTGCTCCATTGTCGACATACCAGCCTTCGTTATCCGAATCCGTTAGCACATTTATTGACATAATAGCCATGTTGACATTCTTTGAAGTCAATGATTTCGGGGGTCGACCGTCAGACAGCCATTTTGTACACTGCTTAATCCAGTGTCCGACATCGCCACAGTAATGACACTTCCCTTTGTCATTCTTATTCTTATTTACAATCTTCTTTGTACTCTTTGCTTCTAACTTAAGAACTTCTTCTTTTACTTCTTTGTTCTTACTGGTTAAAGCTCTTTCATGCATACATAAATTACTAGTAAGGTTTTCTACCGTCCTTTCTGACTGTGACATCAACAACCAGCTAGCCTTGAATGAGAAGTATTCTTCTGGTAAGGTGTCCAGAATCTTACATATTAGAAATAATTCTGGTAACTCTCCCTTGAAATTAGAATTCTGCATCTCTTGCATTAGCTCAAACCATATGTTCTTCATCTTTGACAAATGAGTTGCAATATCATGATCAGGTTGTTTCTTGTAGCCAAAAAATTGTAAACATAGGTCATAGGCTCTATCTTTTGAATCACCTGCGAAAACTCGATGTAATTCTAGCCACACCTCCCTTACATTTGTGTATCGCATGACTTTTTGAAGATTTTCATCTGATAAATTTGTTGTGATCAATAAGAGCGCTGCACTATTTTTCCTATTATAGTCAAGCATCTCCTTACTATACTTCTCCTTGTCTCGTGGATCCGACAACACTGGTTTGCTGACCCTTCCTTCGACAATATCTAGGAGACCTAGTCCGCCTAAAGCTGCGATTACTTTGTATTTCCATACTGTCCAGTTCGATTTTTCTAGAACACCGACCTTCACTTTTGTTGCCTCTATAAATGCTTGTTCCATTTTCGCAACAAAAATTTGTGGCGCCTCTTATTTAATCTTCTCTAGTATTATCGCCTTAAACGCTCTGCTACCATGTTAAAGTGTGCCGTTCAATAAATACGATAAACTTAGAAAATAAACTTATATTGAAAAAGTAATAATAACGAGCAGTTTTGCAGACATGACACAACACTTGTTTTTAAAACAACAGAAAATCTAGAAAACCTTACAGGTGACAAAGTCCATCAAAGAGTTCTTGCTCTAACAAATACTAGGGAATTCCAAAGGGATCACCGCGCAGATACTAGGTAGGCGTATTTCGGTTCAAAAATCTCGTATCGTATATCAACGTATTTTTTGTAGATCGACGTTTTGCCACAAACGTGAGCACACGATCATTGTTTCACGTTTCACTGTCCAATGAATAGCCGGTCTCCCCTAACCTTGTCTGGCCTATGATCAGGAGAGAACAGAGCCTAGGAGAAGAATAAGAATAGCCTACCTAAGTAAGCCTTACCTGACATCTTGCCAAGCAGGAAAACCCACACCGTTCCATTTTTCCGTTCCTTTGTTCCGCGGCTCTGCAAATGGCATCTTCTCCCGAAGGTCTTCCCGCCGAGTTTCAACATGAAGCGTTTCAAAAAAGGGTACCTACTACTACCTCTCCGAGCTGGTAAAGCGTCGACTATATTGCTAGTGGCTGTGTTTCTTTGCCGCTCAATAATAAGCCGCTTTTAATAATAACATGACATTTATCTTACCGGCTTCAAGAAGACGCTCAGCGCGCTACCTGCTCTTTTCCAGCGCTCCAAGGTAGTGACAGTATGTACAAGCTTATACTGGTTGTATAGTTGGTGGTGAGGATAGTTACCAGCTGTGAGAAGGCGACGGCCGCGACTCCGACTTCAAACTCCGCCATTCCGAACACGTGCAGCGTCTGCAGCGTGTCCGTGCTCCAGATGCGCACGTGTGCCTGCGCACGCCGCCCGCGCCCCGCGCGCTGCCCACTCGCCACCAGCTCGCGGGACGGGTGGAGCTCCATGCTACCAGATGTACACTCAATTAAACAGGGTTAGGCTAAAAGAGTTTACTAAGCTCCAAATAATCATTCGGTTAAAAAACCTGCTAGGGCCCCAGGGCACACCCCTTCTGGGGTGCTAGGGCAAGTCTGATCCCCACTCCCGGTGACGGCCCAAGCCGAGGCTGGTACGTTCGAGGTGCCCTTGCGCTTGTCGCCCAAAACTCTTAATCATGTTGGCCCAACGCCTTCTGCGTTCACCAACTAGTCCGGTCAAGCTGTAGAGGCCGCAAAGCCAACAGCTTAAGTCACATAAAAAATAAATAAATGGGTGTACTAAGCCAATCGGTTGCTTAATACCCATAATTTTGAACAACTTTTGCTATGGGAAATATCGTGACTCACTTTGCTTGACTTTGACTGTGACTACTTGATGAAATTTAATATAACTTGAAAATAATTCCAATACTTCACATCACACACACATCATCATCAGCCAATTAACGTCCACTGTTGGACAAGGCCTCCCTCATAGAGAGGGGTGTTGCCATAATCCCCACGCTTGGCATGCGGCTTAGGGATCGCAGTACGTTCACCGTGTACTATCAGGACGCTGCTGCCCATCCTCCGGTGGTACTGGTCGCAGTTTTAGGACATACCCGGGTCCATTCCAATACTTGACGCAAGCAAATACACAAGAGCTGCTAAGACAAAATCCAAATGAAATACTTTCGAAAGGAAAGAAAAAAAATAAAGTTGTACCATTGAATATCCTCAGTGTGTCCCGTGTAGTGACGCTGTGACTCCTCGTCCCGGTCGTACATGACGGCGACGGAGGCCACAAAATAGAGCAGCTCGCCCGTCGGCAGCACCCACAGGTTCCGCCGAGAGTCGTGTCCGCGGTACCCGTACCTAACGCCATGATAGATAGGTAAACACTTAATTTTTTTATACAAGTGCGGATTTTCCTATAGGCCGAATAGGCCCAGGCCTAGGGCAGCAAAATGCTAATGCACAATAAAGTGTAAATCAGGACGTGCGAGCGCTAACTACCTACAGCTAATAACCTAAAAGTTGCCTCTCTGGCTATCGCGTAATTCTTGTTGCGTAATCTCTGTCTATCGCGCGGCAGCGGGCGCGACAGGTTAGTCAAGACGGGTCCCGCCACGTACTTGTAGCTTCATATCTAAAGCGCGGAGTGCGCTCGACCTGGTACTAGTAAATAGAGACGACGACAACGAAATACCCGTCTACTTGGATGTGGCCATTTAATATTATTATAATTTCAAAAACTAAAAAACACGATTACGAGTATGTGATTTGTTAAAGTAAACCAATTGAGTCCAAACTCGAGGGGTTTACTGGTAGATATTGAAGAGTTCGACTACTCACCTCCTGGTTCCAACATCTAATCAGTTCGATGTTCAATTACCAAGACCAAGAGGTACCAAATTATTATCATCCGGATTATAATACGTGCAAAGTTTTAAATCTATACGACAATTACAAGTAAGTATGTTAAAGTTGACTTTCAAGATTGTATTACATTGTTAGTTAAAAGTGAAGCTAATAAAAACGTGTTAAAAAGTTCGAGGGAACTACGCCTTCAATAAATAATCACTTCGATATACCCATTTATATAACTATAAATGTATGTCCCTGCCAGACTACCTTTCTTTTCGACCTCATCAGGTAGCGGGACGGTGGCAAATGCTGCTGAATTAGCCACCATCCTCATCATCATCATCAGCCTGCATCCGTCCACTGCTGGACATAGGCCTCTCCCAATGCACGCCACTGAACTCGGTCGGCAGTTCTTTGTATCCAGTTTTTACCCGCCGTTTTACGCAGGTCGTCACTCCACTTGGCCCCAGGGTGTCCTACACTACGTTTGCCTAAACGTGGTCTCGACTACATAACTTGTCTACCCCATCAGTTATCGATTCTTCGGGCAATGCCACTATCCTGATTCGCTTCAATTCAATTTTATGGAACCGTTCAAAACAAGAGGCAGGCACTGCTGGGGCGGCGTTTATAAAAATCATAACTGCCGAAGCGAAGTCAAAAAACTTCATGGCAAATCTAACTAAGATTTCTATATAACTTACACCCAATCGAGTTGCATTTTCTTGTCAGGCGGCGAGTTGTCGATGGGTGCGTGATGTATGGGAGGGTAGAAAGTGCGTCGGAGGCCACGGATGGTCACACGGATGGGCTCCTCCTTTAGCACTTCCAAGAGTGTGTAGTCTGCAATAAGATTAGAATCATTCTATTTTTATAGCAAATAAACTTTAGATCCGATGGTCTGTATGGGATTACCTGTTAGAGCAAGCCTTCATCAGTGCATCCTCCAAAAAGATTTGGAGCAATAATCGCTAGGCAATGTGGAAACTGTACACTAGTGAACCCAAGAAAGGCCAGTGTCAGGAAATGCTTGATTCGAAACTATATCTAAATACTTTAAGGTTAACATAAATGTTGTGTTAGTAAAAATTCCAATTTTGAAAAGCTATTGACAAAAAATCTGTATATTGTAAACTACACGAAATTATTTACGATGTTTACAGTTACGTAGCATCTCCACACTTAATTGAAGATGTTGCATGCCAATTATTCAAGCTTGTTAATAAATTAACGGTCTTATTAAAATATACGTTAAGCCTAGTTCTAATTGAAAAAGTGATGTCTCTTTTTCGCTCGTTAAAATTCACTTCAGCGAGTAATCGACAAAGCTATCATTTATAGCACAGGAGACTTTAATTTTGATCAGCTCTCTTGGTGGATCGCGCTATCCTAGGCGCAATGGTGTAATAAACCTACCGGAATTGCGTACAATCTCCCCCTCCGGGGCATACAAGACACGCGGGCGGCTTTTGCTCCGAGCTCTTCTACCGCGTAAGTCTTCTGTCACTGGAGTCGCTGCGACCGCTGCTCTTGATCGAGACCTAAAAATTCGATCAGTAATGTGACTAAAGAGTTTTTAGTCCACTGGTAGGCAAAACCCTTGCTGTGAACCGAGAACTAATGAAAATAACAATTCTAAAATTAAAAATCTGCTGATAAAAAACCTCTGTTGTCGTCTTTCGTTCACCATCAAATGCAAACGGGTTTGAATATAACATTGCACCTACGATCAAATTGGTACAAATTTCTAGTTTTTGCACCATCTTATTGAATTAATATAACTGAAAAAGTTCATTTTCCAAAAAAAAAAATTTGGCTTGCTACATTTTTTTTTGTAAAATAGGCTTGCGCTTGGCCGCCAACTCGCCTGATGTTAAGCGACGATGCGGCCTACGATGGATCACGCTTGCTTAGAAGAAACCGATTCACTTTTGACTTGAAAAAACCCAGATTGTAACTATCGGGGAACACCCATTCAGGCAGCGCATTCCACATACTAGCAGTTCGCACAATGAAAGTGGAATGTACGGGTTTTCGGAATGTCAACCATAAAGCGGTGTCGATTTTTCGTGCCCGCTCTGGCAGTCCGATAGAAAAAAGGGCAGGAGGGAATTAAATCGTGCAGATATGATGCGCACTCTCAAAAATGTATCCGATAAAAAACCGATAGACTAGCAACTTTGCGCCGATGCTCGAGACTAAGAAGCTTAGTCTGAACTAGGGCTTCGCAGCACACCTATTAGTACCTCGTTTACATACCTTTTAGTATTAGGTACATCTGAAATGCAGTTTTTTTATTTGTGTTTTTATTTATATTATTTTATTATCTTCTATAAAATACTTTAAAAACATTAGATTTGATTAATTACGGCGAATTAAAAGTTTTTACAACCATGTTAAAGTAAAAAAAGAAATACGTTTTGTTACTTACCGTCTGATAGGAGACTCAATAGGCAACGGAGCGCTTATTCCAGGACTCAATGCCGGAGCAACCATTAGAGAACCGAGATAAAAAGTCTCCACGTCAGCGAACTCATTCCGCAACTGAGAGAAACTTCTTACCTGGAAAAAGAGCTTTTGTTATCGACTGCCCGAGTAACCAAACGTTGATAATTTAACACTATTACTGAATTATACGGTTTTTGAGACGTAACTGTACAAGATTAACAGGGAATGATAATAGGAAGTTAGGTTTCTTACCCAGCTTCTAAATACACTAGCTACAATCAACAAATAAATAGTATTAGTTTTACGATTTTAAATCCAAAACTTACTTCTTGGCCGGTAATTGTGTACATTCTTTTAGCACCGCTCATTTTTAGCACCTGTCCAAGGTCTTCCAGAACTTCTTCAAAGGGCTGTGTCGTACGCAAGTTTAGAAGCACGCGACACTGCAAAAACCGTAGTTACCTATGGTTATTTTCTAAATTATCTAGTCATAGGTGCTATTTCAAAATCGTATACTAGTAATTTACACTTATAAATAATAGGTCGGGGAAAAAGTCTTTTCGTATTTTGTATGTATAAAGTTGTAGTAAAAATCTCATCGATTGTACTGTTTGTATCTGGCTGGTTTTGATACCATTAAAAATATGACATTTTAAAAAAGGAATACAAAAAGTTAAAAGCAATTTCCCGCCATTTTGCAATTGTTTTTTTGTTCGATAAAATGAGTGAATCTAACGAAGAAATTCGATATATTGTGAAATTTTATTACAAAAAACTGAAAAATGCGACACAAGCCGCGAATAAAATTTGTGACATTTATGGACCTAATACAGTGTCATCAAGAGTAGCACAATGTTGGTTCAAGCATTTTCAGTCCAGGAATTTTGATGTCAAAGATGCAGCTCGCTCTGGTCGCCCTGTTACGGATAAAGTCGATGCCATTTCTGAAAAAGTGGACCAAGATCGACATATTAGTAGTTACGACGTAGCTGAAGACCTGGGGATTGACCACAAAACAGTTTTGACCCATTTGAAAATAACTGGGTATACAAAAAAACTCGATATTTGGGTGCCACACCAGCTCACTGAAAGAAACCAAATGAATCGTGTACTCATTTGCGATTCTCTATTGAAACGTAAAGAAACCGAACCGTTTTTGAAAAGATTGATCACTGGTGATGCAAAATGGATCACCTACGACAAGAATGTGCGCAAACGATCATGGTCAAAGGGCAGTGAAGCACCACAGACTGTAGCGAAACCCAGATTAACACGTAATAAGGTGATGCTGTGTGTATGATGGGATTGGAAGGGCATCGTTCATTATGAGCATTTACCGCCGGGCAAAACCATCGATTCGGATCTCTACTGCCAACAGCAGATGAGACTCAAACAAGAAATTGAGAAAAAACGGCCGGAATTGATCAACATAAAGAGTGTGGTCTTTCATCATGATAACGCCAGACCGCACACATCTTTGGCCACTCAGCAAAAATTTAGAGAGCTTGGTTAGGAAGTGTTAATGCATCCACCACATAGCCCTGACCTTGCACCCTCAGATTTCCACCTGTTTCGATCTCTTCAGAATTCTTTGGGTAGTGTTAGATTAACATCAAGAGAGGACTGTCAAAACTACTTGTTGCATTTTATTGATCAGAATTCCCAAAATTTCTACAGCAACGGGGTCATGTCACTACCTAAAAGATGGCAACAAGTTATCCAACAAAATGGTACATATATATTATAATTAAATGTAATTAAACTTGAAAAAAATATGTCTTGAATTTGTTTATAAAATACGAAGAAACTTTTTCCCCGACCTAAGTACCTATTTATAAGTGTAAATTACTAGTATACGTAATTAAGTGTAATATTTTGCAATTCATTTTTTTTCCATGTATTATTTGAGAAAACTTAAAAAACTAAACTAATTGGAGATCGTTTATACTATCTATAAGCAACCCAGGCCTATATATAGTTCAAACACTATTTACACTTAAAATTAGAAGAAGACGAAATTTGTAAGTTTATGACTTTGTGATCTTGTACCGATAAATGGTGTGAATTTATTCAAAATGAAACTTGTTTCATTTCAATTTCTTTTGTGCAAAATAGGATGGTACCGAAATATGCAACGGTTCTTCAAATTGTATTTACATCAGAAACCTAGTACATATATATCTTTCACGATCCACACCTTGCCCTCGACACTCGACCCTCCCATCGACTACTACCTTTTATTCCACTAAGTAATACCTCTTTAATAGCCATCATAAACATTAAATCTCCATTACCATCAAGCCCTTGCAAGTATTGGTGCGGCCTCAACTTTCGCTGCAATTCCGCAATTCAAATGACCGGTGTTTACTTCTCAAGGTGAAACTTAAAAGCTTTTAACAGACTTTGGTTTCATTACAAAATGATAAGTATTCAGACACGTTGGCTGCTGATATCATTATGTCAAACTCTTAGAAATTACTTTTGCTAATTAATTGAGTGTTTTTTGTTAATATTGATGCGTGTACGACTTTTACTTCTCCGACAAAGATCGCAGAAGCTGTCCAGCTAAACAAAATAGTGTAACTTTTTTTTTTATTGTTTGGAAGGATGAAATTATGACATACTACTCTCTCGACTAATATGAATATACTACTCTCTAAGCATTATTATGTAACCAGTTTAGTCATACGTAAGAAATTTCCGTGTCATAAATGGATGACATTGCCCATATTGTGATGAGCATTAAAGTCTGGATGCATTTTAAACAGTTTTATGTGCAATGTTGTTTTACGTAATGGTAACTTATTATTTGTTGTTTTACAGGGCTATGCCAAAGCAACGTGTTTGGTTGATTTGAAAGATTTTGAGTAATATGACTAGCTGTTGGTTATCAGCATTTATTTTGCTGTATTTTTGCCATTGCTTTAGTTCTTCTATAGTTTACTTAAAAACACTTCCAGGGAAAGGGTTAATATCTACACTTGGCTTTATAACATCAACTTGTTTATAATACTTACTTGAATGGAATGGTCCATATTATTTATGATCCTAATAACTCGACCGCTGGTAGGTTTGTTGCCACCGCCCGGTGGAGGCGCGTCAGATTCCGCCACCGATTGTTTCCTGGTACCAGCGCGCGACCACCCACTGGTCGTCGGCTGGACTTGAACGCCCGCGCCGCCTCCATACCACATGCCGTTTTTCTTGCCGTAGCTGGCTGCCTGATGATTTGAAAAATGTTACAGAAAAGTTAGGAAAAAGATGCAGAAACATCGACTCAATAGAAATAGGATCATATTTTTTTCATCTTCAACATCTCAGTTATCCAAAGAATGCAAAATACTATTTTGAGAACCATTAGCGAAGTGTCCTGGTACACAACCAATGCAGAAATCCACAACAACCTTGAGATAAGCACAGTTAAAGAAGAAATTGCGAAAATCGGCAAAAACTATAGACATCGCCTGCTCAGACACCCTAATAGCTTGGCTGTTGAACTCACGGAACAAACATACAAGCCTAGGTTAAAAAGAAAGCGCGTTATCCCCAGCGATTGACCCCATTTGGTCATCAAGAAAATACATAAAAGGAGATGTCCTCACTGGAGGGCACACTTTACAAGACACATTGCACTCAAGACATCTGCTTATAGTTAATATAACTGATCGCAGATAAAAACAGAACACAGAAAAAAAAAAATTTTTTTTCATAGATATAGTGACTAAGAAAAAATATTTTACTTCTTGGAATTTAACAGATGGATAAAGTTCAAGAAGAATTTCTTTTCATAACCCTACACAAATTTAAAATTCAATACGTTTTGGGTAAAAACACATATGAAGCGAGACAGTAATAGCTAATAATCAAATACTAATGTTATAAAAATCAATAAATCACAAAAAAATACCTATTTTATTAGCAGACGTTACCATATTAAATGTTCTGTTTGTTTCTAGACAGAGGCTAAACCTATAGCTTTTCAAAGCTTTGCGCCCCTGACATGAATTCACTTGTTTGATGAATGTGCAAACTAAAACAACAGGCAAATTCAGCTTGTAGCTCTGAAAGCCAAGCAATTTGCACCTATATAAGTTAAGGCCATTCTTAGTATTTTAGAGTAGGTAATTTTGGCTTTCCGATCACTTTTGATTCTAGAGTAGGTACAATATAGCCTTGTACTACATATTGTTTGTTATTGCTCACTAACGGTTAAGGAAATCATCGCGAGGAAACCGGTATGTCCAAGAACCTTAAAAAGTTCAAAGACATATGATATTCACCAATATGCCCTGGGCCAGCATGGTGGATTAGAGCCCATCCTCTCCCAGAGGCCTAAACTATAATAGACTGACAATGACATGATAATAATGTTGTACAATTTGTCACTGCGTCAATAGTGAAAAATAGGTTAGCATGTAATATATATGAAAGTTCCTACTCTCTATACTTTATTAATTACAAAGTCTACTGAAGCCAGTTAAGGGGGTACTTGTATGAGTATGCAAATCAAATACTTTTTCTAACGTCTGAAAGTGTGCCGAGAACGTTAACGATGCCTTATAAAACGCGTGGATATTCAAGAATTTATGGATTTACAAGGGAATTCGCCTGGTCCGCTCGCAGTTTTTCTTTTATTTCCAAAGCTTGGCGCGGCTTTTGACCCAGTTTTATATTGTGAATTCTAAGCAGCAATGTAGAATTACAAGATATTTTATTTTGAAATTCAAATGTTGAAACAATTTGATAGGCTATTCAAGAATGACTACGTTTTACGTCATAACATTTTTCTATAATTATAGGCACAGTTAAAACCTAAAGTATTGAAATAGTTTTGAGATACGTACGTACTTTTGTATTTTTATTTATTATGAAACTGTTATTACAAATTGATCTTCATTTCATTGAGTAGAAGATCGATAAATCAAACTCACCATTATAGTTACCCTCAAATCTTCAGCACTTTTATTGTGCACTCGAATCTTAAGTCGCGATATTTTGAGTACGGGCTGTCGAATGTCACCGTCACCACTCGCGGTCGTCCAACCACTGCCACAAGACGATGTGACGGTGTATACAACCCCAAATTACTTATGCAGTCCTTGGGCAATGGTACTGACCGCTCGCCAAGGACATGCCTTATCGCGAAACTGTGCGTGCAATTACACCCCCGACCAGTACGATAGACCTATCCTCGCGGAACTGTATAGTTTTCGAGTAACTAATATTATTTAACACACAAGCGAATACCCAAGCTGTTCAAGTAATTCTGAGGGCTCTACCTTCTCTGGTTTATGTACTTAGTCTTCGCCAGTCGCCGACACACGTGGTATACGACGGGGGCGAGGGCGGGTTAGGCTGAGGGCAGACTATAGCGCAGTATCAATTATTCTTTTTGGATAATGTAATTTATTTGTATTTGGTTTTGCACATTCAAGTCACACAGTAACGCAAAACGCATCTGTTAAATGTGAAAAATTAATTTCGCGACCCATAAGAGCGAGTTATGTTAGTCTATCCTCAGCCTTAGATTACTGCATAGCAAGCAGACTGCGGAGTTTGAAATTAATATCTGAAAACGTTGGTAATTTTGACGTTTAGCCGGAATATTGTATTTGTTTCCACGAGGAAGCGACCTTCACTTGCTTTTATGCCTATCTACAAAGTAAGGCTTAACAGAAAAATAAATAATACTTCATTCTCAGTCAAATTCGTTTTGATTACTAAGTTTTATATATTTCACAATTCTATGAGTTTTTTGTTTAAATAGAGCTAGGAATGTTAAGGAAATTTACTCAGCAGTAACTGTTATTTACTCTACTTCTAATCATTTGCTATTGGTGAATATGTATCATATTTCTTTGAACTTTTGAGGTTCTTAGACATACCGGTTTCCTCGGGATGTTTCCTTCACCGTTGTTAAGCGATGGCATCTAAATAGCACATAATTTATTTTAAGTACTAAATAAGTTATTGGTTCAGGGCCTAGGATCGAACCCGGCGCCATCAGATTCTTAGCGCACAAGCTACCGTTCGGCCACCAACGCTAATCAACAATTATTTACTATTACTATCTACTATTATTTGTGGCTAAGCTCCTCTAATAGGTACCTAATAGGTTATAATAATGAATCCTTGTCGAAATAACCTACTAAGGAAATAGATAAGAGCTACAGATGTAATTAATACAGAAACTACAGTAGTCACTTAGATTAAAATCTACACTATTCTATCGTTAAAAATCTTGATTTACATCCCATCTAGTGAACCAGAAAGCCATTATAAAGCTATCACTTAGTCCTCGCATACATTAGCCCAGTTCGCGACATTGCCTCGGGTAGGTGGGCTCTACCCTATCTTTACGCACTACCACGCAATTCATTTGAATATTTACGAGCAAAACTTTATATTATGTAATTCACTAGCCCCTAAATTATTCTACGTTTACAATTTTTTTTCTTTGTTATAAACTTAATATATGCCTAATGGAGGACTTAATAATTCTTTAACGTTTTGATTTCAAGTTTAGATATTTTTTGGCGGGAGTACCTACATAAACCATGTACACAGTAAGGGTACGTAATAGTGCTTTCTAGGTTATGTAGGTATGTGGCGTACTCATACTCCTTGCGCCAACCTCCGTGAATTTCATTCCAATTTTCCACGACGTGTGGCGCTGGGGCGCGAAAAGAAAAAATAAAAGAACACCGATTAAAAAATAGAATTGTCATTTGCTTTTTCTAAGACGATGTCTAAGATTTTTCTTCGCATTAAATTTATAATTTCTTTCGGACTCTGCTATTTTCTTCCATTCCAGCTTAAACCTCTCCTTCTATATCAATAGTGCTAATCCACTATAGGTATATCACTACGACAAAAAGACAAAAAATACGTCGAAAAGACTGCAGAACTTTGATATAGGTTTAGAAATCAAATCGCATCAAATTCCTTTACTTGGATGAATATAGGTAGGTACTAGGTACAGGTCTTAAATTTAAATAATTTTAGCACTATATTCAGCCCTTATTGAGCCCTTATTAATGACTTCTTCATAGATTATATCAATGGGAGTCACTTGAAGTTAACTGATGCACCGTTGACGTGTACTTTTATGAAGTGATACACGTCAGACGTTAGTTGATACCTGTCAAATCAACCAGCTAAGCTACTGAGTGAGTATCATAAAAAAATAAAACTATATATAGATTAAAATATTCACCAATATATGTAAACTTACAAGTGGTTCGGGTGTGTAGACTGGCAGAGAGACGACCACAAATGGCTCTTCGTCACTGTCCACCATCGAGTCGCCTCCGTAGAGCCACCGGTACCGGCTCGGGCGCCACACTTTTACTTCCACTCTTACGCCTATGATAAACCCTTTCCCCTTTACTAATAAACGTGTAACAGCCTTGGACGAGTTACTGTAAAGTGCTATGTGCTTTAAAAACTCTGTGATATTTAATCGTTTGCAAACTACTATCAAAACTTTTAAACTCTTGATTGTCTGAAAGTGTCTAAGAATATTTCGAAAATCACTTTAGGATTTGAAAAATATATATCAACTGTATTATCTATACTAATATTATAACGAGGATTCTTTTTATTTTTGGATGATTGTGACGAATTAACTCAAACCTACTGGACCGATTTAAAAAAATATTTTACCATTAGAATGCACTTATCCCTGAGTGTAGGCTATATTTATTACTAGAATGTTTAAAAAATCTACACCCGTGTGAAGCCGGGACGGGCGGCTAGTCTTCAATAAGACAGATTAAGAACTCGCCCAATTTGATGAGAGACCTGGAAGTATCTAAATGCTATCAACGTTAGAAGAAATTGGGAATTTAATCAACGAGTCAGAAGACAGCAGTTTCAGCAACTGCTAGTCTGTGGAATGCGCTACCTGAATGGGTGTTCCCCGGTAGTTACAATCTGGGTGTCTTCAAATCACGAGTTGATCGGTTTCTTCTAGGCAAGCGTGCTCTATCGTAGAACGCATCATCGCTTAACACAAGGCAATGTGGCGGTCAAACGCAAGCCTATTAAAAAAAAAACTAGTGGAAGACGACATCATATAATCAGAGATTTGTTTGGCGAATATATTAGTTTACTGCTAGTGGGAGAGGCTGCGGACTTTCTCGAGAAGGCGTAATTATAGAAGAATTTCTAAATGTCACTAGCGTTCACTAACTCAAGTCAAGTTCAAGTATCTAAGTAACTGGACATACTGGCCGTTGCTTCGTGTCGAGTTGCAGTTATGTTTTGCATACACCGTGATAGTTGCTTTGCATACTGTATCGGGGTGACGCTTGTCCGGTCGTCCAGACATAAATTAACATAAACTTACAATAAACGATTCGAGATACGTGATTTGCACTTTTTAAATTAAAATCCTTTGTTGGGACGGCGTTCGTTTGTTATTTGATTGTGGTTAGGAAAAGTCACTTCAAGTTAATTAATTGTGCTAAGTTAGGTGAAAAATCACAAGAGTTGTTTCACTGAACTAACGACGCTACTGCTTTTACGTTGGAATCGTAGCTCTATATATTCACGTAAAGTTATTTTGTTTCTCATACATAATACCGTAAAGATCCTAGTGATTTACCCACATGCTGCCTACTATATTAATGTGCCATAGCTTCAACAAAAGTTATTAATAAATAGTGTAGATTAGTACACCTATCTACATTTAATTTAACATGTGACTCCTTTAAGAGTATGTATTTACAGACGTTGAATGAGAAATAAAAAAACCTACTATATCTAGATAGCACCAAAGTTTTTCACCAAATATTTGGTTAAGAAAAAGATCAATATTCAAAATAGATTAAAACCCGAAGTGATTTTTTTTTGTAAAACAAAGGGTTCACTTGAATTTGTTTCACTGTAACTTTGTCTTCAAACGATGTTTTGCCAGCAAAAAGCAGATTTATGGCGAAAACACGTCGTTTTTGTGAGGCACCGCGTTTGATACTAGTAAATGTTGCAACAGCTGACTAATTTGCAGCACCAACAAAACAAAAGCCTTCGGAAAGCATCGCGGCACGGCGTAACAGACACTCAATGAGCGATGGAGAAACAACCGTAAAACAATACAGTAAGGTAGAGAATCTCGATGCTACACCTATCCGCATAGTACGGACAAATGGAGCAGACTACTCGAATTTAATATGGCCCGTTGGTGGGCAGCGATAGAGGGAGGGGGCGCCAAGGTCACTTAGAATCCACGCAATGTAACCAACCGTTGGGGTTGTTATGCCATAACCCGATATGCATCGACTAGACGTTACTTTACAATTAAGAGCACTTTGAAGTCTCACGTGAAACAATTATTAGAGCTTGCCCAGCGGTGGTCACGAGCGGTCCCCGCAACACGCGAACCGATAAGAACTCATTTCGGACTACGCATTAACGTTAAACATGAATAAAAGGTTGAATTGAACGATACTCGGCCTTGATCCATATTCATATTGCATAGTTTCTGTGATATTAATTGTTTTAACTTACTCGTAATGAGACGCATGCCATAGACGGAGAGATTAGCTTAATGGTATTTAACTTTACAGAAGTGTGTCAAAGTCACCCGTTTATATAATTTTTGTTTTATGACTCTTGTGGCAGTTTTGTCTAGAACTCTTTATGCACGAATGAAATTAGCCTAGTTTAAATATTATATTGTTCACAAAATATTGTTTTATAAAATTGTTATATTGTTAAGAAATTCAAAATCACACCATTGCAGTTTGATCAATCTTGAAGAAAGTTTATGGTAGGTATACGTATCTAAACTAAACCACAGACAAAACAGCCCATAACGTCTACCGTCTTCTTCAATTAATCTAACGTGATCTTTTAATTAAAGCGTCTGCTCTACCATTGATCTAGTCCATAGAAAGAAGCCACCTGAGAAGCGTGAAAAATGTTTTCAAAAGTGTTTTCCGAAAATGTATTCTTAAATAATAAAATACTATTGTTACCCTATAAAGCGCTGAGGCCAGCTTTAAAACATAGTTATAAAACTAAACGGCCAATGCAATCGACAATTTGCGGAAACAGCTTTTGACCTATATCCCTAATTTCCAGCCATGTTTACTATGTTTCAATACGATACGGGTCTTTTGAAATCACGATCGACATGCCGCGGAAGAAAAGTGCAATTTGGGAGTTTCCTGCTAAATTAGTTATTAACCTACTCCATTCGCTAATGCCCACATTTAGGGAGTAATTGGAAATGGAGTAGGTATTTAGAGTTACTGATTTGATAGGTAGTTATAGGTCGGAAGAGTTTTGTGAAAATTGAGACAGTACCTTAATGTGTAACAATTTTGTTACAGCCTAATATTAGATAATATAATAAATTATATATCAAGTATCTCTGTATAACCGTTGTATAACTGTATAACTGGTTGGGTTAGCCATAAAATGCTCGATAAAATATACTTCGGTATATTTCTATATTAAGGATATTTTCTATTCCAAACCCACCAGATCAGACACAACGTCTGGGTTGAGTCTGGCTCATCCAAACACATCCGATGCATAATATTATACGTACTGCAGAGTAAGCACACCCGCGACACGTGTAGCGGTAGTGTGCGGTCTGCAGGTTTATGGTCAGTTTGTCATTACACATGTATAAATTAAGCACTAACCTATTTCATGACTTCTCATTTCGTTTTATGTTTACATATATTTTTAAATTACAATTCAGATCTGAGAACCTATAATATGAGGTATAATGTTTCGTAAGATTGTAATTTGTGTTGTGTATATAATAAATATATCAAATAAAATATAATAGTCTACGTTTATTTCAATCCATTTCATTGGTATATAATGATTTCGATCAACGTTAGATTGGATAGATAGTTTGGAGAAAAACTAAAACTAAATATGTGGCCACGTTCAAAGCCAGGTTTGAAAAACTAGATATTATTCTGTCATAAAGTGCCATAACATTTTTTATTTGTTAATAAATTAAACAGCCGCTAAATTATTATTTTTACGCGGCGTAACTAAAGCAGAAATATTGTTTTACGCCAGCTCATTTCTTGGAGTAAATTAGTACAATTAAAACTTCTTTATTAGAGCGCACACGCGAAAAAAATATTACTTTTGCATACAATATCGTCGCTCGACCTATTTTAATTTGACGATATATTACAAACGTCTTTTACTGTCGGATTTATGACGAGTTGTGGGTGCAAATAGTAATTTTCTGCGTGACTGTACAGCGCCACGCCCTAGTCGTTAAGACCCCGCAGTATTGTATTAAGAATATGAAAAATCTGAACTAATAGAATATGGAAGGAGTCGTCGAGGTCACGGCAGTAATTAGACTTTTCGTATAACGAAATTGGTATTGGTCTCCGTCATGTGGTTAATTATAATGTACTAGTCTATAAATTGATGAGAATACTATTTAAAACTTTATTAATTTAGCTATCTTTATTAATTAACTCAATCGGTTGAGGATTACTGATCAATATTTCAGTTACAAATTAGTCCGCGAACGTACCCACAAACTAACAGGGCAAGTTGAATAAAAGCCTGTAAAAAAGATGGTGCCTATTTTTAAACTGTTAAAATGCTCTCGCGAGTGGTCTAATAGGATTCGTAGCAGTCCGTAGGCATTTCGTAGCACTACGTAGCCAATTTGTACATTCTAAAAATTACATATCGCAACAAATAGATAGACAAATCTTTATTGTTCACACTAGAGAAGACATACACTTAAAACTAGTGTCACAGATGGTAGCCTTATCGCCATAAATGATCTCTTCTAGACAACCTTAAAAGATAATATTTTTAAAAGATATTTATTATATATAAGATAAAGTTCTGTTTTGACTAAACGTGATTCGTAGCACGCATTCTATAATATCTGATTGTTATCAGCCCCTATTAAAATGTAACATGAAAATAATTTTCTTAGAATACTAAAAAATAACGAATACTTAAGTCCCCGTCACGCTTACAAATAATCATGGAAGTGGAAAAAACACCCACTCGCTCTAAGTCGCGTGAGAATGAATTAAAGTACTCGGTACGGCGCAACGTTCCACAATCATAATAACTAAGTACTACGTTAAACCTGCCATTGCTGCTATTATTCTATTAGATTATTATTCATTTATTCAACCTCTATCAATAAACCTGTGACATATTTCACGTGCTCCGTAAAAAGTACGTTTTGCAAATATAGCGGTCTTATCATAACCCGACGACCACCGCAAAGCAAAGAGGAAGGTATTGTGTTTTCCATCTTTGTACATATCTATGTATATTTCTATTAAAATTATCAAGTAGAAGTGGCAATGGGCAGGCTACATCGCTCGAAAAACTGATAACCGATGGGGAAGAAAGGTCCTTGAGTGGAGACCACGAACCGGAAGACGCAGCGTAGTTAGGCATTCCACTAGATCTTTGATAATATATAGATTGGATCTGCCTTTAAACTCGAGCAAGTACTGATACATAACGCTTCCGTTTATTTATTTTTTCTGAGCACTAGATAGACCAACGACATTGTGAGAGTCGCGGGCATCCAGTGGATGCAGATGCAGATAAAGGAGGCTTATGTTCACCAGAGGACGTCTTCTGGCTGACGATGATGATGATGTATATTTCTACCTACAGCCTTACAGACAGCCTACAGAGTACCTTAATCAATTTATTTATACCAAAGGAAGATCAACATTCTTTTAAAATATAACGAACTAAATAGAAAAAAAAAGCCAATTAACAAAACTACTACCAGGCTGGAGAAATGATGTTATCAAAAATACTAGACCTATAAAGTGGGGATGTACAAATTACATGTGGCTGCAAGTCTCATCTGGTGTAACCAATACCTACGAGTATAATAGTCTATGGGCGTATCGTTGAAAAAGTCTTAAAATCTGAAACTTCACTAAAAGTGAAGTTCGGTAGATCGTTTTTTGTTCATAAGTACCGTTTGCGAAATTTGATGCGCCAAAAATACCGTTGTCGTTAAAATTTTTTTAACCGACTTCGAAAAGAAGGTAGATTTTCAATTCGCTCTGTATTTTTCAACAAACTTGTTTACCTAACTAACGACCGAGTTTTGCCTTTTCTTAATTATTTTAAACAAATAAAAGCCTAACTAAAAAACCCCTTATTACCTTGCCTTATTTTAATTCTGTTTTGTAATGTTGATGTTGTAGTGTCTTGTGCGCAAAATAAATGTTTTTCTTCCTTTCTTCTTTCGTTCTTTCTTTAACTTTAATCTCATTATTTGTAGACGTGTTATGTACGAGTCATATATTTAAAGTTAATATTTTCGTAACTTATGATCGGTTTTTTTCTATCCTTTATTGTCCCAATACTGGGCAAAGGCCGCCTCATCTCCTTCCATTTATCCTTTTCCTGTACCATTTTCTGCCATTATTTGCAGAATTTGCTGATATTTAATTTAATTTTTTAATACTTTATATAATTAAAATAGAGTTAATTAAGTAGTCCTAAATGATAATTAATTTCAGGTAGAGTGCCCAAAATGCTGGCCGCGTTGCCTCGCTGCATGGCGAGGCTAACTTTCTGACCCAAATATAGGCCAGCATTTTGGTCACGCAAAGAATCTTTCAGTCTCTTAGTATTTAATTTTCATTTCATAATTTTTTTTAATGTTGTATATCATCTATACACATTTCTTACATAATTATATTACAACTAGCTGTAACCGACTTTGTCCGCGATTTCTTCAGAAAAAATAGCTTATGTCCGTCCTCATGATACATACCATTGTCTCGCAAAATTTTATCCAGATCGGTTAAGCCGTTTAGCCGTCATTATGTAGCAAACAGACAGTTACTTTCGCATTTATAACACTTAGAATAAGAAAGTTTTTTCTATATTCTAAGTTATAATATTAGTGTGATGTGATGATTGCCTGACCTGTAAACATATATAAATTTTACAATATCCCCCATAAAATCCCACTCCCATAAAAAAAAAAAATATGAAAAAAATTATCTCAATACCGTCTTATGATTTATTGAATCTGGCGTTACTTTGCGGAAATTAATTTTCTGTTTCTGTTATTAAACATTCTAGAGTCAATGAAGAAACAATTTTGTTATACCTACTTTATGTTTGCTCTACCTAATAAAAACTATTCATTTTTATTTGAATTTGTGTCACATTTTCGGCTATAAAATACAATGTTAGGAGAATTCAAGTCATGCATACCGTGCATGTGCATAATATGGCAATTTCTAGGTTTTCAAATTGGAACTTGGCGAATTGCTTGGTCAACGTTTGAACGTGTTTTCAACAAATGATATGAAAAAAAAGCCTGATAATATTTTTCTACATTATGTTATAACAATGATATCATAATAAAATCAGCGGTGAATCAACTTATATAGAGCGTATCGTGCGGTTCGTCTGCTTTTCAACTGCCCGTTTTATAAAAAACCTTGTGCGACACATTTTTATCAGATTTATCGATGGCAAAAACAAGTACATAGCATACATCTTAAAATCTTAAAATCTTTCAGAGCGTCTGGTTAACGCGACGCGTGACCAAAATGCTGGCGTGTATCTGGCTCAGCGTATAAGCATTGCCATTCAACGTGGTAATGCCGCCAGCATGCTGGGTACGCTGCCAGCTGATAGTTGAGCATTTGGATTGTCTTTAGACCTTCAACGGTCTATGGACAGTCTAACCGTTTATTTAGTGTTAGTTTTAGCTAGTATTTTATTTAGTTAATAAAGGCACTTGCCCCGTTACGACAGTACATAGCTTGAACTCAATTATTACGAGTACATACAAAATATAATAAGTTAATAAAACACAAACAAACTTTAACTTTTGCAAAGATAATGTGATCCGCCATCTAAGAACGGTGGCTATATTGAATTTGGTGTAAAATTATTTTATTGTTTTCTACATTTTAAGCCCTTTCATTTGATACCTTTATTAATTTAATAACTATATGTTTTAATAACTATACTATTTTCTTTTGTCAAGCAGAAAATTATGTAAACTTCTATTTTAAAATGACGTTACTCATTTTATCATTACCAGAGTTATAAGTAACGATAAAATGAGTCAAGTTCTTTCATTTGATCATGATTTCGTCGACATGTTATGGTGGCAGCCATTTTGGAAATATTATAATATTGGTCCATACGTAACAAATTTAAAGATGGGTTACAAAATCCTATTATAGTATTTTTTTTCTAAATGTGCAAGTGCCTTTAATAACTAAACAAAATGCAAGCTAACACTAAAAAAAAAACAGACTGTACATAGACCGTTGAAGGTCTAAAGACAATCCAAATGCTCAAGCCCACTATCAGTTGGCAGCGTACCCAGCATACTATTACAGTACTACTTAAGTAATTTATAAAATGTCAAAATAAATAATCGAAGTTCGGTTCATAATTGACCGAACGAAAAGAGGCCTCAGATTCTAATGGATAAAGTCGACGTACCTACATATGGATGTTTGTATATTTTTTCAAAAAAACATGATCAGCGATATGCATGTTATCGCTGATCATGTTTTTTTTAAGCAAGCATTTAATTCCAATACAATTTTTAATTTTCAATATGAACAAATCAATCAATGGGTTGCGAAGATGTAGGGGTCGCGAGGAATCAATTCGGAGCGAACAACTATTAGTGTGATTTGTAAAAGCTATCTGAATCATATTATCTTATCCAGGTTAAATGATAACCCAACTTTAGTAGGACTAAAAGTTGTGCATAAACCTAAAACCGCCTTAATGTTTCCGTAAGTGTTAATCGTCTTAGGTTGCCTTGATGCATATTAAGTGCAAGGTGGTGCACTGACCTCGGCGAATGTCGTTGCAAACATGCCAACTGAGCATTTACGGTGCTTGCAGGCTTTTCGTAAGCCCTGTAAAGCCTGCAAGGAACTGAAAGGCGAATGAACTCGCCTAGTCGGTCAGTAAATCCAAATAACTATAGCCATGGGAGAAAAACTACTATGACTATGAGTAAATATTAAAGAACACAGTTTGTTTATGAAATAATTCTTATATATTACTAAAAGAACATCGTTAAAATTAATCAAATTAATTTCTACCGTAAACTGAGGCAACCTTTTTAAGCTGTTCGTAATAGTAGCACAGAAATAGTAGGTAGCGCTGTTCGTAATAGCGCTGTCCGACCCACTAACGAGTCGAACTTAGTGGACGGTTATTCGGTATTGTCGAGTGATTCCACAGGGTTACGCGGCAATGGTGTACTAATCCACAAGGGGTATGTTTTACTCATATTAATTAACAACTTTTACTATGGGACCAACCCCGAAATCACGAGCTGTTCCATACCTTGTGTCGAGTGTGATTGAGCGTTTTCTATGGAATAGCTGATATTTTAACACGATATCTAGTTTAGTCTCATAGTAAAAGCTTTCCCTTTCGGCTTAGAACACCCTTACCGCGTAATCCTGTATATATGTTCATATCAACCTTAGTACGAAATTAATAAAAAAAAACCGTGAAAAACCTTGTTTAATTTAAAAAAAATGCATGTTATTATTATTTCTTTTGAAAGTGTACTAGAACATCTTTCTACCTCTCTTTGATCGGACACTAGTTTCACAACGTCCTGTAAACATAGCTACTCAGACGTGTTTGGTTGACGTGAACCAACGAGAGAGAAAAAGGAATATTCTCACTATTTCTCTCCCGTTGGTCAGACGGAGTCAGCGTACAAAATCTACATGTCTGTTAGCACTATTAGATCAAATCTCATATGGATCTACGTAAATAATTGGCATTTCCAGTCTTCATATTCTTAAATTTTCAGCGATGTCTTAAGTTGTAGGTAAACTATTTAATTATTCGTAGGGGTAAACCAAAGAGAAACCTGACACGTAAAGCATAAAGGTGTGTGTTTACTTAACTCACGCAGTTTTTCCATTTCTCCTGTTTGCTTTCCATTTCCGTTCCTAAAATTTTATTACGAGGGAACGTAATTTTTTCGCAATTATCCCTCGATACGAAGTCGAAAACAGTGTTTTTGTGTGTGTAATCAAAATGCAAATAGGGTGCGTGCTTATCCCTAACCCACATCTGAGGCAAGGCCGCGGCCTCGTCTTGTGTTACGCGACATTTCCATCGACAAATATGCAATCAATTTACGTAATCATACTCCAGTTAGTAATGGAGACTTGGAAGAAGGACCTAGTTTTAAGTGCGCTAGTGCGGAATGTTTGAGCTAGATTTAAGTATGACCTTTAGTCGTCTAGACGCGCAAAGTATATGGGTAGGTACATAATATATACTTCTTCAGAAATGTCATTCGGTCTCTTTGACTATAATTCATACATAAAAAGCCCTCTCACATTTTTGTTGAAAAAAAACAACGAAAACTGGATTTTTGGCGTTCTGATTCTATCGAATAGAAAGATCTATAGAAAATTTAATTTCTGTATTTAATAGATCTGTATTTTTAGTAAAATAACGGCTTAAACTTTTGGAAAAACACAATATTTCAACTGATTACATACCTCCAATTTACCAAAGTAGTTTTTGTAAACCTCTCGGAGGGAGAGTTTGAGAGTGAATTTTATTAAATTATTGATATAAAATAAATAATTACAATGCTGTTGTTTATTTATTTTATATTTGTCTTAACAATAACATCTCTATTTTTTTATATGCCCGAAAATCCAAATACCTAAATTACAACACGCACATAACATATCGTACATACACATACAACACATTTTACACTTTTTTAATTTTCAAAGAGACTTTTATAATACGGCTTATAATCTTAAAAGATACTACATTACTGAAATGTGGTTGAAATTCAATAAATGATACATCTGCAAATTTTGTCCCCTTAGAGGTGGTATGTTTTTTTTTATTGAAATAGAACCACCCTAGAAACATAGTCTATTCAAAAAAATAAAGAATCATTAAATCGGTTAATATCGGCGTAGATATCGCGTAAAATACACAAAAAATACATCACCACCTCCTTATTT
Source organism: Agriopis leucophaearia (assembly GCA_949125355.1). Lineage (NCBI taxonomy): Eukaryota > Metazoa > Arthropoda > Insecta > Lepidoptera > Geometridae > Agriopis > Agriopis leucophaearia. Next base: position 16,267,444 of record OX421265.1, on the reverse strand, counting down.
TGAAGAGGACCTCCATCCTACTTTTTTGAAGCCGGTTGAAAATATGCTTTGTATCGGTTTAGCGCGTGACAAGTCTCATCAACAAAAAGTTTACAAAGCATTTTAAACGCTCGTAAATAAGAGAGTATTATTAGGATATTCTCGACTTATTTTCCAAAATAATATATCCACACGAACATTACATTACATCGACTTGCATATGCAACCTGTGACGTTATTTCTGTTGTATTAGGTTACATTTTGAATGCCGGGAAAAGCTTTAAACAGTAAAATTCAAAAACTATTAAAGGACAGAACTCAGGAAGTAAAAGAACTAAAGAAGAAGAAAAAAAACGTGTCATATACGCATCGTCCACGTGAAAAGAGGTAGATTATTTGTGTGTTGTTTTCACTAGATTGACACTGATTCGCTATGGACCTGTGCATTCAAGCTTTTCTAAACTTAACAAAAACAGTAGAAATGTTACCTTGAACGTCTTGTAGGAAGACACGACGTAAGAAGCGCCATCCTCCAGCTCTTCCAGCCTGTACTTCCGGTCGCCATCCATGCCAAAGATGAATCTCGCACCTCTCGGCAGTTCCAGTCTTTCAGACAGTCGGTCCAGCAGAGCGTCCATGGAAGCCAAATCTCGGCCTGGTTTAAATCGGAATTCAACACCAGGGTGGAACGGATCCCCATTGCGGTAGAAGGTGACTCGTCTCGCTTTCCAGTAGTTCAAGTTTCCGTAGCGGCTGGAAGGCTCAGGACGGGCTGGGCGTGCCGGTTCTGATCCTTCAGAGATGTCATCAGGTCGTGTAGGTGGAGATGATGGTCGCGATGCTCGCCAATCTCCAGGTTCTCGTTCGTCGTCGGATGGGGGCTGCGGTTCGGGTTCCGGGGGCTGTGGAGCAGGCGTGGGCTCCGGCGCGGGCTCGGCCTGTCGGCGGACACGCGAGGGTAAGCGAGGGGGGTGCGACCGACGCGACATGGCTCGCTACGGCCCGCCCGCGTACTGCCGGTGCCCCCTACCGCCCACAGCGCCGCGGCTCACTTCCAATCAACTGATAGCCTTGTGAGGCCTGTCTGTGGCCGCTATACCACACGTTCATTCATGAGCTGGCCACGTGTCTGATTGATTGGAAGTAAGCCACACACAGCGGTACAGATTGACATTATTAGAATGGATCAGAAAACTAAGTAGGTATGTATTTTGTAGCTAATGAATTTATGTTGTTTTTTTTATAAATATTTAAAGCTAGCAGCGCTTCGCGGTTTCACCCGCGTGCACAATTCCTCAGGAAACGTACATTTTTCTGGCTAAAAAGTATCTTATGCCACTCTTCAGCCTTTTAACAATAGCAAAGCAAAATGACATCGATCCGTTGCTGCGTTCAGAGGAATTAGCAAACCAGGTTGGTCGACAAACACACCTTCGCATTTGTGATATTAGTAGAAATAATCTCTGTCAGCTTTGCTCAACTAGTTGAGTTTTTTTTATATATATTATCAATTACCAAGTGAGAGAGAGACTATACCCGCAGATTAAGATGTTTTTGTTACCCGAATTATTCACAATTTACAAGTAGTTTACTGAAATTACTTACACATCACACAGCTATTGAAGAAACGATAAGTTAAGTAATTTGTTAGCTACAAATGGTCTGGCAATAGCTAGATGTTCTTTAAGATAAAAGCTAACGAGTGCTCGCCGTTAGGGCATGACTAAGTGATGGCAGTCACGATCATCGACCTGCGCGTTTTTATTAAAATAAGTATAATAAAAGTTGAGACTTGAAGCTTGAAGGTTACCATGATTCATGGGCTGATGGTTTGTATGACACATGTATAGCAAATTATTTACGCGTGCTTATTTACGGTAATTTAGGGCGGGTCGTAAAGGTGACCAAGAAGAGCTTGACTCTGTAACATAGCTACAAATTTCAGTCAAATTGCCTATTAACTGGAATATTGGACTTTTTCTTGATAATTATTATTTTAATGCCATAGTTGGCTAACAAGCAGAAGGGCTGCCTGATGGCATACTTGTTACCCCAGAGGCATCACAACTACGTTTCCAATCCGTTAAGAATCTATGAACTCGACTTTTAAAGAATCGCATGTTGTAGCTTTTTGGAAACACCGCGGAAGGTAGGTCATTCCATGCACGTTTTGAAGGTGTGAGGCAAAAAAGATCGTGTGAATCGCACAGTGTGCTATTTTCACAGATCTATTATATGTGGATGAGCATTCAGGCGGTGGTGGCGGATGGTAAAATCGCGACGCCGAAGTCAGATCAAACAGTTTTTCAGAACACTCCCCGTTGTAAATGTGATAGAAGATACAGAGAGACCCAACGTCTCTGCACGTGTTGAGTGGCTCTAGATGTTCGATGAAGTTAATATCGATTTTGATTTCATTTTTGATAGTAAAACTTGAAAAAAAAAGGTAAAGATAACAATCATTCACTTATACTTCAGTGAAATAATAAAAGATAATGTTTTCATTCAACTTTTCTTACAATGTTATACTTGGTCCGAGTTTAAGTGTAGATATTACTCTATGATTCAAACGGAATCGAAATCAACAAAGAACTTTACTTAACGCCTTAAGATAATTTTATTAATATGGAACAAAAAAAAAACAACGTACCTGCTTTAACTGTTTTTGAATTTTGAGAAACATTCACGTAGTAATTTCTATGATTCAATCGTGATTGCAATCGAGTTATTTATTGTTGTTAAACCCTAAGATAATTTACTTTACTAAAACAATAAAACAGTGTTTTGTCTTTCACTAACAATTAACGTTCTATAATACAGTTTTTGAATTTGAAGAAACGTTCACTATGTAAGTAGTATTTGGAACACCACATGCCTTTGTATTGCCAACTTCAGAGTACTCATTTCTTATGTAAATAATTACTAAATTTATCCACGTCAGTATAATGTCTAAAGTAAGCTTTTTTCTAATCAAAACTTAACGTTGTTATTAAGAGATACTTAAAACAAGTGTTGCTTGGTTTAAATCAGATTAACAAAAGGTTTGTAACAAAAGCAATGTATATTTTATATTACATGCACGAAAGCTAAGAAATCTTACCACAGCTGTTGCAGCTGCAGCCGCAGCCGTAGCTCCTTCCGTCGCCATCACTTACTTATCACTTTTCATCACAACTATCCAGAAAACCAGGACGCGGGAATTCCACGCGGCACCAAAAGTCGATACAACTTGCATGCAAAGAGCTGACCTATTTAGGTAAATTAGTTCAAAATAAACAATAAAAAAGGAAGTATGTATAACGTATATAACAACAGAAGAATCAAAACATTTAGGTTGTAAAAATTGTAAGTTTATCACAGGTGTGAAAGCGACCGGCTTCTGTGAGAGAGTGTTTGCGTTTCCGGCTCTGTAAAGCTTTTATACACATATATGGAGCACAGTTAGAGCCTAACTTTAGGAAGTGTAAAGGACTGGACACATTAATTTTAAGGGTATTTAAATGAGTCTTTAATGAAAGGGCGGTGCGAAGTCGTCCGGTTTTGTTTTGTGAACGAGTTCGAGTGACGGCCGGCGGAATGAACAGGCGTCGCGTGGCCAGGCAGGGCAGCGCACCCGTAGTCGTGTAACTGGCACGACCGCCAAGCAATGGGTGGTCGATATAATTTTTTATAAAGACTTATATTATCCCACTGCTAGGCAGAGGTAAACCTATATCTATTTAAGTATGTATTTAAAAATATATATGTATGTATATCAGTCTCTGACAGCCATATTACAAGCTTTGCTTAGTTTGGGGTCAGATGACCATGTGTGCAATAATGTCCCAGATATTTATTTATTTATGATTTTTTGTTATCTAATGCAATGTTTTTAGTCTAATAGCCTTTATATGTAAAGTTAATTATAATAAAATAGGAATTAGCTTTTTATTTATTTTCGATCAAATGCTTGCTGCGCTTTCAGCAAAGCCAATACGCACAGCAAGCCAAAATTATATATAAGTAATTATTGTTTTCCGTTGCGCAGAACAGATAAGATTGCCACCTAATATTTTACATTAGACATAGACATAATTTATTTGTGGCAAAAAAAAGAATATACAATAGAAAATTATGGTAGGTACATTAGGTAATGTCACTTAAAAAAACTACACAGGCATCTATCATAAACTTAAATTTAGCATAAAATATATCTGGATACTGATCAATCAGTACCCTTAGTACAAGATTTGATAGTTTTCGAAAACTTTTTTCGTTTTCGTTTTGTTCCGTACATTGCTGGGCTAAAAGCTATTCGAAACCTTCTTTCGTATTCGAGTGAAGCAACCTATACTGCCGATTACTACCGATTTTAGTTCTTCCGCGTTTCAGCTAGAGGCGCTTTGCTGAAATGTATGGAACAATACGAAAACGAAAAAAGTTTTCGAAAACTATCAAATCTTGTACTAAGGGTACTGATCGTTGAGCAGATTGATGGCTCTTTCTCTCTCTCTCTCTGAGAAAGCCGCTGTGTCCCAGCATTAAGAACAAGATAGGCTGATAGAGATAATAATGATGAGGAATTCGCTTTATCACAAGCATTCATTTAACGCTACAATAAAGTACACCATATTGTGAATGCAGATGTATGTAATTAAAATGGAAAGTAATCTAAAATCATAACTATACGATTCTTAGTGTAATTATTACAGGCTATAGCAATATTGCTATAGCCGTTTTTGGATTGGATGTAATTTCTGGGATATAAAATGTAGACCTTTGCTACAGCCCTGATATGCAACAAAAATTTTTAAATTATCTTCATAACTATGGATGAAAATCCATAGTTATGAAGATAATTTAAAATTATAGCCATCACGATTTATTTTTGTCGTGTATTCATAAAAACAACGTTATTACCTACTCAAGTAAGTACTTGTTAAAGTTTTTTTTTCTCTGTAGTTTCTACTGGGTTTGTTTTAGGGTCGCGCTGGGGTGACGTACACGATTGTAGAGTTCACACGAGGATTGTGTTTATGTGGGTTAGCACCGTTATTCAGTCTTCGTCGGGAAATTTGGCATTTTTATAGCAGTTAATTATTATTTACGAATCACCTATTGAATTGGATATAATTGCCAGCTGAGAAACAAAGTACAAAGCCACTTTGATCTTTGATTCCACTTTTATTGTGCGAACTGATAGTCTTTGGAATGCGCTGCCTGAATGGGTGTTCCCCGATAGTTACAATCAATCGCGAATGAATCAGTTTCTTCTAGGCAAGCGTGCTCCATCGTTGACAGTACGAATCGCTTAATATCAGGCAAGTTGCCGATCAAACGCAAGACTATAACAAAAAAAAGTTTCCTAGTTGTGATAGTACAATTAAGCTAACGAATAACTAACCGCGTAATTTTTTTATTTCCTTTTTGATTCTAATTGAATGACTAGACAAGAAGAGATGACAGAATCAGCGGTATAATGGGGTTGATCGATAAAAAGTTTTTGGAGATGGCACTCGCAAAACTTTTACAAAGTTTATAAGGATTAGTTTTTAGATAAATGCAATGATTTTTATACTATCCAGATTTTTCAATGTTTTTACAGCTTTCAACAAAATTAGAATGTGTTCAAAACTAAGGAGGATATAAGCATCAACCCCTTTATCAATAAACGCGTTGTAGCCTAGGAGTAGCTATTCCGTATTTTGCCTTTTTCTCTCTTTAAAATGTTGAACTCACTCGAAAAAGACAAAAGACGGAGTGGAGTAACTATTCCATAGCTACTCCAAGTTTATTAATAAAAGGGTTAAAGTCTCTTGCTAGAAGAGCGCACTATACTTACAAATGACGTCATTTGTAAGTACGCCATACAAATATCATACTGATACTCGTTTAGCGGAAACGCGAAAGAGCGTCTCTTCCTCCGACAAAATAACTTTACTATCATAACTATATTAGCCGATATATTTTTACAATACCTACCTACATAGTATAAAATCAAGTCGCTTTCCGCGTCTGTCTGTCTGTATATCCGCCAACTCCTCTTAAACCACGCAACGGATTTTGATGTGGTTTTAACCATCAATTAGATAATTTTTCACGGAAGGTTTATTTATAAAATTTACATACGTGCGAAGCCGCCGCGGGTCGCTAGTTTACTTATAACATGAAGATTCAGGCAAAGCTGAAAATGCTTTTTTCTACGGGATTTTTGTATGAACTCAAAATAATTCTCTAGCAAAGCACTCTAAGTAATTTTTTTTATTTGGATAGGACAACGTCTGTGGGGTCAGTTAGTCTATAATAATAAAGCGTGAACATATAAAAAATTATTAGAAAAATGTGTTTTAAAAACGTCCTCCGCGGCACATCAGATTTTGTGACTAAAAAGCAAAATGTCCCGCTAAAAGTGGAACGTTTGGCAACCCTGGTAACCAGCTACTTTTTATCTATAAAAAAGCATTAATAATAGTAGCATTAGTATAGCTGAAAGGGAAACCTTGCTAACTTTAACGTAGGCACAACAAAAAGCATGTAGGTCCGCAATAGGCGTCTTGAATATTTCAGTGCATAACCGCCTGTGCATAGAAAACACTAATTACACGCTTATTTTGCGCCATTAAATTTGAATAAGTACATAACTCTATAAGCATCGTAATGCAGGGCAAACCACTTTGACATTTTATCCTTGAGTGAAGTATAGCTAAGTTAGCTGTACATTAGTGATTTTTGTAAAAAATTATAATAATTTATTTATTAGTAGTCCATCAACACAAATGTAATACAATATTTAGTTAAACTTATCTCATATTTCCGCCAACAAAAGGCCTAATCCTATTAATTAGCTTACGTAGTTGGGTAAAAATACAAGCCGTGTTCAGAGCGCTTTCAAAATTTTAAATTCAACGGATAAACCGCTTGTAAAACCCATATTATTATAAGTATGTTAAGGTTGCCTGAAAGAGATAGCTTATGGCGATAAGAACGCCATTTGTTTTAATAGTTTTGTTTTTGTCATTATATGTGTGTGTCATTTGTGGTGTGAACAATAAAGATTTATCGATCTATGTTTGTGATCACGAAATAAAGTGAATTAGTTATCAATGTTAAAGAAGAATGAAGGATTTTTTCAATGCAACTCGTTTTTATATACCTTTTATGGCTGACAAATCAAGCTTTTGACCACAACACACTTGAAGTTCAATAACGGTGTAGTCGAAGATGGTAAACATACCAAACCTGGAATGGGAATGGGGGGAAAAGATGGACTCACTAGTTATTAAGTTTAATTTAAGTCAAATGTTGTTAATATTTTACGTCTAAGAGATTTTTGTTTGTTAAATGAGCAACCAACCAAAGGCATGGACCATTTTGTCCATGGTGTAAATGTATTATTAAAAAAAAACTACCTGGAATGCGAACTGGCTCTCAAGTGATGCTGCCGGGATACACAGTTATGTGCTTGGCGACAGATTTTCAACATGAGGGTGGCAGCTAGCCAACCGGCACTCTAGGAGCCTACTACCATGCTGTGGTTTTCTCACCATGTTTTCTTTTCCCTGCAGTTCAAAATCATTGTTGGCATTTGAACCCACGCTTGTGGCGTTAAAGCCAACACGAAAATCACTGAATCATCATCGCTATACATAGTTACCACCGCATAATTTTATAGTTATCCAATAGAATAAAATGTTTATTTATTTCGTCAAAATTGTAAAACGATGGATGGGTGAATGTTCTATCTGCGCCTTAATAGGCATCGGGATGATCGACTGATTTTCTGCAGTCGAAAAAACACATAACCCCAATATTTACATAAAAACTTCAAATTGTTTCGTGTTAACGCCTCAGTAATTTTAAACCTTTTTCAGAAACCAAGCCATTTAGTTAAGAATAACATGGGCTTGTTATGCTTAATTATGATTAAATTAGGTTAATTTCTTAGTTCTTGACCCAAAACAGTAACGGTTAAATTATTACGGTTAAATTGAATTATGGATCGTTTTGTCGTATAATAAAAGCATACAGCTATGCCGTAGAGCCTCTACGCCGTAGTCTCCAGATTGGTGAAACTGTAGACGATACGCTCGTAGCTGTAGCACAAAGATTTGTAACACTAACATAAAACAGGTGTTATTTTACAAAGCTAGACTGTTGCTACAGTTTTTAAAAGACAATTTCCAACTTTACGGAGATAAGCAGGCTGTTTTCCTGGCGGTAAGCGTCATACTTTGCGTCAATAGAGATAGCAGGTTGAGTTTCACTGGCTGATTTTCCATGCCTGGCTACAATCGTCAGACGATAAGGCTATTGGACAGGTGTTTTATTCTATTAAAATAACAGGCTTAGTGAAAAATATAATAAAATTTTGTAAGAATGCTCTGTCCTTTTCTCGCAAGGTAAGTGTCAGTATGGCGTACTTACATGTGACGTCATTATACTTATGGCGTGCTTACATGTGTTCGGCCCTATTTATGGTCAGCTGTTTTATAACACTGAATTGAAAAATTCATTGGGTCTCTCTGTATTTTTTATCGCATTTATAACGGGGAGTGTCTGAAGAACTGTTTGGTCTGATGCCGGCGTTGCGGTTTTATCATGGCATAAGTAATAATGGCATGGCATAAGTAATATAGTTATGGCATAAGTATTATGATATATAAGAGAAGCCACTGGCACCCGACACACAGTCCCAGACTAGTTCGGGAGCCTATGGAAAACAACACAATGTGAAACTAAATTTTGTCAAAATAAATTACTTTGTTTGTATTTGTTGTATCATCGCACTAGTCGCCACCGCTTGAAAGCTCATACACATATTATAAGGTCAGTGCAAATCGCACGCTGTGTGATTCACACGATCTTTCTTGCCTCACTGCTGATGAATGCGCTACCTGCCGCGGTGTTTCCGAGAAGCTACAACATGGGGTCTTTAAAAGACGAGTTAATAGTTTTAATAGATCGGCAACGTATTTGTGATGCCTCTGGTTACAAGTATCTATCCATAGGCAACGGTGACTGCTTGCTTATTTGCCACCTATAGCATAAAAAAAGTCCGGTATCCTATTTTATTTTATTTAGTAATAGGCTTGCGTTTGACCGCCAACTTGCTTGATGTTAAGCGATGATGCGGTCCACGATAGAGCAAGCTTGCCTAGAAGAAACCGATTCACTCGTGATTTGAAGACACCTAGATTGTAACTATCGGGGAACACGTATTCAGGTAGCGCATTCCACACACTAGCAGTTCGCACAATAAAAATGGAATCAAAGCGCATCGTACGGGTACGATACGAAATATCAACCATAAAGTGGTGTCCATTTTTCGTGTCCGCTCTTGCAGTCCTATGGAACTTGGAATATGGCTCTTGCAGAAAAATGATAAACGGGGAATCAGATCACGCAGATCCAATGCACACTATTATGTGCGAAAAGTCCCATTTAACTCCGTAGTGGCTGAACGCTATAAAAACGCATGAAATTCTGTGGAGGTCTTCAAATAAACCAGATATGGATTATACGGTTTATTTTATGACTTTTTATGACAGATAAGTTATTGTCATCCGTGTCAGAATTAACAAATTTTTGTTTCAGATTACTTTAATAATTTCATAATTAAAAATAATTCAGAATTAATTAATTTTTGTTTCAGGTTACGTTAATTTTCAATTTATGTGATTAATATTTTATATCAGGTTAGGCAAAATTAAACTCAATAAAATTAACATTATCAACAAATATTTACCAGGTAAATTTATCACAAATTTCTTATTGTACTTGAAGCGACGTAGAAGCGGAATTACACTAGAAATTCATCAGTAAAACAGTTTTTTTTATTTTCATCCTGACAATATAATTATGCATGTATACTTCCTATACGATATTGGGGCAGCTAGTAAGCAATACAATGCTAACTCATTTAAACAATAACGACAACAACTTATGACACGATTACAAAGTATGTTTTATTATACTTTGTAAAATCCTTGACTCCAATTTAACTGCGTAAGTTGACTTCCTCTTTTCGTCCTTGCGCACGTCATCCGGAATCAAGTTTAGGTTTTATAAAAACAAAAGTAATAAACGACGTATCAAGTTAGATCGTGATAACGTTCATTGGGGTCGACACGCGATGATGTAAGTTAGTACATTACATCTTGTTGGTGGAGATTTGTGAATTTACATTGAAGCTACAGACTGAAGCCCTGGAATCAGGTTCCCGCTGGTTAAACGGCTACTAGGCCGACCATGGGGCCTTAATGAGGGCTTAAGCGATTCTTTTTTATTGATTGCGAAACGATGTGCGCCCGTAAATTTTATCTCTGCGGGTTGAGGTTAACGTTCGCGTGATTTTCCGCACTGCACTGTTTCGAGCCCCCGCCACGTTAAGAGGTAGCCGTAAGCCCCTGGGCGGAAGTGGAAAGATTAGCTCCAAGTTAAGGTGTCACACGGCACCAAAAAATGCTCGGTCCAATCAATTATTTACTCTGACAGCATGAAAACCATGAATTTTATTATGATCACTTCTGTTAAGTTTTTACACGTAATAAGTCCCTGTAGCAGGGACCCGATATATCTCAGTGACACATTAAAAGAAATGTTTTTATTCAGCCTTTTCATTGCAGCAGTTAGAGCAAATAAATGCTAGGACGGAGTTGGTATCATTATATATTGTAAAATATAGCTTTAGTCCTGAGCCTGCTGCGTCATCGGTATCATACTCATCAAGTTCTGTATTTATTACGTTAAAAGTGTAGGAAAGATAATACCAAACAGTAAAGCGTTATTGGTTGAACGAATAGTGACGTTCCTCGCGTCATTCTAACCTGTCCTAACCACAGCACAGAGTTTATATGTATATCGATCTTGGGAATGTAGGGGTAAAATGTTTCTTTTTAAAGTCAAAATCTAGGTTTGCAGTTTATTAATCAGATATTTATTTATACATTTAAATTCATAATTTATCTCTTTGAATATTGAAAATGTGCTAAGTAGTTTTAGCCGGTGAGCGCGGTCTTAACCTGTTTGAAAACGGTTTCTTCCAGCCCTGCTCGATTGTTCGCGATAGCGTCAACGGAACATATCATTGGTGGCACTGTGTGCCTACTGTGGGCAACAAGTAAATAACTATTGACAAATTACTGTCTACGCAGCCAATAATGGAAGCTCTTTTACTGTCCACGCTCAAACAAACATATGCTTTCTTTCGAGCGTATTGAGTCCAAAATCAACTGTCGCGTTACTCCGGTGATAGGCACTGAGTGACACGGGTGTCATAATATTGGGTTTCCGGCCGCCTATTGGTGAGAGACGCAGATATGGGCCCGCCCCAGTTGTGGCCCGCCCTGGGACGAACCAACTCGGGTTGCTAGGCGACGGAGGATGATTGGACATCCCCATTGTTAACCCAAGCTCATATTGCGTAATTTGGCTAATAGACAATATATTATTGTAATAAAAATCCACACCCACGAACAAAAAAAAACAGCTGTTCCATACAAACTGTAATTGACACACGATCAAATGTATGGAAGAGCAGATTTACAATACAATTACCTCCTCTCGGCTTAGTACATGGTATATGCGTAATCCTGCACATATATTACAGGCTAATTCGTAAAAAAACAACACTAATGCGTCTCGCACGCGGCGCATCTATAACATGCGAAATTAGAAATTCGAAGCAACTAAGAATTACTAGAACTAGGAATTCTACGCAAGTAAAAAGACGGCCCACTACCACTAATCCCATAAATTATAAATTCGTATCAACCTCAGATTAGATAAACAAGGGAGATATGGTAAAATGTCATGGTGACTACGAACGCATCTGGGCAAAATCAGGCTTGATGCCTTTATTCGAACTCACCCTGCAAACGACCTTTTTTGCATGTAAAGTATTAGCTCAGAAAAAAAATATGGAAGCGTTATATCTATAGTTTCCTCTTTAACACTTACAGCCCCCCTCGATCGTCCATTCGTATACATTTTAATCGCACCGTTGTGCGCTCAATATTGAAGTGTGCGTTTGTAAAACTAGTAAGAATATGTCAGTGTGTGCAATACGTGTTTACCTCGCCCCCTTCAGTTTTTGGCAGACTTTTTTCGGTACTAGCTCGAGTTTAAAGGCAGATCCAAACTATATATTATCAAAGACTATTAGTTCATTGGTGACGCTGCAATTTTCGTACTTAGTAGTGAAAAAATAGTATGTGGGCCGTATTTAAAGTTTTTGCTTTAAGCGGTATAATGAAAAAAAAAAGAATAATGGAGACATTTGAACATGAACGATGAACTGTACTTTGACATATCTTCCATTTCGGTTTCATTTTTTTTGTGAGTTTCGAAGTACCTAATTCTAGAATAACAAAAACGAAATGAATACCCATTACATAATAAATTATAGTGTCTAGACTTCGTCAAAAGATATGGGTAATTATACTAAGTATTTTATATTGCTTTATTTATACAATGCGGTCAGGATAAACACGCTAAACGTGTTATTACGTGGTTTGGACCGGATAATATTATGCAAATAAAAAAAACATACCCAGTTTACTGAACACATGCGGTAACCAAGAAAAATAAGGGCGCACGACACTTCGTGATACTGTAGCGTGAAAAAACACGCCCTACGACACATTCTACACTAAAATGAACCTTATGCAATAATTGCAGGGTTGAAAATATGGGAAAGCGGTGTAGGTTCGAAGAAACAATGGCTAGACGAAATTAAAGACGTTTTATGGCAGTCGCCCTACTTATGAGGACGATTTATTACATTATGTGTACATTGAAAAGTGTATTTTTATTGCGTATCAATGTTGTTAAAAACAAGATTTTATACCATTCGGGGGAATGAATAAAATAAGCTTTTTAGAGGGGTCTAAAAAGCTTATTTTATTCAAAGCACTTTCAATGAATATTTAGGTGTTTTAATTTAGAACCTCAGAATACAGAAAGAATTTAGAACACACCAATATATTCGAATATGTATTTTAATTTAAACTCCTTGTTGAAAATGTCGACCAATAAAGTCTTGAGGAGTTATTCGCGCAAGGAGTTTGTATGTCGTGTATTCTTTGCACAAAGAGTTTGTATCGAGTATTTTTGTGCAAGGAGGTTGTATAGCATTGAGATGGAGGTCGAAAATATTGGTTTATAAATTCAAACACCAAAATAGTGATTTAAAGTGGTTTTTATTTACTGTTTTCGGAAAATAAAATAAGATTTTTAGTGGGGGAACTGTATAAATATTTTTTATTGACAAAATATGTCAAGACTAAAAATCATTATCGCAGTCATCGAACATAGATCAGGTCATCGAAATCACTCTAGGTAAGAGATCTCAAAGCGCCGCGCCCTTACCGGGCGACTCCGGAACGTTCTGTTAGTTTTAACCCGACTACGGCAAAGTCAAAAAGAAGAGTTTTAGCAGTATATATTATGTTTGTTTTTAAGTATATTTCGCCGTAGCGCCTAAAATACTCATCCGATTTAGTTTTTTGATTTAAAATGTCAATCGATTCGTTGATAGGGTCCGGGGGAGTATACAAATTTCTTTCCAAATTCACCAAAACGCAAATTAAGGTCATTTGCCTGATATTTGCCGCTACCTATGCCTACGACAGATTCATCTAAACTTTAGAACAATGCCAATTATGTGAATTGAAAGACTACCTTATAAATAATTAAACAAAACATTTTTTTGTACTCATTTATTAAAAAAATCTTTTATGTAATCCACATAAAATATTTAAAAAAAACATTGCATTGTAGCTTAATTATCTACATCCTGATTTTTCTTCTTTTTCCTTTTTGGTTTTTTGGAAGTGATTTCAGGAGATTCAACGTTTGTTTCCTGGTTAATATCATCAGCTATAGGATTTTCTTCAACAACTTTCCTCTTTTTATTTTTCTTTGATTTAGATTTTTCTTGAATATTATCGTTTTGTGTATGGATCGTAGAGATATCATTATCGTTTGTAGTATCTAGTAGAGAGTCATGTTTATCTTTCTTCTTCTTATTCTTCTTTTTAGGAGCCTCCATGTCCTGACCCGCAACATCCAAATCCTCTAAATCATTGATAATAGTGTTATCGTGTTCTGTATTGATCATATAGATATCATTACTGTTTGTAGTATCTAGTACAGAGTTATGTTTGTCTTTTTTCTTCTTCTTTTTAGGAGCCTCCATATCGTGACCCGCAACATCCAAAACCTCTAAATCATTGATAATAGTATTCAAAGATTGGCTGTTTTGATCTTCAACGTCATGCTTTCGTTTTGTACCATGAATATATTTGTCTTTCTTCTTTTTATTTTTGGAAACAAATTCAGTATTTTTCTGTGAACTCGTATTAACTTCAACTACAGTTTCTTCATCGATTTCCTTTTTCTTTTTGGTTGCATTTTCATCTTCTACCTCGGTTCCATTTTCGCTTACATCTTTATTTTTTCCTTGTTTTAACTTCTTAGCCGCTTTCCGCTCATCTCTTTCTTCTTTTTCCTCCTGTTTATAAAACTTGGCCAAGTCCTTCTCATCCCTATCAAGAACCGCTAAGAAGAAGCCCGTAGTCATATCAGAGTCCTGCCTAGCATACAAGCATCTAGTACCTATAGATCCGTACATTGCAGAACCAAAATTATTCCACTGACCTTTGAGCAGATCTTTTACGTTTTGTACTCTCCATTTTGCTCTGGACATTTTCACGACATTGGCAATGACCCGTTCGTTCTCTTCGGGGTATAAAGAACAGGTGCTGTAGACGATTCGTTTAGCTTTTGGAAAGGAGTTCATGGTGTGTTTAAGGAATTTTTCTTGGAGAGATGTCAGTTTTTCCAGTCTGGTTGGGTCTACATAGTTGTGGACGGACATTGTCATTCCTGTAATGCAATAAATACATTCTCGTAAGTGGGTGTTGATAAGAATTATACAGGGTTATAAAGAACAGTAGTACATATCCGAAAGCAGGTCAATGTTCTCATCATTATACCCTGTTTAATAACTAATGAAATTCTTTGCAGAGAATATTTGAACACAGTGTTTTAAAATATTAAGATGTTCAATTATCTCCATAATGTAACTTTAGGGAATTACTATCTGTAATTTTTTGTTAGTCTACATGTTCCCAATCCAAGTACTTATACAAATTTCATTGTGCAACAAGATTATGACAAAACAACAAAATGGCAGATCGGAACAAAGCCATAAATTGTCAAACCCCTTTCCTCTTAGTCCGTTCAGCTGTTACACAGTAGTACGAGGACAAACATGTACAAACTTTGGCATTTATAATAGCCGCCCGCCCCGGCTTCGCACGGGTGTAAGCTCGGCCTTCGGCCTCGCTATAAAATATAATATTGCCTATGTCACCCGGGGATAGTGTAGCTTTCCAACAGTGAAAGAATTTTTCAAATCGGTCCAGTAGTTTTGGAGCCTATTCAATACAAACAAACAATCAAATGTTTCCTCTTTATATATTGGTATAGAAGTATGATGTTTAGAATCGATAATTACCTGACCCCGAGCAGCTTGGATCAAGGAGTATGTACTCCACATCGTCAAACTCTCCCCTCTTGATGTCCAAAGAGTCTCTGTTGTATGTGTGAACGCATTTCGAGTCAGTTTTCTCGACGAAGTCGCAGAGAGTCTTGTAACGCTCGGGGTTCCTTTCCACTGCATAGATTTTGCCCTACAACGAAAAAAT
This sequence comes from Agriopis leucophaearia, assembly GCA_949125355.1. NCBI lineage: Eukaryota > Metazoa > Arthropoda > Insecta > Lepidoptera > Geometridae > Agriopis > Agriopis leucophaearia. Next base: position 16,251,776 of record OX421265.1, on the reverse strand, counting down.
AATAATTACCAGTTAAATGTATCTTAAGGTGGAACGTTTCACGTATGGCGGGAAATTCAAATTTCAAACAGTTTTTTTTGTTCTTGTAGCTAGGCCGGGTAATTATTGTAAATGAACATGATGTTTGCGAAAATTTATTATTGTTCTTTACAAACTCATGTAAAGCTTAATGCACACTATCTTAAATGCACATTATTACATACATTTGTCAATAAACAAATATTTGCTGTTTCAAACAGTTTATTGACAAATGTAAGTAATATGGCGAGTTACTGATTAATAGCTGTACATGATAATGTAAAAAACAACCAACAATTTTCGCAAACGCTGTGTCATTTCACAATAATTACCCGGCCTAGCTACAAGGACAAAAAAAACTGTTTGAAATTTGAATTTCTCGCCAAACAAGAAACATATCACCTTAAACTCCCAAGTAAACTATTAATTAAAAGCTTAGAGCCTAGTTCCTCCTAACTGAAAAAGTTTTTTTTTTTATTATTCAACGTTAAATATATACCCTGTACTAAGTCGAAAGGAGGTCATTGTACTTATCATTATGAACAACTTTTACTATGGGACCAACCCTGAATTCACGAAAAAAAAAAAACAGCTATTCCATAGAAAACGGTCATTGACACTCGACAAAATGTATGGAACAGCTGATTTTATTTTCGCGATTTCAGGGTTGGTCCCGTAGTAAAAGTTGTTCATGATGATAAGTACAATAACCTCCTTTCGGTTTAGTACAGGGGATATGCGTAACCCTGTAAATATGCTTACGTTTGATCGCCATTCACCGGATGTTAAGTGTAGATGCGGTCTACGACGGAGCATGCTTGCTTAGAAGAAACCGATTCACTCGAATTTATATAAATTAAACAGCAAGAATAGAAATTTGTTGGCTTATCATCCTTTTAACTTTCCACTGCTGGGACACAGCCTTATCTGTGTGTGAGAGAGAGAAAGAGACCCAGTGATGTTGATGCATGTATGTCTTTGAACGCTAAAGGTTCTTGGACATACCGGTTTGTCACGATGTTTTCCTTCACCGTTTATAAGCGATGGCATCGAAACTGCACATAATTTAGATACTAAATAAGTCATTGATGCAGGGCCAAGTATCGGACCAGGTACTGTCAGATTGTAAAGTGCTTGACCACCATCCTATTCACATCATTCCTATATCACATGGAAAAAAACCAACACAATCTAACATCAAATCAGCTCAAGCTAGCTGTACCAAAACTATGGTACAGCTAGCTATACATTTTGTTGTAGGAGTAGAAACTATACTAAAAGTTTATACTGTAGTCAGTGGAACTTACGTTGTTCCTGAGATAAGCGGCCAGTTGTGTGGTCTTCATGCCTGGAGCTGCGCACATGTCGAGCACAACGCTGCCAGCCGGTGGCGCAAGCAAATGCACCGCTAGAGCAGTAGCCTGCAAAGTTACAAACAACCATGCCATGATTTAAAAAAATTGGTAGGAAAGGTTCCTATAGATGCAAAATGCAAAGGGAATAAATGAAAGGTAAATGGGAGTAGAAAATTTGTATGCAAGTCCTGAGTGATTTAACCAAAGAAATATTGGAAAAGTACAGATTACTTCCTATGCATACAACTACCGCTACTCCATTAAACACCAGTGGTTAAACACATTACTTATTTATATATTCAGTATTTATTTGTATGTATGTACATTACAAATATGTATTATCTAAGAAATTGCTTAAGGCGATAAGGCTGCCTATTATACTGCCGGTTTTTGTATCAATTTTAAATAACTTTATTTACTGTATACTGTATTTTTATGGTGTATAGTAAGAGATATTGTAAGTTTCTTTACATAATAAAAAGATCTTTCAAATTCCCGCTCACAAGTGTCACGCAGAGAGCGCAGTAGCACGCAGTAACACACAGTGTTTGACTAGTGGTTTTAACTAAGTTCTGACTGAAAAGGCACTGTAAAGTACAGTGCCACCACAGTGCTCACTGATTAATAGGCGGCTTACATTTGATCGCCACTTCGCCTGATGTTGTGATGATGCGGTATGCGATGAAGCATGCTTGCCGATAAGAAACCAATACACAATTGTGACTTGAAGACACCCAGATTTTAACTATCAAGGAACACCCATACCTATAGGCAGATCATTCCACAAATTCTATTGTTTTCTTCTGAATTTGCTTTTTGCATGGATGACACTTTTTTGTGTTGGTAGAAAGTAATATTAGTACAAAATTACCTTATCTTGCAGAATAATTTGATTCCCCAAATACAATTCATGTTCATGCCACTTTGTACCCGGTGGGAACACAAAGATTGTTTTCACATGATAGTCCTGAGTGAATTCTTCCTCTGTAAGATTCTTTATCTGTTCTAAGTAATCTCCGTACGAGCCAGAGGTGCATCTGACGAACCTATAGCCTTCATCTTGAAAAGCTCTGATAGCATCGGACGTTGTAAGAAGATTGGTGTTGATGCGGACATATCTTGGTCTTGGATTATCTGAAGTGAAGCGTAAAAATTTGTTTAAAACACAAGTGAAGTGAAGAAAACAATATCATTCAACTAATATGTATGTTCATAAACTTTATACAGGGTTAATCATATAGACTGTACTAAGTCGAAATGAGGTCATTGAAAGCATGTTTTATGGAACAGAACTCATGTTTTATTAGTGCGATTTCAGGGTTGGTCTTACAGTAAAATTTGTTCATAATGATGAGTACAATGACCTCCATTCGGGTTAGTAGTCTATATGCATAACCCTGTTTGATATTGGAAGATATATTATGTAGATCTGCTTCTAAGTATGATTCTGTCGACTGCCTGGTGGCTCAGTTGGTAGTGAACTTACCTTTTGCGTTTGGGGGCGTGGGTTCGATTCCCACCAAGGGCAAACATTTATGTGACGAACATTTGTGTTCTATGTCTGGGTGTTAATATCTATTCAAGGATGTATTTAAAAATGTATATGTATGTATATCAGTCTCTGGCAGCCATATTACAAGCTTTGCTTAGTTTGGGGTCAGATGACCGTGTGTGCAAAAATGTCCCAGATATTTATTTATTATTTATTTGTCTATTGCACGCCGGGTTTCACTGCTAGTATTAAAATAAAAAGTTATGGTATGCAACATGAGTTAGAACATGACCTGGTAATTTATTGATACATAAATATTAATACATATAATTACATACCTTAACTTGTCATAACGAAGTTCTGTTAGTACTAATCTAACATCAAAGATAATAATAACCCTTCGATCATATATTTCTGTAGAGGCACTGTTGCCGCCTAAAAAATGGCACCGGCAAAACAAGGCATGTGCCTTGTATCGCTCTTTCGCTCTAACGAATTTGTGCTTTATTGTAATTCATTAAGGCTTTAAATACACTTTTTTCGACATATGTTGTTTAATTTCAGATTTTTCTTAGTCATAAAATTTTATTGGGGACAATTTTTTGTTCGATTTTGCATGGATCTGTGCATCTACAGAAATATATGATCGAAGTTATAACCACATGATCGCGCACGAGTCATTTCAAACTTGTCACGATGTAAGCCACGTCGGTCTCGTGAGGAGAGGGGTATTGTATGGTGCTTGTGATTGGAAAAAAAAGTCATTCATTCATTTTGGGTCTACGATTGGCCTGCTCGAAAAAGATCCTGCTGAAAATACACCTTCGAAATAGTACCTTTTCATCAGGGGTTAAGGATGCGCTGTCATGTGGTTAGTAACAAATAATAATACAACAAATAATGATTCATCTTTATATTTCATAATAACTATAGTACAGTTTGGATTATTTTTACCATAAAAAATAATTATTTATTACTTCTTACAATAGTCTCTTACTACTTACTCTTACTTTAGGGTGTTTTAAGTAAATAAGAAAATAAAAAGCTTGAAACATAAATGTACCTACATATTTTAGCCAATTCATGAAATATTTAATTTTATTTGATACATGAATGAGCAAGATTATTTAGTAGTAAATTTTTAACTAAAAAATAAACAATATTTCGTAATACTGCACAATAGGAATGTCTTCTATTGATTATTAATCTTCCTTCAAATTCAAATTGTTCTTGTTAGTATCTGCTGAGGGCAGTGGTGTGTATGCATGCTGGTCTATTTCATTGCCATCTTCATCATACTCTTTTTCATAATAAGCTTTGTATGCATAGAGGCATATTATAATGTTAACAACCAATACTGCAGCAAATACTGCCCATGCATTTGCAGCATAAAAGGTAGAAGAAAAGTGTTCAAACATTATGTTCCGAACACCAAAAAATGCAACAAATGGTAGTGTGAACATCGCAACACTATATAAGAATAGGTAGGCCAACGCCACTATCGCTCTTTTCGTCTGGTCCGGAACTAATGGACTTTCCTCAGTCTGATCCATTGTGAATGTTTGGTTATTAGGCGTTAATGAATCTGAAAAGAAATATAAAAAGCATTACCTTCAGTCTTCAAGTCATCTTGATGCTCTGATGCATATTTCTCAAACTGTTCTTTGTATGATAGTATTGTTTGTTCTGGCTTGCTTTTGCCCGGCAGCGACTTTTTACCGAACAATAGCTCTGCGGTGAGAACCTTTGCGAGCCAGGGGTCAAAGCGTGGTTCGTCTTTTAACAATGCGCAATGTTCTAAAATTTTGTCAATATCGGCCGAGTGTTTTATGGTTTCTGTTATTAGTGCATAAAGCACATTGGTCCTCTGCAAATTTTTCAGACTGATAAATATTTATATTTAACAAGAGTATTACCTACGTACTTAAATATAAATAATGTAACCTTTGAATGTAACTTACAAAGTGACGAAGTTTGTCGTCGTACAACAACGTTTTTACGCTACCGCCCTCAGTTAAAACTGTCTTGAAAATTTTCGAAGCTATTTTGTAATGTCTGGGCACTTTTACTGAATGTTCAAACATTTTATATTGCACAGTTTATTCACAAAAACCGCATTGCAAAATGAAATTTGTAATCGCTCGATTTCTTTCTTTCTTTTTGTCACGAGACATATGTCAAACTTGTGTCCACCGCTCAAATCTCGACCCGCGACCGTCAAACTCAAACGGCAGTTCTGCTATATTTTAAGGTTAAGCTGCGTTCACTTTTGTAAAACCAAAAAACATTTCTAGCAACCCCGTATGCGCATAGATAGCAGTCGCGTTTTTTGTTTTGAGGTTACCTAACAGCAAAAAACGCAATAATTACATATATAAATAGTATAATATTCACGCCAAGAGAATGTAATAATCACGTATGTATACTCTGAAGCACAAGCTGCAGCTTAGTTTAAGGATTCGAAGCCCACTATATTTTGTTTGTGGCGATTATGTATATTTCAGTTTATTTAATCCATTGTTTTTGTAACTCTTGCGCCAAATAAATTATTTATGATTTTGATTGTATATATACCTCATCCACAATTCGCGTCGGTGACTCGGCGACACTCGGCGTTGTAAGTTACATACTCTAGGGCTGTAAGTTGTTGCAAATGAGTTGCTGGCACAGTGTGGTTGCTGGCTGTTAATTTCCTAATTGCGCAATGTGCATTGCGCAACGTCCTGCAACCAGAGACATGGTAAAAATAAAAGCAAATGAGGAAGCAATGAGCTTAGTAAGACATTTTTTTTACATTGAAAATTTCTTTACTTGGCCTTGATTCCATAATTAACTACTAACAAGCTTGTAACGCGGCGCGTTATCTTCAAAAAGTAGGCCCTTATTACCTAATGTAGCGCGGGAAGTTTTATACCTATCCGCATAGCGCGCGCTCATCTCACTTCCCGCTCCGCGCTTCCCCTCCGCGGGGTGCCATGCCGCTGCGGCGTCTGGAATCAACGCGACGGCCGTCAGCCTGCGCGGGACCACCGGCGATATTAGACGCGCACACGTCACTCCTTCAGCGATTCGCGCTAAGCATTATTTTGTTCTTTCGTAACATACCTACCTATTGTGATTATAACGCGCAACGCCAATTTGTAATCAAAAATAAAGACATTTCCACAGTATACGAGTGTTTGGTGTTGCCTCCTGCGTTATAAATGGCGACCCAACTTGCGGCCGAACAAAACGTTAAAGGTCAATGAACTGTGCGCGTAACTCGTGAACGAACACTTCAAGTTTACTCGTTATTCGAAATGATGACGAGAGGAGCGCTTCGTCAGCAGCAGGGTGAGGCAGACGGCGAGAGTGCCGATGCCACACCCACTCCGGTCGATGTAGACGACACCGGCATCGGCGAGGTGCGCCGTGCCGAGCGTCCCGCAACCGCCAGCGCCACAACAGCGCCGGCGCCTCCGTTCCAGGCTCCGGAGCAATTCCTTTCCACATTGGCACAACTCATCACATCGATGTCTGCCGGCGGCGGTGAATTCAGGGCATCCACTCCCGTGACACCCGGCCCTACGGCGGGATCGAGCAGCATGAACGGCAGTGCCAGTGCCGCCCCCAACGCCAACTTCACGCGTTGTACGGCGCGATTCGACGGGTCGTCGCGTGATGCGGAAGTTTTGGAGGCGTTCTTAGATAGCGTGGTGATCTACAAAGAGTGCGCGAGTGTGAGCGACGAGCACGCACTCCGAGGACTAGCGATCCTCCTACAAGGGGAAGCAGCGGTCTGGTGGAGAGGCGTCAAAGAGTCGGTGCCGACGTGGCAAGATGCACTCGTCCGACTGCGCAGTGTGTACGGTGTCAGTCGCCCTGCCCACCAGGTATTTAGAGACATTTTTTCCGCGGAGCAGCGCGACAACGAACGTGCCGAGCAGTTGATTTGTAAAGTCAGAGCGCTTATCGCTAAATTGCCTTATAAACTTAGCGAGATTGTTCAAATTGATATGTGTTACGGGCTTTTGCATCGCCGTGTGCGAAAAAGAGTGCCGCGTGAAAGTGTAACGACCTTAGACCAATTACTTTGTAAGGCGCGAATCGCAGAAGACTTTCATAAAGAATCCGCGCAAACAAAGTCTAAGTCCCCCGCGTCGTCGGTCCCAGACCCCGTTACGAACGCACCTGCGTTACGTAAAAATAAAGATAGACCCCGCTGTTTATTTTGCAAAATGTTTGGTCATGTAAGCGATGAATGTCGAAAACGTCGTGATAAAATACCGTATTCGAAACCTGCTAATGTGGACAGCGTCCATTCGAAAACAATACGCTGTTACGGGTGCGGCAAGGAGGGAGTCGTGAGGTCGAAATGTGATACTTGTAACCCAAAAATATCGTCGTCTGATAAAAAGGAAGTAGGGGTTGTGTGTAATAGTTTCGAAGAGATGGGAATCGAATGGAATAGCGTTTCGATTCACGCCCAAAAAGGCGATGAAGGCAAAATCTTCGATAGTCCAGGGGCGGAATCAGTAAGATTATTTAATGTTCAGAAGGCCGAGTCGGAAAAAAGTACTAACGTTCCGAAGGTCGATTCAGGTTTAATGACGGTCACGTCGGGTTGCGAAAACTTGGATAGCACGAGTAGGTATACACCCGATACAACCGCGCGAGTAAAGGCTACTCAACCTATGGTAAAGGTCAGTATTTTGGGTAGGTACGGAGTAGCTGTAGCAGACACGGGCGCCACGCACTCCATTGCGAGCCCGATGCTTCACCGAGTCTTGATAAACTCCGGTGTTTGTTTTAAAGAGACGCGACGTGTTATACGATTGGCAGATGGATCTCGGACACAGAAGACGTTGCTGACCGCTGAAGTGCCGGTCGTTATCGAAGGCCGCGAGGTGAGTTGTGAGTTTCTAGTGTTACCTGGGGATGAGACTAGGACTCTGTTGGGTATGGAGTTTTTGTCCCAGGCCGGCATAGTGTTGGACACGGCTCGAGGTAGGTGGATGTTTGCGAATAACCCCCACCACCATTACGACTTTGTCCGAACATACACCATGAAGTCAGCTGATACTGATTTGATGCGCGCCGACGCCACGGAGCTCGCATTACGCCCGGACGAAGGTACTATGTTGACCCCGGAGCAGAGACGCACCCTCAACGAATTCATCAACGACAGAGCGGCACAATTCGCCCACGATGGACCGGCTACGGAATTCGCCACCCATCGCATTAAGGTAAGTCCAGATCAGGCACCAATCGCTTCCCCTCCTTATAGGCTGTCCCAACATAAGAAAGAGGCCTTGAAAAAAGAGCTGGATAAACTTCTGCAGGGAGACATCATAGAGGAATGTGAGTCACCTTGGGCCGCCAACGTGGTTTTGGTGCCTAAGAAGGATGGGACCTATCGCTTGTGCATAGACTATCGCAAGCTGAACCAAGTAACTGAACCGGACCGATACCCGCTTCCGCGGATCGAAGATGTACTGCACGCAGCCAAAGCCAGTGAGTACATGACTACTTTAGACCTCCGTTCAGGCTATTACCAGGCGGGAGTTGCCTGCGAAGACCTGGAGAAGACAGCAGCCATAGATAATATGATAGTTCCACAGAACGTCAAACACCTGAAATGCTTTCTGCAGACGTCGAGTTGGTTTCGACGTTTCATCAATAACTACGCTGAAGTCGCGAGGCCCCTTACGGACCTCCTGAAAAAGACAAGCGCATGGCGATGGGGCATCGAGCAGCAGGAGGCCTTCGAGCGCATTAAGTCTCTTCTCGTAACCGCTCCTATATTACGTCAAGCAGATGAGTCGAAGCCGTTTATACTGTGCACTGACAGCAGCGGGTACTGCCTTGGGGCTGTTCTCATGCAGGGGGAGGGCACCGATGAGAGACCTATCGAGTACGCGAGTCGTCTTCTCACCAGCGCCGAACGGAACTACTCCACGACCGAGCGGGAGGCGCTCGCCGTTGTATGGGCATTAGGTAAGTTCCGTGGCTATGTAGAGAACGCCAAGATTATTGTTAGGACAGACCATCAGCCCTTGCGTTGGTTGATGAGCCAGAGGTCACCAAGTGGGCGACTTGCCAGGTGGGCTCTGATTTTACAGGATTTTGATTTAGATATCGCCTACACTCCAGGAAGAGCGAACGTGGTCGCTGATACGCTGTCACGCCCAGTCTGCGCTCAAGATCCGGACTGCGACGTGTGCTTCACCACGGTCGATATGCCCAAGAGGAGTAGTGGCGATATTCGCGAGAACCAGTTAAAGGACCCGGAGGTGCGTAAGATCGTCGAGGATTTAGAGTCCGACGAACCCTCTAGGGGGAGATCATGGTCCGATCGCGGATACACAATATCCGACGGAATCCTCTACAGGTATAGTCTCGAGTCTGATGAAGAAGAAGACGCATGCTTAGTAGTACCTGAGCACGAACGAAGGCAAGTCATGGCGGACCTACACGATGCATCCACTGCCGGACACTTCGGAATAGAGCGCACTTTAAGTCGAGTGAGGTCTCGCTTCTATTGGCCAGGTATGCGGTCGTTCGTGACCAGTTACGTCAAGGAGTGCGTACCCTGTCAGCGTTACAAAGCCGACAACCGCAAGCCTGCCGGACAGCTGCAGACTCCAGCAGTAGCAAGAAGATTCGAAGTCGTCTCAGTGGACCTCTTTGGGCCTCTTGTCGAGACACCCAGGAAGAACAGGTGGGTTCTTATTGTAGAGGACGTTTGCTCGCGCTGGGTGGAATTATTTCCTTTGGAAAGTGCCACGAGCGTAGAATGCGCTCAGACCTTGGCCAATGAGGTATTCCTTCGATATGGTGTACCGCGCCGCCTCATTAGTGATAATGGCGTGCAGTTTGTGAGCGAAGTGATGCAGCAAGTGTGCCACGTCTTGGGAATTAACCAGATGCTTACTCCGTTTTATCACCCTCAAGCTAACCCTATCGAACGTAAGAATAGAGACCTCAAGCCACAGTTAGCTATACTCGTAGGACAAAACCACGAAACATGGGACCTACACCTCGCAGCGGTAAGGTTTGCCATGAATTCGGCAGTCACTGCCAGCACCGGATTTTCTCCAGCCTACCTCACCTTCGGGCGAGAACTACGCGCTCCTTCGGATTCCGTGACAGACATGCGGGGGATCTTAGCTGAAGATAATTTCGTGCCCAGCATCACCCCGTATCTGAAACGAATAGGAGCTACGCTTGACGAAGCAAGAGATGTGCATGAAAAGGCGCAATCCGCCAGGAAGCAGTACGCAGATAAAGCACGTCGAGATCCTCCAGAGTACCAGGTAGGTGATCTGGTCCTCCTGAAGACCCAAGGATCCAACGACGCAGGGCCTGGGCAGACGGCCAAGTTCATTCCGCGCCGTGATGGGCCATACAAAATTAAAGAGGTTACTAGCCCAGCGACTTGTGTTCTTGAAAATGTACAGACTGGGGCATGTATGGGGAAGTATCACATTTCACATCTCACGCCTTTCTCAGGTCAGGTAGAACCGCCCGTTAGGGAAAAGCGAAAACGGGGTAGGCCGCGCCGATACCTTGACTAGACCCACAGTCGAGGCGACAAGTTGGTCTAGAGGGGGAGGCTGTAGCGCGGGAAGTTTTATACCTATCCGCATAGCGCGCGCTCATCTCACTTCCCGCTCCGCGCTTCCCCTCCGCGGGGTGCCATGCCGCTGCGGCGTCTGGAATCAACGCGACGGCCGTCAGCCTGCGCGGGACCACCGGCGATATTAGACGCGCACACGTCACTCCTTCAGCGATTCGCGCTAAGCATTATTTTGTTCTTTCGTAACATACCTACCTATTGTGATTATAACGCGCAACGCCAATTTGTAATCAAAAATAAAGACATTTCCACAGTATACGAGTGTTTGGTGTTGCCTCCTGCGTTATACTAAGAAATAGAGGCCAAATTATGAGAGGTTAACATAACACCCCGTGTTACGTGAGTGTTTTAGTTATGGAATCAGGGCCCCTGCGTTGAGTGATTTTTCGTAGTACAATATGAAAAAAATAAAATGTGTCCCTACCATAAATCGCTCAACGTGGGTAAAGAAATCACCGACATGATAATGTGACGCGTCAACGACATGCTAAATGTGACGTAATTCATTTTTACCAAGGAATTTATATACTACATAGTATATAAATACCACTTCTGTCTGCAGACGGCAGTCCAAGGAAGTCAGGAAGTCCAAGGAAGGAGGCAGTCCTGTATAAGAGCCGTAACAGACACGTCAGTTTCGTTGGTTGATGTCAACGTCTGTTATGGCTTTAAAACCTGTTTTAAGTAGCTAAACAGACGTGTCAACTTAGCTGATGAACCGCCGTAGACAGCGGTCCGGTCAACCAAATCCATACGTCTGTTTGTACTCAGGGGCGTATTTACCCTAGGGCCAAAAGGGCCATGGCCCGGGGCGGCAGGGTGTGAGAGGCGGCGCAAGCCGTCATCTCAGCCGATATCTTTTCGTCCAAGAAACCACAGTGCTTAGAGACAAGGGTCTTTGACCAGTTAGGGCTTTAAAAGTATTTTCATTCATTCTCATCTCAGACCTCAGCTCACGTTAACACACTAGGTACTGGACTTAATTTTATTCCTAACTAAGTTTTTTCTCTTTTCCGTTTATTTATGGGGCGGCAAACCTTATAGGCCCAGGGCGCTTAATCTTAAAATACGCCACTGTTTGTACTATTATAGCCGTAGTAGACACGTCAACTTGGCTGACGGCGGTTTGTCAGCTAAGTTGACGAGTCTGTTACGGTTTTAACGTCCAATTTTGCAGCAGCTGAAAATTTTTTTTTTACTGGCTAAAACAATACGTGCTGAGTCCTGAGCCAAATTTCAGATTAAAAAGAGTATTTGTCATTGACATATGACATGACGATTGTCATTTGACAAACAAAGAAATAGGCCCGATCATGTATGGTCCTATAAAAAATGTAAAATCGAACAACCAATCAATCAAGCTAAAGAAAATCGAACATTACATGTATTCGATTTTCTTTAGCTTTGTCTGAGTAGATCAACTGATAATTATTTTTGTTCTCAGTGAAATACAATATAACCTAGTTACGCGTTCTGATTGAGCTAAGAAACTGTCTAGCTAAATTATGGATCTAATCGCATGAACTTCAACTGAAAGGTCCAAACGAATGGCATCAAAGGCAACATCTGCGGCGGAGTGCGGCGTGCGGTGGCGGAACTAAATAGTTCCGTGGCATGTTTCCAGCTGAACATTGTTCAGGGCCCTTATTCCGTACGAGCGATTGCTCGCTATCGTGGCCACGTTAATTTTACCTCAAAAAGTTGGCCTCTATTGCTTACGAAATAAAGTTCAACTTTTAGAGGTTAACTTAACGCGCCGCGTTGGAGCGCGTTTGGCCCGTGCAGAATAAAGGCCTTGAAAGAGTTAAGAATCATTCCATGTTCAATCCGCGCTGTATAAGTAATAAAGCATAACGCGTTTGATAACAGAATAGGCTTAATTAAAAAAATCGAGTTATAGCAATCACATGAACCACAATCACATTAAGTACAACCCTATTCAGGGTCTCGTCGCTTGACGCTTGCTCCAATCCTCCTTGCTCAGTTTGTTTTTGTAGTGTTAAACTGGTGTAATTCGTGCAAAATATTAATAATTTGTCGTGGTTATAATGATATTGTGCTAAATTTGTAACAGTACTTACCTAATCAAACTATGTAAACATTCTAATGCCGAGGTAATTACAAATCGTGTCCATGACCTACGTTTCATTCAATGTTGTTTGTGTAATCTCGTCGCTCGTTGACAGTTTCATTTCGAATGGCGATGGCGATTTGCTCCTCGCAAAATACCAGGAAATGCTATGATTCAAAGTCGCCGCGCATTCACAACAATAGTCAATAGTGTTCTGTGCAATATTTTCAGTGTTGGATTCCGACCGGCCGCGGACGGAGGTTACCAGTGAAAGTTGTTTGTTATAATGTCGCGAGGGTAATTTCAAGTCTTGTGGAAAAATATCATAACAATGGTGCCTGCGCCGAGTTGCCCGGACAAATGGGACTACTGGACGTCCTCGCCTTCCGAGGAGGTCGAGTTGATGTGCCTGCTGCCCAACTCCGTATATATTTCCATGAGGAAGACTTGGGATGCCACTCTGGAGGATGTCAAACAGGTTAGTGACAGGAGGCGCATCCTCTGACTCACGCCACCAAATGTTATTTACACCAAAAAAGTGGGTCAGACTGTTGGGTAACATGTTTACTGAGATATTCTTTTAGAAAGTAAGTAGGTAGATACCTACAATACCTAGTTTACATGGCTTACAATACTGCACTGTTCAAAGTGAAAGATGCTTACTGGGGACCCATTTCCTCCCCCTATTATTTTTGAATCAATTTGATGTGTTACTGGTTATTGTATTAAAACAGCCTAGAGAATAAACCAAACAGGATAATTGGAAAAAACACAAAGTTCCTTTTATGGTTTCCCGAAGGGTAAATATGGTTTAGGAGACTATAAATATCATGGGGATTTCTATAGATATGTTGAGTAACATATACGAGGTACCTTTTTTTCTAACAACAAATAAGGTAACTTTACCATATTTGTTAACATGACATAAATAAGTGCTTGAGGCAAAATTTAAAGCAATGTGGTTTGATAAATTCTGGGTTTCATCATACTTAACTAATATGTTCCAATACTAGATTAATTCCATTTTTGATGGTTCCATGGTCATCATCAGGCGAGTTGGTGGTCAAACCCTAGCCTATTATTTAATAACAAAAAAAAAACTTACTTTTGAATGATTTAGAGAGTAAAGCCATGAATGGCACAACATGGTCAAGCCTTGGTTCTATCAAAGTTCTTTCTGAGACGGATGCATTGAAAAGAATTTGCTAGGCCGTCCAGCATCCGTTGGAATTCCTCCAGTTATTTATCTACTCGGCTACGCTGCTACTCTCCCGCACCTGATATGCGGCCGTTTCTGCAGTACTCATTGTAACATTTGAGGTTTAAGTCTTCATGTTTACCATGACTGCCACCTTGTTCAGGGATAGCTGGGTAGCCATGAACTAACGGAATATGTTATAATGTGGCTTGCCATATGGAGATGTTGCATGTAGTCACCACTCTGTGCATTAGGGTTGGCCATCGCTACTGCCCGCCACCAGTCCGAAATTTAACTACACTGTTAATTGTGATGATTATACTGCGGTATAATAAGGTGGTTTCCTTTTAGAAGGGTCTTACTATTGATATAGGATACCAATACCATATAACCCAATAAAATAATTAAAGATAAATAACCTAGGATACAACATGCGACCATCTTAACAAGGTGGTATCTATACATATAAACTGGGGGTGTTACGGAGGTTCGATTCCGATTCCAAAAAGTCTGAATTTCCAATTCACATTGCACCTCCGATTCGGATTTCAGCACTAAATTTTTTTAATCGGAGGTGTGAAACGGCGCCAGTGCCCATGATCAGCAAGTACGAACAAACATTAACTTGTTTGGAACAAAATTGTACTTGTCATGGGCTCTCCCCACGTACTTTCTGTCCATTACTCTTTCGCTAACTGGCAATTAACATATATCTCTCTTCTGCCTCTGACTTAGACTCTGATTCCAGTTCCGACTCCGACAAGCCAAATTTGAAAATGATGACTTCGGTTCCGATAAAATCACCTCTGTAACATCCTACATGAAAGTGACAGCGATTCTTTGACGGTCCCAGCAAAACAAGTTATTTCGCACAGTAATACAATAGCTGATGTACATCAGATTCACAAGCATTTATTTATGGTAACATTTTAGAGACACTGCTGTGCATACTAAAATAATTATATTGCACGTTGCTAGAGTCCCTATGTATTTAAAAGTATTTGTTGTTTTGAGATATTGAGTTTGTCCACCAACACTCCTGATGTTAAGCGCACGCTTGCCTAGAAAAAACTGATTCACTTATCATTTGAAGACAACCAGATTGTTACTATCGGGGAACAACCATTTAAGCAGTGCGTTTCAAAGACTAGCAGTTTGCACAATAAAGGTAGAATTAAAGCGCTTCATACAGGTTTTTGGAATATCACCCATAAAGCAGTGTCGGTTTTTCGTGCCCGCTCTGGCGGTACGATAGAAAAATGAGCAGGAGGGAATTAGATCATGCAGATCCTATGCACACTCTCCAAAATGTATCCAGTCAAAAAACTGATAGACTAGCAACTTAGCGCCGATGCTCAAGGCTAAGAAGCTTAGTCTGAACTAGGGATTCATTGCTGATCAGCCTCTTAGCACGTCTTTTCGGAGATAACCTTCTGTACTCATACTACTATGATTTAATTTTATTCTGTGGCATTACTAATAATTAATCTGTTTGTTATCACAGGACCTGTGGGACCGTGCCATCCACTTCCCCCTATTTGGGATGCTGCACGCAATGAACAATTATGTGTTCAAGTTTGTCAACTCGCTGGCAGTTTTGCAAGATGTCGATGATGAAACCAAACGAATACGCGACATAAGGCCTGTATTCGGTGTACTCGTCATTGTAGAGAGATCTGTTGAAAAGCCTGAAGTAGAACTGAACACTCAGATTAGTCTTTTGATTGGAAAAGGTTGGTATCACACTTATTATTACAAGTTTTGTGTGAAGTGTTCTACGGAATGGTCATGCAACGTCTTCCACAAATGGTGCGATACATCTGGAACTGGTTTTTGGTTTGAATTGAGCAAGTTTAAAATAGTTTTTTTTTTTGTTATTGTTTGTCCGCGTAAGTCGCAGCGAAATTTGGTATGGAGGTAGAAACATTTATGGTTCCTGTAGGATAGCAGATAGAACTGCAGGGAACTGCTAGTTTTTTTAAAAATTTGTTTAGTATTTAAAACAATAAAATTAGCTACTAATTAATAAGTAAATCCTTGTGTTAGCATGCAAATACTATTGTCCATTCTAGGCCTTGTTAGAAAATAGTTCAGATGAAAACAAATTTGATAGTATCTATCCACACTGAGCCAAAACGTCCAAATCTCATGTTATATGGACAGGTCAGTGGTGACGTTCTTGCTCAATTCAAATGGAAAAGCAGTTCCAGATGCGAGGCCTTACATGGCCATTCCACCACATAGTGTAATGGTTACGAATAATATTAAAACATTAAACATAATTAATATTTCAGGTTTAAATGAATTTGATAGTCTACACAGTTCAGAAGTAAAAGACTTTCGCTTTCGAATGCGAAGCCTCGCTGAAGAGAGTATGATTAAACGAGCTCAGAGCAGAGGGCTTCAGCGGCTGAGGTATCAGTGCCCGCTGAGACTGGCCGAGAGCCCGGAGACTCCCAGAACACTGAGGAGCCACCTTAGTAACAACTGCTTTATACTGGTCACCAAGTTTGCAAACACTGAGGTAAGATTGTGTAAAATGATTTGATTTTTGCTTGCTTGAGTTAAAAGATTTCAGTTTCTGTGAAAGTTGATCAAAACTGCTCTTAGGGTAAATTCACACAGAGATGATAGTGAACGGTTGAGCTAACCACATGTTTATAATAATGAAAATAAAATTGAAGTTTCCATGTGGATACGGTGGTTATTAAATTGCTTGAAACTGCATACTACACAACTCAAACTTTATCTTCAATACATAACTTAGATTAGCCAAGGGCTACCTCATATGATATGTAATCCAGTGTCTATGTCAGGCAAAACATCTTCACCATGTTTAACCGAGTTGCAATGCCTCCCAATCGTAAAACATAATGTGTTACTAATATCAGGGTGTGAACAATTCACAGTCCTATGCCATTCAAATAAAGCTGTTGTATTTTCTATCTTCTCTAACTAATGTTAAGGGCTCTACATACTAAAAGCTCAGTCCCGCCCGCCGTGCCGGCACTTGTCGGAGGGTTGTATCGGCGGGCTTTTGGTTGTTCCTTCATGCTTTTCTATACATCGATGCTGGCGTGAGCTTGTAGCAGCTTCATTCTGTTGATCTCTTTCTGCAACATACATATGATTGATGATTTTATTAACAATTAACATGAAGGAAAATATTTTCAGAAATAAATATGGAAAACTCACCCTAACCTTTTATTTCCAAGTCATATCGATATGTTAATAGTATAGTCAGAATGTACACAATGTAGTAGGTATCATGTTGTTCAAATTCACAGTAGGTATTATTCTTTGGATTTTAAGTGCGACAAATTAATCAAAACAGTTAAGTGAGAGCGCCACTAACGCATTTCATTAACGAAACTGACAGCCATGGTCCAACATTTTTAGTTTTTTCATTTTGCTACTATGGGATAAGTTGGTCGCACTTTAGGTAACTCATTCGGGCGTTTGGAATTACTTATAACTTTTTCATACGTTTTTTAGTTATTATGTACTAAGGACAGACTCCGTACATATTTACAATTTGAAAAGTTTTTTTTTAGTTTACTACTACCACACATAATCTTATTCACGTTTGTTTAATCGTTACGAAGTTAAGTGGGAACAGACACTAAAACACTAACTTACACACAAATTTAAACGTAGTTTTTTTTAATGGTAAGTACTGGGTGACGAGACGAGCGAAGTCGCTCGCCCGATGGCTCTTCACGCTTGCCCATAACAGCACAACGCCATTCAGAATTTTGAACTTCAATCATTCAAAACCCTGGATGGCAATGCACTGCGCTCGTCACTCCGAGATATAAGATGTCAAATCTCTGTGTGCCCGGTAATTTCTCTAGAAACATTGCCCTTCAATCCGGAACACAGTAGTGTTTGCACACTACTGCTTGGCGGTTGAATAACTGGCAAAGGTGTGGTACTTTCCCAGGCGGACCCCTGCAAAAGAGTCCTACCACTACAGTTTAATATTAGATAGTGTATGTGATTCTGTAGTTGGGATCAAAACATTCGCCATCAGGTAAAAATAGGTATGAAAGGAAAATGAGGAAATTAAATATGGAAAACCAGTTTATGTAGGTAAGTGTAAAAGCTAATCCAACCTTAACTTTTGAAAGATATATACAGCGATAATGAACAAGTGGATCATCAACTTCAAAAATATATGAAAAACGTAATAAGTGCCTGTAAAATTTGAGGGTTGCCCTCGATTTCCCTGGGATCCCATCATCAGATCCTGACATTTCTCTTAACCCGGGTTTTCACATGGTGAGTGTGCTCAGATGCTACTCGTACCTAAGGTGTAAAAATATCATCCGAGTGCATCTATTTTCATCATATATATTTCATACTTCGGAGAGTGCATTGGATCTGCATGACACAAAGACGTTTCCATCCCATTTCCCCCCCATTTTTCTATCGGACTGCCAGAGCGGGCACGCAAAATCGACACCGCTTTAAGGTTGATATCCCGAAAACCCATACGAAGCGCTGTGATTTCACTTTTATTGTGCGAACTGCTTATCTGTGGAATGCGCTCCCTGAATATGTTCCCATTAGTTACAATCTGGGTGTCTTTAAATCACGAGTGAATCGGTTTCTTCTAGGCAAGCGATCTCCGTTTACTTTTATATATCCCGCTTGCGAAGTTTGAGTGTGATTGTGTTTGTGTGTGTGGGTGAGTTGATTTGAATGAAACCTAAAGAACGTCCACTGCTGAACATAGGCCTCCCCCTTTAACCTCCACACTGAACGACATCCTGCCATCTGCATCCAATGGATGCCCGCGACTCTCACGATGACTTCGGTCCATCTAGTGGGAGACGAAAGGCATACCTACGCTGCGTCATCCGGTTCATGGTTTACACTCAAGAACCTTTTTGTTCCTCATCGGTTTTCGCTTCTTCGAACGATGTGGCCTGCCCATTGCCACTTCAATTTCCAAATTTTACTCTCAGACATGAGGTCCCCAAAAACATACCGATCGTGTAGGATAGCGGGTAAAGCTGTGGGCCGTTGCTAGTATGATATACAGTTCCTAGTAATGTGTACAATAAGACCGCCCGTCGACTAAGTTTCCGGAGACAAAAATGCAGCGGGGCGACGCACTAAACGACATTCAGATCAGCTGGCAGTTTATTAATAGCCCAAGTCTAGACCCGTCTAGACATTTCACCCACGAGACGATTCGTAACCGGTAATGACACTGAAACTCTGGTAGTATTGCATATCTACAAAACGAACCGCTAGTATCCAACTGATCTACTTCAATATAGCGAATTTCTAGCTAGTTAATTGGTCCATCTAGTGGGAGGCCTACCTACGCTGCTTCTTCTGATTCGTGGTCTCCACTCGAGAACCTTTCTTCCCCATCCGTTGTCGGTTCTTCGAGCGGTCCGTCCGTCTAAGTCGCTAATTCTAATTCAAAGTGGGGGTGATAAGACCTGCACTGATATCCCGCTTGGGGTGTATTGGTCTAACTGGATAATTGATATACCAAAATCAACCTTAGGAAAGGTAAAATAAGTTAAATTGAAAAACGTAGATAGAATAATAAGCGCGTCTTCCATCGAAATAACTATACCTACTGGTATTGTGTCACAGAGAAGTGATGATAAAGTTATTGTTTACGCAAATCGCAACTCGTTGAGTTTTATTTTTGTCAAAATGAGCAAAGTCACTTTGTCTGTACATTTAGAGGGCGTGATCATTGTCGGCTAGTTCCCGTTGTAGGAAATAGAATCAAACAAAATTTGATATACTGGGCGACCGGTTAGACAGTGTTTTTTTTATGTCACCATCTCATTGATTTATTCATTCATTCTTCAATCTGATGATGGAGCCGGGAGGTGGATAGTGTATGAGAATTGTTAAAGCAAACAAATGAAGCCAAACTCGAGGGGTTTACTAGTTACCATTGAAGAGTTCCACTATTCACCTCCTGGCTTCATCATCAGATCAGTTAATTGGAACCGATTTATTGTGATTACATATATACTTGCAAAATTTTAAATGATACAGTTAAATGTAGGTTAAAATTGAAAATACCTTTATTGACACAAGACACCGTATAAAAAGGACCATAAAGCTATGAAAATACGATTGATAATGTCATGTCGAGAGATGTATTCAAGGTTTCGGTTTATAATTTTCTTTCACAGGTGACTAGCCCATCGGGACGACCTTTGCTACCGGGGCAAGTGAGAATTCGTATTAGTCCAGTGAGTTTCTCGACTTCGCCCAGAGCTGGGCACTTGCTTATGCCTCGCTTTAGACCATGTGCTAGTTTTTCGATGTTTAAAATCATCGATTTTTCGTGCTGTTGGTTGAATTCAGTTCTTGAAGTTCAAGGATGTTGTTACGAAGTCTTCTCTTCGAGAAAACGATCACATTTGGTTCTTAAGGCTTTTACAGCGAGCCGAATTTTAATCGTATTTATACAACCTTTGAGTCTAAATCAGATGTTCACATTATTGGTCCTCGTTGTATTCCCCTTCAGCCTCTTGTTCCTCTATAACTTCCTCATCTTCCTCCTTTTCACCTTCTTCTGCCCAGAGTTTGATCAGATCGTTGGCTTCACCTCTGAGAACAAGTGCTTTAGTAAATAACAACTAAAACGTGCCTGTAGCGGAGTCCAAACCGACCTATCACTTCTAACGAAAAGCCGAAAAGATGACTCGCCAGCCGTGCTCTGTTGGTCTGGACCCGGCGTCGTCGATTCTGTTTCATCATTTTCTAAACTAAATTAACGCAGATAATTTTAGTGCTGTGAGATTACGGAGCACGTCAGAATCCACGCCAATGCAAAGCTTATTGTCTAACTCGAAGATATCTAAGTGTATACATGAGTACTAATACCATAATGAACACCTAGTGCTTTTCCTTTCGAAAAAGGGCTGTAAATGATTCTCATGAACCACATATTTTTATTGGCTACCCTCAGTGTAGTTTCTCTAAGAAAACTCCCTAATTTTTTACCTTTCTTCTGGGTTTATAACTTGTTTGTTAAGCCTCTTCAGTTTTGGAATGATTGCTATCACCTCGACCCTTAGTTCTGGGTCCTCTTCTTCCGGAGCGACCTCGGCATCTTCTTCTCCGACACCTCCCATGTAAGGACAACCTTTCAAAACTAAGGTGTCTAAAGCGGGAAGATCCTGAAGTCAAAAGTGTCTGGTCAAACTTATATTTGGCCTTTGTGATTATCAACAGTTCGCTCGCTTTTTTAAACTTACCCTTAGTTTTTTAACTTGCTTCAATGTTGACACTTTACAATTCCTCAAATTAACATACTGTAGCTTCGTCAATCCTGGATCAAATCCATCAAGTAACCTTATAGGATTGTTACGAACATGCAAAACTTTCAGGTTAACTAACTTCTCCAAGCCCACGAGGCTTTTAATTTTATTCCCGGCCAAATATAGGCTGTCTAATAAAGGAAAGTTCATATCTAAAACATCTTCTATCTCATTGTGACGAAAGTCCAGGCATTTTATGTTCGGCATCCTGTTATCGAAATGTATCTTTTGTATTTTGTTATACCCTACTTCCAAAGTGGATAGTTCCGGTTGGAAGACATCGTGGACTGAAGTTAGGTAGTTATTGTTAAAAATCATTACTTGGAGATATTTGGCTTTCTTTAGCGCAGCTGAATACAGAAAGTTCTGGTCTGCCTGAATCAAGCAAAGGTATGGCAGAGCTGTGACGGCTTGTAGGCTTTCCAGATCCAGATTGTTGTTTGAGACATCGACGAACTGCAAGTGGCTGTAGAGTTTGATCGCGTCTATGTTGGTTAGACTCAGCCCTGTGACTGATGCTAAGAGATACGTGTAGCTGAAAATATACAGCAATATTCATCTCTAAAACGATCAATTGTAATAATTATTTAATCTCTCAAATGGATAAGACTTTCTAACAACTTTATTTATTAGGTACAAGTTATGATCACGTACTACATACCAGAATTTGCAGATGGAAAATAATGTTTATTAAAATTATTTCACTGCCTAATATTTTGTTCGTTCATATTTTAAAACTAGTGACAATAACCACATGCTACCGATTCTAGAAGTACCCAATGAATTAAATCAAAATATAATAAAGAAGATCATTATACCCTAACTAGTGTTACCAAAATACATTATTTCGGTTCTTCACGTCATATCCAAATAAATAAATATAATAATATTAAATAAATATCTGGGACATTATTGCACTCATGGTCATCTGACCCCAAACTAAGCAAAGCTTGTAATATGGCAGCCAGAGACTACGTACGTAATCTACGTAGATACATACATATATATTTTTTAAATAGATATTAACACCCAGACATAGAACAAACACAAATGTTTGTCCTAGATGGGAATCGAACCCACGCCCCCAAGCGCAGAAAGTAGGTTCACTACCAACTGAGCCACCGGGGCAGTCAAATAAGACTAATGTTTGGTCAACGCAAGGACAGGTCAACGTGAATGTGAACAAAGAACTGAACTTTTCATAACCTCGTGTACTCGTATATCCCATGTGATGGTTGGTTAACCGAACGTATAATGCTCTTTAACAATATACCTCTTTTCCTGCCTCTTTTCATCAATATGCCATGATGGTGTGACCAGCCTTCCTAACGTTTTCCTTTCCTATCTTTAAATAACAACTGAAGGATATTGTACCCGTCTCCATCTGCAGTCTTGCCTAGCATGCCGAGTCTCACAGCCACGTCAAATCTGTTCAGCTTCTTCTCTGGTGTCTTTGAAATCGATTCAACTTCGCTAACGTGTTCTCCATGGTCTTCTCCCAATACTTCATAATTATCAGTATTCTCAGACTTCACAGACTTCTTAGACTTGTTAGTATTATGCTGCTGCTCTTCGACAATGTCTTCATCCTCCCTTTCAGATAGGTTGAATTTGGACTTTAACATTTTCCCTCATTGATATAATTTATTGTGTTCTCTTAAGTTTTTTACTTTTTCGGATATTAAGATTTTTGGGATATATCTCGGGTTTATTTTGGTTTGTTTGTTTACAAGTTTGTTTACAACTTAACGTCAGCTGTCATTGATAATGACATGATTGGTGCAATGAGTTTTTCTTTTAAAGTTAAGGAGTTTTTTTTTAAACGCGGATAAGTCCGCGTTTGACCACCAACTCGCCTGTTGGTAAGCGACGATGTGGTCGAAGATGAAGCACGCAGACTTAGAAGATACTTATTCACTCTTGCCTTGAAAAGGCCCAGATTATATCTCTCAGGAAACAAGGAAGCCGGCAGGTTGTTCCAATCCTTGGCCGTACGGATTAGAAACGTAGAATCGAAACGTTTGGTACGTATCCAAGGAAAGTCCACAATGTATGGGTGGTAATGGGCCGTTTTCCTACTTGTTCTGTAGTAGAAAGGGGATGGTAGGATAAGGTCGTGTAGCTCCGATGCACATTCTCCGAAATGAATCTTATAGAAAATTGACAGACTCGCTACTTTACGGCGGTGCTCTAGACTGAGAAGTTTCTTAGCCAATAACTCCTCATCGCCTATAAGTCGAGCAGCACGCCGGTCTACCGATTCAAGAGCTTCGAGCTGGTATTTGGCTGAACCGTTTTTGTGTCATACAATCCGAGGTGTCGCATCAAACTGTTGTAATTATTATACAATTGTAGGAAGATGTGTTTAGAACCTTAAATTTTCACAGCCAAGATCGCGTGAATAGGCTCGTAGATATATGTAAATCCATGATCCAATAAAACAAGGTCTGGCATTCCGGATGCCACATGGACCTACACCACTGTCATGTTACCTTTTCATTGCAACAAACACAGGTTAACTCAGATCAAATAAAAATAACCGGAAGGATTACGACGAACACGAAAGTGAAGCCACTTTTTGAAACATGTGTGCCGTTTAATCGTTTGATGTTTTCAGTATGAAAATCACGTAGTTTTGAATGCGTGTGAGTGCGTGAGTCGTGTGTTTATACTGATAATTCACGTAGTTTTACGGAAGCGATTTTGACTGCATTTTGGCAGTACGCCGTCGATTTAGTTAGTAGGTATAAATTGGGTAACACAATGTTTAAATGTTCTATTAAATAAAGTACAAAAAGCATTTCAATTGTCATTTTGTTAGTCCGTTCAAGCGAAGCAATTCTTTTTTTAATGCTATAGGTGACAAACAAGCAGACGGGTCGCCTGATGGTAAACAGTCACCGTCGCCTATAGATACTTATAACACCAGAGGCATCACTTAGAACTCACATTAGAACTCTATCAACTCAGTAATTCTCCTTTTGAAGAACCCCATATTGTAGCTTCAGTTAAATCAAGTAAAAAAAACACGCAGGGTGGCAAGGTCTTCAACTAAAGCCATGCACTAACTTCTGATTTATGCCTGATGCGTTCGCACCCCACACACCACCATATCTCTCTTGTTTGATCTGAGATTTGACGCTGCCGGCGGTGGTAGCGTGAAATTTATTTCAATAGCTTACAACGCAAGAGTGTATTCTCGCGATAAGTGACTTTATTTTAGTTTACGTGGACCAGTGACGATATAACCACTTGACAGCTCATCATTTACCCCCCGTGATTAAAAGGAACTGAATTTTCAGTAGGACATTTTTCAAGCGGCCGTACGATACCCCCCACCCCGCGACCGACGTGGCTTACAAAACACACAAGCAAATTATAACTCATGCGCGATCAAGTGGTTATACTCAGGACCTTCTTTCCCACTCACACTGGGCACTTGCCTAGGGCCATCGATGGGGCCCCCAAGTTCCCGCCAGATCACCAAACAATAACCGATATTTATTACCGAAAAACAAATTTATTTCGAAAATAATCAATGGATAATGACTGACTACAATACGATAGGCCTTAAATTATTATCCTAATGTGCCCAGGGCTTCCAATGGGTTAAAGAGGGTTTGGTTATTATCTTTGACAATTTTTTTTTTTTTTTTTTTTTTTATTTCATATGTATACATAATAGTTTAAACAATAAGTACCGAAAAACTAAGATGTTTGTATCGATACTTAGCTTCACTACACGCACTGACATCATATCTCAAATTTAAATAAATCTAAATCTATACTTATAATTATTTACAAATAAGTAAGTAAGTATTAAATACTAGGATTATCATATGTTCCTGTAACGTTTCAGTTCACGTTCGCGTCGAGTGTGCTGGCGGAGTCGACGCCTGCCGAGCACGTGCGGCGAGTGTTGGCCCGGTTCGCCAACTCGCAGAACCTGAGGCCCGACCAACCAGACAACTATGTGCTCAAGGTACGCTTCTTTCGTTTCAGTTTCATTTCCCGTCGTCCGTGAAGGCTGAATGGTCACTGGCTGACCATATCAAAATGGTGCTGACTAAGTTCGCACACTCGCATAACATGAGAAGCGACCAGCCGGCTTCGAAAAATTATACATAGAAGTCACAACACGTAGAAAATTATAATCGATAAACGTCCGCAGTTTCATATATAAACATAGCTGTATACGATTTATATCGAAACAAAACTATTTTACCAAAACCAACCGTATATTTATACATTTACGGCTCTGTTCTTTAATGTCTGTTCGATTTGCACAACATCGTCAAAACTTGTGAACCGTCGTTGAGCAAGCGAGACGACGATTATGTCTGAATCGCAAGTGGGAACTTCTCTCGAGAGAGAAAGAGATAATTTTATCATATTTTATATATATTATATAGTCTTGTTTTATAAAGTCGGTTTTTATATTGATAATAGTTTGAATTAAAAATTAGTATTTACCTGTAGCAAGGGGCGAGCCCTAATCATGTTATTTTCTCCATCCAGGTGTGCGGCCGAGAGGAATACATATTCGGCAGAAAGCCGCTGATTCAGTTCCTGTATATACAAGAGACCCTGTACACGTGCGGAGTGCCGCAAGTCATGATCGTGAGCCTCGATATGCTGCCGCTGAGTGAGTACCGCCACAGAATACATATAAGTACAATTATAGAAGACTAGCCGTCCGCCCCGGCTTCGCACAAGTGTAAGCTCGGCCTTCGGCCTCGCTACAAGATATAATATAGCCTATGTCACCCGGGGATAGTGTAGCTTCCCAACAGAGAAAGAATTTTTCAAAT
Organism: Agriopis leucophaearia; assembly: GCA_949125355.1. Lineage (NCBI taxonomy): Eukaryota > Metazoa > Arthropoda > Insecta > Lepidoptera > Geometridae > Agriopis > Agriopis leucophaearia. The sequence continues at coordinate 16,225,906 of OX421265.1, read as the reverse complement.
CGGTTCAGTAGTTTCGGAGCCTATTCATTACAAACATACAAAAATAGGTACAAATCTTTCCTCTTTATAATATTAGTGTAGATAAATTCTTGAACGAAAGGTTCTTGAGTGGAGACCACGAATTGGAAGACGCAGCGTAGGTAGGCCTTCCACTAGATGGACCGACGACATTGTGAGAGTCGCGGGCATCCATTGGATGCAGATGGCAGGATGTCGTTCAGTGTGAAGGTAAAAAGGGGAGGCCTATGTACAGCAATGATGTCTTCTGGCTGATGATGATGATAAAAGATAAATGGACAGTTTTCTCTATCAAACCTATAAACGCGTAAATATCAGTACATTTACCGATTTAAACTATTTTTTTCAATAAACATATTATATTTATTTAAATTCTTCATCAAAGCTATTGGTTTCAACGATATAAACATCAGTCATCTACCGTTGAAATTAAAGAGACGCGACGTATTCACGTTCGCTAGATCTACACGGCTTTACAAGTAAATCTGCAGTAGTTTTACAATAACTTTAGATCTTTCAGTCAACCGCGACATCCCATACATCTCGCTGCCGGAACGAAGACGCCTTGCCTCGGAACACTCGAACACAATGAGACGGAAGAGACACGAGTCTTCATGGAACATCAATATGGATTATACATGCTTTGTGCATAGTGTTAGCAATCTTAACGTGGAGCCGGGGAGAGTAGTCGAGGTGAGTACCTAGCTATAGCTATGTAGTACCCGGCGGTAAGTAAAGCCCGTTGTAAAACGATAAGCAGTGGCCTTAGTACGAGCACTTGCGTAAAAGTTATCGTTACGTAAATGATAGTAAAATGTATGAAAAATTTAACAGCGCTTCTATCGGACGTGAATGAAAACTGAAGGCCATAGTAGCGTGCGCAAACACTTGCGCTGGCGTTCAAACGTAAATAGCCACTCGTGTGGTGACGCGTACAACTCGTGTGCGAGTACGTACTCGGGTGTTGCGCATGCGCAGTAGGCGTCGCGCGAAACGGGCGGGGTGCGGAAAGTGTAGCGCAGCTTGCGCAAAATAGAGCGAGAGCTACTGAGCACTTCCACTGCTACTTGCACTAAACAAAAAGTGTTGTAGCTCGTTGCAGACTATGCGTAGTAATTACTTGCGCAAGTACTTGCGCGCATGGTCAGCAACGGGCTTTATGCACATCGAGCTAAAGAGGGATATAATCGGCTAGTGTCGGCTTACTAGAGCGTCGTCTCTGTCGCACGTTCAAAACCGTCACATAATGTACTGAGTGACAGAGGCGACGCTCTACAAACTATCGACGCTTCGACACTAGCCGATTATCTCCCTCTTTAGCTCGATGTGCATAACTTACAGCCGGGTACTGTACAGTCCGTTACTTTTCAAATGTCCAACCATGTAAACAAATACGGTGGAAAGGCAACCAATAATAATTACTAGCAAAGAAAATCAGAGCTATCATTGGTCGTAAAACGACATGTTTGCTTACCGCTACACTTTGAAATGCGCTGCTGGAATGGGTGTTCCTCGATAGTTACAATGTGGGTGTCTTCAAGTCGCGATTGGATCAATGTTGGCAAACGTGCTCCATCGTAGACCGCATCATCGCATAACAACAGGCGGCTGTGGCCACGTGCTTCACGTGAGGTGGCGGTCAAGCGCAAGCGCATTACTACGTTTTTTTGTAATCAGATTTAAACAAGAAAACATAGTTGGACACTTCAAGAAAATATCGGCGGGAACTTGAAATACTACTTCACTTCTATAATATAGTAGTATAAGTAGTTATTCACAATACACAGAATAGAGAAAAGTTCCAAGAGTGATTTCGTTAAAATCTTCACACAAACTTACTTGCGAACAAAATCCCAAAAGTTGCATTTTTTTAATAGTCATATCACTCGTAAAGCAAGAAGTTGTTAAAATCATTCAAATTTGCTTTCTATCAATAGAAAATCTGTCATTTTGTTGTCATGCGAAGTATTTACATGTTCTTTGCTTTGTTGACAATTACACAGACTACAAATAATTGACGTTCCATTTCACGTAGCGGAAGTTACCGGTTATGGTACCCAGAACCTAGATCTGAGTTTCTGAATGAAATGGATAATTTTTTGTGTTCTGTATAAAATGGCAACCCAGAATTCGATTAGTAAAAAACACGCAAAAATTGGATCGCATTTGAAGTCATCTGAGATTATTTGCGTATGCGAATACGAAAAGTCCTACGAGCCATTCAAAAATTAAGCCTAAAGCAACTAGGGCTAACAGAAGCTTTTTTTCAGGTTGTATGTCAAGTGGGTATCTTCCACGGCGGAAAGTCCCTCTGCGAGTCACAGAAGACCCGCGTGGCCATCGTATCCAGCGTCGGAGTCGCGGAATGGGAGCAAGAATTAACATTCCCGATCAAAGTCTTCAATCTGCCTCGAATGGCTAGGCTCTGTTTCGGAATCTATGAGCTGAGCAAACCTAAGGGCAAGCGGAGTAAAAAAGATGCTAATAAGGTATGATTTTTAACCACCGACGCAAACGCAAAGAGTGTTGTTAATCTTTTATAACGTGTATATCTATGTGTCTGTCTGGTATCGCTGCTCCTAAACGGCTGAACTGATTTTGATTGACTTTTTCTTTTGTTAACTGTCACGGTTGTAACTGTATCTGGGACATTATTGCACACACGGTCATCCGACCCCAAACTAAGCAAAGCTTGTAATATGGCTGCCAGAGACTGATATAAATACATACAATGAGCCACTGTGGAGATGGTTGGTTCCGCTATCGCACGGGAACTAACAGTTCTTCCGGGATAAAAAATAGCCCCCGGCTCAGGCCCGATATTCCGGCCCTTGAATATACCCATGCAAAAAATCAGGTCGATCCGGTTCCTTTTTTTTCCGCCATACTTTTGATTAGAGGCATCACAGATACGTTGCCGGCCCTTAAAGACTCTTATTAACAGCCTTTTTGAGAAACCCCATGTTATAGTTACTCGGAAATTATGCAGGAGGGGGGAGCTCATTCCACAAACTGCAGGTCTGAGGCAAAAAAGATCGCGTAAAAGCGTAAAACGCACAGTCTGGGAATTCACCCATCTATGATACCCGTTGTTATGTTGCTGCGTTAAAGAGGAACAAACAAAGACTCTTTTGGATATTTTTTTTCTTCTTTCAAACATTATTTTATTAATTTCCAGGAGGTAATAAACAAGCTCGCGTGGGCAAACACACAAATATTCGATTACAAGGAGCAGCTCCGAACGGACGGCATGACGCTATCTATGTGGACACATGTCGCGGACGACACTCAGGGTGACGACTTACTACTGCACCCGCTGGGAACAGTCGTCTCCAACCCTAGTCCTGACTCCTGTGCCGTGCTGCAAGTGCGGTTCTGCAAGTAAGTTGACACTTCACCGAAAAACGCTCGGACGACTATGTGGATAGTGGACACATGTACCTGACAACACATTTAATGAAACAAGCTATATTTTTGCTCATTGAAAAGGGAAATTCTACAACTTTGTCATTGGAAACAGTGCCTTTTTACGTTTTTAAGCTCAGAGGGTTTTTAAACCAACTTCTAAAAAGGAGGAGGTTATCAATTCGACTATAGGTATATATATATTAATTATTTTTTATGTTTGTTACCTCAGAACTTTCGACTGGGTGAACCGATATTACTGATTCTCTTTTTATTTGAAAGCTGGTGCTTCCCGTTTGGTCCCGTTTCAATTTGTTCCAATTCTACAATGTATATTTTTTTTTACAATGTAACAATTAAGTTATTTTCACACAAAAATTATTATAAGAGACACTGCAAAATGTTCTAAACGTCAGAAACAAAAAATACACGCGAAAAAATCCATTAAAAGTGTTTAATTTACTATACAAATATACTTTTCTAGTTTTAATGGTTCCAGTAACAGTGATTATTACTACCGTTATTATTCCAGTTACGACTGCCAAGTACCAATAATGTTCCCCCCACAAGATGTCGTAAAAGCGTACTCAGAGAACGTTGAGATGGTATCGCCCAACGTAATGGATAGGCTCAGCCGAGACTTCGAGAGGCTTCGGACGACCGCTGAGAAGGACCCCATGTATGAGATGCACGAACAAGAGAAGAAGGACATTTGGGCTGCGAGGTAAGTTGGAACAGTAGTCTTTCATCATTTGCAGGGTTGTAACTTTACTTAATAGGTGGGTCCACAGGATATAATGTATTCTAACAAATAACTAATTTGATTGATTGATTGTGTATGCTTGAATTTAGCTGCTCACTTGTTAATTATCATTCCCGAGTTGAAAAGGTGTCGCCACTTAACGGTGTGTTCCGCCAACTTCACTTGTGACACCTTCACGTCGTTACTTAACATACGGTATGCTATGGTCAAAAGCTTAGCCAGTCATCCATAAAAAAATCAGGAACTGTTGAATTTTATCACACTGATGTTAAAAGTGCAAAAGTTTTTGTGTGTGTCCGAAATAAACTCCGTAAGAGCGGAATGGATTTAAATTAAATTTGGTATGGATGTAGCTTACGCCCTGAATCACATAGTAATCCATGGTTCCTGTAAGATAGCTGGTGAAACCCGGGACACTTTTTTACATAAAAAGAGTGGCAAACAAGCAGGCGGTCCATCTGATGGTAGGCAGAAATAGTCGCCTATCGACACCTGCAACGTAAGCGGTGTCGATGGTGCTTTGCCTGCGCAGTGAGTTGGTTATAAACACCCTTTTTGAAATGCTGTTTAAAACTGGTATTCAGGAAAAGGCCCAATGGCCTATGAAATGGCCCTACAATTATGAATATAAATTGGGAATAGACAACTTTGACTGAGAGGCAATTATTTTATGAAAGTTGCTTTGAAATTGCGACGACAGGCGATCGCCTATTAGTAGGCCTTAGAACCGTTCATTGGAACATGAATAGTCACTTGTATAAAATGGGAGCTATTGACAGTCCATTGTGTCGTGACTGCGTGAAGAACAAGACTGTAGAGCACGTGGCACCGTGAAGCCACAGAAGAAACTACTTGCTACCGGATTGCATGAGACAGCATCATCACCGTCATCCACGTCATCACAACAGCTAGACTGCTTCACCACTATCATCTACACCTCCATTTATGCCACTGGAGCAACTGTGCCAGCGCCCCGAAACCTCGCTTGGGTATTTCAAGGAGCTGGGTTGTAAATTCTGGCGGGGTGAAATGCATAATTAAACTAGCGGGATGTCAGTTCAGGATTCATCGCCCATTACGCGAATAAGAATAATAAGAAATTGCTCTGTAGACTATAGCCAACTGATGGGGAAGAAATGGTCTTGAGTGGAGACCACGAACCGGAAGACGCAGCGTAGGCAGGTCTCCCACTAGATGGACCGACGACAGTCGACAGTTGTGAGAGTTGCGGTCAATCAGGGGATGCAGATGGCAGGATGTCGTTCAGTGTGGAGGTTAAAGGGGGAGGCCTATGTTCAGCAGTGGACGTCTTCTGATGATAATGAGACTATAGCCGCTCCATCAGTTTCGTCTTTAAACAATCTTTTAATCCGTTGCTTTTTTCCACAGAGAGCGTTTCAAGCAAGAAGCGCCTGAGCTATTACCCAAATTGCTCTCTTGCGTGGAATGGGGCGATCGCGCAGAAGTTTCTAGCGTGTCGCGAATGTTGCCCACCTGGCCAGAGTTTGACCGTGTGGAGCCCGCTTTAGAGCTATTGGACTATGCGTACGCAGATGCTGCCGTGAGAAGTTTCGCTGTCAAGTGTCTTGCGAACATCAGGTAAGTCTTCTGACGTTATATTTGCTAATGGTGAGTCTATAAAAAAAAAATATATATCACAGACCTTTTTTAGGATAGACCGCATAAGTTCAGTAACTTTGCGTGTCTGTGGCTTTTCTTAAGTTGGATCAATGCTCCAACTAGCATCCAGCATAATTCAGTTCGATCTCCGTCTTCTTGGCAGTAGCAAGTCAGACGTCAATACAAAAATTACAGATTGCGCAAACTATTTCAAAGCAGTTGCCCATGCGAATGGAGATATACTAGTACCTAATATGACGAAACCATCTCAAATTCAGTTTTGGTCCCATAGTAAAAGTTGTTGATACTGATGGGTACCATTGTCCCCTTCCGGCTTAGTACACCATTTCCGCGTAACCTATGATGATGCTCGTACACGGTAATGAAATAGTTATTTGCCCGGTATTGATTACGAAAAGCCCGCTTTGTCACGCCCTGCGATATTTTTTTTATCGGAATAATTCCGCGTTTGGTCACCAACTCGCCTGTTGGTGAGCGACGATGTGGTCGAAGATGAAGCAGACTAAGAAGATAACTATTCACTCTTGCCTTGAAAAGGTCCAGATTATATCTCTCAGGAAATAAGGAAGCTGGCAGATTGTTCCAATCCTTGGCCGTACGAATTAGAAACTTAGAATCGAAACGTTTGGCACGTATCCAAGGAAAGTCCACAATGTATGGGTGGTAAGGGGCCGTTGGTGGTGGTATTGCGTCTGTTATGATAATGTTCAATGATTAATTTTTCAGTGACAGCGACCTTCTGCTATACCTACTGCAGCTGGTCCAGACCCTGAAACACGAGTCATACCTGATGTGCGATCTCGCCATATTCCTCTTGCAGAGGGCCTTCAAGAACATGACCATCGGACATTACCTTTTCTGGCATTTGAGGTATGTGACCATCCTTTTGTGTACATGTTTTGTAGTGGTAGGGCCTATTTGCAGAGTCTGTCATATATTTTTATGCCATAGGTAGCAAACGAGCTAAGGGCCGTACGAATTAGAAACTTAGAATCGAAACGTTTGGTACGTATCCAAGGAAAGTCCAGAATGTATGGGTGGTAAGGGGCCGTTTGATGGTAAGCGGTCATTGTAACCTATGGATACATTAGTAAGACCAACACACAGATACGTTGCTGACCTTTGAAGACTATTAACAGCGCTTTTGATGAACCTCATATTATAGTTACTCGGGAATGCCGTCTGGGGATGTACTATACCTTTGCCAGTTATTCAACCGCCAAGCAGTAGTGTGCATACATTACTGTGGTCCGGATTGAAGGGCAGTGTTTCCAGTGAATTTTCTTGGCATAAAGTGATTTAACAGCGAATACAAGTATCTTAGAGTTTCGATCGCAATGTATTGTCGCAGGGTTTTAACTGAACTGTAGCACTGAACTGTTACGGGCAAGCGTGACGCTTACCATCAGCGACTTGCTCGTCTCTTAATTCAGTTGCAACAAAACATTACATTCTGGTATTTCACGTGCAGCCCAACGGGAATCAAATATACATACACAAATACTTTATTTTGGACATAAAATGTTTAATAAAAAATAAAATAAACCACTGGTCTAGATATCTGGATGCACTTACAAAAACGGTGGCGGCTAGTGCGATGATAAAACCGCGACGCCGCCACTAGATCGAATAGTTCTTCAGAACACTCCCCATTGTAAATCCGATAAAAGATACAGAGAGAACCAACCTCTCTGCGCATGTTGAGAGGCTCTAGGTGTTCGGTGAGCTTGGGATCATCGACAACTCTTACAGCTCTACGCTTCAATGCATCAAGAGGCTCAAGTTGATACTTGGGTGCTCTCGGAAACACCGCGGAAGGTAGCTCATTCCACATTTTGCAGGTGTGGGGCAAGAAAGATCGCGTGAATCGAACGGTGTGCGATTTCCACTGGTCTATGATATGTGGATGTACTTTCAGGCGGTGACGGCAATTGTGTATGTGCATTGATAAGTAAATGTTTAGGTCAGAGATGCACGTGCCTGCGGTCGGCGTGCGGTTCGGGCTGATTCTGGAAGCGTACTGCCGCGGAGCTCAAGATCATATACAGACTCTCAGCCGACAGATCACATGCGTCGACAAGCTCATATGTACGTATAGTACACCTTTACTATTATAATAATAGTTTAGTTCCTGTCCAGATTTACATCCATAACTTAAATAAAACCGGTCAAGTGCGAGTTGGACTCGCGCTCGAAGGGTTCCGTACCATTATCTTTAAAAACGGCAAAAAAAATCACGTTTGTTGTATGGGAGCCCCCCTTAAATATTTGTTTTATTCTGTTTTTTAGTATTTGTTGTTATAGCGGCAACAGAAATACATAGTCTGTGAAAATTGCAACTGTGTAACTATCACGGTTCATGATATACAGCCTGGTGACAAACGGACAGACAGACAGACATACATACAGACAGATGGACAGCGGAGTCTTAGTAATAGGGTCCCGTTTAACCCTTTGGGTACGGAACCCTAAAAAAAGCCTATTTCACACAATACCATCAGATTGATGAGACCAAATTGAATCGAGCAGAATCTAAAAAAAATTGTTTAGCACAGGGGCAAAACATGGATTTGAGCTGACAACATATCGACTCTTTAACTTATCTAATTGTTATTCCCACAGGGGTGAGCAAAAACATACGCAAAAAGAAAGAAATATCGAAAGCGCGCGCCGCCTTGCTAGAATACTTGCAAGAGCAGCATTGTGTGGACACCCTGTGCGATTTCGTCTCGCCACTCAACCCTAGCTTCAAATGTAAAAAAATCAAGTAAGTTTTCATGTTTTACTACCAATTTATTAGATTTAATATCCAAATATAAACTTTTGCCCTCGCACATTTCGTAACACTTCGGAACTGCATTACTCCATGCCCAGGCCTGGCACACTCCGCACTTTAGGTATAAAGCAACAAGTAGTCGTCTTGACCAACATGTGGCGCCCGCTGCCGCGCAATAGACAGAGATAACGCGACAAGAGTTACGCGACAGAGAGGCAACTACTAGGTTAATTAGCTGTAGGTAGTTAGCGCTCGTACGTCCTGAATTGCACTTTATTGTGTAGTAGCAAGAGTCGCTACTTATTTAAATGATTTTGCGGAGTGAATCTTCTGTATTTGTTCTTATATGTAATCTGTGACCATGTGTTATTGAAGAAAACATTGTTTAGGAAATGAAACTAATCCCATTTGCGATAATCGGAAACAGGCCCACAGAGTGCCGCGTAATGGACAGTAAAATGCGGCCACTGCTGTTAGACTTTGAAAACGTCGACCCCACCGGCGGAGACATCCGCATCATACTGAAGAGAGGCGACGATCTGCGGCAAGACATGTTTACTCTACAGATGCTGCGAATCATGGACAGACTGTGGAAGAGCGAGGGATGTGACTTCAGGTGAATATTATACATTTTACATCATTTTTTTATCCAATTTTTTTACAAACTTCTGCGACCTTTCTGCGCTACTCGAATATGCGCCCACAAAGTTGTATGGAATTTTGATGATAGATAGAAACTCTTTATTGTGTACACCAGAAATAAAAATAACAAACAGATCGACAACACTCTAGCGCCACAAGTGGCGGCCTGCCCATTGCCACTTTAACCTGCAAATTTTAATAGCTATGTCGGTGACTGTTCTTTGGCGAATATCCAGTGGGAACATGAAAGGCTGACAATGGTGGTGATGATGACAGATAGATTGGTTGGTCTGACAGGGCGGTACATATATGTTGGGAGGGCCCAATCCAAAATTTTGGCATATTTATAATTCTAGATATACTTTGTTTTTAACGTAAGTAATAATTCAAATATATATTCCCAGATTGACGCCATACAACTGCATTTACATGGGATACACTGTCGGCATGATCGAGGTGGTAGAAAAGGCCGAGACAGTCGCAAACATACAGAAACAAAGCGCGATTTTCAATGCCGCCTCTACGCTGCAGAGGGCTACTTTGCTACGTGAGTAGAGTACTTACACTTTACTTTTATAGCCTCATTCAGTAATATCTGATAAACTTATTTTAGCTAAAATGTGTCTTAGTTCTCGTGACACTTTTTATCCGAGGAAACTTGATAAAATTAATCTTCTATCTATGCATATAATAAAAACGTAGAGATAAAAAAAAACTGTAATTACCAGATATAAAAAGAATAATTATACAGGGCGTCTTAAAATAAGCAGCTGTACACGTTAAGACAGTTTTTAGAATTTTTGTCTGTTTGTTTGTTTGTCCACGCGCATCTCCTAAACCACTGGATGGATTTAAATGCGGGTGCGGTTATCACGAATATGCTTAGCTATGACCAGATTGAAGTATAATAGGCTATGTTATTTTGCGCAAGATGATTAAGGGAGCGGGATTTGCACATGCGATTTAAGGGAGGAAAAAGGGTTGAAGTTTATATAAAAATCTACGCGTACGAAGTCGCGGGGAACAGCACTAGTTTTCTAATAAAAGCAGGACGGTGCAGGTGTTTTTATCACCTCCACTTAGAAGCCGTATCAATACGTATTATGATTGAAATAATGGGATTGATCAAAATTTCTAATATATTTTAGAACTTTTAAGGGATCCTTGTAGTACGGAACCCAAAAAATGATAGTACTGACTGACTGAAGTGAATTTAATGTCGCAGGTTCTGGAATAACCCACCCTAGCCACCGTAGCGGCTACCTGTTTTAAGCGATTCTGTTTAGGTGATTGCGAAAAGTTACGCGATTCCAAACCGTATCTCGGCGCGTTAAGGTTCACGTTCGCGTAATTTTCCGCCCTGCGCTGTTTCAGCACTGTTTCGAGCCTGCGTTAAGACCCGTGGTGGTACCCGTAAGGCCCGTGGCCAACTATCTTCAAAAAGATGTGTGTAAAATCTTTTCGAGTACTTTAGTTTTTTTGGCCTTTCTGTTCTGACCTGACAGAAACAAAATAGCGAAATAATCAATCGTTAAGTGCTAGTGAAAGAAATAGTTGTGGATACAATTTTATTGATTTATTGACCAATGATACTTATTATATAGGACGTAATTTTGGTGAAATAATGAAATTGACATGGTACTCACTATTATTTCTGACATTAGTTAATTAAGGATACATTTTGACATTTTATAATAATTCAACATTGAAATTTTAATCTTATTTAGTTCCAGAAAGTCTATTTCTCTACATAACAATAATATTGATTTTATTGAATTGCGTAATATTTTAATTTAATGCATTGTTTTAAAATGAGTTGCCCAGTGTAACAAATGTTATAAGACACTGTTTTAAACTATCACGGTTGTTCACTAAAGTTATATCATTATTATTTGTCTTCCCGTGAACATGGTGCATGTAACTGCGCCGATATATCGGGAGCTCGTTCCACAACCTTACCACAGTAAATATCCCGTAAATAATCATATAACTTTAAATGTTATAAGGTTAATAAATAATTCTATGATTCTACTTCATCCAGAATGGGTCCGGAAGCAGACAGACAACAATGATTCATCTTTCAACCGCTCCGTCGACGAATTTACAATGAGTTGCGCTGGATACTGCGTGGCCACATACGTGCTGGGCATCGCTGACCGGCATCCAGACAACATCATGGTGAAGGAGAGCGGACAGGTATACTGCACACTACTAAAGTATAAATACTATTATTATGTAAAGTAAGGAGACAACCCTGTACGATAACAGCATAGATAGTAGTTGAGGTAAACACATTAAAACGCTAAACAGAGCCAAATAGACTTTAAAAAAAAAAACTGTACACATATTGTTTTTTTTTTTATTATACTGGGTGACGAGACGAGCGAAGTCGCTCGCCTGATAGCTCTTCACGCTTGCCCATAACAGCTCAACGCCGCTCAGATTTTTGAACTTCAACAGTTGAAAACCCTGGATGGCAATGCACTGCGCTCGTCACCCCGAGATATAAGATGTCAAATCTATGTGTGCCCTGTAATTTCGCTGGAAACATTGCCCTTCAATCCGGAACACAGTAGTGTTTGCACACTACTGCTTGGCGGTTGAATAACTAGCCAAAGGTGTGGGACTTCCCCAGGCGGACCCCTGCAAAAGAGTCCTACCACTGCAAAACATGTTCTTAGCATGCATGTTCTTAGAACCGTCAGCTTTTACAAGACTTAATTCTTAGTTGGTAAATTTCTAAGCGAATGTCATCATCACAAGCATTCATAACATTAAATACTTTATTTGGTAATCTACATTCTGACATCACATATATATGTGTATTTTTAACCAAATTTATACAGCTTTTGACAGGTTTATGCATAGGTACTCTTATACTACGCATTACTCTGATAATATATATTAAGATGCGCCACATATTATATCACTACGCTCGATATCGTCGACCGATAAATGGTATGCTAACCAGAAATGGGATATTCATTGCTATATTTTTTTTCACTGTCGAACCAATCCAGAAATCATGAAAAAATTAACTGTTCCATATATTTTATTGACTATGAAAGTTGTATTTTAAACTATTTCAGTTGTAAAATTTGTCTAATAGCCGTAGCAGACTTATCGAACATGGCTGACGAACCGCCGTCTGACCAACGGGAGAGAAAGAGTGAGAACATTATTTTCCTCTCTTTTTCTCTCGTTAGTTGAAGTGGTTGACGTCAGCCATGCTGTCCCGTCTGTTATAATAATATATAATAATAATCATTTATTTCAAGTAACATAGACTCATACAAATCACCAAATAATAATAGAAAAGAATAATAGAAGCTAGTCACATTACATTAATAATAATAATTACAATTGAAATTTAAAATAATTAAACTAAAAATGTCAACATTATGCATATGTTATGGGTATAAGATAATGAATATAGTCGATCCCCATTCGAGTAAGTGAAAAAAGTTACAGTGTAAAATAAAAATCCCACTTCTGACTAAAATATACTACCACTGAAATGATTAATTTATCGACAGTTGTATGATTATTATTAATGGGATATTTACTGTGATATTAGGGTTGGGGATGGAATAATAATCATATAACTGTAATAAACAACCGTGATTGTTTAAAACAGTGTTTGTACATAGAATCTTATTTTGTCCGCAGCTATTCCACATAGACTTCGGCCACTTCCTAGGCCACTTCAAGCAGAAGTACGGGTTCAAACGAGAGCGCGTGCCCTTTGTATTGACGCACGACTTTATTCACGTCATCAATAAAGGACAGAGGGGGTCGGGAGACAACGAGCCCATACACTTTACCATATTCAAGGAGCACTGTGAAAAGGTATTGGGAATATTTTATGTAATTAACTAGCAGTGCCTCGGCGTTTCACCCGGTATCATACAGGAACCGTTTATCTTTCCATGAGCAATAAATTATTGAGTGTTGAAGAATATAGAAGAGCGATGGTGGCCGAGCGGTAGCATGTGCGTGTGCGCATTACAATCTGACAGCACCCGGTTCGATCTTTGGCCTTGCACGAATTACTTATTTGGTATCTGAGTACATATGCAGTTTTGGTGCTATAGATAAAAAACAGTCAAGGAAAAACATCGTGAGGAAACCGGTATTTCAAAAAACCTCAAAAACTCGAAAGACTTATAGGACATTCACCAACATGCACTGAGCCAGCATGAAGGTTTAGGGCCCATCTTCTCTCTCTCTCTCTCGCTCTCTCTCTCTCTCTCTCTCTCTGAGAGAAGGCCTGAGTCACAGCAGTAGGAATATGATAGCCTGAAATGATGATGAAGAAGGCTGACAGGAAAGCGACCGTAGAGCCTAAAGCAATCAGGGCGTTTACCCGGATCGTTATGCAGGTTCAAATTCATGCACGTCACGGTGTTTGTCGTCTCACTCCTCCGAAACAGTTCGACCGATTTTTATGATTTTTTTTTAAATGTTATATTTGGTAGGTATGAGCATAGGTTGTAAAGTATTTTTAATCATCATCATAACAACTTTTCTTCACCACGCGGGTGAAACCGCGGTGCGCAGCTAGTTTCAATATAAAATGATTTTCTTATGATGTTCCTGTAGGCGTTCAAGATACTCCGTAAGCACGGACACCTGATCCTGTCTCTGTTCTCCATGATGATATCGACGGGGCTGCCCGAGCTCAGCTCAGAAAAGGACCTGCAGTACTTGAGGGACACTCTTGTGAGTATTAACACAACACACAAAACAGTAAAAAAATAAACATAAAAATAAATATCTGGGACATTATTGCACACATGGTCATCTGACCCCAAACTAAGCAAAGCTTGTAATATGGCTGCCAGAAACTGATATACATATACATATATATTTTTAAATACATACTTAAATAGATATTAACACCCAGACATAGAACAAACACAAATGTTCATCACACAAATGTTTGTCCTAGATGGGAATCGAACCCACACCCCCAAGCGCAGGAAGTAGGTTCACTACCAACTGAGCCACCGGCACATGTTTTTATTTATTATGGAAACTGACATGGTTTTCACTAATTTTATTTATATTATACGAGAATTACTCACGTAAGCGAGACGCAGCCGGGCGCGCGCATTCACCTTGATAAAGATCGGCGAATGCGGTTGAAACTATAGTCGGAGTAACCGGCCTAATCTTACGTGAGCAATTCCCGTGTAATATTAATAAAATGTTTTTTTTTTTTAATATAATAATGTTTCCAGCGAAATTACAGGGCAAACAGAGATTTGACATCTTATATCTCGGGGTGACGGGCGCAGTGCATTGCCATCCAGGATTTTGAACTGTTGAAGTTCAAAAATCTGAGTGGCATTGAGCTGTTATGGGCAAGCGTGAAGAGCCATCAGGCGAGCGACTTCGCTCGTCTCGTCACCAAATATCATTAAAAATATTTTTATTAGAATTTGGCTCGCATTTTTGGCTCTACGATGGAGTACACTTGCCTAGACGGAACCGATTCACTCGTGATTTGAAGACACCCAGATTGTAACTACAGAGGAACACCCATTCAGGTAGCGCATTCCACAGACTAGCAGTTCGCATACATGTGCAGAAGGCCGGCTTCGGCTGATCTTGATTTCGTTAACCTATGCGCAACCGTGCCGTTAGGGCAAAGCAACTACATTGTTCTGTGAAAAATTACATTTTGGAGTTTCAATTAAAAACAATTTATTATGTATATATTATGTATGTATATAAGGTTGCCTGGAAGAGATCGCTTATAGCGATAAGGCCGCCAATTGTTTCACTAGTTTTTTAAGTTGTTTTTATGTACGTGTATAATTTTTGGTGTGAACAATAAAGAGTTTTCTATCTATCTATCTATCTATCACATCACACATCATCAGCCAATTAACGTCCACTGTTGGACAAGGCCCCCCTCATAGAGAGGGGTGTTGCCATAATCCCCACGCTTGCCAGGCGGCTTGGGGATTGCAGTACGTTCACCGTGTACTATTAGGACGCTGCTACCCATCCTCCGGTGGTTCTGGTCGCAGTTTTAGGACATACCAGGGTCCATATAAGGGTGTATATATGTTACTTTATAATTATCAGTGTATAAAAAACCGACTTCATAAAAATGACAGAACTAGACCAAATTGAAATGGGATCACACGGGAAGCACCAACTTTCAAATAAAAATTGAATCATCAAAATCGGTTCACCCAGTTGAAAGTTCTGAGGTAACAAACATGAAAAAAAACCAGTTGAATTAAGAACCTCCTCCTTTTTGCAAGTCGGTTAAAACACATATTTTTCTAATGAAAAGGGTAACCAAATAAAAGTCTGAATTGGTTATCGAAAAGTACTTTCGTCGATTGCGGCACGTCCGAAAGGCACGATTATTATATTTTAAAGTCATCGAGATACAATATCTATAGTCACAATCGTGCCAAAATAATGTCCGAACCAAAACTCGGCGCACGCTACGAATTGCGCAGACTTTTTGGTTAATTGTAAGGCAAACGCGATCCGACTACGACGCCGCGCGATGCCAGTGCTACGATACCATAGCGGACAAGCGACGTTAAACACTATGCAAATAACGTCTAAATTGGAGTAAATGTGGCATTGTGAACTATATAATTCATATTTAGGTATGTACACGCGCTCGGAAGATTTTTTGACTGTTTTCACTTAGAGATTGTGACTATATGTATTGTATCTTGTTTTTTTTCTTACCCTATATTGTCCCACTGTTGGGCAAAGGTCTCCCCCATTTCCTTCCATAAATTTGGTCGTCCGCCTCTTGCCAACCTCTCCGGAATGAGCGTCACGCCAGCGTTTCTTAGGCCTTCCTTGACTGTTTCGTCCATCAGGCACCCACTATGTAACGATCCTGGCCCATCGGTCGGGGTTCATACGCGCCACATGTCCCGCTCAATCCCATTTTAATCTGGCAGCCTTTTGGCCGACGTCGAACACACCAGTTATGGAGCGCAGTGCACTATTGCGATGTCTAAATGTTGCGCTATTATCTTGATATTTAAAGTATAATAAAATAAAGCACCCTTATTTTTATTAATTTTCCTCATTTTAATTAATTTTCAGGTACTGGACCTCTCAGAAGACAAAGCGATAGAGCACTTCCGCAAAAAATTCGAAGAGGCGATCAAGAGTTCTTGGACGACATCCTTGAACTGGGCTCTACACAATATCGACAAGAACAACTGACAGTGACCAGTCAGTAGGCGGCTGAAGCGACAGCCGTCGAAACACGTGCCACAGACACTGTGAACCTTATCCCTGTGAGGGAAGACCGGTATTGGAATGTGACGTACAGTGGACTTACGACTTGTGAATTACTAGTAGCTTCTGCCATTATAATATATTTGGGTCATAGGAATCTAATTGATGAGATCGCGGTGCTGGTCAAAAACATCTAACTGTGAATTCTACAGGGTGTTTGTAGTGGGTTAGGCAAAATTAACGGGGATGTTCGGGACCTTTTTAAAAATAATTGGGCAATAAAAATTGGTGAACTCGTATTTTTTTTTGGTATTTTTTTCACGTTTTGCTGAAATTTTACCTGCCTATTAACTGCCATAACTTTTTTGTACTTGTTTTAAATCGGATGTTTTTATTTTGATGTAGTCTCTTATTTAGTCGTTTTAATTTAACTTGCCCTGTATGTGTGTGTGAGACGTATCTTAGAACAGTTAATCCTCAACCAATTGAGTTGAAATTTGGCATACACGTTTAGTTTGGATGGCAATGCATGATTAGTTAAGTGACGTCTTTCTAAATCTAATATGGCGGACTCTCAAAGATGGCGGACCAGTAATTTTTTTTGTGCACCACCATGATATGGTTATCAAATGGAAGAGTTTGCTGAGAAGAATACGAAAAATAAAATGACGTTACACTAAATTCATTTTTTTTATTTTAAATATATATATATATAACATGGTGGACGCCCCAAGATGGCAGACAACATTTTCTTATCTACCATCATATGGGTCTCGAATGAAAGGGTTTCCTGAGAAAAATACGAAAAAGAGTTTTTTTTGATGTTTTTTTTTATTTATAATTAAATTTTAGACTAATATGTTAAAATGTAACCCGTCTTCACCTATTTTAAAACGTTTGGTGTAGGGATCACGATATTGCGTTCTATTAGATGGTTTTTTTGCCAGCGCCTCCTTTCCTCATCAATTATCATTCCAAAGAAGTCTCATGATAGCTACGCATGTGGAAAAGTGAACAAAAATTACATATTTGTAATTTTAGCTTATTGCAGATTTTTATTTAATCAAAAGACTATAAAAGTTATTAAGAAAGTATAGTTTTCTTTTATTTATCTTATAATAATGCAGCTATCACGCGGCTTCTCATAAATGACCCGAGTGTAGTACGACATAATTATTCTATAGTTAATTATGCCCTAAAGTTAATGGATTGTTTTATAGGTATATGCATTATATTCCACACTTTTCCTATAGCCTAATATTGTGCTAATACAGGGTGATTATCTCAAACTGCAAACCCGCGGGGTTATTACATAAGTTGCATCGCTATCATGTCATCGCACTTGCGGGCATGCTGTTAGTAAATTTGCGCGAGCGAGATAACAATAGCAAGTCTCAGCTTTCATAATGATCCCGCTGAAATGGGACGGCTGTACTTATTTTCTATTACGGAATCCATCTTTAAATGGAAAAAAATGGGTTTGTGGCTGTGTCGTGGAGATGGCCGTGTGTTTTGCGTGAATACGTGTAAATTTTACATTGCGCAAGTATGTCTCACTCAATGTTACGAATTCGTTGATTCTTTAGCTATCGAGTGGTGTAATTAGATTTTGGCCGTAGATGATAGATCAGCTGCAGCATCAAACTGTATCCCCAGATTTTGTTATCATTAGTTTTTTAAATTGCCTCCCACTATAGAAGCAAATTTAAAGGCGCATCCACGTCAATAAAATGCTGTTTCGTTTGTCGAGTGTTTTATCTATGAAACAGCTAAAAAAATTGCTATTTTTAGGTTAGTATCATAGTAAAAGTTGTGATGATGCAATAATATAAATAAATAAATATATTAAGACATTTTTGCACACGGTCATCTGACCTCAAACTAAGCAAAGCCTGTAATATGGCTGCTAGAGACTTTATACGTTAATATATTTTTAAATACATAAAATATATACTTAAATAGATATTAACACCCAGATATAGAACAAACTCAAATGTTCAGCACAGTGATGTTTGTCCTAGGTGGGAATCGAACCCACGCCCCCAAGCGCAGAAGGTAGGTTCACTACCAACTGAGCCACCGGGGCAGTCAAAATAGAATAACGCCCGGGGTTACAGTTATCAGAGAATCACCCTGTATGACTTATATGCTTTTATTATTCTATCTTATCAGGGGGATGAGGTTGTCCCAAGACTGATAGATATAAAGGAATGGAGCGACGCTAGAAAGCAGCAGTGGGCACTTTGTATTTGTTATATATTTAAAGTTATAATAAGTATACAAATGAAGTAACTTTGCGTAACTGTCGGTTGTAAAAGAGGGTAGATAGAAATCCGATTTAAATGTACCTACCGGTTTAATTAAGTAAAGCCTTCTTTTAAGTAAACTGCATGATTTGGTGAGAATAAAACAGGGCCCGATTTCTCAAACGTTAGTTTACTAATCATTTGGCCAGAATAAAAATAAGATCTTTAGTGACATTTTATTTATATTACACGGGAATTACTCACGTAAATAAGTCTTACGTGAGTAATTCCCGTGTAATATAAATAAAAGGTGGGAAAACCACGTCAGTTTCTATAATAAAATCTTTAGTGACATTGTTAGTTAAATTTAAAATCTTCGAGCGTATAACGGAAACAAGTCGATCACAATAAAAACAGACTTCAAAAATAATGAAAAACATTATAAGTGCCTATAAAATTTGAGGGTTGCCCTCGATTTCCCTGGGATCCCATCATCAGATCCTGACTTGGTGACAATGGGACCAAATTGGAAGTATACCCTACAAAACAAGTTTTTTTTTTTTTATCGGTCAACAGTTGGCGGAGAAATCGGTGAACACACAAAAAAAAAAAACAGTGGAACGTAGAACCATCCTCCTTTTTTGAAGATGGTTAATGAAAGGGTTTCAAAGCGTCGTGATGCCAAACGGACTTGAACTTTATTGCAATGCCGTATGATCTTATTTGTATTTTCGGCCAAAACAAAACCGGGTACAAATATAATATGATATTTGGTTTGCAAATGTTTTTAATATCTACACTTGAGATATACAAACGATATTAAAACATGGTTAAGGTGGTTACTTTACGCCTAAATGCCGTAATTAATATAAACTAATTTTATCTTGAAAGTACTGTGTATACAAAATAAAAATGATATTTAATTCCGACAGAACAAATTTGTATGGACATTAGGCGTTGAATTACCACCGCCTTCCAATAATTGAAATGCAATGCAAAACATATTCAATGCATATGGTTATAAATATTAAATCCCTAAAACGTAGTTTAATAGCGTTGTTCACACCAAAATGTGCTTGTTTTTGAAAAACGTTACCTGTAGCAATGTCATTAAGTTTAGATTTGTTTGAACGTAGCATTTGACCATACAATCTTTAATTTTTCCTTCGGAAATTGTCTGCAGACTCGTCAGAATTTTCTCTTAAATTAAGCCTTTTTTAATTCTGCCGTACGAAAGCTAAACAGCAGATAACTGCCGTTAAGGTCCAATGTAACTTGGCCCCTGTCTGGTTTAACGCTAAGCTAGGAAAGTAGTCTGCTTATATTGGGCCGTGATATCAGTTTGCTGTTTTTTAGCTTAGGTACGGAAGAATAATCAGTCGGTGCACATTTCATACTCGCCTCCTTAATAGAGTATTCTTGGAGTAGTTACTAGTTTGGCTTTTGTCATTTCTAATCAAGTTCAAAATTTGTAAGATCAAAAGACAAAACTTTGATAACTATTCCAAGCCAAGCGTTTATCTATAAAAAAAGGTTTGCGGATAAAAACACTCGGCCTTAGAAACACAATTAATTTAATCAATGTTTAAAATTGGCCTGTCAACTTTTCGCACGAAAATAAGACAGCAATTTTAAGCATTGATAAACAACGTTTCTTAGAAAGGCAGACTATGTCTAATCAATGATTTAATTATTAGATTTTATAAAGAAATTTGCTCTAACAAATGGCCTAAATAGATCAGTCAAAGTTTGACACTACCATTCGAAAATTTGGTCATATAGATCGTATATGCGTGCGCGATACGTTTGAAAGCGTGCGCACGAGCGTACAGGATGGTTATTTAAAGCTGACACCATCACTTGCGCTTGAGTGTCTGTGAATAGGCATGACGTCATCGAATATAAATTACAAAGCCTGACTACCAGCAACGGTAGTGCAGAATTTGATGAGCGGGAAAAGTTTGTCTGTCCATTGTGTTAATAGTTTTTTGACAGTACATACAAAGTTGACGACGTAACTTTGTAAAGCGTACAGAAAATTATATCCCATACAAATAAATACGTTCGTTTGGTAATGTTAAATCAAACGTATTTATTTGTATAGGATTTAATTTGCTAGTCGCTCTACAAACTTATGTCGTCAACTTTGTATGAGCTGTCAAAAAGCGATTAACATAATGGACAGACTTTAGTATATACGTCATTGCTAGACGTGGAATAGACAATGTGTAAAGTGTAAGCTTTAAATAATTGGCTTGAATGAGTGTTTATGTGGAGGATGTACTGAGTAGGGCGGCGGCGGCCGATTTGGCTGTGATATAGTGGCGCCCTAAGCGCTGGTAGATGAGGCACTTACTATAAACTTTTCTATAATTTCGATAAATATTTAAAAAATATTTCTAAGTTTTTATAATTTTCAATCATAATTTGTAAAAAAGGTCTTTTTATGAAGCCGATAAAAAAAAACTAGTTCCGACGTGCTCGATAGATGGCGCTATGTGCTAAGTTTGGCGTTAAAGTTTTACCAATACATGGTCTAAATCACGCCACAAGCAACGCCATCTTTTGAACAACTACGGAAAGCGGTCTCGAAAACTGCTCATTGTAAATAGGTTTTGTATATTATGCAAAAAAAAAAAATACGTAAAATTTCTTGATTTTAATATTTTCCTTTTATGTGGTTAGTTATAGGTATCAAAATTGTTTTTTTTTTCTAGATTTATTAGGTCGGCTAAAGTACGGGACTTTGACTAACACCCCTCACCAAATGTTCGAATTAATGCGATGTGATGTGCTCTGTCAATTTCTTGCCGACGGGGAACGTGAGATAGCAATTCAGCTAAGATCTGGGGACTTACGCCCAACTCCAAACGCGGGCCCGAATAGGTGCAGTTTGCTAAATAACGCGACGGCAAACCGTATCTCGGCGCGTTAAGGTTCGCGTTTGCGCGTGATTTTGCAAACTGCACCTATTCGGGCCCGCGTTTAGAGTTAGGCGTAAGGTTGGTTGATTCTGAATAAGATCGGAATCACGTGTTGAGGCAAAGCGTTCATACGGTTCTTGTAGAAAATATCTTGCGTTTAAAGTCGTGAGTTTCGTACTTTAGCTGCATTTTATCGTAAAGGTGTTCTATCAATAGGCTATCGGATAGGTTTGTTAAAAATATAATTAAATATTCTTAATATATATTTTTAAATTAAATCGACTAATACAGTTCTGAGATATAAGCGTTTAAAGTTTTCGTTCGGATTAGGAAGGGATTGTCTATCCCTTTCCCGCAGTGTCACAAGTGACGTCATTAGTAAGTATAGTGCGCTCTCTGTCTAACGAGACATTAAGGGCCTTACTCAAAAACACTACTCAAGTTGATCTATGTTTTAAAATGCTCTCTCAACTTCTCGCTGACGGCAATCGTCACACGCGAAAACGAGACGGAGCATATTTAAGCGTATGTCAACATGAGTAACGTTTTTAAGTAAGGCCCTAAAATGCTTATATCTTCTTTTAATTTGAACACATTTTGATTTTCGGTGATTGGTTTTATTTATGACCAAACTTTATAAGACAAAGAATAACCAGTCCGGTAGCCTATTCTATTGACCTGAGCATGCACTAAACGAATAGCATTATCTGCATTGAAATAAATTTTAATATTAAATAATTCTCGTAGTTTATAAAATTGAAAAAAAAACTTGCTCTAAAATCGGTAATCCTGAAGATCATAGTAAGGATAATGGTACAAACTATTTAAATTATTGCATTGTCATCGGTCCTTGATAAGCGTGCAAAAATTCAGTTTATTTCGACGTTTTGAAAAAAGTTGAAATCAAGTTCAAAGATTTACATACATACATACATACATACATACATACATACGTACATACCAAGCTAATAATTGCTTTTTATACGCTCCACTGCATAACCTCTTGTTTTTTTAAAGAGGTTCCGATTGTAATATATTTCATGTAGGAAGTTTGCTAAGACAGTAAAATACGTAAGACGAGGCAAGTATAGCCTTAATGGCTTTAGCCTGTCCAGTACTTGTTCTTTGTGTTTTGGAGGGAAAAAAAAACGTGATCCAATCGCTACAAACTTCACAGGATCACTCGCTGGGCTAATCTGAAGATTGCCTGAAAATTTCATCATAATCGGTCCAACCGCGAGTCCATAGGGAACATACATACTTATACAAATTGTCTTTTATATATACAGATTAATCCTCGATTTTAATATCAGCCCTCACTTTAAACGTCTCGACATGACTTGTTAACCAAAAAAAGAGGTGGTTATCAATTCGAGTGTTTTTTTAAATCTTTTTTACCTCAGATTTTTCGACTGGGTGAGCCGATTTTGATGACTCTTTTTTTATTTGAAATGAACGAGTTGTACGTACAATCTAATATTTGACTCTATTTTAATGCAGGCAGTGTTTAAATTTGTTTAGTATATAAGTTGATTCGAGTTTGTAAAGCGTTTAATAATAATGGTTCGGTAGGAGAACGAAATGTTGGTATAGGTCGCCGCCGCCTTCAGTCGTCCGATTACTGCATAAACCACTCAACACAACCAAACACAACAACCGAAACCAAAGATAATATAACCACTTGATTGCGCACGCGTCCTAATTATGACGCTTGTGATTGGATAAAACAAAAGTCATTCATTCAATTCGCGCCTATGATTGGCCCGCTTGAAAAAGGTCATGCTGCAAATTTAGTACCTTTTCATCACGGGGTAAAGGATGAGCTGTCAAATGGTTATATTGTCATTATTGGAATATTGTAATTATTAGGAAAATTAATGCTCTCATCTATAAACGTAGTTATAAGTAGCGACATCAATTTCATCTATTAGGATATCAATCCATGATATTTATAACTCGATTCATAAGTGACATTGTTTCTATAGATTGTAATTTATATTATAAGCTTAGCAGTATTATAACGTTGTTTAGGATCAAAATAGATTGCTTTTAAGACTGTAACATCAGGCTACCTCATGTATAAATGGTACCAGTTTTATTTGCCTTAAGTAGTCACGGTTATACAGTTTTTACGTATTTTTTGATTGACATGCGCTGGATAGCGATGAAATAAACTTTAACTTTTAGTGTATAGGGACTAATTTAGCAGTTGGAATCCGTAGCGAAAATATACACTAATATACACAGACCTATATCTAAGCATAGGTCTGTGCTGATACACGATCGATATGTTGAATACGAATATGCCTTAATACGTTAGCCGTAAGGATTGGTTTTGTTAAACACAGCTGTGAAAGGTGTAGGGAAATTGTTATTATGTCGGATTCTTTATATAACTGGGGTTTTACAAACCGATAGTATGAATTTGTAAGAAAACTGTGCTTTTTAACTTTTGTTAATAAAAGTTGAATTTACAATTATCTGTAGCGGAAAGGCAAAAATGCATACGTATGATTTTACTGCCATTTTCAGACTTTCTATGATATAACAAGAGAATACTGCCACATTTAGTATCTTGCTGAAAAAACTAAATATTTTATAGGCGCCTCCTAGTGCTAATTAATTTATTAATAATATAAAATTTACTAATAAAATGCTCCAGAGCTGCCAGGAAAATGAGTCATAATCATGTCATAATCGATGATAATACATAAATATTAAATATCTATCTGCGTCCCACGGTTACACCCGTGTGGACAATCTCTCAGGAACTGTACTTGTCCGGGATAAAAAGTATCATATATGTCACTTTCCGGCCCTCTCAACTGTCTATGCATAAAATCACGTCGATTCGTGGATGAGTGACAAAACAAACAAACAAAAAACAGCACTTATAATAATCGTAGACCTTATTGGTACCTTTATATTTTAAAAACGTAAATGCAGGCTGCATATAATTTTAATTAAAAATAACTTCGTAAATTTAGAGTTCACTCCATACTCTTCCTACCTACCTAGTGTGCAGATACTTATTTTGACATTCATAGCTGTTTCTTGGGTTGAATTAAATACCTTTATCCAGAACATAGTCAAAGTACTTTTTTAGTGTTCCGTACCAAAAGGGTAAAACGGGACCCTATTACTAAGACTCCGTCCGTCTGTCTGTCTGTCCGTCTGGCACCAGGCTGTATCTAATGGACCGTGATAGTTAGTTGAAATTTTCACAGATGATGTATTTCTGTTGCCGCTATAACAACAAATACTAAAAAACAGAATAAAATAATTATTTAAGGGAGTTCCCATGCAAAAAACGTGATTTTTTGACGTTTTTATAGATAATGGTATGGAACCCTTCGTGCGCGAGTCCGATTCGCACTTGGCCGGTTTTTTTTTTTCAAATAACTTTGACTATTAAATAATGAATTGTGTTGTCGGGGCGTGTCATTGTCACAAAGTCATGAGAGGCATTCGAGTCTTACGAACCACCTCAAAACTATCCAAGATCATTGGATTTTCTTATTAACATAACTCGTCTCTATTATTGCCAGATCAGATGTCAGCAGCTTGCTCTAAATTCTAACAGAAACAGCATTAAATTACATTCGTCGCTCAGAGCCAAAGGATTTGATATTTACTGCACACCGCAAAATCATATCGGTGGTTAGACGTGTCAGATCACAAGATAGCACGTGAGGGATCTAGTTTCAATACATCTAAAATATTAATTGGCAATTTATGAAATGCTGTTGTACGTAACAAGGTTAAATAGATAATAAACTCAAAAATAATTTAATTAAATAATTTTTTTATTATTGTAAAATAGGCTTGTGTTTGACTACCAACTCGCCTGATGTTAAGCGATGATGCAGTCTATGGAGCACGCTTGCCTAAAAGAAGCCGTAGTATTTAAACATTAAAAAAAAGGTTGAGGTAAAAAAATCTGTTATTGCCAGATAAAAAATAAAATAAAAACACAGGGCGTCTTATAATAAGCAGCTGAACACGTTAAGACAGTTTTTAAGAATTTTTGTCTGTTTGTTTGTTTGTCCACGCACATCTCCTAAATCACTGGACGGATTTAAATGCGGTTTTCACGAATATGCTTAGCTATGACCAAATGAAAGTATAGGCTATGTTGTTTTGCGCAAGGGCCAGATTAAAGGAGGGAAAAAGGGTTGAAAGTTTATATGAAAATCTACGCCTATGTAGTCGCGGGCAACAGAACTAGTTCATCGATATAAATTTGTCAATTCAGATAATAATAATTATAAATTGTATTTTAAACATATATACAACACAAAATAATATATTATAAATAATGATGTTGATTGTTAATTTATTAATTAAACATTTAAATTAAATTATTAGAATTTCACATAGGTATAATTATTAAGATTATGATTTAGAAACTAATAAATTTCACTATAAAAAACCGACTTCATCAAAACTGGACCAAGTAGGAAGCACCAGCATTCAAATAAAAAAAAACATCAAAATCGGTTCACCCAGTCAAAAGTTATGAGGTAACAAACATAAAAAAAATACAGTCGAATTGATAACCTCCTCCTTTTTGGAAGTCGGTTAAAAATAGAAAACTCCGAAGCCCGAGTGTTCAAGGTCGTGTTCCACAATTCATAATAATACTTTCCCCATTATTTCATATTCGGAAGTCACGCTGTTTTGATAGATTAAGAGTAAAATATTAGACGCTGTTAACCAGCCGTGCCAAAGCGAAACAGGCGTATATGAAATTGTAAGCACCTTGTCGCGTTCTCGGTCTACAAAGTGACAAAAAGATTTTGTCGCGGTGCGCATGTTAGCCATGCAGGCGACCATAAAAGTGTCAGGGCCCAAAAAATAACCTACATAGAGTTTTTACTTTGTGCCACATGTTTCCCGCCCAATATGAACTGGTTTAATATTTAAATCAACATTCCGTAACGCAGAACAGTGAATGCGCAAAGACTTTTTTCTAACACCCACGTGGGCCCATGTCTCTATATCGCTTGTAATATGGAACGTTCCATAAAACTTGGTATTCCGTCAATTCGCGTATCTGTAACCTGTGAAATACTAGACCAGTCTTGCGGCTTCGGTTTTGATACGGTAGAAGAAGTTATTGGGACATTCTGATGTGTTGAGGCGTAGTAAGACTAAAATACGGTCACATGACTTAACGTCTAAGCTTTGGAAGATTATGCAACAGAACTTCGTTTGCGGGAATTAGAACTGTTCTCATTAGCTAATTACAACGATGACGTCTATTAGACGTAAATTCTTGGAAATGGGTTGCAACAAAATGTGGTTAACATAGATACTTTCGTACGAGAGTTTTACCCAAGTCCACAGCAGCACGTAGGCCTCCGCCAGACCCACTCCTAATAGGACTACTTAAATTTATATCAACCAAAAATAAACGTATAGTTCACATAATAAAATATAAAAAAACCGATAAAATATATATCAACCAATTTTAAGACAGTCTGCATTTACGTTTTTAAAATCAAAAGTTGCTTTACAAAATTGTATACATGCTCAATAAAATTATTACACTGCCAATAATATAAAAAAATAGACTGATCGCGTACGCAACTTAGCTGACATACAGGGTTACGCATATATACTGTACTGAGCCGAAAGGAGGTCTCTGTACTCATCATTAAGAACAACTTTTACTATGGGATCAACACTGAAATCGCAAAAAACAATTGTTCCATACATTTTGTAGAGCGTCAATGACCGTTTTCTATGGAATAGCTGTTTTTTTTGCGATTTCAGTTTTGGTCCTATAATAAATGTTCTTAAAGATGAGTACAATGATCTCCTTTCAGCTTAGTACAGGCAAGGATGATTTTAACTTCGTTCTTGGTACAGGGTATATGTATGCGTTGCCCTGTATAGGATATCTACCTCAAAAGCCTTTAAAGCAGTTTTAAAACCCTTAGTTAAAAATAATAGAACAAAACTTAATCTTATTTTGAAAGTTTTGTACCCTTAAAAATTAATCGTATAATGTATAATTTTACGTTGGTAATACAAACAAAAATCCTAATTCCAGTTAAAAACCTTTTTAGCCCGCCAAAGTTACTTGTGCTAAATATTCAGAAATCGTAAGTAACAATAAACTGCAGATTCTAGAGCAAGGCATACGTTCTGTGCCAGTCACTCCCATCTCAAACACAATGACAGCAACAGAGACAAATAAAATGTTGCCCGAAAAAGGTTCGCTCTGCATTTTAGAACATGACTTAGAGATAAATTAAGTGCCTAGGGCCTTACTTAAAAACGTTACTCAAGTTGATATATGTTTTAAAATGCTTTCTCAACTTCTCGCTGATGGCAATCGTCACACGCGAAAACGAGACGGAGCATATTTAAGCGTATGTCAACTTAAGTAACGTTTTTAAGTAAGGCCCCTATAGACTAATATTACTTCTTATTTTACGGGGTATTTTCCATCGGCCGTTAATGCAACCACGATATACGGTAAAACAAACTGCCACATAAGTTTATACATAAATGAAAAACACTTGTGGTTTCTACATTTCTTTTAATGAAATGGTTTTGAATACATCCCATAACGTGAAAGACAGAATAATCTACAATAATATTTGAGTACATATGTGACCCACCATTGTAAATAATTAAAATGTTGACGCCCAAATATTATTTCGATATCGACTTAAAACAAATTATCGGTGTTATATATTTTATTAGAAAGGAAGAAAGTTAATTTATTCAACACGCCATTGCACACGTTATATTGATTAGTTTGAGTAATGTATCGATTTGAAATCGAAATGTCGACGCCTGGACGCACAACTTTACTTAGTGTCCATCAATTATTTCGGCGCAACCATAAAGTATATCACCAAATAATATAAATATCAAACTAAAATGAGAGTTGAAGATTGTGAAATAGTTTTTAAGTATGTGTTTATCATTCATAATTCATTAAATTACGATAGCTTCAATTGGCTATCTGTAATTCGTACAGGGTGTAAAGAAAATGTTATGAAACAATTCAGTTATCTAATTAGATTTTGAATGTTTATGTATATTGCTTTAAAATATTTGTTCAAAAGTTGATCATGAAACTATGGAATTGTTTTGTTTCATAAATGTTGCTCTTGCACTCTGGGGTTTTGCTAATTGACCGAGTCGCGGAGTCCAAAAGCATTAAAATGTGAACCATTGGCTTATTCCCAACGTTCGCACTGACGTCCCCATCAGTGGGGTCGTATTGGTGGGACGTTGAGAATTTAAATTACCAACGTCCTTGCTACCTTCTTAGCAGCAGGCACGTTTTGTGATGCGTAGAGATGGATTTTACTTAGCAATAAGAAATTCGATCACGTCGAGCGCCAAAACAGCGCTGACATTCAAAGTTTTTTCGAAATAAGAGTTTTTCCAAAAGGCAATAAAAATTAATTCATAAAAATGCCATAGATGGCGTTGACCTGACATGGATATGAAAATTTTGCAAAACCACAGACGAAGAAAAGACAATAAAAAAACTTGCTTATTCTTATAGACAAACAATGTCTATCTGTCTGTCTGACACTGTCTGTCATGCTTGTTGTTGTTTTATTTAATTTCGTAGTATAGTATTTTGTGGATATTGTTTGCTGACAAAGTACTTGTTTTTCCACAACAGTGCACAGCCTAGGCGTGTTATAATATGTCTCCTCTTCCTCTTATTGTAGGTTTCATTGAACAAATAAAAAAAATACATGTGTTGTCAGCGCCATCTATCGATAGTTGCAGAACTATTTCTAGAGCTGTCAGAAAACCGCCCATTATGTTTTACGGGTCACGATAGGAAAAGGTCCACATTTCAATGTTTTTCTCTTTATTTTCGTCGCGACTTGAGTCAATTGGCAGAGTCAATACATCTCAAGTCTCCATCAATAGTTCCTCTGTCATGTGTCATTTCGTCATTATAAAAGTTAAAGAGATCAGTAAGTGATGTTCGTTTAGGTAATATAAAGAATATTGTATAAATAATAATTTACCCAATAATTATTTGCTATCTCAAATAAGATTTTTTTGAATAAACATTTACATACGAGGTTATGAATATCCTGTTTTATTTGCAATTTACGATTGTCTGCATTGATTTATAAAACACATAGACACAAATAATAATAATAAATATTCGGGTCATTTTTGCACACATGGTCATCTGACCCCAAACTAAGCAAAGCTTGTAATATGGCTGCCAGAGTAATATATACGTACATATATATTTTTAAATACCTACTTAAATAGATATTAACACCATAGAACAAACACAAATGTTCAACACATGAATGTTTGTTCTGGGTGAGAATCGAACCCACGCCCCCAAGCGTAGAAAGTAGGTTCACCACCAACTGAGCCACCGGGGCGGTCAATCCGGGGCACTATATACATCTATATTTTAGATAATTGGAATAAGATTTGAATTGTAATACTTAGATGTAAAGTTCCTCAGAAGTGCTTTCCCTTATCATTAATGAAGCATTTTGGAGTATTATGTGTCTTTATGTTAACTTAGGGAGGACGCTAACTGACTAAGACTCGTGAGTTAGTGCAAACATATCACCCCTATCACAGAAAAGAGAAGTAAATAGAACGGAAATGACAAGGAAACTCTGTCGCCAGGTATTGTGACAGATATGTGATTGAATATTGTTATTTATGTCAACGCGTCGAACTCCGCGTCACAGTTGCTAACACAGTTGGAACTGTGTAGTATGGGTTTTTATGGATGCAAGTGGCTACAACAAATTTCTTACAAAAATGCCTTGAAAGCCGTTCTAATTTAAAAGATATTTTTTTCTTTTCTGTGACCCCTATATAGGGCTATTGATAAATTAGCTTACAGTAACAACCTCTCGCAGGAATCTACGCTAGCTACATCCATACGTCATACTAACAACTTTTATTCCATCTAACATTTACAACAATTAAAAGTATGACTTTGTATGGAATTTTATTCGGTTGGTATTATGTTGGTGCAAGAAGATTCTAAGCTTTGCCCGGGCTAACGTTCTTTCTTATTTCGAAACCGCGTAAAGTTAATGCCATTTAAAGGCCCTAATTTAATTGTATTAGTTTTTGTATCAAAGAAGAAAGACGAACTTTAAAAAGTCATTTAACTAAAATTGTAGGGAAGCTGCTTGCGGAAAGCTATTTATTAGTAGCTAACAACTTAGCCAATAATAAATCTAGACCCGAAACCCATAAGCACTTAAGTCAAAATTCAAATATTTTGAAAAGTTTACAGGACGATGTTGGACATAAGTTGTATGGTGCGTAAGACTGTCGCCTCGTGTATTGAAGTCCTCTGACTTAGTTGCTTATTCCCGTCGACGGATAACGCAAAAAGCAAAGCCCTGCGAGTTTTTAGCATTTTGAGAAAAATATGGTCGCCGTGTCTAGAAATAACTTTGTAAGTATAGTGTTTACTTTGATAATCTCGGGGCGTTGGACAAATTATAAACATTACGAGGTCCAAAATTTGTCATTAATAAAACTACTGTATGGAACATGATACACTTCAATATTTTTCGTCGTATAACGTCCTGCCTAAGACAACTTTTTTTGACTTCTTGGACAAAAAAGTAGACATAGGTACATAATTGCTATTGCGCAAGAAGGCCTTACACAAACGTGGGAGGCGTAACGACGGCCATCTACGAAGCCAACGAACTCTATACATGTCCGTAAATCCATTCCGCCCCAAATAACATTCTAATTCCTTACGATAAGACACAACTAAATAAATATTTGACTTTTTTGAAAGACAGACAGATAGCATTGTTAGACTCAAAGTACGGTAACCGGGTCGCTGGCTCGTGAAACAGACGTTTTCTCAGAGACTCCTATATACTTAGATAGATTTATCGCCTAAAACACAAAAATCTTTTTTGTCGAATAGTCGAGTTGTTTCTAAAAACGATTACAAACAAATATACAACCATTACAACTAATCATAATTATGTAGACCGAATTTTGTCAATTTTTTTTAATGTAATTTCTTTTTGTGGTGTTAATAAATAGTTTTGGAACTGACCAATAGTTGATAGTTTAATATGACCTAAGTAAACATACTAATTCTGCGCTTGGTTTGTAAGTTTCATTACTATACGACAGTAATGTACACAATTAGAAAGCAATTACTAAATATGAAGTGAGAACTGTTGTCGCGATCATTAGTCAATATAATAGTTGAGGCAGCAAGACGAGCGATCGCCCCAAGACATTCGAAGGCAGTGACGACGCTCTATCATAGCAAAGGCTACATTGTACCTCCGACTAGCGCGCGCTTTACACTTCAGAAATAGTGGCAGTGTCTTCAATTCCGTGACAGTGAAAAATGTTTTAAATTGCTTAAAGTGATAATAAAAGGGTAAAATGACAGTGACCGCGGGAAATGAAGAGCATGAGCCTCTTATATCTACTTCTGTGGACAATCAACGCGTAACTTACAGCAACACGCCGCCGGTAAGTGTTTGGACTAAATATTTGTTTAGTAGTAGAGACGAACTCTCCATAAAAGTGTAGTTATTTGAACAGTAGTTTTTAGCTTCTTTGTAGTCAAAGATTAACTAAATTTGTGTTTATATTATGGAATAAAACTTAAGTTTTCAAAATCTTGATATCATAAAGAATGTAGAGATGAATCTTTATTTTGTAAGAAGTCTATAAGTAAATACAGACGGCCTCCATTCGTTAATGCGGCTTTTTGGGTCTCCTATCTTACACACATTTTCAATACCATGCGATAACAACGGTTTTGACTTGCACTAAAAACGAAGAATAGGTTTGGTACCAATGTTGGAAATACCAGTATTTTTTTAATGAAAATTACTTATAATAATAAGAGGAATAGATACCAAATTGCTACGAAAATAGAAGTCATCATTTGGAATCAAAAGCTACCTCACCTAAGGATTCAAAACCTAGCTACAGATCTTATCTAAATTACCTAATTATAATACGAGAGCCACCAAATTCATAAGTTTAGAAACGTCCGGCATTAACTAAACTATATGTTTAATTTTGTTTCCAAGGCTATCGCAACATTTGATTTCTGTTGCCGAACCACCAAATTGGTGGAACGGGTTTTTTAATGCACCGGTTTTTTGGTAGGTACTTCATATTCTAATGATCTTAGATTTTTAAATTCTTTGAATGTCTTCTTGTAGGTATTGGTAACATATTATTATGTTGCATAAAAGGTAGGTTTATTACAAACATCTGATGAGTAATTTTTCAAAAATATTCTTTTTATACGAGTATAAATCCACTTTTGTCGTGGAACTAATTTTGGATGTAGAAAAGTGGTCTAGCAGGTTTTAGAATGATTGAAATAGTTTCTTAGAAAAAAGCTCTTGCAAAGGATTTTTTGTAGGGTGTAGACAGTGGTAGAGGGAATATGTCCGGGGTCATTGACTATCAATTAGTTGAAAATGTTAATGTTACCCACCTCAAAACGGAGATCATGCGTTTCGGGTTATATATTGAGTGTAAGTGTGTATGTATATTCACCAATTTTGTTCGAATTTTATATTCGAATAATTTAAGCTATAAGCGCGTTATTTCATGAAGATACAGATGTTCATGGGATTTTGCTTGATTTTGGTACGGCATTCAAGTTGTCGA
Source organism: Agriopis leucophaearia (assembly GCA_949125355.1). Classification (NCBI taxonomy): domain Eukaryota; kingdom Metazoa; phylum Arthropoda; class Insecta; order Lepidoptera; family Geometridae; genus Agriopis; species Agriopis leucophaearia. Next base: position 16,192,609 of record OX421265.1, on the reverse strand, counting down.
ATATATGTCGCAGATGGATTGATTAGTTAGCTGTTTTACATAATCAGTAGCTGTTTTACAAAATAACCTCGTTATGTGAAACAGCTGAAAGAAGTTTAGTGGTTTTTCATAACCACTGAACTTTAATACGCAGAATCGGATAAACGTTTTGCATTTATCAATGCAGCTGGTCAACGATTAGAGGTTATGTAAAACATCGTGAAATGAGACGTCAGATTGTAGATTTTTAGTTCGCAATTTTGTCACTCGTGGCTCTGTGTGTCATAACAACAATAATGGCGCCCGAAACAGAAAGTGGTTTGCAAAGATTAATAAATAAAACGAGTAATATGAGTGAAAATTACTTCAAAATAATTATTATAATTATTGGGCAACCCATAGTACAAGCGTTTGGTTTAGGGCCTACACAAAATGCTTATTGTAACTACTGATAAGCCATTCTGCATGAAATCTAAACTTAGGTAGCAGTTTTGTTAAACGTAGCACAATGGTAATCCAGCTGAACGCTGTTCAGCTGTTTTACATAATTGAGCTGTTTTGTAAAATAGCTAGTGATTTGCTAAAACAGCTGATTCGGTAATCCATCTACGACATATATATACAAACATCTAGGTATAAAAACGCTGATCTGTTCCGTAGATTTAGTTAGATCTCCGCTTCGCTCGGTCAGTAAGGAGTATAGACGGCAACATTGTCTCCCCATGTCCCAGTCTAGACTAAGTACTGGTAGGGTCTATCACCCGAGATCTATTCAGCTAATTGTATTCAATTCACCATGATCGGCTGTATCCTGCCTTATCGACTTGAATGCGCCAGCTGTTCTTAGCTTTAATATTGAAATTTGATAATTTTCACTTACAGCAGATGTGTACCTAAGGAGGCCCTAGTCCACCTTTGCACCTGAATTCTGTACTATAAATAAATATATCAGAAAAATATTAAGAACCCAGTTCCTGGCCAAACGTATCTACTTTAGTATATTTTAAACTTTTTTATTTTTACGAAGGAGGTAGAAATAAGTCGCGAACTAAAAATCATGTTTTTTTACTACCTGCAGGGCTATTATGAATCTTTGATCGGGATCGCGAGTTGTCAACATTTTGTAAAAAAAAAGCGTTGTCTATTTCCAATTTCGTAGTATGAAAAGTGACAACATTCTGACACTCGCGATCCCGATCAAAGATCCATAATACGGCTGCTGATAAATAGCTTTAAAGCATTTGCAATGTCATTCTGAAGATACCTATTGCGTACTGTCATTTAGTGTTTGTTACCATGTATTTTTTTTTATTTTTGCGCCAATGTGCAATAGATCTACTTTTAGAAGAAATACTTGTTTTGGCACATAGTTTTTGAGTGACCAATTTTATGTTCTCTACGTTAGATGCAACACCTAAAATACTTTTATTAAATTTTAATAGTTACTTAAAAAATAAAAAAAGTAGAACCGGTCGAACTAGAAATAAAGTCACCTTAACTTCTACGGCTAGTTTGCAAATATAAGGTAGCTTCAGCTTTGAAATGTTATTTTAATGTGTCACAAATTGTAACAGTCGCATCCACAGACGAGAAAAATGTTTTACACTATTTACGTAGTTTAGTAGGCAAGCGATAGTAAACCCTTCGCCTCCCTGTTACCGTTTCACGAATATCGCTTAATACACAATTGCAGACGTACTTGCACTTTCGTTCTTTGCGAAAACAGCATTTATTCTCGAAGAAGGACGCATGAGGTTGAATCAATCTTGAAATGAAAAGAAATAAATAACTAAGTATTAACTTAAGTTAAGTATTAACTAGACAGCCACCAACCACCAGAGCAGGCTGGATTCCGCCCTGGTTTCTCAACTATAGACCATTTACACACAATAAACCAAATCATCGAAAAACACAACAAATTCATCAATCCACTCCATTTAGCTTTCGTAGATTACACAAAGGCCTTCGACAGTATCACACACAAAGCAATATATTCCGCACTAGAACAGCAAGAAATAGACAAAACTTACTTGGATCTCATAAAAACTATATACGACAATAGTACAGCAGACATTAATCTTAATACTCACGGTCCTAAATTCTCCATAGAATAAGGAGTCAAACAAGGAGACCCGCTCTCTCCCAAATTATTTACAAGCACACTCGAAGAAATTTTTAAGACCTTGGCGAGCTCGTGGCTGACAAAAGGGATTGATGTCGGCAACAGGAAACTCAGCAATCTGAGATTTGCAGTTGACATCGTCCTCTTTGCGTCAACCGCACCTGAACTGAAAAATATACTACAAGAAGTCAGCACAGCAAGCCTCGGGGTTGGACTAGCGATGAATCGGTCGAAGACAAAAGTGATGACCAACAGCACGAAACGTAGGGTCGAGGTAGATGGACAAGTACTGGAATATGTTGATGAGTACGTGTACTTAGGCCAGATAGTCTCCTTCGAGAACCGGCAAGACAAGGAAATTGAGCGCCGCGTCGAAAACGCTTGGAGGAGCTACTGGTCTGTGAAAGAGCTGATGAAAGGTGGCCTGCCGATATCACTGAAGCGAAGACTCATCGACATGTGTATTTTGCCCGTCCTAACCTACGGTGCTCAGACCTGGTCACTGACCGATTCTCAAAAGTTCAAACTCGGGGTTAGCCAAAGAGGAATGGAGCGCAGCGTGATTGGTATTAAAAGAATAGACAGAGTTCGCAATAGCACACTGCGCTCCATAACTGGTGTGTTCGACGTGGGCCAAAAGGCTGCCAGATTGAAATGGGATTGGGCGGGACATGTGGCGCGTATGAATATGAACCCCGACCGATGGGTCAGGATCGTCACACAGTGGGTGCCTGATGGACGACGCAGTCAAGGAAGGCCTAGGAAACGCTGGCGTGACGATCTTAATTCATTCTGGAGAGGTTGGCAAGAGGCGGCGGAGGATCGAGATTTATGGAAGGAAATGAGGGAGACCTTTGCCCAGCAGTGGGACAGTATAGGTTAAGAAAAAAAAAAGAAAAAAAACTAGAAATTTTTTTTTACTAGGTTTTAGCCTTAGCAAGGAAAATGCATACCGAAAACATTGCATTGTCACCGAACTTACATGCCCATACACGATCAGATTACGTAATTTCGTTTAGTAGTTCTACCCTCCGGCTTCATCATCAGGACCAAGGATCTATGATCAAAGTGCTTGGGAAGACAAATCCAACGAACCTAACTCGACAGGGTAACTTAGTTTCGTTCGGAATTCCTATGGCCAGCTTGATGGTAACATAACATTGGATTGTCACCGAGCTTATATAATTTACACTACCAAATTTCAGCTCACACGGTTAAGGATAAGTCTAAAATTCAGTTGCAAGATTTGTAATGTAATAAAAAATCTAAACAATAAAGCTTGTAAAAATAGCGGCATGGGAAATGTACTTTTAATTACTATAAATGCGAAAAAGTTTTAAAATGGTGTGTATAACCGTGAGGTGCAGTATAAGTACATACTACTCATTAGGTTATGATAAACAAAATAATTATGCGAAATAGGCCTTTAAAATCTTAATTATATTTAGAATCTGACTTCATGCATGAATAAAAAATACTCATTAGGCCATTGGCGTAGAAAATCTACGGTAGATTTATGCGCTAGGCAGATTTTTTCCGCATCTAAAATAAAGTTTTTTGACCTACCGATATTTTAAATAGAGTCAATGACTGCAATTTGATTTTGTTTTAAATATTGACTGAAGTCACAAATTATTGACTAACTGGCTAGACAAAAGTCGGTACTTTTTTCGAGTGAGAAATCTTCCAAGTATTACCGGCTGCATATTGGGGTGTCAGTTTATGTGGGATTATACCCATTACAAACCTGGTAGCTTTAGTGCTTAACAAGAGAGCTCCAAACTGCTTTAAAAGAAAAAGGTATAATGCAATGTTTTAAAACCAATACCGGTACTGATACATAATATCCAAAAACCTCAATAGTTTAAAGATAGGACATCTTTAAAGTTTTGAGTCCTATCCTCTCTCACTGAGAAAAGGCTTGTAACCCAGCAGGCCTAGCACGGGCCGTGGAAAAATTGTATTTCTACCTATATCCCCGCGTAGACGCAACAGAGCTAGAATATGGATACGTTTGTCTCTTTCTGTGTAAACACAATCTGTCCACGGCCCGTGCTAGGCCTGCAGAAGTGGGAACACGATAGTCTGGTGATGATACAGTTCGTCGAGTGTCAATGAAAATTTGATAAAAAATTTCGCGGTATCCGGTTTGATCCCTTCATACAATTTGTTCATAATGATGAGTGCAATAATATCTCCGAATATTTCCACTATCTAACCAGTAGATAGATGAAAGCTTTACCTTTAGTAAATTAATCCAATAATAACAACGCCGTTTGGGCACTAATAAGGGCGTCACCACGTGGACACCACGCTGCGTAACTCGACACCTGTGGCTGTCAACCCGGATATTATACGATCGGAAGGAATTAGGACTGATCGTCCGATGACCCCTTAAGTCCGGTAATTAACACCAAATTTTTCGATGGGTTTCCTCATTCCTCGATCGAGTGGTTTAGACGGTAGACTGTCGGGCAAATCGCTAAGGCTGCTTATCCACCAGAGATGTGTTATGCAGCTAAGGTATGAACGAGGCCAAGCTTAGCTACGAAACTATGTGTCTGTTTCCACTAATGCTAAGAGGTATAGCGGACCAGGTGAGATGTACTATAAAAATGCGTGACTCGAGCTAATAGATGCAAACGCGCGCTAACTAGGTACGTTATAATATGTCCTGTAATCTGTATATACATAGCTACACTACTCGCGCATTCCTAGCTTAGATCCCCAGCTCAGCTCCCATTCGTAGCTCCCATTCGCAGCTCCCACCCGTAGCTCTCATCCTTAGCAAGCACTATTAAAAAATAGCTTCATTGAAGCCGTTTCCACCAGTCCTAAGCAAAGCTATGAAATTAAAGGTTCCTTATTGGTGGATGTTAAACACACAGTATTAATAAATATTAAGCTGCTTTTCCACCAGAGATGTGCTCTCTGGTGGAATAGCAGCTTAAAGGTTCGTTGACTCTCTCTGGACCAAAGATAATGGGGTTATATCGTCATCGCCTCATTTAGTTTTTCTCATTTGTTTGCGTCCTTGTCATTGTCTGGACTGTGTTGGTTTGGTATATTACCATATGGCCTGATAAGCAGAGCTTAGTAAATTTGCTTAGGCCGTTGCATTCATACAACATCAACACCCATCTTAATCTACACTGCATTTATCTAGTTTTCTGTTTTAATGGTTTTTATTTACTTTTTTTAAATGAGTTTGCTTCAGTCTTCTTGTTTATTAATTATACGGAAATGGATTTAATCAGTATCAAGTATTACAGAATTTTTATTTAATCACTAGCTTTTTTGCCCGCGACTTCGTACGCGTAGATTTTCATATAAACCTTCAATTCTTTTTTCTTCCCTTAATCCGGCCTTGGGCAAAATAACAGCCTATACTTCAATCTGGTCATAGCTAAGCATATTCGTGAAAACCGCATTTAAATGCGTCCGCATTTTCTTCCAGGGGTGTAGGAGATGTGGGTGAACAAACAAACAAAAATTCTAAAAACTGCCTTAACATGTTCAGCTGCTTATTTTAAGTCGCCCTGTGTGAAGTATTGATAGAATCATAAAAGTAATAAATAACACCGTCAACAGTTTTCAAATCAAAAAGATAATGTGACCACAGTGCAGAGCATGTTTTGAAATTTTCTTTTTGTCTAAACCATTAAAAGTATATTTCCGGCCAGTTTCGCTGGCCACGGAACCCTGACATAATGCTTGTCTTAACACGCTCTTGGATAGTTATTTCTTATTTCACGTGCATTTGTATGTATACCTTGATTAAAAAGCCATGAAATGTAACTACTATATTTATCTGTTAAAATATCACAGTAAAATAAAATTATTTCTATATTCTTATTCTTATTGCAAATATACACTGTATTCTTCTAAAAGCTAAGTTTATATACCCTGCATAAAGGGTGCAGCAATGAATTATGTAGTGGCTGTTCACAAAACCAGACCACAGACATAAAAATATAAATTTAAATATAGTTCAATCTATTACATAAATATTATATATACTATTCAAACTTAACCTAGGGTGAAGTAATTTTACAAAACAAAAAAAAACACACCTACTTAGTGTGATAGGTTACTTAATTATATATGAGATGATACAAAACTTATGACGCTACTTTCTTAACTATTTATATATCGATATTTATTTTCTAATTATAATTTTCTAAAATTTATCGTCGAAAAAATCTTTTATCTCGTAATAACATTTTTGGGTTAGAAACTTACAAAGTTGGTTCTGGAAAAATGTTATTATTTATTTCTTTCTTTATTGCATCCGGAATTTTGTTGTATAGGTTTATTTTCATGTACAAAGGGCCTTTTTTGAATATTTCTATTCGCGGGACTGTATTAAAATAGGATGCGGTATATTTTGTGTTTTAAATGCTAACATAGAATAAAACCATGAGAATGTAATATGGAGCTTGGAGCTTCCCGGTGTGGTACTGGATGTAGATGCGACATGGGCTATAGGGACAACGTCATGTATGCGGTCGGCTAGGTCTGCCAGCACATCGAGTGATGACGTCATCTGCTGCGAAGCAGCAGACTGGTCTGCGTGCTGTTCGGTAGGCGGCTGGTCCAAATCATGCGTAAAAAGTCTTCTGAAACTCCGGGGCCTGCTAGGTGTCGTAGATGACGTAAGAATTGAGAAGGCTTACGATCACCTAGCTCCTCGTGTGTTAAAAGTTGCTGTACCTTTTTTTCTCTTGATGCGGACAAACGTTGAATTAGCTCCAGCTTGAGTTTTTCGTACTTCTCGGTCACATGCGGATTGACGATGATGTCTTCGACTTCAGCTGCGTATTGCGGGTCAAGTTGTCCAATCACATAGTAGAACTTGGTGCTATCTGCAGTGATGTTGGAAATCGCGAATTGGCCTTCGATCTGGGCGAACCAAATCGCCGGCTTCTCGGGCCAAAACGGTGGAATTCGCACGCCAACTCGGAATACATTGTCATCATCTTTATTCTTCGTGTCAGCCGCAGTGGTATCAGTATGATCTAGCGGCATTCTGACCTTTGTCGGTGGTGTACGGTCCATTCAGGGGTCACCAATTATAGTGGATTTGTACTATTTATATAGAAGGAGAGGGTTAAGCTACCGACAATGGAAGAAAATAGCTGAGTCCGAAAGAAATTATAAATTTAATGCAAAGAAAAATCTTAGACAAATCTTAGAAAAAGCGAATGACAATTCCATTTGAAAATCGGTGTTCTTTTATTATTTTCTTTTCGCGCCCCAGCGCCACACGTCGTGGAAAATTGGAATGAAATTCACGAAGGTTGGCGCAAGGAGTACGAGTACGCCACACTCCTACTCCATGCACTGGAATGAATCACCAAAGAGGTTGTAAGGCCTATAACATGCTTGATCTACACGTTCATTCATCTAAGAAGGTTAAGGAACCTTCTTTAAATTTAAACTGATTAACCGAATGACAGTTGACAGTTTCAAAATTTTAATGGCTATGTCAATAACATTCTCTTTACTTTGGATCTCCTTGCTTGAGGCTATGTTACGATCCTCATATTACGTTTCGGGTAACGAAGAAATAAATCATTGATTTTTATTTTCGTTTATGTAAAAATAAAGAATTAAAATAAATGATATAAGATATCCTATGTTTTAATCTGGTAATTTCTAAGCATATTGGTGAAAACCGCATTTAAATCCGTCCAGTGGTTTAGGAGATGTGCGCGGACAAACAAACAAACAAACAAACAAACAAACAAACAAACAGACAAAAATACTAAAAACTGTCCTATCGTGTTCAGCTGCTTATTTTAAGACGACCTGTGTGATTTTTTTTTTGTTATCTCGCAATTACAGATTTTTTTATCTCTACGTTTTTATTATATGTATAGATAGTCGATAATTTCATATTAAAAAAATTAAAAAGTCGTATTCAAAGTCAAGCCAAGTAAGTTACAGCATCGACAAAAGATAGTACGTTACATCCATGGTTACAGTTAAGTACAAGTGGGTCAGAAAGTTAGCCTCGCCATCCAGCGAGGCAACGCGGCAAGCATTTTGGGCACTGTGCTTGAAATTAATTCTCGAAAAATATATCGTTTGAACTAGTAGTTTATGTACAAGTTATGCCTAAGTAAAACGGTGGACACTCAATTAAACTTGATCCAAGTATTTATTTGCTCTGACAGTTGCAATATAATTGTAAAAAGCTGAATAAAAACATTTCTAACGTGTTCCATCCTCGGCACACCGTCGCTTACCATCAGACGAGTTGGTTGGTTGGATGAAGAATAGTTAAAATAGAAGAACGACAAATAAATCACCATTGAATAAGAATGCGTACCTGAAATGAAAAAGGTGATATAATCGGAGAAATCAAAAATATCCACGTGCACCACACCAGCGGTAAACTTGTAACTGATACTATAAGACGGTTAAGAAACCATATCTGAGATTGTGGTTTCCACTAATGCCATTCAATATACGTATTTGTTGTAGGTTACCCCTTTTATTATATAAGGTCGGGGAAAAAGTTTCTTCGTATTTTTTAAACAAATTCAAGACATATTTTTTTCAAGTTTAATTACATTTAATTATAATATATATGTGCCATTTTGTTCGATAACTTGTTGCCATCTTGTAGGTAGTGACATGATCCCGTTGCTGTAGAATTTTTGGGACTTCTGATCAAAAAAATGCAACAAGTAGTTTTGACAGTCCTCTCTTGATGTTAATCTAACACTACCCAAAGAATTCTGAAGAGATCGAAACAGGTGGAAATCTGAGGGTGCAAGGTCTGGGCTATATGGTGGATGCATTAACACTTCCCAACCAAGCTCTCTAAATTTTTGCTGAGTGGCCAAAGATGTGTGCGGTCTGGCGTTATCATGATGAAAGACCACACTCTTTCTGTTGATCAATTCCGGCCGTTTTTTCTCAATTTCTTGTTTGAGTCTCATCTGCTGTTGGCAGTAGAGATCCGAATCGATGGTTTTGCCCGGCGGTAAAAGCTTATAATGAACGATGCCCTGCCAATCCCACCATACACACAACATCACCTTATTACGTGTTAATCCGGGTTTCGCTACAGTCTGTGGTGCTTCACTGCCCTTTGACCATGATCTTTTGCGCACATTCTTGTCGTAGGTGATCCATTTTTTATCACCAGTGATCAATCTTTTCAAAAACGGTTCGGTTTCGTTACGTTTCAATAGAGAATCGCAAATGAGTACACGATTCATTTGGTTTCTTTCAGTGAGCTCGTGTGGCACCCAAATATCGAGTTTTTTGTATACCCAGTTTTTTTCAAATGGGTCAAAACTGTTTTGTGGTCAATCCCCAGTTCTTCAGCTACGTCGTAACTACTAATATGCCGATCTTGGTCCACTTTTTCAGAAATGGCATCGACTTTATCCGTAACAGGGCGACCAGAGCGAGCTGCATCTTTGACATCAAAATTCCCGGACTGAAAACGCTTGAACCAACATTGTGCTACTCTTGATGACACTGCATTAGGTCCATAAACGTCACAAATTTTATTCGCGGCTTGTGTCGCATTTTTCCCTTTTTTGTTATAAAATTTCACAAAATATCGAATTTGTTCGTTAGATTCACTCATTTTATCGAACAAAAAAACAATTGAAAAATGGCGGGAAATTGCTTTTTACGTTTTGTATTCCTTTTTTAAAATGTCATCTTTTTAATGGTATCAAAACCAGCCAGATACAAACAGTACAACGGATAAGATTTTTACTACAACTTTATACATACAAAATGCGAAAAGACTTTTTCCCCGACCTATTATTTTAAGTTAAATAGAAAAAATCTTGTTCTAGCAATAGGTGTATCTAGCAACTAAAAATTTCAGATTCTAAAATTTGCTATATATGTACTTACATAGTAAAGCATACATCTGGGGTCCAACTCTAAACGCGGGTCCGAATAGGTGCCGTTTGCAAAATCTCGCGACCGCAAACCGTATCTCGGCGCGTTAAAGTTTGCGTTCGCGTGATTTTGCAAACTGCACCTATCCGGGACCGCGTTTAGAGTTGGGTGTAAGGCCCCTGGGGCCTTACCCCTAAAGATGGGCTCGAAAAGTTGACCCGCATAGGTGTTATTTGTCTAAACGCTACCATCAACTACGAAAAGCGGTAGTTATTTGATAGCCGCCAAACTTTGCTATTTTCACGCACACACGCATAGTAAAACGGATTTTCGTTCATTCAAGTTAGACGCTTTTAAACGATGCAGCTTAAATGAGTTGGTTAATTTTAGGTACCTATCAGGTACCTACTAAAAGTTGGCTCGCAAAAGTGAAGCTAGGGGTAAGGCCCCTGGTCTTTTTAATATAATTACCTGTAGTACATTTTCTCGGTGTTATATTTCGTGAAGCTTAAAATAAAGGTGCTCTAGGTATATAGGTACTCAGGTAGGTAGGTATGTCTTTACTTTAGTAGAGCGTAAATTTAGGTTTCTTTTGAGCATGAGGTATGTATAGGTTAATAGAACAACTCTCCACTTTAGCTGAACTAATTTTAATAGCAGAAAAATATAACGCAAGCGTCTTCTAAAAAATTTCAGGAAAACCGGTCTCCAAATGACTCGCCCCGAATTAGCGGCGGAGAAGTTACCCTCGCCATCCCGCAGCGCACCAACTATGGTGCTATCGGAGGCGTCGAGAAGGTTACCTACACCTGGGCTGATATCAACGCCTTCGCCACCGAGAACAGGTCCCGGAGCGGCAAGTTCTGGAAGTTTTGGAAATCGTCTTCTAATGGCATGTTCCAGCAGAGGAAGCAACTGCTTAGAAATGGTAAGAGCTCGTAGTCACTTTAAAACTAAGGATGCATCATTATTTACTTAGGTCTAGAATTTGAGCAGTTCATCACAGCGAATGTTGGTTCGGGAATCACGAAGGTTGTTTTTATATGAACGCCTTTCTGTAAATCTGTTGTTCCAGAAATCTACCGTCCACCAACGTGGCAGGCTTTAGGCTGCGCATTATGGTAGGAACGTCATTAGACTTTTGAATTATTGTTAAAAGATATCTTAATTGTCATTTAATTCTCCTTCGCAGAAAAATATAACCTGCTTAAAGACCTGCGAATATTATGTGGGCTGATAAAATATTGATAAGGGGTTAGAAATTAGCACTACTGGTTAAATTTCTTAAAATTGAAATAATATCACATCTTTCTTCTCTTGACCTTCATAAGTACTTCTTGAACTCAAGCATTGCGCTTGCGCAGTCTATCCTTATCGACTCAATTACCGTCCATTGAGTATCCCTTCGCTGTTTTCCGGTCAGCAGAGCAGCAACTCAAAAAGGTGTTGATGACATTAATATCAATTTATGGCACCTAAATCGTCTCTTGACATACGTTTATAATGTACTAGCTGTGGTTCTAGTGCTGTTGCCCGCGACTTCGTATATACGCGTAGATTTTTATATAAACTTTCAACCCTTTTTTCCTCCCTTAATCTGGCCCTGCGCAATATAACATAGCCTATACTTCAATCTGGTCATAGTCGTAGCTAAGCATATTCGTGAAAACCGCATCTAAATACATCCAGTGTTTTAGAAGATGTGTGTGAACAAACAAACAATCAGACAAAAATTATAAAAACTGTCGTATCGTGTTCAGCTGCTTATTTTAAGACGCTCTGTGTGTTTTTTTTTGTTATCTCGCAATTACAGTTTTTTTTTTCTCTACGTTTTTATTATATGTATAGATATAGATAGATATATATAGATAGATAAATATAGATAAGTAATGAAATTGAGTGAAATAGTGTCGAATGTACATTACCAAAACATTACTAATACATTAATTTTGACTAAGATAGTCAAAGTACATTAACTACATTAAGAAACGAGTTAAATCACAATGTATTTAAATTTTCGAGCCTGACCCCAACAACTCCGTTCAATCTACGTGACGTCTTCAACGTTATACCAATATCTTTGTTAGTAGATATCTTTTCTCAGGAGAAAAATCTTTACGAGATATATGGAATTGACCAGAAAAATACCATCGTTTTGACTTCTTTCTATCAAGCAAACTAACATTAATGAACTAAATTAAAACCTGAAACTACTTAAAATTCATAAAGCGAAAACATTACTAAAATTTTATTTTAAAGTTGGAAGGGAAAGTGACTAGAACACTGGCAGCATTGCCACGTTGAAAGGCAATGCTTGCTTTTTGACCAAAGAGGCCAGCATTTCGGTCACCAGTCGCCTCCACCAAACGTTTGGCCAGGTTCGTATAGGTACAGCAAATTAACCATATTTCCTCTTATTTTTCTAGTAAACGGCGCAGCCTATCCTGGTGAGCTGCTAGCCTTGATGGGCTCATCAGGCGCGGGGAAGACTACCCTCCTCAACACCTTGACCTTCCGTACTCCAAACGGCGTGGTATCCAGCGGCACACGAGCCCTGAACGGACAGCCAGCAACGCCTGAAGCAATGATGGCACTCTCGGCTTACGTCCAGCAACAAGACTTATTTATAGGCACTCTCACTGTTAGAGAGCATTTGGTGTTTCAGGTAAGGAAATTGGAAACATACTAGCAGCATCCAGTGGTTTCAGCCGCTGTTCTAATGGAACCATGATTTTTCCGCGATAAAAAAGGTTAAAAACCTGTGTTAGGTCCCAGATTATGGCTTGCCGCTATCTCACTCACATATTTAATGGTTTTTTTAAATATGAAATGAATGTGTCTACTTTTGATAACTATTTAGAACATATTTCATATATGTTTTTTTTTACGATACTGAGTGACGAGACGAGCGAAGTCGCTCGCCTGATGGCTCTTCACGCTTGCCCATAGCAGCTCAACGCCACTCAGAATTTTGAACTTCAACATTTCAAAACCCTGGATGGCAATGCACTGCGCTCGTCACCCCGAGATATAAGATGTCAAATATCTGTGTGTCCTGTAATTTCGCTGGAAACATTGCCCTTTAATCCGGAACACAGTAGTATTTGCATACTACTGCTTGGCGGTTAAATAACTGGCTGACTGCAAGAGAGAGTTTTTTCTTATGACCACAAAAAATTTGAGTTCATTAGCGGCACGTAAAAAATTCTCACTTCAGTGATTAGCGGCACCCGGTATTCGGACTATTAATCCAGGGTATAAGCTACCTCCATACCAAATTTCATTCGAATATGTTTAGCTGTTACGCATAGATAGATAGATACTCTTTATTATGCACAACAAATATTAAAGTTACAGATAAAGACCTTTAAGAGCTAGTGCCACAAGTGGCAGCCTTATCGCTAAAAGGAATCTCTTCCAGGCAACCATTAGATGGATAGAATTTACATATCAGTAAGACGGGGATGTTTTAAGGCAGGGGTCTCCAAACTACGGCCTGCGGGCCAAATCCGGCCCGCCACTGCCATCAATCCGGCCCGCGACAGGAATTGAAACTCGCGGAATTGTCGGTGATTCAGCCCTGTGGATCTGATAAAATTAACAACTGATATGAGTGGTCTTAGAAATTCAGACAATTCCAAACATTTTCCGTACAAGGACTGAAGACTGTAGCTGAAATAGATAGTACCTAGAACCGTACATAGTATCACTACTCGACACTAGATGTAGTTACGTGTCACAATACACAATCAATAGTATAGTAATTGAAATGCAATAAAAGCCTATGTTTGCTTAGGTGGGCAGAAAAATTTAAATTGTTACGGCCCTTGCAACATACCGAAAAAAATATTATGGCCCCAAGGCTTCAAAGTTTGGAGACCCTGTTTTAAGGGAATAAATACTAAGCAGTTAGTGTGTGTGCTAGTGTAGTGGTAGAAGTACACAAACACTTGCACTGTTACAGATAAACTTTTGCATATGTAATATTATTAGAAGAACAAAATCTAAGCACCGTCGGCGTCGTTGCTTGCCATCAGACATCCATATCAGGGTTATCTTATAATGATTCTCACGACGTTGTAATTTATTGTTTAAGAAACTAATAATTATGCATTAATGTTAAAGATCTGCTCAATACGTTGACCATCAAGAAAACAAGATCTGCTCACAATGAACATGGATAGTTTATATGTTAAAAATATTAAAACCCCGAGAACGATAATGATAACACATATTATTATCCTAATTTTGTTGATGAGTCTATAATGTCGAACTGTTTAGATACTCAGAAGGGTTGGACACTGCGGACGGTCAAACTATTAACTTTGGCAATGATACGCCTGAACATACAATGATGTACCAAATTTAACTTTCATTTTAAAAGACATCCTATGATAGGACGCATGATGCCCCTCTTCTTTTGTTTTATCCCACATATTGTATTTATGACTAGCCGCCCGCCCCGGCATCGCACGAGTGTAAGCTCGGCCTTCGGCATCGCTACAAAATATAATATAGCCCATGTCACCCGGGGATAGTGTAGATTCCCAACAGTGAAAGAATTTTTAAAATCGGTTCAGTAGTTTTTGAGTTATTTCGTTACAAACATCCTAAAATACAAAAAGCCAAAAATACAAATCTTTCCTCTTTATAATATTAGTATAGATAACTGCACTTACCGAATGACCGTCAATAAATTTACACACATTCATCGATATCCCATTTTTTGGAAAATTATGATATCCACAACATAATATATACACAAGCATACACAACTACAATATCCTCCCTTTGGCTTTGCTGCTTGTCGGCTAAAAGGATTCTGACCGGGAATAATACTCGTATGTACCTTTTACCTTCACTTTTACCAGGTTATCAGATTATGACGTGGTTGTGGAATAAATCTCGTCTACTTTAAACGTTGACTGAAATTTCCTTGTACCTACTAATGTTAACCCTCAACAGGCTTTGGTGCGAATGGATCGACACATTCCATATGCGCAGCGCATGAAACGAGTCAACGAAGTCATACAAGAAGTAAGTTCTTGCAATAGTTGCCAATATCAATTCTCTATCTCATTGTAAAAAATCAAAATCAATTCAGATCTTGGTTAGACTAATGTAACATTATACTGAAGATAATCGCTTAAAATTCTAACCCAATCTCTTTCACATTTTCAGTTGACGCTGTCCAAATGCCAGAATACAGTGATCGGCATTCCGGGCCGATTGAAGGGCATATCCGGGGGAGAGATGAAGCGGCTTGCTTTCGCCAGCGAGGTGCTCACCGACCCTCCGCTAATGTTCTGTGACGAGCCCACTTCTGGACTTGATTCCTTCATGGCGCAGAATGTTATACAGGTACTGACTATGACTACTTAGTCAATCTTTGATATAATGTTCTTCTTTTCACACTGTAAATGGCAAGGAATTGAAAAGCTAAGTCTCTGTGAGCTGTGGCCAGATGTGAGCAAGATGGCTCATATTGTTGGTCATCCAAATATCCGAAAACTCTTGGATGGACTTAAAATTTCGTGATACGTCCCCTTTCGGGTGTATCATATCCCATTAAAATTGCGTAGGCTGTGCTTTGTCAAGTATGAGCATTTTCTCAGACGGTAAGACTCTTGTTGGTTCAAAAAAAATATCAAACATTTTTGCAGGTGCTGAAAAGTCTAGCGCAGAAGGGCAAGACCGTGATTTGCACCATTCACCAGCCATCATCGGAACTGTACGCCATGTTTGACAAATTACTCATCATGGCAGACGGACGCGTCGCTTTCATCGGTGCGCCGGACCAGGCTACGGAATTCTTTAAAGAGTATGTTTAATCACCATCATCAGTCTACATCACCCTTTGGGAGAGGTTTGGGCTTGATAACCTAGGCCTCTCCTAATCGTCTGAGAATCGTGTCGCAGGGCAACCTACAAAAGCAGGATAAGCGATGCCAGCTTTATGAAAATTTGCTTTATTATCATTGTCGTCAATGCCATTGCCAACTACCTACCTGATGTTCATAGTAGGAACTGTTGATTGTAGAGCTATGTATTACTCATTCTACTAGTTCGAACCATATTCTTACATTATCTTCCTATCCACAAACTAAAGTCTGAGGTGGCAAACAACTTTTGACACTTACCCGAAGCGAGTCAAACTCAGAATTCTTCTACTTATCTCTTACAGCCTTGGCGCAGCGTGTCCACCGAACTACAACCCAGCAGACCATTTCATCCAGCTCTTAGCAGGGGAACCGGGCCGTGAAGAGGCGACCAGACACACCATCGATACAGTGTGCACTGCATTCGCCAAGTCGGAGATGGGTTGCAAGATCGCGGCTGAGGCGGAAAACGCCCTTTACCATCAGGTGAGGAATGCCAAAGTTAGGTACTGCTGTCATGAGAACAAGTATTCTCCATCCCCGGCCTAAAATACAACAATTATAAGTACAACCCAGTCCAGCACTTTATATAGCAAAAAGAAATTCCGTGTTAGAGTCTCTGAACTGGCGAGTCTCTAAAGTTCGACCCAATCAGTCCTGGAATGAATGGCTACTTACAAATAATCAGATAAGAAAAATGGGTTTTGTAGAACGATTTTTTAATTTTTACGAAACTGTATTTTTGTCAACCCTGTTAATATGTGTATCAAATGTAAGGAAGCGTAGAAAACGATATTGTGAATGCCATCACGCTAAATTCAATATTGCCGCCGCTCCAAGATGGCGGATTTCGTTTTCTTAGCTAAAGCTAAAAGCTTGTTTAAAAAAAATATGTACTATTAACTTATATCTCTTTCTTATTCTCGTTAGGCTGTCGTTTCTCGTCAGCTCTCCTTATTTCAGGAAAATAACGAGAGCTGACTGTCGCTTGTTCTTTTTTGTGTGTATTATGTTAGCGTCACTATTTAACTTCATCATCATCATCATCGGCCAGAAGACGTCCACTGCTGAACATATGCCTCCCCCTTTAACCTCCACATTGAACGACAGCCAGCCATCTGCATCCACAGGATGCCCGCGACTCTCACAATGTCGTCGGTCCATCTGGTGGGAGGCCTACCTACGCTGCGTCTTTCGGTTTGTGGTCTCCACTCAAGAACCTTTCTTCCCCATCGGTTATCGGTTCTTCGAGCGATATGGCCTGCCTGCCCATTGTCACTTAAATTTGCAAGTTTTAATAGCTATTTCGGTGACTCTCGTTCTTTGGCAAATATCCACTTTCCACGTTATTTAACTTTTACCTACTAATGAATTTATTTGTTAACAGCGCAAGTTATCCGCCGGGTGGGCAGACGTAGCATGGACGGGCGACGCAGCCAGCCGCGCTAAGCGTTCTCCCTACAAGGCGTCGTGGTGCGCGCAGTTCAGAGCCGTGCTGTGGCGCTCCTGGCTCTCCGTCACTAAGGAACCTATGCTCATCAAAGTGCGCTTTCTACAAACAATTGTGAGTTTTTATGCTGGAGTTTCAGCTACCTGATACATTAGAAAGAAAAGAAAAAGTATTTTCGCTGTGTATTAAAGTTATGAGCAATGGTGGCCGAGCGGTAGAATGTGCGCTTTACAATCTGACGACAACCGGTTCAATCCTCGGCTCTGAACCAATGATTTATTTAGAATAAAAAAAGCAGTTTCGATACCATCGCTTAAAAACGATGAAGGAAAACCTCGTAAGGAAACCGGTATGTCCAAGAACCTACGGCAAAATAAAAAATAAATGTTTTTTCTTTCTCTTTCTTTCTTTGCAAATGTTCTTAGACATAATTATGACATTCACCAACATGCACTGGGCCAGCGTGGTGTATTAGGCCACATCCTTTCTCTGAGAAGGCCTATCCCAACAGTGGGAACAATATAGGCTGAAATGATGAATAAAGTTATTATTGAATGTATGTATCGTATCGAATTCTATATATAATTTTGAATTTAGAGATTGTAAGTATGGAATTCGATAGGCATTTACACATGCAAATATTTTGACTTCACCCACTGATGATAATTCTTGATCACCAGATGGTTTCGATCCTGATCGGCGTGATATACTTCGGACAGAACCTCGACCAGGACGGAGTGATGAACATCAACGGAGCTATCTTCATGTTCCTCACCAACATGACCTTCCAAAACATATTTGCTGTTATCAACGTGAGTGTATACTAAGAATCGGTATTTACCAAAGCTCAGCGGAGTCTAATAAAGCTAGTGCTGGGTCCAAACGGCTAAATAATATTTTTTTTTATAGAAAAAGCTTTTATAATACGTACACTTACAACATTTCGAGTCTGTGCTGTTAACCATTGAGGAGTTTCCTAGTCACGAACCAATCCTGAGTGCAGCAACCATGTCATGGTAAAACTTAAAACCAGCTATCATAATAAAGTGCGTACACCCAATTTTGTGTCTGTGCTGTTGACCGTTGAAGAGTTCCTTTCTCTGAAGCTAATTCTGGATGTCAATTCTGGTCATGCTTACCTTACAAATGCATTGACATCTGCGGGTGCTGTTAGTAATACTTACTTAATTACTCAGCTGTTGCAGCGACTCGAAGTGGGTCTTGACCTCCGACTCAAGAGAACGCCATCGGTCTTAGTCTTGTACAGTCTCTCGACAGTCAGCAACTTGGAGCTTGATGCAAGTCCAACTATACGGCACCTTTTAATCATTGGTATTATTGGCTGCTAGTAATAAATTAAGTTTAGTCTGACCAACAGTTTTGCATCCTACTTATTAATTAACCTACTGATTATCATGGCTAGTCAAACTTCATAGAACATGTCTAATCATCTACGAGTCAAATGTTTTTTCTTCTTCTCAGGTATTTTGTTCAGAACTGCCAATCTTCATTCGAGAACATCATTCAGGGATGTACCGGGCTGACGTATACTTCCTATCGAAGACTTTGGCTGAAGCACCCGTGTTCGCGACAATACCGCTCGTGTTTACGACGATAGCTTACTACATGATAGGCATGAATCCAGATCCGAAGAGATTTTTCATAGCGTCGGGTTTAGCTGCGCTGATCACTAATGTGGCTACTTCGTTTGGTAAGTTATTTCATATGAAACCTCAATTTTATCCAAGCATCCCGCCTTCCTCTTCAGGTGCCTCTCCACTACTGGAGCTTGGCCGTCAGCTCAGCGAACTTCTCTAGGTATATCAAAGCTTATGCCAAAAGCGGAATAGTATTTCGACGCTGGCTATGTTGCTACAATCTTGGATGTGGCGAAACCGCGCCTTTTTCTTCTTTCAGCGCGTCGTTTGCCTTAAATTTTTCTCATGATAACTAATTGTAGAAGCTGGTATTATTCATGTCGCCAAATGTGGCCAAGATACCCAATTAACCTTTTCGTGCCGACACGCTGGGGAACTTGGGGAAGTTCTGCGTGCAGCTAATACGCATCATCATCATCATTGTCAGACTAACACGTTCCCACAACTTGGACACAGGCCTTTTCTCTGACAGAACCGGGAGCCGGCTCGGCCACCATCTCCCTGATACGTATAACCTCAATTACTTCTGACTTTCCCGGAGTAATAAGGCTTTATTCAGTGTAGAGTCTGTCTGTTTCTACACAGGTACGGCATGTGTTTAGTAGTTACGAAGCAAAGTAAGCTCGTAAATGAGTAAAAAAGCTAATAAATACCTAAGATTAAAGTCCGTCATTAAATAGATGTTATTTTATCATCGGATTATATACGAATAAAACGTAACGGTTTGAAATGTTGCGTAAGAATTAAAATTTTGAAACTTATTGACACAATGTTGATGACTCTCTTTTTTACCAGAATTCCTGTTCTACCTAACTACCCAAATAATGTGAATATAATGGATAACGTCCATGCTATCTAATTTACTAATCATTAAAATATAGCTACACAAGACCATATTTTTAATGACTTGAGCGATAATAACTTTTTTGTAGTCTTTATTTATTGCTGCGGTAATTACAAGAAAGTAAGTAGATAGTTTGTAGTGAAAAATCACTGGATAAAAGATAATAGTTTTGATACCTTTTTTTTCCTTTTGTTGGATCTTAAATTAAATTGTACGTCTTGAAACTAATGTTAACAGTAAACAACTCTAGAAAGTTGATTCTAAGCTACTTATAGGTTACTGGACGGTTTTTTTATGTCATGTGTGTGACTCACGTGCGAAGACAAAAAAGAGCTATGTCTTATGTTGCTGACAGCCGCTGCTTTTTGGAACAATTACGAAACAACCGGTTATAAAGTTTTTTAAGGCTTCGGTCGTAGTCGTATTTATGATCATAACAAAACATTAATCTGCTGAGAGTCATTTGCATTTATTTCATTTCGGAAAATGACAGGTTCTTAGAACAACGATAGTCAATGACAATCATGCCTATCAAAATATGATTATGAGTACTGAGGGAGTCGTAGAAAATTTGTCTTCAAATCGCCATAGAAAATTGGTGCTGGAATAAAAACGAATGTATCTATGTTGTTTACCATGCAATCTCCAATAAAATATCTGTCTAGAAAGGAAGATATTTTATTAGGTATTATTGTAGGTAGATATTGATCCATAGTAAAACTTTGATCCATAGTCCACGGTAAAGGTTAGATTTTACGAAAGTGCCGAAATAACGGCAAATGGAGATTGAAAGCTTAATATGAAAGTCTTCGCTTACCTACGAAATCGCGGGAAAGCTGCTAGTCCTACAAAATATATGCATAAGATTTCCAAGACTTTTTGTTTTATCTGAATTAGGAAAGTGTTCCAATAATCACAGCCTACATGCCTTACTGATTACAATTCAAATGCCTACTTATTAGATCTCAGTGACAGAACTTTACCCATGTAGAAACTGTGAGCTCGTCAAATTATGTCAAAACCTAGTGTGTTGAATTTTTGTATCTACTATAACGTCATGTGAGCAATTTGAGCAGTTTATTAATACTTTAGGATAATTTTTGTTTGGTTGCATGTTCAAATCACGTCGGGGTCACCAATTTAGGATAATTTTTGTTTGGTTGATATGTGTTGTATTGTAGTTGTATCTGACTCTTGGATTTGATGCAGAAGGTTATCCTAAATAATATGAATGGGTAATTGAAACTCCGGTAGATGGATTGAGTACGTGCGCTTTATTTGAGCGCTAGCGAATGACTGTTGAATGCCGGTGCGCTTCATTAATTTGTTTATCTATATCTATCTTCTATCTATACATATAATAAAAACGTAGAGATAAAAAAATCTGTAATTGCGAGATAACAAAAAAAAAAACACACAGGTCGTCTTAAAATAAGCAGCTGAACACGATAGGACAGTTTTTAGAATTTTTGTCTGTTTGTTTGTTTGTTTGTTTGTTTGTTTGTTTGTTTGTCCGCGCACATCTCCTAAACCACTGGACGGATTTAAATGCGGTTTTCACGAATATGCTTAGAAATTACCAGATTAAAACATAGGCTATCTTATATCATTTATTTTAATTCTTTATTTTTACATAAACGAAAATAAAAATCAATGATTTATTTCTTCGTTACCCGAAACGTAATATGAGGATCGTCACATAGCCTCAAGCAAGGAGATCCAAAGAAAAGAGAATGTTATTGACATAGCCATTAAAATGTTGAAACTGTCAACTGTCATTCGGTTAATCAGTTTAAATTTAAAGAAGGTTCCTTAACCTTCTTAGATGAATGAACGTGTAGATCAAGCATGTTATAGGCCTTACAACCTCTTTGGTGATTCATTCCAGTGCATGGAGTAGGAGTGTGGCGTACTCATACTCCTTGCGCCAACATTCGTGAATTTCATTCCAATTTTCCACGACGTGTGGCGCTGGGGCGCGAAAAGAAAAAAAAATAAAAGAACACCGATTTTCAAATGGAATTGTCATTCGCTTTTTCTACGATTTGTCCATCGAGCTTTATTACTACGTATAGAGAAGCTACCATAAACAAAGATCATGCTCAATTTTGTTAAGAATATAACCTAAAGTTTGCTTCACCGCCGAAACAATAATTAGTCGTCTAACCAGCCAATATAAACATTCAGCGCTAGAACGCTTATAAGGTATAGTTTTCTCGCGACGAAAAAGTCGTAAGCGCCGCGATTTTTCAAAGCGCTTACGCGTTTCGTTCAACGTTCTGCATCAACCTGTCGTTGCTATAGACTAAACTGCTGACTGACTACAGAAGTGACGTAGTTTTATATTACCTAACAAGCTTCAATTGAATTCGCACTTTGTTTCATAATTTATTATTAGTTGAATTAATTGAACAATAGAAAGTATTATATTATAATATGAATATTTCAGTTAAA
Organism: Agriopis leucophaearia; assembly: GCA_949125355.1. Lineage (NCBI taxonomy): Eukaryota > Metazoa > Arthropoda > Insecta > Lepidoptera > Geometridae > Agriopis > Agriopis leucophaearia. Next base: position 16,170,348 of record OX421265.1, on the reverse strand, counting down.
TTAATTCATTCGTTTAAGTATTTAATATATAGCATTGTTTGCTTAATCACACTAATATTATATTTGCGAAAAAGTTTGTGCGTGTGTAAGGTATGTAAGTGTGTTTGTTCCCAGACAACTCGGTAACGGCTGAACAGATTTTGATGAAATTTAGTATGGGGGTAGCTTATACCCTGGATTACCACATAGGCTTTTCAGGGAAAATATACTATTCCTATGGTATAGCAGGGGAAACCTCAGGACACTACTGGTTTTTTATATAGATTACGTCTTGAATTGTAGGTAGCACAATTATACTAGTAATAACCTTTCCAGGTAAGCTAATTATTCAATACAAAATATTTCTTCTTGATTAATGGTATGTCCCTATATTAACTGGTTCAGAGCCATGGAGAGTCTCATTCCTTAAAAAAATGCCTTGTGATTTGATCTAAGATAAAATAAAAGCCGTAAGTATTTTTTGTAATAATATGTTTATTTAGTTACCTTTGAACAGTATAAGTTTAGTTAACTTTTGCCGCTTAGATAAAACATTATTAGTCTGATCAGTTTTAGCTTCATGTTTCAAGCGAATTGTTGTGTACTTGTTTATGATGGCTCGTATCAAATGTGTTCTGTGATTTAAGGTGCTTGGTTGATTAAAAGAATGTTGAAGTAAAGATGTAAATACTTCCTTCTGAACAAAATATTCCAAAGTATTAACTGTAATATAACTAAAATAATATTTAGTAGAGAGATTGGTTCCAACCACTTTGTTTTATAAGTTTTCGTATTACAGTTTCCGTGGCGACACATATTTTATATACGTCTTCTGTAGAGTACGACAAGCCACCCATATCTTTGATAGTTATAAGTTTATGATGTGGCAGCCTTTCTGTTGTACTTAAGCTATCCACACATACTTCGCATTTTAATGACCTTGTCAGAATCCGGGAAATGTAACCAGATATGTATCCGACGATTAACTGGGAACCAGTTAATCGTCCATTGTTCCAGTACTACTGTGACACACTCTTGGCTAAAAAAAACATAACATAATTAATATTAATGACGACTGATATAATATTTTGTTACTTGTCTTGAGCAAAACTATTTTCATGACTGTTACTTACATCTTCACAAGGTACAGCAGACTTCTTCAGAAAACGCCTTCCCGATTTTGTGGTATATTTATCCTCTTCGCGAAAATGCAAGGAACATAATGTAAGTATTATTAGATGGTAACCACGTTTCTTCGTTTCGATTGTTCTGGACAAATGCAATCCATTTTTCTCTATCTTTACGGCCCAGACGTGGAAACCTTTAAAATTAAAATTATATTTTACAAAATACAATAATTATTTTTCATTATATTTTTTATCTTTTTTTATTAAATCACTAGGCAGTACTTTTCTAAATATGTGTTAGATTATTATATTCCACTATAAAAAAAAAAACTTCAACTAATTCTACCTACACTTGTTACAAACACAATGTCACATCTTAATTTTTAGTCTATGACAAATGACGCAACACGGCATCCACGCTACGTCCGAGAATATTTTGTTCGACTTAAATTGTAAAATTTGTAAATGATTATCTAATTACTCACCGATGGAAAGTTATTCCTTTGCACTTCGACGTATTCTTTGAATTATTCGTGCAATATCTTAACACACACGATACCATATTTAATACTTTTGAACTCTTTTCGTTTTAAAACAAACATGACTTAATTGCTCAAGAGCTAGCAAGCAACTAAGTGATGTGCTGCCATATGACTGCAATTGGACGGAACATAGTAGGGATGTGCGCCGTCTCCTCTATACGTAGTAATATAGCTCGATGGATTTGTCTAAGATTTTTCTTTGCATTAAATTTATAATTTCTTTCGGACTCAGCTATTTTCTTCCATTGTCGGTAGCTTAACCCTCTCCTTCTATATAAATAGTACAAATCCACTATAATTGGTGACCCCTGAATGGACCGTACACCACCGACAAAGGTCAGAATGCCGCTAGATCGTACTGATACCACTGCGGCTGACACGAAGAATAAAGATGATGACAATTTATTCCGAGTTGGCGTGCGAATTCCACCGTTTTGGCCCGAGAAGCCGGCGATTTGGTTCGCCCAGATCGAAGGCCAATTCGCGATTTCCAACATCACTGCAGATAGCACCAAGTTCTACTATGTCATTGGACAACTTGACCCGCAATACGCAGCTGAAGTCGAAGACATCATCGTCAATCCGCCTGTGACCGAGAAGTACGAAAAACTCAAGCTGGAGCTAATTAAACGTTTGTCCGCATCAAGAGAAAAAAGGTACAGCAACTTTTAACACACGAGGAGCTAGGTGATCGTAAGCCTTCTCAATTCTGACGTCATCTACGACACCTAGCAGGCCCCGGAGTTCCAGAAGACTTTTTACGCATGATTTGGACCAGCCGCCTACCGAACAGCACGCAGACCATCATTGCTTCGCAGCAGATGACGTCATCACTCGATGTGCTGGCAGACCTAGCCGACCGCATACATGACGTTGTCCCTATAGCCCAGGTCGCATCTACATCCAGTACCGCACCGGGAAGCTCCAAGCTCCATATTACATTCTCATGGTTTTATTCTATGTTAGCATTTAAAACACAAAATATACCGCATCCTATTTTAATACAGTCCCGCGAATAGAAGTATTCAAAAAAGGCCCTTTGTACATGAAAATAAACCTATACAACAAAATTCCGGACGCAATAAAGAAAGAAAGAAATAATAACATTTTTCCAGAACCAACTTCGTAAGTTTCTAACCCAAAAATGTTATTACGAGATAAAAGATTTTTTCGACGATACATTTTAGAAAATTATAATTAGAAAATAAATATCGATATATAAATAGTTAAGAAAGTAGCGTCATAAGTTTTGTATCATCTCATATATAATTAAGTAACCTATCACACTAAGTATGTTTTTTTTTGTTTTGTAAAATTACTTCACCCTAGGTTAAGTTTGAATAGTATATATAATATTTATGTAATAGATTTAACTATACTTAAATTTATATGTTTATGTCTGTGGTCTGGTTTTGTGAACAGCCACTACATAATTCATTGCTGCACCCTTTGTGCAGGGTATATAAACTTAGCTTTTAGAAGAATACAGTGTATATTTGCAATAAGATTAAGAATATAGAAATAATTTTTATTTACTGTGATATTTTAACAGATAAATAGAGTAGTTCCATTTCATGGCTTTTTAATCAAGGTATACATACAAATGCACGCGAAATAAGAAATAACTAGCCAAGAGCGTGTTAAGACAAGCATTATGTCAGGGTTCCGTGGCCAGCGAAACTGGCCGGAAATATACTTTTAATGGTTTAGACAAAAAGAAAATTTCAATACATGCTCTGCACTGTGGTCACATTATCTTTTTGATTTGAAAACTGTTGACGGTGTTATTTATTACTTTTATGATTCTATCAATACTTCACACAGGGCGACTTAAAATAAGCAGCTGACCATGTAAAGAACAGTTTTTAGAATTTTTGTTTGTTTGTTTACGCACATCTCCTACACCCTTGGAAGAAAAATGCGGACGGATTTAAATGCGGTTTTCACGAATATGCTTAGCTATGACCAGATTGAAGTATATGCTATGTTATTTTGCGCAAGGCCGGATTAAGGGAAGAAAAAAGAATTGAAGGTTTATATGAAAATCTACGCGTACGAAGTCGCGGGCAAAAAAGCTAGTATTATAATAATAACAATCCTGTGATGTAGTGGGACTCAAAGGCCCTACAATACGCTTGGCCAACTCTTTTCGAAGAGTTTTTACGGTTTATCGTGTGGCAATCTGGGTGTCTTCAAATCACGAGTGAATCGGTTTCTTCTAGGCAAGCGTGCTCCATCGTAGACCGCATCAAAGTAGGCTTAAAAGTAGGCGAGTTGGCAGCCAAAAGCAAGCCTATTCCTAAATAATAATTAAAAACACACACACACATATAATAATATCATATTTTAACTTTTAAAATGGTTGAGTTTTTTTTATATGTATAAACAATATTTACGGTATTTTCTGCCGCCTTTCTGTAGATTTTTACGCCTACTACCTAGGCAAAACTACTAAAACTACAAACTAAGAATTATATGAGTGACTTATATTTTAACCCACCTATAATATTGTGCATGCGTTTTTAAATGGTGTGTATGATTAACTCGTGTTTGGTGCAAATATATTATCTTTATGTTGACAATTTTGTATGGACGTCTGATGGCTATACTAAGATGACGGAGTTAGGGCTGAATTATGCGGCGTGCTAGTTAAAGCATTGAGACAGACCTACTTTAAGAAACACACGCAAAGTAGGTGAACTCGTGGTGTCTATCTCGATAAAGTTCTGTGACGTCAGTACAAATTAAACTCTTCTGTACGTGATACAAAAACTTCTTCTTTTAGATGAATCTACTAGATAAAGTAAAATCTTGACTTTTCTCGAAAGAAAATTTTAATACTCTAATGACATTAAAAAGTAATATAAAACAACAACTCATTGACACAGAAGTCATAACTATCTCATTATAATGATGGGTCACAATTTTTTTTCTCTATTTACATAATCCATAAAAAACAAGGTCCATTAAAAACCAGATTAATAACATTTTAGGCCCGTTACAATTAATTCATTTTGCAATTATAAAAATCGATAACGTAAAAATGTTAATGATTTTAGTAATTACAAACAAGAGAAGTATAGTTTGAGATGAAATGTAAAAGTGGGCTCAAAGAACCATATAATTGCCAATTGGGTGGCGTTCTTTGGACAAGCAGAATAAAATTAAAAAAGAAACCGACTGCGAAATGTACCAAGTTTATGATATTCTATGCATGAAGACAAATCTAACGATACTTCACACATCCTAATTGGTCAAGCCGTTTTAGTTATAATATATAGAAATATTAAAAATACATACAACATACGCCCGAAAAACATATTTCTTGGGCAGTCGGAAAAATAGCAGCTTTTTTATGCCAGTTGTCCGGAAGATCTTAGTGGTCCTTATCTACGTCATTAAAGAAATAGTATATAGGTGCCTGTTGTAGAGAATCTATACTATGGGCACCGTTCTACATTATATTCAAACATTAATACTACTTATATTTACCACTTAAAGTAGGGCTGGTGCAGCGGCCAATTCGGTAGAACAGCACAAGCGGCGCAAATCTGCTAACCTCGGCAGTGGTTACATATTTGAGGCATTTGGGATCGAGTCATTGGACCCCTGGGAGCTCACCTCATTATCAAAAATATCATATAGCGCCTGGTTAATGTGACGCCTGACCGAAACAGCAGGCGAGTTGGCGGTCAAGCGCAAGCATTTTCCTAAATAAAAAAATGCTGTGTTTCTGGAGCATCGCCATTCAGCGTGGTAATGCCACCAGCATACTGGGTATGCTGCCAACTGGTAGTGGGCTTGTGCATTTGGATCGTCTTTAAACTAATTTAGAATAGTAAGACTACCCATAAACCGTTGAAGGTCTATGGGTAGTCTATTTTTGTAGTGTTAGTGTTAGCTTGTATTTTGTTTAGTTAATAAAATGTAGAACTTAGTAATAGTACCGTAATTTTATCTTTTATTTGTGCAGGATATCTGATATCTTGCGCGAGCAGCAGCGTCAGCATGGCAGCGTCAGTGGGACCGCCCATCATCATACCGTTCATGTTGTTCGGAGGTTTCTTCCTCAACTCAGGGTAAGATACCACTTCTTTCTTTTACAAGGTCTTGTTAAATGATTCATCGACTCGGATCTATCTTTTATCTATACGTATAATTAAGTATTTAATACTTCGATCAAAAAATAAAGATATAATACCGAAATAATACACACTTCCTCATCGCGAAATCTGGTAAACTACTGGACCTATGAAGCTGAAATTTGGAAGATAGATTTCTTATGGGTTATAGAGGTCCGCTAAGAAAGGGTTTTGTGAAAGACAAATTAAAGGCAACTGGGGGTTGAAAATTTATATGAAAGTCTACGCGTACGAAATCGCAGGCAACAGCTAGTAGTGATATATTTTTAGAATTTAATGTGGCGTTGCGTTCTGCGGGTTTGCGTAACGTTGCGTTGAGTTGAGTTTCATGCGTAGGCTTACGAGTACATCATTTTTAACGGACTTCCAAAAAGAGGTTCTCAATTCGACTGTTTTTAATGTTTGTTACCTCAGTACTTTCAATTGGTCGAACCGATTTTGAAAATTATTTTTTTATTCGAAAGCTGGTGCTTCCTGTGTTTGTACCATTTTGTCCAGTTCTGAAATTTTTATGAAGTTGGTTTTTTTATATTGATAATTGTTACTTAGATCCGTGCCACCGTACCTCGGCTGGATATCGTACCTATCTTGGTTCCGATACGGGAACGAGGCGCTGCTCGTGAACCAGTGGGCGGGAGTGGAGACCATCGCGTGTACGCGGGAGAACTTCACCTGCCCCGCATCTGGACAAGTCGTGCTAGACACGCTTAGTTTCTCTGAGGTAATAATCAAATAACCAGGTATTATGTTCGCCCACGAACCCAAAGCAGGCCTGGCGTACTCCGCACTTTAGGTATGAAGCTAAGTAGTCGACTGGTCGGACTTGCCGTGCCCGCTGCCTCGCGATAGACAGAGATAACGCGAAAGACAGAGAGGCAACTCCTAGGTTAATATATCAGTAGGTAGTTAGCGCTCACATATCCTGAATTGGACTTTATTGTGTGGTAGTAAGAGTCGCTACTTATTTAAATGCTTTTGCGGAGTGAATCTTCTGTACTTGTACTTTATGTATTCTGTGCCCAAAGTGGGTCTAGACGGTATTATATGCTAAAAAATATTTCTCGCACTGTCTCTTGCCCAAGTAGGTAGCTAGCAGTTAGTAGAGAGAGTGCAAGTTCACAGGCAGGTCCCACTCTACAGCGTCATTTTAACGATATCTAAGTTGATATAAAGAGAGCGAGATCAGAGATAGCTTTACCCAACAATGGGTTATGGAAACACAAAAATTTTACGGAATTTGGTTCAGAAGTTTTTGAACCACTTGTTGTATATACGAATAATTTTGTTCCACGCCGCCTTTTGTTTTTGGCTGTATCAATAATTTTAAAGACGAGATAATAAAGATGTTATTTTTTTATCGAACGTGTATTTACTCTTTTGTTTTACAGTTTTTTTTGTGTTAAAAGAACTAATCCAATTTCAAATAGGTATAGGAAGCCAAATGTTACCATTGACTACAAATTCTTAGTTAGGTGACACACTGGTAGTGATGTGTCTTGAACCGTGGGCTTGAATCAATGAGGTTATATTGTACTGCGTACATAATATACTATAACCTCATTGGCTTGAATATTTTTGATAAATAAACCTAGTTTCAATCGTTATCAATATGAATATTTTGGTTCACAGGATCAATTTACGTTTGACGTAGTGAACATGATACTTCTGTTTGTCGGGTTCCGGCTGCTTGCTTACTTCGCGTTGCTGTTGCGCGCGCGCCGCGGGAAATGACGTCACTACACCACGCAACATTACACAATAGCAAATACAATGGAGCAGTGTACAATAAAAAATAGGTCGAAAATTGAAAAAGCATGTCTAATTTAACGCTCACAATTTGTATGAATAAATATTACATACTTAGTTCCTTTTGCATTTGTTTCCACAACGTTATGCATACTTTTTCAAAAGTTTTATCACCTACTCTGCTTTAATACACAATAACGTATACCTCTCATTCATAGAAAGTAAAATAATAAGATAGAGTAATCCCAGCAAAATTATTATATACATCTAAAAACATAGCCAAGTTTTGTATCTTGTTTCAAACATTCTAAAGACTACCGCCTTCACAAGTTTATATTTTATTGTATACACGTTTTGAAGGATCTTAACAATATTTTAATTTTTATAATTATGGCAAGATATTTAAGTGAAGTAATGCGTATTTTTTTATATGTATTTCAACGATAACTAAATGTTTTATAAAGTGTTATTGTACATTCGAAAAATATGTTATGTTTGTGTAATAAATGTATGAAGTTTTTAATTGATATATTTTAAAATACACATTATTCTTTAGCTGCTAAGTAGTTTTATTAAAGCTGTTTTACTCTATAGACAAATTTAAGCATTTTATTTTAATATGATAATACTACTAACAAAAAAAAACAAGAAGATTCTTATCCATACAGTTTTAATTAAGAAATTAATACAATCAATATCACGATGCTAACAAATTTGCGGTAAATAAAGGCCAATACAGCCCTGTAAAAACTCTTACGGCATTTCCGAGTAACATGGGGTTCTTCAGAAGGGTTGTTAATAGAGTTTAGGTATCTAATACTATCCTACAGGAACTATGAACTTTTCCGGGATAAAAAGTTGTTTATGGTGCTAATCCAGGGTATAAGCTACCCAAATAACTAACGCTAACTTCATACCAAATTTCATTCAAAGCTGTTACGGTTTTGAGTGTGGATACACACTTGCACACAAACTTTAGCATTTAAAATATTAGTGAAATGTGATATCGTATAAGTTTTTAAGGTGCGAATAGGTATTTAAAAAAATGCACTTATAGTATTAAAAAGCAAAATATAAGAAGGTAATTTCTGTTTGTCTGTGTATTTGGCCCTTTCACGATTAAGCTGCTGAACCTATTGTTCTGAAATTTGGCAAGGAAATAAGTCGGCATTATTTAAAAAAAAACACCTAAGGCCTTACATCTACCTGTTAACATAGGCTCGAAACAGCGCTAAAACAACGCAGTGCAGAAAATCACGCGAACATGAACCTTAACGCGCCGAGATACGGTTTGCGGTCGGTCTTAAAACAGATAGGCCCCTGTACAGACTTACTCTCTCATACCACCGACGCTCTATACAGCCATCGCGTCTTCGGGAGTGAGGTTTTTCCAGTATGAAGGTAATTTAATTAAGCAGTAAAACTTATGCCCCACGTGAAGATCTAGAGGCAGACCAAAGACAAGGCGGAAAGATGTAGTGCTAAAAGGCACGAGACAAGTTTCCAATGGCGACATCGAGAATTGAGCAAAGTGTAAGAGAAAAACAAAAAAAGCTGATCCTACTACCATGAGGAATAGGTAGGTACATAGTTTTGAGAAGAAAGGAAAAAAAAGAACCGATGGAGAAGAAAGGTTCTTGAATGAAGACCACGAACCGGAAGACGAAGCGTAGGTAGGTCTCCCACTAGATGGACCGACGACACTGTGAGAGTCGCGGACATCCAGTGGATGCAGATGGCAGGATGTCATTCAGGAGGTTAAAGAGGGAGGCCTATGTTCAGCAGTGGACGCTGATGATGATGATGATGATAGTTTTGAGAAGGGAGAGAAGGAACTTAAGAAAGCACTTCATATTTACTGTTTGCTATCATTATCCGGCTTGAAGTTGCTAGCGTGTCAATGTATAGTGATTCCATAACAGTACACGTGACACAAGGCGAAACTCTCTTATGGTGGAAGTTCCATTGAACCAGTGGCGGATTTACACTTTTGCCGCTAGTAGGCTATTCAAATTTTGCCGCCCCTACCGACCTCTACAATTCGATACCCTAGTTCACAATCACATTAGTTACATATTTTTGTGCAAGAAATCGTTACTTTATGATTTTGAGCACTATCGTCCTAATTATGTTAACTTTTTGCCGTAATTAATAGATACCTATGATTGTAAACTATAGGGAATCGATGTGTCAGTTCCTATATTACTTTTACAACCCATTGATTCAGTTTGTATAAGAAATAGTTTTGGTTAGGTATAATAGTCTAGACTACTTACATAATAAAGATTAGAAAGAATTATCTAAGTATTGAAACATAATTATTAAATGTTGAATTTTTTGTGAACCTAATAACATTTTGGTATATAAATATGAATCTTTTAATTTCAGTAAGATAAAAAATAACTGTGGCCCCAAATTTGCGCCCCTAAAATCTGCCGCCCTAGGCTCCAGCCTACTCAGCCTGCTGGTAAATCCGCCACTGCACTGAACCGCACTAAGCATTTACAATCCAATATAAGTGCGTAAAGCAGTAGACGTGTAGAAGTCTTTACCTGCATCTGTCTTTCCGAACAGATACAATCCAGGGTTGGTAATGAAAAAAGTGAAAAATTATTTTCCAGGCAAGCGTCTAGTTGGCTACATCTTCAACCACATCTTTGCTTCCCATCAGGTGATTGTGTCCTAACGCATAAGTCGTCCTTATTTAGAAACTAAGTCAGATCATTGGGCCTTGGAGTGGCCGAGTTTTTTTTTAAGATAAATTACTTAGTCATTTATGACTCAGACCATTTTAAATCATATAGGCCTAATTTATTAACCCTAATTGAAAAGCTCCGATCGTGCTTTTCAATTAGGGTCATAATTATGCAAATTCAAGATTCATACAACCACAAAGAAACTTTTGGAATGCAAGAAAAGACAGCTTTCGTGAAATAGTTCTTATCGCCTAGCATAATCTATATTATGTATGCACCTTGACTTTTTCTCGTAGAAAGCCGTAAATTCTACTACAAAAATGTTGTCTCAGAAGATTCCTCTGGGTCATTTGCATTCTCTTTTCATTCATGTGAATAAGCGAGACAGAAAGACATGCTCTACATTTTTGTTGGTAGAGTGTACATAATTCTGTGGTATCGCGGAAGCTTGGCCATTATAGGGTTGTCAACTTTGTTAAAGTACTTTTGTAAGAAGCTTACATTGTCTTTGATGTTTATTTGCTATAAACATAGACGAATCTTTTTTATGTGATATAATATATATATATATATATATATATATATATATATATATATATATAATATAAATATATGTGATATATTATAAGTACGAAAGTGTGTTTGTTTGTTGGTTATTCTTCCACGCAGCAACAGATCGACGTGAGATCATGCATAGAGATAGTTGGAGGGCTGGAAAATACAGGTATCTCGGAAATATATACAAAATGAAGGAATGTCCACGCGCCTGAAACCATATAGCGCAATTATTTAATGATTTTAGCCTAGTACAAAAGCCATAATAATATAGGATAAGGTTCGCAAGTGTCATAAACTTTGATATGAATGAGATAAAAGAAAAAATCTCCCTGTTTTAGAAGGATATAGGATAAGGAAAGGACATATAGATAAGGAGTAAGAAATAAAAGAGAGAGAAGTAAGAAATGATCTTCAACAGGGCGACTACGAAACAATTTTTTAAAGCCTTGTCGTTTGTTTTATATCACGAATGTGCTGATAATCAAATTAAGAATCTGACTTAAATTCAGCACGTAAAGCTTCAAACTAATTATCGACCTGATCTACGATAGCTAATACATTCTCAATAACTGCATATCAGTCATAGATCACGGACGTGACCTTGGGCTGCCCTTGAGCGATCGGACGTCCGAAGATAATCTGATTAGCATTTTGTTTTTGCCAGCTGAAGACGTATCTGACCTATTGGTTATCGCGTGATTTTAGCTGCAAATAATCTATCGGGCCCGTTTGTAAGAAGCGGGTGACGAACGCGTTCGATAGCTTTAAACACGCATAAACGACTCACGATAATAATAATAAATCCATGCAGGTACGAGTACATAAATGAAAATCATCTTAAATACTTTCTTACCTTAAAGATGGCCGTCTATGAATAAGGCTTTCGGTGACGGTTCGTTCACTCACTGCTCAGTGCTCATCTCTACGGTTCCCAGTTTAGTATATATCTTCAGAGATTTTCGTGGCCAGCTGCTTTGACACTTGGTCGGTCCATCTGCGCCTCCTGGGTCTCTTTTCATTAATTTTGCCGGTTACCATTAATTGTACCAGGTTGTCGAAAGTGTTTTGTGCTATGTGGCCGAAGAACTGCTGTTTATGAGAAAGTCCACACAATATTTGACCACATCGTTGCTTACCAACAGCCGAGTTGGTTTGGTAGTCAAACGCGGACTTATTCGCGATAAAAAACAAGGTACAGATTAGCTGCCAGCCCTATTCCACACCACATTGCTCGTTGACCCGTCCACACAGTATCGCGTATCCATATACGTTACATGAAAACCGAAGCCTCACAACTTAGCTGTCACATCGCTTTTCCGGACCAATCAGCACGCCCCAAATTCGGGTTACCTATACTATACCGAATATACATGATATAGAGATTAGCACAGCCCTATAAGTACCTCATCCAATTTGTCCTATTGTAGGTGTGTGATAGTATGGTAGTGCGTATAGGGCGTTGAACCGCTGGGAAAATTGTTTCTTGAAGTTCAATCGACATTTACAGAGTTAATTATTAAGTACTGCAGTTATTAAGTATTTAGTAAAAGGATTGCGATTGATCGCCAACTCGCTTGATTTTGAGCGATGATGGGGTATACGTTGGAGCACCCTTTGCCTGGAAGAAACCGATTCACTCGTGATGTTAACATACTCTTATTGTAATTTTTGGGGAACATCCATTCAGTCAGCGCATTCTAGCACACTAAAACTGGAATTATGAGGACGGGTTTCCGGAATATCAACCATAAAGCGGTGTGGTTTTTTTCTGTCCGCTCTGGCAGCCGATAGAAAAATGGGCAGGACGGGATTAGATGTTCTCCGTTTCAAACGTTCATTTCTTCCGGATAAATAGTGTGTGTGTTAATCCAGGGTATACACATTTCATCTAAATAAATTCAGCCGTTCGGAGTTGAGATTTTGGGAACAAGCATACTTACACTTTTACGACCTTTTTGGACACACAACCTTTTTGGAATTTTTAAAAGGAATATTGTCAAATTCCTAACTAATTTCTTTTGATGATGGAGGTGGCGTGTACCAACTCATCAGGCCTAAATCAGGCTTGCGATGCCTTTAGTCGAACTCACCCTGCAGACGAACCGGGCTTTCCGGGCTTTTTACTTGCATATCCTGTATTAATTAGATCATTGGTATTGCTGCAAGTTTCTTAGCGTGCGTGAAAAATGGGCTAGGTTGCCGTACTTAGATACAGTTTTTGCGTTAAGCGGTTTAGTGAAAAAGTTGGTGAAATATGGAGAAATTTGAACACGATTTATATTTGTACTGAGGCATATCTTGTCTGATCTGAGATGATGATGAAGTGGAATTTCACGCTTTATAGTGCGTGAACTGTAAAGTGTGCCTGCGCGCTTCCAACGAATTGGTACCATTGCGTACTGGCTAGAGTCCATTTGGGCACATTATCTGGTTAGGACCACTATAAGGACGGGTGTTATTCGATTTGGGCTTAAGTGCTTGATTTATGATGATAATGGCAGGTGCTGAATACATTTTGTAAGTGGGGATCTGTACAGTACACATAGCATCCGACGTATCTGTTGACCACTAGATCTCGACTACTAATATAGATCTACCGGGCTAGCATGCGCGCCGCGACAAAATTTTGTTCGGAAGCCTCTGGGATCAACTGATAGCTGTTACCTACTTCACATTCATCATCATCATCATTTCAGCCATAGGAAGTTCACTGCTGGACATAGGCCTCCCCCATCGATTTCCAAAAGGGCCGGTTGGAAGCGGCCTGAATCCAGCGTTTTCCTGCGGTCTCTTTTAGGTCGTCTGTCCATCTTGTGGGTGGACGTCCTACGCTGCGCTTACCGGTCCGTACTTCACATTACTTTATGAATAAATTTGTATTTGAATATATTTGATTTGTATTACAAAATGCTTAGCTTTTCTATCGAAGGTTCAAGTTTCGATTTAATTTAAAATATCTATGCAACTTTGAAATCTACCTAGAGGTTAATTAAACATTTTCACGCCAATTTTTTACGCATAATGTTTTTAGCGGACGGAACGGAGAAGGTATGGTTTAAGGAAAAATGTGTTATAGTGCATATGCATGTATGTTTAGTTTATAATATACTAGCGACCCGCCCCGGCTTCGCACGGGTGTAAGTTATATTACATACTAGCTGTTTCCCGCGGCCTTGCTCGCGTAGTATAGAAATCTTTAGTACCTTCCCGCCGTTTCAGTTTCAGTCCGTCAGTCCGCAGGAAAAATGTATCGACGTATAAATAAATATGTTATAGGCTGTGTGTTCATTATCATCATCAGCCAGAAGATGTCCACTGCTGAATATAGGCCTCCCCCTTTAACCTCCACACTGAACGACATCCTGCCATCTGCATCCACTGGATGCCCGCGACTCTCACAATGTCGTCAGTCCATCTAGTGGGAGGCCTACCTACGCTGCGTCTTCCGGTTCGTGGTCTCCACTCAAGAACCTTTCTTCCCCAACGGTTATCTGTTCTTCGAGCGAGTTTCGTTGTATAGAGTGTGTGATACTGATACAATAATGTTATAATGGTTTGCACAAATCAGCTTTCCGCTAACCACATTGCCGCTATGAGGTTACATGAAATAGTGCGGCTGATAGGTGTTGTACTATTAGGAGCATTCATACTGCGCTAATATTTACTTTATTTATTTATTTTATATTGCCACATAATGCGTTTAGAAAAATGGACTCTATACACATCATACCCTGCTTATAGGGTGTTGCAAATAGTAAAAGTAGTTGCAAGTAATTCTACTTAGAAAATAATAATAACTACTTATAACATTAACTAATAATAACATTAAATGAAAGAAATTCTACTTATAAAAATTAAGAATTCAAAAATAGGTAGGTATTTATAGGTTAAATATTCGTGAGATTGAAAGGTTTTTTTCTTCTAAAAACTCATTTACTGAGTAATAACATTTTTATACTTTTCTTAATTATGGCTCTTAATTTCTCCATAAGTTGAAGATCCCAATCTTAACGAAAGACAAAATTTGATTTCATTTACACCAGTCAAATTAAAATAATCATGTCTCCTATAAAGCTTTCGTAAGCTTTCATCTATGAAAGCTATACTTCCTGTAAAGCATGAAAAATTTAATTATCTATAAGAATTGAGTTCACGTCAAAAACTACGAAAGTCTGTAATAGTAGTAGTGTGCAGTCATATTGAATCCCGCGCGTAATTATTACTTATATTCTCTTTGCGCGTAATGAAGGATTCGCGGGTTAGGTTAAGTGAGAATATAATCTTTTATTACGCTCGGGATTCAAGCACGCCTAATACGAAGAGACCTTTATCCCCAAAGAGAAAATAGACTAAAAGCACTGATCCAGATACTGCTTTTTTTATGCCATAACGGCAAACAAAAATAAAAGTCCCAGAGATATTGGAATGTTTTAGATCCTTAGTGATGATAAAAATGATTTTATATGTAATGTAGAAATATAAAATTAATAATCTATGCTAATAATAAAGAGGAAAGATTTGTATTTTTGGATGTTTGTAACGAAATAACTCAACAACTACTTAACCGATTTTAAAAATTCTATCTCTGTTGGGAAGCTACACTGTCCCCAGGTGACGTAGGCTATATTATATTTTGTAGCGAGGCCGAAGACCGAGCTTACACTCGTGCGAAGCCGGGGCGGACGGCTAGTAACTAATATAGGTAGTAACTAACATGTTTATTTTATTATTAAGGCATAATAACCGCAAAAAAATGATTTTGACTATATTCTAACATGGATATTATTTCCTTTTGTAACTTAAACAAAAAGTAACTAAAAAAAAAAAAAAAATATACGAAAAACTCACATTTGTACAGCGTACCTGGTACCTGGCAAGGACACGAGATACGTTTCCATTTTTACGACCATGCTACTTTATATGTATGTATTCCTACAATGTTCTACCATGTTCTGACAAATAAACATCGATCAAAATCAAATAAATGATTTGATTTGAGTCCCATCCTGACAAAATTTAACACTATGGAAATACCGGGAGAAACGACTAATTTTTGTTATTCTATGATTGATTAATTAAGCTGTTAATACATTTTTATTTGAATACAATTTAATTCCATTTCTATGTCTATTCCGCTGTCGCAATACCTTCACCAAACCCTAATGAGTTTAAAGTCACTGAAACGAGTCGTCCAAGCCCACGCCGGTAATGGGGCATTCTCAGCCACCTTCGTAGGTTAACTTGTTTTCCATCACACGTACTTTTTTAAGTTCCGTCACGTCAATAGATTTTAGTGCATCCCGTTCTAATTATAAACGCTGTCTTACTCTAACTCGTAGAGATCTGTCAAACTGGCTACTTCGCGGTTCAAGGCAGTCGCGTGCACCGTTCCAAATACGAAACTTCTACGTACGGGTAGAAAATGAACGCGTGGACGTTACCTATGAAGTTCCTAATTTGAAATTAATGTTTTTAATAATCTGTGGCTGGAAAAATGAGCAAGAAATCAATTAATGGAAAGGGAACTAAGAAAAGTGCACCTAAAAATGCCGTGAGTGCTTAACTTTATATTTTAAGGTTTTATGACATTTTACCGTACATTCAACGTGAGATGTGTTTGGTTTTTACTACCTATTATTACTTAAGTTTACTTTTATTAATAATTTTTTATTAATTAATTTTACTGTTTTAATAACGAAGAACAACACACAAATAAAATGAATATTTTTCGACTTAAAGTCATTCATAATTCTTAATAAGAATATAACTACCTACTTTAAAATCTTAAGTTTCTGGTAAGAATGGGTATAGTCGAGTATTCATGCATATTAAAAAACAAGTTTCACGTGTCCACTGATCTTTTCACTGGTATTTTTATCTCTACTATCAACTCTACTTGTTTAGAAATAAAATCTTGGTGGTGTGATAAGCAGTTATTGTACTCATGTAGGTGTTGAAACTTAGGTTTATTTCTGTATGTTCTGTTAAGAGTTGTAAAAAAAAGTTACAAACTTTCATCACTTACAGTTTAAAACTTAAATCTGTGCAATGTATTACGACTTAAATCTTAACCTTTTAGACCGAGTAAAAATTAAAATTCGATTTAAATTAAATTGTTTGCAAATGCAAATTTTTACCTATTGTCTACATTAGGTAACTCTTTCCTCTCCTAAAATTTGCAAAAAGCTTGTATAATGTAGGTAGGTATATCTGCTTTATCAACGCTCCGGATATCGCGTAATTTTACACATATCTTAAAAACATAGGGCTTGTTATTTTCGGAAACTACCTAGTTGCTAGTCTAATTTTGGTGAAACTTTTTTGATATACTTACTTTTTTTTTTATTATTTAAAAAAGTTTATTATACATTTATATTTCCAATTTAAATGTCTACCAGGTGTCATTAAAATTGAACGAGTAGTCACTATAATTTAACTAGTACATGTGATGAAAAGTATAATAAATTTTTAATAAATAGTAAAAAGTGCGAGTCGGACTCGTACGCTGAGGGTTCCGTACCACCACAAAATACAAAAAGTAGTGCAAAAAGACAACATCTAAGTACCGACCGCACCTGAAGTTGCTTTCGGCAAACCAAAATTCGGCGCACGCTACGAATTGTGCAGACTTTTTGGTTAGTTATAAGGCAAACGCGAATCGACTACAACGCCGCGCGATGCCACTGCTACGATGCCATAGCGGACAAGCGAGATTGAACACTATGTAAGCAACATAACGTCTAAATTGGAGTAAATGTGTCACTGTGAACTATATGATTGATGTCTAGGTATGTGCAACGATTTCAACGACGCTCGGACGTTTTTGACTGTTTCCACATAGAGATTGTAACTCCATAGGTATTGTATTCGATGGGTTCGAAAGAAAGCTGTTAAAAGGTAGGAAGGACAGACGGACAGAGACAGACAGCGAAGGCTTAGTAGACCCTGTTTTCATATTTGTCGGGACTTATCGCGCACTATTAAATATAGGTAAAAATAGATACCTTTCGCTCGACGTTTCGACCATGTTACAATGGCCGTGGTCACGAGCTGACTGAAAACTGCGGGTGAGTCCGGCGAGAAGAGCGGATATTAGATTAGCGGATTAGTAGACCCTATCCCATTTAAACCCTTTAGGTACGGAACCCTAAAATGACCCAACCTCTGGGGAAGCTTCAAATTACAATGATGATCATCAATGATCATTGACGTATTATTTTTTCTGTTTTATTATGGTTGTTATTTACCTACCTAGAAATGGAAGTACCTAACTGATTCTGTAGAAGTAATAAATTTTGTCATTTTTTTTATAATAACCGACATTCCACCTAGTTAAAAAAACGCATTCCATCACCTAATTTTCCACCTTTAGAGGTGGAACGTTTTTTTTTAATTTTAAAGGTAGGGTATGTAATAGCCTATTCATTAAAAAAGAATAACTAATATCGGTTTATAATCGACAAAGATATCGTATAATATATACAAAAAACCGGTCGAATTCAGTCCTTTTTCGTAATCGTTTGAAAAGAATGGTTGATATAGGTATTAGGTTCATCAACGCAAGCAATCTGTTTCTTTTTCTTAGCTTCAGAAAAGTTGATTGACCCTTGCACTATTATGGTTTACCTGACAAACAAAAGAGATATATATCCAGCACCAGCAGGCCTAGCACGCTGCCAAAAATTTTGAGGTTTTTCACATAGTTTAAAAAAAGTTTAATACAATATAATTACTAAAACTTCTGGTCATCTGTTGTCAACAAAGTAACGTTGCTCGAAAGTAGGGAAAACCTCGCCTTAATTAACAGAAAATAATTTTATTACTTAACTGTTGTTTTGGTACTTTACTCATTTGGAAAGCCATTGGTAATTATAGGGCTTATGCAATTTGTTTTAAATTGTATAGTATTTTAATCACAGTAATTTAAAAATGTTAATGTTTGTGAATATGTTTTCCCGCACTCATTTCCGTAACGGCTGAACTGATTTGACAATTGATTTGATCTTGAGTAGAGACTACAAACCGGAAGACGCCGCGTATGTAGGCTTATTCCACTAGATGGACCGACGACATCGTGAGAGTCGCGGCCATCCAGTGGATGCAGATGGCAGGCTGTCGTTCAGCGTGGAGGTTCAGCAGTGGACGTCTTATGGCTGACGATAATAAATATTTTATTTGTGTCAAAAATCCACTACACACACTTACAGCTACACATTTTTGAAACTTGTTTGATATATTCTTTGATTTACTTTTATTATGAACGATTTTTCGTATAGAGGGCCGGAGAGTGAGTGACGACATATTTTTATTCCGGAAAATGTACGGTTCCGAAGGGGAATGTCTACGCGGGTAAAACCGCGGGTCGCAGCCAGAAAACAATATTTGTATGCCACCCTCAGTAATTTAATACAATTGAGAATTTAGACTGTGCGCGTAATTATTAAAGCTCTTTTTTGAATAAGATATAATATACATACAGATATATTATGTACTCCGGAAATAAAAATTACAAACAAATTGAAAACACGAGATAGCACAAAGGGCAGCCTTATTGCTAAAAGCAATATCTGCTAGGCAAACCATTGGATGGAAAGAATTTGGAAGCTTTTATATTTCAATTTATATTTTATCATCATCATCATTTGCCTTTTATTGTTCACCGCTGGAAATAGAACTTACTTACGTACTTAATAGAGCTTAATTGGTAATTTATACTAGTTTTATTTTTATTTTGTTACCTCTGTATTTCACCAATCTTGGCAATATTTTGAAAGTAGTGTGCATCATGAAGAAGTATTATATCCCATTCCAGAAACCCGAAAATTACAGGCAAAACCGCATGGTGCAGCGTGTTTTTATAAAAACAGTAGGTACAATAAATACCTAAATGTCTCTCGTCTCGAGCTATGGCTTAATTGCATTCTTTTTTATATCGTTGGAGTAACCAGTTCTTTAATCTTTTATATTATTTATTACTAGTTTTTATTGAAATGGAATGGTATTACTAGTTTTAACTATAATAAAATGACTGAATGGTTGAAACTAGTTTGAAATGCAGTGGGGTAAAAAATCCGACATGTATGATAATTATGGGATGTATAGCCCAGACAAGGTTATTCGGAACGGTGGTACTGTATTGAAAGCAGGTCATTGTACACATAATTTACGATACACAAAATATGCCCAGAAGCTCCCAGATGTAACCAGGACTGAGATGAAACTGCAATCTTCAGCTGATATGTCAGAATATGGCAAACTTAATAGACGAATCTCGAAATAAGTGAACACGACCTGCGTTCATATATATAATACAACGGTATTACGGATGCAATTGAGTGGAACCAGGGCTCGAAAGTGTTCACGAAGAATTCGGCTATTCAGAAAAGTCAAAAGACCGAAGATGAAGATCGAAGTTGGCAGTATCATTTCAGTACCCACCATGTGGAGGTCAGGCGCTCTGAAATATTTAACTAATATAACGAAGTTACTAATGTTTGTCGACAGGAGCTGACTCTTGCTGACTTGATATACGTAGAGCCTTCCAAAAGACCCGCCCAATCGAAGTACGCCCCTCTCTTCCCCGAAGTGGAAGATGTTTTGGGCTCATCGCAAGCGCCGCAGCCATGCACGCTGGTATGGCGTGACGTCAGCGTGCACATCAAACTGAAAGGTGGCAAGCTGAAGAGACTTATCAATAATGGTAAGGACAATTTATATGGTATACATAGAGCCTTTCAAACGTCGAAAATAGAACAAGTCCTGGGTTCGATGCAAGCACCGCAGTTATGCACGCTGGTGTCGCTGGTGTAGCATGGTGTAGCGTGCACATCAAACTAAGTAAATCAAGCACATCGAAGCTGAAGAGACTCACCAATAATGATAACCGCAATTTTTGGTATACGTAGAGCCTTCCAATCGTGAAGTGAAGAGGCACTCGACGTATAGGCACTACCTAAATGCTACAAAGATTCACTAATTGCTTTTATTTGGTTGCAGTAAGCGGAATTGCCAAACCAGGCACCCTCATAGCCCTCATGGGTCCAAGGTAAAGTAACTATAAACTGAATTATATAATAATTCCACTAACTATATACATACATCAGCGATGGTGGGTGGGCGGTAGCATGTGCGCTTGAACCATACCTACATGTACAAACTGAAACTAATAATTATCACTTTAAAAAACCTTAACCGTATATTCGAACTAGCCAAGTCAGTCTTCAATTATAAGTTATAAGAAGAAATGATATTTTAAGTTGTTATAAATAAAATTCAATCATGTCCAATGTCCATGTTGTACCCGTACCGGTAATCGTTGGGAACGATACTCTCGAAGTTATTGACCATTACACTTATCTTGGACAGATTGTTCAGTTACTCGTAGGTAAGTCCAACTTGGGCAAAGAGGTCGCCCGAAGAATCCAACTCGGATGGGCAGCGTTCGGGAAATTGCGTGACATCTTATCGTCCAAGATACCACAGTGCCTGACGACAAAGGTATTTGACCAGTGTGTGTTGCCAGTGATGACATATGGTACTGAGACGAGGTCCTTAATTGTTGGCCTTTTGGAAAAACTCAGAGTCACACAACGGGCAATGGAGAGAGCTATGCTTGGAGTTTCTTTGCGCGATAAAATCCGAAACGTAGATATTCGCCAAAGAACCAGAGTCACCGACATAGCTATTAAAATCTGCAAGTTGAAGTGGCAATGGGCAGGCCACATCGCTCGAAGAACTGTTAACCGATGGGGAAGAAAGGTTCTTGAGTGGAGACCGCGAAACCGGAAGACGCAGCGTATGTAGGCCTCCCCATTGTGAGAGTCGCGGGCATCCAGTGGATGCAGATGTGGAGGTTAAAGGGGGAGGCATACGTTCAGCAGTGGACGTCTTCAGGCTGATGATGATGATGATGAAATAAAATTCAGGACTGACGATTGAACTTGGCACCCATTCAGATCTCACTTCTTTTGTCGTTGAAGTGAACAACCAAGGCATATATCATAATATTAAACTTGGCTCTCATTTCACATTTATGTTTTTGATGGGATGGTTGATATTCCGAAACCCCGTACGAAGCGGTTTTTTTTCGTTATTTAGTGCTGCTTATTAAAGCGAAGTGCTAGACTGTGGAATGTGGTGCCTGAATAAGACAAGTGTTCCACATTGGAAACATTCTGATTATCTTTAAGGCGAGAATGTGAATCGCGAAGATTTGCGAAGAATGAAGAGAGCATCAGTTTTCTATAGAGAAGCGTGCTCCATCGTAGTTCGCATCATGGCTTAACATCAGGCGAGTTGAAGGTCAAACGCACGCCTATTAATAAAATAAAAGTCCGAACTAAAGGTTCGCCCAACAGCTTATACAGACAATATTAAGTACCCACAAATTTTTATTACAACGACAGAAGGCAGAATTTTGACGTGGTTAATACAGCATAAAGTTCACGGACGGTTCAACTTAGAGTCCAAAAAATGACGTTTGAATTCGCCACGAGTATCACATGACTCGTCCATAAAACACTAGTAAACCAATATACCGTAACTAATAACTATTATTAACACTCGTAATGCAACACCCCGGGCTTTCTACTGACCGTATTGATAATATTATAATACAGTAAACTAGGTAGTTACGATCTTCAGTCACAACTTTAAAGTTAACTTTTTAATCTTTTTTTATCTTGAGACTGAGAATTTTGTGTTTCGCGTAATCAGTCTAGTTATGAAATTATTGCGAAAGGCGTAGTATGACATAGATGACTGTGAAAGAAATAGGGAGGTCATATTTTATTGTTGTTTGTTGTCAATATTTTCTTACTAAAATGTATGTATAAATATTTTTTGTTACAGTGGCGCTGGTAAAACTACACTAATGTGCGCATTGGCAAATCGAAATCCTGGTGAGTGTTATTCACAAATTTTGTACTTATAACCATTTTGTTTTTCCTAAAAACAACTTGCAACTTATGCAATACAGCCCAGATAATTACCCGGCCTAGCTACAAGGACAAAAAAACTGTTTGAAATTTGAATTTCCCGCCAAACATGAAACGTATCACCTTAAGGTGCAATACCATACCAAAATCGCATGCATAAAAACCTCGTACATTTGTCAGATATTATCTGGAAATGCCTAAACTTTTAATTAAGCAGTCAAAAGAATAATTAGGTTCCGCGTATGCAGTTAAACTTCAGAAATATGATAATGATATGTCTAAAAAATTAGGCTTATGTTAAAATGATTGTTAATTTGAATGAATTTTGTTTTTGCCAAAATAGATTAGGCTTAGGTGCAAAAATATAAAACGACAATGCAGATTATTCTAGTTGAACAGAAAAGGCCGGTTAAATTAAAACTGACATTTAAAAAATATTCTCATTTCATTTAGCATTTCATTCATATGCATTTTAGATGATTAAAAACGCGCCGAGACTTTGGTTCGCTTAGCTTGTTCTACAGATATTATAACGGGGAATGCTCTGATGAACTTTTTGACCTCATCCCTCCATCCCGGTTTTACCACCGAACCGGACGCCATCGCCAGAAATGCCATCCACACATTATAGATACGTGGAAGTCTCGCACTGTTAGATTTAATCGACTGTTTCTGCCACGTACCTGTAAGTTGTGGAATGACTTACCACCTTCGGTTTTTCCTCCGAAGTATAATTTGAACTGCTTCAAACGAAGGGTGAATAGAGTCCTCAAAGGTAGGCAACGCACTGACAATGCCCCGGGTATTGTAGGTGTATATAGGCAGCGGTGACCACTTACCATCAGGTGGCCCGTAGCTTGTTTGCCACTTATTCTATAAAAAAAAAAAAAAACTAATTTGAATAATTTACTTGCCTACTTATGAATATGAATCAGTAGTTATAATATATCATGTGAAACAGTCAACCTGGTGCAAGATTTTGCCTTCTTGAATGTATTTTGCTCATGGTGTTAAGAGCAGCACCTTAATTTCACTCAACTTTGAACTGCCATAACGTGAAAAATATACCGCTTTATATTACCTTTTATTTATAATGTGGACATCCGTTAAACTTTTATTTTTCTTAAAATTATTATTTAATTTGGAAATATTTTTGTCTCAGTTGGGACAGTAGCCGATGGTCAGATCGCTATGAACGGCCAGCCAGTGAGTGACTTCATGCACCGAGAGAGCGGTTATATGCACCAAGATGACCTCTTTGTCGACAACCTCACCGTAATAGAACATCTCACAATAATGGTAAGAGAGTTAAATTTTTGTGGAGATTTATTTAAAGCGCCATCCAGTTTTGAATAAATCTATATCATCCATACATATAATAAAAATACAGGTAAAAAAATATGTAATTGCGAGATATAAAAAAATAAAAAAACACACACACACAGGGCATCTTAAAATAAGCAGCTGAACACGTTAAAACACACATCTAAACCACTGGACGGATTTAAATGCGGTTTTCACGAATATGCTTAGCTATGACCAGATTGAAGTGTAGGCTATGTTATTTTGCGTAAGGGCCGGATTAAGGGAGGAAAAAAGGGTTGAAAGTTTATATAAAAATATACGCATACGAATACTTGGGCAACAGCACTATTTATAAAAATATAAAATACCTCTAACTGACTGACTGGCTAACTGACTTATCTCGAAAATTACTTGACCTACGCAGCCACGAAGAAGGCAGGTAGATTCCTCATGGGGCTGCTAAGAAAAGTTTTTGCGAGGAAGCCGAACAAAGGGGCCAATGTTTATTATGAATTTCTACGCGTACGATGGCAATAGCTAGTCCATGTACATATATGTATAATTATATTAATTAAAGCGTAATACAATCTAATGACAAAAACAACTTCTAAACAACAACAAATACAAGTCTAATGACGAAAACTCAAAACCAAGTTTTAAATTTACCAAGTTGAAATGTAGCAGGTAGATAAACGTAGTAGGGGGATGTTTTTGTAGTATAGACATCATCTGCTAAGAATATTATATTACATGGCATGGATGAAAGTTTATATCATAGTTTACGGACAACCAACCACCTTTCTAATCCCTACTTAATAATTTGAAACTAAATTGAAATTTTGACTTGCAAGAAAATATCCTACCTTGAAATATTGTTTTCAATTAATTTCCTTTAAATGTTTAAATCATAATAAAAGAGTTCTTCGTTATTCATAAGCTGGCGTCTAGATATAACATAAATGCATTAATTTTGATTGCATTTATGACTAGGTAATTAATGTATTCAAAAGTTTCCGTATACAAAAATTAGGCTGAAATATTCAAATGGACGGCCTTAATTCGGCTCTATTTTTTTGGTATCTAATTGAGGCCTAGGAATCGGCATTTATTATAATCGAAAATTTATTAATTCAAAACATTTTTTATTGGCGGTGCAGCGCGCCATTGCGTCGCGTCATCTAATATTTTATTTTGACAAACCGGAAAAATATGCCTATTTTACATTTTTTTCAAATTTTAAATTAAAAATGTAATATCTCGTTCTAGGTCATTAGGATATTTGTCAAGAGTTTTAATGTTTTGTTGTATTTTGAGGCGATAAGGTCAAATTTATTTTTAAAACCTAATTATGCGTTATCATACATATTACGTATACGTACTTATGTTCTAAAAGTTATGTATTCATGTCAATGATTCAATGTACGTTTATGAAATTTATTAAGTTTTATTTTTCCACAACGTTTTTTATAGACTAACTTTTTTCCAGATAGATTAACTCTTTTACCCAAGGCGAGGATTTATTCAGTATTTTCATCATAATTATAATTAGCACCTATATTATATTATATTATATTACATATTTATATTATCAATAAATATATTTAAATTTAAAAGCTCAATACATTTGTATCTTTATCTTCAGTAGGTATAAAGTTATTCTAAATCATTAAGAGAATAAACACTAGATTTCGTAACAGTTTTTCTATTATTTCCGACCCAGTGGATTCAGTTGTTTGATTTTATTGCTATTTACACCAAAATCAAATAGGTATTTGTATTGTGATGTATCTTTCTCTACTAATGGACATTTAATGTACCATGATTCCAATGGCTGCAGTAGTCTCCAATACACCTATTTAAAATATAATTACAGTATTTTTAAAGAAACAGGTCTTCTCACCTTCTATATTATACCAAGATTGTTTTGACTTTGAATTAGGTCTGTTTTATGATAGTTTTAACCTATAGGTATTTTGAGTTTTTTTTTTCTTTCCGTACAGGCTCGACTGCGAATGGACAACCGTACCTCTCCTCTAGCCAGAAAGAGAAGAGTGAATCAGCTATTGAGGCAGCTAGTCCTATATGAGTCCAGGTTCACAAGGATCGGGGGATTGGACGGTACCAAGACTCTATCTGGGGGGGAGAGAAAGAGACTGGCATTTGCTACTGAGGTGAAAACTTTTAAACGTGATACTTTTTTTTGACACGTAAATTAACCATTATTGTTAAATTTAAACGAGCTCTTTTGGAACGGGCCAAATCTCACGAAAAATTTCCCCCGTTCCATAAAAGGTCGATCAATTTGTGCGAATAGTGACTATCCTGGTTGTATTGGGGTCCAGCCAAGTTATCTAGTACTGCACCTACTAAAACTCTCTTGGTTGCCTGCGTTTGTGCCGGATGGAGGGCACTAGGATCCTCCATAGGAACTCACCGGTTCCCCCTAGGTAGGACACTGCCTAAATAAATACTCCCAGGAAATTATCGTAGCTTCTTCCGTATTTTCCTCTACAACGGAAACTCAGATCCCCAAACCTGACCATTAACAATCCCAATCGACTCTTAAGATAAGGAGGAGATACCGTAGCTTTATTCTAAGACCCCGGCTCCAGGGTTGAGAAAGGAACCCAGTAAATATGTTCAAAAGATAAGGGTGGACTTGGGAGAGATCATCAGTTCGGGTGGGGGCTTGCTTCAAATTTGTATTTTTTTATCAAAGTCCACAAATGTCCACAATACGTCGCCAATCCTCGCGTATTGACGTCTTTCTCGTGCACAGTCATGTATGAACGTTTAATGGTCTCATGAGAGACCGTTAAGTGCATTCTTTTTGTTTTGCCTTTATTTCGTCGGTCCCAACTAATAGAGCGCGATCTGCCAATCTGATAATATCATATAGGTATCATTATATCATATCTTATTTCTACCTTCCCAGCTCCTAACAGACCCTGGTTTATTATTCTGCGACGAACCAACCACCGGTCTGGACTCATCATCAGCCCAGAAGCTGGTAACACTGATGCGGGCCAGCGCTGCTCAAGGCAAGACGGTAATATGCACCATCCACCAGCCCTCTTCAGAGTTAATGGCGCATTTCGATAAGCTCGTGCTGTTGTCTGAAGGAAGAGTGGCCTTTGCTGGTAGCGGTTCGGGAGCCTTACAATTCTTTGAAAGGTAAGACTTTTCTAACACTATGTCAAACTTTTTACTAATTTTCTAATTTTGACACAAAATAACCTGGCAATAGAAGAAAAAAAGAACTATTTTGCATTGATCATGTCTATAATCAAAGCAATTTTTAACGCCTTGAAGACGGAGGTTCTCAATTCGGTCCATTTTTAAATCCCCGACCCAAAAGAAGGGTGTTAGTGTGTTATAGCATGTGTCATGTGTCTGTGTGTCTGACTGAACTGATAATGATTTTTTACCAATGTTCATCTGTATGTTTTTTTATTGTATTTTTTGTTAGAATGGTGACGTGACCTAGAGTATGCTTAGTGCTTAACTATGATACAAGAAATCTGTTCAGCAGTTTGATGATTCAGATTATCAGCTCTTTTTTTATTTATACTAGTTTAGTATGTAGAGGAAGCTCTCGATGTGGTCCCAAAAATTTTCATTAACTTTGGCTCAGTAGTTTTTTAAGCAACTGATAAAAATGTGATTAATTTTGTCTGAGCGCCTGTTGACTGTTGATGAGTTGATGGCAATAGCAAGAATTTTCTACGAGCAGTTACTAATTTTGAAGATTTTTAATATTCATAAATTTATGTTTTATTTTGTTATCTGAGTAGTCTATCATAATTAAGCTAAAAATATTAATAAATTAAACATCTTTTTGGCATTTTCCCCTTGCATTTTTTTACATAAAAATAGCTTTGGCTCATATCGAATAATTTTTTATTTGATCTGAGTCTGGGTACCAGCTGCCATAGCAAATTTCAATCAAATCTGTTTTTGCGTGTGTTTCTTTGAAACAAAAACAAACACACGCAAACTCACACGAACTTTCACACATATAATATTAGGGTGTTATCACGAGATAGTCATCTTAAAAGCAGAATGTATTAAATAACTATTACTAACTGAACTCAATAGCAAGTGGGTAACAGATGATCGACAGTCTGTCAGTAGGCCCCTAATTATTCAATAGGGGCCCAATACAGTTCTGGCTTGTTATTGAACTGATCTAGACAAGTTGACCCTAATAAGACTTCCTCGAATCCTTAGGGACCATCAGAAGATTCACAAGGGACGATAATATTGTGTAATATAGTTACGACCACCTCTGCCCTACTATTTTATTAGCTTTTTGCCAGATATTTTTATAGTGGCAGGACTCTTTTTCAGAGTCCGCCTGGGGAAGTACCACACCTTTGCCAGTTATTCAGCCGCCAAGCAGTAGTGTGCAAACACTACTGTGTTCCGGATTGAAGGGCAATGTTTCCGGCGAAATTACAGGGCACAGAGATCTGACATCTTATATCTCGGGGTAACGAGCGCAATGCATTTCCATCCAGGGTTTTGAACTGTTGAGGTTAAAAATTCTGAGTGGCGTTGAGCTGTTATGGGCAAGAGAGCCATCAGGCGAGCGGCTTCGCTCGTCTCGTCACTGTATCATAAAAAATAAAATAAATGGTATGTTAGTAGGGATTATAGCTGGCTAGAATATTATATGACCTATCTACATACGTTTGACTGGGTTATTCCCAAAGTACTCCAAAGAATTATTATTAAAATTATAGTTGTTACTATCCTTCTAAAAGCAAAATACTACTACTGATTTTCTCATTAAGAAATCTCGAAAACCAACTACTACTTGAAACTACTTGAAATTAGCTGAAATTTTGTGGGTGGTCCCCTAAGGATTTTGCCGAATTAAGGGGGTTAAAAGGGGGTTGATAATTTTTGTAAGACTACGCGTATACATACGATGTCGCGGTTAAAAATGTTTTTTAGTATTAATAGGCTTACCAAAAAAGTACCAAATTTTATTTTGAGTTAGCCTTAAAAATGGGTCTTCTCATATAGAAAATAAAATTGGAACATTTGCCTTGAAAATTCGGGAAAAACAAAAAAAGGATTTTTCTAGGGCATTTTTGTATGAAATTTGGGGTTATTCTTGTCTGCCCCTTATCTGAGCCCACGAGGGGACAAACGGGAATAAAATTTGGACAGGACAACGTTTGTCAGGTCAGCTAGTAAAAAAATATAAACTGGCCAAGTGCAAGTCGGGCTCGCGCACTGAGGGTTCGGAACACAACATTAAAAAAAAACAATATAAAACACAATTTTCTCCTTACATTTGGCTGATTTCGCAAAGAAACAACCACGTTTTTAATTAAGGCCATAAGCTATTTAAATTATTACAAAAAACTAGTGCAAAAAGACAACTGATCCCAGCGGTCACCTATCCAAGTACCGGCCGCGCTCGACGTTGCTTAACTTCGGTGATGGTACGAGAACCGGTGGTGAGCAGAAATTTGTCACCGACACGCACTTGGCCAGTATTTATTATTTGTTGTTTTACTTTAAAGTGTAATTTTATACTTGTGATTTTTACCGTTTTTACACTACCATTTAGAGCACTATTACGGTTCGAAAGAAACAGCCGTAAAACGGTTAGACAGCGTGGGCTTAGTAATAGGGTCCCATTTACACCCTTTGGGTATGGAACCCTAAAAACTTACTTTTTTTAAACAAATTATAAACTAAAGTAAGCTAAAATTATATTATAAATTAGTTAATTATTAAACTGGCCTTACTACATAATGTAATGAAGTAAATACCTAACTTAAATAATTACATAGAATAAATAAAATCTAGAATTTGTAGTGGCGAAAAAAGACAGCAACTTCTAACATTTAACGTCTCAAATAAACTTGATCAATCTAGAAAAAGTGGCTGACCTTGAAAACTAGATTTTTCTGTGTATTCATTTATGCTGGTAGCTTACGTTTTATAGTAGCACTGGCTGCCGGTTTCGTCTGCAATTGTACAGGAACCGAATTTTTTTCGGTACAATAAGGTCATCTATGTACACAAATTTAGAATATAAAATTGGCATGATATTTGGCGAGGATCTAATCATGCCAAATTTCATCCCAGCCTGTTCAGATTTTCGAAATTAAGATACATACAGTTATATGATTATTAACGGGATATTTACCGTGATAATGTTGTGGATGGAGCTCCCTACCTATGTGCCGGATAAGGGAGCGGAAAAATCGTACGGTGTGGGATTACCAGCTTGCATAATGTAGGGGTGAGGTTTTGACGGCGTCGGGATCTGACGCAGGAATGTAATAAAAAAAAATTGGTTGTCTGTAAAGTCGGTTTACGAGCGATAATTTTACATGGTAACGTTTGCGTCAGAAGCCGAACGCTTAGGCCGATCGTGCCTCTCTATCGCTTGTTCCGCGCTCTCGCTTGCACGCTCGGCTCAGGCGGAACGTGACAATGAGTCCTTCTTTTTCGTGCATGCAGCCGGCGTTCATCGATTTATAAGACGTTAACTCGTCAAAAACTCTTCAGAGAATTCCCCGAAAAAACAAGTTATAGAAAATGCCCACATCTCGTCGGAGGCTAAGCGGGTCGAGCTTGTTAGTGAGCTTGGATCTTCAATAATTCTAGTTGGTAGTTGTAATTCTAGAACTATAGCTTGCCGCTGTAGGGAGCGACAGCTGGTATTCCGATGCGTCATTCCGGAGGTGGGAGCTATACACCAGGTGCTTTATAAAGTATAGAAGCCACCAGAAGCCACTGACCCGGCACGAAGTATCGCTTCGTTCTGTTAAGCACACAGAGCTTCTTGCAAGCGTTTCGCTTTGGTCTCTGAGTGACCCCGAAACTGGACCTCACTAGAAATGTAAACGCCGAGAATCTCCAAGTTATTTGAAAATTTTAAAAGAAAGCGCTGGAACCGCGGATCAGATACAAATTTAGTTTTTTTCGCATTGCAGAGAACGCACAAACTTGTATCAAATTCAAGACGTTCTGCCTCAAAAATAAAGGTCATCAAAACCTTTTCATAAAATAATATTTACAAAGTTTTTTTTTTTGTAGTTTAATTTTGAATAAACTAATGCTAAAAAGTACGTAATGCTATGTCGAGATGATATAATATTATGTATCTCTGAAATTTGGCTAAGACCACAGAGCTTCGTTCGTTCGAATGTTTCTATAACTTCAAATTTCTGAACTATGAATGTGACCATAGGTGTGGTTGGTAGTGGTGTGGCTTTGGCTACGGAACCCTGCCATATTATTGATAATATATATAAATATTTTATAGAATGGCAGAGGAGCTCGAAAGAGACTCAAAAACATAGTTTTATTCGAACACAAACAAAAACAAAATGAAAAAAAAAATACTCCAAAATATTTGCTATGTTATTTTCAAATTGAGGACAATCAGTTTTTTTAATACCTAATTAGTGATTTTTTTGTCGAAAAACATGTTTAAAATGAGCGAGCGCGTTAGATGTGGTTTTATTATCACTCAGGGGTATTTTTATATTCAAAAAGGTTGAAAACATGCGAAAGAGATAGCTCTATAAGCATACATATGGACAGGGAGAAGACAGGAAAGCGACACGCAAAATAGGTGAACTCGAGGTTTCTATCCTATCAAATCAACCTGTTTCAACTTGGAATGTCCTACTATCAAACTCTGAAGAAGAGACAATTCCCTTTGTTCTGAGTGTCTAGTGCTACCTTTTCCAATTGTGTTTACTAGTATACTCGATTATGTTAACATTAACTACGATTTGTATGAAACAAGAGCAGCGCCATCTAGCATAATATAGATGGCACTACTCTTACTTCATTCAAATAGGTAGTAGTTAACGATCAAGTAATATAAGTAAGCGCAATTGGAAAAACACGAACTAGGCACTTTGTCATAAAAAACTTTTTTCTGCTTTTTTTCCAGTCAGGGCTACAAATGTCCCATCATGTACAACCCCACTGACTACTTCATCAAAGTTCTGGCCCAGATTCCTGGTTCAGAGGAGGCGTCTTTTCAGGCCATTAAGAGCATTTGTGACCAGTTCGCTGTTAGCGACGCGGCTAAGGAACTTGACATGGAGATACATTTGGAGTTCCATCTTATGGATAATGAGAACGAGGTCAGAATTGTCTCAGTATTTATTAGTTGGAAACCAACCACATCAGTAGGACTAGCATGCGTGCCGTGACTACATTTATAGGCACTTTTAATGGTGCGGGAAAAAGAAAAGGACACAGTAAAGTGTTTTTTCACGGCACGCATGCTAAGCCGGCTGATTGTCCGGTTGTTGCAAATATCTATGGGTTGTAGCAATTCCTAATCTTTTTTTGTAGGAGTGTCTTTTTACAACAGACTAGGTATGTGTTTGACTATAATCTCACGCGATAGAAAACAATGATGTGATCGAAAATGTAGCACGCTTGCTTAGGAAATATCCATGAATTATTTTTAACAACCCCGGATTATGTCTATTCGGGAAGAGAAATGCGCCTGCATTTGTCTTTTAATTCAAGAAACTCAACACTTCTGCTTTTCTGATCATAAGGATGAATTGGAAACGTTTAGTGCATCTGAATGGCATTTCCACCATATGAAGTCTACTTCATATGCGTTTGGTACTGTTATAAAAGAATAGAACTTAGAAGCAGCTTTTAAAATTAAGAAAGATACCGCGATAACATTACACTCACATACCACACATTTACACACACACACACCTACACAGTCACTCACTACATATAAAACAAACCACATACACAAACTTGAGCTTAGAGCTATGCCGAAAACCAGCCCAACCTAACCCTTCTTAACCCCTA
Organism: Agriopis leucophaearia; assembly: GCA_949125355.1. Classification (NCBI taxonomy): domain Eukaryota; kingdom Metazoa; phylum Arthropoda; class Insecta; order Lepidoptera; family Geometridae; genus Agriopis; species Agriopis leucophaearia. The sequence goes on along the minus strand of OX421265.1, from coordinate 16,137,491 downwards.
TTCGTACCAAACATTGTTTTTTCCTTGTGTCTCTGTCCATTGTTTTTGTTTGTTTTTGGCAATTAATATATCTTATTCTTAAATTTCACACGAATCAATGATGAAATAAAAAACTATTTAAAAAATCATAACCCAGTGAATGCATGTGAACCGACAAGGTAAGATTAGTAGGTTTGTGTAGTGGTAGGACTCTTTTGCCTGGGGAAGTACCACACCTTTGCCAGTTATTCAACCGCCAAGCAGTAGTGTGCAAACCCTACTGTGTTCCGGATTGAAGGGCAATGTTTCCAGCGAAATTACAGGGCACACAGAGATTTGACATCTTATGTCTCGGGGTGACGAGCGCAGTGCATTGCCATCCAGGGTTTTGAACTGTAGAAGTTCAAAATTTTGAGTGGCTTTGTGCTGTTATGGGCAAGCGTGAAGAGCCATCAGGCAAGCAACTTCGCTCGTCTCGTCACCCGGTATCATAAAAAAAGGTAAAATTTTGGAAAAACGTGGGGGCGCGTCGGACGCGCTGCGGTCAATTTTGCGTCGCGCTTGAGGTCGTGATATGTGTCAAAAAAAAAAAAAAAAAACTGAACACGCTCTACAAGTTTGATGCTAGAAGTTTTTTCGTTATCTTTCACGAGAAAAAATAAAATAGCAAAAAATACATTTCGCTACCGAATTAACGTAAATTTTACCATACATTAATATAGCCATAGTACAAGCTTTACTTGACAGACAGAGTTACTTTCGCATTTATAATATTAGTGTGATATACAGGGTTACGCATATATACTGTACTAAACTGAAAGGAGGTCATTGTACTCAGCATTATGAACAATTATTACTACGGGACCAACCCTGAAATCTCAATATCAGCTGTTCCATAGAAAACTGTCATTGAAACTCGACTGGAAATGTATGGAACAGCAGATATTTTTTTGCGATTTCAGGGTTGGTCCCATAGTAAACGGTGTGATGAGTGCAATGACCTACATTCGGTTTTGTACAGTATTTATGCGTAACCCTGTGTATTACCTAACCTATGACAAATTACTGTATTTACCCTAATGATTCAAAACTCATTATTTATGATAGTATAATCCAACTAACTACTGTCATATTATAACTTTAGGAGTTTAAAAGCTTTGGTGCTAGCAAAATTATTTTTCATGTCATATAACGGAAACTTATATTAATCCTTATAAACGTTTAACCATTATTATGGTAAAAAGCGGTTATAAGAGGAATGCATAAGAATTTAGAATAATCTAGATTAGTATTTTTTTAAACCCACTTATAAATCTTTTAAAACAATATTAAGATAAGATTAAATTGCTAAAGACTTTAATAAAAATAGTATAAAGCCATTTTAGCTACTTAAAATTCAGTGATATTCAGTGAACTTTTTACGTGGTTTGGGTTTGTGAGACATCAAAAAAATAATTGAAGGACTGTTGATTGTTGAAGGACTTTTATCAAATTAACATTCTCGTCTTTATGGCGACAAAGAACTCATGTTTATGGTCTTTAACTTATGTTCAGAAAAATAGATATTGACTGCAGAAAATTATTATTTCATTACAAGCATTTAAAAATTGTTAAGTATATCTAAGGGATGACTTTTTACTTTAGCTACTTGTGAATTGCGAAGCAAAACGCAAAAAGAATGATTTTAGGTAGATATAATTTCTTTATTGTGTAAGTTCACCAGAAATTAAAATTACCAACATAGAAAACACTAACGAGCTAGTGCCACAAGTGGCGGCCTTATCGCTAAAAGCGATCTCTTCCTGGCAACCATTGGATTAATTATAAGATTATCGGTGTTTTTTTTTAAAAGATGCACTATCGGTTTATTTTGACACATTATATAAATAAATAAAATATCTGGGACATTATTGCACACATGGTCATCTGACCCCAAACTAAGCAAAGCTTGTAATATGGCTCGATGAATACAAATATCACTGCCGATATTATCAGTTTTATATTCAAAGAACTCAAATTAGATTCAACCATTTATCTTATATTGCTAATTTTGTAGAAGTTATGAGCAACGATTATTTATTTCCAGGAGTATTGAAACACCAGTTGAAATTGGATAAAACAAGCTAGTAATAGGGAAAAGAGAACTTGTTAATCGGGTTATTTTGGAAGATATTTACTGACACAAGTTATTACAATAGATAATTAACTAAAAAACTAATCTAAAAGCCTCTTGGTAGAAGGAGTAATGCGGGTAGCAATGTCACGTTGAATATCAATGCTATTGCAATGGCCAAAGTAGGCGCCAGTATTCCGATCACCAGTCGCTTCTACCAAACTTTTGGCTAGGTCCCTAAATGATTCAAAAACCACCACAGTAAAAATAATACATTGTTATCCTAGGGGTGAAAGTAACTTATTTAGTCCCGAGACGAGGTTTGCGTGGGCGCTAATAGCTCGAGGGACTAAAAAGTCTTTAACCCCGAAGTTGGAAGGAAAAAAAGTTAGAACATAGTTCAATACAAATGTGAAAATAGAACTAGTTTTTTTTTAATAATTTGAGTGTCTGTCAGTTGTTAACTGTCAGTTGAAAGTGATTCTCCCTAGGGCTGAAATGTATTACTTACAACCCGCTCCTCAGGCAACTTCAGACCTATGACTTTCCGAGTATGAGTAATGAAAAATATTTTTGCAGGATGTAAAAAGAGAGAGGCAGGACACATTTCAGTCGCCCTCATTCATCATCAAGATCGCCTGGCTGGTCTACCGGTATATGCTCATCATAATCAGAGATCCACGGGTGCAGCTTCTGCGTATCTTACAAAAATTGGTAAGAAATAGCATTACCGTGATATTTTCAACATTGCAAAAGTTAAATTATCTGTATCTTAATATTTATTTATGTATGTATTAATTCAAATCTTCTGTTATCTTGTCTTAATGTATCAGAAGGAATAAAAACAGATTAATAAAATCTCGCAAAATATTTGATATTATTTTTAGTGTAGCTTTTAAACCTGTCGAAGATAGGTACGAGATTACATACGTAATATTGGCAGATATCAAGATCTTTAAAATCAATGATGTAAGTTAAATTGCATCTATAACATTAATCAAAAACTAGCTGTTGACCGCGACTTCATTCGCGTAGATTTTCAAATAAAACTCAACTTTTTTGCTCTCTTATTGCGGCCTTTTTGCAAAATCATGTCTTAGCCCGATAAGGACCACGTCCAACCCTATAAGGAATTACTGGCTAAATTACAGCTTCGAAGTTATTTAGAGCAAATAAATATTTTGTATTTTTTGTTTGTATTTTGAAGTTACAAAATTTTAAACTCAAAATTCAAACTCCCATTTTCTGTCCTTTTCTGAAAAATCTCACAACAGTATTTTTTTATATTATCAAACTGTATAACAAATTTCATCCTCCTATGATCCTATGATCAAAAACTTAGGATTTTCATATAAATTTTCAACCTCCATTACTTATTAGCTGACCTCTACCACTTAATATTCCATAAGGAATCCACTTGTTAAATTTCAGAAAGTAGTTGCATATTTTTCAACACAATATCTAAACTCTCATTATACTTACCTTTCTGTTGTTCTGGAACTGCCGTTGGACACGCCTGGGAGTGCTCCATCTGGTACCTGAAACAGAAAAAATATTAGTTACATTTCACTTAATAAAATTTCATTTTAAAGGGTAATTTACTGGGGATTTTTAAATTTTTGGAGGAATAAAAGCTTATATCTTGTTACTGAATCACCCCATCTGGGTGATTTGGGCATCAAAAGTTGCGGCCTGGTCGCTAGCACTCGACCGCACACCAAATTTTTAAAATTTCACACAAACGAAAAAACAGGACGGTAAAAAACTGTTTTCGTTTCGTTTCGCTTTCGTTCTCCATTCGATATTTTTGTAAAAATCTTACTACAATATTTACTTTTTTTTTAAATTTTATCCTGTATCCTGATTTTAACCTGAACTTTTATCTCCCTGACATTAAAAACATAAATAAGATTTTGAAATACATTTTCAAATGTATCCCTTAATTCAGCCAAATTTAAGATGTGCGTGTATAATTTAATCAAATAAACAGACAAAAAAAAATAACACAACTGACCTAACGTGTTCATTTTCTTATTATAAGAGTGTGTGTTTTTTTATATCTCATAATTACAGACTTTTTTAGCTCTACGATTTTGTTATATGTTGTATAGTTGACACACGAAAACAATTTTTTTACGTTAGTGCGTATTTTGCAGCACGCTGTAACTTTAGAAAAATAAAAAAAGTTATTATTTTTTGATCAAAATGTTCGGGTTGCATCACATCAAATGATCAGATAGGAAGTAGGAATCAAAATCTTAAATTTACTTCTAGGATTGTCCTCTGAAAGTCACATCCTAATTTCAGGCAATAGCACTAACCGCTGGTCTCTGCTTCATCGGGACCGCTCGCCTCACCCAAGCCGGTATCCAAGATGTCCAGGGGGCACTTTTCATCATCATAGCTGAGAACACCTTTACCCCAATGTACTCCGTGCTTCACATGTTCCCTGAAGAATTCCCCCTGTTCAACAGAGAACTCAAGGCTGGGCTGTATAACACGCCAATCTATTACACAGCAAGGATGATAGCTTTGGTGAGTGTTGTTATGAAAATCAATATCAATTAGTTTCTAAAAACAGTGGGTACCATTAATCTGGGAACATTTAAATACCCATATCTTGATTGGTATTGGCTTGGATTTGGTTCGTATCTTGGCTATATTCAACATAATAACAGAAAGCAATTTTCGCTTATCACTGAATATTATATTTAGAGAATATTTTTTTTACAAGATGGGAAGGCTGTATCATGTAGTGTTTGAATTTTTCTCTGTAAGCTATGTAATAAAGAATAATTCATAAAAAAACATGTCCTTCTGAAGGAACTTTAAAAATTTCGAATTAAACTGGCAAAAACATTATCTACCTTGCCGAAATTTATGATGACGATAATGAGGAAATTATTATAAAAAAACTTTTATGTAGAAGAGTTGTGAGTTTTGTGAGAAGAAATAATAATTATATTTATTAACTAGCTAATGCCCGCGACTTCGTACGCGTAGCGCAAAGTAATTAGTGGGTGGACGATTAGACTGACATATCCAAATATAAATGTTACACTAACGAACACGAACGGAACTTTAAATAGGCACAAATCCATCGGATTATTTATACTGAATATTTTATAGATAATACCTACACATATGACATGATTGTAGATTTATTGCTCTCCATTTTAATGCGGATTGTCATACTATCGTCATAGTATGATTTTAGTCTAGTTTTAATCTGACTCGATACAGGTATCCCGACATGTCCATAGTTTCAAATATATTTCAAGCAAATAATATATTACTTTCACTGGTTAAATACGTTGGAAGTGTGGAGCCATGGAGCCAATAAGGAAAAAAAAATGGTATAAGTCAAGCGAAATGTCATGCATGACAAACATTATTATTGAATTATTAGTAAATAGTAAGTAGGAAGCATGGAGCGGTATCTATAATTAATCGCTGTTATTTAACATTACTCCGCGTAAAGACTGCCAATCAATGATGTCTAAATAATTTTTGCCCGCCTTCTGCGCCTCGACCTTTCCAACAACTAAACCGCTTTCGTTCACCACCATAACATCCAAAATAGCTGCTAATCATAGATCAGTAACAGATTAGATGCCGCGAGTTCACCTACTTTGCGTGTCTGTTATTGGTGTTAAGTTTGATCCTGGCAAAATTTTTTATTCATTTTAATCTCCGTCGACTTGGTATATTAGCACGTCAGAAGTCAATACAAAAATAAACGTACTTTAAATTACGCCATAATAAACTGTAAAACCTCTTCAAAAGCAGTTGGCTGTCCTGAAAATAACAAACACAAAAAAAACTATTTGGTGCAGTCTATCGGAAGTTATGCGGGTACATACATTTCTGCTATTCGTTTTTATTTCATCATCATCATCAGCCAGAAGACGTCCACTGCTGAACATAGGCCTCCCCCTTTAACCTCCACACTGAACGACATCCTGCCATCTGCATCCACTGGATGCCCGCGACTCTCACAATGTCGTCGGTCCATCTAGTGGGAGGCCTACCAACGCTGCGTCTTCCGGTTCGCGGTCTCCACTCAAGAACCTTTTCTATTTCCCCATCGGTTAACAGTTCTTCGAGCGATGTGGCCTGCCCATTGCCACTTCAACTTGCAGATTTTAATAGCTATGTCGGTGACTCTGGTTCTTTGGCGAATATCTATATTTTTATTTACATATAGATTATATGGCAACAGCCGCTTCAGTCTTCCTACCTACCATGTCTGCGAGTATAAGTCTGTCATTACGACAACATTACTATAAAATAAGCTAGATGGCGTTATAAATAATTATTTAAAAAAAATTTTTTTACTATTTATTATCATAAATTAATATAGCCTATGTTTCAATCAGGTATTTTATAAGCATATTCATGGAAACTGCTTTGAAATCCTTCTAGTAGTTTAAAAGATGTGCGCGGACAAACAAACAAACTGACAGCCGTCAGATTTGTAGTTCCATAGTTTGAAAATAGATTGCGTACTAAAACGATGTTTTGCGAAAAAATTGTAAATTTGCTTAAACTTTACGAATAATATTATTAAAAACGTAATAAGGTATTCAATAATTCCTAAAATAATGAGTGTAAATGGATCGTAGTTTCACAAATATGAAAAGTGCGTTTATTATAGGTAAATACGACACTTTACCTGAATCACGCAAACGGGATTTTTTTTGCAAGTTAAACCGATATCTGGTATTGCTTCTACGTAGTTAGAAGTCATGTGTGAAGGTATTTGATCTACACATTTATAATATGGTAGGGATAGGGATAGGGATAGGGATACAACAATATACAAATATGCTAAGCGTTGATAGTAATGAATTATGGATGTATGTTTAGTATACAAATTATTAATTGAATATTTAATCAAATATTACAAAACAATCAAAACTTGACTGGTTATAATCAGACTCTAGAAATTAAAACTAGTCATAACTATATAACTATAGCTAAAAAGGGGTAGGCTACATATTTCAATGGAAACAAGTTCATAAATCTACGCTAGAATTTTAATCACTTTTTTGTGTACCGGTATCATCCGGAGATATCACGTCATCTGGAAAGATAATTATGAGACATTTGATTTAAATATTTATGCCACAGCAAAGCCATTTCTTTACAAATACATCATGGCATAAAATAATAGGTAAAAGTAGATTACAGAATGATTTTCTAGCAGTGTTTTTTACTAATCTATTATTAATAAATGGGTAACCTTTGTACCCTTTTTATGATATAAGTGAATAAGAACACCTATAAGTAGGTGGTGGTGGTGAAGGGGCTATTAAATAATCTGTTAGTCTCCAGCATAGATAGGAAACTTCCTCTCTTCTGTTATAAAATTATCAGAAAATTTCATTATCATCATCTCATCACATAAGATGATTTTTCATCGTCCAAAATACTTCTGTACTCATGGCGAAATAAGCCGATTCAAGAGCCACTGATGCTATAACATCATTTACCGCAAACGCTACATTGCCTGGGTTTGAAAATTGGGTAAGGCAGGCATTCCCAGAAACTACAGCACTTTCCACCGCAGCCACTCAACGACTGCTCAAGAGTCCATCCGGTTCACATCGGGCTACTCGCACCCTCCTATTTCCCCGAAGCCATTATTTCTAAGCCAATTCATTACACGATTTAGATTAGACCTCATCTTTGAATCAATTTTCCTCAAATCTTTTCCGTGTCTTGCCCTGAACTCTTTTCTTTCATTTTATGTGATTTTAATTTCCATTTCTAGTTCCCGGGTCTGATAATCGAGCCTACGCTATTCACACTCGTGGTGTACTGGATTGCCGGCCTCAGAAATACTATCTACGCGTTTGGGTTTACTGTCTTCATCTCGATATTAGTCCTCAATGTTGCTATCGCTTGTGGTAAGTGTATTTATTCTGAATTATCACGAATATGGTATACTGCTACCGATTCTGAATGTTACTTTAATAGATTGAGCTCGTTGATGAACGTGATTAATGAAAATGTAACAATTAGGCACTTATAGCTATAACTGTGGGTCAATTGCTGTATACCTAGTTAAAAATCTTTCATCAAGCACTTGGGAATGTTCCGGTAGCTTAACTGAAGACGTCGCATATCAGGTTAGGTGTGTTTAGCATCTTTGACCCCACTGTCATTAGCAACGGGTGAGTTATGGTTATAAGACAAAAAATTATGAAAAAATTGTTAAAGACAATCGTCATCTGCTGTCGGTTTAGTGATTTGTATTGCGTTATTTTGTATGTTGTACCTTAGCAACAAAAATAGAATTATTTTTGTGATACGAACTGCCACAGAAGTATTATAATTGACAACACCTCTACTTTATTTAACATTTGTATATACTATAGGCCTACAAACCAGAAGACGCAGCGTAGGTAGGCCTCCAACTAGATGAATTGACGACTTTATGAGAGTTGCGGGCATTCAGTGGATGCAAATGGCAGGATGTCGTTCAGTGTGGATGTTAAAGGGGGCGGCTCATGTTCAGCAGTGGACGTCTTCTGTCTGATGATGATGGTGATGATGACACCTACAAAAGAATACCAATAAAAGTTTTATAAGAAAGCAAAGAGAGATCTCAGATTTTACCGGAAACAAGTCGGTTTTTGTATTTATGTTTATACCTATCAGCAAAATGTTTGTATATACTTATTTTTTCGATGATAACTTACGTACCGTTGCGTTGATCCGATCGTTATGAAATTTCGTATACAAGTAGTGCATGCAATTATATTATATGAGCATAAGGTTTGAGGTTGTGAAGATATGAAGATATGTAAGGTACGGGGTGAACTACTAGTTTATTATAATATAATCACATAACATATTTTATGTTTAACATGTTCCAGGTTCGTTCTTTTCATGTGCATTCGGGTCAATGCCCGTCGCAATCGCCTACCTCGTGCCCTTCGACTACTCTCTCATGATGACTTCGGGCCTTTTCATTAAACTGAAGTAGGTTTACTAAATACATCATGAAAAGTTTATTATAGAGGCCGCGATCACCGGCCAGAGTTAGTCTTTCACACAATTTCAATATTTTTAACGATGAACATCATTTATTATTAACTAGCATTTATTAGCATAGTCATTTATTATTAACTAGCTGGATCTCCGAAGGATCGGTGGTACCAGCGATTTTCTGGGGGGAAAAGTGCCCTAATCGAAGATTGATCGAGAATCATGATAAGCGAATAAACAGACAGAGAGACAGACTTACTTTCGCTTTTATAATATTAGGGTAATAGGCATAGCGAAGTATATAATTAAACATTAATACTTACTAAAATAAACAATTAAATTGACTGATTAATTTCTTAGATATAAACGTTTAAGTGTAAAGACACCTAGATTGTAATAATAATTATCGGGGAACGCTCATTCAGGCAGCGCAATCTACCTACAGTCTAGCGGTTCACACATTAAATGCGGAATCAAAGCGCTTTGTTCATGTTATCGCAAAATCAACCATGAAAAAGCGTCGCCTATTTGTGACCGCACTGGCCTTCCGATAGATAAATGGGCAGGAGGAAAGATAAAAGCACACTCTTCAAAATGAATGCCATAAAAAGCCGATCAACTAGCAACTTTTCTGCGATATTAGAAGCTTAGTCTGAACCACGGATTCGTTGTTGTAATTAACTGTTTTTTTTCCAGTTCAATACCAAAATATGTGTCGTGGATCCGACATCTCTCCTGGCTAATGTATTCCAATGAAGCTATGAGCATCGTGCAGTGGGACGGTATCCAGAATATTAGTAAGTTTTCATAATCTAAATGCTTAACATCCGTTAAACTTTTATGTCCACTATCCGTTGACAGCGTATCCTTCATTCATTTATCTAACTAGAGTTCATTTCCTCTAACTAGAATTTAATGTATACCAAGCTAAACCAGTTAGACTTAGACCAGCAAAAGTCTTTAAATACAAAATAAATAGTGTAGTGGTTCGCACCGAACTGACACCTGGCAACCTCTATAGGTAATCTTCGCAATCCTGCGACTTATTTTGTCTATACAGGCCGGTTACGCATATAGATTGTACTAGGCCGAAAGGATATAACTGTACTCATTATTATGAACAACTTTTCTGTGGGACCAACCCTGAAATCGCGAAAAAAAAACGGCAGTTCCATACATTTTAACCGACTTCCAAAAAGGAGTAGGTTATCATTTCATTAGTTTTTTTATGTTTGTTACCTCAGAACTTTTAACTGGGTGAACCGATTTTGATGTTTTTATTTTTATTTGAAAGCTGGTGCTTCCCATGTGGTCCTATTTCAATTTGGTCCAGTTCTGACATTTTAATGAAGTCGGTCTTATAAATTGATAATTATATCGAGTGTCAATGACCATTTCTATGGAACAGCTGTTTTTGTTCCCGATTTCAGGGTTGGTCCCATATAAAGTTATTGTCGAACAAATATACCTACATATAAATTGTCTCATTAGGACCTGAGACCTCTTCGTTTGGTCCAATTAGGATTATAGCGGCGGATCAATTTTCCCTATCGTTTAGTCAAATTAGTAGAGCGTTCAAGTATGTATTACGTAACGAATTTGGGTGTCTTGTAAAACGTTACGATGCGTTACAGTGGAGGGGAGGGGGCGTCCAAAATCTCAAAAAAATGCGTTACGTAATACTTGAACGCTCCGTTATTCGAAGGAGTGGATAACGATTGTCGAAGTGACCACCCATGGCAGCGGCGGTATTTTTTCTGTCGGAGGAACGGATGCTGGGATCGAAGAAGCGGAGGCTTCTCAATGGTTACATGGTCTTTTGGACTTGATGGTCCTGACTCCTGAGAGCGAGTTGTCGTTTACTTAGCGTTACAGCTGACTGTATTATATCAGATTATCATTTACAAATGAGAAAGTGTATTTGTTTTTTTGTTTGTTTGTTCTTCTTTCAGGCAGCAACAGAGCATTGGATATATCATACTTACATGATTTTTTTGCGTAGAGATAGTTGGAGAGCTCGATACACATAAAATACAAAAAATCTTCTGTAAAATTGTGAAGTACCTACTCAAGGGAATGCTCATGCGAGTGAAACCGCGAGAATATTTTTTTTAATCAAACAGATCCGGCAGATAGTAAATCCGATCATAAAAAGTCATTCTCATTGTGTATACCTATTTTATACTTTTATACATACATCTGATTTCTACAAATTTTACAATAGCTTGCAATTTGCAGCTTTTATTTTAATCCCGAATAAGTCACGTTTGATCACCAACTCGCCTGTTGGTAAGCTACGATTTTGTCGAAGATGAAGCACGTAGATTTGGGAGATATCTATTCAGTCTGGCCTTGAAAAGACCCAGGTTATATCTTTCAGGTAGGAAACAAGGAAGCTGCAGGAACAGATTAGATTATTTGAAAATATTCTCGTAAAACCCGCATTTTTTTAAATACTTTTATATTATTATGTGTCTTCTAATCTCTTTGTTAACATCAGATGTTGTTTATCGAATCTTTTTGAAATTTCAAATTAATGAGGTCGTTCAGTGAATTCTACATTTAGGGATAGAAATACATAGTTATTTTATTATCATCGTGCTTTATCTCTCTCTTCTACAAGACAACGTGTCTACTTGACTGTAAACTAAAAACATTTCAATTATAAAGGCTAGGAGTAGAATTTGAATAAACCAATGGCTTCACAGCAGTTCTTTGTAAGTGTCGTAAACCATTATTTAGAACAAAGATAGGGCAGGTAGAACGTCGTGGCGCTTCACCAGGGCAATCCCAACAAAAAGGGTCTGCCATAAGCCAGGTAATGGACAAAGGGATTTGCTGTTTTTTTTTATTTATAATAGGCTCGCTTTACTCAGAATCAATGATTTTTTAAGGTTTCCATAAAAAGATAATTTGCCTCGTAACAGTACAGGATTACACAGGACGGTGGTAAAACTCGGGTGGTACTGAGCTGAAAGGAAGACATTGTACTCAGTATTATCATCAAATGCCATATTCATTATTGAAGTTTGGAGATCAGTAGGCAATATTTTCAAAATCCCTTGATTTCTTCTTCAGATTCTGGTAATCAATCCGGTTCATTTCTCCAGCAATTTACGTCGCTGTCGTCCTGGGCTTCTCTTACCCGGAGTTCACTCGAAGAGCAACCGTGGGAACACATAAAGGGATCCTCGTTGCATGTGTCCAAAGAAAGCGACCTGACGTCTTATGACTGTAGAAATTAGCTCTCTTTTGCGGTTAGCTTTGAGGTGAAACTAGTCTAAGGAATTTTGAATATTTCACGTAAAATCCACATCAACAAGATTATAATATACCTATATCTTTACTTCCAGCGTGTAGCACGGAGCAGATGCCAGGCTCGCCCTGCCTCAGCACTGGAGACGAGGTCCTCAACAACTACGACTTCACCCCCGACTCACTCTGGTTGAACGTCATGGCCCTGGGAATTCTCTACGTCTGCTTTCACCTTCTCGCACTTATTGCTTTGCGATACAGGACTAGGAGAAAATAATACTATTTACAATCCTTAGTTTACTCACGGTTCTTTTGTATTTCTGCCAAACGTAAGATAGAGAGCCGTAATTGACATTTCACCATTGAAACCAATTTTCTCAAATGTGGTCTGTAATGATTGTGTTTTTAAAGAATTCACTTTGACGAAAATTGGACTTGGTTTGTTGTCTTTTCTAGTAGGTGCGTTTTAATTATCTTGAACGTGCGTAAAATATTTCAATGTGCAAAGAGATTTGATAAGTTTTCTTTTTCATTAAAAAGAGGCGAATGCATCGAGGTCATTAAGCAAAAAAATGATTAAATACTATATTTACAAAACAAAATTTACTTTCCTATACCATATCTGTGGCTGTGATTTGGCACACAGTAGTTACACACCATATCCATTTTTAGAAATATTTATTCAGTTTGGTTGATTGGTTGACGTTTTAACGGTAAGTACCGTTAAAAATTACCCAAAAATATGTATATATATATGTATTTAACGCGATTATTCACGCAATTTCAGTAAAAAAAAAACTATACAAGTCATGGCAGCAACGAGTCATTTGGACTACGTGCACATGCTGGGTTCTAGTACGCCTTAGCTCACAGTTTCGAGTTCATCGATGTGTTTGATCTGCCTGCACTTACCACTGCAGTAATGTACTATTGCATTTATAGTGTATTTATACTGTTGCATTTACTTCACTGCATTCTACCCTACACACTGTAGTATATCCTTGCAGGTTTGAACTCTGAACCTCAGATTCTGTATTAACAAGATTGTTTGTGGCATTGCCATACAAAATACAATCGGATTACGCGGTACCAGGTGCCTGGGCTTTCGGGTATAAAACGAAAAAATATAGCCGAAATTGTCAAGACGAATATAAAACAAGTAAATCATGACATTAAAATTGTTTATTTATGCATAGTAAATAATTATCATTAAAAAAACGACTTCGAAATGAGTAAAATAAGCAATTTAAATTACATGGATGACATATTTTCCAGTTATTTTCATATAAAAATCAAACAACTGAACCGATTTTGATGAAATTTCTATTGGACCAATCTAAAAGTTATATCCTTTTTAGTAAAAATATTTCAAATCGGTTTTTTATTTATATCGGCGTGGGTTCGATTCCCATCTAGGACAAACATTTGTGTGATGAACATTTGTGTTTGTTCTATGTCTGGGTGTTAATATCTATTTAAGTATGTATTTAAAAATATATAATATGTACGTATATCAGTCTCTGGCAGCCATATTACAAGCTTTGCTTAGTTTGGGGTCAGATGACCGTGCGTGCAAAAATGTCCCAGATATAAATGACGAAGTACCGAGGTACTAAACATTTAAAAAAAACATCAAAATTGAGGACCCCTCCTCCTTTGAAAACAATTAAAAATAGTAGCCAACTTTTGGCTTAATAAGGCCTTTCTCACTGCTGACTATCAGTCACGGTGTCACATGGTTGACACTTTGATTATATACCGTAACGTATGTTACAAAAAAATATGTAGGTACGAGTACAGTCCTATTGAGAACTTCCTACTTTGAAGTTGGTTAAAAAGGAAGCTGCAACATCTATGTTGGCGTCGTTGATGTGTAAATTAGCAAAACATATTTCTATTTTTAGTTATGTTACTGAAGTTTTTATTAGTTAGAGGTCTAGCAAATATGACAGAAACGTTATTACAGTTATTATTATTATTAACGGGATATTTAACTTGATCCACAATCTTATCACGGTAAATATTATCCCGTTAATAATATACATAACTAGTGAATAATCGTGATAGTTAAAAACAGTGACTAGCGTTAGGTACTGATGTAGATTTTGACAGTATCGACCTCTGGATTAAATAACATTAGACCGGCTTTTGAAGCTATAACTTTACTGTCCTTATATTAAAAATGATATGAAATGAGCCACAAATAATTAAGAATGCTTAGATTAATTTCCAGTTTTAAACTATCAAGGTTGTTCACTACAATAACTATTTAACTGTAGATCAATTAGTTCAGATAATGCTACATGACATTCGACACCATTATCATTTTGCCATAAATCTGCGTGCTATGCCTATCTTACCTACCTATGGTATATTGTTACTATTATATGATATTATATGGTGTCTATTATAATAATAATTTTATATATCTTACCTTGAGTGTAAATATTTAATAAAGATATTAATTATTTGTTAATATTTAATTTTATTTCTTTACCTTAATTACAACTACTATAACAGGAATTTCCTAATTCAATAGCGTAAGTATAATACACATTATAATATAAACCTCATATAGGCATAAAAATTTAAATAATATCGTAGTTTTAAATTTTGCTACTGAGCAGACAAATAAATCCATTTTTCATCCCCCCCTTCTCGGAAAGAGTATTTTTGCTCTTCGATATCTGAGTGCAAAAGCCGTTTATATCCGCTAGAGGATAAAGTAAATTGAATTTAGAACTTCGTGGGCACTAAGTTTGTGAATTCAAAACATCTTTGAATCTATTTACTTCTACCTCCGTGGTGGCGAATTTATCATACCTACAACCTTTTTTAATTTGTTAAAAACTCAGACCCACAACCTTCTTGGTGTACTTATTTTTTAATTTGCTTTGCGCGCGCCGTTATCTTTTTTGCATTTAGTCATTTCCTCATTTTCCTCGCTCAGGTGGGATAAAAAGTTACATGTTGCACCCGAGTGCAAACATTTTTTCTTCTCGTGAAAAATCTTTGCACTCCTTTTGATTCCCTCGCTAACGCTCAGGATTCTAATTTTAGATTCCTTCGCTTGCTCGGTCATCAAAATTAAGCACGCGGTTAAAAGCAACTTTGCACTCTTGTATAACAAATAACTATTCTCGTTCGTTCGTTCTCAGAGCACCATCTGGTACTTCGCCCAACAACCAAGATAACTGATTAATTTCCATATAAGGCAGATAGCGTCTTAGTTCAACCAGTTTGTGTTAGATGGCGGCACAATTGCGAAGTCTTTGTTACCTGGCGGCGGCAACGCTGCGCGCAGGCGTACGTCGCTAGTTCAAACCCATCCGCCATATTAGTCGTGTCACGCGGAGTGCACTGCACCGCATTGACATGTTTTCTCGTAAACTGCACAAAACATATGACAACGAAACCGCAATGGTGCTCCTGTCATAACCCGAACACGACAAATATGCGATCAGATGCAACCCCGAATAGTTACTCGCGTCGTATGTTGAATAATAAACGTGCAACGGACAGTGCCTTCGTGTGTTTATGATAACAACAATTTAAACAGTAATCCTCGTGAATTGTTCTAGTGTCTGAAAGCTTGTGATATTATGCAACGTGACATAACCGTGACCTTCGTATTGTGACCGTGCTAAAGGTGCTTTTTGAGGTTAAAATGCAGCTTGGATTATGAGCGACTGCGCCGACCCATCAGGTTAGTAAGACGTCCAGTTACTTATCTGAGCTGATAATGTTGTACCAAGTGTTTTATCTTCGTGTCCTACATTTGAATTCTTAGGACATTTTAGTCAATATTTCGTTGAATTATATAAACATAATAGCGTAATAATAACAAATAAATATAATTAAAAATAATTGGTTAAATAACGTTCGAAATTTAAAAGTCGATTATCGGTCATCCAACGGTACCTGGCGACTTTGTTGCACGCAGGCGTTCCATTTTTTAAATAAACAGGGATGTGTTTTAATTGTCGAGTGAGGCGGTTACGCGAGAGAACGGTTCCTTGCGAGCCTCTGTTCGAGGCGCTCCGATGCACGCTGAGCACGCCGGGAATGCAACCTGGGAACCACAAAGGGACCACGTCAATGCAAGGACGAGCGTTTTAATGCCCGAAACTTTTTACTCTCATTTGGAAGGATGTTAGAGCCAGTAAGAAGTTCATCGATTCCGTCGATATCTGATTAGACAAGGATGAAACTTTATTTTTATTATCGTTTCGTAAGGATGGTCTTAGAAAGAATGTTTTTAACTTACGGGTCCATAAAAATGTTATTATGTTGGCGAAGCAATAAAAACATAAGTATTTGAAGAATTTACTTAATAATCAGCAACTTTTCAAAAGAAGTTGACAGCTACACAGAACCTACTTACAATAAAAAATTCCCTGAATTATATTCTGGTTAATCTCTAAGAAACATCAAAATTTCCAATTCTGTCATAAACATGATTTATCATAAAAGCTAATTAACAAATGAAGCTCAAATCGACATCCCAAAATCCAGATGAATAATTACTTACACCAGTGCACAGTTCAAGTGGGCTCAGGTTCGTATTGATAGTCCATTGACCTAATCAATGCTGAGAATAGAAGACGATATCCAGAGTCCAGACTTCCTTATAATGACAGAAAAAAAATGTTTAAAGTTTTTATATCGTGACCTTGGCCGGAAGCTTTTGACATCCCAAAGCTATTAGCATTAGTCAGTGATCAAAGATAGTATCACAAAGATCCTATTAACTGATATCAGTCCTATTTTCACCAGAATAATAGAGTATTCTATTTTTCAACAACAAACATCCTGTCGCCACCGTCTCTATTCTTATGTAAATGTTTACCCTTGCCCGTTGTTTTTGTTGCAGCCCGAATTACGTTTGTCTAATGTTTTGCAAGCACATTGACCTACGTCATTCATAGAAACTATTGTTGGAAAATAACGACATAGTAATTATTGTAAGGAATAGTATTATTACTAGTGCCTACCTTTTCCACTTTGTCGTCAGGCTGAAAAGTGCGTTTTCAATGCGGAATATGGACAAACAGGTTTAGAATATATTTCATATATTTGGTTATACATAACTTTTGAATATGTAATGTTCTAAAGTTAACAGAACTTTAGGACTCATAATTTTATTTTTATTTTGAATGTTTATGGAAACTTACAGCCTTAGTAGGTACCTATAAACTTAAAAATAGATTTGGTAACTGGGCTAATTACAAGTTTCCGCCTATAGAAATAACAGAGCATAAGTAAATATTTTTTTTAATGACAGAATTGATTTGAGATCGTGACAACCTCCGAATTGAAAATTGACAGATTTTGTCAAATTTATTCCTTCAGTGATACATATAATGTTTTTTTTTCATTCTATGTATTATTTATCTATGCACTTTTCGTATTGTTTTCGAATCTCTCAAGAAACCTCTTGAAAAGGTGTCACCATTCGGTGTCACCACCACTATTTTTGGCACATAGATAGATAGATAGATAGATAGAAAACTCTTTATTGTTCACACCAAAAATTATATACGTACATAAAAACAACTTAAAAAACTAGTGAAACAATTGGCGGCCTTATCGCTATAAGCGATCTCTTCCACATAACACAATAGAACTGTTTTTCTGCGTGACGAATAGTGTCTCTAAATCATTTACTGGTAATTTGGACTTGATTTGGACTTACTTTGCTTACCATAATTGTGACTATAACTTATTAGTATAACTTGTAACTATTAAGTACATCAAAACTCTATTCACCTTCATCATCATCAGCCGAAGACATCCACTTTTGAACATAGGCCTCCTCCTTTAACCTCTACAATAAACGACAACAACGAAAAAAATTACAATTAATAACCATCGATCTTCCCTCCTATATTATCTGGAATAGGCATGGCACTAAAACCTCTGGTCACCGCTATCTGTCGATAAAAGCACTTTAGATTAGGTTCGCCTGACGTCACGTCACGGCAGATGAAACTCTGCACTTACCCGCAATTCGTTTATCCATGATATAGTGAATTCGGATGGTAAACACTTGGGGCCTTTATGGTATAGAATAGACCATTGAAATTCTAAAATTTGCTTTTCTACTAAAACCTTCACGGCTCCTAAAATTACGCCATTTTCTGACTCAAAAGTAATGAATTGAGCACTCGCTTCGCAGATTCGAATCCCGAGGGTCGTATTTTTTTTAATGTCTATAAAATTTACCAATTACCAATTTAAAAACCTACTTCAAAATTGGTAAATACGCAATTTTGTTTACTTGGATGACATATTTTTTTCAGTTATTTTGATTTTACTTAAAATCAACCTTCTAAATCCATTTTGATGAAATTTATGTAGGACCACCTCTGAAGTATGGCTAAAAATTCTTCAGACTACGTAAGTATTTGAGATCAGTCCTACAATCAGTGCTCAAGTTTCAAATAAAAGTAGTAAAGTCAGTTTCTTTGAAGCAACATCGCCTAATGTCAGGCGATATAGCGGTCCAACGCAAGCCTATTTTGAATAAAAAATAATAATATGCAGACATTAATCTTTATAAAGAAAGTCGCCATCCATATCACGCTACTCCAGCCTAGTACACGCGATCTAGATAACGTCTTAGCTCAACTAATTGACCAAAGACACGGCATAATGACTAGCGAATCAAAGGTCATTCAGAAGCTGACCGGTGCGGTGCAGATAGACGTTACGCTTGCGTGTCCACTAGTCGTCGAGGCTAACTGGTACTGCGTTAATAGCTGTAACTCTAAGCAAAGATCACTTCTAAAATAGATCTACTAAGTTGGGCTAGCTCTGATTAAAATTTGTAGAGACGCACAACGAAACAAAGTTGGGGACCACAGACTAGGTATAGCTACTACGTGGGGACTAACTGTTGATTGTTTCTCTATACAAAATTTGAAAACTGTAAATATCACTAACATAGTTTCTTCGTGCTGGAGTTACACTCGTATTTATAATAATATACTTCGAGGTTGGGCAGCATCATGGCAATTTTAACATTATAGACTGCTATTACAAAGAGTTATGTTGTAGACAAATTTCTATAGGTTTTTCAACTAGAAGTCCCATCTCCTGCCTTATATCTCTGCGTACGTTTCTTGAATAATCTATTAAAGTATTTTGCAGTAATAAAATATGTGTATCGAAATTTCGACGTATCTCATGCTTTATCTCCGTTGTGTGTAACATCATATATATGCAAAAAGCACACTGTTTTAAACTATCGTTCACCAAAGTTATATGATTTTATTTACGGGATATTTACCGTGGTAAGGTTGTAGAAAGAGCTCCCGATATTTCGGCGCAGTTACATGCACCATGTTCACGGGAAGACAAAAAGCAAAAAGCATTTCATTATGCGTAACCGACTATCAAATCTTTAGTTACTAAGAACTGAGCCCAGCCAGGACTTGCATGAGTAAGCCGGACTATATTGACCGGCGATTACAGATCCATAATATTCTTGTTGATGATTGACGGTCTTGTTTTCTGATAAGAACCTTCGATTGATTAGTTTACCAGCTTTATGGTGTTATGACTTGTCGATAAAATGATTTACTTACCTAATGCTTTAATACTCTACCCATTTCTTCGTGTAAATCAATGTTAAAAAGTAAATACACAAGCATTCCTTCAAGCAACTCAAAGAAACATAAATAAAGAGCCTTTTATAAAATCCTTTAAGCCGCCGCAGTAAGCCCGGGTCTGAGTGGCATGTACCCGATTAATGAGCCTACTTACTCAGAGGTCTACCTGCCTCTGGTGGTTGCGACAACCGCGGATGTGATTCATTAAATCGCTGCCTAGATTTCCGTTTTAACCAGTTTAACTGGGATGGCTGCTTAAGCTGTCCACATAGAAATACATCACAGCAAAATTATGACCAAGTAACTGGTAAGTCCAGTTTTACGTTTTTAGAAGTATTAGAAGTGTTAAATATTGCTGCAGTTCTCTAAGGTGTTAAACATGCCGTTTGCATTTCTAATCTGTCATCTGTCTCCCAGCCGGGCTCGTCAGCTAATCGCAGATTAATCACGAACTGGTCTTGTTAAAGAAGAAGTTCAGTTAACTTCCGGCTTGACCGAAGTTTATACGAATAGATTTAGAGAAGTGTCTGCAGGCACGAGAACTGACTCAGGTCTCAGACAAAGATGACGCAATGATATCGAACCGATCAATTCTCCAGAGCAAAGCGGGCAAACAGACCACCTGATTGAATAATAAATTCTGGAACACTGCCTGCTACTGATTGCGAATCATTACTGTGGTTGGTTAGCTTCTATACGTACATGTTGAATAAACCTGTCTGTAAGATTCAATTTCCCGAACCCATAATCATGGCACGAAGCAGAGTAACAGAGTCAAACAGTCCACCTAAATAGGCTCCAGTGTAACTCAAGACCGATGAACTCAGTAATTAGCGGGCTGCATTCCGAGAAGGTGAAAGGAAAGTCTCGCGTGATACTCATTTTTTTCGTAATCCACTTATGGTATTATAATGAGAATAATTTCGCCTCTTGCAGTTTCTTGTTCGGTACCAATTACTATGGTATCGTCACATACGAGTCAGTGAAAGTCGATAATTGTGATGATTTAATGAGGATCCATCACATCGTGTAGGAATTTTAATTTTGGAAATCTAGCTAATGACTGTTACCTGCCTCAAGCGTAGTAAGTTTTTCATAGGAAAAATTATTAAATGCGCAAGTGTTTACCTCCAGGTTCCACGTGACTCGATGAAAAATGGAACTGGTTTGATGCTTGTTAAGACGCGCCGTAGAGTCTCACGTTCAGAAAAAAGTATGGCTCGCACACGGACTCGTTTTGGACAATACTGGGACTGACACTTGAATGCCGATGCGTTTTCCATGTGACATCTCATAGCAGGGATCGTTCAGAGAATCTTGAATCCTTGAGCATTTTACCTGGAGCATTGGAATAGCAAATTCAAAAATGTCCGTGGACTTATTTGGTAAACTGGTTCTGACTGCGGACACCCAAGTAGAAGACCCGTTTAAGATAAACTTTGTAAATGTACACATATCGGAGCGGATGTATGATTTCGGATGTAGCAAAATATGTCTGAGTAAAACTCACAAAGTAAAACTTCCCTCCCACACATAGCATGTGCCTACGCTCACAAAAGCCGAGTAAGAAACAAAGATTTATCGTTCCATCCTGAAGGTCAGACAGATGTAACTCTCAAGATAATATGAGAAACTGCAACACATGACACATATTGCAGAAGTTATAGTCTAGATTAGATCAAGAACATCGTGCTTGTACCAAAGATGGACAAACAACTTCACAGATTTTGAATTTAGTTAAAAATAAAACACGCCCGTGCTTATGTATCCAACATCTACCACACCTAAGCTTTTAAGGCTTTTGTGATAATGAGTGACACAGTGATTAGTTACTTGGTCACTACTTTACTTTCACAGTTACAAACTATCTCCCCTTTCGAAACTATATTAACGTCATTTACAAAGCCTAGAAGTCTGATCCAATCTGAATTGAGAGCCCAGTTTGAGTTTTAACACTAGCGCCAGTCTCGGGGTCAGTGACCCTTAATTATCCAAGTTTGCACCGCTGCAGTGCAATGCTCCAGTAAAATTCTGCATAACAAGCCTTTATTGGAGTCTGACGACTCCCGCTTCCTCGATGTCGATGGTTCTTAATAGTTTTATGGACGGCAACGGTCTACGCAAATAGGATTCTGAGGTAAATGCGACGAAATGGCTTCCGTTCTCATATTGTTTGAAGCAATTATTTCGTTCATCTCGAGTCGCGTTTTGTGAAGAATGGTCAAATTGAGATTATATTAAAGAAAAAAGTCGCGCGGTCCCATTCTCAGAAGTATAAAAACAGCACAAAGGATTGTGAAAACTCGAGAAGTTGTAACGTTTTGTAGTGGTGTAATGTAAAGGTACACCGGATAAACCGCGAGTGAAGCCAGGCTGGTTCCCTACGGAGTCTCCGCATTGTATGACTTTGCATCACGAACCCTTTTGTGGCTAGCTTTTTTGTAAAACGCACGAAGTAAATTGATAGCGTCGGTCAAATCGATTTTATTCGATGAATCATACCAATTCTGACGAACTGTGCTTTGTTGGGTGCCAATTTAGTTTTTGCGAATGTTTTGATTTGATATTTCGTTGAATAGATTTTTAACGCTTTCAGTAGCACACGTTTTACAATGACTTCTAAAGTAAATTTTTAGCTAGATTATGTAAGCTGAGCTGATATAGTTACCTACAAAAACAGGCGGATTATTTTAGTTCTGCTAACTTGTGACAATGTCGGCGATTTAAAAGCGTTGCCGATAAATGAAACCAGTTCTATTATGTTGAGAAGTGCCACTATTGTCGCGATACGGCTAAATAATGAACGTCCTGCCTGTTACTTTTGTCCAAACAAGGAAGTGGAGTAATAGTCGGACCTGGAAAATGTTTCTTACGTCCATCGATCATTTGATCGAAAAGGCTTCATATAAAGTGAAATGTACGGATGAAAGCTCTCTTTTAAGCGACATATGAAGTTATGACGAGATAATAATTTTAAAGAGACAGTATGAAGGGACCGGTTCCTCGGTTTATATTCCCGTTAGCAGTGACACATGAGCTGATTTAGTCCTCCGTATTTAACAGCTTTACTTTTATGTGGAATGGGATACATTACTAAACTTTGCGTCAATAGCAGATATCTTTTGGATTCATGGAAGCCATATTATCCTACTTGAACCTAATAATATTATTAAGTCCAACTTTAAGTTGGATATAATTACAGATAATACACCAAAATAGCTTGGTCCATAGTATTTTCGTTAAACCAATACATTTCAACAGCACTATGTGGCAGCAATAGTGACGGACGGTAGCTTGTTCGTAAAATTGATATTGCACGCCGTGAAATATTGATGGATAATACTGATATTGCACGTGCAAGGCTTAAGACATTGTAAACAATGAAGGTACGTGCAAATTGTAGTAGGTATGCTTATTTTTTATTATATACAGGCTTGCGTTTGACCGCCACCACGCCTATTCTACGATGGAGCACGCTTGCCTAGAACCTTAACAGTTCACACTGTTATATTTTTTTAGTTTTTCGCTCATTGCTGAAAAGGCTAAGCCATTAAGGCCATACCGCCTCGTCTTCTGTATGTTACTGTCATAAGTAGTATTGCCCCAGTAAAGTACCGGATACTTTCCTAGAGGCTCTTCTTTTAGAAATTTTGGAATCGACATAAAAACATTCTGACGTCAATACTCTAATAGTTTTTGGTAGTGTAATTTTCAAATGGCAAATGTCATTATGGCAATTATGACATAATTATAATTATGATATCATATTAGTTGTAAAAATGCGAAAGTGCGTTTGTTTGTTCCGCTTTCACGCAGCAACGGATCAACGTCATTTGCATAGAGATAGTTGGAGAGCCGGAAAGTCACGGGATACTTTTTATCCCAGAAAAATATCCAGTTCTTGAGAGCATATCCACGTGGGTGAAACATAATACCAAATACAAGAAGAACCCTAAATAAAAATAAACAATTAATTAGTTACGCTAGAGTACCATTTTTATAAAGATTAATTGCTTTTAAAGTTAACAAAGGTTTACTTACATTATTGTTTTAATTCGATATTAAATCGATTTTTCTATGCAACACTGGCTTTCAAAGAAACATTTTACTTTGACGAGTACCCGACACATCGATAACTAACTTTAAAAAATATCGATGAATATACAAAAAAGAAAAATTGATAGATAACTCTTTATTGTTCTCATCACACTAAAAATTACATACATATATAGTAACATAAAAACAACTTAAAAACTAGACAGCAACTTAACTTAACTTAAAATACATACAGACGAACATAGTACCTCCTCCTTTTTTGAAGTTGGTAAAAATACACTTTTTTTACCCTTATAATGGTAGCTTTGTTTTTTATGACGATTCGAAAATTTATCCTTTTTTTTTGTTTTCGAGGGGGAAATCTTCCAAAGATACCCGGCTGCATTGGGGTGCAGCCAGGTTATGTGGGATTGTACCCACTAAAACCCCCCGGTGACCAGCCTTAGTGCTTGACAAGAGGGCTCCGGGATCTCCAGAGGAACGCACCGGAGCCCTCAGCACTGCGCTATGGCTCCTCCCGAGACAACTGCGTGTTGTCTCAGTCCCTTCACTCTCGACAACGTTGGTCACACAACGTACTCTCCCTGGGCACGCTTAAGTGGATGGTCAGAGCCCCAACTTTGACCATCCCGAACCCATAGGTCCCTTTTTAGTAGGCTCTTACTACAGGTAGGGGGTACCGGTGCCGTATTCTATTGCCCCGGCACCAGGGCTAAAGAGCTGGAGCGGCCGTTGCCGCCACCCCGGCGTCGCCGTCTTCGTGCAGGGTCTGCCCTTTCACATTTTGCGGCTCGTACAACCGTTCATGCCATTTTTCGAGTGCGCGTCGGTGCTCTTCCTTCCTTATTTCTGCGGCATTTACGGGCTCGGATCCGTGACTCCGGTGTAAACGCACGTATACCTGAGCGTCCAAGAGTGTCTGCCAAAATGTCTAAAGGCGGGAATCGGGCTATTAGAGTTGCCGCCTCCAAAGATATAGTGCGATAACCTCGCGCAATCCTAATGGCCATAATGCGCTGGAAACTATTAAACATAGTTCTGCAGCGTTTAACGCCTAGTCTTTTAGACCATACAGGGGCGCCATAGAGAGCCATCGACCTGATAACTCCACAGTAGAGACGGCGAACCTCTTCACGTGGTCCTCTAAGGTTGGGTAACAATCTATGCAGGGCACCCGCTACCCTTTTGATTCGAGGAGCCATGCGTCGGAAAATTTATCCTAGTGTATTATTTTTAATAAAGACAAGTGAACGAAAATGAATCGGACAAGGACCGTAAAAATAATAATTTTATATCAGTCCATTCCATAGATAATTAATTTTGGCACGGCAATACATAAAGGTAATTAATGCATTCATTATTAATAGGTCAAATGAATGAGCGCCTAGAGTAGGTCAAAAGTCAAAGAGCCACGGGCATCTAGTGGATCAAAGATAATGTTAGTGGATGCAGATGGCAGGCTGTCGTTCAGTGTGGTAGTGGAGGAGGCCTATGTTCAGCAGTGGACTGTGGACGTCTTCTGGCCGATGAGGATGATGATGATGATAATGTAAACTGATAAGAATTTACTTTACCATGTCAGCGTTAGACCATATAATAATCGCACGTCAATGAGATAATTTAGTTGATCTATAAAAGTACATTGTACACTGATTTAGATGACCAAAGAGGAAATTCAATTTGGGAGTATAACTACGGATACGGATGTACCTTATCCATCACATTGTGATGTGTGTATTGGGTCATTGACCAATAACTTGGTATTCCCCATCGATTGTAGTTTTGCGTTATTATACAACTAGCTGTCGCTTACGACTTCAATCGATCGATTAATCGGCCCTTAGAAAAAAGGCCTTTAGTTTAGTTAGGCCTTTAGAAAAATTCATTTTTTTTACGGATCTGTACACCCCATAAGAATAAGAAATAATGTAATGATGTAATGTAATTTTTATTTCTGGTGTACACAATAAAGAGTTTCTATCTATCTATCTATAAGAAGTGGTTTTCGAGATTTCGCTATGAGAATAAGTCAGTAAGAATTTTATTTTCTAGATAATGTAAAACAAAGTGTTTTAAAGTATCACGGTTGTTCACTACAGTTATATGATTATTTACGAGATATTTACGGTGGTAAGATTGTGGAAGGAGCTCCCGAAAATATAAATAATCATATAACAATACAATACAATAACTCTTTATTAAAAACCACAAAAACAAGGATAACATTATAAACTACAGTAATTATCTAGGCTTTTAACAGGCGGCCTTATCGCATAAAGCGATCTCTTCCAGGCAACCATAACTGTAATGTATAGGTACTTTATTTAAATTATAATATGATAAAAAAGATCATATAATTATATATAATCGTCTTCTTTGTTTCCTGAGGATGACAATCTAGGAATCTTTAAGTCTAGAATAAAGTAATTTTAATGTAGTCTTTTAGAAACCTTTCAAAAGTAAACCAACGTAGTTTCTGTTGATCCTTTATCAACTACATCGTATCTGTCATAGCCGTAACACTAAACAAACAAGTTCTTCAAACAAACAGATTAACACACGACACGCCATAAGTCTTCCCATTGTAACCCACGACTCGCATCGACTCACGCGCAGGCGACCTTGGAACGATAGCATAACCACGATTAACGTGGATTAGTTGTTAAACGTTAGGTTTATATAATTTTATGATGCTTGATTATCAAAAAATTGCAAAATATGAACAATTTTAAAGAAAAAGATAAAAAATTGTATGTAATTGTTGAGATACAAGTGTAAATTCAAATGAAAACCCCAAAACTATTTCGGAAATAAACTCATGACTTTTAAACTGTTAAACAAATAATGATCAAACGTAGCTAAGAAACACTGCAATGAGATATGCTTTGAAAAAAAAAAACGCATCAAAATCGTTCAAGCTGCATTGAAAAAAATTACAAACAAACAAACTCACACACTAACTAACATAACTTTCACCGTTGCCACCCCACAATAAAAAATAACGCTTAACATTGTAGGTTTCGACGATTTTCATGATAAGCATAAAACTCAAGACATATTTCACTCAAATCCGATACAGACATGGCTAAAATCGTAACCTAGTCCGTAAGCAAAGTCGTGCAGCGCAAACCGATAGTTCCAGTTTACGTTATCGTATCGCATACTTCTACTGTAGTATTTACTTGACATGTAGTTCTAGATAGCGCATGTACTGCATGTGACAACTAGCTCGCCAGTTTACCTGGAATCGGTCATGCTGTTTCCAAACCTGGTTTCTTAGAATACATTTCGACAAACCAGACACTGTCTAGAACGGTTTCCTGTCAATAAGCTGTTGTAGTATTCAACACAGTCGTTTGTTATCAAACAATACTTGGAATACAGTGAATGTTTTGGGTCAGATCTCTTACTGGTCAAACACAGATCAAATTTGCTAAATTATATCCAATTTCAGTGAAAACTTTAATTTTTCGGTGTCATCAAAAGTTTATTTACTTATATCAGAAATACTACATCTAGAGTCTGTTCAAATAGAGAGTATACTTGGCCAAAAGGAGAACTAGAATGAATTTTAAATGGCAATCCGCCTCTGCCACCTGAAAAATTTCAAAATCAGCTACGATGAGCTGTCCTGTCATCGTGTTGTTTTGTTGAGTAAATTTACGTGTTATTTATTGAGATATTTGTCTATTAAAACAAAATCCAAGTTCGCTCTCTTTCTGAACAGACTCTGCCTGCAGATAACAGAGAAGAGCATAGTGAACATGGAAAAGCATGATTGAGCATAAGCATGTGCAAAAGAATTGTTCGACTTGGGTTTCACTGGCGAAAAAAGTAAGAAGAAGAAATAATTTGAATTCGCCTATTTTTATTAACCTCTACCCTCAAAATAGAGGATATTAATTAAAATTAATAAGCTATCGATATTTTGTTTCCTGTTATGCTGCTCAGCCCACATGTTATTCTCGTCCACGTAGAATGTTATCAGCTCGTGTTACCTCAGCCTGCGGTTAGATAAGGCATGCCTGTGATTAACTATTGTCAGCTTTGCGTTCTGTTGACGACTTATATATTTGCTTTATGATATTTCAATGGGATGAATAGGAGATCGTCGTTTTGTTTTTATAGATTTCGCTGGACGATCCAAAGCTAGGTTGTGAAGAACGCGCTTTATGTTCGCGATTTAAGATTTAGTTCAAATTGGTTTGCAATTTACGACGTAAACATATATTCCTAAAAATAATGACTTTAGCGCTATCTCTTGACAATCTAGCCACTTTCTCCAGTAGGTTGTTTTGCCTCTCATACCAGTAGCATGGTAGTGTCCTGTACAAAAATAAAGGTTTTCTTCATTCCCCAGCTTACTAACTGCTTTTATGCGATCTGCTATTATTTCATCACAACATCTTGCACTGGGTGAATACTGCTGGTATTTTTATTTTGACTGACTTTACACAACGCTTCCTAAAATATAAAATAATTCTTATATCGTAAGACCACGAGCTGCCAAGAGAAAAGCAAAATTATAGATTGCATAAAATTGCCCGGCCTTAGAAAAGAAGTTGAATAGAGATCACATTACGCAAATAGGATCGAGCAACGATTCACAGATGCATTAGATCGAAGCAATCTATCGTGAATATCAATGACAAATAACCTTGCAGTTATCGTAGCCGATATTGAGCTCTTCAATAAATGTCTAACATTGTGAGCTTTTAACATTTCTTGTTTAAACCTTCAGTGGTCATTGAACAATGAAGTGCGACCTCGTTTTCAGAATGTCAGCGACAGAATTCCCCTTGTTGGTTTTGAATAGGTTTTTGAAAGTGAACTTCAGTTTGACTATTAAGGTGAAAATGCCTTCTTAGGATAATTTGGAATTTACTGTCTTTTGTAGTCAAAAATCTAGTTAAAATTCTACAAGCACTGTCTCCCAATGACCCTGAAACTTGAACAAACATATTCTTGAATTCTTAGAATATTAAATTGCATTCGGTTGGTTTGAGAAAGCCTGAGCAATGTGTATGAATTATAATGATTAACGTATTCTTTTCAACATCAACACATTCATCAAGTGTATTCAGGTATTTAGTTCATTACTAGAGTTAAAGCTCTTTGTTACAGTCTACAAAACTTTATAGCAATAGTACAAACTTTCGCCATGATATGCCTCAAAATAATCACTTCTAATTAAGTCAGCACTTTCTTCCATCGATCACAAGCGCAAGCATCCATCTACTTGACGAAGTGGGTATGTCTCGAATTCGATAACTATCGTACTTCCCATTACTCTTTGTCGACTCTAAAAGCTCAATTAAGGCTATAGTGTGTGAAGAGTGCTGGCCGACTATACAGACATTGGGCTATTAATGATTTGGTCAGGCGGGCACTCTCCACTGCGTCCGTGCCCTCGACTCTGGAACCAAACGGCATGACGAGAGACGATGGCAAGAGACCAGACGGAGCCAGTCTGGTACCTTGGTGTCTTGGCCGATCCCTGGTCTGGGACGCCACCTGTGTGGACACCCTGGCTCCTTCTCATGTCGCCAGCTCCGCTCGCAGTGTCGGGGCTGCGGCCGAACAAGCCCAAATAAACAAACATATGAAGTATTCACAGCTCAGCGCACATTATGAGTTTGTTGCGCTAGCTGTGGAGACCCTGGGCCCGTGGTCGTCCGACACAAAAAAGTTTGTCAAAGATATTTCAACTAGGTTGGTCCTCGCCTCGGGGGATCCTAGAGCTGGCAGATATTTTACACAGAAATTAAGTATTGCCATACAGCGAGGCAATTCTGCCAGTGTTCTAGGAACCCTGCCGCACGGTAGTGATCTCGACGGAATTTTTATTTTGTAGGATATGTTTGTTTGTTCTAGTGTGTACATAATATATTCTTTTTTTTAAATTGTTTATAACATTTGTACAAATAACCATCGAATTACTTAAAATTAAAAAAAATGATGAAAACAAAAAAAAATAAAAAAAATAAGGCTACATCACGACGACCAAATTAGTGTTACTGCCGCTAGGTTGGGACTTGGACATGCAAATTTAGATAACTTTGTACTGCTAGTTAGAAGTGGTCTGGTTGAAACCGTAAAAGCTTCCGCTACACTTAAAACCTTTTTAGTGCAGATGGCAATCAGCGGTACACAATAGATAGATATACAATATAGAGTCATTGATTTCTTGATCATCAAAGTTAATCATGTGGAATAAACACAAAGCTAAAATAACAGCATCAGAAAACTATTAATAAGATGTTGAACAGATGATGGCATCTGATGCAATAACCATTCTGCTTAATAAAGATGATACGAAATCTTAGTTAACTAAAGATCCATTAATATAACTGTTCATTCGAGTATCTTCAAGAGCCACGTTCTTCGATTATATCACGAGAGCGTTCGAGATTCGTACAATAACATTTTGAAGAAGCAAAAGCGGTCTTATATTGGCCCCTTGTGAAACACCAGTCTGTATTCGAAGCTGGGACCTCAATAGATCAGGATTGTCTATTGTACGGCGGCAACAGCTATTTATGAAGTTCAATAACCCTCCTTCTATTAAATAGACATCATTTATGTTTAAGTTTTCTATTCAAGGGTTTCAACGTGTTGTAGGTTTTGTTGTCAGACGTTGACGACAAGTTTTTACGTGGTTTGGGTTTGTGAGTCATCAAAAAAATAAAATTGTTGAAGGACTTTTGTCCAATTAACATTCTCGTCTTTATGGCGTCAAAAACTCATGGTTCTTATGTTCAGAAAAATAGATATTGACAGCAGAAAATTCTTATATCATTATAAGCATTTTAAATTGTTAAAAATATTTACCATGTCTTTTTACTTTAGCTATAACGAAAAAATAATGATTATAGATAGATAGAAACTGTTTATTGTGTACACCAGAAATAAAAATTACTAACAGATAGAAAACACTTACGAGCTCACCACAAGTGGCGGCCTTATCGCTAAAAGCGATCTCTTCCAGGCAACCATTAGATTAATTATAAGATTATCGGTATTTTTTTTTAGAGATGCACTATCGGTTTAAATATCACACATAATCCATCCATACATCATTTCCATACCTTGTAAGGACACGACCACAAATCAAGAGCACAATGTTGGCTCGAACCTCGACACGCGTGTTCACATTGTGCCTCCAGAATTTATGGGATTTACGTCCACTTTCCCTTTCGAAGCTGTACTGGGTCCAGCTCAGTGGGGCGACACCCACGCACTTGTAACGATGGCTAGAAAAATGGTACAGATGGTTTTAATACCTTTCCACAGTAAGATGTTTAAGAGCAAGCATAATTATAGGGTTTCTCGGTCTCGAGCCTTGGACAATGTGGATGGGCAGGTTTTAGTGCTCTGCTGGCTAGCGATTAACACTATTAATCCTCGAGTCGAAAATGAATCCCCAAGCGCTGGGCAGTGTATTGTGAAAGCCTTACTTGAGAACTATTTTCCGTCCCAGGCTAAGCGTTTTCTATGACGACGATGCCGTGAGCCAGGTGAGCTATTGTCGAAACGCTTATAAATTAACTATCTATGAATTTAGAGTAACAATGTAACTCTAATCCGAGATAGTCTGCTTTTAGTGTTGATAGAAAAAGACAAAGAGAGAGAGAGACCATAGCAAGTAGAAGAACCAAAACTATACCAGGAGATCATCGATGACTAAAGAAATTAAAAACTAGAACGTTGTCTATGACATGGTTCATATTTGCTAAGCTCTTCACTTCGTAGATGGTGGGTGCGAGTCATTTACACATCTCGTCAGATAGACACTGACCACAGACATTTTCAAGGCTCAGAGATCGTTTTAGCTACGCTTACAAAAAATTATTTGATTAACTAAAAGCTAATCTCAAGCTTAGTCTTTTACGACCACTTACAACAAAATCGGGCTCGTTAATAGAGTGTCATAGTGAATCTAATAATAGTTTTCATAAACTTAGTTTTGGCCACCTCTCCGTTATTTTATTTGTCCGTGATGGATTGACATGTTTATGGGTTGGTTTTATAGCTATTTACTTTGCTATTTCGTATAATAATTTGATGTGTTTTTATTAATACAAAATGGTTGACAAAACAGTTATTCATGTATTTAATTTAGTTGTTTATTGATCACGTAATCAATAAAATAATGCTAAAATATAATTATTTATACATAAAGTTAATCATATTATTAGCATTACAGGGAACAATAAAGAGTTATCTATCTATCTAACATATATAAGTTCATTACATACGCATACCTATATGTGTACTTGTAACTAACTAGCTGCACCCCACGGTTTCACTCGCGTTTCAATCTGCTATTGGAAGTACCGTCATAATCGGTCCAGCCGTTTCGGCATCCTTAGAAAACATACACACATCCATACACACACCCATCGCTTTATATATACAGTGTAAACTCTTTATAACGTTATCCTTTATAACAATAAACTCCCTGTAACGTTGAAGTGAGCCCAACTTGGTTGGTTTGCGTTAAAACCCACATATTGAAACACTCTTTATAGCGATACGCCATTCTCTATTACGAAGAAATGTGTTCATATTTTTAGACAGTAAATATTTATTATCGGTATTATTGTTTATGTTATGTTATCAGGTAACAAAAGACTTTGAAGCTCCGAAACATCCGAGGTCGGTCTAGCTTTTGTTATCCTTAATTGCCTTGAACACGTGCAGTATGACGCATTGTTTTCTCGTTAGTGATGGTCTTCGACCAAGCATACTGGGGTACCTATCGTATTATCAGTCGTAAACCTACTTTTTTTGTTCACTCCATATAACGATAACTCTCTATAACGACAAAAAATGCTCAGTCCCTTGAGTTTCGTTATAAAGAGTTTACACTGTATATGTATATAGATGATTAGCTTGTTGATGTTGATTTGGGAATGCTGTCATAAACTCGTATTAAGTGACCTCAAGTATGCCATATATGAATTTAATAATCTTACTCATGCCAAGGAGAAAGAGTACTTAATTATCGTCATAAACCACAAATCTTATTAATTATTTCGATATTATTATCGCATTAAGGCTTTGTAGACATGTGTACGTCGTATCGACATGTCAGGATTTACCGTTGAGGTGGTCAAGTATCCATATTAAGATTATTACAACAACTGCTCAATCAATTTGAATCTTAACCCATTATAATAAAAGTCATCATAACGACAAATATGTTTTAAAAGTAGGTTATCTTTGATATGCACACCTATGATGCGGTCGGATCAGTTTCAAGGCTTCGTGGTTTAATGAACAACGAGCGTTTTGGGACAAGCGTGTGCTAATGAAATGTTATTTTAAATTAGTTTGGAAATCGCAGTCAAAATGCAAAATTTTATTTTGTGGCTAGATCGGTCTGGCGGTTTTACCCTCGATATTTTAGATTTAGAGAATTTTGCTGCGCTAAAAAGTATTTCATGAAGGACACATTGTACATCATTATGAACTACTTTGACATAGGATAAATGACATTCACGCACACTGACATTTCTAGATCAGCAGTAACAGGGTTGGTCCCTTTGCAAAAAAAACCATGATGCGTACAATGATCTACTTTCGGTTTAGTACTTCGACCAAAATAAAATGAATGGACAGGCCCTAACCATTGATAACTTGATCAGTAAAAACGAGTCAAAACCGTCGGACATATACTTCAACGCCTAATTATAAAAATGTACAGTATATTTTTTACAAAAAATAGATATCGGTTTTATTTGTGTACTTACACTTCGGCAAAGCCTACGAATTCATAATTTTGTCAGATGTTTCGTTATCGCGTAACAATAGACCCGTGTTTCACTTCCTACGGCTAGAGACCGACTGAAACGAAGTGAGAGCTGGCGCTCATTTTGTAATCTTCAAAAATGCACTTCTACTGGGCCCGTCCATTCATTTTATTTTGGTCGAAGGTTTAGTACAGCCATTTAGTGTAATCATGTAAAAATCAGTTTTCATAACACTACTTTCGTGTCTTTTACTGAGATCAAAAACACAGACTATACTTTCGCGTATAAACTTATTTTTGTGATAGTTGAAATTATCAAAGCTTTATCATATCATAATAAATGTTAACGATCGCATAATATCATACGCCGTCTCCTACATCCTGTATCGATCTACTCTGCCTAAAAGATTACTTTTATTGCTTTTGCACTAGTTATTTAGTAATTAAAATCTATCTATCCATCATAAAAAGTATCAATTGAACATTTTTTTAAACCCCCGATAAAAGACATGATAATTTTCAAACGGTTAATCAGAACTTCTTGAATCATAGCTAAGAACACTCTCGATCAAGTAACCTATCATTAAAAAAACTAAATCAAAATAGTTTCAGCCGTTTGGAAGCTTCGATGCCACAGACAGACATACAGACAAACAGGTACACAGATACACATTTAAACTTACAACATCCCGTTTTGCAGCGGGGGTTAAAATACGAAAGTGTAAAGTAAAATTTCTTTTTCACGTAGAATTGCATAGGATTTTTGAAGGTCGGATAGTAACATTGGGTGCTTATTATGCCGGGAAATATACGGTTCCTTACAGAATGTCTACGCTGGTAACAGAAGCTTTGTCATTACCAAGTTATCGAAATCTTTACGTCTAACGACAGCTAATTTTTAAAACTCGTATGATAATTAATGATACTTGTGCTAATTACGGTTTGTCTGTCATTCATAACAAGAACAGTGTTCGCTTTGTTCTTGGAAATTAGCAGTCTCGGCTTACTCGGGATGTTGCTTAATTCTTAATTTTCAACGAAACCCTCAATAACATCATCTACCTTTGCTTCTTTTGTAATTGTTTTGATTTTAGCGCCATATTTAGCAAACAGAATTCCCAAAATGAATATTCGTTTAATTTTAATTGCAACTTTGTAATTTAACAGTTATTCTGTCACAACCGTGTCCATGACCAATTTGACCAGTACTTTATTTTCTCGGTAAATGTTTAAAGTTCTTTATATTACTTTATTGTCGGCGTAGCGCGTTTTTGCGCTGCGTTTCGGTAGGTTCATATTTAATTAAATTGACACTATAGGCGTCAAAAACATAATAGTCAGCACCTACTTAAGATTTCATTCCCAAAAATGTTGGTACAAAGCTAAGGTCAAGGAACTTTAGTAATAATATAACAGAGCCCCTTAGGTAGACGTTGGTTTTCTACAGAAGGTGAACTAGGCACCTTTAGATAATGGTTTACTCATTATGAGGTCATAAAGCTAACGTTATCTAGCTACAATCTTTATGTATATTCTTTTAAGTTATGCTAAAATTTGAATTGTTTTTACTTACCTAGACGTTGATTTCGTCCGTTCGCCCACATAGCATCAGGCGCGGATCCAGACCTCAAAAAAGGTTGTGGTCACAATCACTCGCAAATCGGGCAATTGCGAGTCAGCGTATGAACCTTGCTCGTGCATGATCGATATAGGGCATTCCTACAAAGGATATGTAAAAAATATATATATATGACGGCCTGGCCAAGATTTTGTACAGTGTATCATAGTTTCACGCGGGTAAAGCTGGGGGTGTCATAATTCACATATTAGGGTTGTGGGCATGCACGGCATTACCGTGAACCACTAGTGTCGTGAGGTTCTCTCTTCTAGAATACCGACAAAAAGAGTTGCATATAGAAAATCTAAATTTTCTAAATATTAATGTATTTTTCATCATACTAGCTCGAAAAAGCTTTTTTATCTTTAAAAAACTACGCGCATAAGTCGTTTTTATCCGCTAGCATGAAAAGTTTTTGAACTGTTGAAGTTCAAAAAAGTCAAGAGTGGCGTTGAGCTGTTATGGGCAAGCGTGAAGAACCATCAGTCGAGCGACTTCGCTCGTCTTGTCACTCAGTATCATAAAAAAAGTAAATGCGAAAATTTAAACGTGATGAATTTGTTGAAACTTTTAATTTTCCTGTGTTAAAACATTCCAACCTCGTTGAATAGCACCTCAAATAGGTTCAAGGTCCTATCTATAACTTCGAAGAAATGCAATATTTTCCTCGCTAAGGTGAGATGAAAAGTTGTGTGTTTCGCTCGGCAGCTAATTCTGCGTCTCGTGCCTTATTGAAAACCTCGTTTTGCTCAGAGTTCTATAATTAATCCTAGAATCCTTCGCTTGCTCAGGTTTCAATACAAGTACTCGGGCCAAAAAACAATTTTGCAGCCTGACATAGTAAATAACTACATATTTTCATATTATTCTTTTGGCTGAATAGTTTTTGAACCAGCTCCTATTATACATATAATTTTATTCGAGCGCCTTTATTTTGCAATATCAATAATGTTATTGGAGCGCTTACTAATTTTGTTAATATTGATAATTATCTACACTAATATTATAAAGAGGAAAGATTTGACACTAATATTATAAAGAGGAAGAGACTGCCTCGGTGGCTCAGTTGGTAGTGATCCTACTTTCTGTGCTTGGGGGCGTGGGTTCGATTCCCATCTAGGACAAACATTTGTGTGATGAACATTTGTGTTTGTTCTATGCTGGGTGTTAATATCTATTTAAGTATGTATTTAAAAATATATATGTATGTATATCAGTCTCTGGCAGCCATATTACAAGCTTTGCTTAGTTTGGGGTCAGATGACCATGTGTGCAATAATGTCCCAGATATTTATTATTATTATTATTATTTATTTGTACCTATTTTTGTATGTTTGTATGTTTGTAATGAATAGGCTCCGAAACTACTGAACCGATTTGAAAAATTCTTTCACTGTTGGGAAGCTACACTATCCCCGGGTGACATAGGCTATATTATATTTTGTAGCGAGGCCGAAGGCCGAGCTTACACTCGTGCGAAGCCGGGGCGGACGGCTAGTGATAAATAAATTGTTACTATACCCGGCTTTAATTTGTTTTTGCGTAAAAGTTTATAATGTGCTTGTACATAGGTTCATAGTTATGTGTTTAACACAGGCAAAGCTCAAATAGATAACATATAAACTTTTTATTGTTAATACCACAAATAACATCCACATGCTAGTGCAACAATGGCGGCCTAAAACTACTGGATGAAAGGCATCATTCATGTCAATCCACATAAATATACCATGAGTAATTTATAAGGTAGTTCTTTAATCTATTTCATTTCAAGCTCGTAAAAGTATAAAATAAAGGCCTATTGAGACTTGCCAGTCGCGAATCCATCTTCCGAATGGTCATTGAAAGCCGTTGCAGCTTTGATGTGGACGTTTATAGCATTGTAAAATGGCGGAACGTTTTTATTCACTGGTATTAGTTTTGTTTTGTGTTGCTGTCGACTTGTGCAGTCTTACTTCTTTTACTGTGCGTCTATAATATGTGATGTATTGAAATGAATACAAAAGTTAACAAATAGGTTCATAATAACTAAAATTATATCAATAAATTTGAGATCATTTAAATCGATTGTTCATTCTTTATAAAATGACTTTTCACACCACCTGCTCGACAATTTCTAATTAAATATCATGCAACCTCAACGTAAAGTAAAGCGTTATCTCTAAAGGGATATAAAGTTGTATGAAACTCCCTAGGGAATAAAGTGATTCGAATTTGCAACGTTAAATTCGTGTGGAAACTCGTGGAAAACTCTAAGTAAAAAAATGCCCATATGACATTGTAAAGAGGTTTGTTTGAAAATAGAACTGGCCACCATAAGCAGAACCAAAAAAAGGTGCGTTTACAAAGAATGTGAAACAAAAGACGGTGTTTGGTTCTGGGATTTTCAGTGAAACCTGGCTTTTTATTGTCTCGCAGGTGTGAAAAGTAGAGTATGCTCCTCTAGAATAAAGCCGGTGACTGCTGACCATCAGGCAGGCTCTCTGCTTGTTGGTCACCTATGGCATAAAAAAACCCGTTTATTGTATATTGGTATATTGAAAAAAGTGTGTGAAAATATTGACATTTGAACAAGAAAGATCATTGTACTAAGGCATATGTGTTTTTGATCCGAGGCTTTTAAACACTAAGCAGAGAATCAGCAACTCTGAGCAATTCAAAGAAATAATAATAGACATCGACATTCGAGGTAGTTTCCCCTAGTTATAGTAGAAGCACTGTAACTCCTGCATTGTTATTGGTAAAGGAGTGTAAATTGATCAGCTGGGAATGGTTTATGTCAGCGGCCAGTTGGGTTCGATGCCCGCGTGGGGTGGTCCGTTCTGTTATCCGTGAACTTATGTTACAATAGTTATTTCTTAGGATTTTGCGATAATTCCACATTTAAATTAAACACACTCTTATAATAAAATAAAATAAATGAAGTCGAGTAAAGTTATAGGGTTTGCAAGGTCTCAGTTCGGGGCGAACAACTATTCCAAGATTGAAATTAAAGACAATATAATAGGTCGGGGAAAAAGTCTTTTCGTATTTTGTATGTATAAAGTTGTAGTAAAAATCTTATCCGTTGTACTGTTTGTATCTGGCTGGTTTTGATACCATTAAAAAGATGACATTTTAAAAAAGGAATACAAAACGTAAAAAGCAATTTCCCGCCATTTTTCAATTGTTTTTTTGTTCGATAAAATGAGTGAATCTAACGAACAAATTCGATATATTGTGAAATTTTATAACAAAAAAGGCAAAAATGCGACACAAGCCGCGAATAAAATTTGTGACGTTTATGGACCTAATGCAGTGTCATCAAGAGTAGCACAATGTTGGTTCAAGCGTTTTCAGTCCGGGAATTTTGATGTCAAAGATGCAGCTCGCTCTGGTCGCCCTGTTACGGATAAAGTCGATGCCATTTCTGAAAAAGTGGACCAAGATCGGCATATTAGTAGTTACGACGTAGCTGAAGAACTGGGGATTGACCACAAAACAGTTTTGACCCATTTGAAAAAAACTGGGTATACAAAAAACTCGATATTTGGGTGCCACACGAGCTCACTGAAAGAAACCAAATGAATCGTGTACTCATTTGCGATTCTCTATTGAAACGTAAAGAAACCGAACCGTTTTTGAAAAGATTGATCACTGGTGATGAAAAATGGATCACCTACGACAAGAATGTGCGCAAAAGATCATGGTCAAAGGGCAGTGAAGCACCACAGACTGTAGCGAAACCCGGATTAACACGTAATAAGGTGATGTTGTGTGTATGGTGGGATTGGCAGGGCATCGTTCATTATGAGCTTTTACCGCCGGGCAAAACCATCGATTCGGATCTCTACTGCCAACAGCAGATGAGACTCAAACAAGAAATTGAGAAAAAACGGCCGGAATTGATCAACAGAAAGAGTGTGGTCTTTCATCATGATAACGCCAGACCGCACACATCTTTGGCCACTCAGCAAAAATTTAGAGAGCTTGGTTGGGAAGTGTTAATGCATCCACCATATAGCCCAGACCTTGCACCCTCAGATTTCCACCTGTTTCGATCTCTTCAGAATTCTTTGGGTAGTGTTAGATTAACATCAAGAGAGGACTGTCAAAACTACTTGTTGCATTTTTTTGATCAGAAGTCCCAAAAATTCTACAGCAACGGGATCATGTCACTACCTACAAGATGGCAACAAGTTATCGAACAAAATGGCACATATATATTATAATTAAATGTAATTAAACTTGAAAAAAATATGTCTTGAATTTGTTTAAAAAATACGAAGAAACTTTTTCCCCGACCTTATATTTTATCGCATGTACATTATTTTAATTCCTGACGTTTTGAACTACGGTAGTACATTCCACACTTAGTACCTACTGATGACAATTTAATGTAAATAATCTATTTACCATGTAATTTTAAACATCATAATTAATTGATAACACAATAATTAATAACCGATAAGTCAAAATGACGATGGGTGTCCAATTGCGATGAGCTAATCTGTAATTTAAGATATCGCTGCAACGAACGTCAATTTGCGTTCGGATCAAATTATCTGACACCACTGAAACACTCAGAAAAAATATTGTTTTGTCCGATCATTAGACTAAAAATCTTGTTAATATCTAAAAAGGTGGCTCAGTATTACTATTCTCTATATAACACCGAACAACTGAGAAAAACTTTTCTTTTGTCCGCTAATCAGACTAAAATGGTGTTAAAATCGAAATAAAAGGCTCAGTATAACACCAGATTAATACTAAGACGAATAAACCTTCCACAACCTTACCACGATAAATATCCCGTTAATAATCATATAACTGTAGTGAACAACCGTGATAGTTTAAAACAGTGTTTTAAGACGAAAAAGTTTCATCAGTCGTATCAACAGACACCCCTAAAACCTAACCTATACCTGGCCCTAAAAACACAAAAGGTCAAGGTGTTGAATTACTAAGACAGTTCACCAGTTCAAAAAGCACACATCACATCATATCATCAGCTGCCTAAAAAAAGGTTGCCTGGAAGAGATCGCTTATAGCGATAAGGCCGCCAATTGTTTCACTAGTTTTTTAAGTTGTTTTTATGTAAGTGTATAATTTTTGGTGTGAACAATAAAGAATTTTCTATTCTATTCTATTCTATCAGCCAATTAACGTCCACAGTTTGACAAAGGCCTCACTCATAGAGAGGGGTGTTGCCATAATCCCCACGCTTGGCAGGCGGCTTGGGGATCGCAGTACGTTCACCGTGTACTATTAGGACGCTGCTGCCCATCCTTCGGTGGTTCTGGTCGCAGTTTTAGGACATACCCGGTTCCAGTTCCAAAAGCATTTGCTCATAATCATAGTATACGTTCTTTCAAGATTGTTTCGTACTTTCTGATAAATAGAGCATGTTTGTATTCAAGAGGCCCCCGAATCATGAATGGATCTCTACTATATTTGCAAATATTATCAAAGCACTTGTGACAAGTGGCGCTAATTTAATAACTACTGGTGTTCGTGATATTGATGCCTTGATCACACGTACCGAGCAAACGGGCGAGTGGACACTCGGCCTAGTAGGTAGAACGGGAGCCGAGCTACTGTGTCGCCGCTTCGTTTGGCCGAGCACTCGGCGCTATGTTTATACGTAAGTACCGAGTATTCGGCCGAGACTACTGTCTCGCCCGTTTGCTCGGTACGTGTGATCAAGGCATTAGGATTCATTCGTACGAACCGATGTTTGTTTAACCGTTTTGGTGCTTTATTGGGTGGGCGTAAATATTTAGAAGGCATAATTTACGGATTTGATGTGGTGACGAATCAAATTGATATGATAAATTAAAACAGATGTTAGTACAAAAGTTTATAATTGAGTAATTGTATCATTTTCTGACGGAGGTGAGTGACGTATTCGCCGTTGATGTTGATGTCGAATCCATTCCATTCCCAGCTATCGGCTATACCGGCTACAATCTTATGTGCAAAAATCTATCACCATCAATATATATGTACTACGTATAATACCTAGTTACTACTTATATCTCGATGCCTAGCTCAATTTGACGGATTTTACGGTATTCATTCGGAATTTTGCAGCTGTCGAGAAAAAGTCTTGGACCGAGTGTAATTTAATGTTGCCCATAAGTTTTAACCCTCGACGCAAAAAGTGGGGTGTTATTTATGTTTAACTGTGTGTCTGCCTGTTGGCATCGCAGATCCCAAACGGCTGAACCGATTTAAAAAAAAAATTATGTGACTTGATAGCTATGATTAAAAAAAGATCTGTTCAAACGTTTTAAGATTATCAGCTCTTTTATTAAGAGTATTTCAATTTTTTTTAAATTTAAATTTGTTATCCCGGAAAAATGTTGGTGCCTGAAATATGTCTACGCGGGTGCAACAGCGAGAGGGAGCTAGTCTATAATAATAATTGCTGGCGCCACGATTTAATTAAGTTTTACCTTATACCCATAACGGTTTATTGCTGACAACCATCTCTACATAAATTGTTTTGCTATTTTTATGGCAGGTTACACAATACAAAGCAGGTTACCAAACAGAGATGTAAATTTTCTTTCATAAGAATGAAGCCAAAAACATGTGCGTATAGGGGAGTGTCATTTCCCTAAATGGGGAGAAATGCGATCGCAGACCAACGGTGCGACCAAATTAGCTGAAGCTTTGAACGAGCGCCACCATCAAATTTTCTGAACAAGACTGATAACATCCGAAGCAAAATTTTAGTTACTACTTTTGGCCAACTGTACAACAAGTTGGTTTCCCTGTACTGTCCAACGACACCGACCAGTGACCTTTCGCCTCGTTGCAGATATGTATGGTGGACTGTGTCGCTTTCCATTTCATATGTTGTAAATACCTACTCCTACATGTCGTCGAGTTTTGTAAGTGTTCGCACTTTCAACGGCGATGGTGTCATTGTAGTTAATATAACATTCGTAGTCAGATTATATCAGTTACACATAGTAGGACAAATAGGCAGTTATTGTTTGCAGAACTTAGCTATTTTGTTTACAATGACTTTTTCATCTGTTCACTTAGCAGCTATTTGGTTAAGCTACCTATTTATATACCTACTACCTACTAGCTGTTTCTCGTGACTTTCTACTTGTAGACTTATCATAAAAACAGTACTTATTGTTCGCCAGAAGTGAGACCTGGCGATCCCAATGTCTTTGCAACCCCTCGGCTGATTTTTAAAATTTTATTGCATTTAACTACTTGCCCTCAAAATTTCATGCAGATCGCATAAATCAATGATATTGTAAGAAATATGCAAACATACATAGAAAAACCGACTTATCCCATAAGCATCAGAGACCTCTCTTCGGTTGGGTTTTTGTCCTTCGTATATAGGGTTATCTATCCATCTTTTTATTTTAGGTCTGAATATTCGATGCCTTTAGTTAAGTAGAGCAAAGATAGAGCAAATATCAGATCTGAATTATTTATGATGCAAGAGTGTTTTATTAAGTCGTTGAACCAGTGAAACCTTTGCCCAGCCTAGCACCCATAAATAGAGTCAGATAAGTACGTTCAAGATTGCATCAGTGAAAATAAAAACGTTTCAATTTTGAAGATAAGACAAATTTTGAACCTTAATTATTTGTCGGTACGTTCATTTCCAGTCTCAAACTTCTATAAATATTATTATTATATAATGTGTCCTCAAATCACGAGTAAATTGGTTTCTTCTAGGCAAGCGTGCTGCATCGTAGAACGCATCATCGCTTAACATCAGGCGAGTAGAAGGTCAAACGCAAGCCTATTCCTAAATCTACACTAATATTATGAAGAGGAAAGATTTGTACCTATTTTTGTATGTTTGTATGTTTGTAATGAATAGGCTCCGAAACTACTGAACCGATTTGAAAAATTCTTTCACTGTTGGGAAGCTACACTATCCCCGGGTGACATAGGCTATATTATATTTTGTAGCGAGGCCGAAGGCCGAGCTTACACTCGTGCGAAGCCGGGGCGGACGGCTAGTAAAAAATAAAATAATAAATTTTTGAATTTATGTTATCTATTTTGGCCTTATCTTTAATTAAGTACTATATATAGTTGAATATCATAGGTATTATTATAATGCTGTTGATTGCAAGACATAAATAAAATAAAAAATACTAACAGCATTCCTGCGCTGAATGTTCAGACCTCTGTACGTTTATAACTATTGGATGTTAATAACTACGGATGTTAATAAAATGTAAGAAAATAGTGCGTAAGAAACCTACGCCTCATTCCTAACTTTTCCGTTCTTCTACATAACTGTATTTCATCGTATATCGTTCAGTAATCATCTAATAAAACATGTTATCACGGAGCAAATGGCATGTTCGTGAGATCGAAACGCGTTTAGCACATATTTACGATCAATGGTCGAATATAAACTGTTAATTTTGTGTTGAATACATAAAATAGACGAGATAACACGCAGACTGACAAGAGCGGTGTCTGTGTATTTGTAAAGGGCGGCTGCCCGTCTCCATGTTCCCCCACAACGGACTCTGACTGATTGATACAATGTTTTCTATTTCACTATAAATATTTATCATTATCACTATATACACGTACCTACTCATATGCTGGAATTGATTTACAAACGCATGAATGCAGTCAAGTACAAAATTGACGAAAAAGTTGTGCTGAGCTGCGCCCCGCGGTTTTAACCACGTTATATACCTCCTTGAAGCAGCCTCCATGGTAGCGACGGCAACCTCCTTTGTCTTAGATGACATATTTTTTTCGATGATGTATTGTAATATTTCAATGTACCTACCTAGACTTCAATTCTTGCCATTCCATATTTTTGGTATGGAAAAATGAATATTCTTTGTAAAAAAAACCGTAAATATTTCCGATATTTTATACTTTTTCTGCTGTTTGGGGCGGAGAAAAATTGAACAAATCAAAGATCATGAAAATCGGTCCAACCGTTCTTAAGTTATAAAATTAAACGTTGTAACTAACCCGACTTAGTTGTATATATTGTATAGATTTAGAAATATCAATAAATTAATTTAAATACTATGTCGTCTAAACAATGTATTTTATCTCACTGTTGTAAGATTTACTAAGTATAAATCGCCGGTAGAAAATTTTACTATGTACGACAATAACATACATTACATACAGTATATTTCAATACATGAAATGAAATTATATATGAGCTAAATTAGATTAGGGGCTTTTAGATTAGTTTTTTGTTTAGTTAGTTTAGTTTTAGTTCATAATAATTATATCTTACAAGAATACATGCAGAGATTATTTAACTTAATAGTAAGTACCTATCGGT
Organism: Agriopis leucophaearia; assembly: GCA_949125355.1. Taxonomy (NCBI): domain Eukaryota; kingdom Metazoa; phylum Arthropoda; class Insecta; order Lepidoptera; family Geometridae; genus Agriopis; species Agriopis leucophaearia. Next base: position 16,092,815 of record OX421265.1, on the reverse strand, counting down.
TTAGTGTACTTTTGGTTCGGACATTTTTAGCACCGAATGTTATCAAAATTTAATATATATAAATTAAATACCTTTATATGCTAGAAGTAAATCTTTATGTTTAGGTTTTCTCGTTAATATAAATATCTAAAGTATTTCTATATTTTTACGCGACTATAATAAATAACCTTTTGCGAAGACTAGTTTTTCCATCATAAATAATTTAACACATTATTTTCAGTTGACTTTTTTCATGTTACAGGAAATGTTTCATTAAATTAACGTTTTGTGACACAGTTTTTGTTAATGAGGTGTAAATGACATAAATTAAGATTGTTTTTTTTTTGTTTTTTTAATTTATTGCCTGACCATGGATTTAGAATCCTTCAGTCGGTTAATAAAAAGATTTACAAGGTATTAAATAACGTCGAACAAGTCATAGTCAAAGTTAAGCAAAGTAAGTCACGGTCAAGTCTAAGTCATGCCTCGTAAAGTGGTAGAGACTGACTAGAGACTTTGGAACTGGACTGGACTTTGGACTGGAGTCTTGGAAACATCACGTAAATACATTGTTCACATCATTAAAGCACTTGCCTACACTAAAAACACTAATCCACTATTATTACCTACACATTAACACTCGGGTTTTAATTAACACACTCATTGTCCCGGGTATGTCCGAAAACTGCGACCAGAACCACCAGAGGATGGGCAGCAGCATCCTCTAAATTTCATGGTGAACGCTCTGCGATCCCCAAGCCGCCTGCCAAGCGTGGGGATTATGGCAACCCCCCCCCCAATGCCAGACAACCAAAACGTACGGCCCCCAGTCCCCGGCAGTTCCACTATCCCTGGTCAAGGTAGCTGGCCAGGTAACGGTAGAACAGGGGGTGCGAAGAATCTCCGGCAGTTGCCCCGCTACCACCCCCCACGAAATTTGGCCCTGGCAACACACAATATCCGTACGTTAAAGACTGACGAGAAGATTATCGAGCTGGAGGAATAATTGAGCAAAATACGTTGGGACATCATGGGACTATCTGAAATCCGACCTTAATACAATGCTCAGCGACCACAGTAGCCTTTCCCAACAGGTGGGTCTTAAAATGAACATGGACAAGACAAAAGTCATGTCCAATGTCCATGTTGTACCCGTACCGGTAATCGTTGGAAACGATACTCTCGAAGTGGTTGACCATTACACCTATCTTGGACAGATTGTTCAGTTAGGTAAGTCCAACTTAGGCAAAGAGGTCGCCCGAAGAATCCAACTCGGATGGGCAGCGTTCGGGAAATTGCGTGACATCTTCTCGTCCAAGATACCACAGTGCCTAAAGACAAAGGCATTTGATCAGTGTGTGTTGCCAGTGATGACATATGGTACTGAGACGTGGTCCTTAACTGTTGGCATTTTGGAAAAACTTAGAGTCACACGGGCAATGGAGAGAGCTATGCTCGGAGTTTCTTTGCGCGACAAAATCCGAAACTTAGATATTCGCCAAAGAACCAGAGTCACCGACATAGCTATTAAAATCTGCAAGTTGAAGTGGCAATGGGCAGGCCACATCGCTCGAAGAACTGTTAACCGATGGGGAAGAAAGGTTCTTGAGTGGAGACCGCGAACCGGAAGACGCAGCGTAGGTAGGCCTACTAGATGGACCGACGACATTGTGAGAGTCGCGGGCATCCAGTGGATGCAAATGGCAGGATGTCGTTCAGTGTGGAGGTTAAAGGGGTAGGCCTATGTTCAGCAGTGGACGTCTTCTGGCTGATGATGATGATGATTAACACTCGAAATAACACAAGTTGAGGAAAACAATACAATAAGACGCGACATGTTTTTTTCATGTTGGCGCCAAAACTCTATTTATACTGTTATAAATTAGTGTTACAAGCACATAACTACTCGCATAATGAAAAGAGCTATACTGAAAATATGTACCTATATTCAAATAATGCTATAAAAAAAATACAAGTCACAACAACATTAATGACATTATTAAAAAACGAACAACAGTATTTTTGGTGCATCAAGTTTTGCAAAAAAGCCAAACTGAAAAAAGGCAAACTGAAGTGGGACTGGACCGGCCACGTAAATAGAATGTCGGATGAGCTGTGGGCTCACTACAGAATGGCTGCCGCATGCCATGCAACCCCTTGGAAGGTCCAGAAAAAGATGGCAGGACGAGCTTGACTCCCACGCAAAAGACTGGTACACCATAGCAAAAAACAGAGAAGAGTGGAAGAAAGGAGTTTACCCTGAAAAAAAAAGTTTTGCAAACGTTACACCTGATAAAAAACACGGAGTCATTAGAGTACTAATGCATAATTATAGTATATTTATATCCATTTTTTCTTTGATCTTAAATGAAAACAAAGTATACGCTAACTACACTTACTCTTCTTTTAATATGAATTTTTCACAACCTACTTTAAAAATACTAATAGTCTGAGATAGTTAATTTAATGTATCCATTGTTCTACATCATTGAGTTAGATAACTTCATCCGACGTTTAACAGGCGCTATTAAGTCGATTGTTTTATCATATCGGTGTCCAAATCAATTTGTGGTTGAATCGACTTGGGCAGGAATCGAGACAGGTTGAGCAATCGCTAAGAACAATGGCTGGAATACCTACCTACACAGAAAAGGTTGCACGTATTCATTTTTTTTTTTTTAGGTTTCCGCACACAAATGGTAAAACGGGACCCTATTACTAAGACCCCGCTGTCTGTCCGTCTGTCCGTTCCAGTCTGTTTCTCATGAACCGTGAACTAAAAAACAGAATAAAATAAATATTTAAGGGGGCTCCCATACAACAAACGTGATTTTTTTTGCTCGTTTTTCTCGATATTGATAACGGCAACAGACAGACGTTTGAAATATTCACATAAAGTTATATATTCACTTTAAAAAAAAGGAATTAAATTAAAATAAAACAAATATTTAAGGGCGGCTCCCATACAACAAACGTGATTTTTGTAATTTGTGATGGATGGACGGAACCCTCAGTACGCGATGCCCACTCGCATTTGGCCGCTTTTTTATTCTTGAGAGGATTTTGGCGTCACACATCTTGTGCATATAATTTGTCAGCGTCAAGTATTACAATATTTTCGAGTTTGATGAAACATCGTCAAAGAAGTCCTCTAGTTACAGTCAGTCTGGCAAAGTTAGGCACGACCAAGTCCAAGTCATGACCTAGTATAAAGCGGTTGAGATTTCACAAGAGGCTTCTATGGAGTGTTAGAAACTTCACGAGTATTTACTTGTTTTATCTTATTTTACCTACACTCGAACACGGTCCCGAACGTACTTAACAAAAATAATAATCTACCATTATTACACATTAGCAATTGTTTTATTTTAGCACATGTTTAGAAAAATAATACAGACATGTTTTTTTTCCCATTAGCGCCTAAACTCTTTATATAACATTCTTAAACTATATATATTGGTTCCGGCTTTGAAAAAAAAAACTGTTATTTTTAGTTGCCATTTTGTAATTTTTACTGTATGGATATTTCGTAAGTCAAAAATTGTTAATCGAATAAAACAATTGTTTTCGCTTATTGATTTAAGTGAAATCGAGACAGAAAAGTAATTGGCACAGTATAATTGTTTATTTTTAAACATATGGCCGTATTCGATTATTTAAAAACTCGATAACGTTATCGATTATGATCAAAAATCGACTGATTGTGACAACCTCTTTCAATTAACGTAATTTACGCCTTACTGGTTTTTTTTAACTAAATGAATAATAAGGAGAATAGCTCACTAGGTCTTAAAGTTCGACCATGGATTTGTAATAATAATATTAATAAGAGTTTTTTTTTAACATATATTACAATACTTTTAATTATAAACCTTGTTTTTTTATCAATATAATTAAATGTAAGCTTTATTATGCGTTTTCAAAAGTTCACTGCGGAGGTCGATTCACTTATGAAAGTTATTTATTCGAAATATAATTAATTATTGATTGTGTTTATAGCGATAATAATAATAAATATGCAGTGTTTTTATGCAATATTTTTACTAATTTTAGTATCATACAATTTAAAATTACGGTAAAGTTAAATTAAATCTAGGCTAACGGGTATCGGGGACCCGGGTATATCCTAAAACTGCGACCAGAACCACCGGAGGATGGGCAGCAGCGTCCTAATAGTACACGGTGAACGTACTGCGATCCCCAAGCTGCCAGCCAAGCGTGGGGATTATTGCAACACCCCTCTCTATGAGGGAGGCCTTGTCCAACAGTGGACGTTAATTGGCTGATGATGTGTGTGATGTGTAACGGGTATTAAAAGTAAACTTGTTGTAAAAGTAAATTTTTTTTATTGTGAGAGTTAAGCTGGGTCCGCTGCGACATGTTTTCGTGTTAGCTAACACCAAAGCCACACCCACTTTTCGTGTCAGCATGTTATTGTGTTAGCTAACAGCTAACACGAAAACATGCCGCAGCGGACCCGGCTTCATAGATTAAACAGTTTTCATATGAAAAAATCAATTGCGTAAATTTGCAAAGAGGCTCGACACTAATAGAAAAACGGGAAAAATGGCGGCGCAATTAATTATCTATTAGTTATTATTTTATCCGAATGATGACTAAAAAGTTAAATATTATTTTAGAAACCAAGTTTAATTAAAAAACTAGTTTTCAGCAACGAAGAATTGTTTTGTAATTTCTATTCTTTTTTTCACGGGAACGAGATTTTTTTTTTATACTCTGTATTATACTGACTGTGCAGAGTTGTAGAGATTTTGTCATAATCTCGTTGGTTTTATCACCCTCGGGGAAAGTTTTACAACACTCGTAAAATCGTTATCGATTGACCTATTACGATAAATACTGCTTGACATTTTTATTTAGTACTTACGACTGATCACAAAAATTGTGTTTTCTTCTCGATGTCCAATAATAGACCTGTTTTTAATAGCTTTTTGTATGTACCTACCTAATAAATAAAGAAGATTTAGTGGGCGATTTGCAGGAGCTCCATGAAACTCAAACTTAGCCTTTTCTATTTGTATGATTAGTCAATATTATTTCGGCTAAGACCTTACTATCAGCTCTACCCTCAAATCAGACAAACAAGGGAGATATAACTTAGTATTATTATTGTTTGTGTTCCATCTCCATTTTTCATACAAAAATTCACAACACCGCTAAACTACAACTGTAAGTACGGCTCACTTACTAATTTTTTACTTTTTTTTTATTGTATGATAGGCTTGCGCTTGGCCGCCAACTCGCCTGATGTTAAGCGATGATGCGGCCTACGATGGGTCACGCTTGCCTAGAAGAAACCGATTCACTTTTGACTTAAAAACACCCAGATTTGTAACTATCGGGGAACACCCATTCAGGCAGCGCATTCCACATACTACATACGTTTTTAAGTGAAAACTTCATTAGCCGCGATGAGCGATTTTTGGTAAGGGCAACAAAGCTTATTGGTTCGCGTCACCGACATGCTAATGTGACAGTTATTCCAAAGTTTTTACAATATTTTTTTAAAACTCATAACCCCTCTTAGCGAAAAGTGTGACGCGTGAAAGAGCGAATAAAAATTAAATGTCTATTGAACATATTGGCTTATTGAGTGTTTCTATATAAGTGGGTAATACTGTAATAAATTGAAACTGAAGAGTCTGAAGAATATTCTGACCTAAGCCAATAAACTTTATCTGGAGTGCCACTAAGCGGCATGGACTACATCAGCTTCAAATAGCTTATGCCTCTCCGGTCTTTAGTTACACTCCTGGTAAAATATGACATGTATATTTGCACGAAAATTTCAAGTGTCAGCAAAACAAAACAAGCGTCAAATTTTTCTGCTACAACTCCTTAGATGACTATTGTAAAGCTTTCATCACTTTGCTAGGACATGACTATGACTTGATCGTGACTTACTTAAATCTGACTGTGATAATGAATTGTATAACAATATCCAATAAAACTTAAAAATATTTAAATACACTGGCACATGCACAAGACGTACGACACCAAAAAACCATCAAGCGAAAAGATAAAAAGAAAAGACATGACATCTCATTTTTTTCCCCGCGGTTTTGTAACAAAATCTGCTGGCTTCATTATAGGTACATAGTTTAGTGAGTGGTATAATACAACGTACAACAGAATAACCGCCAGTGGCGTCAAGGTATCATTGCTCTCTACATCAAATTGATCTAAAAACACAAGAAATATTTTAGTGCTGTCTTTAGAATACATTTCAATAGAATTTGTGTCATTAAAGACGATGGTTCTTTAGATATTGGGTTATGGTAAAGATATCGCAATTCTTTCACCTTGTCTATAAAAGCCGATCGGATGATTACGTCTAAAACCTCGATATGAATCAGTTTTCGGAACTAGCACCGTGCAAAAAGATCAAAAACGAATTCTTGGAAGCTTTTACGCGGATTGTTCCGTGGAACGATTTACGTGCCATTCAATTGTTATTACACCACATTGAATGTGTGGAAGTATACCACATTGTTTTATGACGTGAGAGGAATTGCAAAAAAGTTTTGCCAAGAATTATACCGTACCACGAATTAAACTTCATTATTTTACAAAATAGACCAAAGTTCAAATCTAACTACGGAAGACTTGAAAAGGTTTTAGCCATTAAAATTAATTCTACAACGTTTCAATACATGCTTTTCCTGTAGCCCCTTAGGCAGTTTAGCGTGAAAATGGTTTTTCCACTTACTTTTTTGTATCGTTTTGCAATTGTGTCTTAGTAATTTAGTTTTTGCTGCTCTGTAGCTTTTTTGGGTCTTTTTCTCTTCTACATTCATTTCACTTTGTGCAATAATTGTCTTTCGCCATTAAATTAAGTTTAGGATCCTTCAAGCATTGTCTACCACATAAACTGATAAGAGTTGACTTTATGCGGCCTCTTATACTTCGTGCCGGTGCTTTAACTTCCCAGTGAGCGTTGAACTTTTTTCCTCCTAAATTATCCGTGTCACTGACAAAGTATCCAATTTTATTACGAAACAAAATGTTTGTCTCGCGTGAAAACGCCAATTTTGCTGTAATCAAATGCATCCTCATCAGTACTCGCAATTGAAATGACCCACATTGCACTGCCCCAAATGGACGATCACAGGAATGCTGGTGACATCATAGAGGAAGATCTCGTGGACAGGACTTGAAAATGGCTGTGGCAAAACTAAACTGGATAGATCCATATGTTCGTAATATTTCCAATGGACGTACGATTGATGTTAAATTAGAAACTATAGACCTTTTCGCCTTTTATAGCCTTTCGTATATATTTTTTTTATATAGGAGTCTGTTGTTTTGTTTTTGTAACTTTCATTCTTCTAACATTTAAGTGATCTTTTAGGAAGATCAATTTCAATCTCTTTCTCTTCTCTGCCAATTTTTTTACTTCTTAGTTCGAAATAACTTTCGCCATTTTCTTCATTTGTTCGTGGAATGTGTCATAGTCTCTTCTTCCTTTCTATTTTTAACAGATTTAAAAAAGGAAGGTTCGAGATTATTAATTCGACTGTAATTTATTTGTGTGTATGTTACGTGATACGTTCAACGATTGAGAATGATTCCCTTTTTATTGAATACGCTATCTCAAGGGTGGTCCTTTAAATTAAAAGAAAATATTCCACCTCTATTAGGTATGGAAAGTAAGAGGATGGATCCCGTTTAATGAATTTAATTCACTTCCTATGACTTTGGTTTTGATTGTTTTATCCAAAATAATAAAGTCAAATAATTTATGGAAACATATGCTAAATAGGTGACACTTATTTAGCATAATGATCTAATTAGAGTATGGCATTTTTACCCCGATCTGTTTTCCGCGGCTACAAATTATTTACGATAGCTTCTTTATAAAAAAAATGATTCCGGAGTCAGTGTCATTTTTTCGTCACTGGAAGAACTTATTTTATTATAATGACTAGCTAATGCCCGCGACTTCGTACGCGTAGCGCAAAGTAATTAGTGGGTGGACGATTAGACTGACATATCCAAATATAAATGTTACACTAACGAACACGAACGGAACTTTAAATAGGCACAAATCCATCGGATTATTTATACTGAATATTTTATAGATAATACCTACACATATGACATGATTGTAGATTTATTGCTCTCCATTTTAATGCGGATTGTCATACTATCATCATAGTATGATTTTAGTCTAGTTTTAATCTGACTCGATACAGGTATCCCGACATGTCCATAGTTTCAAATATATTTCAAGCAAATAATATATTCCTTTCACTGGTTAAATACGTTGGAAGTGTGGAGCCATGGAGCCAATAAGGAAAAAAAATTGGTATAAGTCAAGCGAAATGTCATGCATGACAAACGTTATTATTGAATTATTAGTAAATAGTAAGTAGGAAGCATGGAGCGGTATCTATAATTAATCGCTGTTATTTAACATTACTCCGCGTAAAGACTGCCAATCAATGATGTCTAAATAATTTTTGCCCGCCTTCTGCGCCTCGACCCTTCCAACAACTAAACCGCTTTCGTTCACCACCATAGCTGCTAATCATAGATCAGTAACAGATTAGATGCCGCGAGTTCACCTACTTTGCGTGTCTGTTATTGGTCTTAAGTTTGATCCTGGCAAAAAAATGTATTCATTTTAATCTCCGTCGACTTGGTATATTAGCACGTCAGAAGTCAATACAAAAATAAACGTATTTTAAATTACGCCATAATAAACTGTATAACCTCTTTAAAAGCAGTTGGCTGTCCTGAAAATAACAAACACAAAAAAAAACTATTTGGTGCAGTCTATCGGAAGTTATGCGGGTACATACATTTCGGCGATTCGTTTTTATTTCATCATCATCATCAGCCAGAAGACGTCCACTGCTGAACATAGGCCTCCCCCTTTAACCTCCACACTGAACGACATCCTGCCATCTGCATCCACTGGATGCCCGCGACTCTCACAATGTCGTCGGTCCATCTAGTGGGAGGCCTACCTACACTGCGTCTTCCGGTTCGCGGTCTCCACTCAAGAACCTTACCTACTTCCCCATCGGTTAACAGTTCTTCGAGCGATGTGGCCTGCCCATTGCCACTTCAACTTCCAGATTTTAATAGCTATGTCGGTGACTCTGGTTCTTTGGCGAATATCTATATTTTTATTTACATATAGATTATATGGCAACAGCCGCTTCAATCTTCCTACCTACCATGTCTGCGAGTAGAAGTCTGTCATTACGACAACATTACTATAAAATAAGCTAGATGGCGTTATAAATAATTATTTAAAAAAAATTTTTTTACTATTTATTATCATAAATTAATATAGCCTATGTTTCAATCAGGTATTTTATAAGCATATTCATGGAAACTGCTTTGAAATCCTTGTAGTAGTTTAAAAGATGTGCGCGGACAAACAAACAAACTGACAGCCGTCAGATTTGTAGTTCCATAGTTTGAAAATAGATTGCGTACTAAAACGATGTTTTGCGAAAAAAAATTAAATTTGCTTAAACTTTACGAATAATATTATTAAAAACGTAATAAGGTATTCAATAATTCCTAAAATAATGAGTGTAAATGGATCGTAGTTTCACAAATATGAAAAGTGCGTCTATTATAGGTAAATACGACACTTTACCTGAATCACGCAAACGGGATTTTTTTTGCAAGTTAAACCGATATCCGGTATTGCTTCTACTTAGTTAGAAGTCATGTGTGAAGGTATTTGATCTACACATTTATAATATGGTAGGGATAATCACAGATTTTACTATTTATAATGATTTATATACTAACTCAAATTGGCGGGATATTTTTTTCCTAATTTAATTAATCAATGGAACAGCTCCATTCGGCCAGTAGGTACGTTTTATTTATTTTTTGTTGTTAATTCGTATACATATCGTGCTTTTTAATTTTTTTATTCACTTTTATTCCCTGTTATCGATGAATCAGACACTCTTTTTCGCGTGGTAATGTTGTTTTTTTTAATATTACTCTTGTATTTTTCTTCTATGATGGTCTTTGTCATAGTGAGCTTTTCGTAATCATGCCTTCTCAAAATGCGCATATCAAATGAATAAGTAATATTTAAGATTACTAAGTAGGCAATCTTATAAAATGTAAAAGCTCAAACGTGTTGTATTTAACAACACGGATGTTAAGTTTACCAAATAACATCGACTGGCTATTTGTTTTGTTTAACAAATACACCTCTATGTAAACATTGAACATGCTATCATTCAGGTGGGTAATTTATTTACAAGGTATTTTTACTATTCGTAGGTAGATAACCCTCTACACGTGGCGGTGAACTTTAAGTTAAACTGAACTTAGTTTGACTTAAAGTTCATTCACCGGGTGAGAGAAACAAGAATCCCAATTGATTCATCATCATCATCAGCCATAAGACGTCCACTGCTGAACATAGGCCTCCCCTTTTAACCTCCACACTGACCGACAACCTGCCATCTGCATCCACTGGATGCCCACGATTCTCACGATGTCGTCGGTCCATCTAGTGGGAGACCTACCTACGCTGCGTCTTCCGGTTCGTGGTTTCCACTCAATAACCATTCCACCCCATAGGTTATCAGTTCTTCGAGCGATTTGGCCTGCCCATTGCCACTTCAACTTGCAAATTTTAATAGCTATGTCGATGATGATTTGATTTGTCCCAATTGATTGTCTTTGTTAAACTAGCACCATTGAAATATTTTTGTAAAGTATAACAAAGATAATTAATCCCAAATTCCTTATTTGCGACGTTAAAGCGGAAATGCACTAGATTCGTTTGAAGATAAACTGAATGACTGTTTCATTAAGTTGAACTTCGCAAAGTAATACCTGGTTCAATCAACAACTGTCTTAGTGTTTTATATTTTTCGGAAAAGTAAGATGAACATAGAATACAACATAAAACGTTCTATCCTCAATTTCATAGACATCAGGTCAGATATTTTGCTAGCATAGAGACAAGTATTAATCTTGCATGTTAATCACCAGTTCGTCAGATAACAAAATATGTATATCAATTCAAAGAGTTGCGTGTTTCTAAATCTAGAAGCGGTTCAGTCAGGTGTAACTCATCATTTCAAGATTGAAAACCATAGCGAATTGCGCAAGAAAGTCAACATTTCAGACAATGGTTTACGAGCGACAATAAACTGCACAATAAAAACTGCGTCGCTGTCGACAGGCGCGTAAGAACTAACTGAAAACGTAAATACTGGTGTTAAATGCGTAATGAACAACCTAGCGACATAAATAGACGAGGGCGTCTATTCTGTCATCTACGTGCCGCATCATTCGTCAATTGTAGAGTACGATGTGTCATGGCGATCTAAATTATGCATATAATAAACGTCTTTACAGCATTCCTGCTGCAAATGGAATTTAAGAACTATCATTACCCAAAAAAATATGAACGTCGTAAACATATTTCACCACTATTAATCCCGAATAACAATTCGCGAGGAAACGTAGAATTAGCCACATCAGCCGCTACTTATGAGTGTACCGACACTACCAACTCATTGCTTTAATTTTAGCTGTCATTTGTTAGAAACTTGAAATGAATTTCTAGCGGTGCCAAACGCTCGAGTCTTTTGTATTCTCTCGCAAGTGATTCATTATGAACTGGCGGCATTTTTCTGCTAAAATATTTCAGACGAGAAACAATCTGTTGAGATTTCATAATGTGAAGATTGCGTTTCATTTGGGAACTAGATCCTCAGAATTGAACATATCTTTAAAACGGCATATCAGATTGCTTATAGGCACTTTGTTATCGATGACCGATCATATAAAAGTGTATTAGAAATCACGATTAATCGGAATTGGAGTCTGATTTGGTGTTATTTAAACATCGCCCACGACTCGAACTTGATGTCATAACACGAGTCCGGTGTCGACTCGCGAATACCTGAACCACCTGCCCAGGTGGGCGGCCGCCGTCAGGGTCAACGGAAAATTCTTTAACTATTCACCTGCTTGCGCAAACAGGAATGTGATTTTTTGGCCGTAATAAATCTACGCAATAGTTCTGGAACGTGTAGGCGAAGACATGACATTTGTTTACAAAGTCATTTGTTTGAATTTTGGATAGTAACTCGGCAACCTGGATGTTCAGCAGAAGCAGTAGTCTGAAGAATAAAACAGGTAAAAAATCTGGAAACGGGCTGTCGAACTGTAATTTTGCGTCTAGGTGCAAGAGTCATCAAACTCATGTAGCTCTGTTTCCGGTGTGACCTGGTGCAGTCATTAGCTCCGACATACCGCCGTTGTGCAAATTCTACGACCCCTTGTCTGTAAATTTATAAATAATTCCGTCGCGGCAGTGGCGGCAGCGGAGCGGCGAGCCGCGGACGGCGCGGGCGCGCGATCCGGGATCAGCCGCCCTGCACGACGCGATCTGATACTCCCGGCGTCCGGGCGGGACACCACGCGTCGATGGAGGTCCCAAGCCATGCCCACGCGCATCAACGCGATCCAATCCAAACCGTCGCGAGTGCGTCTGTGTGGTGATTTTTAGTTAAAATATTAACTTGTGAAGTTCTATTGTGCCGTGAAATCTTTCAATAAAATATTTTGAACTTGTTTGAAACTTTTAGCATGACCAGTCATCGAGATTTTTTCTCTGCTCGCCTGATTAAGAGGAGACATGTCACATTCAATTTACCGGGGCATAAATTGTCGCTTGTCGGCGACACTTGATAAATTCTCGTCTCGTTCTTAAAATACGTGCCATCCATTCGTAATTACCGAAATCAATTCTCTAGATTTGCATGAAAATGACATTATTCTTTTCCTTTGGAACCAGCAATGCATTCAGCATGCATTCGCATGTCTGAGTAGATCTGTCTATAACTCAGCAAAAGGACTAAGTTCGCGTCCGTAAATAAACCTAGACAGTTAAGTATGTCAGTAACGAAGACTCTCAAACAATTAAATTCATTATCAAATAGCTCTACTTGATTCTAAATACAAATCGACTGTAAATATATTATGGGTGATATTAAAGAAAACATGCAAGGAACCTAAAGTTCACTACGCTTTAGCGGTACGGCTTTGTTTCTAAGTTTTCAATGGTTCTCTCAAGCGGAGCTAATTTCGTTGTGTATTCATTCTGACGTCTCATTAGTGTCTTCATTTGCCTACACATTGTTATTGGCATGTCTATTTTTAATTCACGAGCGCTAGAACTGACACAAGTCTAACGTTTCAATGTCTATATGACTCTTTGTATAAGTCCGCTTCCAATTTTCTTAAATTACAGGTGTTGCTTCTAACTTTGTTGTCGTTAAGCTGTATGTGTATGACTTTACTGATAACAATTTTCTTCTCTGCATATTAAATTTTGTTAGCTCTGCGTGTCGCATTAATTTTCTCGACTGTCAGCTTACCGCGTGCATTTTTCTCTATGATAAATGGAAGTTGCCTTTCTTGAATAGCACTTTGACCTTGGTTTATGATAAATCACCGCACTGAGAGACACTGATAGTAAATTTGTATTTTTTTATTGCAAAGTCAACAAATATTCTTACAAAAAGTCTTCATTTATTTGATACTTTTAACGAACTGTATATCCGTATTATTATGAGTATTTCTTGAAATGTTTATATTAATATTAAATGCACCATGAAGAATAGCGTCTATTAAAATTAATACAGCTGTAGTATTTTCCCTTATTGTAAATGATAAATGAATTCACTATACGCTTGTTAATTCTGTGTAATATATGAGATCCGTGCCAAAACTAATAAAATCCTAGGTAATATTTTTTGTTTCTCATAATCACCGGAGATGCTTATATTAAAATGCAAATAGACCGTATTTTAAAACCCTTAACTTTTGACAGGTCTTTTTGTAATACGATAAAAGCCGCTTCTATATATACAAAAGAAAATATGTCACTGTAACAAGAAACTTAGATTTTCGTAATTTCCTCCCACATAGCTTGTTCCGACATGGCCGAAGCCAACATGTGCGTACATCATGTAAAACAAGATGTTTTGGTCAATCACAAATTAATTCAAATATAATTATTATACTGTAGGCGTGTTCATAGGGCATAACATTAGTGACCTTGGATCTGACATCACTTTATTGTTCAAGTTGTTTGTATCAACAACTAAATTATGTTTTGTTTTTAATACAATGTTGTTTGTTGCGTTGCTAGATTATGTTTTGTAATCAATTCTCATGTAAAATCCAAATAGACCTAATTTTCCTGCGTATTTGTATGTAAAATGTTAATTTTAATATATTTTTATACATTTTGTCTGTCGTCATTTCTTACATTGCGTCCAACGTTATGTTCTCGCATGAATGACAAATATTCCATTAATGTGTGTGGGTGTATCATCACCTAGACTTTCATACACAAGGCCTAACCTACTCTAATGATAAATAGATTTGACCGTAATTTCTAGCTGCTGACTGAATTAATCACTGCAATTTCTAGCGGGTAATTAAGGCCTCACTTTAACCCTATTCTCTGCAATTTGTCCTCGGTATCATGTTTCTTATACACATTGTTTGTAACTGTATACTTGTATTGCATTCCTCGTATTCATTCGACCTAATATAATGTACTGGCCATATATTATATCAACATGACAACACGTGGTACCTTGTCGATGTAACCTTTTATAAATCTAGGATTGAAATTTCATACCAAAAATATGAAAATTTAATTACAAACATGTACAAAACACTTTTATTTTAAGACACATGAATCTACGAGCCTATTTTTGTCATTGCTAAAAATTATATATGTACGAGCATATTTACTTTTTGGGACTGTTTTCATTATTATAATAAAAAAAAACTTCCTTTAATTTCCTTATTGTGACAAGGAACTAACTAATTTGTTTAGCATACGAAGTAAGTGTGTAGTGTAATTGCTAACAAATAGTTACGCCAAACTGATTGATGATTACCATCTTGGTTACCGTTACATCTTTTTGGCCACTGTGTCTTGGACATTGAACTTTTATGGCCATTTCTTTTTAACATTAAGCTCGTCGCTATTGATACGTGAGCGTGCGAGTTTTTTCCTTAACATGTGACTTAATTTTTTTGTGTTTGATATTAATACTGGGGCTTGTTCTTTAGTAGATCAAAAGGCCTGAATATTACGTTTTGAACAGTGGTAGTGTTTGTTTTTTTTTTGCATTATCATATTTTATATTTTGTCTCATTACTAACAACATCTATACGACCAATGCAGACAAGACTTGATCAGAATCGCCTGTTCCAACTGGGCATAATCTTTATTTCCCAATATTTCGGCCTTTTGGTATTTTGGTGGTTGTGTCATATCATATTTTGTCTAAATTATAACAAGTTGGTAATTTTAATGCTTGTTTGTTTATTCTTTTTCTATGATAAGAATCAAGGTGTAATTAGATAAAATGCTCAAAAATGAAGAAATGAAAACGTTAATTTGTTTAATACATCATAATTTTTTCCTTAACTTCTTGTTCTGATGTTAGGATCACTTGTTGTTTCTTTAGTGGAGGCCACGAATTAGAAAGCACAGCGTTAGTAGGCCTCCCAATACATGGCCGACAACGTCATGCAGAAGGCAGGCTGTCGTTCAGTGTGGCGTACCAAGAGGGAGGCCTTTATTCAGTACGAGCTTTTGATGATGATGATAAATCACTTGTTAAAAAATCTCATAAGATCAAATTAACGAACGGTTTCTTTGTTCACAATGTGGAACTAATTACCTCGATGACTGGTCGTTACATAATTAAGAATGATGTATCAATCTATGATGAACTCGTCTCATTATAATAAGTAATGGAATGATGACGTTCAGTTTTTGTGATGTGTAAAGTGTAAGCTGAGCAAAATGATGCAAGGATTGTTGGACTCGCTTATGAAGATCTATTCAGGTGAGTTGAAACTTATTCTTACTTCTTTTACACACTTTATATTAGCTTTACTTTATTCTTACTTCTTTTTACAGACTTTATATTAACTTCATTTTATTCTTACTTCTTTTTACAGACTTTATATTAGCTTCACTTTATTCTTACTTCTTTTTACAGACTTTATATTAGCTTCACTTTATTCTTACTTCTTTTTACAGACTTTATATTAGCTTCACTTTATTCTTACTTCTTTTCACAGACTTTATATTAGCTTCATTTTATTCTTACTTCTTTTTACACATTTTATATGAGCTTACCTAAAATATGGAAGTTTATTTTAATGTACTTCTAATTGTTGTATCTACGTCCGATTGTCGTAATCTACTTCTAATTGTCGTATCGCTTTGAAAATTTCAAAGTAAATGTAATTTGGTTGTCAATACAATAACTTGGAACCATCAAAGTGATCTGCTGAGGATCAGAAGGTGGAAAGTGGAACTTTTCCATGTTGTGAATCAAACTGACAGAGCCATCTAACGGAAAAGACGCTATCATGCTGCATGCACAACGCGGTGTCGACCCCTCTCCCTCCTCTCTTGTCTCTCTTCACCCCTCCGTCTGCGCGTGAGTTACATAAAGCGTATGTTTAAACGTTTTAAACTTTAAATATTAAATTTTACGATGGTTTGGTAGAGAGAAGATGTAACCTAATCCACTATGCTGGCCCAGAGCATGTTGGTGAATGTCTTAAAATTATGTCTTTAACCTTTCTTGTACATACTGGTTTCTTCGCGATGTTTTTTTCCTCATAAATGTTCATCTCTGAGAGAAGGCATGTATGGGGCATGAAGCAGTGGGGACATGAAGACCAGAATACCGGGTGCAGCGATCTCGCTCGTGCATTTGAACTTTTTTAAGATATAAAATGACTATTCACTTTTAAATTATGTGCTTCGGCCATTTTACGACGTTAATATTTTAAAAGATTTTTTTTATAATGAACAGAATAATTGGCTATTTTCTGACAGCTTAAAAAATAAAAAAAAGATTATAATGGATGGCGTTGACAAATAATGGATTCAGTGTGACCCTGGTGACAGTAACTGACTTAACTTGATGGCAGTTGGCTACTTGCTTTTTATCAGTCATTGTTCGCTAACGCCATCTATTGGGTCATTTTGTAACCTGTTTTTTTATCTATCTATCCCATTTTTTAGATCATAGTAAAAATATTAAAACAAAGTTTTAAATAATAATAATTAATATTAACTTCGCGCAAAATGACTGAAGTTTATTTTTCAAAAGTGGACACAGTAATTTTATATTAAAAAAAGCATCACAAATATGCTAGATATATAGCGGCGCAAAATATTCTAGGCCAACTCGTTGCTTTGTTAACCATTGTAAAAACTTCAT
The DNA here is from genome assembly GCA_949125355.1 of Agriopis leucophaearia. Classification (NCBI taxonomy): domain Eukaryota; kingdom Metazoa; phylum Arthropoda; class Insecta; order Lepidoptera; family Geometridae; genus Agriopis; species Agriopis leucophaearia. The sequence goes on along the minus strand of OX421265.1, from coordinate 16,075,539 downwards.
AGTTACATTTGTTTATCATTATTTAAAAACTTTCGTAAAAGTAAATTTGCAGTCTACGCCCACCTTTCTTTAATTACTTATGTACAGTTTATATATTACTCTTTATCATGAACCCGCGTTTCTTCGCCTCGGCTAACTGTATCTACTTTTTTGGTCCAAGTTCAAGCTACAAGTTTAATTAACTCAGAGCTTCGGTCACGATTACGTCTCGTCAGGGGCGGGTCTGCAATATGTTAAATTTAGCCGTAATCTGCCTTGTTTTTTGTACAATTTCTGTAAGGTGATGGCACGGACTATGGTGTTTATTATTTTACTTAATATTATGAACGCGAAAGTGTGTTTGTTTGTCCTTGTTTCACGCAGCACCAGATAAACGAATCAAGGTATACCTAAGTAAAAGAGCTGAAGAGTGAAATAGGTCACATTTTAACACGGAAAAATGAGTTACTGAGAAATTGACCACGTGAATGAAATCGCAGGATGTTTTTTTTATTGCATAAAGTAACATGGCCTTTGTCAGTCTGTCTTTGATCACAATGTCTTGACGTCGGTATAGTTCAATACACATAATTACCTATGTGCCTTTTACGATGTATAAGCCTTCAGCCAAGTTTTAAATTTTGATATTATTATTAAATCAAATTACTTTTTTGTCAGAACATGGTAGGTATAACCAAACATATAAAGTAGCAACAGGGTCGTGAACAAATGAAAACGAATCCTTGCCAGGTGCGGCGTACAAATGTGAGTTTTTTTATATAATAAAATAAATAATAAATATCTGGGACATTATTGCACACATGGTCATATGCCCCAAACTAAGCAAACTAAGCAAATTTTTTATTAGTTAGTTTTTGTTAAAGTTTAAAAAGGAAATAATGTCTATGTTAGAATATTGTGAAAATCATATTTTAGTTTCTTTTTTTCAGATAAATCATTTCAAATCTAAAACCATAATGAAAATTAAAGATGTTTTAATATTTTCACCCAACAACATAACCGGGTTATGATTTTGTCAATTAAGTATGTATATTTGTGATAGTTTCTTCTTAAAGTTATCATTATAAATAAATAAATAAATATTTTTTTTGGACATTATTGCACACACGGTCATCTGACCCCAAACTAAGCAAAGCTTGTAATATGGCTGCCAGAGACTGATATACATACATATATATTTTTTAAATACATACTTAAATAGATAGAACACCCAGACATAGAACAAACACAAATGTTCATCACACAAATGTTTGTCCTAGATGGGAATCGAACCCACGCCCCCAAGCACAGAAAGTAGGATCACTACCAACTGAGCCACCGAGGCAGTCAATCATTAATAGGCAGTTTTGAATATTCCCAAAAAAGGTCACTGACAGTATTTTTACCGACTTCCAAAAAGACGAATAGTGTCGCGGGTGAAGACTAGTCTTCCAAAATGAGGTCGCCGACCTCGAATTCAGAGTGAGGAAAATGCCTTTTCGCGGTTTACGGTTTAAAGTAGAGATTAGGCTTCAGGTAATTATGTACAGTTGGTTTTATGGCGAATCATGTTGAGAAATTGAAGCCGACAAATTGGCTAACATTAAAGCTAACGCTGGTAGTTGATTGAGCACAATTTTTAACTACACTTATAAATGTGATTCGGTCTATCTGTGTTATCTCTAGAATCGGTAATGAAATTTAGCAAAGGGTTGCATCGTGAACAGGAACATTTAAAATGCAGAAAAGCTTAATAACTGCAATAATACCTCGCAACAGCAAGACATGCCTATGGAAAGGTTCTGTAGCCAAAGCCAAATAGTTGTGGTCACATTGATAGTTAAAAATAGGAGGTTATAAAAAAAAATTACGATCGGACTTAACCACATTTCAGAGGTGTAAAGAATTATATGAGTTGCAATTTTATCGATATGACTCAAAAAGTGTAAATACAAAATGAAAGAAATAATTTTGAATATAGGTTTTTAATATAAAACCTTTATTTTAAAAGATCTAATAAACAATAACTGTTACACGATATGGTAAGCGGAAAATACATTTCAGCTCCCATGTCACAATCATGTACAAGAGGCACCCCTAGAATGCAAAATTATAATGTAGGTAATGTATATTTTTATACTAAACTGTGATCCATACTAAAAGTGGAATTGTGCAATGTTTTGTGCTCTTATCTTAATAACTATAGCAGTAAGAAGATTTTAAAGAATTAGAACAGAGAGACAGAATAACGACCAGAACGAACTTATAAGGATTCCTTGTAGGACTACGGAATCCAAAATATGGCGGGCACGCCGCGTGATGCAGTAACAAATATTTATTTCCCGTGTGCATATTTTAACGTACGCATGTAACAAAAACAAAACAAGGAAGCGTTCATTTGTTATTATATTGCTTGCACGGATCAAGGAAGAATGAAGAATGCATGCACGAAACCGCATTAACCTCGGCTTAGGAATTCGCCACGCATCCTTCCTCGCTTCGTACGAGTTTGAACGCAAAAAGACGGTTATATATCAGAAATATCTGAATATTTAAACTTTATTGGAATGTTTTCTAAATGAGTTTGGCCGAAAACAATATTTTTAAAATAACTAACAGTTATTTGTACTATTAAAAATTGCATGATCTAATAAAGACCATTAATCGGATGTTGAAACAATTAATATCAAAATAACTAATGGCGGTGAGTGTCTAAGGTTCTGCAAGCATGTCGTCGTGACTGGATGCGAAAAGGCAATGATAAGGCTGAGTGGCGTGCTTTTGGAGAGGCCTATGTCCATTGGACATAGGTAGCTTGTGTGTAATGATGATTTGAGATTAAGCCTTTTAATGTTAGGTACTAGATAGATAATTTAGTTATCATAATGTGTCAAAATACAACGACTTTATACGTTGAGTAATCTTTTTTAATTTAGATATTTCGTTCATTCGTTATTTTGAAAATATTCTAAAGAATGTTAGATATTCTAATATGTATTTAAATGACTTTACAATACATTTTGCTGACACAGAACTAATCATATACTCGTATGTGTGATGTGGTTAATTGGTACTGAAATCTGATTTTATAAATGGGTTTTGCGTTCTGTGGCTTTATAACTACTAGTACAGATAATTAGGGCTCGTGATATAACTAAACTATGCCTATTAAGAGATAAGTGATGACTGTTGGTGGTCTTGACCACAAATGACATTTACAATCTCACTAATATCATATATGTGAAAGTTTGGACGGATGGATGTATGGATAGATGGACGGATGTTTGTTACTCAATGACGCAGAAACGGCTGGATGGATTTGGATGAAATTTGGAATATACAATGCTTATGTCCTGGATTAACACATACGCTAGGCTTTTTATCGTCATCATCATCACCGATTTTCATCACCACGCTGGTGTAACCTCGGGGCGCAGCTAGTAGCAAATATATAGTTTAGATCAATGATTTTAAGCAGTGTAAAACCTGAAGCAAGGGTTGGCCACACAAATATGAACTTCGATAATTATATAGGTAAACAAGAATACAAAGACAATAAAATTGTTTCTAACCGAACTAAATCAATTACTTCTCACTATTTCTCGTCATAACACCCTCCTCCGAGATCCTGTATTGTCTATACGTTTAGAATGCAGGTGTGCAGAATCGTGATCGAACTAGCAAGGTCGAGACTTGAGACTAGACCCGCGAATAGGATACCCATTGTCTACAACAGTTAACGTGAGAATAATGTGAGTTTCTATGGAGGCATCGTAGTAAGATCAGGGTTACCACTATCCGACGGCCGACTAGACGGAATTTATGCCACTTAAAAGAGCTGATCATTTTAGACCTGTTGTGTTTAGCTACCACCGTGTAAGACTTCCAATGGTTCCAGCGTAAGTATTATTGGAACGTGGAGTCCTAAGACAAACAACTAGATCTCAATACTAAAAACTTGCCGTCTGTGATGTATCTAGTAAGTGTATATGGCATATAAATATATTACAAACTATATAGTGATGAAAAAACATTTATACATCCATTGGCTTATATTACTTATAAGAGGTCAGACTTCCTGATAACTTCTATTTTAAGCCATAAAACATTACTCAAAAGTTTATAATTTTTCACAAATGCACTTTTATAAAATAAAGATTCCGGTCTAGAACATACATTGAAACTCATATTTGGCAATTTCAATCAATTATCCTAGGATGTAGAGCCTAATATGCTTCTCGTGCATTGGGTATTATAATATTGTTTCTTTAAAGGTAAATGTCATGACCATTCCGTGATTTGACCTGAACTGTTATGTGATATCATGTTCGGTGTCTCGTTCAAGGTCTCAGTCAGTGAAAGGATTAACAGGTGTGTTAAAACAAAGGCAATGTAACCACGTTAAGATAACTGATATTGCCATTTTAATGTAATATTTAAATGCAGCTTAAGTTTAAATTCTGATTATTTGTCATCATCATTAGCAGTCATCGGACATACCTTTGATTCTCTACTCTCTTCTATTCCTTTGCACCTGTTTTCTGCCATGTGTAGTATGTGTTTTTTTTTTTGATACTGAGTGATGAGAGTAGCGAAGTCGCTCGCCTGATGGCTCTTCACGCTTGCCCATAACAGCTCAATGCCACTCAGAATGTTGAACTTCAACAGTTCAAAACCCTGGAATGCACTGCGCTCGTAACCCCTAGATATAAGATGTCAAATCTCTGTATGCCCTGTAATTTAGCTGGAAACATTGCCCTTCAATCCGGAACACAGTAGTGATTGCACACTATTGCTTGGCGGTTGAATAATTGGCAAAGGTGTGGTACTTCCCCAGGTGGACCCCTGCAAAAGAGTCCTACCACTACAGAACACACACACAGACAGTTACAGCTACAGTTGTGTGTGAATAGGTATTTCTTAGGCAAGCGTGCTACATGTACGCTTCCCATCAGGTGAGATTGTGGAAATGTGGACGCATACCTAGGTAGATGCCTAGTCCGTTGTAAAAAACACTTCATTCGTGACAAAATTCTGACGATCCAGTCGGTTACTGCTGTAAACCACATACCATCACCATCTGTACCCCACCCAGCTCCAAAATCATTTGTAACTTTTGTAAAAGTAAAAGTGACTCTGGCATTTAGTAGTTCTTAGGGTTTCGTACCCAAAGGGTAAAAACGGGACCTACTACGCTGAGCCTGAGCCTACGCTGTCTGTCTGTCCGTCCGTCCTACCTTTAAATATGGCTGTATCTTAGGAACGGTAATAGATAGCCAGTTGTTTTTTTTAATAAATAAGTCAAATAGGTATTAAGAGCAAGATCTCCATATAACAAACGTATTTTTAACGTATTTTTGTAATTGCTCTAATGTAAAAACGGTAATACGTACAATCGTCAAACTTAGCATGATTATAGTACACATTCTAAAGTAAAACAATAAATAATGTCCAAGTGTGAGTCGGTGACAAATTTCTGTTCATTACCAAGTTATAACTGGTAATTTCGTTACTTGGATGACCTTATTATTTCGTCACCAAATTAAAATGCCACATTTAACAAATTTTGAAGTCTTTTTTTTATTCGGTAATAGGCTTGCGTTTGACCGCCAACTCGCCTGATGTTAAGTGCGATGCGGTCTACGATGGAGCACGCTTGCCCAAAAGAAACCGATTCACTCGAGATTTGAAGACACCCAGATTGTAACCATCGGGGAACACCCATTCCGGCAGCGCATTCCACAGACTAGCAGTTCGCACAATAAAAGTGGAATCAAAGCGCTTCGTACGGGTTTAAATTAATGTGCGGGTTTTGTTTTTAAATTGATTTTTATTGTGTTTTGTGGTGGTACGGAACCCTCAGTGCGCGATCCCGACTCGCACTTGGCCGGTTTCATTACAATCATGTTTATGACAAGATCAGAAACAAATTCATATAGTTTTTTTAAATCTTATCTTAATTCTGGAAAATGAAGATGGCTTGAAGTTACGCTAAGATATCGTCCTCCGTGTCTGTATAAGATAAGCAAGTTAAACATACTCGATTTTTATCGATTCCACTTATCGATAACTGCATTCGATTACACAACATCGATAACGGTGCAGGAGATTACTTTAGTTAAACATCTCCTTTCCGTAGTGTCGTAGCCTTCTTAATATTTTATCATCATCATTTCAGTCATAGGACGTCCACTGCCGGACATAGCCCTCCCCCATCGATCGTTAGTATCGGTAGATATTATTTGAAAAGGGAAATTGTGGTTTATTTAATCTTGCCAATTTTTTGGGACTAACGAACTATTCATAGAGCCGATATTAGGTAATTTGGACAAACTCTCTAACTTTCAATGTAAATACTGTAATTATTCATTCGTCTTGATTCGTTTTAAAAAACATTTTTTTTTCTGTATCATTCTTAGGTTTCAAGGTTTTTGATGGAGGCTTTATAGTGAACTAGCTGTACCCGCGACTTCGTACGCGATTTCTTCAGAAAAAATAGCCTGTCCATCCTCATGATACATACTATTACCTCGCAAAATTGTATCGAGACTGGTTAAGCCGTTTAGCCGTGATTATGTAGCAAACAGACAAGCGGACAGTTACTTTCGCATTTATAATATTAGTGTGGATGTGGTTTAAAGTACCTACCGTCTCCCTATTAGACAATTTAAACATCATAGGTCGGGGAAAAAGTCTTTTCGTATTTTGTATGTATAAAGTTGTAGTAAAATCTCATCGGTTGTACTGTTTGTTTTAAAAAGGGAATACAAAAAGTAAAAAGAAAATTCCCCCCATTTTTTCAATTGTTTTTTTTGTTCGATATATTTTGAAGTTTTATGGAAAAATGCGACACATGCCGCGAATAAAATTTGTGGTGTTTATGGACCTAATCCAGTGTCAGAAAGAGTAGGACAATGTTGGTTCAAGCGTTTTCAGTCCGGGAATTTTGATGTCAAAGATGCAGCTCGCACTAGTGGCCTTGTTACGGATAAAGTCGATGCCATTTTTGAAAAAGTGGAGCTGAGGAAGAACTGAGGATCGACCATAAAACAGTTTTGACACATTTGAAAAAGTCTGGGTATACAAAAAAACTCGATATTTGGGTGCCACACGAGCTCACTGAAAGAAACCAAATGAATCGTGTACTCATTTACGATTCTCTATTGAAACGTAACGAAACCGAACCGTTTTTGAAAAGATTGATCACTGGTGATGAAAAATGGATCACCTACGACAAGAACGTGCGCAAACGATCATGGTCAAAGGGCAGTGAAGCACCACAGACTGTAGCGAAACCCGGATTAACACGTAATAAGGTGATGCTGTGTGTATGGTGGGATTGGAAGGGCATCGTTCATTATGAGGTTTTATCGCCGGGCAAAACCATCGATTCGGATCTCTACTGCCAACAGCTGATGAGACTCAAACAAGAAATTGAGAAAAAACGGCCGGAATTGATTAACAGAAAGGGTGTGGTCTTTCGTCATGATAACGCCAGACCGCACACATATTTGGCCACTCGGCAAAAATTGAGAGAGCTTGGTTGGGAAGTGTTAATGCATCCACCATATATATCTTGACCTTGCACCCTCAGATTTCCACCTGTTTCGGTCTCTTCAGATTTTTTTGGGTATAATGTTAGATTAACATCAAGAGAGGACTGTCAAAACTACTTGTTGCATTTTTTTGATCAGAAGTCCCAAAACTTCTACAGCAACGGGATCATGTAACTACCTACAAGATGGCAACAAGTTATCTAACAAAATGGCACATACATATTATAATTAAATGTAATTAAAATTGAAAAAAAAAAACATGAATTTGTTTATAAAATACGATGAAACTTTTTCCTCGGCCTTATATATTACAATAATTTGGAATTTTGTTTTTCCTTACCTCAGAGCAAATTCTATTACTTGTAAAACTCCCAACTCGGTAAGACTACTGAAAACGGCCTACTGTTTAAACCATCAAAGTGAAATTTAAACTACCCATTGAATGTCAAACAAGCACTACAAAGCCCTAAAGTGCGTTCCGTTAGCCCACCGTGACGTCAATTGGCACACTGCAGGTGTTTCCGACGCAGAACGGTCTAAATACAGATACGGACACGTGGAAATAGAACGACTTATTGTTTCATATTTTTAGACTTTTAGTAAGGTTTTCGGAAGTTTTTATTTGGGGATTTTTTAATCTACTAAATAGTTAGTGTTTTATGTTTCTATATGCTATGGTTTTATAATAATTATGCGCCCTTGATAGCATCTTTACTGAAAATTCCTGTTTCTTGGAATAATCATTGTTTGATTTAATAGAGTACGTAGACGTACATTAACTAGAACTCGTACCTATCATAAGTTAGATGGTATTTTATGATAAAAATAATGAGGTTTAAATAGATAACTGAGCAAACTAAGACCACTGGTACAGCAAATAAAGATTTTGAATTTTGAACTGGTGATATTACCGTTAAAACGGATATACACGGCAATCTTCGTACGGCCCAACTGTTCACATTTCAGATTGGTCAAGTTGTAGTGATACCCACAGAAAAGAGAAGGGTAAAAAATTCTCACTTCAGTGGTGATACCCTTCTGAGTCTTGCAGACAGTGCAACTAACTTGCGCAACTTGAAAATGTTACACGTATCATTGCATACGTGCATCCTGCTTTTGCACGCGCGCTCTTGTTCTAAGTTATATGGCTAAGGCTATTTGCATTTTCTGCAAAATGATATTGATTATGACATTTTATATACAAAATAAAATTTCAACGAAGTGAAAGTAGCTATGGTTATAGATAAATTTAAATGATAAATCGCGAAAATAATTAGCAATCGTAAAATTTAGAGTCGAAGCAGCAATTTGGAGCAGTATAAAATAAATTCAACAGTTAAAATCGCTGGATGATTGGACCAATTTTGCAATTTTATTAAAGTGAAATCTTTTAATTGAAAACTTATAAACAAATACAAAGAAATAAAAAGACAAGATAGATAAAGAATTTCACTACTAACAAGTCGGATTAAAATGTTCTGTGTTTACAAAATTCTTGTTCTCTAGATTAGATACTATATTGCACAACGGTTTCTTTGTTAGTTCATTTTGTTAGACAACGTCGCAGAGCTTAATTAATGAGTGCTATTGTTAAATAGTGGGGTCGCACGACCGTTTAGGTAATTGTGAAACCTTCTTTGTAAACCGTTTTCACGCTTTTAGCCTTTGCATAGTACAAGTTTCAGATTGAGAATATATTACTTAGTCCAATCGTAGTAATTATTATTTATAAGCAAACCTGCTGTTCCATTGAATACCGGATTATTTACGGAATAAGCTTAGCCATAGTTAAGTTATATTCACACAAAGTTTTACCTATATCTGGCGTGCTATGAGGCTGATTGGTGACAGCAAACTAGTCTCCAAAAAATTGCAAAGCCTCGAGTACCGCGGTAAAGGTAGCTTGTCTATCTATTTTTTATCGAATACATTTTGGCGACTGTGCGCAAGAGCTTTATAACCTTCTACCCTTCCCCTTTTACTACAGGACAAGTAAAAGGACTGCATACTACCACCCCTTCCTCGTGAAAATTGCAAAGATTAGTACTCAACGATTAAAGTCGTCTTTTTTGATACGTACTGCCCAAGAATGGAACTCCCTGCCGTCCTCCTTGTTTCCTGAAAACTACAATCTAGGCATCTTCAAGACTAGAGTGAATTGATTTCTTCTAGACCAACGTGTTCTATCCTCGGTCACACTGTCACTTACCATCAGGCGAGTTGGTGGCCAAACGTTGATCTATTCTATAATTAAAAAAAAACTGTTCATCCATTACAAAGTTGAATGATAACAACTTAGAAACTCAATTCTGTTATAGAGTGTATATTTCTGCCTTGAACAAACATCATAAACAAATTACAGACATTTTTTTTTAAATGGAAACGGCACGTTTCTTTGTGTACAGAAAAACAAACGTGAATCAATACACACTATAATAATTCGATTCATTGACACCTCGTCGCCAATTGAAAAGTATGATTCACTCAAGTCTCTGAACTTGTCCCTAAACGAATGCTCAAACAACTGAGCTTTGTTCTTTGTAATGATAAAATTCATGAGACGAAAATGTAGTTTAGGTAACGCAAAAAATTCTATATAGAAGGCCAGTAATTTAATATGTTATCAAAGTGAACATATCGGCCTTAATGTAAACGTTTACTCTGTTAACTTCTCGCTGACGGAAATTGTCACACACGAAAACGAGACAGAGCAATTAAGGAACGTTATAATAGGGTAGATGAATGATATTTATATCGTTGAAACAAATAGCTTTGATGAAAAATTTAAGTAAATATAATATGTTTATTTAAAAAAAACGGTTATTAATATTATGATATAATTATAAGCGTTTAAAGTGTTTTGTAGAGAAAACTTTGTCCCTTACCTACAAAACAAAAAATTACATCACGCCTCTGTGCGCTATACTTGTCAGAATATAATTTACATGGCGTACAGAGAAGTGACGTCATAATTTGCTGTTACGCGCTCTCTGTCTTAGCATGATATTAAAATGCTTATTTTTGATCAGATTTTAATTTTGTATTCAAATCAGCTATATTTATGGGCTACATTTTAAAAAGACAGTAAAAAAAACAGTCAGTAATTCAGTTTAGTTTGTGCTGTGGTTAGGATGACACAAGGGACGTCACTATACGTTCCACCAATAAAGTATGGCATTGTCTGGCGTAAATTTTTAACGTCATATTAAATGCGACACTTGATAGGCATAATTTCGATGACAGCTGTCCCAGGGCTGAAGCAACGAAAAAAATTCTTACTTCAGTGGCTGAAGCTATATTTAGTTTACAAGTGATAAAATACAAAACATGATATAGGTTGAAAAACTAAAATTCGACTACATTTTTTTTAACGTGAATAAGTTTGACCACCAACTCGCCTGTTGGTAAGCGACGATGTGGTCGAAGATGAAACACACAGACTTAGAAGATACCTATTTAAACTTGCCTTGAAAAAGCCCAGATTATATCTCTCAGGAAACAAGGATGCCGGCAGGTTGTTCCAATCCTTGGCCGTACGGATTAGAAACGTTTGGTACGTATCCAAGGAAAGTCCACAATGTACGGGTGGTAATGGGCCGTTTCCCTACTTGTCTTTTAGTAGAAAGGGGATGGTAGGATAAGGTCGTGGAACTCCGATGCACATTCTCCGAAATGAATCCTATAGAAAATTGACAGACTTGCTACTTTACGGCGGTGTTCTCGACTGAGAAGTTAGCCACTAACTTCTCATCGCTTATAAGTCGAGCAGCACGCCGGTCTAATATTATGTTTTAGAAATATGTTATATATGTGTATAAGTTATGTAAGCCTTTTTATTTGATATCCAACACGGCATCATTAAAAAAAAGTTTTTAGTTCATGGCTTTAAGCCCTCTAAAAGGCGCCATATTCAATTTAATATGACGTCACGAAGCTAATAACCAGTGGAAAATCCAGACACTTCCAACGATAACTCATTTATCAAATTATGATAAGTAGTTTAGGAGTTATTAAGGAACAGATGACAAAAACAACAAACCGATCCTTTATGCTTCGCCGTATATAGTCTGGTAATGATGTTTCATGATGAGGGACATCAGAGTTTTCAAAACTTTAGTGTGAGACCCGTAACAGACACGTCAACATGGCTGACGTCAACCACGTCCACCAACGAGAGAAAAAGAGAGGGGAATTATATTCTCTCCCGTTGGTCAGACGGCGGTTCGTCAGCCAAGTTCGATACGTCTGTTACGGCTTTAAGAACATTACAGTTCTTATCGATCGACAAGTTTGATAGAAAGTTGAAATTGACAAATTCGATAAAATACTATTCGATCCGTACCAACATGTTCAACACAATGCAGGTCCGTCATTTTTGGATAATACTTGATACTCTGACCGCGATCGTCCCACAGATAAGCTTTACATCTCTGTTATACGTTGTCGATGATGTAATAAGTTGTAAAAGCGCGATAAAAACATGGTTATTGTACCTAAATAGCTCTGAGTTCTCTCTATAGGTCATCAACTTCATAAAAAACTATTTCATAACTCTATCAATACAAAGCTCGTTAACAAAGCTTTTGTAAAACGGCTTTAGTACGAGTAATTAAAACGGAATGTAATCGAATAAAAAATAAGTCGATTACGTAGTTACGTACGTAACTAGGTGTGAAGTAATGAAATTGTAAAATGTCTTATATCTCAGCGTCTGACGGCTCTGACAAAACTTTTCTCAACTTGAAAAGGTTGCATTTTCTAACCGCCGACGTAAACAAAGGGGTGTTATAAGTTTAACGTGTGTATCTGTGGCATTGTAGCTTCCAATCGAAAATGCCAATTTTGATATAGTTTTTTGTTTCTTAGAAAGGTAACTTGCTTGAGAGTATTCTTAGCTATGGTTCGAATAAATCTGTTCGGTCGTTTGAAGATAATCAATCATAATAAAAGATATTCGGAGGTTTAAAAAATATTATAAGTACTAGTTAAAGGTTTATACTGCGGGCACCATAGTGGGTTAAGGGCGCTGCTTCCCGTCTGCAGCTTTCTCTCTCGCGGATTTTCACATTATTGAAGATATAATATGGTATCAAGCAAAAAATCAATTGCTACCATATTAAGTAGGTACTCCATCAAAATTATATGTATAAAATTGACAATTTATTTGTTTTTAATGTTACGATAGATTATTTTGTCACTTTTTGGAAATTCAAACTCACGGATTTTATATCTTCAACAATGTGAAAATGTACATGAGAGAGAGCTGCAAACGGGAACAGAAGGCTCATCCTCCCTCTCTCTCTGAGAGAAAGCCGTGTCCCAGTAGTGGGAAAATGATAGACTGAAATGATGATAATGATGAAAGGTTCATACTTGAGATTCGCAAGGTAATTGGCCAAAATAACTTTAGTTATAAGTTACCGCTACAAACTTTTATGGTTAAGTAACTTTACCTTTAAACTTTTGCGATTTAACACATATTTTTAACTAGCTTGCCTGCGACTTCGTACGCGTTGACTTTCATATAAACTCAATTCAATCTTCTTCAATCTTCCATTTGATTTGCCCCCCTTAAATTTCTCGCTTCGCAATATCCTTTCTCAGCAGACCTAAGCCATTTACCTGCCAAATTTCGGTTTCAGCTTCGTACAACAAGTCGTGATGAGTCAGCCAGTCAGTATTTCGCTTTTTTATATTTATAAATTGCCTATCGGAATTTGCAATTAATCCCGATAAACAGTTGAAAACTTAAGTTTCCTCGTTTAAGGATTTTTATATACCTATCCTAATCTAACGACTAATCTAGCAAACTGCCAAGATCTATAAGAATGTGGAATATACATAAATATTTTTTTTTTTTAAAGTTTACATCAATTGCAGTTACATCACAATTGTAATTGCAATTAAAATAACTTTACGGCTGTCATTGATTTTAATTGACAACGTCAGTTTCAAATGTTGCCATGTACAATTACTATTACACACAATTTAAAAGGAAGAATTAAACTCTATTTGAATTAGTATGAAATATTTTAAAGTTGAAAATTGAAGGCCACAATATGAGCACTTCGGTAAGGCTATAAATACAACTTACAAAGATAGCTCGTAGTTCTTAGAAGGAAACATAAAATTTAATAATCAATTTTCTTACCTAACTGTATTATAGCCGTTGTAAAAGCTATTCCTCATATAAAAATTGATGATAATAAATTACCCACTCACATAAAGAGATTCGATATTCAAATCGAAGTCGTTGCTCCAGTATAGGGCCTGTTGACCGCTATTAACATCGATATAGACGAATCGATTGCACCCCACACAATACTGGCAATCAAACTGACGAAAATTACAGGATTAAACGTCAGATAAATCTGAGTTCTATCTGGAGATGATAGAGTTGAAATTGCTGATGAAGGTTTGAAATGGAAGGAAGACAGCTCATCAAGTGTTTAGCAACAGCACGAGGTAACAATTGTTGTGGTTTCTGGAGCATTCCATCACGCGTCACCCGGATGCGTCTCAGTAGAGCTTTGACGGAGAAATGATGCAAACGTTGTTTAATGTTGAAAACTATAAATATGTCGATGAAGCAAAAAGTAACAATTTAGCAAAAAAAAATTCGAGATGGCTGGGAAACTACAACTCAATCTAAAAGTTTCTTTTTTCGGGATTGATAATAAGACAAGACACGATGCTACTGCAATGGAGATAAAGATGTCTAAATAATTATGTAGATTGAATGAAATATACCAAGAAATTACTTAGAGCTACCACGTTTAAAAAGTACCTAATGCATTTTGTACGTGGTCATAAATCTTTACTAATACATTATATTAACAACCAATTTTTGTTTCAGGTAATGACAACTCTTCTAACTACAATTCAAAACACATTAAGTTACTCAGTAGCTCTTGTATGTCGTGATAACTATGATAAATTGAACAACCATAACTGCCTTTAAGTACAGATAAGTTTACGAATAAGCATCCGCTCAAATCTGGACCTTGAATTGAAGATGTATGACTCCGTTTGGTTTGAAGAGCTTCAAAATGTGTATACTTTAACTGTCTACGAGGTAATGAGGTGATCTAAACAAATCGTACGCACTTTTAACGCTAGCAAATTGTTGTTTCGTGTACTGTAGAGCAAGGTCACGATTCTGTGCTAAGTGGATTAACTGTTCGTAGATAGAGGCTCTCGTAAAACCCTATGGCTATTTTATATTGGCTTTTAACTGCAGTAATAGAACGAATTGCTTCTCAAGGTTTTGGGAGGAGAATTATCACAACGGTGTTTTAAAAATTCTATGTGAGATGTTCTGCATATCGTGTTCTTATAGCAGTTAGTTTGCTGTCATTTAATTTATTTATTTATTTATCATTAATTTTATTAATATAACAATATTTGTATGTATGTTGTTGTATTATTAGCGTTTAGCTATAAAGGTTCCTTACAATATCTCTTGTCGTTACTAAGTTTTTATACACTGGTGAGACGAGTAGAGTTTAGAGTTTTGCTGGGGTGCCAACCGATATTATTATATTATATATATTAACCTGTATCGTCCCACTGCAGGGCAAAGGCCTCCCTTCGATATTGTTTTCGAAAACTTGTTGCCAGCTTTAAAAGCGAGCCGATATAAGTCACACAGATATATTAGTGCATTTTGAAAATAAGTAGTTTTATGTGACAGACACCTATACTTAAAATTCTTTTATTTTATACTTAAAAAAAGACAAGAACTTAACATAATTCTTGTTAATGCCCGGTATATGCGAGCGGAAACGGCTTTTTACAAAACATTTAAAAAAAAAATTGTGCTTCTATTTTAGTACATCAAAATCTGTTTTTATGCACTATATTTACATACAAATATTTACTTTTTAAACTTATTCTAAGAGGTTCCGTTTGTAATATATTTCATTTAGGAAGTTTGCTTGGGTCTTTATAATACCCACAGTCACACCACAGAACAGGGTATTATTAAAAACCCAAAAATAATTTATGTCTAGTAAAAATAGAACATAGTTAAAATTTGAGTTATAATTTAAGAGATATTACTTACAACATTACTATTTATTTCCTCGCAAAAAGCTGAGTGTATACTTCGTGCATAAAATCTATTTTATATCGGCTCTCGCTTTCGGATTGGGCTGATAAATGTTTCGGCTAAAATGGCTTATTTTGTGCACTTTTATTACGAGTTACTAATAAATTATGCATCTGTCTTTTTGTTTAGTTATTGAAAAATCTTTTCAATTGAATATTATCTAGTAACCTACTAGTAATTTGATGAGTAGATATTCTTAGATCTGACCTCGACCTCGTAGCTGCTACGGTATCAAGGCTTAATTGCTTTTTAATTAACTAAGAATAGTAAGAATATTGCATTAGGCACTTTGATTGATGACTTGACTCAACCCTTTTGTATTCTGTGAATATAAGCAGTTGTATCGCTTATCGAATTATTGTTATTGAATGGCATTTTGATAATATTATTATGAAGTTTATTTTAGATGTGAAATATAGACTCATATGCATTATTATTCATTGTGTTAGCTTCATTAAGTGTCTTAAATACAACCTCCATTTCAATTAGGGCCTCTAGTAAGCTATTTTTGTTCCAGAAAGCGTTCAAAATTGTGTAAATCTTTTTTAACATGTCATAAATTACTTTGGTATTTGTAAATATTTCCAAAACAATGTTTCTTTGTTAAGAAAGAAAGCTCAGTGCTCTGACAACAATTTACAAATACGGACCAATTCAGACTCATAAGATGTCAAGAAGCAAAGATATATTATAATAAGAGCAAAGCCACTGATATCCACAAAAATAAAGAAAGATATGTTACGCACATAGTACGTCACATATCAGGGTATTATTAAAAATCCAGACATAACTTTTGTCGAATAAAAATAGAAGATTGAATAGAACATTATTCAAATTTCAGTTTTAATTTTAATAGAAGAGATATTACTTAAAACGTCACTGTTTCATTTCTTTACAATAAAAGGAATATTAGTATTTCAAACCAGACGCTTTAAAACTATTTTTAGATCTTTGTTATAGCAAAAGGTGTCATAAATCGTTATTGAACTGTCGTTACAAAATATTTAATAGTACCCCAGTTTGGTTATGACTTAAAACATCGGATATTTACTTTAAACGAACCTAATCAGGTATAAAAATAGGATTACCTGTGCTATGATTTGAGGATCGGTTTGACAGAACCAGCTGTATTTATAGAAATAAATAGATAAATCGAGTGAATTTACAAAGAATTTGTTTCATGCCGTGAGAAATAGTGTGCGTGTCGGCTGCTTGCAGTCTGCAGTCAATTTCATGGGAAACAATGCGAGATGGAGTTTATCAAGTTAGTTAGTGTTTAATTTGTGTACAGTTAGAAGTTTGATGGCTGTAGTGGGAGTTACTGACGATAGTCAGCTTAGCTATAAATTTGAAGATAATGTGTATAAAAATGATGTTAGAGTAAAATGTCTTGTAAATTTAGAGTATACAAATGTAAAAAAAATTGTTGGTGTGGACAATACACACAGAAAGAATAGTAAACATCTTTGTTACGAATTGAAGACTGATTCAAATTCATAAACAACACGTATACTTATGTATAGATACAGATTTATCAAATACGATACGCTACAACTATTCTGACTATTTAATAGCATAATGTAACTCTTTCACAGCAACAAAGGATTTACTTCTCAATCTAAACATTAAGGATGCATTAAAGTGATAAAGTTCTTAAAAGCCATGATTGGTTTGGCGAGAATTAACATAATCTACTAAAGATATCCATATATGCATCGTGGTCTCGGGAATCATGTTCTCATTTATGGATGTGACCTTATTTAGATTTAGCTCTAATGAGACTTTATGAGTAAGTATCCATTGATCCTACATGTTGTTTATAGATATGTGGTTAGTAAAAAAAGTTACTATTTTATATAATTTTTACGTATTCTTATTACGATGACTCCGTGAATGGTGAATTTTTGTATATCATGAAACTTTTATCAAGAGTTTATGTGGGAAAAAATATATGATTTAATACGCCTCTACCTTCACGGGGCAATTTTTCGAATGTATATGCGGCTATTTAGATCCAATCAAAAAATTGATATCTTCTATAAAGAAACAATCATGTACTTGCTTGTACCTATCTGAATTGTAGTTTCTATAGCCAGATTAGAGCGACTAAATTTAAAAAGTCTGCAAATCAGAAACGTAGAAAACACTTCTTTACGATCATTGATTTGTTTGGTTTTTATGCTAATCGCATGTTAAACGACCATTTGAGGTTTTACGTGTTGTGTTATGGCAGATTATTGCATTGTTACTGCCGATTAAACTTCTACGATCGATGCTGGCTGGGCCATAATCAGTGAAATTTAAAGCAGATGTTGGCTTGAATTATGACTTATGGAGGCTGTAAATGTAGATTACGATAACATTATTTTTTATTACCATTCTTGTTTTATCGTTAAGAATAGACGGTATTTATGTATTTGTTTGAAAATTGTTACGAAACTATTTTCCACTAAAATTGTAATGCAATATTTTATAAAAGATGATTCGATAAAGTATAAGATTTCCTCTTATCATATGTGATGGAACCACAGAAGTATTTTTTTTGATGGAACAGTTTACAGTACACAATTATTTAATACAAACCCTGTAGAATAGTGATCAAAGAAAAGTGCAGAGCGTATCAAAACACAGAAGGTTTTGTTCGTGTAGTAAAAAAACTAGCATCATTAGTGATAATTAGAACAGCTTACAGCAAAACAGCTTTATCATTGTCAATGCTATGGTTTTTATGCAAATAGTCTAAACAAAAGAGCCAAAATCGTTAGTTCTTTTGTTGTATCCAAAGTATGAAAAGATAATTAACGTTTGACTGACAAAAACTATTACGTTGTGTACTCGTATGAAGTTACTGTAGGTATGTATATTCTGGAACAGCACACACAGCACACACTACATTACGTACACCAACATCATCAGCTGATGTATGTAATTTTTATCTTAATTTAAAGGATCAGTTGAATTGTTACTGACACATCATGCATGTGTCTATGATTTATGTAAACTAAAAAACTGATAGTACTGCTATCGTTCGACTTGTTATATGACGATTTGACTTTGTAATCTGATTGGAAAATTGTACATTATTTAAAATTATGTGTTTTTGATTCAACTAGAGAAATCTATAAAGACGTATTCAATAAACATAGACAATAACAATCAAGTTGAACTGTAGGTACTTAACCCACTTACTACTAAAGTTCAATCGTCAAAATTCTTATATCACTTTACACACCGTTATCTGACTCGTGCTCGTAAATACCGATACTTATGTCTGAAGAGTTTTTATTTACAGCAATCAAAACAATCGTATCGGAAGAATCCCACTTGTAGCTTAAAGGTGATAAAATTAACGCTTTATGTTTGTTTTCTGCATCATATGCGTTTATTTGTTCTGCGGTCGTTAACCTCTGCGGTGCATTACGAAATACCGCGTTCTCGAAATACGGTGTGCTGATTTTGAGTTATTTGAATCGCGAATCGTCCTCGTGAACTTTTTTAAGGAATACATTAACGTCAACCAGTAGTTGGAACTTATATAAACTCTAATTCTATAAACCTATTTTATAATGTTATAATTAGTTTAGAAAATTGGTACATTTAATAATGTTTTCAATTAAAAATATAATGTTATCATATGTCTACATCAACCATCCATCAGTGTATTTTTATTAGAAAGAAACAATTTTTTTTACCCTAAATAGATCTGTCACGTTTTAGTTTTAGTTTTTTTTTTTTTCAAAAGTGTTTTCTTATTTTTTAAGTAATCTAACAATCTGTTTCATTCAGAGGATCAGAGCTTCTATCAAAGCTGGCGTATGGCGAAATAGATCTAATAATAGCCATGCCTTAGTTTCATACTATACTTTTTGTTTAAGGTCATTGGCTTTTTCTTTATGGAGAGGTGTGGCACAAGGTGGTGTTTAAGGTCCTATAGTTAATCATTGCTTCGCTTTGTTGTTTTGATTTATAAGTTTAACGAACCCTAAAGTAACATTACCAGTACCTACTTAGATTTTAAATGGGAAGAGTTTGCTTTAAATTATTCTCTAAAAGCAAATTTAATGATAAAAAAATCTATTAAAATGTGGCACAATACTAAAATACATACAAAGCTTTAGCTCTGCTTTCAAATTTTGACTCTGTTAGAATTTGTTACATGAATATTATTTCACAACTACTTACTTAAGTATAATAATTTGCTAAATCGTTTCCAGTCATTGAGTCTAAAGAATTAAAAATCAAACAGACATTGTTTTTTTTTTTTAATTTATTCTCATATGTGTGCATGTTTCTTAATTTTAATTAATGGTAGTAGCTTCAGACAATAAATTATTTATCACTTGAACTTTCACGTAACTCTTATGTTGCGTATGAGCCAGGTTTTGTTTATTATCACTTGCGTCGTAAACCAATTAGGCTTCTATCGCCCACAGTGATTATTCAGTACACGTGGTTTATTTTTTTCTTATAGCATGATATCATATTCCGTATTTGAAAATCAAATTATGCTACGGAAGGCAACAAGATAATAATGAGAGTATGTACTCGTGACAAACAATCTGAGTGATTTGACTTGTGTTTTGTATTATTAATTTATTTGTTAGGTAAGTAGGTAATAGTTAACAAATTATCAATCAGTTGAGTATGTATCTATTAAAATCTTGGTAGTAGGTTTTTTTACGATGGTGGTCATCTGATGGGTCTGCACGCTTGCCCATAACAGCTCAATGCCACTTAGAATTTTGAACTTCAACAGGTCAATCCCTGGATGGCAATGCAATGCGCTCGTCACCCCGAGATATTAAATCTCTGTATGCCCTGTAACTTCGCTGGAAACATTGCCCTTCAAACCGAAACACTGTAATGTTTGCACACTATTGCTTGGCGGTTGAATAACTGGCAAAGGTGTGGTACTCGCACTCGGCGGACTCTGCAAAAGAGTCCTACCACTACAACAAAAAATAGGTTGAGTATGTATTTATTAAAATCTTGGTAGTGGGTTTCTTAATCTACTCGTACGACTAATAGGTACTTAACAATTAGCACGGGGAGGTCAATGGCTAAAATCTGTAAGTTATGTTAGATGTTTATCTGCCTTGATCCCTGAAATATGAGCTACTTAAATGAACCAATTGAGTTGACCCGAGCATTACATGATGCCTGACGTAATCGTAACTTTTTACCAGCATCATAATAAGCTTAAACATAATCCAAACCAAAACAGTTCAGCTTTTTGTGAGAGTACGGTCAAGCGTGATAATGTGTATGGAATTGTTCGGAATGATTAATGTTGCCATTCTCGAGTTTTTTATCATGATGATATCAGATACCCCAAGAATGGAAGTGCTATAGTTAATGGAGCATGAGGCCATGAAAATAGCTATTGATTTTTTGCGGGACGTTATTTAGTGGTGGCCGTACGTGCTTTTGGAACAGGGATTGTATAAAATGTTATGCAATTCTGATGTTATTTTATAAAGCAAACGCTGTATTGTATGTAATATTTCTATTTTGTGTTACCTTTTTATTGGCCATTCAATGTGGTAATGTCACTAGCTTTTTAGGCACCCTAATCGAAGACAGTGACCTTAATGCATTTTTTATCTATAGTTTTTGATAGTTCAGGATAGGTATTCAGTTTAATTTAGATTTAATTTAGTCAGGTATTTATTTAGCTACTTTAGTGTATTTAGATATTATTATTTGAAATAAATTTCACAGACTGTTTCACTTTTAATTGTATTATTAATTTTGAAAAACATTTGAGATGCATCTCATAATCACTTGGCTATAATCTAATTTCTTTTCTTTTAAACGTGATAAAATTGTATTACCTGCAAATTGCATTTAAACTGGCTCGAATAATAACTTTAACGTGACTATCAAAGTGCTTTATTGGGAATTAATAGTCGTTATTTATAATAACACTGAGAAGTCTAATATCTAGAATGTCAGTTTTTGATCTGTAAATACTAGTTTGATTCTAGACAGCTTCGATTACGAACTGATCTAAAGTGTTGATAACGTCTGCCTACTGCGCAGCACTGGGAATATATTTTATCAGTTTATTATTTAGATCAGCTGAATCATAGCTTTTTGCTGTATGGGAGGTAATATACAGCGTTATTATAGAGACATAGTTATTGTCTTGATTTGAACTTTGATAAAGGACTTGGGTTTAGTCATTATTATAACAAGGTACAAGAATCTTGAAACTCTTATAAAATTACTTTCAAAATTAAACTTCTTGCCAAGAATTGTTGTAACAACCTACGTTTTTTTAATTCTGCAATAGTTATGTTACATAAATCAGTTTTAACCAGTTTAAAATTGCGAAATCTCTTCAGTTTACCGAAAATGACAGAGTCAGGTATTTAACTTAAGGCGGTCACCCCACACCGCTGAATATAGAGCGTTTAAATTATAAGGGCTTCCTCAATTTAACAATATTGCTGATATTCTGGAAACCAGTTACTTGTGGTCCATGACATAATCTCAAGCGATTAAAGTTGAAGAGTCTACAAGATTTTTTTTATTAGTTTCAGATTTAATTCTACCAACTAACTTAAGTTCAACAACTAACAACCAAGTCTACTAATTAACTTCCGTATGTCGTGATCATAGGATATCCTACAGAGAATTCAATGACTTTTTTCAACTAATGGGTATCTGTTATTAATTTGTTATTTTCTACATCATTCGCTTACTCTTGTAACTGGCTCCATCAGCTTTACTGTGTGTTAGCAGTAAATTGCTTTTGCTCGTCGCTCAAGTAAGCATAAAAAGGAAAATTTTAAATATTTCTTTTGCACGCGTATGTTTGCTAAAGTCCTCTTGCTTCGGCGTGCCTTTATGACGTACATTTGTACTGATTGATTTGTACACCGGCGTTTTCCCTTTGAAGAAAAGTAAACAGTTAACCGTATTCTTACAAGTGATGAGATCATTTTTTGAGCAACCTTAGTTTAATTGACCATACGCGTGTTCAGCATAAATAGCATTTAGGGCCATACTTAAAAACGTTTCTCAAGTTGATCTATGCTTAAAATTGCTCTGTCAACTTCGCGCTGACGGCAACCGTCACACGCAATAACGAGACAGAACAATTTTAAGCATAGATCAACTTGAGTAACGTTTTTAAGTAACGCCCTTATTTGTTATAATTATTGTTTAGTTATATATTTGTATGTCGAATATTAAAGGAAAGGCACCCTTGATAATAATTGTGTACATGAGTCGATTGAACGTTGACTTTTATCATAAAACTTATTTCTAATTCATAAATAACTTGTTTATACCTTTGTACTATACTAGCTGCACCCCGAGGTTTTATCCACGTTTACATTCCTTCAGGAAATGTTCTTTTTTCCGGAATAAATAGTATTCTCTTCAGCCCTCCAAATATATTTATGCAAAAAATCATGTCGATCCTGTGCTTTTTTGCTGCGTGTATAAAAAAAGAACAAAAAAAATAATAACAATGTTTTTGAAGAATAAAGAAATATCAAATCAACAAACAATAATAAAACACTTTATAATATAAGTAAGTATGAAGTAAGATGATTTCGGACATGTCGTCGTTTAGAATTCGCAGACTTCATTGTTTATCAAAATAGCTATCTTGGAGTGGGCTGGTGATTTTTTAAACATGACTTTCTATGAGTTATAAGTTTCCAATTGAATGATTTACTGCGATCAACAAACAATTTGTAGCAATCAAATGAACAATATTTTTATGATTGAAGACGATCGGATCTATTAGCTTAAGCCAATTTTGAAAGAGACCCAGTCTAATACCTGCCTTTTAGTTGTATCATCGTTTTTTGAAGCCTTGATCATAGGCCCTTTTCTTCTTCGTAATTTGGCTCACATTCCGACCAACCTCATCTCAGATATGTGAGGGAGCCACAATAGTATTTTGCTGAATCATACTGATAACCCGTTGAAAAATGTTTAGTTCGATTAGTTGGCCAACTGAATAGATAAGTTGGTCACACTGTACATGTGCTTCTCCCTTCGCTTTCTCTGGCGTCATCCTAATTGGGGCAAATCGCCACTGGCGTCTCGACTCTTATCTACTTAATTTATCTATCTGTTCCAGGAATAGCCGGCGTGATTGGTAAAGTTTTTGAAGTATATATTGTGGAGTATCAGCAATGTTAGATTCGTTCTATGGGCAAAGCCAAATCTTTAATGGCAGGGAAATTAAAAAATAACCCACATAAGTGGGAAACGAATCAGATAATGATATTGCTGTAGAGAGGTTTGGGCACATAATGATATATTTTGATTTCAATAATTCCTAGTTATATTGTATCTGGGCAGTTGAAATTTTTGTCAACATTCTTGTATTTATCATGTAAGCTCGTGCCATATCCAAGAAAGCCCTTCAAAGATCTGAAGAAACTAATAGTAACCGGGAAAATGGAAGAAAAAAGATTCAGTGGGCGAGCCCAACAATAGACCGACCAATATATACTTAAAACTGAGGTTATAGCAATTCAGTACATAGACCTTACTAGCTGTGCCCTGCGGTTTCACCCGCGTGGTGATGAAAATCGGTGATGATAATGATGATAAAAAGTAGCCTATGTGTTAATCCAGGACATAAGCAATGTATACTCCAAATTTCATCCAAATCCATCCAGCCGTTTCTGCGTGATTGAGTAACAAACATAATATCCATCCATCCATCCATACACCCATCCAAACTTTCACATATATATGATATTAGTGTGATGGCGCTGCAATGGACTGGTGGAAAAACATTGATAATATCGATGTTTTTGGTTTCCATTGATCGTGAATCACCAGGCTATTTCATAAAGCGCTTTTCTAACCACGAAACACGCCTTTCCACATTTACATGGCAATGGCAAAAACCCAGAGACGTGGTGCGGTCAAATTTACTTTCTATATACCTTGCTACCTTGCTATTACGCAGAAGTACACGTGGTAATTGCGTTTGAGGTTTTATCGAGACCGCATGGTGAGGGTTTCGTAAGCTAGGGTTACACGGAACGGAACGAAAGTCGAAGAAGGTAATTTTCGGACAAGTTTTACTGTAAATCCAGCCCTGAAATCGTTAAAAAGGTGCTGTTCCGTACAAGTTTAGTGTATATTGCAATAACCTTAAAAATAACTTTATAAAGTACTTACCCAGAAGTAGTAGTTAGATTTAAAAAAAAACTCGAAAAGTAGTTTTGTCAAAATAAAACATAAATATAAAAAATTATCAAGCAGTTAGTTACAAATGCTTAATAAATGCGGACTTAAATCCAGATACTTTGAAATATGTCATATGTATATGACATATTTCAAAGTATCTGGATACTTAAACTTACTTAAATCCAGATACTTTGAAATATGTCATATGTATATGACATATTTCAAAGTATCTGGATTTAAGTCCGCATTTATTAAGCATTTGTAACTAACTGCTTGATAATTTTTAATATTTATATTTTATTTTGACAAAACTACTTCTCGAGTTTTTTTTTAAATCTAGGTACTACTTCTAGGTAAGTACTTTATAAAGTTATTTTTAAGGTTATTGCAATGTTATTTTCGTATCGCATCGACAAATTTCTATTTCGAAATTCAAAATATGTATGAATTTCATTAAATTAATTTAATTTACGTATCGTAATTCATACATATTTTGAATTTAGAAATTGAAATTTTAATCTTATACTCGTACTTCACCCACAATTAAAGAAAATTGAAAATCCATTATAATCTATAAAATCACCATCCATTTTTTTTACAAATGTACAAAAAACGACATGAAAATTGCTTTATATCATTTGCAATGTTATGCGAAAGGAAATAACTCGATATTTCAAAATTCTCATCTCACTATTTTTTTTATCTTTATTGAATTCGATTTGTTGAAATTGTGCGAATGGTACAAGATATGTGATCATAATATCTTAATTATCGTCCCCAGCTTGTTGGAAAGTAAATTGTAACTTTTGTGTCCCTCTTTCTATGTAAATAAGCAAAGGTGCTTTTATCTTCGAAATTCGAGGGCTTAGTTTATGTCAGTCCTCACCCTTATTATTAGGGTGACACCCCTGTCTTCCCTCTGCCTTTGTACTATGAACTTTAGTAAAATATTTTGCTGGAAGTGGTTCTAAAATAATTATATGAACAGAAAAGTCCTATTTTTTTTTTCATTGTCATATCTAAGCTTATTGAAATTATTAAGGGGCAGCTAAAGGTGTGCAGCTATCTATGTCACTTTGCATTTCAATGTTTTCGGAGATTAGATCACGGTATTGTGCAAATTGGTAATTTTGGGTAAACAAAAAACTAGTGCTATTGAGATTAGGTTGAGAATGGAATAAACTGAAGAGTAGTTTTCGCGTGGAATGTTTGCGGGTGCATCTGTAATGTGAACGAAGCGTTAAAGCCACATCTAGCTAGTTTGTATAATTTATCTGTGACAATGCAACACATTTTGTGCAAGTGCATCACAAAGTGCCGAGTTTTGATGACTCACCTCTGTCAGTAACTATGACTAAATCTGTGTCTGTACTGTATTATGGGCGCGTGTGTGGGTGTAGCCCGGTGTATTGGTGATATCATTTTTGAAGGAATGCAATTTGTGATGTCATCAAGGTTTGACGAAACGACTGCATCGTCTGCTGAAATCGCCTGAAATCTTGAATTAACTGGGCAAAGAAGTAGTGAAAGCACTTAATAAATATAGAAAAAAGGAAAACAAGAAAATGACGTTGATTCTGATGTACCATTCTCTAAACTAAACTAAATTTGACAGCTCTAAAATTGTTTTCATCCTTTTCTGACGTATTAAAATGAAAAGAAACGCAAATAATTTTAGTCCTGTCAAATTAGTTTAGTTTAGAGAACGGTACAGCAGAATTGACCCCAATGACAGGTGAAATCGCAGAACGCAACTGGTGGGACTCTTAACATTATTTAAAATTTTAGAAACTACATTGATAGCGAAATGGAGATTATAGATATATTTCAAAGACAACCTTAACTTACGTCTATAAATACGAAAACCTTTCACGCAAACAATTACTTCTGAAAAACAAACCAAGTATTATGTATCCTTTTTAAACGAAGTCGAACGATAGCAATCGGGATCTCAATCGCAATCAACGCGGACTTGCAACCCTAATGAAGACATTGAGGATGGCCCGCCCATCTAATGGACTGGTCATTAACAGTATCAGATCTAGATCTGATCGGGCCTCTCATTGTGCAGAAAAATAAAGGCTGTTCGAACGCAAAGCGATATAATTCTGCGACTTTTGTTGTATTGCGACATTCGCGACACGACTTTCGTCGTGCGCTTGACGCACTTACCACATTTTTGTTGTAAAACCATAGCAGCAAAACTGTTACTCTTTGTAATAATGAACCCTATATTGTATAAGGTACGACAACATTTCAAATGGCAATTTCCGATAGTAAAGTTTTCATTAGTGTGGCCTGTCTATCCTCACATACGGTACAACACAGACACCACTCACAAGATACTACTACTACTGTGTTCCGGATTGAAGGGCAATGTTTCCAGCGAAATTACAGGGCACACAGAGATCTGACATCTTATATCTCGGGGTGACGAGCGTAGTACATTTGCCATCCAGGAGTTTGAACTGTTGAAGTTCAAAATTCTGAGTGGCGTTGAGCTGTTATGGGCAAGCGTGAAGAGCCATCAGGCGAGCGACTTCGCTCGTCTCGTCACTCAGGATCATAAAAAAAAGATCCAAGTGGCTCAAAAGCACGATGGAAGGCATCATGTTACCATGATGCTTTATGTTAGGTATCTCTCTCCTAGACTTCATACTAAACTTAGAAATTCAACGAACGAAGGTCAAAGACATGGTTGAATATTATTTTAGTTGATTCTCCTAGTGTGTCGGTTATTGGTTTTTGAGTCATATAATGAAGGTATCAGCGCCACAAATACTTGTGACGCAGTCTTTTACAAGCTTCTATGTAGGTATTGTGCAATATCTAAAATTCTACATACTTACATATAATTATGTAAATTTTCAAAGGTCGAGCACCCTTCCCCAGCTTTTTAACCTAAATATGGGATATCAATTAATACATTTTTTATACGATTCTATTTCAATGACCTAGGCCCTTCAAGATTTTACATCTTCTTTAATTATGACAAAAGACTGTTTAAAGTCACGTTTAAGTCGAGTAGTTTGCTGTTTTTATCTTAATAGTGCAAGTGCCTTTATTAATTAAACAAAATACAAGCTAACACTAACCACTACATAAACAGTTAGAATGCCCATATACAATGGAAGGTCTAAAGATAATCCAAATGCTCAAGATCACTATCAGTTAGCAGCGTACCCAGTATACTGGCGGAATTTTGGCAATGGCAATGCTTTTTTTCATGATTCTGGGTGACGAGACGAGCGAAGTCGCTCGCCTGAGGGCTCTTCACGCTTGCCCATAACAGCTCAACGCCACTCAGAATGTTGTACTTCAACAGTTCAAAACCCTGGATGGCAATGTACTGCGCTCGTCACCCCGAGATATAAGATGTCAAATCTATGTGTGCCCTGTAATTTCGCTGGAAACATTGCCCTTCAATCCGGAAAATAGTAGTGTTTGGCGGTTGAATAACTGACAAAGGTGTAGTACTTCCCCAGATTTATGCGCTTTTGCGTGAATGTATGTATGAATGTATTATAAAGCTAATAAATATGTAAGACAGAGGAACTGCTCTACATGCAGAATTGCACTAAAAATTTATCTTAATATTTTCTCTCCATATTTTCGACCAGGACGATTACATTGAAAAATGGCTATATTATAATTATCAAGTTCCTCAGCCAACAATGGTAGAACCCACGCTCTAGTCTGTTGAGTTTACCACCCCCGCCCCGTCAAAAATGACAATAATAACTTACCGGGTTGACTTAATAAGGCATTTGATTTAGCTTTCGAGCTTGTGATGCGGCTTTGCTGTTTTAGTTATTACTATGGTAATAACAAATGTATAAGCCGTTTGATAAATAGAAATATTTTAATTTCATTGTCTTTGAAATTGAATTAAGACTCGCTTTACTACCATCTCACCTCATACATTTCATTCGATCATTAAAAAAAACAGTTCTTTATTCATTATATGAACTTATTTTTCAACCTTCTAGAAAGTACCACCACCATCAGCCGCCACCGTATGAAGGTTCATCCAAATATCACTAGATCAGTGGAAATCGCATACTGTGCGTTTTACGCGTTCCTTTTTGCCTCACACCTGCAATTTGTGGAATGAGCTCCCTCCTGCGGCATTTCCGAGTAGCTTTACTATGGGGTTGTTCAAAAGGGCTGTTAATAGAGTATTTAAGGGTCGGCAACGTATCTGTCATGCCCCTGGTGTTGCAAGTATCCATAGGCGACGGTGATCGCTTACCATCAGGTGGCTCGTCTGCTTATTTGCAACCTATGACATAAAAAAGTAGATAAAATAATTTTATTTTTATAGAAAAGTAGGTGAAAATACCGTCAAAAATTACCTTGACTAATGCGCAATAGTCTTTTTAGGTTTCTTTAGCGGACTGAAGAGGGAGTTTCGACTGCACACACACTGAATCACATCATCAGCCAATTAACGTCCACTGCTGGACAAGGCCTCCCTCATAGAGAGGGGTGTTGCCATAATCCCCACGCTTGGCAGGCGGCTTGGGGAGCGCAGTACGTTCACCGTGTACTATTAGGACGCTGCTGCCCATCCTCCGGTGGTTCTGGTCGCAGTTTTAGGACATACCCGGGTCCCAGATTTCGACAGCACAAGTCCGAGCAATTGGTTATACACGTGCACCTGTACACGTACGTTTACTGTACGTTCACCAACTATTCCTCCACTATGCCGAAAATTTTCTTAACATTTTTACCAGTTACTAAGTGTTTAACGAATGAATGCGGTTCTGCAATCTGCACGCAACTGCATTTATAACACGTACATATTTATTATAGGCTGGACAGACCCAGTTCTTATTAAACCAAAAACTAGTATCGCGTTTCAAAGCTGCAAAAGAACAAACTGATTCAGATGCCGCGTCGTGTGAACTGCGAATCCTACGCTATTTTCATACACGCTATTACTATCTCACACATTTGATACCGTTAGTTAGGGGTGTCACCATTAAATTATTAGATAGCGACGATAATAATTTAATGTCACGAGCACAGACTAGAAAAACGTACAACCCATCCTTTATGATACTGCCGAAGTCTTGTGCTCAGTGATTGATACATACAAGTCCTGAGTTTATGGGGTATCTTAAGGCCATAACAGGGTTAACAGGTCAGCTCAGCCATCAGCTCAGTGCACGCAGTACAAAATAAAGCTTTTTAGATATTAGATGCCCCCAGATAGCTTCACAAATATAACTTTTTACGAAAAATGTCATCACTATACAATTTTATTTCGTTAGTTTAATTTAATGGGATTGTAGTTTTTAACTAGTCGCAACCCTAAAATTTCACAGTATCAGTTGGTCAGTTGTTTCGCGAGTCAGCTGGCAATAACGGTGAATGTACTCAGAACAAAATCCAGTTTACAAATAAATTTATACGATTTTAGCATACGAAAATGTGATTAAAAAAAACCTGCCCATCATGATGCTCTACGTAATTAATGAGTTGCTCAGGCTTGATCCATCTTTTTGTCGATACAATTTTTAAGCGCATCGCATCACTATTACAACTGTTATTGATATGTCAAAATCACCTTCTCATCCTGGCCCGAGTGTTTATAGTGTGTGAATACTGAGCAAGTTACTACTACGTTTTAGTTTCACAAGTAAAATCCGCTGAATTTATAGCGCTAAAATAAAACAATATTGTCTTTTCCATTGTACCATTCCGTTTCTATGTTAATTTTGTTCTTGATTAGAATTTAAGCCATCTCAAAGCCACTATTGCAACACTAACATATCCTGCAAAGAAATCCGTCATTTGAAATGCACACCGGCTTTTCATCCTCTGCTACATTGGTAAAGGGTTGAACCCCTTGAAGCCCTAATCACGTAAATGTGTATTTGTAGGGATTAAGCCAGACAAAAGAACTTTTAGAGTTTAATTGAAGCATGCAGCTTTATGCTACGGGTGATTAGGGATGGTAACATATCGACAGTAGCCAACTTTTCTTTTAATGAAACAAATAAAGAATTTTGTCGTAATTCTGGCAGATGGATCTTTATAGTAGCTTCTTGCTCATCACTATTATCACAATCTAGAGTAGTCTGTCAACCAGCATTATCCCAAAATCTAAGTAAATCGACTACTGTCTTGCCCATTTTAAACCCATGTGTAAATGACACAGAGAAAGTCCGGGAAAATGTATCTCTAATTTTTTTGTCAAATAAAAAATACAGATCCATTGCCAAAGTGAATTCCAAATCCAAAACTATGTGAATTCCCAATATAAATATATACGACTCTTGCACACATACGCATTCAAAACTACGTGAATTTTATACTGAAAGCATCAAACGACTACACACACGTTTTTAAAAATGGGCTTCACTTTTCGTGTTCCTCGTAATCCATCTGACTATATTTATTTGATCTGAGTTCAAGAACGAGTTATTATCTTACTAGATATAATGAAAGTCAATCTCTATTACTATTATTAGTTAGTGTTTTTGATTCTTAATGAGCCATGGTGACCGAGCGGTAGCATGAAGGATTTACAACCTGAAGGCACCCTGTTCGATCCTCGGCCCTGCACCAATGACTTATATAGTACCTACTTAAATAAACTGTGTGCATTTTTGTTGCATTTCCCAAAAACGGTGAAAAAAAAATATCGCGAGAAACCCGGTATTTCCAAGAACCAGATACCAATTTCTTACTACTCCAAAAAGAAGAAAGAGCTATCCTCAAAAATTTGCTCTCATTTCACGCACCGTTTAGAATACCCCATTGTTTTATTACACCACAGTAAGTACAAGAGCTGGTGTGAAAACAGCTATTAAAGAGATAGCATCACTCCACGGAGGTACCGGAAACGAGACCCTAACCTTATTACCAACCCGACTTTCTATAGATAAAAATATTATGTATAGACAGACGTGCAGTGTTAAAGGACAAAAGCGAGATTGTGATTAAGTGAAATTTGTCACTATGTGATGCAACCGGTAGCAGTGTTGATAGAAATACTCAGATCAGACAGACAAGGGAGATATGGTAACGTGCCATGGGTCGAACGCATCTGACCTAAATCAGGCTTGATGGTAGAACTCACCATTTACCACGATCTTGCCACTCTTTTTAGGGTTCCATACCCATAGGGTAAAACGGGACCCTATTACTAAGATTCCACTGTCCGTCTGTCTGTCTGTCCGTCTGTCACCAGGCTGTATCTCATGAACCGTGATAGAGCAGTTGAAATGTTCACAAATGATGTATTTCTGTTGCCGCTAGGTATAACAAGAAATACTAAAAAAAATATTTAAGGGGGCTCCCATACAACAAACGAGATAATTTTTTTCTCGTTTTTGCTCGATAGTGATAACGGCAATAGGTAGACGCTTGAAATATTCACAGAATATTAAGTTACATAATTCACTTTAAAAATAATTAACTAAATTAAAATAAATTATATTATAGTGCTCTTCTGCCAACCTGCTTTAAACAGAAGTTTAAAATTCTTAGGTACTTCTTAGGTTCTTTAGGTTATAGTTAATATAGTAACTATAACATGGGGTTCTTCAAAAGGGCTGTTAATAGAGTCTTTAAGGTTCGGCAACGTATCTGTGATGCCTCTGGTGTTACAGGTATCCATGGGCGACGGTGATCGTTTACCAGCAAATGGCTCGCTAGCCTGTTTACCACCTATAATAGCATTAAAAAAGTGGTTGTTGCGCGTCTTCGTGGATTGAACAATCTATAGCTGACAGAGAAATGATCACGTACAGAACATAACTCGGTAAAAGCTAGATTGGGCTCATGATTGCACCGAGGCGAGGATCCGTCGCCTTTCACTCCAGGGCTAACAAATAAGCCCCAGTCCATGATGATTTATTCAAATCCGACGATGCTAGACGCTGGTCACGTCTCTTTGACTTTTGTAGCAATCGAAGCAATACAAAATGTACCGACTACTTCATCTCAGAACTGGGAAGTATGATTAGAGTTACTTTTGGTAAATCATAAAAAAAATATAAAAAAACTATAGTAAAAATTCTAATCTATAATTATTTCCATCCAATCGTTGCCAGGAAGGGATTGCTTTTGGCGATAAGGCCACCACTTGTGGCACTAGCTTGTAAGTGTTTTCTGTTCAGTAATTTTTATTTCTGGTGTACACAATAAAGAGTTTCTATGTATCTATCTAACTATATATTACTAGCTGAGTCCCGCAGTTTCACCCGCGTGGTGATGAAAAAAATACTTTATAAGTAACATATCTACCAAATATACATAAAAATCGGTAGAGCCGTTTCGGAGGAGTGCGATCACAAACACTGTGACACGAGATTTTTGTATATATAGATGGATATTAAATTTTTACAGTAAATTGTATAATTACCATTGTCATTCAGCATAGTAATGCCGCCAGCATGCTGGGTACGCTGCTATCTAGTAGTGGAGTTTAGCCATTTGGATTGTCTTCAGATCATTTGTCTAAAAGTCTATGGGAAGTTCATTTGGTTTGGTAGTTAGCTTGTTTTTAGGGTTCGTTACCAAAGGATGTAAACGGGACTCTATTACTAAGCCTACGGTGTCTGTCTGTCCTTCCTACCTTTAAACGGCTGTATCTGACGAGCCAGTAGAATTTTTCACAGAATATGTAATGTTACGGCGGATTAATAAAGTCAAAATCCATACAACAAATTACAGCATACCCATACAGCATTTTTAAAACGTATTTTTGTATTTGCTCCATTGTAAAAACGGTAATACGTACAAGCGTCAAACTTGCCATGATTAATAGAAGACACTCTTAAGTAAAACAATAATATATAATGGCCAAGTGTGAGTCGGTGACAAATTTCTGTTCACCACCAAGTTAAGCAAAGCAGGCCGTGGTTGGTACTTGGATTGGTGACCGCCCCTGGGCGTAATGTTGTCTTTTTGCACAACTCTCTTATTTTGTGATGATACGGAACCCTCAGTGCGCGAGCCCAATTCGCACGTGGCTGATTTGTCTGGAGCAAGCTACAGCTTTAGGTACGTGCGCGATTGTAAAGAGAATGTATAATAGATAATATAATAAATAAATATGTGGGACATTATTGCACACATGGTCATCTGACCCCAAACTAAGCAAAGCTTGTAATATGGCTGCCAGAGACTGATATACATACATATATATTTTTAAATACATACTTAAATAGATATTAACACCCAGACATAGAACAAACACAAATGTTCATCACACAAATGTTTGTCCTAGATGGGAATCGAACCCACGCCCCCAAGCACAGAAAGTAGGATCACTACCAACTGAGCCACCGAGGCAGTCATAAATAATGTATATAATGTATGTCATAAATAATATGTATAATGTATAGAATGTATGTATATAAATTATAGTATCCGATCGGAAGCCGCGTTTGAATTTTATTACCATACTTAGTGTTTTTTTGTTATCATAGCTACTGTGCTGTGATACGTTTATGGCGTGTTATGGAGTGTTTTCATAAAGAAACTGGACCAAGAAAATACGCGGGACCGCGTTCTAGGTGCACTGCTGTTGCTAATTTTGATCTGCATATAAGTTGGTAGCTGCTAGTATATTCTTACAGCACATACAACATTTATTTATTTATAGACAAATACTCGTTTTACTTACAGCTACGCCAAGGCGTGTAACGAGTCATAAGTACAATAAAAAAATTACAAGCAAATTTTTGAGCATTCGTAGCATACAGTATGCCTGGAAGAGATCGCTTTTAGCGATTAGGCCGCCACTTGTGGCACTGGCTCATAAATGTTTTCTATCTGTTTGTAATTTTTATTTCTGTTTTGTTTTTTTTTTTTTTTTTTTATGTTACTGGGTGACGAGATGATGGCCCTTCACGCTTGCCCATAACAGCTCAACGCCACTCAGAATTTTGAACATCAACATTTCAAAACCCTGGATGGCAATGCACTGCGCTCGTCACCCCGAGATATAAGATGGCAAACCTCTGTGTGCCCTGTAATTTCGCTGGAAACATTGCCCTTCAATCCGGAACACAATAGTGTTTGCACACTACTGCTTGGCGGTTGAATAACTGGCAAAGGTGTGGTACTTCCCCAGGCGGACCACTGCAAAAGAGTCCTACCACTACATAAATGTAATAATAAATGGTATACACAATAATTAGTTTCTATCTATCTATCATACAGCCTATTTAAGTACTTAGCTGCAGGTTCAAATTGCTTATTGTTACCGCAGTACCTACTATAATATCTGTGTAGAGATTTTTAGTCCGATTATTTGACTTCCGCATTGTAATACAATTATTGTAGTTACATGTTAAACGTAAAAAAACCTAATAGGCCGATCACGTATCGATTAAATTAAGGCTATTGAGGTCGCTACTACAATATAACTGATAGTAATTGCGGTAGCACTTACGTAGAACAAGATTAAACACTCTATAATTATTATCGAATTATAGTCATGCATTTTGCCGCTCGTAAACAACTAAGTTCAAATTACTGTTTTGAACCTTGATGTTATTATGTAGTACTAATAAGTTGTGAAAAGGGGATTGAACCTATTTATATGAAAGCTGAATTTGTCCCGATCCATAATTTTGTTTTCATCCCGATCTCGGAAATAATATTTTTGCTCTTCGATATCCGAGTGCAAAAGGCGTTTTTATCCGCTAGAGTAAGTAAATTTAATTTAGAACATCGTGTGCACTAAGTTTGTGAATACAAAACATCATTAAATCTATTTACTTCTACCTCCATGGTTCACCCCATTTTAACCGACTTCCAAAAAGGAGGAGGTTCTCAATTCGACTGTTTTTTTTTAAGTTTGTTACCTCAGAACTTTCGACTAGGTGAAGCGATTGTGATGATTCTTTTTTTATTTGAAAGCTGGTGCTTCGCGTGTGGTCCCTTTTTGTCCCAATTTGGTCCAGTTCTCACATTTTTTTGAAGTCGGTTTTTAATATTGATAATTATTGGCTTTGTCGTCAATTAAAAACCAAATATTTGATTGCACTTCAACACGACTCCAAAAACAACTTCGTAAAATTGTTCTCAGTTGCGTGGCAACGTTTCCGAGGTGCAACCAAATACCAAAACTTACAAATTATCTCCGCTCGTGACTGTGCTTTGGCTGTTGCAACTCGACGCAAGCGCAACTCATCAAACGGTGAATACCTCGGCTTGGTATTTGACGCCTCAGGTGCTGGCATTGTTGGGGTGTTTTGCAAATTGCAGTATTGAAAGTGATCTGTTGTTCTGCCTGCTGAAGTTCGTCAGTTAAAGTTGTTACCGATATTAAAAACCGACTTCAAAATTATATGAATAATTTTTATAAAATTTGAGAGTAGCCCTCGATTAACCTGGGATTCCAACATCAGATCGTGACTTGGCAACAATGGGACCAAATTGGAAGTATACCCCAACGAACAAAATATTTTTGAAGTGAAAACTTCTTTAGGCGCGTTGAGCACTTTTTGAGTAAACAAAAACCATGGAACTCGCGTCATCGTCACGCTGTACCGTGTATTTTAAAACAGCGCCATCTCTTGTAGAATAGGTGAGTTACTACTTAAGTTTTCACTTCTGACGAAATCTGTGATCTGTGCAAATCTGTGATTAGTGTGTTTTTAAAATCGGTCAACAGTAGGCGGAGAAATCGGTGAACATACAAAAAAAAAAATTGTTAATCATAGAACCGTTCTCCTTTTTCTCTCATGTGTAGTTTATGTAAGCGTAGTTGTAAATTTACTATTGATGTGTTCAAAACTGTTTTTCTGATAAATCTCTAGTGAAGATGAATCTCCTATAGTGTAATTCACTAGAGATTCATCTGAAAGATCATCAGAAAGTTTTTAAGATGAACTTTCGCAAACTAACGCCTGATACATTCAACTGTTGATGTGTTGTTAATTTGCACAAATTGTATAAGGTAATGAACGTAATTATTGCGTGACAACCCTACTGTTATCGCTGGCCAATTCGTGAGCGGTTGCAGTGGCATAAGGTCAATCCGACCATATCGGCGCGACATCTGTCATTCAGATGCGCTGATAAGTCGCGACGACTATCTCAGACATGACTCTGCTTCTTAAAAAGTTGACCTACTTAAATATCCGTTATGATAAAAGAGGGTTTGAGCATTCACTTATTAAATCTTGCTGTAACCGTACTGTGATGTACATAATAAGATTTGAACAAGTATAAAAAAAATACTCTCGATAATGGAGCTTATAATCTCAGGTACGAAAACTCTCAATCAAGTCCTTCAAACAAACAAAAAAACTAATTCAAAATTGGTTCAGCCGTTTGGAAGCTACCGTAACCATTTCACAGATAGATACACAGATACCCCGATGCACACGTTAAACTTATAACACCCTCTTTTTGCGTCAGGGGTCAAAAAAGTAAAAATTTAAGGGGTGTCCCAATATAACAAACGTTTTTTAAACGTATTTTTTGTATTTATTCTAGTGTAATAAAGATCCGAAACTTAATAATTATAAATTTAAAAAATCGAATTCTAAACTAAACTTCCATATTTGTCACGTTGTTGTCTGGGCTCTGATTCACTAACTACAAACACGCTCGTAACGCGGCGTATTAAGTTAAAGGGCCCAGCAGGTGTTGTTACTCTGTTGTGACGCTAGTGAGATTTTTAATGCCTAAAGTCTTTAAATGTGGTACTCGAGACATGATACTGTTTGTGATTGATACCTAAGCGATGACAGGGCCGCGTCTGTGGGACATCTTAAATATATATAAAAGAAAGTCGTGTTAGTTACACTATTTATAACACAAGACCGGCTGAACCGATTTGGCTGAAAATGGCTGGGGGAGTAGCTTAGAACCAGAAGACGGACATAGGATACTATTATGTAGCGAGGCCGAACACCGGTGCGAAGCCGGGGCGAGAGGCTAGTATTTTATGTAAAGCACTCTACCATCGATTTCTCCAAGCAAAATCATTGGCTGTCCAATCTTTACGAACCCGACCACCGTCCGTCCGTCTTGAATAATGAATATCAAAAAATGACTACTAAAAGGCTACAATCATGTATCACATCTACCACACTCTACAATGTATAAAGTTAAATGGTTATGGACTCATACATGTAATTGCAGGCATTATTGTTTTTACGGTAAACAATCAAATTTCTTACCAAATACGGCAGTGCTTTAAGAGGCATTTGAGGTGTTGGAGTTATTATGGCAATTAAGTAATCCGGAGATTAACGGCCCTTACCATAAAGGTAAATATGATTTAACTTTCTTTGCCCTTTTGGGATAGATGTCGTTGTCCCGCTTTTTAATTAACTGAGTGAAGCGAAGGTCTCAGTGCCTACGGAAAAAGATTAACGTTTGTATGTCAGTAAGTTTGTAAAAAAAAACTGGCCAGTAGTAAATATCTGGGACTTCATTGCACACATGGTTATCTGACCCCAAACTAAGCAAAGCTTGTAATATGGCTGCCAGAGACTGATATACATGCATATATATTTTTAAATACATACTTAAATAGATATTAACACCCAGACATAGAACAAACACAAATGTTCATCACACAAATGTTTGTCCTAGATGGGAATCGAACCCACGCCCCTAAGCGCAGAAAGCAGGTAAACTACCAACTGAGCCAACGGGGATGTCCAATAATATGGTAGGGTTCCGTACCCGAAGCCATGTAATCGTAGTCATAGTTAAGAAATTGATGGTCCTAGAAAAATTCAAACGAACGAAGCTCTGTGGACTTTGCCAAATTTCAGAGATGTATCATCCCGACATAGCATATACTTTTTATGGTTTAACTATAGAGAAAACTGATTGAGAAACATTCTTTGTTAAGATCAAAATGATCTTAACAAAAAGGTCAATTCAACCTTTGAGCTAGAATGCTTTGAATTTATTACAGTTTTATCGCTGTTACTCAAAAAGTCATAACCAGATAATGTTCGAAATAATTTTTAATGAAGGTTTTAAATATGACCTATCTGTATTGTATACAAGTGTCTATGCTAATAAATATAGAAGTTTGAAGGTTCTAAAAATTCGGATGGGTGGACAAAAAGACAAACAGACAGACGGACGGACAGAACCCTAAAAACGACGCTAACTTCATTGTCATCATTATCTGCCCATCATGTTTCCGCTGCTGGGACAAAGGTCTTCTCTCGGAGGATGGGCCCTAATCCATAATGCTGGCCCAGTGCATGTTGGTGAATGTCATGGTTCTTAGACATACCGGTTTCCTCACAATGTTTTCCTTCACCGTTTTTGAGTGATGGCATCGCAACTGCACATAATTTATTTAGGTACTAAATAAGTCATTGGCGAAGGGTCGAGAATCGAACTGTGTGCCGTCACATTGTGTAGTGAACACGTTACAGCGCAGCCATAATCGCTCCAATCTTCATGAAACTTTGTAGATAAGTAGTTCGTTCTAATGAAAAAAATAAATTAGAATATATAAGCAGAATTGGTTGGTTGCAATGATAATAGGGGGTAGTGACGTCACAGTACGGAGCGAACCACTGCAAGTATTATAAATGCTAAAATAGGTAAGTGTAAATTTTGTTTTCTTGAGCGTATCTGTTTATTGAACGAGTGAAGGGAGGCCTCCGAGGCCTCTAATTGTTTGTACGTAATTTTTTTGGAGTACATAGGTATAGATCTACGTTTTGCCTCCAACTCGCCTGATGCGATACCTAAGCGACGGTGCAACAACAATTTTAAAAGAACAACAAACAAATCAAAGAATTTAATTAATTTTTACGGTCTATGGACAGTCTAACTGTTTATTTAGTGTTAGTTTTAGCTAGTATTTTGTTTAGTTATTAAAGGCATTCGCAAAAACATTAAGAATTTTAAAGCAAAAACTTAGAGAACTATGTACGAATAGGTACTAAGCGATCAGCTGTTCCCGTCCGCAGAACACACGCTCAAACATTATCACAAAACAAAATCACAGAGTATAAATACCCAAAAGTTACAATAGACAGGATCCCTAGTTGGAAATTCACACCACTTGTACCTTCAGTCATCTAAATACAGTGATTAGGTAAACCCACAGTTTTTTTTTGTTAAATGAGAACGGCTGTCAAGGCATTTTTGTAAGAAGTTTGTTGTAGCCAGTTGCACCCAAATAAAAGAAACGTTCGAAATCAGTTAGCAACTGGGACGCGGAGTTCGACGCGTTAATCTAAATAAGAATGTTCAATCAAGGTTCTGTCATAATGCCTAGTGATAGATTTTCCTTCTCATTTCCGTACTTCTCTTTCCTGTGGGTAAACCCAACAAGATATCCTAAATCTTTATCAATAATGTGAATAAAGTGACATTATGAGGTATCAACCCTTCAGAGCTCGCTGTATCATTCACCCCACGTATCTAACAGGGCGGTCTGTCATTAATAAAGTGCGTCTTTCATGCAAACTCGGTCAATAATTACCTGTGATTGGAATACCAAATCGCCTCACATTGATCGTAGTGAGAATTTGTATTTGAATTTTTAATGATGGTGTCTTGTGAACGTGACTTGGTTTTGAAATGTTATATAGTCTAAGATATATTACATCTAACTCTATATTAGTTACAGATGTTTACACGAATGTCGTTTGATCGCGTACGTTATCTCGTTCTCGTTTACAATAATGTTATTTAATATTGGGAAATGTAGATTCTTCGTTTTTTTAAGTCTATATTTCGAGAATAATACCTACATTATGTTTCAAATAAAACGTCCTTTTCATAAAACAATACATTTGCGTACCATGGCATGAATCAACAAAAATGGCGGGACATTTCTCACACATTCACAGAAACACACACATACACACACACAACCCACACACATTCTCCCTGCCTAGCTTTTATATTTTTTTCATGATCGTGGATACAACGTCCTTCAGTCGTAATATTAAATAAGTTTACATAGTATTAAATAGCGTCAAACAAGTCACAGTCAGAGTTAAGCAAAGTAAGTCACGGTCAAGTCAAGCTCATGCCCCAGTAAAGTGGTGGGGGCACAAGAGGCTTCTATGGAGTTTTGGAAACAACACGAAAAGACATGTTTCATCTCGTTATAGTTATATCACTTTTCCATACTCGTGCACGCTCACGAGCACTTTAATAATAATCTATCATTATTACACATTAACACTCGAAAATACACAAGTTTAGGAAAAAAATACAACGACCCGACATGTTTTTTCCATATTGGCGCCAAAACTCGTCTTTTTAAGAGAGGGATGTAATAATCCCAACGTTTGACTTGGCTTGGCTTTGCTATTTACTACATAGTAATACTTTAGTCCCTAATTTCCATAGAATATATATAATATTTTATTATTCTGCTGACTTATTAATCTATACTGTGTTAGTTGATTCAATGATCTGTCATCTCCTTTTTCTTATCATCGGGTTCCACCCCTGTATAAATAATAGAGAGGGGTTGTAGTAAAGCTCACTAGCATTGATCTCTTTAAAATTGCTTATTCAAATAAATATTCCTTAGAGGGTTTTATTTTTGATTGCATTCTGATATAGTTTTTATTATTAATATTTTTTAAACACATTCTGATATATTTTTTGACTTTCTCTACTAGATTTTTTTCTTCATTTAATTATTAGTTTTTTTCGCATGCGAGTCTTTTTGAATCGTGTCATATGCTTGGTAAATACATATCGAACTATTCAATTTATATATTGTAGAAATCTGATCATAGAATTATTACGGAACGCACCATCCGTCGCAATGTTTAATCTTATATATACTTACATAAGGCCATGTGTGTAAGTATGTTATGTTATCCCTATGGACTCCGATACGGCCTGACCGAATTTGAAGGGGATTTTCAGGCAGGTTGCTGGTCTATAAAGAGTAAACCCAGCTAGTTAAACATAAAGTCCTGGCTCTAGAAACAGATATTTTCCGACATACTTAGTTTGAAAAAAAAACAAACAGATTATGTATAAATTGAAATCATTTAACAACGTTATACCTACAATTTATGATAGGATAGAATTAACTTATTTTGTTATATATTAGTGTATTTAGTAAAACATTTGTAAGTAATTACTTGTATTGTTCACACATTGATATACAAGTATCTTACATCCAAAATTTCATAGCTTATCATTACGGTAGGTACATCATTTTCTCGTAGATATTATAAGCACCGGTTGTGCAAATGATTCAAGTAATCTTACCCAACAAGGAAATGAGGGGCACTTCCCCTGTGCAACCTCCCTGTACACTTAAATTTAATAACATCGAAAATTGCAGTGATATCTAAGAATAATAATTTATTATACTCAGGGTAACCCACCCTGGCAAGTTTTATTTAAGAATGGCTCTCGAGTTTGGTCAGTAGTACAACTATCATCAGTTCGATTGTTAGTCGAGTCGAGTTTTAAGGCAAAGAGGTCGCTCGAAGAATCTAACTCGGATGGGCAGTGTTCTGGAAATTCATTCAGTTGCCTTAGTACGAGCACTTGCG
Source organism: Agriopis leucophaearia (assembly GCA_949125355.1). Taxonomy (NCBI): domain Eukaryota; kingdom Metazoa; phylum Arthropoda; class Insecta; order Lepidoptera; family Geometridae; genus Agriopis; species Agriopis leucophaearia. The sequence continues at coordinate 16,033,234 of OX421265.1, read as the reverse complement.
AAAAAAAATATCGTTACGTAAACGATAGCAAAATGTATGAAAAATTCAGTTTCTTTCACGTCCGATAGAGCCGCTGTTTAACTTTTCATACATTTTACTATCGTTTACGTAACGATATTTTTTTCGCAAGTGCTCGTACTAAGGCCACAGCACTGACAAGTGACAACACTCGCTAAACTAGCTTTTGACTGCTTGTTTTAGATGAGTCCAAGTACAGCTATTTGCAATTGCGGAATCGTCACGTCTTGTGTAAAAACGAGACGATAGATCGTTTGCAGCACAGAAGAGAGTTTTTTTTTTCATTTTTATCTTTTGTGTGGTTTGCAGTGTGTCATACGCGACACACTGCATCGTAATCGTAACCGTAAATCGTGTCGCTCGTGAGAAAACTCGCTTCTGTAATGTTCTGTACAAAAGCGTTATGCACGGCGCATGCGCGCATTTTGGAGGGAAACCCTTCGTACAGTGTTGCTATGGCGACCACGTGTAATGCACTTGCAATATTAAGTTTTCTTTGTGCGGAATAGGTATATACCAATTTGATAAGCTTTTACTACATATAAGTATATGTAGTATTTTCTTCTTTGTTTGATTGTTAGGATGTTTTGTGGAGTGTTTGTGATTGAACATCTGAAACATTGTTTGGGCTTTGTTACAGGTAGGTACACGTACACGTACCTACCTATTCTGTGTTTATCCCTTATTTGCTTATCCGAGTTTAGTTTTGTGTTATTCTTTTTGTTGACTATTTTGTTTAGATTATGTTAGTCGTTCATCTATGTACCTAAGTATGCAACTATCAACGCCTTATTAGCTCTTATTGATTTAATATTTTCACGATTTTTTTACATTAAACCTACGTTTTTTTTCTTTCATCCCTTACTCTGTTACTGTGCAAAAAACTAGTAGGTAACCTAAGTATAAATAAACACACGTTCGCCTTTATAACATTCTCAGATCAGAGAAACAAGAGAGATATTGGTATATCTTAAGGCGAGGTATTCCCACTTTTAAGCAACGCTTATTACTATAGATGACCAATCCTTGGTTTATAGTATTAAAGTCGCATTTAGCGGAGCAAAATCATGGCTTTCAAATTTTTTGCAAAATCGTGCGTTTCGCTACTTCTATTTTTGGAATTTATCTCATATTTTTCGAAAAGTATAGCTGTAATGTAAAATGGACCTCACCGGTTTCCTTAATAATTATGAAATCTATATATCAAGATATCGCTGACATAATTTAATAAATAGGTAATTGAATGAATCCAAAAAAACAAAGATAAAAGCGCAAATCAGTGCTACTTTGATAAATTTTTTCTATCGAGCGAAATGTGCTTAATCGTGTTTCGGGTTAAGTTAATCGGGTCTCATGAGTTTCCTAGATAACAGATTCAATTTTTCTATGACACCATTTTTATAATTTTAAGCTAACCATGGAGGTATGCACACTTGATCTAGAATGACCATAATTGCTAAAAGTCGAAAAAGAGCGTCTTAATGCCTTAGTACAATTATCGTTCCGTGTTCAAATGTCTCAATTTTTCATACTTTTCTTTCACTATACCGCAAAAGTCCTTTTTTCTATCGGACTGTCAGAGCGGGCACGAAAAAACGACACCGCTTTATGGTTGACATTCCGAAAACCCGTACGAAGCGCATTGATTCCACTTTTATTGTGCGAACTGCTAGTTTGTGGAATGCGCTGCCTGAATGGGTGTTCCCTGATGGTTACGATCTGGGTGTCTTCAAGTCAAGAGTGAATCGGTTTCTTCTAGGCAAGCGTGATCCACCGTAGGCCGCATCATCGCTTAACATCAGGCGAGTTGACAGCCAAGCGCAAGCCTATTTTGCAATTTAAAAAAAAACTGTAGGGGCTGTACTTACAGTTTTTTTAGTCACTTACAAATTTTTCACGCACACTAAGAAACTTGCAGCGACACCAATGAACTAATAGGCCACATGCAAACAAAAAAGGCGAAGACGTCTGCTGGGTGAGTTCGAGTCATATATTAGATATTTTTTTAGGTCTGGTTTGACTAAAGGCATCAAGCCTGATTTAGGCCTGAAGCGTTCGCACCCGCCACGCCTCTTTACCAAATCTCCTTTGTGTTTCTGATCTGAGATAATAATAGTGTGAACGTTTAATGGTTAGGGGATAACAGAACGTTAGGTCTAAAACGCATCTTTAGTTTTTAACGTATCTTTTGTAAACCTATAGACATAATATGTTAATTCCATTCAACCAGTTTTATAAACGACCAATGTCTGTTGGATCCCATTCCTCATGTGTTTGTTATTGTATCGTCAATTAGACCTTCCGTCCTCCGTAATTGCTATCCTGTACAAAGAGCCGACCTGTTTTGATATACCGCTTCCCGTGTTAAAATTTTCAAGGTTTCTTGGTGTTCGAAGATTTTTGGTAAGGGTACAAACTGTAGGTAAACCAAATTTGAAATGACTTGAAATATACGAAATTTAAAGTGTGTTTTAGGTGTAGACGACTTTGCACAGGTGATTTTGATGTACGAAAAAACATGAAACTAAGTTATTTGTCTGATGAAACATGATATTTTAAGATAGAGCTGCTATTGTTACTGGCAGTAGAGCCATAATAAAATTGATGTTTAAAAAGTAAGACAATATAACTATTGGCCTTTTGGAAAAACTCAGAGTCACACAGCGGCCAATGGAGAGAGCTATGCTCGGAGTTTCTGCGCGATAGAAACCGGAACGTGGATATTCGCCAAAGAACCAGAATCACCGAAATAGCTATTAAATTTTGCAAGTTGAAGTGGCAATGGGTAGGCCACATCGCCCGAAGAACCGATAACTGATGGGGAAAGCTTCTAGAGTGGAGACCACGACCCGGAAGATACAGCGTAGGTAGGGTTTCCACTAGATAGACCGACAACATCATAAGAGTCGCGAGCATCCAGTGGATGCAAATGGTAGGCTGTCGTTCAGTGTGGAGTTCTATGAGGAAGGCCTATGTTCAGCAGCGGCCGTTTTTTCCTGATGGTGATAATGATATATATGGCGTATACCCGAAAAACTTTACCCTTCTTAGGCAGTCGGGTAAAAAGGACGTAGGTAGTTAAATACTTAGATTTATTAGAGCAAAATATTTATATATACCTCACCTACGTATCGCTATACGCTTGTATCGATTTTACAATGCTCATTTGGTAAAATTACTGAGTATCATAAATCTGCTTACAAGATTTGCTCTTGCTCCATCAAGCAATTTGAATTAGAAACCGCACAGCTCTGCTTATCATCGTTGCTGTTAGAAAACTAGCAATGTCTGCAACGTGAGCAAGTTCGGTACGTGGTAATGTTGAGGTAGAAAGCTATGTGCTAGATGCACTGTTTGTTTATCAACGAGTAGACGATACCTTCTTATCCAGGCTGTTGAGTCTAGTCTTCTGGTAATTGGAAGGAATTTATCTAATGAGAGTAGAAATGTACGTAGGTGAACTTGAATACACGAAACGGTGGTGCTAATCAGAAAGGAGGTGATACCACCTACTCATAATTACAACTTTAAAGTTGACTTCCGTACATCACGGCGGATCGCAGCCTAATGCTTACACATATGCTAATGCGTCTGACGCAAGTGATCCCTCTGAAAAAATATTGATGAAACCAACCCTGAAATTGTGAAGAAAAAAAAAACAACCATTCCATACATTTTTCCTTTTTGTGTGGGATAGATAAAGGAATGGCATTTTTTTTTACGATTTCGTGGTTGGTCCTTCGACCAAAAAAAATTCGAAGGGTTGGTCCCACAATAGCAAAAGTGCCTATAAGTATAATGATTAGTACAATGAACTCCTTTCAGCCTTTTCCTCAACCTTTTAGTGTGACCCTGTATAAATGGAGAGATATTCGAGCAAACTAGAAGGGTGGTGACTTTATTCCGTTTACCTAGCCTAATCTTTTTCAGTAAAAAATTATCCGTTTCCAAAAATACCTACATAAATCTTTTTCTGTAAACGGCTAAAATAAATTTTCTGAACTTTGTTACAAATTCAATGATATAAATTCCCTTCTACATTATGATAAAAATTACAAAGAAAGTACAAAATTACGAAGGTTATCGAAAATCTTGCAACGATAAAATCTTTGTATAAAGTAATTTCTTAGTGAAGCCAGGCTATTGTTTTGTGTGGGATAGATTAACACCTACTGAGGAATACCTATTTGTAGCTGTAAATTTTGCTATTCCAATCTTTCATCAATTATGTATGCAAAACATTTTACTATTATAAATGCTCTAGACTAGAATAACGGATTCATTCTGGTGCGATTTTACTTTTGTTTCGCGCCCAGACACAGTGGCGCTGCGTCTACTGCGCGTGCGCGAGAAAAACATTTTGTGAGGTGCTCGCCTACCGTGTTCTGCTGTCTGCAGATAGATGGCGTGGTTTTAAACATTTAATTGTTACCTAAATAGAAAAAAATATTTTCTTAAAAAAAATGGAGATACCAATTTCGTAATTTAGGTATTATTTAATTGTCAGCAGATTTAGGTGGGTTCTTACCTGAATAAAAAAAGGTTCTTTTTGTATTAAATAGTTTGATTGTAGGTAGGTATGTAGTATATAATTAAATAATAATGTGTTATCCAGCGCTCAAATCTAGTCGTCTTGTCGTCTTTGAAGGAACTTTAGCAGTCAGTCTTCGGGTGGTGGATCGCGACTGCCTTTTACCTATATCCACAGATCTACCCTATATCTGAGCGCTACCGTGGGTCGGATTACATACACGTTAAGTTATCAGCCCGAGTGTTTACAGGTTTTTGCCCGACTTAAAAACTATACTCTCGACTCGACTTGACACTAAGATTGGGTTCTCGTCATTTATGAATTAACTTTTTCATTTTCCTTTATAACGCTCTTCACAGATCTGATATTTTTATTTTTTTGTCAACAGATTGGCGCGCTCCGATGACAGATGAATCGGAGGCGGCGAGGGCACGGCGGGCGCCCGCGCCCCCGCCGCGGCTGTCTTTGCGCCCTGATCCCAGACCTCGGACAGGAACCGAGCCAGCACTAAGGATCCCAACCGGTCCTGATGGCACTATACGGTTTCCAACTAGTCCAGAGCAAAGAATTCAAAATGGGCACGAAATAAGGCTGACCGGGCAAGAGCAAAGGCTAACAGGGCAAGAGCAAAGGTTCCAGCCTGGTCACGAGCAAAGATCTATGCAAGAACAGAGGTACCCAGGTTCAGAGCAAAGACTAACTGGTCAAGATTTGAGGTATCAGCCTGCTGACCAGAGGCTACCTACACAAGAACAGAGGTATGCATCTGCTCAAGATCAAAGGTTGTCTGGTCAAGAGCAAAGGTTATCTGGGCAAGAGCAAAGGTTATCTGGGCAAGAGCAAAGGTTATCTGGGCAAGATCAAAGGTTGTTGGGTCAAGAGCAAAGGCTTCCTGGACAAGACTATAGACTGCCTGGGCAACCTGGACATGACCAGAGGTTTACCGGACCAGATCAAAGGTACCAGACTGGTCCTGATCAGAAAGTGCCCGCGCCGCCGCGTCTGATTCGCCCCTCAGAACACCTTGCGATCGTGGCCCGCGAGCAGCGGCAGCAGCACCTGATGCCGGCGGTGACGGTGGTGCAGGGCCCTAGGCCTTCGCTGCCGCCGCCACCGCCCGTGCCGCTACACAGGGTCGTAGCGCCGCCACCGATGAGGATGCCAGCTCCAGTGCAACAGGTGATGCGGCCGCCGAGGAAAAATTCTCAGGTAATGTGTTTTTTTTATTGAGATTATATCTTAAATATTGATGACAGGTAGGTATCTCTATTATTCTCAGCAATTACACAACGTTTGAAACTAATATTTTCGTATTTCTTTCATCTTTTCGTCTTTAACAACACTCAGTTTAGATATTTTTTCTCTGCTGTGAAAGATAACCAAGATTTTCATTCTACAGTAGTTGCCAAGTTACGCTAGTTTCAGATAATACTAGTTACGTAACTTAATAAGATAATTTTGACACAGAGAAAAAACTATGAAAATAATCGAATCGCACTCCGTGAAAAAATACTCTAAAAGTTCGAACATAGTTGCACAAAAATAGCTTTCCAACTAACCAGACAGGAAAACTCTTTATTAAATGGAATAAAGCCGTTCTCCGAACTAACTGCAAAAACATTTATTATACGGGAAAAGTTTTCCTGGAACAGTTCACAACGCGGAAAGCTCAGTTAGTAATGCATAAGTTTTTGTATAAAGTACCATTGTTAAAGTAGGTAATTGCTTCCAGCTACTTTTCTTTGGCAATTTTTTCTGTAAAGTTTAAGTACATCATTCTTTGCCAAATAAATTTCAATCAAGCAGCTTTTTAAGATCAATTGGCGGTTTATTAATAGGGATAGTTTTGCTTATCAATACTTGGTAAATTTTTATCTAGTAATTATGTTTCTTAGAAAATGCCTTACTCGTAGCGGTCGAATATGAAGTTTATTCATTCGTCTTAAACTTAATACGAAGTCCCTTTTTGTGCGCAAACGGTAGCCGGTTTGATTCGTAACGGACTTTATGCACTCGGAAGCTTTCATATTAAGCCTTTGAATACGCCTTTCATCTTTTTATGAAACGTCTTCATATTCGCTTTGTAAAAACAGCCTTTTGATTAAGTATTCCAGCTTGTTCACGAAAGCGCAAATCATTTTTGCGTGGGTTTAAACAGTCGGCTTGATCGTGCTTTGGATATTTTATTTTTATTTTGGGTATATAATTGTAAAAAAAGGTTGGCCAAAGTAAGTTCTTAAGTATATTTTTTGTAAGTATATCTACTATAGTTGATTAACTAACCTTAGATCAGAAAAACAAGGAAGATATGGTGAGGTGGCGTGGCGGGTACGAAGTTGCGAACGCATTAGGTCTAAAGCAGGCTTGATGCCTTTTTTTGTTGTATGTGGACTATTAACACAGTTACATCTATTAATTAATTTGTATCGCTGCAAGTTTCTTAGTGTGCGTGAAAAATGAGTATGTGCATGTGCCTATCTTTCAGGCGATTTAGCGGTTTAGTGAAATAAGTGGGTCCCCATGACTGCCTATATTTTGACGGAGACTTTTGAACACGAACGATAATAGTACTAAGGCATATTTTTCTTGTTGATCTGATATATTTTTTGTAGTTTTTTGAATTTTATAGCATCTGAGGGTTTCCAACTGACTCGAAGGTGCGAGGTAGTTCTAGAACAAATAAAAAAGTACTATCAGATTGCCATGCCATCTGAAATACTGAGCACTCTGAGCACACCCATCCTAAGTAGCACCTGGGGTAGAGAGAGAAGAGCGGTCGCTCTATGTACCAGGCAAGGGGCACCATAATATTAAAAGCGAAAAAAAAACAACGAACGAACAAAAATATTTTAAGGTCTCGTGGCTGGGCGGCGGGGCACACTTGCATTGTTTGTAACTAGCATAAAATTTGATGTGGAAATAGTATACATCCTAGATTAGCACATGGCTACTTTTTATTCTGGAAGAATGATCAATTCCAGGTATGATAGTTTTCAGAAATGAAACGTGCCGAAAGACAATGTAGCTCTACCTTGATCAAGGACTAGGGCCGGCGCTGATCCTAAGTCTGTAACAGTTAAGATTGAGACCGGTCTCTCCATAACATTTAACTCGTTCGGCTAAACTGAGTACCTCGGATGTTGTATTTTTACGATCTTTCGCAATTTTGCATCCTGGCTGGCATCCGTGATGCCGAACTCATTTCATCTTTACGACATCAACCCACTCACTGTCTCACTATTTACATCTTTCTTGTCGTCAAAAACTTTCATCCATAATTGGCCTTGCTAACTTCAAACGGCGTGTGTGTCATCCTTAAAACTTCTGGTCGTTCTTTTTGTAAACATCAAACTTGTAGGCGTTATTTTCTCCAATCCTTGTTATGCTAATCACAACGTTCGTAACATTACCTATCTCGGGATGACACGCTATATTCGATAAGAATCGATATGAAAGTGATATCGATATGAGTCACGATGTTACTCGAAAAAGTGAATTCAATAAGCATTGTTCTGGCATGAACTGCATTACATGGTGCGATGTGGTAACACAGCGTTGTTACTTGTTACCATGGAGGTACATTTCCCGTACATTTATTTATAAGGAAACCCATTTCGCCGCTGGTTGCCGTGAAATTGTTTTGTGATTGCACTTTGTAATCTGATGTTAAAGAATTAATTTTAACTATTTGTTTGCCTCAAACTGGTTCTTTGCTACCTCTTCGAAACCCCTTTACCGATTTACTACAGAGTAACTAGCTGTTGTCCGTGACTTTGTACGCGTAGATTTTCATATAAATTACAACCCTTTTGCCTCCATTAATTCGGCTCTTTCGCAAAATAATTTCGTAGCGGAAGGCCACATCCCATAAGGGTTTTTTTTTGCGATATTACAGACTTTTTTATCTTTACGATTTTTTTATATGTATAGATATAACTGTATATAGATATATAACATACATTTGCCGAAATAGTTGTCCATACCCAAAAATGACAATAATTTTATGAGAGATTAGCTCTGTTACGGCTACCTGTTTATAGTTGATGAGCAAAAGTGGCGCGACCGAAAACCGTAGATGCACGTCCGCGTGATATCCGAACTGCGCTGTATCAACGCTAATTAGAGCCTGCGTTATGATCTAGCCGTAAGGCCCTGGAAGCTTCTGGCAGTAGCTTCCACCCGGCAGTAAGCCAAGTTTTGGGCCAAGGCCCCACCACGCCCCGTCTCGCCGTACACTTAACTGGGGCAAGGGATATCAAACACTCTTTATTACGATAAATTGCCGTTGTATCATGTTTTATGAACTCACCTTGTCAAGTTTGGAATTATAGTTATTAAGATTGGTGAAGTTTTATGAGAGCAATGATTTCATTTTCATTTTGGTATCATTGCCGATTGTTACACTAGTTTGTTTTGTTTAAAGCTATTTTATCGTGTAATATGTTATTTGTGGTGTGAACAATAAAGAGTTTATCTATCTATCTATCATTATCATCATCAAAACTGACATAGCTATTAAAATTTGCAAGTTGAAGTAGAAATGGGCAAGCCATATCCCACAAAGAACCTATAACCGATGGGGAAGAAAGGTTCATGAGTGGAGACCACGAGCCGGAAGTCGCAGCGTAGGCCTCCCACCAGATGGACCGACGACATCTTGAGAGTCGTGGGCATCCAGTAGATGCAGATGGCAGGCTGTCGTTCAGTGTGGAGGTTATAAGGGGAGGCCTATGTTCAGCGCTGGTCGTCTTCTTTTATCATTTATCACTTATCTTTTAATTAATATTTAAGTTAATAGTTAAATTTAGCATTGGGCTTGAATACTACTTGATTTACGTCAAAGTTCAGCGAGCAGCATTTTGATGAAAACGTAAATAGACTTTGAATTGATTTAGTACTAAAGAGTCAAAATAACTTATTCCGTATTATACAGGTTTGTTGATAACTAGCTAAAAACCTCTCGCAGGGAGCTTCCCTACATCATTCTTAGCATATTTTATTCCTTTGATTAATAATAATTCAACTTTTTAACTTTAAAACAAATCAAAATGGGTAGTCATGGGGACTGCCGACAGAAATAAAAACTAATACGTCATATTTTTATGTCGGTGACGCGAACCCATAAGTTTTGCCCCTTCTAGAAATCGCTCAACGCGGCTAAAGAAGTTTTCACTTCGGAAAACACAAATATTAAAATTAGGGGTCTGACAAAAAAAAACACGCAGTTTCAGATGAGAAGGAAAGCGGGCGGAGGCTCGACCAAAGCTTTGTAGACCCAATTATGCACTTACTAAATCCACAAATAATATGTTTACTGTTGTTATAATTATGATAATTAACGGGATATTTACCGTGATAAATTTGTCTCCTGATATGTCGGCACAGTTACATACATGCATCATGTTTACGGGAAGACTGAAGAATGCATGGTTGGTTGAAAAAGTTTTTATACAAACTGGGGAACGTGATTTATAAAAAGTCCTGGAAAAAAGCTGTTGGGAAGTTGTGGAAGTTACCAATATCCCTTTAAGTAAACTAGGTTACGTAGAAAGGGTGCACTAAGCCGAAAGGGGTCCGTTATACTTATCATTATGAACAACTTTTACTAACTAACCCTGAAAAAACGAAAAAAATATCAGCTATTCCATAGAAAACGGTCATTCACAGTCGACAAAATGTATATTATGGAACAGCTGTATTTTTTTGCGATTTCAGGGTTGGTCAATTAGTAAAGGTCGTTCATACTGATGAGTATAATCCCCCCTTTCGGTACAGCGTTTCCGCGTAACCTTGGATAAGCATCTATAGACTATTTACCTATATAATAGGTGTCTCCTCTCCACCCTTTACAAACGGGCGTGACACGGCACCCATTGTGGTGTCCAAGCAGCTGCCACCCACTTAAATAATCTTATTACAATATGAAAGCCAATGACTCAAACTGGGAAGTCTCGGCTTTGCATACAAAATATCTGAAAACGTGGTGCGATTCTGCATCATTATCTACAACATCGTAAACAGATCGCCTCGTAGCCAGTTTCAACAATATTGTTATAACAGATTATATTTTAGTACCTAGATGTTTCATTCTTGATATGCTGTCTAGTATTGATAGTATTATGTCCGTTATTTACAACTTTTTCAAGACAAGTATTACACTAGTATGGAGTTTCATAGTGTATGTTGATTTACAAATACATTGTTGTTGGGTTTAGTACAAAATTCATGAAAAAAGTATACTTATAGTTAATACTTTGGACAAATTAATCAAAAGCGATAAACAAACTGAGTGTTAGCCGTTTTGTCATCCTACTAATATTATAAAGAGAATAGATTTGTATTTATGAATTTTTGGATGTTTGTAATAACTCAAAAACTACTGAACCGATTTAAAAAATTCTTTCACTGTTGGGTAGCTACACTATCCCCGGGTGACATAGGCTATAGCTTAGCTTATATTTTGTAGCCGGGATGGTCGGCTAGTAATTTATAATTTAGATTTGTGATTTTTATAATGTAGGTAACATTATAAAAATCACAACAAATTAATTTAAGAGCTCTCTCACAGTTTTTAACAAAAACAACAACGAAAACTGAATTTTCAGATTCTATCAAATAGAAAGATATATAAAATGAAATTATCATTGCCAGTTTTAATGTGCATACGAAAATTACTACTACTTTAAGGCATAATTTATTAAGTAGGATTTACTTTGTTTTTACGTACGTTTGTATGAAAGCTGTATCTTTCACAACAATTTCCAATTTACGCGCTCTCGCTTCAACTTCTAAGCTTATTTATTTCTCGTTGCATTTGACAGCCGCCGTAATCGCCTCGTCATCTCGCGCCAAATTATCCCCACATTGGGCTCTTGACCCACTAAAGGGCTGCGTGTTAATGACTTGACCCACTTCTGATCCGAGCGATTGGAGATAATCAATATAAACTTGTTCTGTAGTAGTACAACTAAGTACGAACGTAGTTGAACTACTTACAGCTTATGCATAATCACTCGATAAATTACTAATCTATGCTATAAAATTGTCTTTCTGCCGATGAGAAGTGAAACACGCGAGGTGAAAGAGAAACATATTTTTTAACCAATTTCCAAAATGAGGAGGTTCTCAATTCGACTGTTTTTTAATATTTGTTACCTCAGAAGCTTCCGATGAACCGATTTTGATGATTCTTTTTTTATTTGAAAGCTAGTGCTCTGTGGTCCCATTTCAATTTGGTCCAGTTCAAAAAAAATATGAAGTCGGTTTTTTACATTGATTATTATTAAAATAATAGGTTAACTTACATAAAAAGCTTCTTATACATGTATTTTTAAATATTGTCAAGACATATAACTGTTTATTTATCCTTGAAAACAACAAAATTATTTATAATATAAACAAATTAGTACTAAGATATAAAACTAAATATTAAACTTTTAAATTTTCAAACCTTACGCATTATAATACAAGCCATCACTTGGTCTTGTCAAGTAGTTATTTTTAAGTATACGTTTGTTATACTCATATAATCTTTAAGAAGTACGTACCTACTGATTGGTCTTACAAACCGTATCAGTTTCCTGCGATACTGGCCTATATAGTCTAGTGCGGGAGTCTCATTTTAATAGACTTGATTATTAGATAATTTTGAGTACAAATCCTTCATAGACACAAACCAGTATAAACACTGTTTTAAACTATCACGGTTGTTCACTAAAGTTAAATGATTATTTACGGGATATTTACCGTGGTAAGGTTGTGGAAGGAGCTCCCGATATTTCGGCGCAGTTACATGCACCATGTTCCCGGAATATCGGGAGCTCCTTCCACAACCTTACCACGGTAAATATCCCGTAAATAATCATTTAACTTTACAAACCAGTATGTTACTAACTGATCTGTTAAATAATAATTTATGTATCTAGAGCCTATCTGTACATTAATAAATATATTTTTCTTAATTTTTAAAGCTTCAACCCGAATTATAACTTATGTAAGCCTCTTTTTTCGTAATTTTTTTTCAATAATCTATTCCGAATTGTTTTTTAAATTGATTTAATTTAATAAAACCTCTACATAAAATCAGATAGTATCGTGATCCAAATCTCCGCTCCGGTCGTATCGGAGTGCATCAGGCAGACAATCACAGAGACACGCCGGGTCGTTTGTCTTCGTTTTATTGCATTGCAATTTTTGTTGATTGTTGTGGCTAACGGGAATGAGGTTGCTTTTGTTCGTTTTGAAACGCAAACAATCCCAACCAATTGATTTCACTTGCAATGTAAAGTACCTATACATATAGTTGTTACCTATACATATAATGGTTGTCTGGAAGAGATCGCTTCTAGCGATAAGGCCGCCACTTGTGGCACTAGCTCGTAAGTGTTTTCTATCTGTATGTAATTTTTTTTTCTGGTGTACACAATAAAGAGTATCTATCAATCTATTTATAATTATGTATAGAAAATAATAATAAATTTAAAATTTCGACGTCCTAAATTTGTAAATACGCAATTTCATTTAACAATTTGTTTTTTTTAAATGTTTTTTTTCCAGTTTTTTGTTTCAAAAACTAAACTACTGAACCTCTATTTTGATGAAATTTCTATGGGACCAGTCTTGAAAGTTTATCCTTTCAAATAAATAAAAAATCTCAACATCTAGACATCAAAATTTGTGGTTTCCATTCAGATTTTTACAATGATATAGCAATAGTTAGAGCTAATAAAATGTTCGGAGTGAGTTTACGTGTAATATAATTAATAATATTGATAATTAAAATCAAATTTGGTTATTTATTACTTTAACACGTGCTTATCAGCATAACTTATCATAAATGTAATATTTATTTTCAAACACATTTCTCCAACGTCTGGAGCTATCTCATTCATCATTTTATTGACATTATATCAGTTTAATAGATTTGAATGAGGCGTATTAATAAACAGTCGAGCTGCGTGGGCGCAGATGTATTCATTGCTTTTCTGTTTGATAGTCTGTTAGTTTATAGTGTGGTTATGTTTGAATATTTTCCTTCAAAATAGGGAGTTTAATTTCCACTAGCCACTCGGATTGATGGTTTTAAATCTATGTAATTGCTGTATAGATTGAATCAATATTTTTTTTGTACCAAGTCAATATAAGTACAATAATATCTTTTTAGTAAAAAATAAGTTTTTTTTTGTAATCGGCTAGCCTTTAAACGCCAACTAGCCAGATACTAAGCGATGATGAGGTCTATGATGGAGTATGCTTGCATAGATGAAACCGATTCACCCATGATTGTTTTCATGACAGTAATTCTGCAATCCAAATTTGGACAACTATAATATTTTGCTTAAATAGGCATAACACAATCAAGTCACTTTGCAATGAAATCATTCGGTCTATCTATACATTAAAAAAGCACCCTACAGAGACATTCTACAATTGAGTGATTTCGTTTACACAGACTTTGCGATCCATACTATATGATCCTAACCCGTTATAGTGGAACCAAAAAAAAAACAAAAATCAAGGTTTATAACATTTAAAAAAATATTGTATGTATATTATTCTATAAATAACGTCAATTCTATATGAATTGACGTTATTTTGTAAGATTAAAACATAAGTTCGTAAAATAACTAGCTATCATAACAAAAAACCAACAACATTTTTCACGCAAATGTAAATTAAAACATCCTATGTATTTATCATATTCTGATAAAATACTATTCATCAACATCGGTTATTTTCGTATAGGAATATATATAAGTACTAGCCGTCCGCCCCGGCTTCGCACGAGTGTAAACTCGGCCTTCGGCCTCGCTACATAATATAATATAGCCTATGTCACCCGGGGATAGTGTAGCTTCCCAACAGTGAAATAATTTTTCAAATCGGTTCAGTAGTTTCGGAGCCTATTCATTACAAACATACAAAAATAGGTACAAATCTTTCCTCTTTATAATATTAGTGTAGATTTAAACTGGCAACTCAGCTTAATCGATAGTCATAGATCCGTTTCCATTGTAGAGTGCATTAACTGTTTAATTGTGTATTGTGGGATCACACCCACTCTGGTCCTACATTAACTGTTTCGAAAGAAGGACTGAACGTAGATTGTTGCCAGACAATCTATTGGATTAACTGTATTTCAATAGCAAGATATAAACCTAGTTTAGTTAGACTGACTATTAGCTTACTATTTATTGAACTGCTATTATTCTTCTAGAGCCAGAATATCGGGAGCAGTGATCTCGCTAGCGAATTTGATGTTTTGTATACTAATATTATAAAGAGGAAAGATTTGGTTGTTTGTTTGCATTGAATAGGCTCCGAAACTACTGAACCGATTTGAAAAAATTGTTTTCACTGTTGGGAAGCTACACTATCCCCAGGTGACATAGGCTATATTATATTTTGTAGCGAGGCCGAAGGCCGAGCTTACACCCGTGCGAAGCTGGGCTGGACGACTAGTTAGATATAAAATGACAGTGTCTGCTTTTGAATAATGTGCTTCGGCACTACAGAAAAGATAAACACTGTTTTAAACTATCACGGTTGTTCACTAAAGTTATATGATTATTTACGGGATATTACGGGGTCTTCCCGTGAACATGGTGCATGTAACTGCGCCGAAATATCGGGAGCTCCTTCCACAACCTTACCACGGTAAATATTCCGTAAATAATCATATAACTTTACAGAAAAGATTTTTTTTGTTTAAATTTGAACGGCTGTCAAGGCATTTTTAAGATATTTGTTGTAGCCGCTTGCACCCATATAAACCCTCAGCGACTGTGTTAGCAACTGTGACGCGATGTTCGACGCGTTGACATAAATAAGAATGTTCAATCAAGTATCTCTCACAATACCTGGCGACAGAGTTTTCTTCTCATTTTCGTTCTATTTACTTCTCTTTTCTGTGTTCGGTACGATGTAAATTTTAACAAATTTTTCAATATTTTTATTCTGACCACAAACAAACGGGGAAAACAGTTTTGCTGTTCAACTGTTCATTATAAAAAGTCAATTCCAATTCAGGTAGAATTGGACTTTACCACGTTCTCTAGTAAGTAAGTCAAAACTTCTATAAAAGTATTTGTCGTATGCCTGATCTCAATACATTCGAAAAATACAATACAATACAATATCGCTCTATTAATACACCATATAAAAAAAACAAAGTAACTTAAAATTAATACAAAACCGGCAGTATAATAGGCGGCTTTATCGCCTGAAGCGATTTCTTCCAGGCAACTTTTGGATGGACATGAACTGAAATAGGAATAGGGTTGGTGGTGTAGATAATACATCTAATATACATACATACAAATAAATACTGAATTTACAAATATATATAATATGTACTTACTAATACATACAATAAATAATACATACATACATACCAATTATAAAGAAAGATAGTGTTTGTAGACAAAGTTCTTAAAAATAGGAAGAGATTTGGCCTGCCTGATAGAAGCAGGCATCTCATTCCACAGCAGGACAGCTTGAACAGTGAAAGATTTACTGTAGGAAAGGTTAGTACGAGAGGAAGTAGGAATCTTAAGTTGAATGGCACTAGAGGATCGGAAGGAACTAGAGTGAGGTTGAACAAACTTGAAACGTTCTTTCAAGTAATACTATTTTCTTATTAGTTTTTTTTTTTGCTATTAGTCTAAAAAAAAATAATCTAATAACTCACAAACGCACTGTTCACTCTAACATCATAATTTCATATTGAATAGTTTCAAGATTCTTAAGAATATTGTTATAAAATGGTTACAAATGAAAATCGTTTTCGGTTTTGAATTTCCAAATAAAGACCAATGTCATTCCAAATTATCATACATTGTTAGTTTTATTGAATTAACTCTTTAGTCCCGTATAAAGTGCTCGTAGAATATATCGTGAAACACAATATCTTGGTAACAAGATACAGATACCAGAGCTACTGCTGGTGAAGCGTCCAATGCACTTCTTAAAGTCAATCCTAAGGATGCTAATGGAATTGTATTCAATTTCATGACAAGAAAGTAATTTGTTTAAATGTTAGTATTTATTACTTGCCTGCTACCTTGTAAAAGCGTAAGAGTGAAGCAAGTTTTCCCCTTAATAGGTTTGTTTGTGACCCCATCAAGTATTCCAACTCTCTCAAAAATAATAATCAAAAGTACCACACATGGTAATTCTGTAAACAATTACAGCTTTTTAGTGCCATTTTTTTCCATCTTATTTGATAGAAGGCGATATAACCGTAACTATCTAGCATTAACGCGAGGTTTTCCCACTTTTAAGAAAGTGTTGCCACCGCGCTAAACTAAGTCTAGGATAGCTGAGGTCGGTAGGGCGTGATGTTTGTTTTATTTATCTTATAGCACGAGACATTGTAATTATATATTAAAATTAGCGCCATCTAGTAAAGCATACCGGAAGAAGGAAACTGTTATTGCGACTGAGGAAATCCCAAATGGTATTTTACTGCAAGTTTATAGCGCCTGTATATATTAGCGCTGCAATGTTACGCGGTTACTTTCCAATGTCAATGCATAATACGCCCACGCGTGTGCGCACGCGCTTGATTGACAGCCGATGTTGGGTTTCCATTGTCAAAGAACTTACGATACGTCAATGCTTTTTTTTATTTCTTTCGATAACATTTTAAACCACCCTAAAATATCAGATTTGTGTGTATGTAATTAATTATACACATTTAATTTAATTTCTTTTTCCCAAACTTTTGATCTTATTAGAATTGCAGTAGATCTGCGCCCAGATTACGAACGTTATCAAAATACAACTTTATCTAGATAAGATATCGAATATCTACATATTAACCTTAAAATTAGGCGCATATTCATATTTATGGGAAATTCTTTGCATGTTTTCATGGTTACACTTGATAAATACTAAATATACGCTGTACATACACTGCTGGATATACGCTGGATTTAAGGACTTGCGTGACTATTCATTAAATATCTTACTTATCTCTCTCATCTACCAAGATGGTGAGAGATATTCGAGTAACAACTTTCTTCATTTATACAATGCAACAGAACTAAACAGCGAGCGTTTCATACAACACAGGCTATATTATGAAGGCAAAATCTGAGAATCTTTGCCTTAGTTCCATTGTCTCATACCTGGAAATCTGTAACAGAATAGATAATGTTTTAAACTATCACGGTTGTTCACTACAGTTGTATGATTGATGCATGTTACTGCGCCAAAATATCGGGAGTTTCTTCCACTACCTTACCACGGTAAATATCCCGTAAATAAACATATAACTGTAGAATAGATAATAATCTATTTGTATAAAAGTATCTTCCGTATATACAACCGAAAGTTAAAAATAATGTAAACGTTTGTAGTCACCGAAAGACTTTTGATTTAGTCCAATATTTTAGGTACTTTAACTTGCGTTAGCCCTGCTTTCTAAGCTGCTGAGTTTCATAAGGCAATTTTCCCCCTAAAAATGCTGTCAGCTAATCTACACTAATATTATAAAGAGGAAAGATTTGTACCTATTTTTGTATGTTTGTAATGAATAGGCTCCGAAACTACTGAACCGATTTGAAAAATTGTTTCACTGTTGGGAAGCTACACTATCCCCGGGTGACATAGGCTATATTATATTTTGTAGCGAGGCCGAAGGCCGAGCTTACACTCGTGCGAAGCCGGGGCGGACGGCTAGTTTAAAAATAAAGACGTATCGGATACGACAACAGCCACGAACATCGAATCAGTTGCGTATGCACGGGATGATTATGCAAATATTGTCTTTTGCCGCGCATCTTAAGCTGTCCATACAATGGCTGTACAATCGTACTTGAGTAGAGGAAAGTCTTTTGATATGTTAATCATGATCTCTGGCGCAATGAAGATAGGACCCTGGTGTAAGTCATGTGATGATGGTCTTCGTCTGCCGTCCTACTCACGCGTATGGTGCGAGTAAGTTGGTGCGAGCAGTATGGCACGCGATTACCATTTTCACCAGACTTACACAATAAGATGAATCAGATATCATCATCATCATTAATGTACCATCTTTATACATAGAAACAAAAGATAGATAAAACTCAGTATTGTGCACACCAGTAAAACTAAATCACCAAATAAAAGTAGCAGATAAAGAAACTTAAAAGCTAGTCCAACAAGTGGTGGCTTTATCGCCAAAATTGAACGCCAGGCAACTATAGATGCATAGAACTTATGCTTCGGTTTGAAGAGGATGCTAAATACTTTCAAATATATATCATTAAAGAAATACTAACATATGATACAGATACAAACGCGATAAGTACATAAATACACTAAATCTATGGAATACCCTCGCACTATGCCAATATAATATATTATTAAACACTGTTTTAAACTATCACGGTTGTTCACTAAAGTTATATGATTATTTACGGGATATTTACCGTGGTAAGGTTGTGGTTGTCTTCCCGTGAACATGGTGCATGTAACTGCGCCGAAATATCGGGAGCTCCTTTCACAACCTTACCACGGTAAATATCTCGTAAATAATCATATAACTTTATAATATATATTATATAATTATTGAAGTAAAGTATAAACTTCATAAATTTTAGAGGTTGGTAAGCTAAAATTCTTGCAATCCCATGTCGCGTTCTATACAGAGCTATGCATATAGACTGTACGAAGCCGAAAGGAGGTCATTGTACTCATCATTATGAACAACTTTTAATATAGGAACAAACTGAAATCGCGAAAAAAAAAAAACAGCTTCCATACATTTTTTCGAGTGTCAATGACCATTTTCTATGGAACAGTTGATATTTTTTTCGTGATTTCATGGTTGGTACCATGACAAAAGTTGTTTATAATAATGGGTAAAATTACCTCCTTTCGGCTGCGTACAGTACAGTAGTGTTATTATGCATAACCCTGTAGATTTTGTCAACTCGCAAAGTCCTGTCTACTCCTTGATGCCTTGACTTCTCTTACCCGAAATGTGGCCCTTGAATAGCAACCATGGGAAAGAAGACAACTTCACCTCCTATGACCGTATATCTTTTTTATATATTTTGATTGTAGTTAAGTGTAAATTAAAGATAAAGCTGACGCAGCCTTGAAGTGTAAAAATGCTAAATATATTAACAAAAAAATACCGTGTAGGTAAATGAATTGAATCAAAAATCTGAGGAAGAAATATTGTATATCCTGTTTTATAATAGTAAACTTAATAATGATTATTTACGGGATATTTACCGTGGTAAGGTTGTGGAAGGAGCTCCTGATATTTCGGCGCAGTTACATGCACCATGTTCACGGGAAGACATGAACGGGTGCATGTAACTGCGCCAAAATATCGGGAGCTCCTTCCACAACCTTACCACGGTAAATATCCCGTAAATAATCATTTAACTTTAGTGAACAACCGTGATAGTTTAAAACAGTGTTTAAACTTAATAATGTACTTATACTTGTCTAAAAGTATCTAAATTCCAATCGTATGATCAAAATTCCTATATAAGTAGACATCGACATCGGTATGGAAAACTTGAAAGTTAGAAAAGTTATTACGGTGTTCTGCAATAATATTTGTCATTATAGTAATACTATCAGCCAAGCAACATTATAAATCATTCGTTCTGAGTAAGTACCACAGTAAAATAGTAATTACCTACTTAAACTTACAGACTTCTAACTACTAATAACTTTCGTTACTTTTCAATAAATAAAGCCTTTTCAAAAATTGTGAAAGTGGTTGTGAAGTAACCTATAAACACCAATCCAGTATATAAAGCCAGGTATTCACGAGTTGTGACTGTAAACGTTGCAAGACTATTATGAAAACTGACGTGATTTTCACTTATTTTATTTATATTACACGGGAAACAAGGCGAGACGCAGCCGCGCGCGCGCATTCACCTTGATAAAGATCGCCGAATGCGGTTGAAACTATAGTCGGAGTAACCGGCCTAATCTTACGTGAGTAATTCCCGTGTAATATAAATAAAATGTTGCAAGAGTAGTGTGTAATGTGTACGCGACGTCCAAGAGTAGTTTTCTTCTTCTTCCAGTGTCTCTCGACTACTGGAGGTTGGCCGTCAGCTCAGTAAACTTCTCTTTATCTTGTGCCAAGCGGAATATTTGTTCGACGCTGGCTATGCTGGTCCATTCCCGTATGTTGCGTAACCAAGACCCATTCCTTCTTCCAGTGCGTCGTTTGCCTTCAATTTTGCCCATCATAATCAACTGGAGATGCTGGTATTTTATAAAACGTTTCATAAAACGTGTCTAAGATACCAAACTTTTCTTGATGATCTGCAGTAGTTAAATTACTGGGAATATCTGGAACATCATTGCACACATGGTCATCTGACCCCAAACTAAGCAAAACTTGTAATATGGTTGCCAGAGACTGATATAAATACTTTTAAATAACATATATCTTTTTAAATAGATATTAACGCCCAGTTAAAGGCTCTTGCCAATGCGCTGGAGAACTCTGATGTTGATTCTGCATCCAGCTAATAAGTAGCATTCTTTGGCAGCACCAAGAGTAGTTTGTATCCGCTGCTAAACCTGATATCCATCTCTGTGCCTCTTGGGCCAGACTATAATTTTTAACACGCTTTTATTAGCTTGGTATGTATGTAACGGAATCTTTAAACTTGATTATAAACTACTTCAAAACGTTGAATTAAATTGAAATTTAGCACACTTATCAAGGACCAATGACAATGCAATAAATTAAATAGTTTGTCCCATTATCTTTACCAAGATTTTCAGGATCTGCAATTTTAAAGTGAGTTTTTTAGTTATTAAATTGCGAGAATTATTATTAGTTACAGCTCGCTAGTGAGTACTCGACTTTAAACATAGAGCCACCGGTCGTCAACCTCATTTAAACTTCTTTATGCCCTTTCACACCTATAAATTATTTTACACTATGTAATGAATGCACCCATTGTTCGACTTGACAACTAAGAGTTGTTTTTTTAAAGAGCAATAACGTTTTATTTTGTAATAAAACAATGATCACTGTCTTCTTTAATTCTTTTGCAAAAGGTTTTTTTTATAACAATGAAGATCTATTTATTCACGGACAGTGAACTTTTCAAGAGTCTCCAGGCTATAATAAACAATCTAATAATGGCCGTTTATAGGCTTGTTTTAGTAAAAGTATATAGCTGATATTCTTATTAAATGGAGTTCGGTTCATTTGGTGCTTAGTCAGTTCACTGACCTGTGATGAAGATTAAGAAAACTTTAAATATAAGTACAGTTACTTCCTTACCAATTGCTTACCAAATTAATAGCACTGAAGTAGAGACTATTTTAATGAAGGAATATAAAAGAAAATACTATCACATTAATTTTATACAAGTTTACACGTAACATCATATAATTAAATGGATGGAAATTATATAATTTTCAAGAATTAGAGTGGGTGTAGACACACTGATGGATTTATCGTAGAAATCACACGCAGTTACCGTGTTCTCGTAGGCAACTCTATTTGCTGCCAATTTGCACACATTAGAAGGGAAAACTGAACAAGCTGTGCCTATAGACATGTAATTTGATGGTTATTTATTGAGCACATGTCTCTCTAAAAAGCTCAACAGACTGTCAATATTATACAGAATTAGACCCTCTAAAAATCACCCTAATTTAGTTACTACATTCCATACAATAGACGAAATAAAAATACACGATAGAGTAACTATGTCATAGGCTTCTTCTTCAGTTATATATCACAGCTAATTTTTTCCATTTCGATTAAAAAAACTTCAGGCTAGGTTTTTGTGTCAATCGTTTCATTATCTGATCTTTCATTAACACTTTTATCAATGTAATACAAAAAAAAAAACAATATAGAGAGCACAATGAACAAAAGAACAACAGCTCTACTCAACATCAAATCACATTGCATAACCAAATCACACATCGACTCGATAATTCGATTCTGTCCGATTTCTAATTCGATTGCGAATCGATTGTAATGATAGCGTCAATAGCTATGGATACGAGTCATGAATTACGTTCGTGATATTATTTCAGTGGTTCTATTGCCGGAGGGCTGAAATTAGGCACGTTCTAATGTTCTTACATTGTTATGATTCAGATTGGGAATGTAACAACACTAATCACTGAGCAAAACAGAACTATAACAGAAAAATATAAATAGTGTTGTGTAAAAAAAAGCTGTTAATTTATAATGTAGCTAAAGCTCAGCCCGTAGAATCGTTTGACTCAACGGAGAGACAAACTGCATTTCCACACTAATATTATAAATGCGAAAGTAACTCTGTCTGTCTGTCTGTCTATTTGCTACATAATCACGGTTAAACGGCTTAACCGGTCTCGATAAAATTTTGCGAGGTAAAAGTATGTATCATGAGGACGGACATAGGCTATTTTTTTCTGAAGAAATTGCGGACGAAGTTGCGGGTATAACTAGTAGTTATATAAATCACATTATTCTTATCAAATAACTCTTTGCTTAATAGTTTGAAACAATATTCGGTTTCTTATTTTACTTCATGTTTTGTCAGGTTTATTCCATGTACTGACTGTAGAATCAACCTGCGTTCATCTACTGCCGGGTATAGGTCTGCTCTCCTCGTGAATGTATCAAGCTAATACGATTGATAATGAAGTGTTAACATAAAACCGGTGGTCTGCGTCAACGTTGACCTAGTCTTGATTAATAATCATAATACTTGAGAGCAATCCGTCTGTTTTTCATAGTAAATAATAATGCTTACGCGAGTTCTGGTGAAGTGACTAGACAGACTCTGATAAATACTAAATTTTTCTATTATTTCTCTGTTTTCCTTAGGTGAACAGTAAATTTAAACTTAGTGCACACTATAATGTACTCTAAATTCTTCTGTCTTTGGAATACAATAAAGAGCAACATCATTTCCTCACCCTTACATTTTCATTTTCTTGAAGAGTGGCATAAGAGGAAAGATTCGCAGAATGCCTTTGAAAGATCCAGATTTCAAACCAAAACCCCAAATCATGTATCTGTCTATAACACAAATCGGCAAACCTCCGAACCAGCCGTAAAGAAGATGCATCAGCTCTGAGGTACAAGGTTATGACGTTGTTTTCCATTTATGATTTGGCTCGGTAATATCGTCGTGGGCGTGTGTTTATGTCTGTGGTCATGGTGTGGCTGTCCGCTTGATTTTATAAATACAAAATAATGCTTTATTTTACGTTGGGAAGCCATTGGCTGTTGTATATTTGGTTATGGTCTGATTTTAGTTTCTGGATTTCTATTCCCGTAAGACTTGACTGATCTAATGTTTCAGGGACAGTGAGGCCTTCAGGTTGCATGCCTGAATACTTCGACAACGGGGTTTGCAGCGATATAATTTACTTATCTACTTAGTGCATTTCTATTAATAGGTGCCTTTTGTTAAATCTTCGCGTTTTGCGCTCAAACTAGGAGTGGCTAATATGATTTTGCTTAGTCGCTATCTAAGACTTAACAAATATATATGGGCATAAGAATGTTGTACAAAGTAAATTCTAACCCTTTGTCTCCGAACTAGTTTTTTTACTGTGTTTCAGAGCTAATGGCCAATGGGTTCTCCTATATTCATTACACGGTAAAACATTATGCTAAATCAAAACACAATAAAAAACAATAGTTAAAAAAACACCAAGTGCTAGATTGGCTTGTGCACTGAGGATTCCATACCACAATAAAATACAAAAAGTAGTGCATAAAGACAACATCACACCTAGGTCACTATTTATTACGTGTTGTTTTACTTCAGTGCGTGTAAAAAAACATGATTTAAAAAACTATGTTTGTAATAAGAATTAGGAATCGATATATATAAATAGTGTGTACATACGTGATTATGTGAGCCTACGATATAATGCTGTTTAGCAAAATTTATTACACCTTCTAAATGCGAAGCTTCATCAAGTTCCCAACGCAGCCATAAAGTAAAAGTACCAAAGACAAAAAAGTTATATGATTATTTACGGGATATTTACCGTGGTAAGGTTGTGGAAGGGTTGTGGTAAGGTTGTGAAAAAAATAATGAGAGACATAAATCTGCCATAGCTGAGCATCTGCTGGACGCGGGTCCTAACCACTGGATTGAATTTCATAATTCATTCAAATCAAAATAGGCTTACGTTTGGCCACCAACTCGCCTGATGTTAAGTGATGATACGGCCCACGATGGATTACGCTTGCCTAGAAGAAACTGATTCACTCTTGACTCTTTTTCTTTTCCTGTGTGTTCTATGCCACACATCTCTGCTTTTCTGCACGCTGCTATTTCTCTTCTAACCTGGGCTTTACACATAAGTCGTTTTTTTTTTGGGTTCTCCAGCGGTGTCAACATAATGTTTGGAACAATTATTTTGCGATGTCAGGGTTGTACTTACTCATAGTGGGTAAAAAAAGTTGTTCATATTAATTATAATGAGTATGACTTTCTAGGGTTTGCTTTATTCCGAGAATCACACTGTATACCTACCAACTCTTGCACACACTGCGGTTACCTACCACACTACCTTCCGGTACACACGGCTGTAATTAAACTTCCTTAATGTTATTGAATGCGTGTGATGTTATGAATTATCGATAATTGTTATTTCGTTAACTGATTTTTATGGTGGTGAGCACGCTTTAAACCTTCAATATATAAAACTGAGACTAGACTTTATGGAGTTAAACTTATCTGTTCTCACAGTTTTGAGAACGGATAAAGCCAAGTCCGCTGTGGCATGTTTTCGTGTTAGCTAACACACCAACTGTTAGCTAACACCAAAGTCTCACCCACTTTTCGTGTCAGTAACATGTTAGTGTGTTAGCTAACACGAAAACATGCCGCAGCGGACCCGGCGTAAGTTTAACTATGTTCAGCAACACTTCGTTCACTTTATTGATTTTATATACATACTAGCTTTTTTGCCCGCGACTTCGTACGCGTAGATTTTCATATAAACCTTCAATCCTTTTTTCTTCCCTTAATCCGGCCTTGCGCAAAATAACATAGCCTATACTTCAATCTGGTCATAGCTAAGCATATTCGTGAAAAACGCATTTAAATCCGTCCGCATTTTCTTCCAGGGGTGTAGGAGATGTGCGTGAACAAACAAACAAAAATTCTAAAAACTGCCTTAACATGTTCAGCTGCTTATTTTAAGTCGCCCTGTGTGAAGTATTGATAGAAGCATAAAAGTAATAAATAACACCGTCAACAGTTTTCAAATCAAAAAGATAATGTGACCACAGTGCAGAGCATGTTTTGAAATTTTCTTTTTGTCTAAACCATTAAAAGTATATCATGTCATGTCGGGATGATATACATCTCTGAAATTTGACTGTCCAGTTTCGCTGGCCACGGAACCCTGACATAATGCTTGTCTTAACACGCTCTTGGCTAGTTATTTCTTATTTCGCGTGCATTTGTATGTATACCTTGATTAAAAAGCCATGAAATGGAACTACTCTATTTATCTGTTAAAATATCACAGTAAAATAAAATTATTTCTATATTCTTATTGCAAATATACACTGTATTCTTCTAAAAGCTAAGTTACCCTGTTATATACCCTGCATAAAGGGTGCAGCAATGACTTATGTAGTGGCTGTTCACAAAACCAGACAACAGACATAAACATATAAATTTAAGTATAGTTAAATCTATTACATAAATATATATATATACTATTCAAAATTAACCTAGGGTGAAGTAATTTTACAAAACAAAAAAAAACATACTTAGTGTGTTAGGTTACTTAATTATATATGAGATGATACAAAACTTATGACGCTACTTTCTTAACTATTTATATATCGATATTTATTTTCTAATTATTATTTTCTAAAATTTATCGTCGAATAAATCTTTTATCTCGTAATAACATTTTTGGGTTAGAAACTTACGAAGTTGGTTCTGGAAAAATGTTATTATTTCTTTCTTTATTGCGTCCGGAATTTTATTGTATAGGTTTATTTTCATGTACAAAGGGCCTTTTTTGAATATTTCTATTCCCGGGACTGAATTAAAATAGGATGCTGTATATTTTGTGTTTTAAATGCTAACATAGAATAAAACCAAGAGAATGTAATACTCCTACTCCATGCACTGGAATGAACCACCAAAGAGGTTGTAAGGCCTATAACATGCTTGATCTACACGTTCATTCATCTAAGAAGGTTAAGGAACCTTTTTTAAATTTAAACTGACTAACCGAACACAGTGACAGTTGACAGTTTCAAAATTTTAATGGCTATGTCAATAACATGCTCTTTACTTTGGATCTCCTTGCTTGAGGCTATGTGACGATCCTCATATTACGTTTCGTGTAACGAAGAAATAAATCATTGATTTTTATTTTCGTTTATGTAAAAATAAAGAATTAAAATAAATGATATAAGGTAGCCTATGTTTTAATCTGGTAATTTCTAAGCATATTCGTGAAAACTGCATTTAAATCCGTCCAGTGGTTTAGGAGATGTGCGCGGACAAACAAACAAACAAACAAACAAACAGACAAAAATTCTAAAAACTGTCCTATCGTGTTCAGCTGCTTATTTTAAGACGACCTCTGTGATTTTTTTTTTGTTATCTCGCAATTACAGATTTTTTTATCTCTACGTTTTTATTATATGTATAGATATAGATAAAAGAACGGCAAACAAGCATGCTGTCCACCTGATGGTAAGCAGAAACCGCCACCTATGGACACATGCAACACTAGCAGTGTTGACAGCGCTTTGCCAGCCCGGCGAGGTAATTATAGACACCTGTTTTGAAACTTTTCATGTTAAAGCTCGAACATATAATAAACAACGGCCAAGTACAAATCGAGAGCGCGCTAGAGATCCCGAAGTGAATGAAAAAAAATATATGGTAAAAACATTTTTAAACAAGCTTATATGCAGATGCTTTCACAATTAAATGCGTATACAACATTTCATGTCTGTGCTGCTAACCATTGAGGAGTTCCCTAGTCAGAACCCAACCGTAAGTGCAGCAACCATGTCATGGTAAAACTGGTTACCTTAATAAAATGCGTACATAAAATTTCGTGTCTGTGGAGCTGTTTACATATTTTATTTTATTTAATACACATAATATGTTACAACTCATGTTAGTAAGTTGTCTTAAAATCTGTGTTAGATTTATCTTGACATCTAGAAGAGTTCCTTTATCTGGTTCCTTTATCTAATCCTGGATGTCGATTCAGGTTATGATTACCATAAAAATCATGAAAACTGAACCAACGTGTAAAAATTCAACTCTGTGGAATAAGAGGACGTGGTTCTAATTCAGCTTGCCAGATTTGATCTTAACAAACAAACATTGCAAGTTAAAAGCTTGAATAATACATTGTTTGGGTATGGAACCCTTCGTGCACGAGTCTGACTTGCTTATTTATAAATTTATTAAAATTATTTTTAATAGGGCAGATGCCTTTATCAACTAAACAAAATACAAGCTAACTCTAACACCAAATAAACAATTAGACTGTCCATAGACCGTTGTCTAAGTCTAAAGACAATCTAAATGCTCAAGCCCACTATCAGTTGGCAGCGTACCCAGCATACTGGCTGCATTACCACATTGAATGGAAATGCTTATACTGCTTAAAATTATTGGATGTAGTTTTGTTATTCGAGAATCTCATAAAACTCAAACTACTCGAATTAGACCCACTATTAAAATTAAACCTATGTTGCCTGTAATTCTAATCAGCTAAGCATCATGCTATTCCACCAAGTGAAAGCTAAGACCCACCATTAAAATTTATTGTCCTGCGAGTAGTAACCAGAGCGCATCCATCTAAAGATTTATGTTGTTTTCACTGAACACACAAACTGTTGAGACTCTCTCTTGACCTATAACGACCATTTATTAATGGAAGGAATGAAATATTGCCAACTAGACTTTCTAGCTCTTTAATCCTATGTTCGTGAATCTCCAGAGCTATGGAAGCTCCTTAAAGTTGATTGAACATCGGTTAATGACATTACTTTTTCGCACTGTGGAGCTGGTCACCATTTTATCGTGTCTAGCATGTGTATCCCTATTCCACAACCTTTATTGTTTTATTTCTTAAGAATTTATAAAATGTATTTTGTTTTGACATTATTGTTAACCGAAACGCCTCTAACATAGCAAGCATATCTAAACACAGCCAATATTTCCCAAAAAAAAACTGTGTATCTGCTATTATTGAATTAATGCGAACCGCTTAAACTTATCTTGAAAAATTGCTGATTTTTATGACCAGGATTTCTATATTGTCTGTTCTCGATATAGGTTCACTAACATAGATTTAAGAATTACATAGGTTACTTGAGTTTCCAAAATTCGGTTTCCAAAAATAGTGCCTTTTTCTTCGATCATATTTTCAGAAAAATACAAGCAAGATCAACCTAGGGCTCGGTCATTGACATAGCATATAAAATATCTGATCTTGAAAAATACTTGTTAACACTATAAAACGTTAATTTAACACGTTCCTACATTGTTGCTAATGGATACGACACGACGGTGAGTACATAATCGACATTCAAGTTCCTTATGAATGTTTTACAAGCTATAATAATGCCCTGAAGTACTTTTATTACTCACTAGGGTCACAAGTGTCCTGAATTATTTATTATAATTATCATTATAACTTCATCGTCGAAATCGCTCGAATTGTAAATATCCATTAACTTCAAAAGGAATCGAAACAACATGCAGTTTTCATTCATTTTGATAAGAAATGAACATTTTGGAACATTGTTGCAAATTGCAGGCTTTAAACTTACTACGCTTCACAAGCCTCAGGATTAGAATAACCGCCACTTGTAGCACTAGCTCGTAAGTGTTTTCTATCTGAGTTGTAATTTTTATTTCTTGTGTACACAATAAAGAGATTCTATCTATCACGCTTGAAGTTTTGATCACCACGGTAATCTTATAAAGCACTCGCTATTTCCTGGCCGCGGTTCTGCTTGGCATTTGGCCACGTAGCTGTGGAGCTTGGTTTCAGACTCGCCGTTGCAGGCCAGGGACTGAGACTTCTAAGTACAAAGTTTGAAATCAATCGTATGTACGATGCAAAAAAGCATAACGAAAATACCTATATTTTTGTCATAATAGTTACGAAACAAAATACCAAAACAAAAGTACCTTTCCATTGATTATGACTACCCCGATGGCTCAGTTGGTAGTGAACCTATCTTCTGCGCTTGGGGGCGTGGGTTCGATTCTCACCAAGAGCAAAAATTCATGTGATAAACATTTGTGTTTGTTCTACGTCTGGGTGTTAAGTATGTATTTACAAATATATAAGTACCTACGTATATAAGTCTCTCGCAGCAATATTACAAGCTTTGCTTAGTTTGGGGTCAGATGACTGAGATGCAAATAATTGTCCCAGATGTTCCAGAATTACAGTATAGTGGCAGATTTATAGATGACGAGAAGGTATAATGGCAAAAAAGGATAGTTACGATTGTCGGTTGCCATAGCATAGGTTTGGAAGTGATAGATCGGTATCAATTTTGTTTATTTATTAGTCTTATAATTTAGCACTTATTTAAACTGGCTTGGTGAGCTTTGCCTCTGGTACTTGGGCTTCCGGTAGCTGATCAAAACCAATTGTTAGTGCGTACTTCCTAGTTGTTCCTTCATGTTATCACTCGGACTTAACTTTCACTTCTGCGTACAAAGCCGGAACTTTGGTGAAAATGTTCTACGTGAACTTTTCAGACTTGTGTACCTATTAGATCCTTATTTCAATGCCACGTTTGGATAAGAAAATCTATTTTGTCTTCGGCCAAACCAAAGCTTGGTTGGAGTAGTGACAGGTCATCTAATGCATGAATGATGTTCTGGTAACTGACAACACAACAAGGTGCCGGCCGGAGTGGCTAATTTTCGAATCAACTGATTACAGGAATAAAAAGGCGTAAATAAATAATAAAAAATTATTTCATTCAAGCAATCTTGACGTACAGAAATAAATACTTTAGTCTTAAATCTAGAAATCTAAAATTAAAAGCACAGTGTGGGGGTGTTAGTTTAAATTATATGAGGATACTGTGTAGGGGTGAAATTCAGACAACACTAAAAGAGATACGGTGCACAATAGTGCCAGTTTTTTTTTGTTTTTACGCATGTGATCAGATATCTAATGCTTAAACATAGGTCTCTTTATATCACCAGAGACAGCCCTTAGAATTCTGTTGCCAAAACGACGCAAGCGATGCCAGAAGGAAGCCACTCTTTATCTAATTATGGCAAACCTTCAGCAGAACGAAATGAAAATAAAGAAAGGGAGGCATCAAACTCACTTCTTAGACGCGTGGGTGCTGATAATGTTTATAATGACGTTCCTTGTCCTCTTAATACACTCTAAGTGCATCCGATTTATCCGACGTTTTCCATTTTCTCCCACTTAGGTTGTCACATTTTTTCATATTTCGCCACAGACTTCAAGACTGATATCTACAGTTGTCAATAAACACGTATTAGCTTTTATGGGAAATCTTGTAACCCGATGGAGATTGATCGAACCTCCTCAATCTGTCGTAAGACTTTATAAATCGATATTGGCCATATCCAGTAATCGATTCCACTGCTATCAATCGATTTTGATGCATTGCGTTCGATGTAGTTATTGCAGTCGTACCTAGCTACAATATTGTAATTTACGGAGAAAAGTATTATACGTCAATTTAAATTAATACAATCTATGTAGTTAGCCGACATTGCTATTAAAATTTGCAAGTTGAAGTGGCAATGGGCAGGCCACAACACTCGAAGAACTGATGACCGATGGTGAAGAAAGGTTCTTGAGTGGAGACCACGAATTAGAAGACGCTGCGTAGGTAGGCCTCCTACTAGATGAACCGACGACATTGTGAGAGTCGCGGGCATCCAGTGGATGCAGATGACAGGATGTCGTTCAGTGTGGAGGTTAAAGGGGGAGGCCTATGTTCAGCAGTGGACGTCTTCTGGCTGATGACGATGGTCATAATGTAATTAGCCAAGTATGATATATTTTTACACAATCTATGACAATTTTACAATCTTTACTTTATAAATTTTTTCTTTGTTAATTACGAGTATTTGCCGATTCTTGTTTATTGCAGCGCTATAGAAACAATTTCTTTGTTCTTCAGATGTTATGTAATTTCTTTAACAACTTCATCTTTAGTGTGTCGTTGACCGTTGTTCTAATTATTTGTCGTCCCAGTTTCAACCAGTTTATCGTGATTTACTATGACTTAGATTTCCCCTGCGGGCACGAATCTAATAGATTTCTTCATTACTATGTCGGATGTCGATATGTATTACAGACTATTCGATAAAATAGATTAAATCGATTGTCCCCTTTGGCTGATTGTGTCTTTGTAAAAGCTGATTATCTAACGGTTTTATTTTGTCAGAATTTTTCTAACCAAAAAATATTTATTATATTATACCGTTAAAAACCTGAGATGTTCGCAAGGTATCCATACGTTGCGGATATCTTAAGTACCGATTGTAGGCTTTATGAAACTGTTAAACCCTTACTTATTAATTTATCTATCTTATCGAATAACGGTTTTGCTTTCGATTAGCTCTAAACGAAACTCGAATTTAAAGTAGCGGTATCGATTAGATGTATCTATCGCTCGGTTTAATCGAAATCTTTGGAACTTGATATTCTACGATTCAGTAAGTTCAATTAGATTCGTATCTATTAATTGACATCGTTTGGTATTTGTTTACGATTGGAGTTACTGTTATGTCATTTAAACAAATTGGTTAGTTATAAGAGCTACCGGAATGGTGTCTTTTTCACGGGTTGCTACTTTATATAATATATTATCATAACTTTACTAGCAGGGAATTCAATTAAAATTTAGATGTTTGTCGTTTATATACTGATGATTAGTGAATTTCTCGTTAGTATTTTAGTTTTTATATTGTATACTACTATAACTATCAAGAGAATTCTTCATCTATCAAAATAATTTCTTACTCCATAACACTCATATTTATTTTAATGAAGTTGACAAAAACAATATGTATTACCCAGAAATGCTAGTGCACTTGTTAAAAACTTTGGTACCAACAACTTTTCATTCAAAAAATATACAATAGTAAAAGCAATATAGGAAACCAATACAGGTTCTCACGAATAGATATTGATTAAAGAAGAAGATAAACACGTGCAAACACTAAATACTATTGTGGTTGTAGTAATTGAGGTTACAAATGATGGAAAATGAATATTTATTTATTTAATACTTTATTGCACACTTACAAATTAAGTACAATGCACAAATGGAGGACTTAATGCTAAACATTTTCTACCAATCATCCACCAGGTTGGAACAAATGGTATGCAGGCGTGCATGAAAAAAAACTTATAATTTAAAAAACAAAAAGCTGGTCAACCAAAGAAAATAAACTAAAGAACAAAACTTTTACAAAAAGTAGATAACCAGATACATAAAAAATAAATCCAACTTAAATTAAACCTATATCAATACACAATTATATAATTACATGATTTTACTACATAGTATTACACAAATTATAATATTAATATTATACATATAAGAATTATAAATACATATAAGAGAGTGATTATAGATACCAACATAGTTAGACACTAGACACTGATGCATTGATAAAAATAACAAGCAATATTCAAAAGTTCTACGAACTAGAACGAACTCCTAGATTCATTTTTTAGAGCCTAGAACCTCCTCTGAGCATATAATCAGGTCAGCCATAATGTGTGGAACAATAATAATTATTATCATGAAAGTGCACGTCAGTCATGCTTATGAGCGTGAAGTTTCGCTGCTACGCCTATCCATTCAATCTGTTGTCATGTCACCCTTAATTGAGTGTAGGATCTATTTGGCAGATCGTAATTACTGTTGTTAATTTTTGTAGGGATTTTTACACATTAAATAGAGATTCATCATCATCATCAGCCAGAAGACGTCCATTGCTAAACATAGGCCTTCCCATATAACCTCCACACTGAACGACATCCTGCCATCTGCATCCACTGGATGCCCGCGACTCTCATAATGTTGTCGGTCCATCTAGTAGGAGGCCTACCTACGCTGCGTCTTCCGGTTCACGGTCTCCACTCAAGAACCTTTCTTCCCCATCGGTTATCAGTTTTTCGAGCGATGTGGCCTGCCCATTGCCACTTCAACTTGCAGATTTTAATAGCTATGTCGGTGACTCTGGTTCTCTCTGACTCTGAATAGAGATTGCGTTGCTTTAATAATAACCACTTCATTTTTTTTTATTAATTTGCGGTCGCTGCCCGTTAGCTAACAACGGGATCTTCGTTTCGACTCAAGAGTCTTTCTTCAATTTTACCTATTTTAAGTAAAAATTGTGCATTTTCGGGGTCATGAGCTGACACCGTTTATCACGGAATCTCATGCAGGGCTTAACAGAATGCTGATATGATTCCATGACTCCATTTAGTAGTCATCTTAGTAATTTTTAACCGATTTCAGGAAGGAGGTTCTCTATTCGATCCATATTTTATTTCTTTAATATTTTTTAAAGTACTTAATGTTCATCGACTAACTGTGATCTTTGTGAACCTATGTACGTATTTATTTTTAATGTAAAAGAAACTTTGTGGGTGATCCCACAAAAGTTTCATTAATTTTAGTTCAGTAGTTTTTTAACCAGCTCCAAGAAATCCTTTTTTTTTTGAGCGCCTGTTGATTTGGCAATTTCAATAATATTGTGTGATACATTTTTTTAATCATTGTTACTTTTATAGTGCTTTGCAGAATCTATTAATATTAATATTTTGACATACTTAGAAGAAAAAAAATAAGGTAACATCAACAAGTTTAACTTCATTATTTTTAATTTTAATCAAAATAAGAATAATGCTACTTCAATTAATCAATACAATACGAAGCTTATTTCACTAACATGTTGTTCTATTTATTTATTTATTTCAGCCGTGGTCATCCCATTGCAAGGCAAAGGCCTCCCTTCCTTTCTTCCACTCCTCTCTGTTCTGTGTTATGGTGTACCAGTCTGTTGCGTGGGAGTCAAGCTCGTCCCGCCATCTTTTTCTGGGCCTTCCAAGGGGTCGCATGGCATGCGGCAGCCATTCATGTTATGCATATTAGTAATGATATAATAGGTAAATATTGTAAAAAATAAAAATGATATTTTATTTTCGATGGAGGCACCGATGCTACTGAGATTTTAGAATCAAGAATCAGAAAAGTAAGAACAGTGTTCAGGCTTTATAAGAACAGGGTACGTGGATCCACACGTCGTCGTGTTAATCAAGTACCAGTAATGTGTGCTCGGCTTAATGTTCGGTAATTACTGATGTGTATCAGAGTACAGGTGAGCAGGAAAATGTAAACATTTTCGTAAAAACTGGTCATACAGTTGTAGTGATCTTTTACATATGGTTAATAATGGTTATAACAATTATAGCATATTTAACCGTAAAAGATCATTATAACAATAATCCCCTGTGCCCCGCGGTTTCACCCGCGTTATATACGAGTACCTCCTTGAAGCAACCTCATTGGTAGCGACAGCAACCTCCTTTGACTTAGATGTTATAATTTTTTTATATTTCAATAGAATATACAGTTTTTTGTAGGGTAAATATTAAAACACCAAAAAAAAACATCGATTGATCCGATCGCTACCAAACTTCACAGGATCAATCGCTGAGCAAATTTTATGATTGGCAAAAATTTCATCAAAATTGGTCCAGCCGTTTCGGTGTCCATAGATACATACACATATCGCCTTTTATTATATTGATATTAAAACTGTTAAAACCAATGGATATTATATTTTCACATGGATCCCCATAAAATCTTATTAAACACGGATCACCATGAATATTTCTTGGTATTAGAATCACGTCACATTTATAGTATTTGCTACGATTTTCCTGGATTTGGCTAAAGATTTGATATATGTATTATTATTATAGTATGTATATAAAAATATATAGATATGTATGTATATCAGTCTCTGGCAGCCATATTACAAGCTTTGCTTACTTTGGAGTCAGATGACCATGTGTGCAATAATGTCCCAGATATATTTATTTATTTTAATGAAACTCGAATCTCTTCTTATATAATTTTATGTGGTAAACCCTGTTATTGAAGACTGTACCATCCGTTGGTTCCGATATTCGCACATTACCTCTCGTAACGATTCGTAACAAAATTCCGTTATATAACAAACAAGGATCATAATTGAGTATTATTACTTGCTGCAGAGTTTGTAAGGGTAATTCATGCTAATTATACTTTCCAGCAATTTTTAATTGTTTGTTCTGTTCAAGAGGTCACAAGCTGCATTTATCGATTTGTTATGCTTTTACTTTGGAAATTGAAACAAAGCATTATTGTGATATAAACGACGGTTATACGAGCTATACACTGCTATACGAGTTTCTTGTGTTGTTTATTTACTATATGCCACTTTTAATTTTAATTATCGACGGAAAAGATAAAACATTGTACCAAATCAAATATTAAGGTTTATTTATTTATTTATTAATAAAAACATATACACTAAAGCGGTGCTATAACAACTTAAATAAATATAAACTATTTTAATAAATATTCTATTTCTGTTTTTTTTTTTGTTAAGGAGTAGGATAAAGGAATAGAAGATGAAATTTATTTTGTGAAGGTACTGTTCTATGTGCTAAGGTTAAAACTGAACTACTTATTGGGGCTTCTTATTCACTTTAATTTAACAATCAAAAGAAGTCGTAAACTAAATAATACTGGGGCTGCCAAAAATGCACAGGCCAAAAGAAATGCAGTCTAATTTCAGTTTTTTCTTCTTATTTATCTTTACTTTCATATGAACACAAAAACATTAACTTTACTAAAAAAAACCTGCAAATAAGATTTACAAAAATCACAGCTTGTTCCAGCTAACGCTTGTTACTGCATAAAATGTCACAAACTCCAGCCAGATTTTCATATCGTTAGCGAAACGTGTGCGTTCGCATTTTTGCCCCGCATTTAGCGTCCTCAAGTACCCCGATCCACTATCAGCATGTACCATCTAGCTAACAATGCGTGCAGTGCATTTACAAGGGCCTACATCGCATTACAATAGTGCAAAATGCCCTTGTTAAGGTCGACGTTGTCGTGCCCTGTCCATTGTAGGTGCGATCTTAGATTTACTTGGTTAGAGATCGCATTCCGCACATTTTGCAAGCTTCGGAACTTCACGCTTGTTTTAGAATTTACACTTTGAGAAACGGTTCCACCAAATAATGATTTATAACCAGTACTTAAAATATATGTGTTTTTTTGCTATTATAACCAGGTGATCATTTTAACCAATTATATTTGACATCGTTTCCATTATTTAACCTCAACTATAGCTGGTTAAATATATAATTACCTTTTTAAACTAAATCCAGAGTAAGTGCAGTAGAGATTGATTTATTGGTGCAGTGTCACCAATACCCGAGCTTTCTACCCGTTGCATCTATGTCACTGAGCTCAAAAAAATCCGTTCTCAGCTAAACCGATAACAATCTTACCTATAAGGAAACTTGGACCACGATATCACGCATTGGAAAAATATAACGCATTTTTATCTGATTGCTGCAATATCTGGCGAGATGCATTGATCAATACTGACAATAAATTAACTAACTAGTAATGGTATGCAAATAACCATGATCGTGGTATAGATTTCACGATTCCTATGATCATCAGGGTCAGCGGCGTTCAAGGAAGAAAGTTTATTGGAAACCGTGACGTGCTTCATGTTGGAGCTATTTGTATGCGTCACATTCAGGTAGCTCAGCTTGCATCCGACCAGATATTCTGATCTTTAATATCATACATTAAACTACATTATATGGATCGTAGTTACCTGGCCGTTTTAACATCAGTGTTGTGTTTAGTGGGCTAATTTGCAGCAGATAGTGAGAATGATGGATGATTTGACGCTCTGCTCTGCTGGTTCAGGCCCCGGTCGGAGGTTAAACGCCCACTTAGAGCACGATCCTTTGTATTGATTCAAGAATCGATCACGATATTGATCTATGAAGCATATAAATTACATAATGGTTACAACTAAGCCGATGCTACAACAATTTGATGTTGCTTACATTATCCATGACATGTCTACATTTACATGTGAGAGTGCCTGTAATTTTCTTTAGACCTGCATTATCTAATGACGGTCGAACGTATGCAAAAACTGCGTTTACCGTTCGATATAAGAGGAAGTTACCGTCTTACAGACCTTTTAAAGCTGTAATATAATTTCCTTAGAGGTTTAGAGAAGGTGTCCAGATTTTACGATCGCATTTAATGTCATGATAGTCATTATTTGATGACTTCTAGTATGAAAATTAATGTCGTTTACCACTACTATCTTTGATGGGTATAAGATAAGTAATATTTACTTTGCTATATGTATCTGTTACGTAAGGTTTTAATTTAAAAGAAACATAAAAAATTAAGTACTTATTGATTTACGTTTAAGATTTTGTTTTCTTCGGTTCCCCTTCCCATTTCGGCATAGTAATAAATTTGGCGTTTTTTTTACAAAGGCTTTTAGGTACCTTTCTCTTAGCGCTTTGTTGTTTTAAAAGGGATCGTATCTCATATGTGGCTTTCGATTTTTCCACTACGTTTCTTTCCAACGGTACTTTGCTCCAATTTCGGCAGGAACAAAGTTTCTGAAAAACTCTCATAGTTACCATAAACACAGTATAGTTATACCGGCCGTATTGTTTCTTTAGTTTCAAAGCTCATCTATACATATAATAAAAACGTAGAGATAAAAAAATCTGTAATTGCGAGATAACAAAAAAAAAATCACACAGGTCGTCTTAAAATAAGCAGCTGAACACGATAGGACAGTTTTTAGAATTTTTGTCTGTTTGTTTGTTTGTTTGTTTGTTTGTTTGTTTGTCCGCGCACATCTCCTAAACCACTGGACGGATTTAAATGCGGTTTTCACGAATATGCTTAGAAATTACCAGATTAAAACATAGGCTACCTTATATCATTTATTTTAATTCTTTATTTTTACATAAACGAAAATAAAAATCAATGATTTATTTCTTCGTTACACGAAACGTAATATGAGGATCGTCACATAGCCTCAAGCAAGGAGATCCAAAGTAAAGAGAATGTTATTGACATAGCCATGAAAATTTTGAAACTGTCAACTGTCATTCGGTTAATCAGTTTAAATTTAAAAAAGGTTCCTTAACCTTCTTAGATGAATGAACGTGTAGATTAAGCATGTTATAGGCCTTACAACCTCTTTGGTGGTACATTCCAGTGCATGGAGTAGGAGTATTACATTCTCTTGGTTTTATTCTATGTTAGCATTTAAAACACAAAATATACCGCATCCTATTTTAATTCAGTCCCGCGAATAGAAATATTCAAAAAAGGCCCTTTGTACATGAAAATAAACCTATACAACAAAATTCCGGATGCAATAAAGAAAG
Source organism: Agriopis leucophaearia (assembly GCA_949125355.1). Classification (NCBI taxonomy): domain Eukaryota; kingdom Metazoa; phylum Arthropoda; class Insecta; order Lepidoptera; family Geometridae; genus Agriopis; species Agriopis leucophaearia. Next base: position 15,994,209 of record OX421265.1, on the reverse strand, counting down.
AAAGAAAGAAATAATAACATTTTTCCAGAACCAACTTCGTAAGTTTCTAACCCAAAAATGTTATTACGAGATAAAAGATTTATTTGACGATAAATTTTAGAAAATAATAATTAGAAAATAAATATCGATATATAAATAGTTAAGAAAGTAGCGTCATAAGTTTTGTATCATCTCATATATAATTAAGTAACCTATCACACTAAGTATGTTTTTTTTTGTTTTTTAAAATTACTTCACCCTAGGTTAAGTTTGAATAGTATTATATATATTTATGTAATAGATTTAACTATACTTAAATTTATATGTTTGTCTGTGGTCTGGTTTTGTGAACAGCCACTACATAAGTCATTGCTGCACCCTTTATGCAGGGTATATAAACTTAGCTTTTAGAAGAATACAGTGTATATTTGCAATAAGAATAAGAATATAGAAATAATTTTATTTTACTGTGATATTTTAACAGATAAATAGAGTAGTTCCATTTCATGGCTTTTTAATCAAGGTATACATACAAATGCACGCGAAATAAGAAATAACTAGCCAAGAGCGTGTTAAGACAAGCATTATGTCAGGGTTCCGTGGCCAGCGAAACTGGACAGTCAAATTTCAGAAATGTACTTATATCATCCCGACATGACATGATATACTTTTAATGGTTTAGACAAAAAGAAAATTTCAAAACATGCTCTGCACTGTGGTCACATTATCTTTTTGATTTGAAAACTGTTGACGGTGTTATTTATTACTTTTATGCTTCTATCAATACTTCACACAGGGCGACTTAAAATAAGCAGCTGAACATGTTAAGGCAGTTTTTAGAATTTTTGTTTGTTTGTTCACGCACATCTCCTACACCCCTGGAAGAAAATGCGGACGGATTTAAATGCGGTTTTCACGAATATGCTTAGCTATGACCAGATTGAAGTATAGGCTATGTTATTTTGCGCAAGGCCGGATTAAGGGAAGAAAAAAGGATTGAAGGTTTATATGAAAATCTACGCGTACGAAGTCGCGGGCAAAAAAGCTAGTTGTAAAATAAAATGATATGTCATTGTGCTGCGGACTGTAACGTATGTACTAATAGTCGATAGATATTGAAATACGAGATACGAATTGTATTTAAATTAGCCAACTGTTCCAGTTGTTAATACAGTAGCTAATGTCTACATGTATTTAGTGTTGTAGCTTAAATAAGATTAGTTGATTAAACTCCATAAGGCTGTTGATACGTTAGACAATAAGCTTGTTTTATGAGGTAACAAGTGGATATTTAATATAATATTGACAGAAGAGATATGAATTGTATTTTAATTAGTCAACTGTTCCAGTTGTTAATACAGTAGCTAATGTCTACATGTATTTAGTGGTGTAGCTTAAATAAGATTAGTTGATTAAACTCCATAAGGCTGTTGATACGTTAGACAATAAGCTTGTTTTATGAGGTAACAAGTGGATATTTAATATAATATTGAAATAAGAGATATGAATTGTATTTTAATTAGTCAACTGTTCCAGTTGTTAATACAGTAACTAATGTTTACATATATTTAGTTGTGTAGTTTAGATACAATTAGTTGATTAAACTGCATAAGGCTGTTGATACATTAGACAATAAGCTTGTTTTATGAGATAACAGGTAGACATTTAATATAATATTTATCATCATACTAATATTATGAATGCGAAAGTATGTGTGTTTGTACCTTTTACGCGCAGCTATAGAGCAACGTGAATCTACGTAATTTTTTTCATAAAGGGGTATTTTTTGGAGCTAACGTGGAAAAAAAATTCGTCTCATTGTCTTATTTTCCAAATATGTATATATTTCAGTGTTAATGCGTAATAATGTAAATTTACTATAAATGTTCGTGGATATGCTCGAGTGATATAACGCGGTTAACAAGTATTTTCGTGTTGTTTCGAAAGCTCTATAAAAGCCTCTTGTAAAGCCTTTACCACTTGCTCTTACACTCTACTAGGGCATGACTTTTACTTGGCCTTACTTTGCTTGTCTCTGACTGTGACTAACTTGTTTGATGACATTTCATCAAACTTGATAGTTTTTTTACAAAATCGTAATTTGATGGGAACTTACATCTAGTTTTGATATATATCAGTAACTTAAATAACATTCCATCACCTTAATATAAAAAAAAGACAAATGAATACCTAACCACTAAACTTTTATATTAAACCGCTACCAGTGGGAATTGATAGTTGATAATAACTGGCAAATGCACACGTGCGACGCCAAAATCTTCACAGAGAAAAAAAAATTGTTCGAGAACCGCAAAAAGTGATATAGAATACTTTTTATCCCAGAAAAGTGTTGACTTCTGGGGTTATATCCACATGGTCACCGCGGGAAAAGAGAAGTAAGTTTATTAGGTCCACAAAGAAAAAAGTTTTCTTTCCCACGAATGCAGAAGCTAGTTCACTAGTTATCTAACTTACTGTTTCTTGTATCTAAATTTCGCCCATTTGCAACAATGTAGCTGAATATCAGGGCCACCCTGAGTGCTCTAGCAGAGTTCACTTTTATCGGCTTCCGCATGCAAATGGTTGCAAATGGTGCTTTCGTCAGACCGCTAAGGCGTTAGGTGGGCGCTATCTTTGCGAGATGTGAGATTGCAAGCTTGGATACCTAATGAAAAAGATACAAGATGTGATAATGGTAGCAAAAAAAAACACAATGATAATATTTGTAGATAGATAGATAGATCAACTCTTTATTGCACACACTACAAATTACATACACACACTCCCTTTAACCTCCACACTGAACGCCATCCTGCCATCTGCATCCACTGGATGCCCGCGACTCTCACAATGTCGTCGGTCCATCTAGTGGGAGGCCTACCTACGCTGCGTCTTCCGATTTGTGGTCTCCACTCAAGAACCTTTCTTCCCCATCTTTTCTTGGTATTTTTGCGTAGTTAATATTTCAAAATATTTAGAACAAATTTTTCTTTTAATACTTTTTTATTATGACCACAAAAAATTAGATAAACAGTTTCCCAATTATTCTGGTTATATTATATTTTGACCACGATAGTTTTAAAGAAGATTTCTAATTACTTATCTTGGTTTTGCAATATTTTCAAACTGTTGCACATTAGTGCGTTTCAGATTAATGATTAAATTTTTCATCGATTCTGTTTAATTCGGACATCCTGTTAAATTACTTTTTTTAAATTGCAAATCGAGGAAAATTTACATATCTGTGTGTACTTGGACTTTCATAAAAATCTCTTCTATGTAAATGGTATAATTTCTTCGTGAAAGTTTCTCTCGGTGATCAGGACCTGAACCAGCGTTTGCTTCCATCCTTATCTGTTTACAAAGTAGTATAGAACAGAACAGAACACAATGCCTGTTTCTATTTTCTATCTTGTCCGTACGTAACTCAAAATGTTAGGTGCTTGCTTCACGTCGGAAATCTTGCTTCGAAATGCACAAGTTCGGTTTATCGCGGATCGTGGCTAGTTTTTCTTATCTTACGCCGCCCGTCTCAAGTGATAGGCTGTGGTTGACTTTGTAAGCAAATCGTTACGAGTTTTCAATGTTGCTCTTTTGTTAGATTTACTTGAGACTATACTTATAATCATGTGTGTATAATCGTATGTATGTGTGTTTCCTATGGACTTCGAAACACCTGGACCGATTTTGATGAAAATTTTAGGCAATCTTTACAGTGATCTTGTAAAGTTTTGTAATGATCGGATCAAAAGATTTATTTTGGTGTTTTAATATTTTCCCTCCAAAAATAAGAATTGAGTCTATACATAGACAAATAATAATATCCAAATACATATAACTACTAAACCAGCTAAATAAATACCTAACTAAAGTAAATCTAAATTAAACTGAATACCTATCCTGATATATCCAAAACTATAAACTATAGATTAAAAACTGCATTAAGGTGTCTGTCTTCGGGTAGGGTGCCTAAAAAGCTAGCTACATTACTAGTACACTTTGTACGGCCAAACTTATTCTTTGACCAAGGTAAGCGCCATCTCTTTGATCACCCGTCACATCTACGAGGCGTCTGGACATCTCTTAACCATACCCCGAGCGGCCGGACCCCACGGTCCCATGGTTTCAAATCCAATTGTAAGAAATATGTATCCCTCCCGTATGAGGCTTTCCGCCACTTCCCCCGCTGCACCAGCCGCTCTTGATGTGCTCTGGAGGTGAGAGGGAGACAGCGTGTCAGCGCTAGTTGCGTGCCATACTAATTGCCTCTCAAGACTCCAGGGAACTAATGTCAAGCCATCAGGCCTCTTGCCATCGTCACGTGAAATACCGTTCAGCTCTAAGCAAGCCGGCATGTTAACGTAGGCAAGAGCCCAACGGATGACGTCATCCAGAGCTTTTATTTTATCTGTTTTCGTATGTCGTTTTCTTTGCTACCTGAACAATTCCCTGTTTTATTTTTTGCCTCGTAGTATATTTTTAAAAGCGGGTTTTTGTTATAAATTTTTTATTATAACAGACTATCAAAATTCAAAATCAAATCATCAAAATACAACCCTTGCGCTGTCGCATCGTACCATGTTGCACCTCTTGTCTTACACTGTACTTGATCCCTTAAGTACTGACCCTATCTGCCAAGTTCCCTTTCCTTGCTCTTGATGGCAATCTTCACTAAGTGAATGTATTCGCGGTGAAACTTTTGAAAGTTGGTGCTTATAATCATGATAGCACAGTGAAATTAACCGGGTGCTCTTTATTCCGTCATAATTTCAAATCAAAACATTCTGTAAATCTATGACACGTATCGTCGTCTCATTCAAGTACACTTGTGATGGCAAGTTTATAGTGCGGGTTTGTTTTCACAAAAATATATCATTAAAAAAAAAACAGCACCTAGTTGATATGACACGTGACTAAAATGCTGGTGTTTATCAGGCTCAACGTTTTGCTATTGCCTTTCAAGGTGGCATTGCCACCAACATTCTGCATTATCTTTAGGCCTTCAATGGTCTATGGGTAATCCAATCGTTTCTTTTAGTATAATAAGCTAAGTACTTAGATTAGGTTTTTAAAGTGAAAACTTCTTTAGGCGCGTTGAGCACTTTTTGGGTAAACAAAAATAATGGAACTCGTCACGCTGTCACATAATACCAGTACCGTGTATTTTAAAACAGCGCCATCTCTCGTAGAATAGGTGAATTACTACTTAAGTTTTCACTTCTGACGTGCAGGCCTATGACTGATGTTGTTGATGATGTTGTTTTTTTGTTAATAATAACACCTACTGTGTACATTTGTATTTTATATTCTAAAAATCAATTCCAAAATCAACTAGGCACATCTTTATCAAGGTTCCTATCGAGCGATCCGAATATACCGACCTATATTTTTCCGTGATGCCGTGCATGAATGAATATAATTTAAATAGATAAGCCTCATGCAAATTAGTTATGTAAACATGCTGCAGGCCATCATTTATCTCGGCTACCAGCTACCTGTCACACATGCTGTATTGAACGCGCAATGCTTGTCAGCGCGTCAGTTTTGAATGGACAGGGGATACTTGGATGGACTTTCAGATTATCTCACTATTGCTATTTATGGGGCAGTTGCTGTGGTTAAAATATACTCTACCTTTTTCCTGATTTTATTATGTTCTTGTTTACATAGTAAATTTAAAGTCCCAACTAACTCTATGCTTATTTTTGCAACCAATGAATGAAAAAATTAAAAAATATAAAAAAATATATTTATTAACATAAACATACGTTTAAAATAAAGAATGTATTAGGGCTATACAAACAGTTTATCAAGGCTTATGCTTGCCTGTATCGCGGAAATATACATAACAATGTAAAAATATATTTAAAAAACAGTAATTATTTGATATAATAATAAAAGTTTTATTGCAGGCACATAAACCCATATTTATACAATATAAAATGAAAAACAAAATAAAATATAATAGAAGTTACTAATTAATTAATTACATTGGTTTTGATCTTAAACATTTTAGTGGCCAAAACCAAATAATTGCAAAACATTAAATTTGAAGTCGGCATTCTTGTCAAAAAAACGTAAATAATTAAATACTTCAGGAATTAAAATAATGTAAAATACACGCAATAAAATCCGTTAAAGTATTCAATGTGTAATAATCGCAAAAAAATTGTAATTAAGTATGTTTATTTTATCGAAAGTTATTATCTTAACAGCCATTTTAATAAGATTTCGCATTTAGCCTACAAATTAGATAAAAGCAAGCTCCGAAAACGGCAGGTAATTTGTGAAGAAATTTATGAGTCACCTCATATTTCCTTTAAATTACTTCCTTCCAATACCTTCCTAAATCTGCCAGCTCGGCAGTTAGTTTCCTAGTCGTCGGTAATTCTTGCTTACACGGTGGGTGGCCGAGGAAGTATCATGTGGACACCCACGGCCTTTCATCGTTGGTGATTCATAGCTGTACTCCAACTGTATTAACTAAGAACTTGTCAAGCATAAGCTAGGAATTAGCATGCTTGGTTTTCGAGCATGTTATTATTTTTAAAGCTGTGTAGTATTTAATCCTCAATTTTGTCACAAGTGTCTTCGTTACTAAATTAATGACGTTATAAAGTTACATGATTATTTATGGTATATTTACCGTGGTAAGGTTGTGGAAGGAGCTCCCGATATTTCGGCGCAGTTACATGCACCATGTTCACGGGAAGACAACCACAACCTTACCACGGTAAATATCCCGTAAATAATCATATAACTTTAGTGAACAACCGTGATAGTTTAAAACAGTGTTTAATGACGTTATGGTAATAAAACTTCCTACTCCAAGACTCCTAGTTCTAGAGCTCTATTTCTATCAACTCAACATGTAACCTAAATCGACAAGGTATCATCTACATTTTCAAACTTCTTGGAATACCATAAAGAAAACATGATTTAGGAAAGTGCCAGCCACTTCCACATGGCGTTCACATTCAATTCCAGTCAAAAATCTGTAGATATATCCATATTCAAGTCAGAATGCGTGTATTGCATAACATCATTACTCTTACTGCCACCATAACTAAGGGCCTGTCTTCGCCCATTAGCCATCTTAGCATCTCGAGGCTTTGTCTGTCAGATTTATTACTTCGCTCGCGTGCTGCTATTTTCTTGTGCTCACGCGAAGTTGTTCATGGAGGTAAATTGTGCGGGCGCTATGGAATAATTGGCTCCGATGCTTCTGTTAATTAATTCTGTGTTCACGTGTTCGAAGGGTCGTAGACCCTTTGACTTTTGTTCCATGGGGTTAACGCATGAAAGTGTACTATGAAAAGGTAATAAATGTATCGCACTATGCATCTAATCTACTTAAATAATTTCTAATACTGGAGATTTTTCTGACTACCCAAATTATTGTTTCATCTCACCAATATCATATATGTGAAAGTTTGGATGGATGGATGTATGGATGGATGTTTGTTACTCAATAACGCAGAAACGGCTGGATGGATTTGGATGAAATTTGGAATATACATTGCTTATGTTTTAGATTAACACATAGGCTACTTTTCATCATCATCATCATCATCACCGATTTTCATCACCACGCGGGTGAAACCGCGGGGCGCAGCTAGTTTTATATATTTTGTTTTCCTTTGGTGGTTCTTCTATGTACCATGCTTAGGAATGCTTAGAAGATAGAAAGTGGTAAATAGAAAATAATAACACTTAGTTAGGAGTGGGATCAATAATTATAAATTTTATTGTTATTACACGGAACTTACTCACGTAAGATTAAGCCGGTTACTCCAACTATAGTTTCAACCGCATTCGCCGGTCTTTTTCAAGGTATACACAGGCTGCGTCTCGCTTTGCACTGCTGTGCAGCCGCGCGCGCGCATTCACCTTGAAGACCGCTGTATTCGGTTAAAACTATAGTCCGAGTAATCGGCTTAATCTTACGTGAGTAATTCCCGTGTAATATAAATAAAATGTTAGAAAACCACTTCAGTTAATACCACTTACTACCACTTATTACCACTTCACTTCAGTTTCCATAATATAATAATATCATTTTAAAAAAACCGACTTATTTTTTTTACTCAATTTAAATTCCAGTTATTTTTATTTAAAATCTAAACTACTGAACCAATTTTAATGACATTCTATGGGACCAATCTGAAAGTATATCCTTTCAAATAAAAAAAAAAATTATATAAATTGTTTCATAAATGATGGAGTTTTGAGTTAGCAAACTAAAAAATACAGCCGAATTAAGAACACCCTCCTTTTTTTGTAGACGGTTAAAAAAGGCGGTTTGTCATCAGTAACATCAGGCAAGTTGGCGGCCAAGCGCAAGCGTATTTTCCAATAAAAAATAAAATATTACCCTTTCCCACCGTTTACATATCTTCTCGACAATCTTTAAGTGAGTACAGAAAAAAAGAGAAAATGAATCTGATAACATCCAACTTATCCAGATAGTAGTTACCTGATAGACACGTCATATCGTTAGGTGCGTGCAGCCTGGGGACATTTTTCACCGTCAACGGTGGAAATTATAGGGTTTTGCTAGGTAATGCGCCAATAAATAGGCGATAAGTATCACTGGGAGCTTAGCACGCGCTTGGGACTTGTTCCAATGTAAAAGCTTTTGATAAATATTCAAAAATGCATACAGCAACGCTTATATCTACATATAAAGTATATGCAATACTACATAGTATAAAATAAATTCGCTTACCACGTCTGTCTGTCAGTATATAACTCCTCCTAAACCACGCAACGGATTTTGATGCGATTTTCCCCCATCTATTAGATAATTTTTCACGGGAGGTTTATATATACTTATAAGAAAACTTACCGGGTGAAACCGGGCCGGGTTGCTAGCAGAGTTAAATAGTTTTTTTACGCGTTACTAAATTAGGCACGTTAGCAACGCACTTGTCTTTACAAAAAACAGTGTCACCCCAAAACGTAAAAAAACCCAAGGTTAAGGTTTTTTTTTAATTGATACAATAAAAAGTTACGCCTAAAGAGTTTTCGTAACAACTTCATAGTTATGTGATTATTTACGGGATATTTACCGTGGTAATGTTGTGGTAACCTTACCACGGTAAATATCCCGTAAATAATCATATAACTTTAGTGAACAACCGTGATAGTTTAAAACAGTGTTTAACTTCATAGTTAACACTCAAATATCGACTTTGTTGCGTTAAAACTATGTTCCAGTATAGACGTTATACACAAACGTAGAGATTATAATCTATCCAAGCTATTGACACCAAAAACATCAAGATTTTGTTACGATTTAGATAAGAGTTAAATTACACTTAAAGAGGTTATTAATTAGGAAATTATTATTAAGGAAACTTAAAAAAATGCTCTGCACTGAGGTCACATTTTCTTATTGATTTAAAAACTGTTGACGGTGTTTTTACTTTTGTATTTCTATCTACGTATTCAGGGGATCGGGGAAAAGGTTGGCGAACGCAATAACATTTCAAAATATCTAATTCACAATATGTGTCACAGAAATCTTTTACTTCAGTACCTATAAAGATCAGTATTCTCCCTATTATAAAGTGCCAACTTTATCATAGACTAGCCGCCCACCCCGGCTTTGCACGGGTGTAAGCTCGGCCTTCGGCCTCGCTACAAAATATATTGTAGCCTATGTCACCCGGGGATAGTGTAGCTTCCCAACAGTGAAAGAATTTTTATAATCGGTTCAGTAGTTTTTGAGTTATTTCGTTACAAACATACAAAAATAGGTACAAATCTTTCCTCTTTGTAATATTAGTGTAGATACACTTGTAAATACACAATGTTAATGTTGCATAATACTTGGGTAGATACAAAAAACATGTCCCGCGTTTTGCTCGTGGTTTGTACCACGCCAGTATTAAAGCCCAGTAGCGGTCCACTTTCACTGTCCATTCTGGAAACACGAAATTCGACTAATAGTTTGAATTATTGCCATCTTGGAATGACTACAATTCTCTAAACCTGCATTATTAGTTCACGTGCAGTAAACTACCGATTTTATTCAGAAAGGCCTGATAGCCAATACTTAGGCCTGTTTTAGCTAAAATGTGCTGTTTCATTTGCATGTGTGCTGTTTCTTGTAAGACAAATATATAGCGTATTTTTATCGATCGAGATTAGTTTATCGAACATTTGGAAATAAAATAATATCAGGAAATAGTTTCAGGTATGTTCTAGAATTTTGACCTCTCTTCTCTAATCATCATCACTACCATCATCTTATCAGCATCATCTGTCTAGATACGGTACATAACTTGCGCTACATTATTTAAGATTTATCCTAGTATTTTATAGGAATCTACGCAATAAACATAAAGTGATGACCATCTTTATCAAAGGGCATATGAAGTGCACATTAATTATTGTATTTGATGAATAATAAAAGCCGCTTCTTAGGCCAATTCCATAGAGTACTGAACGTAACGTACAACTGTAACGTAGGTTTTAAAAGCAGTAAAGAGTTTATGTGAAATGCAGTGAAAGGATATTGTCCATTGGGACTTGGTTCGAATCGTTATTAGCGTTTAAATTTAAGATTTACAATGGTTATGTTATTGTTAAAGTGGTCATTTTGTTTGCAATTCATGGAGTTATTCCGTTATGGATAAAATGTCAACATAATTTTCAGAATTGAAATGGTTGTGGAAGAAAGTTACTAACATGCAGCAAATATTAAGAGCCTATTCAGAACAATCATAAACTTTGCTTCGCAATGTTTTTCAATTTGCATATTTCCATTAATTAAGGAAACCATTCCATTCCATTCCATTAATTAACCTTAAAAAACTTTTGGATAACATAAAATTTTTGTGACATGCAACATGTTGTTTGCATGTCACAAAAAATTATCGACCTTTTTTTTTATTTGTACAACTCTGCCAAACTGCGTTGCAGTTTGTAGGCAGATATCTACTCTCAGTACAACTTTGCAGTATTGAGTAGGAACATTTTTAAAATGTTCTTTTTAAGGCAAGTGCTCAAGTGCAAGGCAAGTTTACTAATTAAACAAAAATACATGCTAACACTACCACTACAGAAACAGGTCATCATTGGACACTAGGAATGGACAGTGCCAAGAGCCCGCAACAAAAGAAAGAATCCGAGCGACAATTCAACACCAAAATTGAATTCAGAAAAATCGAATTACAAAAGTCACTGTTGGGCAGAACAAAGTACTTATCAACTACTAAAATTTCTCTGCTAAGTCATTCTATCCAACAGCAACTTCCTCAATACAACCTTATATCCAATTCTGGTCCTAAACTGTCCCTCGAACTCCACTGGTAGATCATTGCACAGTCTCCCCTCACCTCATTCTCTCCTTTGTGAGGTAATGGACAAACCAAATCTAAAAGACAGTAAAAAACATTTCTACATTCTTCCCAACAACAGCCATCCGCATTTCTTTTCCTCTTACATTTCCCTTACAATGGCGTAGTTACCTTAAAAGCTTATATCCTTTACGGGTATTGAATTGAACATGTTGCTTTTTTTATGTAAGTACTCTTAATAAATAAAACTCGCATACCGGCTGCAATTTGCATTGGCCATTGTTTCAATGCAATTTCGATGTTTTATTGATTTTTTTATCATTCCACTGTCCGTTTTGCCTTTTTAATGGAACTCTATCTTCACCGGTACTTGCATCGCTAAGATTTAAAATCATACTATTCGGTATTTAAATGTAAGTGTGCAAACAATTAAAACTGAGGCGACTGGCAGGAAACACTACCAAAAGACTTCTAACTGCCAAATGTAGAAATACTTCAAGAAAAATGCTTACTTGTCCAATGTTTTTTTTAAATAAAAAATAGGCTTGCGTTTGACCGCCAGCTCGATGTTAGGCGATGATGCGGTCTACGATGGAGCACGCTTGCCTAGAAGGAACCGATTCACTCGTGATTTGAAGATACCCAGATTGTAACTACAAGGGAACACCCATTCAGGTAGCGCATACCACAGACTAGCAGTTCGCATAATACAAGTGGAATCAAAGCGCTTCAAAATGTTTTGTGAAATAGTGAAATAAATAAAATACTTTACCTACAAAGGTTTGTAACTAGTTTTAATTCTGTACGTAAGACCCCAAACTAAAACATTTCCCGTCTTATTACCAAAAACTATTTTGATCCTGGTTTAAAACAGGACTATAAAGTCCGAGTTTGTTACGGTACTAAGGGATCAGAACTTGACCTTATTACAAATCGTCGACTAATCGAGAACCAGCTGATCCCAAAGATTGTCTATGGTTAAACTTTTGTCCACAGACTAAGTTCAAATATTTACATATATTTAGACCACGTTCGTTCGCAACGTTCCGTTTCTTCACAATATTGATTTATAATTTTCGGCCCTCGTCAAACATATGTAATTATTACTTTCGTAAACTTAATATTTGATTGATTTCAGTCAATACTTATTCAATTACATAAGGAAATGGTTTTATTGGCCATATTTCAAGTTTGACAATATTATTAGTAAGTAATGATTTTTGCGAGGATTGGAACGTAAACGTAGCATTGCTGAGTACGCGTATTTTAAGTTTTTACCAGAAAACAAATTAGGCCCAATTATTGAAAGGGAATTTTGCAAGTACTTGTGAATTAAATTGTTTTTGCTTAAAAAATTATCAGCAAACGAAATCTATTATTATTTAGTATTTTTTAAACTTTCGCGCTATATTAAATATAGGTAAAAATAGATACCTTTCGCTCAACGTTTCGACCATGTTACAATGGCCGTGGTCACGAACTCCCTGAAAACTGTGCGCGATAAGTCCCGATAAATATAAAAACATATATTATTATTTTTCACAGAAAGGAAACTAGAGAATCATAATCGAAAACAATTTAAACTTTGTTGTTCTGAGATACCCTAGTGACATACGGACGGACAGCGGAGTCTTAGTAATATGGTCCCGTTTTACCCTTCGGGTATCGAACCCTAAAAAAACACCCGGAGCTGTTGGAGGTATAAAACATAGTTATAATATTGAAATAACAAAATAAAAAAGCTTAAGTTAAAAATAGATTTATTAGCAACTAATAAAAATAAAGTAAATTAACCTATGAAACTAACTACCTAAATATTTCTTATTATTATACACGTAACAGTGGTGTGTGTACCACCATCTATTCCCGCGACGGTGCGGTCTATGATGGAGCACGCTTGCCTAGAAGAAATTGATTCACTAGAGATTTGAAGACACTAGATTGTAACTATCGGGGAACACCCATTCCGGCAGCGCATTCCAGAGACCATCATATTTCACACCATAAAATTGGAATCAAACGCACGTACGTGGCGTACGCTAGAAGATCCACAGTAGACCGGTTTTGGCGGAATCTGTATTGCCGGTCACTGAGGAAATCATTCGCTTCCAGATACGCCAGGAGCCTGTTGTTGAGGACACGTTTCTTGACCGAGATTGGCCTGTAGTTGGCAGGGTCGGCACGACTAGGTTGTTCTTGCGCACAGGTTGTACGTTTGCAAGCTTCCATGACCTCTGCAGTTGACCAGTCTCAAGCGAGAGATGAAAGAGGCGTGTCAGTATAGGAGAAAATTCAGGTGCACATGTCTTCAGAACGATCGCTGGAATATCATCCAGGCCACTGGCTTTGTTCACGTCAAGATTGCGGAGCATTCTACGAACCTCCATTTGACGAATGCGAATTTCAATTATTCTTCTAAATCCATCAAATCTATATCCATTTTTCTTTCGATTTATTCCTATTTATTCTCTATCCGATTTATAGTTGTAAAAACAAGCACCCTAACCTCAAAACGAAACAAATTGACAACACTTTCTGTTAAAATCTATTAGGTACCGAAGTTAGTCCATAAATAAACTAGGGGTCTCGGCGGTTTTACTATGGTACCATAGATAGTCCGCTGTTTGTTGAAATACTTCGTTTTGTAATAAACGTTTATTTTGGTACATGGTTTAAACCTGGTACTAATCCCAGTACCAAAGTTAAACCGTGTTTTGTAATAAGGCTGTTCATGTTTATTATAGCAGTCATATAAGAGTTCATTCGCATTTTATCACAGAATAATAGTACGCTTCACACACAAAAACATATTACAATTTAAATTCAATATATTGATGAACTGCCGACTGTTTCACGAATGTCTGAATACGAATGAATTGGGTGTCATGTCAGGGATTCGTTGTGCTGGGAGTTTTTGTTTTATTGGACTTTTTTGTTTTTCCAACGTTGTGAAATAATGCGATTCGCAACTGTTGCGTCGGGAATAAACCCTACGCTGACTATTTTTTTATGATCTGGTAAAGAAAAAGTTTGGGACCCGGATATGTCCCAAAACTGCGTCCAGAACCACCGGAGGATGGGCAGCATTGTCCTGTTAGTACACAGTAAACGTACTGCGATTCCCAAGCCGCCTGCCAAGCTTGAGGATTATGGAAACAACCCTCTCTCAGAGGGAGGTCTTTTTTCAGCCGTAGACTGATGATGTGATATGATGTGATAGAAAAAGTCAATCAAAGCTTATGATTTTGTCCTCCCCTCGAAGAATAACGCGTTCATTAAAAACTGTTTTAATTTCATGACGACTTTCATTTAACAGAATATTCCTTTTCTTACATGCAACCTGCATGCAAAATGATATCATTATATTAACGTACTGACTTCAATAGTAACGTTGCGAAACCTTAACCAAAATCTATTAACCTGATTTTATCAGCGACCCGTATCGGTGACCTCTCCTTGCTCTCATAAACTCTCATCCCAGTTTCGACGACTTTGACCCGGGATTTGGTGACCTTGACCGGGTCTCTAAAGTGAATTAGGAAACTGGATAAATTGTTTTATACGGGTGATTGTTCTTAGGGCTTGAAATTTTAGTAATTTTAGTAAGGTGTGAACATAGCTTGATAAATATTTTTGGTAAAACTATTTTATGTTAGAAGCTAACAATTGATATAGTTTTCTGGTTTGATGTATCTCCATCATCATCACCAGCAGTAGCAGCAGCTTATGTGCTATTTCTCAGCTGCTGGACATAAATCTGGCAAAGTTTATTTAAGGTTTGATGGATATCAACACAGTCTGCTTTCACTTTCCTTAGCAACATTTTACTCATAAAATACTATCGCAAACTAAAATCCATTAAGCCCGTCCCATATTAGCTCGGTGTTCTCACAAGTTCAAGGTGAATCTACTGCAAATCAATACTTGTTACCGAGCATGGTCCTTGGACTCACCCTTCCTCACCTTTTATGCCACATGCCAACTTATGCCATTTAGAAATTGAAATGTTTTATTCAGAGAAGATTTCCTACTTGATGTTTGAGATATGGGTTCATAGATATTTATTAGAGATCGCTTTAAGCGATAAGGCCGCCTGTTAAAAGCCTAGTTAATTACTGTAATTTATAATGTTATCCTTGTTTTTGTGGTTTTTTATAAAGTGTTGTTGTATTGTATTAAACGTCTCACTGAAGCGATATCATATTCATATTTGGGCAAGCGTGCTCCATCGTAGACAGCATCGCGCTTAACATCAGGCGAGTTGGCGGTCATACGCAAGCCTATTTCAGAATATGAAAAAAATTGGTAGAGTAAAAATAAGTAGCCAGTAGGTATTTTATGATGTTGGAGAATAAGTGTGAAAGTAATAATAAGTAAACATAATTTATGCTATCTCTATTTGTCAAATAAATGAGCTCTCAGCTTATTTTAAATATTTGCGTGGATTATGCATCCTTAACACTCTTTGGAAGTTTGTTGTAATATTGTGTTATGTAAAAAAGTATTATTTTTGACCATAACCAGTCCTGGATTCAGGCAAGATAAGATTAAATGAATTAATTGAATTTGTTAGCAGTTCTGTGTTGCAGTGCTAGCCTATTTAAAGTAGGGCTATTTCTCAAACATTACTTTGATTTCTTTAAAACACTAGATTATATTGGTGCGATATATTGAGAAAAAATTATGAGTAAAATCATGGCCATTAGTTCACCAGCAGATTAAGGCCACGTTTTACCAAACAGGTTTGAGTAATCCTAGTCTTACCCGGGTAAACCTAGGATTTTCCAAACCCATTCGGTAAAGGTTTAATAATAATTTTAATCTGCTGCTGGTATCTTCTGGCTAGATAAATATTACTTTTTTAATTAGTCCTCATAAATAAGTATCTGAGTCGTAAATATATGCAACAGCACAGTAGGCGTCAATTTCAATGGAAACCATTCGTCTGCATAAAGTCCTTCATTGGTTCAGCTAGCACAGAACATAGGTAAAGTTAAAGCTACTAATCAATACCTTGTCTGAAACCTGTACGACCTTCGAAACATTGAACTGGACCTGTCATATCATAAAGCTTTCACAAGGTCATTGTCAATCGTAAATTCTTTGAACTTTGAACTCTGGCGAAGTGAAAATGGCTATAGAAAACTTTTCCATTTGTTAGAGGCCGTAGAATTCACCTTCACCCTGTTATTAATGAGGCATATTATTTTAGTTGAAGTGTAGTATTTAGTCGAAACACTGGATCTAAACATTCACATAGTAAGCGAAGGCAAGGCCGAGAGAATCCGTTGAAAATCAATATTTCCTCTTGAACCTTGAACTTGCGTGTTCCGTGCCGCGTGCCATCCTTCCCACTGTCTACGTCATCGCTATTATTTAATTAAAAAAAATTTTCTACTTTAATCGAGTTTACTTGAATATTTTTAAAGAAATAAATTACTACCTGTATCCCGCGGTTTTACCTGCTCGCTAACGTACGTTTCTCGAGGACTAAAAGTACCTAATACCTAATCATAATAAACGACCTCCATCCCAAATCTTTTCGAAATCTGTTATGAATTTAGGTGGGAACAAACACACATACACACCCTTTCGCATTCATAATACTCACGGATGTGATTTTCGAAAACTGTGTAATTATAGTACCAACTAGTACACAGTTCACGAAAAATAATAAATTTATTAATTTAAATTCTATGTAAGTACCTACATGTCGTTATGCTCAACCTTGACATGTCTAATTTAGCTAGTAACAAAATGTACACTAAATTCACAGATTACCTTAATAGTATATATTTAGGGTACCGTATCCAAAGGATCTAAGCGGGACCCTATTACTTATCGTACGCTGTCTGTCTGTCTGTCTGCTTATTAACTTTTAACGGCTGTATTTTTCGAACCGTAATAAATAGCCAGTAGACATTTTCACAGAATATGTAGGTAATGTTACGGCGCATTATCTAAACGGCGAAGCTGAAGGGTGGTCCCCATAGAACAAAAAACTTTAAACGTATTTTTATATTTTGCTTTATTACAAAAACTGTAATACGTACAAGTATTAAACTTGGCATGATTATAGTATATACTCTGAAGTAAAACGACAAATAATAAATACTGGCCAAGTACGAGTCGTGGCAAATTTCAGTTCATCACCGGTTCTCGTACGATCACCGAAATTAAGCAACGTCTGGCGCGGTCGGTACTTGGATGGGTGACCTCCTGGGCGTGATGTTGTCTTTTTGCACAACTTTTTTGTGCTTTAGTAGTTAATACTGATGTAGTGGTATGGAACCCTCAGTGCGTGAGCCCAAATCGCACTTGGCCGGTTTTATTAGTCTACTCTTGCTTTGGACATAATATTTGCTCGTTGAATTAAGGTTTAAAAATCTTTGTTAAAAACTATTTTATTTTTCTTGTTACAGGTACGTCATCAATTTGACTTGTCGTCGTGTATTTTATTCCGAAAATGACAATTCTTAAATATCTACTTGTTTTTGGAGTAAGTAATTTTTAATTTTGTTTTATATTTTTTTTTTTTCATTGTTTATCATTTTATGAACAATGCCATACGACCCCTTGGAAGGCCCACAAAAAGATGGCAGGACTAGCTTGACTCCCACGCAACAGACTGGTACACCATAGCACAGAACAGAGAGAAGTGGAAGAAAGGAAGGGAGGCCTTTGCCCTACAATGGGACGACCACGGCTGAAATAAATAAATATCATGTTATGAACAAGATTCTGAACAAATATAACTGTGTTCTTATCAAGTGACCTTAATCTTAAAAACACAAAGAATAGTTGAGTCCTTGCTAAATCCGACGCCTGTCATAGAGGAAAGCGACCATATGTGCGATAATAACATCGATAACGCCTACGTCTGCTGATTCCGTCGACTTATCGAGATATCTCTCCAGGGCATCGCGCGATTATACAACTAGCGATTAACTGGTTATCGATACTGCGAGGAGAGCGCGTACTAACCGGAAGAATACTAGTACACCAATACCGACCATGATCTCTTGTAATTTTTATTTCAATTTGAGAATGATCTTAATACTCTCTTCTTTTCACAAATTACGGGAAGCTTATGAATGTAGGCTGCAAATTAAACATTTTCAAAAGTAAATATACTTAAAACTAATTACAGGTTTAAAATAAATGTTGAGCTTTCTTTAGTATAGTAATTTAGGACACATTCAAATAAAATAAGACAAATGATTTTTTCAACAGACAAACATAATATTAACTAAATAAAATAAAAGCTATCTAACACTAATCATGGCCTATTATAAAAAAAAAAAACAGTTGGTAATGTACCCATTCCATAGAAAGTTAAAGATCTAAATATTATCCAAATGCTCACTACCAGCGGGTAGCATACGCACAGTATGTTGGCGGTGTTTTCGGGCTGAATAATACATATACGTTGAGCCAGACAAAAGCCAGATATTTAGCTGAATTAAATCGGTATCAATGTGGTGATATTTATATATATATATCTACTTTACGGTTTTAGAATTCTTTATTAATCTAATAAGGACAATTATCATTCACATACTGAAATTACACATTAAACTTAGTAGGTAGTTCATATATGTGCCGCAAAGCGCAGCATGCAAGCTTAAGAATAGTGATAAATACATTAATAATTTCAAAACGAATACAAACCATATGAACTTAAATACGTGCAACAATCTAGTAAATAAAAAGAAAAAACCAACAACAAAAACGGTTTTCCTTAAGAAGTCTATCCTTATCCTTATCACGAAATATTTGTTGGAAGTTTTGGTCGAAGATTTGGTCTGGACAGTGTGCGATCACCCTAACGCTTTGCATCACTATTGCCGATCCTATGTCAATGAACTTGTAAGCTGTCAAACATTTTGCTAACGGCCGTTTAAGTAGGAGTATTGGTTCACAATCGGCTGTTACATAAAAATGCTTTGTTGCTAAACACATGTCTCTAGATGGTCTAGCCTCTAGGTATCATTTAAAATTGTTACGCACAACTTTCGGTCGTAAAGTATTATAAAATGACATATCTTGCAGTACACTACCCGCCTTGATTTTATCTAGGTAGGTATGGTAATTCCAGTTAACTTCCGGTATAAAAAACCGGCCAAGTGCGAGTCGGACTCGCGCACGAAGGGTTCCGTACCATTATTTATAAAAACGGTAAAAATATTAAGTCTGTTGTATGGGAGCCCCCCTTAAATATTTGTTTTGTTTTAATTTAGTTATTTATTTTTAAAGTAAATATATAACTAAATATTCTGATAATATTTTAAGCGTCTACCTCTTGCCGTTATCAATATCGAGCAAAAACGAGCAAAAAAATTACGTTTGTTGTATGGGAGCCCCCTTAAATATTTATTTTATTCTGTTTTTTTTGTGTTATTTTTTTTGTTATAGCGGCAACAGAAATACATCTTCTGTGAAAATTTCAACTGTCTAACTATCACGGTTCATGAGATACAACCTGGTGACAGACGGACATACGGACGGACGGACAGCGGAGTCTTTGTAATAGGGTCCCGTTTTACCTTTTGAACCCTAAATACAATTCTCTTCAAGAGTCTCTGTAACTAAGCTATACTTATTTCACAACTCCTATAAATACTAGTTATGTTTTGGTAGGTTTATTGCTAAAATTTTACTTGTAGCGTTCAATTCAATTGCAGTATTATTTCCCCAGTCACGAACAGTAGTCGGGGTGCCCTGCTGATTGTAATTAATGCACTGCAATTACTGGACCTCGTTGGATTATGCTTCTGAGATCATATTCCGTAAAGGATTTAGAGTAAATCATTAAGTAAGTTCAGATTTTTTTGAATCATAGCTAAGAACACTCTTGATCAAGTCACCTTTCAATATAAAATTAATCAAAACCTGATCAGACATCGTCAGATTTCAACAACTCTTTGCAAGTTGCAAGCGATATCGTGAAAAACTGGGCCTTTGTTCAGCTGTGGACGCTTACTGGCTGATAATGTAAATTGTGGGAGGAGAAACGTGGTATTAAAAAAAAGTTTTATGATGTTACTTTGTTTTTCAACATCCCTACTTCATGATACTAACTATTACGGTTTCATTTAACGCAACAGAAATCGGGTCGAAATAATCGATTTTACGCGACTCAATGGACATCTTTCATCGATTAGACAAAAACTAAATCGATTTCACGGGTACGCAGCAATTTCGATTCGGGACAAATTAACGGTCTTTTGTTCCTGATACGACCCCAATATAACTTGATCCGCGAGTATCTTTCAGCTCTCCCCTTTGTGGCCCTGTCAGATGAGATAGGGGAAAGTGGGGTAGGTCTTGGTAAGATGGCGTGGGTAATTATGCACAACCTACGTCCGCCCACGGGCTTCCCACGTCAAAACATTGTACTGTCCTAAACCACGATACTAGTGATGTCGCAAATAAGCCGGATTATTTTCCGGTATATTTAGCCGGATTTTATGGGTCAAAACATTTATATTAGTAGGTTATTAAAGTTATAATAATATTGGTAAGCACCATTTTTTTATATGTTCTGCGCCGAGTATTATTGAACTCCAACAAAAAATAGCAAATATCACATTCAGAAGACCCAACAAAGTGACCCAATAAAATTGTACTTAACTTCTCGGTAGCAATTCTGGCGTAGGTACATGCAAAATATGGTTTCCTTACTGGACCATTAATATGCAATGCTAGTCTCAAGCGACAGCGCAAATATCTATTCTCAAGAATAGCATACCTGGTGAAAAAAAACTATGCTACTTATCATATCAAATCTACCACACAATCATCATCTTTTCTTTGCAAGCCCTATATTTGTAATGTATTCATTGTAATGATATCAATAGTTTAAAAAATTACTCATCATCACATCAGCCAGAAGACGTCCACTACTATTATAGGTCTGCCCCTTAGAACTCTACACTGATCGACAGCATGCCATCAGCATCCACTGGATGCCCGTGACTCTCACGATGCCGTCGGTCCATTTAGTGGGAGGCCTGCCTACGACCTAACTACCTACATGTCGTTACTAAAAATAGATCGAAAAAATCCTTTATTGGCTAGTATTCAGCCAAAGAGGTTTTACCAATAGAGACATCATACTCAATAAAAAGGCACTAAAAATAACATAGTTATACATATTATACTATAGTTACCTAAATAGGACCCATAGAACTTTACAGCCTTTTACAGCTGTCCCAGTTAAGTATTTCACATACAACATGGAATTTTTGATTATTTTTCATACTCCATAATCGCGCATCGTACGTGTGCGTCGTTGCCAGACAC
Source organism: Agriopis leucophaearia (assembly GCA_949125355.1). Lineage (NCBI taxonomy): Eukaryota > Metazoa > Arthropoda > Insecta > Lepidoptera > Geometridae > Agriopis > Agriopis leucophaearia. Next base: position 15,972,619 of record OX421265.1, on the reverse strand, counting down.
AGGACGGACTGAGTTCACTGAAGCTAATTAACTTGTGTTTGTATTGCCACGCAGACCTCGGTATTAAGTATCTACCTCAGTTTATATATAACATCATTGATATTGGCCGGATGTTTCTTCAGCTCTATCCTGTACTACCTGTACAGAGTTAAGACAATACTTTCACCACCTCGGCTTTGTAACATCTCTAATTAATGATCGCGTTAAGAAACCGAGCTGGGAACCATCTCATTTTACAATTGCATCTCTGTTTTACGTAACAGCTTTATAAGTTCGCTCTAAAAATATATATTAATGCCAACATTTTTCATGTATATACTTATACATACTCGTAGATAGACAACTCTTTATTGTTCACACCAAAAATTACATAGGTACATAATATGATACACCTTAAAACTAGTGAAACAATTGGCGGCTTTATCGCTATAAGTGATCTCTTCCAGGCAACCTTACATATCGAAATTTCTTAAGATTACACAGATTATTTGATTAGCAGGGACTACCTTTGGCGCAAGACGAACTCTATGTAAAATGAGACGTGGACGCAAATGACGTCATCATTATGAAAACAAAACACCATCCAGAACTTCAGTACTATTGACATGGAGTGTTTAAGATCGTGACGTCATATACAGACGTCATAGCCTGTTTTTGGCACGATTTTTTTAGCTTGCGTTTGACGGCCAACTCGCTTAAGCGATGATGCGGCCTACGATACGGTACGGTATAAAACCTAGGTTACAAAATATAGTGTTTTTTAAGTTTATTGGAAATAAATGTATTGTATTGTACGATGGAGCACGCTTAATTAATATAATTAGTTTTAATCCTTAATTAGTATTTTTTTAATGATAAAATTTTGCTATTAAACGTAAATATGTAGAAATAAGTTGGTTTTGGAAATAATAAATGCAAAAAAAAAAACATCATAATTAGGGAAAATTCCGTGTCCATCGTGTTTTTTGGCAACGTCCGCAACATATAAAGCATGATCAGGCTACGTGGCGTGCCTTCGCCCCGTCTATGTCCGACAGTGTGATAAGGTGGACTATAAACTGTTTTTTAAATAAAAAGGGCAAGCGCTTTTTTTACTAAAGAAAATACAAGCTAACACTAACAATACAAAAACAGTTGGACTGCCCATAGACCGTTAAAGGTCTAAAAACGATCCAAATTCTCAAAAGCACTATCAGTTGGCAGCATACCTAGCATGCTGGTGGCATACCACGATGGATAGCAATGCTTATGCGTTGAGCCAGAAACACGCCAGCATTTCAGTCAAGCGTCGCGTCGCCCAGGCGCTCTGAAAGATTTTTGAAAATGACGTGAGCTCCTATTCCCCAGGGCCCAATGTCTCGACCCCAATTGTCTCAAATATGTAACCACTGCCGAGGTTAGCATATTTATAAAGTGTGTTTGAATCCCGTATACATGATAAGTGAAATTGATAGAAAATCAGGTAGGTCCAACTAATTCATCCCTACCATATTATAAATGTGTAGATCAAATACCTTCACACATGACTTCTAACTAAGTAGAAGCAATACCAGATATCGGTTTAACTTGCAAAAAAAATCCCGTTTGCGTGATTCAGGTAAAGTGTCGTATTTACCTATAATAGACGCACTTTTCATATTTGTGAAACTACGATCCATTTACACTCATTATTTTAGGAATTATTGAATACCTTATTACGTTTTTAATAATATTATTCGTAAAGTTTAAGCAAATTTACAATTTTTTCGCAAAACATCGTTTCAGTACGCAATCTATTTTCAAACTATGGAACTACAAATCTGACGGCTGTCAGTTTGTTTGTTTGTCCGCGCACATCTTTTAAACTACTAGAAGGATTTCAAAGCAGTTTCCATGAATATGCTTATTAAATACCTGATTGAAACATAGGCTATATTAATTTATGATAATAAATAGTAAAAAAAAATTTTTTTTATAATTATTTATAACGCCATCTAGCTTATTTTATAGTAATGTTGTCGTAATGACAGACTTCTACTCGCAGACATGGTAGGTAGGAAGACTGAAGCGGCTGTTGCCATATAATCTATATGTAAATAAAAATATAGATATTCGCCAAAGAACCAGAGTCACCGACATAGCTATTAAAATCTGCAAGTTGAAGTGGCAATGGGCAGGCCACATCGCTCGAAGAACTGTTAACCGATGGGGAAGTAGGTAAGGTTCTTGAGTGGAGACCGCGAACCGGAAGACGCAGCGTAGGTAGGCCTCCCACTAGATGGACCGACGACATTGTGAGAGTCGCGGGCATCCAGTGGATGCAGATGGCAGGATGTCGTTCAGTGTGGAGGTTAAAGGGGGAGGCCTATGTTCAGCAGTGGACGTCTTCTGGCTGATGATGATGATGAAATAAAAACGAATAGCCGAAATGAATGTACCCGCATAACTTCCGATAGACTGCACCAAATAGTTTTTTTTGTGTTTGTTATTTTCAGGACAGCCAACTGCTTTTGAAGAGGTTTTACAGTTTATTATGGCGTAATTTAAAGTACGTTTATTTTTGTATTGACTTCTGACGTGCTAATATACTAAGTCGACGGAGATTAAAATGAATACATTTTTTTGCCAGGATCAAACTTAACACCAATAACAGACACGCAAAGTAGGTGAACTCGCGGCATCTAATCTGTTACTGATCTATGATTAGCAGCTATTTTGGATGTTATGGTGGTGAACGAAAGCGGTTTAGTTGTTGGAAGGGTAGGGGCGCAGTAGGCGGGCAAAAATTATTTAGACATCATTGATTGGCAGTCTTTACGCGGAGTAATGTTAAATAACAGCGATTAATTATAGATACCGCTCCATGCTTCCTACTTACTATTTACTAATAATTCAATAATAACGTTTGTCATGCATGACATTTCGCTGGACTTATACCAATTTTTTTTCCTTATTGGCTCCATGGCTCCACACTTCCAACGTATTTAACCAGTGAAAGTAATATATTATTTGCTTGAAATATATTTGAAACTATGGACATGATGGGATACCTGTATCGAGTCAGATTAAAACTAGACTAAAATGATACTATGACGATAGTATGACAATCCGCATTAAAATGGAGAGCAATAAATCTACAATCATGTCATATGTGTAGGTATTATCTATAAAATATTCAGTATAAATAATCCGATGGATTTGTGCCTATTTAAAGTTCCGTTCGTGTTCGTTAGTGTAACATTTATATTTGGATATGTCAGTCTAATCGTCCACCCACTAATTACTTTGCGCTACGCGTACGAAGTCGCGGGCATTAGCTAGTTTAAAATAAATCAACGCACCTTAAAGGAAAAGTTTATAGCAAGGCGTAAATCATTCATAGATACACTGAATAACACATCTAAATAACTGTTAATGTAATCATTTCTAACTAAATACTATAGTACAAGTGTCAAAGCATTAGTATAGCAAATCGTTTCCTTTTCAATGTTCTAAGGTTGTTATTTCATTCGTAAATGAAAACTTAACGTTATTTCATTTCACTAATATGTAGAAAGCTGAAGCATTACTTTTCTCTATTGCCAATCAAAGTACTGAATGTTAAAAAGAGGATGTAAAACTTTAAAGAGAAACTGCATTTACTCGTGAACATTTTTCTCTTTCTGTTCAAAATAATTTCGCGACTCTCTAAATTGACAAGACAAGTAAATAGGCGCCAACTCAATATTTGCTAGTATCACCATAATATGTGTAATAAATACTAATAGTGAGTTAACTCCTTTGTTATACCGCAAAATACCTACATGGCTTTCTCGACGTCTAGACGGTAAGGGTTGTCACAACTCCGATCAAATAAAAATAGCCAGTGGCCGGGCAACTACGAATGTTCGCGTAAAATACGTACTATAGAATTTCATACAAATGTCAAGTTAGAAATTCAAAATTAGTATGAATTTCAATAGTACGTATTTTACGCGAATATTCGTACTTTGGCCACTTTGGCTAGTTAACACTATTAGATAATAATATTTTACAATTTTATAATTTATTGTATTCGTCGTAATCATTTATTTTTATATACCTACAAAGATACAAACGTACTAGTTGCGTCTCGCAGCTTGCAGCCGATTCCGTGTACGTGACACCGTAGGAGTATTACATTCTCTTGGCGTGACACAACTGAAACCAGTATACCACCCGCAAGCGAAGCCGAGGGCTACCGCAGACGTCGCGGGCAGGGGGAGGATTCCGCTCTCCTTCATCCTCACCTCATCTTTGCTCTATCTAAGACGCCGAGTTGACCCACTATTAGTATTTATTACACATATGGTATCACTACACTAGAGTCATAACCATAACCATAGATCAGACAAACAAAGGGAGATGTGGTAAGGTGTCGTGGAAGTCGCGAACGCATCAGGCTTAAATCAGGCTTGATGCCTTTAGTCGAATAGTTTGGGAGCGCGCTACTCACCTTAGCCCTAGTCCTTTGCATGTGGACTATTAGTTAGTTCATTGGTGTGGCTGCTAGTTTTTTAGTGTGCGTGAAAAATTTGTAAGTGTGCCGTACTTACAGCTTTTGCAGTAAGCGATTTTACGATATGGTGAAACATGGAGACATTTGAACATGGACTATAATTATTCTAAAGCAGTTTCCCTTGTTTTTCTGATCTGAAGTCATAACGTTCACACGCAGCTCTCCGGAGCAGACATTTATATTCATCATTCATACGCTGGCAACTGGTAGTGGGCTTGAGCATTTAGGTTGTTTTTAGACCATCAACAGTTTATGAGGCAGTCCAACTGTCATACAATTATTAACGATAGATATTTACCCTTATAAGGTTGTAGAATTATCACGGTATTATATCCCGTTAGTAAAAATATAACTGTAGTGAACAACCCTGATATAAAACAACCGGTTTTTGAGTAAAAGGTCATATATAGGTTTTTAGTGTTAGCTTGTATTTTTGTAAATAAAGGAACTTGCGAGTAAAAATCATTCAAAAATCTACTCGGCCAGGAATCAAACACGATACCTCCAGCTATAAAGCCAAACGCTGCCACTAAGCCAAGCCGCCACCATCACCAAGAAGTTTTAAAAATTCGCCGCTCTGCTGACCTAAGGCCTGCTGCCTAAAGGTTCCTTAGATTTGCCTTTTTATAAATTCGACGATTCTTAAACCATGTTACAAGCCCAAAAACAAGTTCAAAACAGTGTTTGAAAACGTTCAACCATGAGATAGATTCAGATTCAGATTATTTATTGCTTCCATACAGTACAAAGGTGGTAAATATAACATTAAATCTAGTACAAAGTTCATATGGACCCTGTCGGGCACAGCACAGTAAGAGTGAGGAGGACAGCTATGTACTCAAAAATTTCAGATTCAAGATATATTTTCACTTAAATATTCAGCAATCGAATAATAAGCTTTTCCGTTCAGAAACTGCTTTAGTTTACAAAGATAACGTCATTTTCTATATTTTTTAAATCATCGGATAGCTTGTTATAAATATGTATAGCCATAACCAATGTACCAGGTTAAATGATAAAGGTTAGCTAGACTGGGTTCCTAAGATTTCACTTTTGGAAACTTGTCCAATAAAATTATTATCATAAATAAGATACCGTTTCGCTAACTCGATCTAAACTCCCGGAAACCCTAAAACTAGTAGAATTACGACACACCTCATCACCCGGGGCTAAATGACTCCGGTTTCGTTAAAGGCATAACGATATCGTTAGCGTTTCGTTAACGAGCGTGAGACTAGCTCTTGCGCTAAATTATGTGGATAATGTGGATGGAAGTTGACATTTTTATTAAAATATCTTGGTATTTATATCTTTATACGTTTCTATTCGGAAATATATGAGCCGTATGGTTTCAGGCCTAACATAATTCTTAAACTGAACTCACAGGAAGTGGGTGTAATTCAATAAAAGGGGTAGATTTCTTAATTTTATTTTATACACAGTCGCTCGCATATACAACACTGACACCATTAAAAAAAACTTAAAAAAAAATTATGTTATACACATTCACACATTTATTCGCTTCGTAATTCAGCGAGGCAACGCGGCCAACATTTTGGGCACTTTGCCTGAAATTAGAGATCGTTTGAACTTTATAATATTGCATAAGTATAGATAGTATTAAAGATCTTCAATTTAGTTTGGTTTTTGTGTTCGACATTCTTTAGTTGACTCAATTTAAATACCTATGAATTCACACACACTTATATTTTCTATGTTATACTATAATATATAGTATGTTTATAAAAAAAAGACTATGCATGGAAGAAGCCATTGGTTTCTGAGACACAGTCCTCTGTACTATAGTTCGGAGCCAATGGGTTCATATCCCATTTGGAGAACTTTGATTTTCATCAAATTTAAATCAAGGGCCACGTTCAAGATGTAACCTATAACTATAAGTACAATAAAAAGAACAAATTAATACAACAAACACCTTACACTCACGATTATATATATCGGTCGAGACGATCGACCAGTTTCGGAGCCATTAGAGCTCCTTCGTCAGGGAATACGCGCGTTTCTGGAGACGGTCGCCCGCGTATTGGCGATGCCAAAGTCGCGGCCAAGCCGTTTGTTATATTAATTTGTAATTAATCCTCACGTGAGTTTTGTTAATTAAAACAAAAACATTAAAATTGGTTCACAATCGGCGAAGACAACGCGTATACACAAAAAAAGTACAGTCGAATTGAGTACTTGCTCCTTTTTGAAGCCCAAAAAATACGGATCGTATTGAGAATCTTCCTCCTTTCTAGAAGTCGGTTAATAAAAAGAAATCCTCTGTCCATTTGTTTGTAGTACAAAAGCAGAGCATGCTGCATGCTAGATTTGACATCGTTTAAGAGCCTATTTTGTAACAAGATCAATGTATTTTATTTTTTTTAGAAATAGGCTCGCCTTTGATCGCCAACTCGCCTGATGTTAAGCGATGATGTGGTCTACGATGGAGCACGCTTGCCTAGAAGGAACCGATTCACTCGTACATAAAATTTGAATATTCTTGATCTGTTTTAATTATATTCCTTCTATTTTGAGGTCCAACGAAAGGTATGTTTTCACTACAGGAAAATCTTGCAAACTTTGCAAGCAATCGATTTCAAGAATCGATACGATTTTTTTTTTGTGATTAAACACTCTCATTTATTTAGTACTAACTGTACTCGCGGCTTCGTCCGCGAATTCTTAAGAAAAAAATTGCCTATGTCAGTCCTCATGATACATACTATTCATGTTTTCATATTTATCGGGACTTATCGCGCACTATTAAATATAGGTAAAAATAGATACCTTTTTTAAACGTCGAGCGAAAGGTATCTATTTTTACCTATATTTAATAGTGCGCGATAAGTCCCGATAAATATGAAAACATGTGTTCGAATCGCGAAAGTTTAAAAATTACTATTGCTAACCGATACGGGCCGGAGGTTGCAAATAAAATCCGTCACCTGGAATTTCTCCGAAAGAAACGTGCGCGTCAAAATACATCACTGATATTTTTAACAAAATGTCGTGATTGGGACTTAGTACCTACGTGTGTTCGTATACGGCCGCGTAGTGATATTGCGCGCTCCGGAGAAATTCTGAGAAATGCGAGTGTCCGTCTTTTAAAACAATTAATACGGAATTGTCACTACGACATCGACAGAGTGAACTGTGAATTGTACCAAGTGCATAGTGAGTGTAGTGCGGTATTGTCTGGTGATGATTTTGATTTGTGTGATCGGATTACCTATCAACAAGCGTCTCGTACCTATGATCTGTGCAGTACGGGGCATGACAAGAAGTTGGGAAAACTTTTGGCTCGCCGTGAGTACCCCAACAATACCTTTGGAAGTGCATCTGACACATGTTTACCCTTAACGCAGACAGATACAGTGGTAAATTTATCAAACATCGCATTAGATAGTTCAACACAGAGTATTTTGGCAAGGGGAATGAATTTTGCATTAACACCTAAACGGATTCCGTATGAAAACGTAATTTGTAGCGTAGAGGAAGCAATAATACGAAACAAGGTACCGTCTAATGCAGCCGAGTCTCTTAGGCAGGATGTGTCTCGTGTGCTACGTAAAGCTAGGCTACCTAAGAGTAATGTCACTACAGAAGAGCGTCTGGCGCTGAAAAAGATTCGAGATAACGAGGAGGTTTTAGTGCTTAAGGCTGATAAGGGAAACGCCACTGTAGTAATGAACTCGAGTGATTATGACACGAAATTACGGAGTTTGTTGAGTGATACCAACATATATAAACCGGTATCATATAATCCCACTGCCAGAGTAACACGCCGTATTCGGGCCATAATAAAGGACTACAAAGAACTTTTCACAGAGGACGTATTCGAAAACCTACATAGGCCTAGGGTTGTACAACCTCCCAAACTGTATGGGTTACCGAAAGTTCACAAGAGCAATATTCCCTTACGTCCTATCGTGAGTCAAATAGACTCGCCCACCTATTGCTTGGCGAAATATGTAGCGTCGAGGCTGCAGCCACTGGTGGGTAGCACCCCGTCTTTTGTGAAGAATTCTCATCACTTTGTTGAGATCGTTGGGAACCTTAGTCTGGAACCAGATGACATCATGGTGAGTTTTGACGTGGAATCACTTTTCACCAATGTTCCAGTGAAGGAGTGTCTCGAGGTTGTCAGGGATTTGTTGAAAGAGAACCACCTACCAGAGAACTTAATGGTTTTATTAAGGAATTGTCTAGAAGGGAACTTCTTTCTTTACGGCGGACAATACTACCTCCAGATTGATGGTGTCGCGATGGGAAGTCCAGTGGCACCGGTGCTGGCTAACATTTGGATGGAACATATTGAGAAGTCCATAAATCTACAGTCGCCTACAATAAAAATGTGGAAAAGGTATGTAGACGACGTTTTCTGCATAATGAAGGGAGATAGACAGGCAGTAGACCAGTTCGTGGATCATCTCAACTCGATTCACGCCAACATTAAGTTTACGTATGAACTGGAGGTGGAAAGAACTTTGCCGTTCCTGGATGTCAAAGTGATGGTGAGGTCCGATGGCTCGTTAGCTCACTCGGTTTATAGAAAACCTACGCACACGGACAGATACCTACACGCTACGTCACACCATCACCCTCGCCATCTGCAGTCGGTGGCCAGGTCTCTGTTGGACAGAGCGGACGCCCTCTGTGACCCTGAACATGTAGGGGCTGAAAAAAGGCATGTTCAGGAGGTACTTAAAAGAAATGGCTATGGTGTGACTAAACGCGGTCGGGCAAGACGCAAATGCCACAAGAGAAGGACTGACGTCGAGCGGCAACCGGCTTTCATGCCTTACGTTAAAGGAGTAACGGATAAGGTAGGGAGCTTGCTGAAAGAGTACTCCATCAAAACAGTGTATACCCCCTTATCAAAGTTGGCGAGACACGTGAGGTCGCCGAAAGACGTTATTCCTTTTCAGACCCCTGGTGTGTACAAGGTTGATTGTAGCTGCGGTAGTTCCTACATAGGTCAAACAAAGCGTACCATAGCAGAAAGGATCAAAGAACATATCGCAGCCGTCAAAAATCGCCAGACACAGAAGTCGGCTATAGCAGAACATTTGCTTGAGTCGGGGTCCGGTCACTGGATCGAGCTCCACGACCCGAAGGTCCTCTCCACTGAACGGCATTATTTTTCAAGAATAGTTCGTGAAGCGGTTGAAATCAGAAAACATCGCAATTTCAACCGGGAGGATGGATTTAAGTTAGCGGCGTCGTGGAATCCCATAGTAAGCAAATGTACAAACCGCGGTGTAGGTACTAGGACTTTTACCGATACAGTCAGTGTTGTGTGTCGTAGTGACAACCCTGCAATTTTTCAAGATCAAGATCAAGTGAGGGTAGGAGAACAAAATATCCGCTCTTCTCGCCGGACTCACCCGCAGTTTTCAGTCAGCTCGTGACCACGGCCATTGTAACATGGTCGAAACGTCGAGCGAAAGGTATCTATTTTTACCTATATTTAATAGTGCGCGATAAGTCCCGATAAATATGAAAACATGTGTTCGAATCGCGAAAGTTTAAAAATTACTACATACTATTCAAATAAAATATACCTCACAAATTTTTCTCGAGATCGGTTAAGCCGTTTAGCCGTGATTATGTAGCAAACAGACAGAGTTACTTTCGCATTTATAATATTAAATATATGTATATATAAATATATATATATATATATATATAGTATAGTGTGGATTGACATTTTACGGGGACTGAAACAATGTCGACTAGAATTAGCCCACTTGTTACCGTACTCATCACTTGGATACATGTAAAGTAGTGTCATTTTCCTTAATGACACAGGCTAGAAATGGCAGGAAATAGACTGATCTTTATGCAAGTAGACTAGTTACTTTCTACGTACATGCGTAGGCGCACAACTGTTAGGCTCTAATTAATACAACTTAGTACAAATGCTCCATGTCGTTAGTATCAGAGTGCCCTGACACAGAATAAATAATAGTACGTTACAAGCAATAGAAATGGTACGAAAGTTGTCAGAGATACGATTCCTTGGTGGTGACAACTTAGATACGATGGTTAATCTATATATATAAAAATCATCTATCTTCTATACATAGAATAAAAACGTAGAGGTAAGAAAATAGGTTATTGCGAAATATCTTTTTTTTTTTAAACACATGGCATCTTACAGTTTTTAGAACTTTTGTCTGTTTGTTTGTTTGTCCACGCACATCTCCTAAACCACTAGACTAAAATGCGGTTTTCACGAATATGCTTAACTATGACCAGATTGAAGTAGGATATGTTATTTTGCGCAAGGGCCGGATTAAGGGAGGAAAAAAGGGTTGAAAGTTTATATGAAAATCTACGCGTACGAAGTCGCGGGCAACATCACTAGTCAATAATAAAGTTACTGATAATACTAATTACTAAATGTCTATTCTGTCAATTACATTTGTAGTAGCATATAATGCCTGAATAAGACTTAGAATTACCTAAATTAGGATATTATAATTACTATACAGTTTTTGCTGTGACAGATATCCAGAAACTATAGGGCTGTGCAGATTGTCTGATGTACGTACGGGACACGGGTACCCAAATAAATGAAATAATGTTAATATAATAAAAAAAAGGTTTGTCAAGGCACAAGGAACACGTCTTTCACCGCGTTTCCTCTCTCTATCAGCTTTTCTGCTGTGCAGCACTCCTCTCGTCGGGACTGTTTTGACAACGAATCCGCTGATACGACGGATTGCCGTAAACTTTAGTTCCAAAAACCTGTCAAAGTTCGTTCTTAGAACATATTCCCATTCAATTTTGTTAAACTAAAAATTTTATAAGCGTTACACTTTTTTATAATATTTTTATTCATTATACACATATCAAACAACGAAGACAAGTGAAATTAGCCAGCATTATTTATGCTGAAAAATTCACCGCAGTGCGCATACGGCATAAACTTGTTAAGTCCAAATATTTTAAGCATAAAACTCCTTCATCTACACTAATATTATAAAGAGGAAAGATTTGTACCTATTTTTGTATGTTTGTAATGAATAAGCTCCGAAACTACTGAACCGATTTGAAAAATTCTTTCACTGTTGGGAAGCTACACTATCCCCGGGTGACATAGGCTATATTATATTTTGTAGCGAGGCCGAAGGCCGAGCTTACACTCGTGCGAAGCCGGGGCGGACGGCTAGTTGCACATAAACTTAAAAAATACAGACACTTAAACAGATATTTCCCAGGCGCAGGTGTCTTTATAAGAATTACTCCCGTTACTTTTTAATCTAAACATAATTAATTATGAAGTAAGCCAGCAGAAATGATATTACAAGTTCTGTAATCTCGGCACATCATACTAGCAGAACTGGAGTAGATAGGCTAAGTTCGCGCGTGGGCCGACATCTGGGCCGTTTTATTATCTAGCCTGATAATCTCCGGAGCTGTATGTCTTCTCGGATTTGTATTAAATTTGAACCGACGTGAATATTAGGTAAATATTAAAGTTCATTACTGTGTTCATACAATTCCAACTCTCAATTGAAGGAGATTATGTTGATGAATAATAAAGAATTTGGCCGATAAAATATTGTTTTCATAGTTAGTCCCGGGACATATATTATTAAACGATGTGTAATGCATATTAGTTTTTCATTTTTCAATTTTATTTCAATAATTAGTTTTAGTAATTTATGTTATATTATAATTTATTTATTACTGCGACTAGAATATTTGACATTGTATAAATAGCGCTGTAATAATTTTGATTTTACTTAATCTTGTGACATAAATGTAAATGCATGTTCGTTTTTATTTCAATAAATAATTTTAATAGAAGGTTTAATTGTTAATTTTTTTTTATTGTTTATCAAGACTAACAACTTTCTTACCAACCTACAAATTATTTGTAAAAGGCGACTAGAATGCCGACTAGAAAAAGAAAAATCTATATAGATAAAGTCGTTGAGTAGGAATCACTTTCTAGACGTCCATTGATTGAACCATAAAATTATACGTAAACTACAACAATGTTGTTACAGCCAATCGATTACTATCTTTATCGATCAATCCTGAGGTTCGAATCGGTCGATTTAATCGATAAGAGAAAATGATAACGATTTTGCAGAACTCCTTAAACCCATAGCAAAAGATCAGGTTTAGATACGTGAGTTAGCCAATTGGTTATGAACCAATATTGGCTAAAGTTTAAACCTAGTAAAGTGAGACTTTATGTAACCTTTAAATTTTCACGTTTTAACAGCGAATTGAGTAACTAAAATTAGCTGCGTTTTAAACACAAGTTCGCGATAAGCAATAAAAAAGATTACTTAATATAACATAATGGAATATAACGATGCGGTCTGCGATGCAGCACAGTGTCCTGGAGACTTACGCCCAACTCTAAATACGGGCCCGAATAGGTGCAGTTTCCAAAATCACGCGACCGCTAACCGTATCTCGGGTAGTTAAGGTTCGCGTTCGCGTTTAGAGTTGGGCGTAAGGCGCCTAGGCTCTATTTTTGAATCGCTCGTATGATTTCGCAAATATCGAAAATATTAAGTAAAATGAGAGATTTTCTTTTGATAGTAAGCAAATTCGATTCATTCAAATTGTTGCGCTTATAACTAATGATATGATAATTAATAAAATGTATTTTTTTTTGTCTGGGGTATCGTTTAAAAAGTTTTCGTTCGAAATATCATACGAGCGATTCAAAAATCTAGCCCCCGGCATTTACTGACCGAGTGAAGCGTGGTCTCAGAGTCCACGGTAACAAACCGGCGTTTGTTCAATGATAACTTGTGAACCGATCTTCGTATAAATTTGTCGGCAAGTACATTACAATACAAGTTCATAGTTCGAGTTTGTGCCAAAACGATAAAGGGGTCGCAAGGTAGTTGTGGTGACCAACAATTTTAAAAATAAATATAGGCATGCGCTTGGCCGCCACCTCGCCTGATGTTAGCAATGATGCGGTCTACGATGGATCACGCTTGTCTAGAACAAACCGATTTTGATGAAGTTCAGATTGGGGAACACTCTTTCAGTTTAATTCGACTTGAACAAAATTTCATAAACGTAAATGAAGAACCGCTCACATCGCACTTTAGAATACATATCATGTCATAAATGTTATAAATCAAAAGGTAATTCAACCTATCTGTGTGTTCCTCTGCCTATTTGTAACCTTTTCATGAATAATAGGCTGAACTGATCATGATGAATTTTTTAAAGAAAATATTTTGTATCGTGAGGTCTGACATAACATAGTTTGACCTGGATATTGCGGTAAAACTGAAAACTGGAACTGAAAATGCTAGATGCAGCTAGTCAGAAATATAATTTTAAATCAGAACCCTCGTGTTCCCGGTATGAACAAAATTACGACGTCTAGAGCATTGTAAATGCACTAAAAGAGCATCGTAAACAAAGTCAAGTGCTCCTTGTTCGTGACTCGTTCGCATTAACATATTAACGGAGGCAAACGAGGGCGCTGCCTGTCCAGAATGTCGACTGACGTGGCCTAATCAGGAAGGAGTTATGAAATTTATCGGTGCTCTGAACTTGCAGTGAGAACTACTATTTTATCCAAAGGCAAAACAAGATTACATTAGCGATTGGAAGGAGATAAAAAAAAAGTTGTTGAGTTTTTATGGATCTCTGTCGCGAAAATACCAAATCACATTAACATCCACACTTAATATTATAAATGAGAAAGTAACTATGTCTGTTTATTACATAATTACGGCTAAAGGGCTTAACCGATCTCGATAAAATTTTGCGAGGTAATAGTATGTATCATGAGGACGGACATAGGGTACAGCTAATTAATTATAAATGAAAAAGTTTGTCGGCACTCCACTTCCTAACAGATTTCAATGAAATTATGATATGAAACCTTCATTTCAAAAGACCTGCAATTTGTGGAATGAGCCCCCTCCGCATTCCAAGTAACTATAATATGGGGTTCTTCAAAAGGGCTGTTAATAGAGTCTAAGAGTCGCTAGGTAGGCAACAGTGATCACTTACCATTAGACTCTTGTATTCTATGTACTTTTAATGTCTCAATGTACCTATAAATTTCCAGTTTTCCCATGTGAAAACTCAACGAAGTACCTTTGACTCCAGTGTTGACCTATGTCAAACGGAATTTATAATACCCGTATTGCTAAAATGTTAAACGGCTTGTTAGCAGAAGATTATCAAGAAATGAGATATAAGTCGCAATTTACCAATAGGTAAGCTTTTATGGATGGCAATAGACTATCGAACAGTGGTTTGATTGATTAAAAATATCAGGCACAGTGAGATATATAATTTGATGTAATACTGTATACGGAAGAAATTATATAATCGATAATGTTCCGAGACATAAGCGTTCAAACTTTGTGTTTGTATTAGGAAAGGATGCCCTGTCCCTTTCCCGCAAAGTAAATGTCAATATGGAATATGTATGGCATATTTACTATAGTGACTTCATTTGAATCCGTCGCGTCAATTTACATCTTTGATATTTTCAATTTTGTAAAAAAATACCTTGGATATTTTAAAAAGGTTTCAGAATTACCACGTAAACATCCGCTTAGGTTTAAGCATAAATTAGTAATCCCAAAATCAAGACTAGAAATACATAGTAGTGGTCTTCATGCAATGGTTATAAAAATATTTAATAAATTACCCGACGACTTAAAGAGTGACGAAAATGAACAAAATTTCGTAAAGAATTTGAAAAACTTATTAATTGAAAGGTGCTATTATTCAGTAGAAAATTATCTAAACAACAAAACAGTATAAACAGATCGGGCCGCTCCATACCTAAATTGCCATACCCTAATTGGGTCACTGTGTTAATATAATTGTTAACTATTTACTTAGCATAACATAATGTGCAATAAATGATTTGATTTTGACTTTGAAAGAATAGTGTGTTCCCTGTCTAGCAAGATATTAAACTACTTTAATACATATGTGTTTCCTTAATTTTCATTCGGTAATCGGCTCTATTTGTTATCAGCTGTTTTATAAGATAATAAAAAAAACAGTCCGGTAGACTAATTGATACAGTTACAATTGAAATATCAAAGTAGCACGTCACATAAAAATATGCTTTAAAAGAAATGTAGTTGGTAACTGTCAGAGTGACGTCAGCATAGTTTTTTTTTATTGCGAATAAGCCCGCGACAAAAAAGAATAAAAATACATTTAAATCTATAACAATAACAAACGCCATTTTTAGACAAAATAATGTAATCTTTTAAAAGGTTCTATCGGCCAACCCCATTTGTTTATTAAAAATGAAATTTGTTAGAATTTGAATACAAAAACATTACTTACCTAACTATAATTTACCATCACTAACCGCGAGTCCCCCTAAAATAATTATGTAGTGCGACCTTTTCACTGATTTTACCAGTGAGATGTAATAAAAATATTTTAGGATTTTACGCTGAACACTGACAAAGAAAACTATTTCTCAATGATTTATCTACAGGTTGTTCACACTGACGTCACTACGTCACCTGTCAACAATCTACAAATTTGTCATGCGCGGTTAGCACAACAAAGCTAATGCAAACATTGTCATAAGACATTACCGGCTAATGAGGCGTGAACACGTGCGGTGCGGCGCGAGCGCAGATTTTCAATCGCTCTTGGCGCCGGCTTACGTAAGATGAGATGCGCTTTATATGGACGCGGGATTTTAGAATAAAAAAACTGGTTTAATAGCCGCCGATATTACTCAAGAGTGTTCTTGTCTTTCCACATTTATCTAAATCGAAAAATATCATAAAATAATCTATCTATCTATATGTATAAAAAACGCGATGTGTATGTATGTTGCTCATGAACTCCAAAACGCCTGGACCGATTTTGATAAAATTATCAGGCAATCTTTAAATTAGTCCAGCGAGTTAGTGTGAGAAGTTTGGTAGCGATCGGATCACGATTTTTTTTGTTGGTTTTTATACATTTGAACTCGAACGATAATAATTATACTACGCATATCTGCCCTGGGTCCTTACGCCCAACTCTAAACGCGGGCCCGAATAGGTGCAATTTGCAAAATTCCGCAAACGCGATAACCTTAACGCGCCGAGATACGGTTTGCGGTCGTGTGATTTCGCTACCTGCACATATTCGGGCCCGCGTATAGAGTTGGGCGTAAGGCCCATTTTTGTCTAATCTGATAATACAGCCGGACTAATTCATATATGTATGTACTTACTGCCCGTAACTTGCAAAAATACTTGTTCTTCATTAACACATTATTGTGCGATACAACCATAGATAATTAATTGCATTTTCCATAACCTCCGTTGACACTCGTATCTAATCTTATTGTAACTTTCAATCAGTTTCGAAGAACCATAAAGTTAATACAATACTAAAAGTAAGTATATCATTATCGTGAGATCTAACTTCTTGCTAAATGTTATCTCTTACATTGATACCGCGACTTAGATTGTCTATTAAGTTTTTCTCCGTCGTATTCAATGCTCATTCACAAGATTTAATCATCAATTTCTATAGGTAATTGCACTTACTTAATTATTTAGCTTCTTTTATTATAATTTCTTCATCAAAATCATCCTGTTTGTCTAAAATTTGACGTAGCACAATATTTAGTTCAGCCTTCAGTTCTCTCATCATCACCATCAGCAGCCAGAAGATGTCAACTGCTGAACACCCTTCCTTAAGATTTCCACACTGAACGATAGCCTTCCATCTGCATTCACTGGATGCCCGCGACTCTCACGATGTTATCGGTCCATCTAGTGGAAGGTCTACCTACGCTGCGTCTTTGAATTTCTAGTGTAATGCTACTTCTACGTCGCTGCAAGTACAATTAGGAATTTGTGATAAATTTTCCTGGTAGATATATGTTGATAAAGTTAATTTAATTGAGTTTAATTTTGCCTAACCTGAAATAAAATATTAATTACTTAAATTGAAAATTAACCTAAACTGAAAACAAAAATTAATTAATTCTGAAATATTATTTAAATGTAATATTTATAATAACACAACAATTTTATAACACAACTTTTTTTTTTATTAATGATAGAGTAAATTAAATTACACTAGAAATTCATCAGAAAAACAGTTTTGACATGTTGTTTTGTTATATTAAACTGGCTTTACCCAGAATAGCCAAAGCATATTATAATAATTCAACTTGTCATGTAAAACTTATTTAAGTGTGTCGGACAGTAGTTCTTATTCACTAATACATTTCCATTAATTACTTTCAATTTCATATAATTTTAGTGACAGCTTCCTAAAACAAACCGCAGCCTTCAACTTTCAAGCTATCGTTCAATCGGGTATATATTTATTAATTGCGTATTCAAATGAAACGAAATTCAATTAATTAAATCAATTATAGCAATGAATAACCCTGCCACCTTGCAACACCGGTACCGGTCTGGGCTAGATTATTGGAATGGAAACCGAAAGTTCTTGTCCGGTGGTATTATTTCACGATTTATAGCTAACTTACTCTGCATCTACTCGTATGATAAAATTTGTATTTGTTTTTCAAGCTTTGTTACTGGTATTTTTTTACAACAGACTAGGTATGCGTTTGACTGCAATCTTACCTGATGGGATGCGATGATGCGGAATATGTAGCACGCTTGCCTAGGAAATACCAATATAATAACTATTTTTAACGGCTCTGGATTGTACCTGTTCAGAAAGACAGACGCAAGCAAGGAGATCCACACCTCTGCTGTTTTGTTAAAAAAATGTGGAAACTCGTAGTGTATCTAAATAGACTTTCCATCATAAGATGGCACTGAAAAAACGTATAAAACGTAATTGTTTGATTCAAACGTTACCTTGCGGTAGTTCATCAAACTTTCTACTGTTTACCAAGGGATGAAAGCAACCCTAACTACCTACAAGCTTGCATCACTTATCTTAAATATGTTTAACTTGGCCGAATGTTTCACTGAATCCTAATAATTTGTATTATCTTTGTCTTTTTGACATTTATTACTTGACATTTTAATATTGACAGAAGTTTGACATTAACTTTTAATTAGTTCGTTTTATGTCTCAGTTATGTCTAACTATAATTATTGAATTGTTTCGTTCAATATTAATGCATGCTATCTTCATCTGTTTTATTGTGACATTAAGTTCTATTTTTGTTTGTGTTTAACGTTTTAATAATTGTATTGATGTACACAGTGTAGGTAGGTGGATTTAAATGTGATTTTGTTTCACTTTGACTTTTACAAAATATTTTGCAAAATTCAAATTGTTTAGGATAAACACGAGTAATAGATAATTTAGAAAAAAACTATAAAAGAGCTGATAATTTTCAAATGGCTGAACAGATATAGATATAGATCCAATGGCCATCAAAATATATAATAAACTACCAGTACAGATAAAGGATATAGAAAATGAAAATAAATTTGACAAAACCCTAAAAAACATGTTGCTAGCAAAATGTTATTATAGCATAAACGAGTATTTAGAAGACAAATCAATTATGGAATAAATCGATCCGCTCCGCACTATATTGCCATACCCAATCAGGGTTATTATTATGTATTACCTAATTTAAACATGCTACCTAACATCTGTATGTGAACTTCATAATAATTATGCAATAAATTATTGAGTATTGAGTATATTCTTGATTCATAAGCTAAGAACACTCTCGATCAAATCATGCTTTAAACAAACAAAAAAACATAGTTTACGAGCTACGATGCTACAGAAGATACACATATACACATTGTAAACTTATAACACCCTTTCTTTTTGCGTCGGTGGTTAATAAGTATATCTAGTGCCGAGCACATGCCGAATTTCTCAATCAACTTCATAACTGCTGCCACCAAATATCACATATAATTCCGGAGGCAGTTTCCAATTCATCTGTCAATGTTACTTAATTTAATCCCCATAGAAAGTCAATCAGAAGTTATGATCTCTGGCGATCGATTACCAGAATAACATTCGTCATAACTCCGCTTTGCTATTTTTTGTCATTAAATTTTCTAAAGTCATAAATTTAATGCAATCATTTTTACAACACTTCTTTTATGCCTGTTTTGACTCGCTAATATTAAACTCTTTCACTTTTTAATGAATACAATATTAATTTTATTTTTTGATTTATATTTTTAATCTGTGCGTTTGTGTCTTGAAAACGAAAGCGGCGGTTTTGCAGGATAATAAAATTGTTTCGTACATGACAGTAGCAGATTTATGATGTTTTTTTATTATTATTTATGGGTGAAGCAATTAGTGGCAATTTGCCGTCGATTTTTAAAAACATTTTGAATATATAGGATGTGCGAATTCACTTACTGGTTTCTACTGGAAATATCAGTTAAGGGCTTCACTTAGTGACTTATTTTTACATGACTTTGACCCACTAAAACGTATGCAAAAGATTTTTTGTTTTTTTTTCTTGTTTCACAAAGCTCATTATCATGAACTGTTTTTTTTTTTTGTATTTTTTGTTTATGTCCTGAATCATGCGTATGATTATGACGTAGTAACATACCAAAATGTAACAAAAAAATACCTATATGTTTGTGAGTTTTTGTGCGTCATTTGCGAGAACATTAGACGCTGAATTGACACCTTAAACGAAAGATGATTCATAAAATTTACTAAGTACTTGTGATATTTTACTGCATTCTCACATATTCCTTTGTCAACTCAAGGACATGTATATTTGTCCATGTATTGGTCACACTAGGAAGAGACAACATTTATAAAAGTAAGTAAGCTTTATGTGAGGCTATCAATGTATATCTTGTTTTATTTATTGGTTTTAAATCGCTTCCTACGCATTGATTTTACGTCGGAGAAACATTACTCATTCGTTTAGGTATTATAGATATTCTTATTGTAATTTTTTGTCTGCTATCGAGTCTACAAACTTGAAATGAAAATTCGGAATGTGGAAACTCTATTTAGTCTATTTAGACGTTAAGGCATCACGGTTCATCTTTATTAGTTTTTTTTTAAATCTAGGTAAGTATTTAGGTATGCCTATTTGTTTTTATTTTTATGATGTGCAGGAAATCTTTGTAAGAAAAATAGATACCTTTCGCTCGACGTTTCGACCATGTTAAAACATGTGTTCAAATCGCGAAAGTTTAAAAATTACAATCTTTGTAAGATATGACTGCTATTGGTACAGCTAGGTTATTTAAAATTATATTCGCTCAAATCCTCACGGTGGCTGGTCTCTGTGCCTATCAGAGAACACCGGGACTCGATAGATATGCTCGTAACATTTCATTTCCCCTCCTCTCTACAACAGCACGGGCCACACTACGCAGTTGTCTTCTTTGGACTCTTTTGAATGGGATGATCCCCAAGTCTGACTACCCACGAATCTTACGACAAGCAGCGAAAGCCTCTAGAGTCTCTAATGTGTCTTGCACACGGCGCATTTCACTTGATCAACTAAAGACGATGCGCGTATCATTACATACATGCATTCTGCTGTCGCACGTGCACCCTTATTCTAAGTAAAGCAGCTTAACGACAAATGATAAAAATACAACTATAAATAGAAAAAAAAAAAAAACACCCACAAACGAACTGATAATCTTCAAATGGCTGACCAGATTTTCTTGAATCACAGTTGAGAACACTCTGGATCAAGTCAACTTATAAACAAACCAAAAAAGTATGTTTGGTGGCTCATCTGTTTGGGAGCTACGATTTTTCAGACATATATGTGCGTTAAACATATAACACTGCTCTATTTGCGTCGGAGGTTAAAAATATCGATAGAGATGAGGTGTCCTATCAATATACTCTATGCTTCCCCTTTAGCACTTACACCCCCCCCCCCCCTCGGTCGTCTATTCGTATATATTTTCTAAATATTGAAGTGTGCGTTTATAGAACTAGTAAGAATGTGTCAGTGTTTGCAATACGTGTTTACCTCGCCCCCTTCAGTTTTTGGCAGATTTTTTCCGGGACTAGCTCGAGTTTTAAAGGCAGATCCAAACTATATATGATCAAGATGCTGTTATGTGTACACCATTTACAAAGTGGCTCTGGGGTGACCACAGCCACACACTGCCCTACCTCAATTAATTTAAATCAAGATAAGATAAACTAACCGCCCGCTTTAACGCTTTCATGTTCATTAAGACACCTCCATCTACAGAACAAGTTAATTTCATATTCGGTTATGCCCATACGTGAACCAATTCTCTGCACCCGGGAAATGCCGCATGTCACATGAAGATTAATCATGTCTTATTATTGACACAGCAGATAAGAAGAAGAACAATTTTATTATACAATTTATTGCTATTAGCTGTCATATGGCGCGGCGGCTGATTTCGCAGAAGACCTCAAAAGGCGCAAATATAGTACCTTGGACAGTGGGTACATTTTTGAGCCTTTTGGGGTCGAAACCATGGGCCCGTGGGGATCAGGAGCCAAAAAAATTTTCAAATATTTATCATCACGTCTGGTTGACGCAACTCGTGACCAGAATGCTGGCCTCTACTTTGCTCAAAGAGTGAGCATTGCCATACAACGTGGTAATGGGGCCAGCATTTTGGGGACGGTTCCCACTGGTAGCGGTTTAATAGATTAGTTTAGTAGTTAGGTATTAACATATCGTTTTTTTTTTACTATTGGAATGTTGTTTAAGTTATTGTAATAAAAAGTATTTTGCTGTCATATTAATTTCATTTAAATAGCGTTGGTTTATGGATTATATATTATATTAAAAATAAAATCAATTCATAATTATAAGGCATATTTATAAAAAAAAAAATATGATCTGATTTATCGTTGTCTAGGGCTTGTTAAGTAGAATACAGAGTACAATATTTACATATTTTTATTTTCTAAAATAAAGATTTATTTTTATGATATCATGATCCAACAAAGTTGCAAATTTTAAACCCTTTTTTGTTACGGGGTCTATAAAAACTTAAATTATTAATTCAGTTCTAATTCAGTTGTTGTGTCTCAGAAGAGTAACTGTCTTATTTCCACTGTGTCAGAGCTTATTACCGAAGAGCCTCGATTATTCGCATCGATCGATGCCCGTAACTATTGAGCGCTATAATTAATATCGATATTCATTCCTTTTTCACTTTATCATCGTTGGTAAATACGGGTGAGTGACGTGAAGAAAGGAAGTTCGACGAACTACGAACATTTTTATGGGAAGTAAAATGCTTTTTATAATAATGATGAATATTTACTATCGCAATTAAATATCTCGATTGGCTTCCATTTCTGCATTCGTAAAACGTGTTTAAGTATACGAAATGGCATAATTTTTCCACCGTTTAAAATTCTTCAGACCATCTTGAGCGAGAGAAACAGGGAAACTCGACACGCAAATCTAGTTATTAGACTACCGTTTTCTTTCGCCATAAGTAGTGAAGGAAGTCCAAAAGTGAAATTACTCCATGACGACTCTATCCACATTGCCTATTTTGAACGCCCATAAATTTTTCATCTCTCAGTAGGTAATGTTAGATCTCTCCCACAGATTGTACGCAGCCTTTGAGTAAAGGGCAGGTTTAAAGGTAAGATTCGCAAATAAGCATAGTGCAATAAATTTATCACTGGACAAGATTTTTTTTACATGAAGTTGAAGTTTAGAGTCTCGACATGCTGTGCCTTTAATATCTTTGTCACCTAGTGCGATTTGTATTTTTTTTTTCTTTATTCATAAATTACTAATTTAATGTTTCTCCTGCGAATGTAGTCTGTTCAACTTAGACCCGTAGAATTGTTGTCAATTTTTGTATACCAAAACTACTGCCATCTGGGAATTACAACTATTATTTTTATTTCTATTTCATTTCACGGGTCTAGCCCGGACATTTGGTGGGCATTGGTGGAGCCGAAGCCAACACCAAGAGGAACCCCTTTGAATACAAAAAAATATAATTATGGAATATGTATAAAAATGATTATGAAACTATTGTACAGTATAGGATTAAAAAAGACTAGGCTATTGAGGTGAACAACTTGTGGATGGAATAACAGATTTATAGAATGAGAAACGGCACCTGCCTTATCCTGTCTCATCTCAAAATATATTTAGGCAGGTGATGACTTGCCACCCACTGAATGGGCCCCCTATAAAGGCTGCTGTATCTTGGCACCGGAGGGGCAACATTGGCGTGGGTGGCTTAGGGTGTAGAGAGGTGTGCTGCACTTTCACTAAGAGCTACTCGCGGCGTTATGCCCTTTAACACTTCTACCCTGGAGCTTAGGGTCTTAGCTCTTGCGGTTTCGACTCCTGGACGGCCGGTTACGGCAAGCCAGGGGTCAGGGGTCTCATTTGTATTTGGTCTAATTTATTGTTTGATTTGTATTATTTTAACCAAATTCATAATAATTATGATTAATAATTTGACATGTAAAATAACATTTTATAAATATATATGAATATTATTACTAACTATTATTATTATTCTTTATTTATAAACATTCTCGGGTCTCTAGCCCGGACTTTTGATAGGTATTGGTAGGGCCGAAGCCAACACCAAGAGGCCTTATTGAATATAAAATACAATTATTGAGTGTGTATAAAATGGAATATGAAACGATTGTATAGGATAGGATTAAAAAAATCTAGGCTATTTAGTGTGAACATCTAGTGGATAGGAGAACCAGATCTAAAGGACTAGAAACGGCATAACCGTAGGAGTATTACATTCTCTTGGCGGCATAATATATTATTAATAAAAAAAAAAATGTTTTAACAGTACATCTTTACTACAAAAGTCTATGAGAAATCTAGCGAAGACATAATTTCAAATAAGTTTTTCGTTCATTATTATTCTTTAAGTCTTATAGGTTAAATTTATAAGCGGTGGAACAAATAATTTTAATAGATGTGGGCTTATGTATTTCGGACAGCCCAACACTAAGCCTGGGCCAATCGAGAGACCATGCCAATACAATTATCTACTGATTGTTCTAAGAATGAAAGTTGGAATTTAAATTATGAATTCAATTGGTGCTCGGCCGGGATCGAACCGGGTGCTGTCAGATTGTAAAGTGCACATTGCTACAGCTCAGCTACGCTGTACCTTTATAATAAAAAAAATCACGAGTGAATTGGTTTCTTCTAGGCAAGCGTGCTCCATCGTAGATAGCATCATCGCTTGACATCAGACGAGTTGGTGGTCAAACGCAAGTTTATTCCTAAAAAAACTCTTAGCAAATATGCGCCTCTATGAACTAATTCTGTATTCTATCTGTAAATTATACAAAAACGTAGAGATAAAATAATCTGTAATTGCGAGATATAAAAAAAAAAACACACAGCGTCTTAAAATAAGCGGCTGCACACACTAAGACAGTTTTTAGAATGTTTGTCTGTTTGTTGGTACACCTCCTAAACCACTGCACGGATTTAAATGCTGTTTTCACGAGTACTTAGCTATGACCAGATTGAAGTATAGGGTTTGTTATTTTGCGCAAGGGCCGGATTAAGGGAAGAAAAAATAGTTGAAAGTTTATATGAAAATCTACGCATACGAATAGTCGAGGGCAACAGCACCTGTTAAAAAAAACACATCAGTCATAGGACTGCATGTCAGAAGTGAAAACTTAAGTAGTAATTCACCTATTCTACAAAAGGTGGCGGTGTTTTAAAATACATGGTACAGCGTGACGATGACGCGAGTTGTTGATTATTGTTCACTTAAAAAGAGCTCAACGCGCCTAAAGATGTTTTCACTTGAATCATAATTATTGTGCGTACAAAACGTCTATCAGTGTCGCATTTGCTTCCATTTTTTGTGGATTCTCGATCGTAATGTGTTACGTGACTCTGTTATACTTCAATTGTTGTCTAATTTCTCATTATACGCAATTTAATTTCATTGATTTCACAAAAAAGTAGCTGTCTGTACCTATTTACCAGATTTATAAATTACTTATTCATTGAAATTAAACACTTTTAAGGGATGTTATCGTTTATCGATATCCTAACGTTTCGGAAATTTTGCAGTGTCCGTGAGTCCGAGATCGAACTAGAAGACGGATATCTATAGAAATAGTATTTTTTAAACTTTCGCGATTCGAACACATGTTTTCGCGCACTATATTTAATAGTGCGCGATAAGTCCCGACAAATATGAAAACATCTATAGAAATGTTATGAAATTATTTACGAATACCGCCCATGATTTTTAGGGTTTCATACCCAAAGGGAAAAATGGTACAGTATTACTTAGCCTACGCTGTCTGTCTGTCTGTCCGTCCGTCCTACCGTCCAACCATTAAACGGCTGTATCTTTCGAACCGTTATTGATAGTCGAAATTTTCATTTTCATTTCGATGTGTGTTTTATGTCAATCGCGAAAACGGGTAAAACCGCGGTGCACAGCTAGTCAACTTCACTAGCCACTTTATCTGGGTCCAATGTAATCTTAATCTAATAAATTACGGTCGTCCAGGGGCCGATTTTCAAGTCCATCGTTATCAACGGCAAGGCAGATCGACAAATCATAAGCGCCAAGGGAGGTCGTAAATCGTTCGACATTTGCACAGGGGCGCTATACATCTTGTAGGCCGGACAAATTCTCGAGCGGTTTCAGAATAGTGGATAAATCATGAGATATGGCCCATAGTCTTGACAAATGGCCAACTGGTGGATGGTAAAGGAGTAAACTTAAATGATGTCTGAAGCCTGCACTGCCCTTGAATAAATAATTCATTTTGAGATTATCATTGCTTTTGGTTAACATAGAAGATGTATAATCCCCAAAGATTGCTTTAAAATTATTTTTGCCACATTCCCCGAAAGCTCTCCGATAGTCTGACAAAACTCATCATGGCCTATAAAATTAAAAGAGAATAAACTAGAATGCGTAGCCTAATATAGTGATCTTAATATGTTGAGACAATTAAATAGGTACAATTTAAATATTCGTATATATTAGTGTGGGATATTTCAACGTAAAAATTATTTTTGAATAAAATTGTGAAATATCTAATACTACCCACCCTCATGTTGCAGACCAAGAGAATGCAATACTCCTGTTGCAGACTGGGTAATGTCAGAGATGAAAACATGACTTTTTTTTTTTAACATGACGATTTTTGACAGCGCCATACCAAGAATGATCTAGAGATTCTATATGATCGTTCTTGGCCATACCAAATTTGTCAAAACACAGAAAAGAGAAAATTCTCACTTCAGTGCTTTCAAAATATATTCGTTACAAAAAGTATTAATAGGTACCCAGATGTGTAGTTTGGTAGATCGGAAATTTCTTGACGCTAAGCTACAAAAAAAAGTTACTTTGGAGACTTTTCACAACGCGTGACAACAGCAGCAGCGCGATTTAGCCCACGCTATTGTAGAGGGAAGAAGGAAATATCCCGAGCATTACACGAGATCGTTGCCTCATGCAACCTGCTAGTGGTTGCAGAGTTGCGTTCCAATGGAAATCCAGATGCTCTCTGTCCATCAGAGACTAGCCACCGAGGGTGTTTTAGTAGCTGGGGTTCTATTCTACGTATCCTGATTGTAGCCGGACAGCTGGATTACTTTTGAAGATCACAGTACCAAAAAAGCATCAAAATCTGGTATGGCTCGTGTGTAAGATACTAAAGTGCCTAATACGTACACCTCCCGATTATCAGTGCTTATCGTGCGTATTTTTTCTTTTTCTTCTTTTTTATTTTGTTTATTATTTGTAATTTTTGTCATTTTTATGTTATCCGTTAGACTGCCCCGGTGGCTCAGTTGGTAGTGAACCTAACTTCTGTGCTTGGGAGCGTGGGTTCGATTCCCATCTAGGACAAACATTTGTGTGATGAACATTTGTGTTTGTTCTATGTCTGGGTGTTAATATCTATTTAAGTATGTATTTAAAAATATATATGTACGTATATCAGTCTCTGGCAGCCATATTACAAGCTTTGCTTAGTTTGGGGTCAGATGACCGTGTGTGCAAAAATGTCCCAGTCCCAGAATATTTTTTTCAATTCGAATGCTATCTGTTAATTTATATAATTTTCTTTTGAGCTTGTTTTTGTGACTAATGTATTTTTTAATTTTTATCAATAATTATAATTTGTGAGATAATAATTTAATTGGCTTGACCGTGTAATATCTCAATAAAAAAAAAAAAAACGCCTCTAAGAAAAGAAAGGTAAGGGACATATTTCGTGATAACAATCGAGCTTGAATAATACAATGTTTCTTATTTTTACTGATTACAAAATGTTACAACAGCAACCTTCCTCCAACTCCCTCACGTTGCAGCAACTTTTCCCTTCGATTCGATCAGTTTCAATATTATTTGACCTTTGTTGTCTATGTATCTGTTTCGCAGTTACTTGTTCCATTCTTATGGTATTTATGTTGAAATAGAGAATCATGCCAAACTATTGTGAAATATTTTATGAACACTTGCACCTGCTTGCATTCTAGTTTTCTTAGTAAGTTCCTTGCTTGATGTCTGTATCTACAGCGATTAGTCACTAGTATTAACCTATCTTTTTAATCGACTTCAAAAAAAGAGGCGGTTCTATGTTTCACTGTATATATTTTTGTACGTATGTTCACCGATTTCTTCACCAATTATGAATTGGTTTTGATCATTCCTTTTTTTGATAGGTCAGAGATGATCTCATATAAATTTCAACAAAGTCGGTTTAGTATCTTGGTTTTTAAATCAAAATAACTGAAAAAATATGGCATCCAAGTAAAATAATTGCGTATTTATTATTTTTTCCAGTCGTATTCACTTTTATCATAATTCATTTATCGTATTACAAGCTGTAGCACACGACTTCGTACGCTTAGAGTTTCATGTTAACTTTCAACCCCCTTTTAATCCCACTAATTCGGCCTTTCGCAAAGTCATTACCAAAATCTCTACACCTCTTAAAAAATCTCTCCGCTAGATTTTGTGATGAGTCAGTCGACTGCTGTACGACTATTCACAACTGCAAACCAGTCTAATCGTCCGTCAATCTTCTATCGTGGAGTCAAACACTCCACGATACGCTTATGCCTACAACATCAGTTTTGTGTGATCGCGCGTATCGTTTTGTGCAATGTAGGTAGTTTAATAAAATGTTTTTTTTTTTTATTTGTATTTCAAATACCGAGTACCACTTGTCTAGTTAAATCTAACATAGAGTTTAAGACTAACATGAAAAGTTATGTGTGTTAAATAAATTAAAATAAAAGTGCGTGAGTGGTGTTTAGCTTGTATATGTATGGTAACGATATATATATATATATATGCCATTGTGCATCGTTAATAACACACTAATTAAAATCACAGTTACACTATAAATTTACTTAAGGTAACAACTCAGCGCCTGATTTTCAAACATCAGGCCGAAGTCAAGCGCAAGACTTGTTATTTAACATTTTGATTTTATGTTTTATCTTACTAGTTTCAATTTAAAGACATGCCGTTAGCAGACCATTAATATAAACTTATAAAAAAAAAATGCAAATTGTATTGATCTTTTGATTATCATGCCGGGTCAATTTGGTGATCCCAGCCATCCTTAAGGGCAGCGAAAGCTCTTCTTATGCAAGCCTGCTTGTGTAGACCACTATTCCCGTTTTGATAAACTTGTATATGGCAACAACTGTGTTCACATTATGGCATATCTATTCGATCAGAGACCTCTGTGACCATTTATAAAACAATGATATTGTTAGGTAAGTGCACTTTCAACACTTTAAAACCGTCTTGTGGATTTGGTGTTAAGATAATCCATTTGCACAATACGGCTTTTCTTGTTTAAGCCCTCGGTAATTTCCAACCAAATGTGTACGTTGGATAAGGAAAACAAGTAGTCGTGGAATGATGCAAAAACTTCATAAATTTTTACGTCGGAGTGATTCAAATGGAAACCATTGGTTAATAACAGATACTAGCTAATCCGACAGCTGTCGCTTGTAGTTACTGTGAACTCGCGGAAGTATAACACTGCATATTACATGCAAATAATATATATACAATCATGTGTGTACTGTACAGGCGAGGAGAGAGGTGTTTATTATAATCACATATTCTTAAACTAACTATGATGACATATGGTACTGAAATGTGGTCCTTAACTGCTGGCCTTTTGGAAAAACTCTGAGTTGCACAACGGGCAATAGAGAGAGCTATGCCCGGAGTATTTTTGCGCGATAGAATCCGGAACGTGGATATTCGCCGAAGAACCAGAGTCACCGACATAGCTATTAAAATTTGCAAGTTAAATTTTTGAGCGTTAGCCCGATCTATACCTAGTTTTAAATATATTTGGTCTCACCTGTAATAATATTATGATTTTTATAATTACTAACTTGTTTTTTTATATATTTTCAGGTAAGTGCGAATTATTGTCTACAACAAGTAGCTGCATATTTTTTTGTAAGTACTTAAATAATAATAGCATAATTGATTTTAGTGGCAATGGGCAGGCCACGTCGCTCGAAGAATGATAACCGATGGGGAGAAAAGGTGCTGATCAGTGTGTGTTGCCAGTGATGACATATGGTACTGAGACGTGGTCCTTAACTGTTGGCCTTTTGGAAAAACTCAGAGTCACACAACGGGCAATGAAGAGAGCTATGCTCGGAGTTTCTTTGCGCGATAAAATCCGAAACGTAGATATTCGCCAAAGAACCAGAGTCACCGACATAGCTATTAAAATCTGCAAGTTGAAGTGGCAATGGGCAGGCCACATCGCTCGAAGAACTGTTAACCGATGGGGGAGAAAGGTTCTTGAGTGGAGACCACGAACCGGAAGACGCAGCGTAGGTAGGCCTCCCTTTAGATGGACCGACGACATTGTGAGAGTCGCAGGCATCCAGTGGATGCAGATTGCCGGTTGTCGTTCAGTGTGGAGTTCTAAGGGAGAGGCCTAAGTTCCGCAGAGAATGTCTTCTAGCTGATGATGATGAAACTAACTATGCTGGCGCAGCTACTCAAAATGCCTCCGATACCAAAAATGCAGCAGTACCCTTATCTGTCTTGCGCAAATTCATGCCAAGCATGAACGTCCGGTATCCGCAGATCTTTTTTTACTTCCCTTTTCCATCTTTGGGACGGCCTAACTTTCAACCCTCTAGTAATCCCAAGTAAGCCTCTAATTAAAACTACAGCAAACGATTTTGTGATACCTGATGTTATGCTCGTAACTAATGACAAAATGTAGACGAATAATGTAATATTGAACGATAAGTCATTAAATATGTCTAAAGATAACTAAGAATAAAACAGTCAAACAAAATTCGAGAAAATTACAAAGATTCCAAAAATATAAGAACATATAAAATGGCATAAGTATACTATTAGTGCGGTTGTGGATTCCATACTAGTCTCTTCGGTCACCAACGCAAGTATTATTTTAAATTTGCTTAAAACATCTAATAATGAAAAAGACCTGTATGATGATAAAGATTAAGGACAGTATTTATAAAGAAAGCAATTCTCTCATCGCGTATACAAATGATAAATGAGCGGGCACGTACGCCTAAAAAGGTATGGGCATTGGGTATTCGAGTCGAACGAATGACTGTTTTGGCAATATGTATTATTCATAACTACGAAATAAACAGCGGACTGTTTCTTGCGCAGTGAATTCTGTTAGGTTTTTAATACTGCGAATGCATATTTCTTGAAAAGAGAGGCAAGAACTATTCACAGGATTCATCCAATGGGAGCGGTTAAAAGTATTAAGAATTTAACCGGAAAGGACCGTTAACATTTTTCTTGTCTTGTAATATTTGCAAATTGTAAACAATGGGAATGAAAATAATGGCAGATAATGAACGAGAAAGAAAGAACGTTTCTCGCATAAAATCTTTAGATATTTTAGTTGGTTGGTTGGTTTACAACAAATTGCTTATCAGTTTGTACTAACCATAATTATTTGTGAGTAGATACCCAAAATAAAACTTTCATTGCGCAACATTAATTCTAGTTTCAATTTAAGCAATTCCATGCCCAGAATGTAGCCACAGAATTATTCACTAATAATTCTATTTATGCGTTATGCAATATCTTAGCCATCATCAGCAGTGAAAGCGAGCCTAGGAATTCTGAGCGTGGAATGCAGATCCTTTTAGTCTATAGTCACGATGTCTACCAGAAGCTGCGCATGTAACTTTTGGAGATCACGGCTACTTAAAACTGATGAATAGGTGTCTAAAATTCGATGTGTAAAATCTTTCAGCGTCAAATTTTCACAGAGCTTTAATCCGCCAAAACTTGATTAGTATAAGATCTTTTTATACTTAAAGTCTTATTTTTGCAGTTGAAGCGGTATTATTATATCTAAGTAGGTAAAAATAATTATGGATGTCAATTATCTTTCTGATGAAATATTGTGCTTATAATCTGATAGTCTAAAATTGTGAGAATTCTATTGAAATGTTATAGATAATAAAAATATAAAAACTACCGGCTTACGGGACCGGGATCGACTGTAGCTTAGTGGATAGAGCGCTCGAGGCGGAAATCTGAATGGTGCAAGTTCGAAACCTGCCAGTCGCCAAATTTTTGAGTTGTTTACTTTAAATTAAATGGAACAATTTATTTAGTTACTAGCTGCATCCCGCGGCGTTACCCGAGATTTTTCAGTATTCCGCTTTTCTGGGTGGGAAAGTACCCTACGGGCGGACCCGTACGATGTGCACTTACATTCTGCTAAATTTCGTTATGAATCGGCCTAGTCGTTTAGTCGAGAAAAGCAAACAAACAAACAGAGTTACTTTCACTTTTATTAACTGACTTCCAAAAAGGAGGAGGCTATCAATTTGACTGTTTTTTTAAATGTTTTTTATTTGAAATCTGGTGCTTCCCGTTCGGTCCCATTTTAATTTGTCCAGTTCTGAATTGAATCTGTTTCAATTAATCATCAAATCAAATAATCATCATCATCATCAGCTAGAAGTCGTACACTGCTGAACATAGGCCTCCTCCTTAATATAATAATATTTTATGTATATCGGTATGATACACGTATAAATAAATATTTACACATTTCACAATCCAATATTGATTCGGCACACGCAACCAGTTATGGATTGGTTTTTAATTGGAAAAGTAAAGTTTAAACATAATATTGGCCATAAATTAAAAGCATTGCGTGAAGTAAAATTATTGTTTCGGTACAAAAAGATTTTACATTTTATTTTGAGACCGTTCGGTGGGAATTTGAGCACTGGAGGTAATAAATAACCCGGGCAAGTATGAGTTGCGCTCGCGCACTGAGGGTTCTATATCACCACAAAAAACAATAAATATCAATTAAAAAAATCGACTTCAAAATTAGTAAAAAGTATCATTTGGATTCGGTGAAAGAAATGATAAGGTCGTCCAAATAACGAAATTACCAGTTATAACTTGGTCATGAACGGACGGACAGACAGCGTAGACTCAGTAATAAGGTCCAGTTTCTACCCTTTGGGTACGGAACCCTTAAAAACATATGGTATGGATCAAAATGTAATTTTTGTCTCCACTTCTTTGTAAAATACTCACCGTACTCACTCACCTAGTTTTTACCGTATATATAAATATAAATGGTATCATATTAACACAGCCTTATTTGAAAACCTATCGCTAAGGCATCAAGTAACTGATTTTATAAAGTAACTAGCAATACATATAACTTTATTAAAAACTGAAAAAAAAATTACTTGATTAACTTTTTATTTTCCAAATCCTGTTATGAATGACGGAGTTCAGAGTTCCAAAAAAAAATAAACAACCGATTTAAGAACCTCCTCCTTTTTTTGAAGACGGTTAAAACACCGCTAGATTAACTCGTTTGCATCAGTATTTATCATAGGTACACCTCTATCGACAGCTAAAATATTGCCTAAACAATCTATAAATCTCAAATTATTATTGTGGTATTTATTTAATTAATTTTTTGCACATTTAATTTATTAAATTAAATGTGCAAACACTGTTATCAATTTCCAAACGGATCAGCTGCGCAAGTCTTCCTGTTTGCGTACAATACCATTGTTTCAATTATTGTGTTAGTCATATTTATATCAATTTACGTTTATATGCATTATTGTAAAGTTTTTATTATAATTAGATACGGTTGTTGTTTGTGTTAAAAGAATGTGCTAAATTTATTATTTGCATTACAATAAGGCTAAACCGTCAATTGTTAAAACAGTGGCGTGTTATATATTAGTCAAACACAACACTTTTTTGTCCAGTCTGTCAAATAGTTTGAAATGCAAACACGTTTGTCGTGTCAAGGTCAAACAACAATCCAGTTGAATGCTACTTTTTAACCGACGACAAAAAGTGGAAGATTTTAGTCGAA
Organism: Agriopis leucophaearia; assembly: GCA_949125355.1. Taxonomy (NCBI): domain Eukaryota; kingdom Metazoa; phylum Arthropoda; class Insecta; order Lepidoptera; family Geometridae; genus Agriopis; species Agriopis leucophaearia. The sequence goes on along the minus strand of OX421265.1, from coordinate 15,938,820 downwards.
GCTTATATTTTTTATGTATGACGACCACGCATAATTTTTTACTGAACAGTCTGTTTATTTTATTTTATTATGTTGTATTAATACTTAAAAGGAAGGCCCAGAAAAATATGATGGGACGAGCTTTTCACCCTCACGCAAAATACTGGTACACCATAGCACAGAACAGAGTGAAGTGGAAGAAAGGAAGGGGAGGCCTTTGCCCTACAATGGGACGACTACGGCTGTAATAAAAAACTAAAAAAAACTTAAAAGACTTAAAAAGTTACTCTATTTTGTAGAAAATGCAATAGTAATATAGTTGTCGTAACATTGTCAAAGTTCAAATCGTACCGAATCACGCCAAGAGCGCTAAATAACGCGATTGAGAACACGTTAAAAAATCTTTTTTTCGTGTATTAACAAGGCCAGAAGAAAATTTGTTGGCGCTGTAGGCGTTGATTCAGAACGCGCCCAAAGAATCTTATTCAAATATTCCCATTTTTTTTTTAATTTGGTTAAGTCTCTACCCAAGTACTTCGTTCTTCAGTTATCGTTATTCAGTTTTTCATCAATATAATGAGACAACATTAGTTATTTCAATGCTGACTATTAATCACATAAAAACAGGTTTGTTTGTTGGTGACAAAAAATAATATAAGCTCTACTTTAGTTTTATTTTTAATTTAATTAATATTTTACTTATGTATCATTGTACCTAAATTGTGTTCTTTACTACAAATAAAATTTATGTCCATGTTTATATTCCTATAGCTATTATTCCTAGAAGTTAAAGTACATAGATTATGTAACTTCAGACGGTCGGAAAGTTCAACTCAAAGTGTAACAAGCAAAATATCTCAATCTCGCTTGCCCCCAGGTGGCAATCTAGGAACAATTGAGAGGTGATACATCGTCGCGCACGCATTCTGGGATCCCGGTGCGTGCGCAAATCGCTCCAACGCCGATTTACGGTCAAACTACGAGTATGTACAACGTCAACACATGATCTGTGAATGAAACAGAAATTGATAAATAAAAGACTCTTAATCGTCAATCATAAACTGTTAGTTATACTAGATGTACACGCGACTTCGTCCGCGATTTCTTCAGAAAAAATAACTTATGTCCATCCTCATGATACATACCATTGCCTCGCAAATTTTTATCGAGATCGGTTAAGCCGTTTAGCTGTAATTATGTAGCAAATAGACAGACAGAGTTACTTTCGCATTTATAATATTAGGGTGATAATATATACGAGTATGCATCACTAGCAGCGCCTTGCTGTTTCAACTGCTATCCTACTGAAACTGTTAAATTTATAAGGATAAAAGTAACCTATGTGTTATCCAATATTTAATAGAGAAAAAAAACTTGAATATAAAAAAACCGAGCAATTTTCTACATTTTATTTTCAATTTTTTCCTTGTATTTCGGTGTACAAATCAATAACAAATACTCATCGTTCAACCCGTTTTTGAGTTAAGGCTTGACTTTATATATATTTGTATGTATAATAAGCTTTTATCTATCTATCTATCTAGCGTTGAAGTGGGCCTCACCTCTTGAGACAGCAAAAGATTTTTAAGTTAGTGTTTTTTAAGTATTTACGCGAATTGCTGGAATTGACGAGGCTGATTTACACGTATTAGCAGATGAAATCATCCTACTAATCTTCAGTACGTATCTGAGTATTCCTATCAAAAAGCCTAGTTCCACACAAAAGAGAAAAATATATTTATAGATTTAGTAAACTGCAGCTTGCAGCTTATTCAATAGTCTAAGGTCCGAAGTCTTTGCAGTTGAAATCAAAAGGTTACCGTTCGGCGAAGTCGCCGGTCAATCTATAACTGACGCGAAAGTTTCCGGGCTATGTTACCAGACTTACCAGAACTAAAGAGCCTGCAGATCGGCAGAGCTATTCACATGTATTGTATGGAAAAGTGGTTTCGTAAAGTTTTCTCCAGCGTCCACGTAATCTACGTTAAAAGTGAACTGCTTAGAATTTAAAATTACTGCATACTCGTAGTATGGCTTTTTAAAACTTGATTTTATTTTCGATCGGCACTCTGAGAAAAGGTGTGGAACTTCCGGGGACAGAAACCCTCCAAAAATAATAATGCATAATTGACGGTAATTTAGCAAAGCTTTTTATTTTATTAACTGACTTCCAAAAAGGAGGAGGGTCTCAATTCGACTGTTTTTTTAATGTTTGTTACCTCAGAACTTTCGACTGGGTGAATTGATTTTGATGATTCTTTTTTATTTGAAAACTGGTCCTTTTCGTGTGTTTCCATTTCAATTTGGTCCAGTTCTGACAGTTACAAAAAGTTGGTTTTATGTATTGATAACTATTATTTTTTTGAAGATTTTGGCGTCGAACTCTTTTTCATTTACCAGTGTCAAGTATTAGAATCATAATTAATTCTGATGGAATGTAGTCAAACAAGTCAGTCACAGTCAGAGTCAAGCAAAATTAAGTCACGGTCAAGTCAAAGTCATGCCTTAATAAAGTGGTGGAGACTTTACAAGAGGCTTTTTTTCATGGAGCTTTGGATATAACACGAAAATACCATGTAACCGAGCATCCAGCCGCATTGACAGCCCCGTTAGCTCAGTTGGTAGTGTACCTGCCTTCTGCGCTTGGGGACGTGGGTTCGATTCCCACCTAGGACAAACATTTGTGTTTGTTCTATGTCTGGATGTTAATATGAATATAAGTATGTATATAAAAATATATATGTATGTATATCAGTCTCTGGCAGCCATATTACAAGCTTTGCTTAGTTTGGGGTCAGATGACCGTGTGTGCAATAATGTCCCAGATATTTATTTATTTATCCATACACGTCCACGAACACTTAATAAATAATAATCCACCATTATTACGCATCAACACTGGAAAATTAAGTTTAGGAAAATAATACAACGAAATGACATGTTTTTTTCATGTTTGCGTTAAAATTCCCTTACAAAGCTTCTAAGTAAGATCTCCCATACTCTCTCTTTCTCTGAGCGGTGGGAACTTGATAGGCCCACAATGATTATGATCATGATCCATTATAAATGACAGGAGTGTCAGATATTTATTACAATTATCTACGCAATATTGAACCAGGTAAGATTGGCTTAGGACCAGGAAGAGTGTCGTGTGCTTAGAAGTGGGCGATTGCGGGCTCATGAATAAAATAAATACAGTACTCTCTCGCTAATCCGCTGCTCAACTATCTGATAACTACTATAATTCGCCGTTTTTTGCGAGTCTAAATGAAATCTGTCTTATCAAACTCTGTAATCCGCCGTCATTGAAAATCTTCAGCTCGATAATCCGCCGATAAAATGCGTATGACAAACACATAAGCATATACTTATGGTCATAAATGATCATAAGCAACCATTCTTTAGATAACCAAGATAAAGAGGTCGTGCACTGTGTTTTCGCTGAACCTGAGTACTAACTCTTGTTGTTTTTTTAATACAATAATCTAATAATATTCTATACATTCCGATGTTTAGTTAAATTTGTTATTCCTATACATTATAATCCGCCGTCTTCAGTAATCCGCCTATGGTTGGGATCTTGTGATGGTGGATTAGCGAGAAAGTTCTGTATTAGAAATTGTAAAATTAATACTCGAGTATAAGTATTTCCCCGTCTGTATCGATTTCAGTTTTCACTTACCGGGCATAGTGCTACTAACTTTATGTCTTTAACACATTAAAACTCAATAAAACTAATGTAAAGTCGTTAATGTTCATTAGATAAAGTTAACCACTGACTTTCAGATTTCCATTTCCTGTGAATAAGGTTGCCAGTGGTGAAAACTTTCAAATTAGATAGCAGACTGCAAGCCCGACGTGACGCCAATGTTAACGAAGAAAATACATCGTTAAAAAATTAAAAACAAAATTTCACCCCAATTTTCCACATTTCAATGTTTTCTTCAAATAGAGGGCTTCCATTTTTTAAGTCGGTTCAAAAATGAACTGAAAATTGGTGACCACAATAATATAGAAGATATTTATGTAAAATATGTTCATGTAAGTTCCGCCTCACAAAAAAGTACCCATAATATAATCTAATTAAATGATAAGGTTTTATTACTGACAGCGAAGAGACGTCTCAGATTCTGATGAGACAAGTCATGATAACTTGCGCATCGTTGGTCCGATCTTCACGAAATATAGCTTCTCTTCCTTCTACATGGCTGTAATAGCCATATGCAACCGGTAACTAAAAGCGAATAAAGCCAAACATCGTCACTAGCGCCACTATTGACACGTGGCAGTAATCGTATACTTAACTCGATTTCTCGGCTTTTTTGTTTTTGAGCAGATCCACGGACTCAGGGGTCTTTGGGGACAACTTATACAATTTATTTTTAAGCCATTGTTAATACAACAAAACTTAATTTATACAAAAAGAAACTTAATCTACGATATCCTTGCGTATCTATCCATATTTGCATATCTACCAAGCGGTACATTAGCTGTCAAAAACAATAAACATCCCTAGTGAGAGACGCCATTTTGAACAATCAACGAGCCGCGCATAAAGAAACCTTGATGGTTCCTATCCATTACCATAGATAACACATAAGATTAAGATACGATTACACAAGGATTCTCTATGGCAATGGCATGGTGGTTCCAGCATGACTTCATGCATCACGACAGCTCGAAGATCTAAGCTCAACCAAAAAACCATCGTACCCAAATTCGTAAACAATCCCTTTTCAAAAGAACTGTGGAAAATTCAAAGCTTGTGTCAACCCTATCCTGTACCCGCTGTTTGTGAAATTAAGATTTAACCGTAGGTCCACGTGCATTCAATTTACCTGAACTTTCTACCAGTTTTCATGATGAACAAAACTACTCATTTGTGAAATGACAACTCGAATTGCTTGCAGAGATTGGGTTGCAGCATTCAATTCTGCTGCATGCATCAAAGATATACAGATGTTCTTGGTATGTGTAGGAAAATATCATATTTCACATTAGCTCATATGTGAAAGTAACAATATGTCTGTGTTTGTTTGTTACCTTTTCATGAGTAAATAGCAGAACCGGTTTTGGTAAGGAAATTTTGATATTTTTAAACAAACCAGTAAAATATGGACATAGGAAACTCCGTGCGAAACCTGCTTAATCTTACGTGAGTAAATACTCTTGTATAATAAAAATAAAAATGTGTGTTTTTACTTGAAAAAGTAAAGTAGTTTACAAAAATTGTGTGTAACAGCACTCTGTTTTTTTTTGTTTATGTACACTGTTGTTATAAACACGTAAATATACGAAAACGAAAGGATATGACTTTAGGGCCCATAACTCACTAACTAAGCATTGAAATCGCCAACTCTCTCCAAGAGCTTTCACAGTGTCACAATCACATCTCAGATGGGTCTAGATTACAAACATCTGTACCTACAGTACTGACCAGTTGGTATTATCTCGACGGGCCTTATCGCCCTGTTTAATGTCCCCGTAGCGGATACTAATGGCTCTTGTTAAAGTCATTTCTTGCTTAAGTTTTGGTTAGATAGTGGTAGAGAATATGAACTAACAAAACTATTGATTACTTTTTTTTTTATTAAAGAGAAAATGTACACAATTTTTGTCGCTGTCACTTGTATGCTCATTTAATTAAAAGTAACTGCTAACAAACACAAAACAACAGTTGTCAATTCTCTAATAATAAGAGCTGTAACAGACGACGTTTTTAGAAGCGCGTTGGTAGCGATACAAACACGTATGTACTTCGTCGAGGAATCACGACGCAAACGTCCGTTTCCATTTCCATCACTGTTAAAAGATGTTGTAAGCGACAGGATAAGTTCAGATCAAATTAGAACCGCAAAAAAAATTGAGTTGAAGAAGATGCGTATAATGTGAACCTGTTACACATCGAGATACCTATATAGTCACAATCGTGCCAAAAAAATGTTCGAACTAAAACTCGGCGCATGCTACGCATTACGCAGACTTTTTGGTTAGTTGTAATTGTAAGGCAACCGCGACCCGACCACAATGCCGCGCGATGCCAGTGCTACGATGCCCTATCGGACAAGTGACGTTGAGCACTATGCGAGGGGCCTTATTATGTATTTTATTTTCCAAACAAAATATCTCCTTCTTTTATATATGTCGACTGTACTCGCAAATCTGAACAAACTATTTTCAGATTTTGTGTGGTTTCGATTACAAGAGAGCTGCAAACAGTCTTGCGATCCGCGTGATGGAAAGCGGTAATCGCCGCCCACAGAGAAGAAAAAACACTCTTTTCTTTTCTGTGTCGCCGCGTATGGATACCGAAACGCCAGCGGTGTTTTCGATGCTTTGGTAAGACGGAAGGTCGGAGAGGTGTTTGTTTATAGACACTCTTTTTAACCGCTAAATTTTCGAATGTTCCATAAATATCACCGACAATAACGACTCTTATTACGTCTCAAGTAACTTCATTCATCTACCTACTTCCGAAGCGGTTATTATAAGGCGATGTTTACAAACATCGTGACGTCACAGGTCGCTGTCACCAAACTCTAGCTTTGATGTTGACGTCGTATCACAATCTTATTTATTTTACGTTACGTTTCACGCTACGTCTGACGCACTTCCACCACTTATTTCTGGTCCTAATTTCGATGTATAATAAATAAATATCTGGGACATTATTGCACACATGGTCATCTGACCCCAAACTAAGCAAAGCTTGTAATATGGCTGCCAGAGACTGATATACATACATATATATTTTCAAATGCATACTCGTACTTAAATAGATATTAACACCCAGACATAGAACAATAATAATAATAACATAATCGCTTTTGATTTGTGAACCACGATCCAACTCCGATTTTTTATGCAGATTATTCTAATTTTTTAATTCTTTAATGTAAGGCTTTGTATTTGTGCATATCCATTGCATATTTGTGAAAACCGCATTTAAATACGTCCAGTGGTTTAGGAGATGTGCGTGGACAAGCAAACAAACAGACAAAAATTCTAAAAACTGGCTTATCGTGTTCAGATGCTTATTTCATGACGCCCTGTGTATATAGGTCGGGGAAAAAGTTTCTTCGTATTTTTTAAACAAATTCAAGACATATTTTTTTCAAGTTTAATTACATTTAATTATAATATATATGTGCCATTTTGTTCGATAACTTGTTGCCATCTTGTAGGTAGTGACATGATCCCGTTGCTGTAGAATTTTTGGGACTTCTGATCAAAAAAATGCAACAAGTAGTTTTGACAGTCCTCTCTTGATGTTAATCTAACACTACCCAAAGAATTCTGAAGAGATCGAAACAGGTGGAAATCTGAGGGTGCAAGGTCAGGGCTATATGGTGGATGCATTAACACTTCCCAACCAAGCTCTCTAAATTTTTGCTGAGTGGCCAAAGATGTGTGCGGTCTGGCGTTATCATGATGAAAGACCACACTCTTTCTGTTGATCAATTCCGGCCGTTTTTTCTCAATTTCTTGTTTGAGTCTCATCTGCTGTTGGCAGTAGAGATCCGAATCGATGGTTTTGCCCGGCGGTAAAAGCTCATAATGAACGATGCCCTGCCAATCCCACCATACACACAGCATCACCTTATTACGTGTTAATCCGGGTTTCGCTACAGTCTGTGGTGCTTCACTGCCCTTTGACCATGATCGTTTGCGCACATTCTTGTCGTAGGTGATCCATTTTTCATCACCAGTGATCAATCTTTTCAAAAACGTTTCGGTTTCGTTACGTTTCAATAGAGACTCGCAAATGAGTACACGATTCATTTGGTTTCTTTCAGTGAGCTTGTGTGGCACCCAAATATCGAGTTTTTTTGTATACCCAGTTTTTTTCAAATGGGTCAAAACTGTTTTGTGGTCAATCCCCAGTTCTTCAGCTACGTCGTAACTATTAATATGCCGATCTTGGTCCACTTTTTCAGAAATGGCATCTACTTTATCCGTAACAGGGCGACCAGAGCGAGCTGCATCTTTGACATCAAAATTCCCGGACTGAAAACGCTTGAACCAACATTGTGCTACTCTTGATGACACTGCATTAGGTCCATAAACGTCACAAATTTTTTTCGCGGCTTGTGTCGCAGTTTTTTGTAATAAAATTTCACAATATATCGAATTTCTTCGTTAGATTCACTCATTTTATCAAACAAAAAAACAATTGAAAAATGGCGGGAAATTGCTTTTTACTTTTTGTATTCCTTTTTTAAAATGTCATATTTTTAATGGTATCAAAACCAGCCAGATACAAACAGTACAACGGATGAGATTTTTACTACAACCTTATACATACAAAATACGAAAAGACTTTTTCCCCGACCTATTATTATATATATATATATATTTGATATCTCGCAATTACAGTTTTTTTTATCTGTACGTTTTTATTATATTTATAGATAGATTTATAGATACATGATGTTCATCTACGTTATACTCAAATATTTAGCATCCAATTTATTACTGTTAAGATAAAGATCTAAATTGACCTGACCTTAGAAATTATGCTAATCCTTTCTATCATATCCTGTAGAAAACAATATTTTTTTCCATATTAACAAGGTGAAATTTAAATTAAACATATTAATTAACTCATGTTTCCTTTAATGATGAACATTAATTATTATAAACAAACATAAGCTTTTTATAAATAAATAATATATCAAACAAGAAAGTAGATGGATTTATTGGCTGCTTGCGATAGAAATAACATTAAAGGTTTTAACCACAGTCGTGTTTTCAGAACTGTTAATCTAATAGGATAAGTAAATAGAGTACAAAAATTACTGAGACAGCTTTTTAAAATGTATTGGTTACGATTTACTTCAAAACGTTAGTTAAAATATTCAATTTCAAAATTGCCTTGCCAACTTCTCGCTAGCGTATATTGTAACGCGCAAAAACGAGATAGAGCAATATTTTTACCGACTTCCAAAAAGGAGGAGGTACTACGTTCGTCTGTATGTTTTTTTGTTTTTAAGTCTGACTACTGAAAACTCTATGCAAAACCGTTAGTGTTTTGTTTCCCAGTAGAGAGAGCTCCAGGAATCGTGCATTAAAATAATCGAGTATAGTAATTATTTTTTGAAAAATCAGCCCCGAACTTGTTTTATCTGTATTTTGAAGTAATACGGTTAATACCGTAAACAAATAGAGGTACGTATTACATGTCCTAATAAACCAGCTAATCATCAAATCGAACAGAACAACATTGAAGCTTGTAACAAAGTGGACAATAAAGAAAACGACACGCTCAATTAGCTTTACAACATACAAATAGATGTCGTAAAATGACTCAATCACACCAATTACGGGATTATGTCGTTTCAGAAGACATGTTCAACTGTTCAATGCAGCGTGGAGATTTTAAGATACATCTACACTAATATTATAAAGAGGAAAGATTTGTACCTATTTTTGTATGTTTGTATGTTTGTAATGAATAGGCTCCGAAACTACTGAACCGATTTGAAAAATTCTTTCACTGTTGGGAAGCTATACTATCCCCGGGTGACATAGGCTATATTATATTTTGTAGCAAGGCCGAAGGCCGAGCCCACACTCGTGCGAAGCCGGGGCGGACGGCTAGTAAGATATATAGATATTCTACGAAAACAAGATAGGTTAGGCGCCTACTCTACAAAGCTGCTCTATGCGGTTATACCCGAAATGTTGTACTTAAGTACCGTACTTTTACAGGGTTATACATATACCCTATACTAAGCCGAAATAAGAAAGAAGAAGGTCATTGAACTCATCACTATGAACAACTTTTACTATGGGACCAACCCTTAAATCGCGAAATGGCTTAGTACAGGGTATATGCGTAACCCTGTATAATAGGATGCTGGAATTATATTTTTTTAAAGTCTTTAAAAAAGACTTTAAATAGTGTCTATACGTCATCAGCTCAAATCCAAGTGACATGCACATTTGCGCGAAACAGCGACAAACGCCTGCAGGAAGAGATGCCTACCTACCTACCCAGATAGACTTACGCACAAGTCGGCGATCGACTCAAAACTAAATAACGTAAGCGACAAATGATAAAACTCTAGATTACAACGAACTACTGTGTTCCGGATTGAAGGGCAATGTTTCCAGCGAAATTACAAGGCACACAGAGTTTTGACATCTTATATCTCGGGGTGACGAGCGCAGTGCATTGCCATCCAGGGTTTTGAACTGTTGAAGTTCAAAATTCTGAGTGGCGCATGGCGTTGAGCTGTTATGGGCAAGCGTGAAGAGCCATCAGGCGAGCGGCTTCGCTCGTCATGTAACTCTGTATCATAATTTTTAAATAAAACTAAATTTACGTTAAAGTACATTACATAAATGAACATTAGAAAAAAATAAAAAATAAAAAAAAGTTCGGAGAAAAACTAAAAACTTGTATTACGGTTTTTTTACAGGACAGACGGTGGCGTAGGCTCAGTAATTGGGACACTTAGAATGGACATAAGATAATTTTAACCCAAAAAATTAAGAATATTGAAGTACCGCGGATAAAGTTAGTTACTAGCCATGGGGCGAAGCTAATTTTAAATGTAGGTAATCGAGACGTTTCTCGTTTTTCAATTGATTATCATTTCTATTCGCCTCTATAAAATACGCATAAAGTTAGGAAAGTGTAGACGCTCACACTTTCACGAGAACTTTATCTCGATAGGAATATACTAACCTCTTGGTATTTATTCTTACCTTCATAACATTTGATAACATCAACGCACAATGACAGGGAATCAAACAAAATGACTGCTTTCGGGCTGCAGAATATTTTTTTACCCGAGATATAAACCCGGGTGAGAGTTTCTCAGTGAGGCACCCTAGAACAAATATTCGGTACAATAGGCATGTGGCCTTGTGTTTAATTTATTACAAACTAGCCGTCCGCCCCGGCTTCGCACGAGTGTAAGCTCGGCCTTCGGCCTCGCTACAAAATATAATATAGCCTATGTCACCCGGGGATAGTGTAGCTTCCCAACAGTGAAAGAATTTTTCAAATCGGTTCAGTAGTTTCGGAGCCTATTCATTACAAACATACAAAAATAGGTACAAATCTTTCCTCTTTATAATATTAGTGTAGATAACAGGCTTAGCGATGAATGTAACTAAATACATTACACATACTAAAAAAATAAATTGAATCGGCTGATTAATCTCTGAGATATGAGCGTTTAAAGTTTTAGGTGGGGATAGAGAGGGGATGCTCCATCCCTTTCTCGCAAAGCGTGTGTTAGTATGGCATTTGTATGCCGCGCCTGAGGCTTGACGTCATAGCTCAGTATAGTGCACTCTCAGTCTAGCATGAAATTAAAATGCTTATAACTTATTTATTTTTGAACTAATTTAATTTTTGTTTTCGTTGATAGGCTCTGTTGATGATCACCTTTTTTATGAGGTAATAAAATAAAATATTAGTCATCATGCCTGCGCGAGCCTCATTCCAAACCAGGGTTAAAACTCGATACCTCTAGTGGGTGCTAAATACCATTTCAAAAAGTCCTAGATAACTATATCTACACTAATATTATAAAGAGGAAAGATTTGTACCTATTTTTGTATGTTTGTAATGAATAGGCTCCGAAACTACTGAACCCATTTGAAAAATTCTTTCATTGTTGGGAAGCTACACTATCCCCGGTTGACATAGGCTATACTATATTTTGTAGCGAGGCCGAAGGCCGAGCTTACACTCGTGCGAAGCCGGGGCGGACGGCTAGTTAAAAATAAAGTGCTAATTTCATGTTTCTCTCCCTCTATTCTCTAACTTTGAATATAACTCACTTTATTACTTTAAGAAATATCCAGTTATCTAGTTGTTTGTAGTTTTTCAACTCAAATAAATCTCTGCCATCCGATTTTAACAATAAAATATGTACTTATAAATATAAAACTCCAGCTCTTCTATAAACAAGCAAGTTATAGTAAGGATTATCTTATTAGACCAAAAGAACATAGCAGTGCTAGTGCAGCAACGTTCAAAGCTAAAATGCTTTGTTATCGTACTGCCGATGTAGGTATTTATCATTCTGTGTTAACTAGAAAATAATCTTAGGCAAATTTCTTTATTAACTAAATAAACTACAATATCTATTAGTACTGTATGTTGCATTTCAGCGTTAGACATAGAAATAGTGCCAAATCTAGCGCCTAAAGCGCTAAATTGGAAACACTGCACCGGACGGACTGTACGTGTACGGTCTCTGAATCTGCATCTACACAGCCGGCGTAAAATATAATAACAATTTACGCCCCTCATAGAAAGTGTAAGCGTCAACGTTATTTATTGGCTGATAACGCACGCCATATTTGCATCTGAAAGCAGAGATAAGAAAATTGCAGTACAAATAATTTCGACGAATAATGCGTTCGCATTGACATTAACGTTTTCATTGCTATCATCACGTGAAAGTGGATTTATGATTAAGATTAAGTTAACAATTTCAGATTGTCATTATTGTACAGTTTGTCAAAGGGGTAAAGTTTGCCATAGTCTATTATAAATTTTGCTCTCTATACACATTCTATAGTCCATACAGTTGGTAGAAAGTAAAAACAATCTATGATTGTTCGCTATTACTATGAAAACTTGTAGTTTCCAATTTTGAACTCTAAGCGAAGTGAAGATCTCTATTTAGAGTCTTGGGGAACTAGTCGGCATTTGTGTATATGTTAATATAATTATTCACTATGTTAGGTAAATGGTTAATAAAAATAAATGTAGGGTCGGTTGGTCGTAGTTGTGAACAACTAATTAGTTAAGGATAGAGCTGGTGGGTGACGCGAGATGATAATCAAGACATGCTCCATCATCGGCTGCATCATTGCTTTGTATCAGGCGCGATCGCGGTCACACGTTAGCATAGTCCAATGTAAAAAAAAACATAATGAAAACCGACCAAAATGTGTTTGAAATCATAGGATTATATTCTAAACTCCTAGTTATAAATATCTGGGACATTTTTGCACACTCGGTCATCTGACCCCAGTTGAAGTAGAGTGATTCTTTTCACGTATCTTTATGTCTTTGGATTTCCAATCACATATTTAAACATCATTTGTAAATTCATTTCACGTTGATAAACAATAATTTCGCCGTAATATGATAGCATAAATTGTAATGTCAGTTCACTTAGCAGCATTGGAATTAAGTGAAATCGGACACAATACATCTCTTTCATACAAACAATGGTCGCTAGTAATTTTTCTGTCAGCGCCCGCCAATCCGCTCTACTCGTCCCATATACGGTTTTTGACACACGTCATTTTTACTGTACCCCATGAATATAGAGATGTTCGGATGACGGATCGTATGCGGCAAAGGTCACCGCGATTATTTTAATCGAGACATTTATCTCGATCTTTATTGTTTTCGAGTTCCGTAATGCCACCGCGACGTCTTAATCGGTCTGCCATGTTGGATGCGTCATATTGTTACTAACAGGGACGGGAAAGTGAAGGATAAACTCTGATTTGGTTTGTAGATGGGGCGTGCAGTCTCGTTGGGTAGTGGCATTAAAATTGTATAATGACGAACTGAATTCATACATTTTTCATAATAAGTTAACAAGAAGTGACTGCCACCGAAAACTTTTTTTTTTAAACAATAATATTCAAGATTCGCACAGTTGCTATTCCTTTATACTACAAGATAGAACTTTCTAAATTACAGCAATAATGCTTACTCACTTTCGATAGATCAAGCGCAAATATTATTCAATATTGTTTGCATGACAATAATATCAAGACAATCGAAAGTGAACGGCATAAGTCGTTGTGAACTATCGATGATATTCATCGATACACCTACATCCCTAGGCTTGTTTTGACGAGTTACGAGGTGTTTAACCGTTTAGCCAGTGATACCAGTTTATAGTTTCGTCATTTGATATTATCTCTGATTATAATATATCCTTTAACCATAGATTTATATGTACTACGCCTTGTACTTATAACTTTTCGAAAATGTCACCATTAGTGATTTATTTTGCTCCACATGTTTCCTTCATATCTGTGGACAAAATGAACATCATAACTTCTTCATAAAAATTAGGACAGAATTTTATTAATTACGTCATAGATGTTTTGAAAACTGTAAATAATTATTTAATTGCTATCTATATTTTTGTTCTCTGCGATGATGTGGCAATACTGTTTACCTACAATGATGTCTGTGAGTTTTATTTTGTGTGACAGTCCGCGTGGGAGGTCAGTAATCGATATTAGATAATCGCATTAAGCTTTACAAATGTACGTTTAATATCGATCGTTTGACTCACATTAGGTTGGAGTTACATCACTACTTGCTAACTCGTTTTGGGTTACGGAGTGGACGAAAACTAGTGAAATGTCAGACCAACGGCCGATTTCCTACTTTTGACATTTCAAATGATTTTAGTGGAGAAAGTTACCCGATTACTTCAACATATTGCTTGCAATCGAAATTTAGTGCGTAAGATTTGCGAAATATTGATTTTACACGTTAGGATGCAGTGTTCAGAATTTATAAATCAGCGCGATTGTGTTATAATATAATCACGTAAATTTCTGAAAGCTATAGCGTATTTATTGCATGGTCATATAGTTTTGTCAAAAATAAACCTAGTGTCAGAGTATTCAGTTCCGGGCTCTAATACTCTTATCTAGAAATACCAAGAAAAATTTCACTTTTCATTCTAACTACGGCATTGTTTATCGCTGCACTTAACGGCCATAGCTATCTCTTAAGCCCGTTGCAGACGATGCGCAGTAAACTCGCGTGAGTTCTGCGCGTTGCCTAGGGCGAGCTGCAGACTACTAAGCTTCCACTGCCATTGGCACTAAGCAGAAAGCATTGTGACTCGTTGCAGGCGGTGTACAACTCGCGCATAATCTGCAACTGACATTACATGACGGAGGACATTACATCCTCCAAAATATTTCCCATTCAGCTATTTAAAATTCGTACTCAGTGATTTTTATCTTCATAAACGTCGTAATGCGCGAGTGAAATAGCCGCGTGCATTAGTTGCCCTTTAAATGTAAGCGATAGTCGCGGTTGCCGGACTTTCTGTTGCATATTACTGATCTATTGAGACCGAAGACAGTTGAATTATAAATCATGAGTGTCAACATTGTATGAATAGTGATATTAATGGCTTGAAATTAAAAAAACTTGGTTGTAGACTTGTCAAAATGTTGTGATCACTTTAATGACAAAATCTATTTTTTTTATTGATAATAGACTAGCGTTTGACCGCCGCCTGATGTTATGCGACGATGCGGTCTACGATAGAGCACGCTAGCCTAAAGAAGAATCCGATTCACTCGTGATATGAAGACACCTAGATTATAGCTATTGAAAAATCATTCAGGCATTCAAGCATTACATTCAGGCAGCGTATTCCACAGACAGCAGTTTGCACAATAAAAGTGGAATCAAAGCGCTTCGTATGGGTTTTCAGAATATCAAGCTAAATCGGTGTCGATTTTTCGTGCCCACTGGCAGTCCAATAGAAAAATGGACAGACGGGAGTTAGATCATGTAGACGCGATGCACACTCCGAAATGTGGACATAGTAGTATTTTTCAATGTGAGTTTTTGTATGCTTAACCAGCTAAGATCACTTGTATAATAACGAAACCCATAATAAAGTTTTCAATTTCAACCTATTAACATTTAACCTTACCAAATCACATAATTATAATCTTTTCATAATATTTTCAAAACTAATATTAAGCATCATAAATCTTTCATTTTAAAATGCTAATCTGTTTTTAACTAGCTATGAGATTATATTGTTTGCATAACTGTGAGTAGGTTAAGTGAAAGGACAAGAGATGGCAGTAATGACTAACAAATTAGAACAATGCAGTATTTTCTTGGTATCTAACACAGTAGCTAAGTCTTGTCACGATATATGTCGTAAGTAGGGGTCGTCAAACTGATAAAGTCGAATTTATGTTAATATTCTTAGCTTTCGTAATTATGGTTCGTAAAGGTTAAAATAAAGGTTAATGGTTAATGACTAATGAATGTGAACTTGCCACGAGAAATATAAACAAAACATCTGGCAACACTAGTTTTTATTTTATTTTAATTTCCGTAATGAGTTTAGTCGCACCGCGAAAAATCATACGACATTTTTTTAAATGTTATATTTATATTTCTGTTCAGCCTTGCTGTCTCTATCCACTGCTGGGTATAGGCAGGCCTGGTGCACTCCGCACTTTAGGTATGAAGCTACAAATAGTCGTCTTGTCGGACTTGCCGTGCCCACTGCCACGCGATAGACAGAGATAATGCGACAATAATTACGCGATAGACAAAGAGGCAACTTTTAGGTTAATATAGCTGCAGGTACTCGTAGTTAGCGCTCGCACGTCCTGAATTCCACTTTATTGTGTAGTAGCAAGAGTCGCTACTTATTCAAATGATTTTGCGGAGTGAATCTTCTGTACTTGTACTTTATGTATTCTGTGGTATGGGCAAAGACTACTAACTATTGGTATAAGCGAAAAAGCGGAATGCGGTGCCAACGAGAGGGATCTCATTGGCACCGCTTTCCAGTCCTACGCAAGCCTCATCCGTTGCCTTCTCTGACCATCGGTCTGATGGTTTGTGCTTTTCACATCGCCCTTAGTTTTAAATGTTCGCCAGTTCAAGTTATGGGCATGGCAAAATCGCCTAAAAGTACCAATTCTCGATTGTTCATAAATAGTGTTGTCAAAGTATTTTTACAATGTTTTCTTGCGAGATTAGTTGTGCAAACGTCTAAACGAAGTGAAATAGCATTTCTGTTTCTGTATTCTTCACATTCCCACAAATTCATAGAAAAATCTTGTTTACATTTATGTAACCATAATTTTATTATCTTTCTAATTTATCAACATCAGCACTGTATACAAAGTTACTCATGGTTCTGAAGCTACCTACGTATTCTACAACCATTCAATCACTTGAAAGGCCACCCATAAAGTACTAAAGTTAATTAAATTTTAATCAAACGATGTATTGGAAACAATAAAATTGGCAAAAGTGGTCCAAAAGAAATCACCTTTCAAATCTTATGATTTACTGCCGGAGTTTAGGGTTGCCATTAATGAGGACTAACACTTGGAGATGAATTTATATTATAGAGTTTAACTGTAAAGGCCTGAAAAGGTAAGTATATTCATTTGAGGAAAGAGATGATGTGTTAGTTTGTGTATATGGTTGTATGTCTGTTACCATTTTTCTCCAAGCGGCTGGACTAATTAGAATATTTGGAATGCAGTTTTTTTTTGAAAGCAGGTTTCATTGCCGTTCTTAATTAAGTTGGAACAAAATTTGTTCAGTCATTTAAAAGTAATATTATAATTAATTAATTCCAAACACATTAATTTCCAAAGTGGACGGACTTAAATGTATTTTTTGTACGAAGGACCTAATTGAAAAAAATATTTACTTAGTCTGTTAGTCTGTGTTAGTTGTCTGTTTCGAACAGTTCAACTTTTATCCCTAAAATTTAAAGAGCCTTTTCAATATTTGATATCACACACACACACGCGCGCGCGCGCGCACACACACACTCACACACACACGTACACACACACACACACACACACACACACACACACACACACCATCATCAGCCAATTAACGTCCACTGTTGGACAAGGGCTCCCTCATAGAGAGGGGTGTTGCCAAAATCCCCACGCTTGGCAGGCGGATATTATGATGGTTGATATGATATTTGATATCATATTATCAATATTTTCAATATAAGATTCATATTCTTACACATTTATAAATAGTTTTTTTTTTATTGTATTACTTTATTTAACGATGTCCAAGCATTTATTTGATTTAACAAATGCAATAACGTTGGATAAAATTGTATGAAAACCTTTACCAATCTAATCATCATCGCTAGGTTTTTCAACGTAAGACTAACAGTTACCAGATATACTCCAGTGAAATAAAAAAAAAGTTATTCAGCTTTTTAAAACGTTATTGCAGCTGTCAAAGCAAATAAATGTTTGGAGCGATTTTACAAGCTTGTATTTAACTTGTTAATGTAATGTCCGTATGGTACACATTTATATGTGCCCATTTTTAGAGGCGCTATAATACCGAAAGTCACCCTCCTAAAAATCAAAATTACAAAACCTAGATCAAATTATCGATACTAAATTAAAGGTGTCAAAATTAAACAGCAAAAGCAGGTCGCTTTAACAACTTCAGTCAAAATAAAAACATTTAAATCAAAAGATAATGGGCACGTCTAGACTTCGACCGCCTACTTTCACGGAACAAGTCAATAATCGTAAAACGTGTTACATAATTTTATTAAAAATTATATTTATCTGATAGCAATTAAAATATTGACGCTATGAACGTAAATTAATTTATCAGTTAAAACTGACCAATCACAGCGCTGCATGGTAGTAGTAGAGACTAGCGTCGAGCCGTGCAAATATTGACACGCTCGGGACGCCATCAAAGGGTTAGCATTGAAGTGCTATAGATAGGTAACACCTTGTGGCTTTGTAGCATGCAGAGCTGTATGCTTCAAAGACGCACAAAGACTCGAATCGTGCGACACGGCTACGTTGTCGCTTCGTACGGCCTGATGAACTCGTATTCGTTTTCCTACCTACGTTTGTTTTATAGTTATAAATTTGTGGCATGTGACATCAGTAAGATATTGCTTATAGCATGCAACTAAATGCTACAATGCCGCACGATTACCTCTAATTTCAGCAGAAACAAAAGACGCCCGAAACATCGCTTTTTCTTTCCCTACTGTGACAGGCAAAATTACCTTCAGGTACTAATACTAAGACAAAATTTCTTCAACAATAGTCTTCGAAAGGATGTAGCCATTATATTTACCGCAATTAGCTACACAAGCGTCTGTTGGATCATTGTAAATCACTCAACGTGCCCAACAATGGATTTCGGCTATCATAAATAATATTATAATGCTGCTTTCTACACAACGTCATCTATTATTAAGTCTGTATTACATTAGCATTCGTGAGATTCGTCACTTTCACTAAATTCGGGTACACATTATGCAATTTGGGATTCACGATGCAACGGTGATGAAATCATAAGTAGTTCCCAGCAAAGAATAGTAATTTGTCTGGCTGGTGGTAAATGCTTAGGTTTGAGCAGAATTCTGTTGCGAACAGTAGGTACTTACAAGAAATTTACGAATACTATGTAAGTAGGGTGTATCTGATCTAATACCACAGCTAAAAAATCTAGCCATCTGTGCATCAGCGGAGCTTATTTACTGCCTCCAACTTGACTTCTGCAGAGTTACCGCAACTTTTCCAGTGGGTTGGCAACTATCAGCGCTATAGCATAGCTTGTACCTATGGATAGTACTGTAGAGGTATGGAGAACCGTCTCTGTATATGATCAGTGCTTACACCTGGACATCTTTTCAACTTGTCCATCATATAAGACGTTTCTCCACACCTCTACTCTCCATACTTGAACCTGTAGTTGTGCCAACTGCAACAGTTTCTACCGGCTAACCCCATTTTGGCCATATGTTGATATTGTTTCTGTATCCTCACTCTTTGAGATGGACTGACCTGGGGCCACAACATAAAAAAAACAACAAGTCATTAGGAGACAGACATGGGAGCGATAGGAACAGAAATAATGTCAAGCGCGCTAGAATCACCTTGCGAATATAAAAAACTAATCGTTTCCGATTCAAATGTCGTATTCCATAAATTCTAGATATCTTGGCATCTATTTCCGCCCGCAAATAAAATGACTAACAAATTCTCGCAACAAATTCTCACACAAATGCAAAGTTTGAAATTTATGATCCCAATAACCTTATATTGGTGGCGCTACATGCTGTAACGGAATAAAATTCCTGTACACCACTGTTCTTGTCTTGTTACTGTCTTAGTTACACTCAAACTGGTAGTTTATAATCGTGTCTGCTTGGTTGGAACACGTGAGTTAGGGCTACCAAAAATGGGTTTGCTGTTTCGCAACGGTTGTCGCCGGATATCTCAGGTTTCAATATTGCAAAAAGCTAAAATTAGACTGAGAAAGCTTCAAAGGATCATTCGAATAATGCATGAACCAATGAACTTGATATTTAAATCTTATTTCTGCTGAATGCTTCCAGTTCTCTGCTCTGCCTCGTGGAACTGAGCAGCATTTCTTTTTAAGTAGGTAATCAGTTTCGTTATGAGAAATTTAATTGATTAATGTGGTGGCTAAAAAAGTATATTACTGGGCATGAAGAGATTTAGTATCTTATACGTCAGGGTGAGGCAAAATGGCCTTTTCCAAATCTTCCAGGATTATGAACTGTTAAAGTTCAAAATCCTGAAAAATAAAACATATCGTATCTTATGATTTTTTCTTCTGATATTTTTTTGTCCATATCCTACTGGATGTGAGTCAGATCAGGAGGTCTACTCTCTTTCTCGAAAACGAAATTTCGCTAACGAACGAAATTTAAACGAAGTTTCGTTGATGCTCCTACTCTAATTCAAATTCGGACCAGTGATGATGGAGCCAGTAGGTGTATAGTTGAACTATTGAGTGGTGAATTACACTGATAGAGCCATCTAGCGGGAAAGACGCCTACCTTATTGCTGCATGAGCCGAGCAGCGTTATGTTATCGTAAACCTCTCCCTCCTGCCTCTTCTCACATTCCCGTGTGCACGAGCGTGGATAATTGTTGCGCTATGTGACGAGTCACTTATTCTTAGTTCTTATTTTGAAGTTGTATCAGCAGATAGTCTCCGGTTTCTCCGTTCAAAAATAAGCTCATTGCTTCATATGTCGAACTGCCAAGAACCTGTTTACCCCCAAGTCTTTCCACACATTTATTTTTGCTAATTGGCGCCAGACACTATCTAGAACAGACAGCCCTAATTTAAAATATCGTGATTCATTCGACCCAGAACCGAAACGAGGATGAAAGTTTGTGCCGATATTGACTTTACAGACCTCGCACACTCGATGCTTTTGCAGGCCTTCAACTTTTTTATCGCGTTTGTCCGCGTTTGATCACCAACCCGCCTGTTGATAGGCGACAATGTGGTGGAAGATGGAGCATGCAGACAGATGCTATTCGCTCTGACCTTGAAAATACCTAGATTATATCTCTCAGGAAAGCCAAGAAAGCCGGCAGTTTGTTTCATTCCTTGGCGGTTCGATCACAAATGTAGAATCAAAATGTTTAGTGCGTATCCAAGGAAAATATTTGCGTGGTAGATTTGGTGATTTTATTTGACACGCGTTTTGCCTTCCGGGTTATACCGCTTAATATAATTATCAATATAAAAAACCGACTACATCAGAACAGGGACAGCTTTCAAATAAAAAAATCATCATCAAAATCGGTTCACACAGGTAAAAGTTCTGAAGTAACAAACATTAAAAAAACTGTCGAATTGGTAACTTCCTCCTTTGGAAGTTGGTTAAAAATAGATTTAGCTATATCTGCATTTCTTGTTTCTGGATTTATTTTAGCTGCGAACCTCTTGGTATACTTGTATTTTATATAATTGATGATGTTACAATTTAGATTAGTAGAGGTGCACATACATTTTGCATCTTTCTCAAATGTTAAAATTAAATCTTACAATAATTTGCTGGGGTAAAAAAACTTGCCTATGATCTCACACAAAAATGTATGAAGTGTGACATTATTCATCATCATTTCAGCCCATCACGTTCCCACTGCTGAGACACATGCCTTCTCTCAGAGAGAGGGTGAGCTCTAATCCACCATGCTGACCTATTGCATGTTGGCGAATGTCATATGTCTTTGATCTGTTGAGGTTCTTGGTCATACCGGTTTCCTCACGACGTTCTTCAGGGTTATGAGCGATGATATCGAAGTGTGTAGGTAGAATGAAGTGTGAAGAAGCATTTAATTTTATGCTCGATATGTGTGGTCTGATACAGATAAGGGTGTTGACACACGGCATATCAAAAGTGATATTTTTAATTATTGACGTTAAACTTCGCGACCTGCATTACCGATAACACGAGGCTAGCGTTAATGAGTTACGAAAAAAATATCTGATCACGTAACTGCTATAAGATACGTACCGGCGCCGGCGCCGGTTGGATGTAATAGCCTACGCATACAAAAGACTTTTATTTCGCCGAGAAAATGTTTTCGTTTTTTTTATGATACAGAGTGACGAGGCGAGCAAAGCCGCTCGCCTGATAGCTCTTCACGCTTGCCCATAACAGCTCAACGCCACTCAGAATTTTGAATTTCAACAGTTCAAAACCCTGGATGGCAATACACTGCGCTCGTTACCCCGAGATATAAGATGTCAGATCTCTGTGTGCCTTGTAATTTCGCTGGAAACATTGGCCTTCAATCCGGAACACAATAATGTTTGCACACTACTGCTTGGCGGTTGAATAACTGGCAAAGGTGTGGTACTTCCACAGGCGGACTCTGCAAAAGAGTCCTACCACTACAACTAAAATCGGCTGGAAGTCCTGTGATAGTCAGTGGGAGTCGTCGGTGGGGGAGGCTCCGCGCCTATATTACTTTACTTCGACCGACTTCAAAATGTATTGCAACACCAATGAGTTTAGAAGACTATATACTGATCGCCTTCAAACACTTGCCATGATAGATACTACTATCTATATTAAATATCGTTATGTACCGTTAAGATGGCATGCGTTTGATGGCGATCTTAAAACTGCCACATCTGTCAGTGTTAAGATCAGCTGAAGTTTTTTCTACAATAGTGTTTTTTTCGAAGGGGATTTTGGTACACGTAGATGTGTTTTGATATCAAGTATCATACCTATTGAGCTACGGTTTGCCAGTGCCAAGTATTGAATTATTACAACATAAAATGCCGCCAAATGTCTCAGCAAAAGGTTACAATGTTTTTTTATTAAAAAAACGTGTTGCTTTTTTCAGATCTTTCACAATTTTTCAAGAATACGTTACAGTTTTCTGTGTCATCCCCAACCAACGTTATAACGTAACGAGCCAAGCAGGAGAACATCACCAACAACGCAATAAAAAACTTGCGGGGTTTCTCGCGCACAAAAAGTCTGTAATGTGTGTTGGGTATGAGTGATACGTGCAGTATTATTAGTTAACAACTGTACGTGTTAATTGATCCGGTCAGTGTCGGGGTGATCACGCTGGTTCGACGCAGGGCCGCCACACACATCGCGATCGAAATCGCCCGAAACGAGACCAATTATGGAAAATTGGCGAAATGTTCATTGAGATTTATTAAGAGGTTCATTGAGTTAATAGAGTGATTATTGCGGTTTTCATGATGATTATAAACTTGTTTACTTCGTGAGATGTGTCGCAATACACAAGGGCATTTTTTGTCCTATAGTCTATCGTGAAAATGTTTGGTACAACTGATATTCTCCGATATAATAGATATCCAAGAGAATGTAATACTCTGATAGATATATAAACTGATATATTTTGCCACTCCAAAGAATTTCTTGTTGTGACAGTGATGGATAAAAAACAATGGCGTGACGATTTCCACATTCAAAACTGTTTCGCGTTCTATTTGACAGATGACAAAAGCCATACGATAAATGTATATGACTAAGTCGCTTATATGGAGGATTATAGGTGCTAACGTGTAAAAAAACATGTCACCTTTTTATAATATTTTCCTAATCTTGTGTAATATCCATGTCGGAGTCGGTATTCTGCAGATTTTAAGTGTTTCTAGTCATCATTTTAATAGATATTGTTAAATTCGACGTTATTATTAAAAGTTTATTGGTCTAGCGCCGACACATATCACACAGTCATATATATACTCATATATAATAGGTCGGGGAAAAAGTCTTTTCGTATTTTGTATGTATAAAGTTGTAGTAAAAATCTCATCGGTTGTACTGTTTGTATCTGGCTGGTTTTGATACCATTAAAAATATTACATTTTAAAAAAGGAATACAAACAGTAAAAAGCAATTTCCCGCCATTTTTCAATTGTTTTTTGTTCGATAAAATGAGTGAATCTAACGAAGAAATTCGATATATTGTGAAATTTTATTACAAAAAAGGGAAAAATGCGACACAAGCCGCGAAAAAAAATTGTGACGTTTATGGACCTAATGCAGTGTCATCAAGAGTAGCACAATGTTGGTTCAAGCGTTTTCAGTCCGGGAATTTTGATGTCAAAGATGCAGCTCGCTCTGGTCGCCCTGTTACGGATAAAGTCGATGCCATTTCTGAAAAAGTGGACCAAGATCGGCATATTTGTAGTTACGACGTAGCTGAAGAACTGGGGATCGACCACAAAACAGGATTGACCCATTTGAAAAAAACTGGGTATACAAAAAAACTCTATATTTGGGTACCACACGAGCTGACTGAAAGAAACCAAATGAATCGTGTACTCATTTGCGATTCTCTATTGAAACGTAACGAAACCGAACCGTTTTTGAAAAGATTGATCACTGGTGATGAAAAATGGATCACCTACGACAAGAATGTGCGCAAACGATCATGGTCAAAGGGCAGTGAAGCACCACAGACTGTAGCGAAACCCGGATTAACACGTAATAAGGTGATGCTGTGTGTATGGTGGGATTGGCAGGACATCGTTCATTATGAGCTTTTACCGCCGGGCAAAACCATCGATTCGGATCTCTACTGCCAACAGACGATGAGACTCAAACAAGAAATTGAGAAAAAACGGCCGGAATTGATCAACAGAAAGGGTGTGGTCTTTCATCATGATAACGCCAGACCGCACACATATTTGGCCACTCAGCAAAAATTTAGAGAGCTTGGTTGGGAAGTGTTAATGCATCCACCATATAGCCCTGACCTTGCACCCTCAGATTTCCACCTGTTTCGATCTCTTCAGAATTCTTTGGGTAGTGTTAGATAAACATCAAGAGAGGACTGTCAAAACTACTTGTTGCATTTTTTTGATCAGAAATCCCAAAATTTCTACAGCAACGGGATCATGTCACTACCTACAAGATGGCAACAAGTTATCGAACAAAATGGCACATATATATTATAATTAAATGTAATTAAACTTGAAAAAAATATGTCTTGAATTTGTTTATAAAATACGAAGAAACTTTTTCCCCGACCTTATATAATGGTAGATAATTGTTTATAACGTACTCCAGTGTAGGAAAGTGAAATATTGAGATCTTATTTAAGTCTTTTCGTCTAGTAAAGTTTCCACAGCATTACTAATGCATGTCTTGGATTTGACCGTGACTTACTTTGCTTAATTCTGACCGTGACTATAACTTGTTTGACGATGTTTAGTTAAATTTGAAAAGGTTTCAATACTTAGCACAAAAAGACTGATTCCAAAATCCTCTAATTAGTAAAGAAAATAAATGTCTTCTTAGTTTTCCTTACTCTCTTTTCCAGCGTTTCACACATTATAATTCTTTGCAGACGATTGACTTCATGATAACCTATCTCCAATCTGCAGCAACCCCCTTACAATTGCGTGTTTTAATACCCTGTAAGGACCCAAGTACTTAGTAACGAATTTAAAACAGTCTGAATTGGCTGAAGATGGGAGTCTCCGATACGGCACCTAGCACTGGTGACATATCACGCGACCGGCGCAGGCGCTGATATCTCGACCGTTGGACTAAAAAGCCAATTGGCGCATTTAGTAATTGAAGGGACAAATTCACTGTTAATTTGCAATAGCTATTTAAGTAGCACTCTTTCTCCTAAAAATTCAGTGACTCGATTTATCTACGATGATACCTATATTTTACTAGCTATCTCCCGCGTATCCATTCGCAAAGACTTTCGTATGACCAGCCCTAATATCAACTTTTTAGGCCGCCCGAAGGCCTCTCACATAGCTACGCTGTTGTTGTCACATGATAAGCAACCGGGACCTACAATGTAACGTGCCATCCAATCCATCGTAGCGCTTAGTTTAAAATGCCAGTAACGGTCATCCATCCAAAGGCTAACAGGATCATCGGTTGCTTAACTTCCATGATCTTTTGATGCCTTGAAATAGCAATTAGTAACTTTGAAACTTTTGCGATTTGAACGCAAATTTTTCGCACATTTTTTTACTAAGGAAAATAGGTTTTCGCTCGACGTTTCGACCATGTTACAACGGCCGTAGTCACGAGCTGACTGCAAACTGCGAGTGAGTCCGGCTCACTTCATGTTGAAAAACCGCAGAGTCGTCACTACGGCATACAACACTGACTGTATCGGTAAATGTCCTAGAACCCACAACGCGGTTGTACACTTGCTTACTATGGGAATAGCAATTAGCAAAATAGTAATAGCCTTTAGTATTAATTCAGAATAAAGCGTACACCTGGGGGTCAGTACTTACGTTACAGGGATGTCCTGAAGCGCCTTCTCACCGCATGTGACATCCCGTGCGAGGCTTGGGAAGAGCTCGCGCAACAGAGGCGAGAATGGTGCAGCTCTGTTCATAAGGCTGTTAATAATTTTGAAGAGAAGCGAATACAAGACCAAGATGCTAAACGCCTTATCATTAAAACCCGTCCGAAGCCTACCTACACTTACACATACAATGCTGATGGTCAGTTGCATTGTGGGCCTTGCAACAGGACCTTTAAAACTAAGTTTGGTTTTGCCAGCCATATACGCGCTCATAACCGGCGCTAGTCAGGTTCGCCGTCGACGGACACGTCAAGGAGGCCGATATATGATAATTCAGAAACAATTTTAAACTTTACTGTCGTTTCCTATTTTATATGGACGCTCCAAAGTTTACCAACAAAATAAATCAGTCTTACATACTCTCGAACACTACCCTACCAAAACGAGCTTCACAGAACAGATGTAAGAATAAATTACTGTTATCTATAAGTTATTTATGGCCCACCCTGTAGCCTTTGTCCGCATCTTTTATTTACAGATTTTAATCGCAATAAAGCATTTTCACTTTTTGGGTGGACATGTATTAAACACGGTTCCGGCAACGGGGCGGTTCCGCACGTAAAAAAACCAATCGACTGCCGTCTGCTCAGAAGTTGGACAGAAATGATCAGACCAACGATAAAATCAGGATGTCTGGGATTGGGAAGTTTTGGAAATAAGATAATTTGTTTCCAATTCTGTTTCTAGGGTTCTTTAGCAGAGTCCACACCTGTCCCTGTTATTCAAACACCAAGTAGTAGTGGGCAAACATTTCTGTGTTCTGGGCTGAAGGGCAATCATTCCGGTGTAATTACTGGGTACAAAGTCATCTAATGTCTCAGAGTGAAGAGCGCAGTGCATTGCCGCGCAGGGTTTTGAACTAAATTATAAATTCTGCTGAAATATTATGGGCAAAGCGTGACGTTTATCATCAGGCGAGCGAGTTGCTCGCTCTGTTCAGTTATATACAAAAGCTAAAACTTTGAATTGACATGGCACAAGTATACATTACAAAGTTTAAAATATCCCCGACAAAAGAGCTGATAATCTTTATATGACTGAACATGTTGTCTTGAATCAAAGCTTAGAAAACTTGATCAAGTCGCCTCTCAAACAAAATCATTTTCGCAGTTTAAAAAACTAAAAAACACGCTAATCCTGGAGATTCTTTTATTGGAAGAATGGGACAAACTTTTTAAATTATTGCATTGTCATCGTTCCTTGATAAGTGTGCAAAGTTTCAAATCAATCCGTCGTTTTGAAAGGGGTGAAAATCGAGTTCAAAGATTCCGTTACATAGATACATATCAAGGTAATAAAAGCGTATTAAAAAAACATTATTGGTTCAGTCGTTTGGGAGCTAGATACCACATACAGACACGCAGATACACAAGTTAATCTTATACCCCTCTGTTTACGTCGGAGTTAAACATACGATCAGGAATATTCTGTGCGGAAACCGGTGTACACTTCTGAGAAAGTTAATTTGTAACTTGAGTTACCTACCGTTTTGATTCTCATACCACCAAGTATCTGCTAACATATTGAACGGACTATATCAATTAATTATATTGTTTCTGTATACCTCCGAGGATTTCGTGGAAACACACAATTAAATGAATTCCATGTCCATACGCGAATCATTGCGTAGTGAAGTTATTAAGTATATTTGTATTGTTCAAGCTTGATCACTTAAAACAACATATTTTAACAATAAAAAGCGAATTTCCACGCAAAACTCCACAGTACAATTGCTTGAATTTTTTTAAATACTATATCCCAATAAGGCTTTCTTCAGTTGCAAAATTTCGCTTGCACGTGGGTTTTTTATTTATGATTGCTACGCAAGCAATTTATTTAAAATCATTTTTATAATTCAGACTCTATCACAAGGAGCAAAGGCGTTTGTTTATTTAGCAAGTGGATGACTGAGGTACTGTACTGTATCAGGGCATATTGATCTCGGCTTTTTCACGGCGCTTCGTGACATTTTAAAGGCTCGGCGTGTCACTGAAATACCAATCAAATAGGGAGTATATACAATTATTTCTTAGAAGACATGTTTGCTTGTTATAATATATATTAGATTTTAAATGAATCAGGTGCCTGACTGGTAGTCTTTATTGTACCCAACACGACTTTGAAGCAAAAAACACTGTTTTTCACTATTGTCTGTTTAATATCGGAAGCTCCATAAACTACCTTTTACGGTAAATATCTCGTTAATAATCAAATAATTAAATATATTGAAGCAAAAAAAATACAATTTGTATAGAAACAGTTTTTATCTGATTTTATTAAGCAGCCTAGTGTTCGACAATTTAGCCATTCGAAATCCTTCTACGTAGACTTAGATTTAGATTTTTTTAAGAGTTAACTAGCTCTTTAGCTTATGAAATATCTATGAAAGTTCTTTTTTACATTAAACAACAGGACGATGGAGAAAGAAGGATTCGTTTCGATTCTACGTTTCTAATTCGTACGGCCAAGGATTGGATCAACCTGCCGGCTTCCTTGTTTCCTGAAGGATATAATCTGGGACTTTTGAAGGCAAGAGTTAATAGGTATCTTCGAAGTCTGCGTGCTTCAACTTCGACCACATCGTCGCTTACAAACAGGCGAGTTGGTGGTCAAACGCAGACTTTTCGCTTACCAACAGGCGAGTTGGTGTCATTCGCGATAAAAAAAAAGGTTCTTGAGTGGAGACCACGAACTGGAAGACGCAGCCTCCCACTAGAACTATATGGACCGACGATATCGTGAGAGTCACAGGCATCCAGTGGTTGTCGTTCAGGGTGTAGTTCCAAAGGCGAGGTTTAAGTTCATCAGTGCACGTCTTCTGGCTGATGATGGAGATTCTAAAATAATGATATGTTTAAAAAACTGTTTGTGTCTACTAGATATATATTTGCATTCATCACGAATAATCAAATCTTGATCATTTGATCTTTGATAACATCATTACATGACTAAGCTTGTATCAACACTGAGTTATATTACATAACATACGCCTTCGTGTATGCATATAATTATATTAATTAAATGACATTAAAGTATCCATCGAAAGCAATTAAAATCTTTGTTCATTGACTCCACATAATCGATTAACCGTAGCTAAGTATCTCTGTCGTTAAAGTTATGTCACCTCTTACCTAATCATAGATTTTGACTATAATTTTATGCGAACATTAATTAAAATTTAAAGATTAATTATGACATCAAATAGGCAAAATGTGCTCGTTTATTTTGAGACGGTTGACTGTTCTGTCACAATTTATAAATGAATAAATTAGGTTTAGAAATAACAAATGACAGTTTTATGTCGACAAGTTTTTGTTTATCTCTGTAACTATAGCATATTTACTAGTTGAGACACTAAAGATATTTAAAAATATTCTACCACCAATGTAAAATATATCACCAGGGGCATCACAGATACATTCCCGACCTTTAATTACTCTATTATTGGAGAAAATTATTCAACAAATCTCTTTTTTCCGTAAGCAACGTTTTTGGAAATAAAATTAAAAACACTCGATAATAAAGATGATAATCTTCAAAGGGCTGAACAGATTTTGCTAAATCATAGCTAGGAACCAAACATAATAATAACCACTAGATCGCGCATGCGTCATAATTTACTTGTGCACGATGTAAGTCACGTCGGTCGAGTCGGATATCGTACGCGCTTGTGATAGAAAACAAAAGTCATTCATACAATTCGCTCCTAGGATTGGCACGCTCGAAAAAAATCCTGCTCAAAATTCAGTTTCTTTTCATCACGGTGGGTAAAGGATGAGCTGTCAAGTGGCTATATCGTCATTGCTATGAAAACTCGATCAAACCACCTATCAAACAAAAAAAAAACCACATCTGTCATAGGACTGCACGTCAGAAGTGAAAACTTAAATAGTAATTCACCTATTCTACAAGAGATGGCACTGTCTTAAAATACACGGTACTGTGTATTATGTATTCTGTGACAGCGTGACGATGCACGAGTTCCATGCTTTTTTTTCACCTAAAAAGTGCTTAAAGAAGTTTCCACTTCAAAAATGGTTCATCTGTTTGGGAGCTCCTATGCCACAGACAGATAGACACACAGATACACACGTTAAACTTATGATACTCCTCTTTTTGCGTTTGGTTTTGCGATAAGCAGCTGAAGCACTGAGTTTGAGTGGACTTAATCCTTAAACTAGTTGTTCTTTCCGAACTTAGACCCCGCGACTCTTATCAATGTCAATCTTTCGACCGCTTTTGGTTATACTCGAAGTCGAAAATTATAATTGCTTGATCTTCTCGCCTACTAAATTTCACGAACATTGTTGAACAAAAATATCATGCAAATGTATAGTATACAAACGCCGATTGTTCCCGCAGATTTTTGCTAGAATGTATAATATTGTCCATCGACATTTTAACATACGCGCTTACAAATATAATATATAACGGGGAATGTTCTGACGAACTGCATGGCTATTCTGCAAGCTAAGCGAACGCGCAAGTGAAGTGATAAGCCAAGTGAACGTGTATTTTTCTTATCGATTACTATAGAAATGTCAAAATGTCGAGTGATCACCCTTGAATGTAGTCCTTTACCCTTATAATTCGATGGTTTCAAATTTATCTGCAGAAATAGGCAAGATAAAGTCACATTCACTTGGCTTATCACTTCACTTGTGCGTTCACTTAGCTTGCAGAATAGCCATGCTGTTCGATTTGATGCCGGCATTGCGGTTTTATCTTAGCACCAGCCGCCACCGCCTGAAAGTTTATGGTGGAAATCGCACACTGTGCGTTTTACGCGTTCCTGTTTGCCTCACACCTGCAATTTGTGGAATGAGCTCCCTCCTACGGCATTTCCGAGTAGCTATAATATGGGATTCTTCAACAGGGCTGTTAATAGAGTTTTTAAGGGTTGGTAACGTATCTGTGGTGTTGCAGGTATTCATAGGCAACGGTGATCGCTTACCATGAGGCAGCCCGTCTGCTTATAAAAACACTGCCTTTTTGGAATCACTTCTCTGTATTGATCTGTACACTAAGTGACGTAACGTGATCGCCATAAATAAAATTTTCTGTCGGCTTCGATATCAGATAGACCTATAATAACCTTATTATTTTATTATCTTTGTTTATGGCTATAAGATGTGACGGGCGATAATGTGGTTGACGTATTTAATTAGATTGTCTTTGGTTTTGTTTCAGGTACGAATAGTGCTACGAATGGTGTTTGGGATTAGATATAAAAAGGTTTGAGCAAAATTTATATGCAGTGATGGAGTGAAGTTGTGACCACAGACCAAAAATTTTTTTTTTGGTTGTAACAGAGTGGTGACAGGGACAAGGGTGGAACGTTGATCATCCAGTTGAGAGATGGATCGGCGATATTATAAATAAACTAGTTGCGCCCCGCGGTTTCGCCCACGTGGTGATGAAAAATTGTGTTGATGATGATAAAAAATATTTAACGACCTATTCTTATACCTACCAAATATACATATAAATTTCATAAAAATCGATTGAGCCGTTTCAGAGGAGTGCGACCACAAACACCGTGACACGAAATATATTAAAAAAATGTGTAGAAAAGAGATGAAAATTGGTCAAAATGTCAGTTCATAAAGAACAATCGAATAATTAATGTAACTGCAGTTAAGAAACTCTAATCTCGATGTAGGTTACTATCTACAATCGATCAGTTCAACTCGATTAGTTCTCGGTTCCGACAACTCAATCGGCCGCAGTTGACGCTAACTGGGTGATTGTCAGGAACTTGTGCGATTAAACAATTACTTAATGCTCTTAGAAATATTGCCAATATCTATTCTAGCGAAATCGTGATATATAATGGTAATATAAGTTAACTCCTTTTTTTGTGTATATAAAGTATTTCTTTTATAAACGGATTTTATTGGGTGTTATAGGATTGTCAAAAATAGGATTATATTGATATCAATTTCAAAGTTTAGTTTTAAAACTAAACCATCATATAATTACCACCATATCACACACATCATCAGCCAATTAACGTCCACTGTTGGACAAGGCTTCCCTCATAGAGGGTTGTTGCCATAATCCCCACGCTTTGCAGGCGGCTTGGGGATCGCGGTACGTAATTACTTAACATCATATACTGTAATAAAAAACTTCGTGTTAGTTTGGTTTTATCATCAAACGCCTTTAAAATCGAATCGTGTTTAAATTTTTAATGACATCATAAGATATGGTTATTGAATGGAATACGAACTTTTTTTATACATTCTCCTATTCTGCTCTATAGAAGTTGCGTGCTGTTCAATGAGAAGTTTTCCAAAAGGCAATTAAAAAAAAAATACATGGATATGAAGGTTTTGCAAAACCACTGACGAAGAAAGGTCAATAAAAAAACTTGCTTATTCTCATAGACAGATAATATATATCTGGGTGTCTGACACTGTCTGTCATGCTTGTTTAATTTTATTTTGTAGTAAACAATTCAACACAAATTAGTAAGTATAGTGCGTTTAACCAAAGAGTTCCCTTGCCGTAATGTTGGCTCTCCTGCACTTCCCATACACATTACAGGGAAAGTGCAGGACAGCCAACATTACGGCGAGGGAACTCTTTGGTGAAACGTACTACCTATATATAAGTGTGCTTGCCTAGCCGTGTTATGAAATGTCTCCTCTTCCTTGCATTCGTTGTTCTTGTGTTCCTTGTTTCATTGAAAAAATGCAAAACAGTTAAACCATGTCTAGTCATCGCCATCTATCGATATATCGATGAACTATGTTCCTAGAGCTGTCAGAAAACCACCCATTTATCGAACTTTGAAAATAGGGTGATTACCTCATGCATTGAATTTTGACTCACTTATTTATCTGTCACTGTGCTGAAATAATACTTAAATGAAATTGGGTTTTATAGGTATAATCTTATCGAAATTTCTTTCCACATGTTTCTATCATATCACGCACCGGAAAATTTTAGTATAATATTCTATTGTACTCCTACGATTTCAAGTAAATGAAGGAGAATGACGTGATTTAATTGTTAAGGGGGTAGTCTATTAAGAAGGTACTGAAGGACTTTTAATATGACAGCTAAAAATTACTGTCTGTAATTATATAACTTTTTTTTTTTTTTTTTTAGTTTCATTGTCTTTTGTCGTATCAATTTACTAATGGCACTGAAACTTTAGAACATAGACAAAACGTGAAAACATAGACGAAAGTAGGTTACTATGCACTCTCGTCTATGTAGTCTCGTATGTCATTAATAAAAAAGTCCATTATCATCAAAGTAGAAGTAATACCCCAAAAAAGTAAAGTTATTTTAGGGATTTACAATTTATACTACAGCTGTAAGATGTTTTAAGAGTGATCCAATTGTATAGTTATGTAGTAAGTAGGTATATACTTAATCATTGTTTTGTATTCCGATTATCTAAATGTCAGTTCAGTTCAAAAAGTTTTTACTAATTTTTTACTTTGACCTCTTTGTCTCAATTTTATTGACATTTATTCACTGAGTAATGTCTACCTAGGTATACCGTCGATACAACTTTTATCAATTGCTCTTAATCCATACCTACATTTACTGTGCTCCCATTAATTCACTGCCTCGCTTAACTCTGACTTAAGTGAAACTTGTTTTGCCTTTGTCAAGTCTGCGATATTCCGTGTCGTCGCGTCGTGTCGGACGATACTCGGCCGATAATAAATCGCGGCAACAGTCAACACCTCGACTACAATGGGAAAGAGAAAGTCTAAGGGAATTATTAGTGGTGGACAAAAATCCGCGTAAATCGTTTCTGGTTCCGTCGTTCCCTTCATTAAGCTCAACGTATTGTTCTTCTGTGATTATTTATGTGAAACTTGAAGGAAACGTGTTTTATCTGTTCGTGATGTGAATCGACACGTTGTTTTATATTGGTTCATAAATTTTACACGAGATCCTGGTGGTCTTCTACTCAAGATACGATCTGCCGGTATTATTCATTATGTTTAGCCTTCGATTATGTTAAAACAATGGTCAAAAAATATAAGTGAAATATTTTTTTGTACATGAATGTGCTAAGGAGACGTTATGAATATAAAGCTTCCTAATGCAAATAGCTTATAAAACCTCACACTGGATAACCGTGATTCAGTTGTAGGAGCGGAAATCAATGAACATTAGACGTAGACTAAAAAACGGGAGCAGTAATGAGTAAAAACTTAACAAGTGTGGATGTTTCGCAAGTTTCTGTTGGCTCATTAAATGATGCTACTGATAAAGTAGCTAATCCGGTTGCAGAAGAACTTCCTTCTTCTAACACCAACGTATCCAATAATTTATTAGCTGTAAAGTCAAACTTTTAGCACATGATTAATAGCCATAATCGAGTGACCGGGTCGTCTAGATTCCCACTTAATTGCATCAGCTTTCTTGCGTTTATCGATAATTTCAATCGCTCTCTTTCTATTGCACATTCTTATGTTAGGTTAGCAGCATCTATTAATTATCGCAATCGTAAAAGTCGAAAGGAAATAGTGATAGCGAGTAATGATAGGATACTCGTAATAGGTGGTGTCCTATACAAAATACTTCTTTATAGATTAATTGCTGTATTTTTCACGTTATAAATGAAACAGCTAATAAAACGATGACCATTAAAATTAACCGCTAGAGCGCTATAAATTAGAAATAGTCTCGAGTGTGCGAAATGTTGTATAGAATATCTCCAAATTGAGGTCATGATGGTCGATAATTATGGAAGATATCGTTATCTTGGAAACCCACAATCATGGACGTGGCCCGAAGGTGTAGGCAGTCAATGCGATGATTATTCAAATAGGGCCGGTGCATATCGTCGGCCCAGAGCTGGTACCGTTGCGGCTACGTGATCCTAGCGCGTAGCGGCACTCACTGCCCCGTCACTCATTATCCATCCATTAACTTCGCTTCAGGATGTGACACACTTTCCTGTTTCAATAGACAATACAGTTCATGCCTTTATTGCTCTCGCGAGAAAGTTCATTTGCGGTGACTCATTTGAAGACTTCGCAGATCAAGTTACAATATGCATTCCCATGAGAATAACAACTTTACGATAATTCTGGGTTCCGTAAATGGCGTGAATAATTACATAGATAACAGAAAAAGTGGTTGGATGCCACGACTTAAAGTGCAAAATGTGGCTTTATGCCACCGAGTTTTTGCTCAGGGTTGAAAAATGTGGATTGCGGGGTGTCGGGGCGTTGGGGGTTGGGAAGAAGCGCTGACCGCGGTGGAGTTGAGAGCCGGGAGCGCGGCCGCGGCACGTCAGTCGCACAGAGCCCGTGCGTGCCGCGCTCGTGGAGGGGCGTATTCGCTGCGCGCCGTATCCACTGTTATTCGCGGTTTTCCGTCGAAAGCGCACGTGTCGCCGACGCCGAACACCACGCTTATTTACGATCGCGCACCTGTGACTAAACAAATATTTGACGTGCTGTGAAAGACCACTATTGGTTCTCTTGTGTTTGTTATCGAAACACTATGTTCTGAAATTGTGATGCGTGCTTAGTTTGTGTCTGCTACTTGTGTTTGGCGTTATAATCGTACAGTTAAACAAACGCTAGTCATGTTCTGAAGTGTCCAATTTTCGGCGACAGCCAAGGCGTCCTTATCGAAAGTTGGATGAAAGCCAGCATCTCTTGTGCTAAGGTGAGCAAAAGTTTGGAATACTTCTGTATTTGCGAGTGTATTTTTGAAAAGACGTACGTAAACATCGGAATGTTTCACGTTATCTGCTGGCTTATCTGACGTTCCGCTTAGTGTTTTAATACAACTTTGCTGTTTAATACGCTTCATGTTGTTTACGATTCAGTGGTTTTATCAGAATTTGCACTGAATCATAGTGCCACATGTTCGATTAAAATTATTCGTGAAATATGAGCTCTACGTCATTATTAACTGAGACAATATTGTTGTTCATATTAATTCATCCAAGGTTGCTTTTGAATTTGAAACGGTTATGTCTGAGAGCATCTAGCGTTTGCAGCAATCTATTGTTAAGCGTTTGTCTAATTGCTTACACATGTTGCAGCGTCAGTCGTGGGTCCGACATAATGGCTCTATTCAGTGGCGCCTATTGCTATTATCCTATAATTTGTGCATGACTTACTTTCATAGTTACCAATAGACCGACAACTATATCTATTAATCTCATTTAGATTCACCTCTGCAAAACGTTTTCAGTTTATTTTTGTTTATGCGAAACAATATGAATTCTTTGAAAGTCACATTTTGAAACCGTATTGGCACTCGGTTGAAATTTTCCACAGGCGAAACTTTTTATCTGTTGTTCGGGGTACGGTACTTGTGTAGGTTATTCATTATACTGTTATCTAGTCTTTTTCAAGGACAATATTATGGAATATGTATTTGCTTATCCAATGTGCCAAATTTGTATTCTCTACTAACACCAAAATTGAAAGGTGACATAAAAGGTCGGGGAAAAAGTCTTTTCGTATTTTGTATATATAAAGTTGTAGTAAAAATCTTATCCGTTGTACTGTTTGTATCTGGCTGGTTTTGATACCATTAAAAAGATGACATTTTAAAAAAGGAATACAAAACGTAAAAAGCAATTTCCCGCCATTTTTCAATTGTTTTTTTGTTCGATAAAATGAGTGAATCTAACGAACAAATTCGATATATTGTGAAATTTTATAACAAAAAAGGGAAAAATGCGACACAAGCCGCGAATAAAATTTGTGACGTTTATGGACCTAATGCAGTATCATCAAGAGTAGCACAATGTTGGTTCAAGCGTTTTCAGTCCGGGAATTTTGATGTCAAAGATGCAGCTCGCTCTGGTCGCCCTGTTACGGATAAAGTCGATGCCATTTCTGAAAAAGTGGACCAAGATCGGCATATTAGTAGTTACGACGTAGCTGAAGAACTGGGGATTGACCACAAAACAGTTTTGACCCATTTGAAAAAAACTGGGTATACAAAAAACTCGATATTTGGGTGCCACACGAGCTCACTGAAAGAAACCAAATGAATCGTGTACTCATTTGCAATTCTCTATTGAAACGTAACGAAACCGAACCGTTTTTGAAAAGATTGATCACTGGTGATGAAAAATGGATCACCTACGACAAGAATGTGCGCAAAAGATCATGGTCAAAGGGCAGTGAAGCACCACAGACTGTAGCGAAACCCGGATTAACACGTAATAAGGTGATGTTGTGTGTATGGTGGGATTGGCAGGGCATCGTTCATTATGAGCTTTTACCGCCGGGCAAAACCATCGATTCGGATCTCTACTGCCAACAGCAGATGAGACTCAAACAAGAAATTGAGAAAAAACGGCCGGAATTGATCAACAGAAAGAGTGTGGTCTTTCATCATGATAACGCCAGACCGCACACATCTTTGGCCACTCAGCAAAAATTTAGAGAGCTTGGTTGGGAAGTGTTAATGCATCCACCATATAGCCCAGACCTTGCACCCTCAGATTTCCACCTGTTTCGATCTCTTCAGAATTCTTTGGGTAGTGTTAGATTAACATCAAGAGAGGACTGTCAAAACTACTTGTTGCATTTTTTTGATCAGAAGTCCCAAAAATTCTACAGCAACGGGATCATGTCACTACCTACAAGATGGCAACAAGTTATCGAACAAAATGGCACATATATATTATAATTAAATGTAATTAAACTTGAAAAAAATATGTCTTGAATTTGTTTAAAAAATACGAAGAGACTTTTTCCCCGACCTTATAGTATACCGAGTGTTTGTTTCAAGTTCAGCTCTCTTCGATTTGACCTGAATACATCGTACCTACTAAGTATAAATTGGCAATAAATTATTCTTACAACGATATTATTGACAAGTCATATTGTTACCAATTTTATTATACTACTACTAGACTAGAAAATGTATTCAAGATGTAAATGATTCACCTCGTAATGCTGATGTAGATGATAGTACTTTTTGCCTAAATATGTGTATAAGCAGTCGAATGTTACTGTTGGTACAAGTGTTTAATAAAGAAATTACATGACCCATGAGATCACAATTATTTACAACTACGTTACGAGTAATATTTATACTAAAATTACTGATGACACTAAAACACAAAATTCTGATTATTCACACGCATTCTTCTATTTATTCGTAAATTAGAATTCAACTAGGCATAAACAATAAACGTCCTAGAAAATATAGTAAAGCCAGTATATAGATAGCATTTACTTATCAAATTTCTAACTTCTAAACAAACAAGACATCCGATAACTCCTAACCCGATAACATGGTCAAGTCAGACAGAACGGCGCGCTACGTGCCTCCAACAAGGCCTCTTTGGTAACCCGTCACGTCTGACACACTCTCAGAACCTCCTTTACTCTCGCATGCTGGTTTATTATCGCTCATTTGCTTACAAACTCGATTGCCACTCTAAACGGAGTTCAAAATTGTATAGTGTTGTAAATTTTTATCTAGGATACTTATTTAGGCCAATGGAGATTTCGAAGCGTTGAAAGAGTTTTAGGCTGTTGCATTTTATTCTGCTATAAATCTTCCAAAACGAGCTTTTAAAAATGTTAATTGCCTAATCAATTCTTCATTTAGCAATATAACTATCAAGTCGTTACAGACAGATGTTTAAGAATATAATTCAATCGCATGAACTTATTTAGAGATCGTTCATTTATATCTGCTTAATCTTGTAGCTTATTGTTTACCTTATTTTCATAATTTTCAGTACACTGCATCATTTTTCAAATTTTGAAATAACCTCTCAGTAGTGATTGATTTTGTAATCTCAATAACACACAAATTTTTTCTGTCAGTTGTAAAATACTCGCCAAGTGCCTCAGCAATTGTAAACAGATACGGAATACGCATTTCCTTTAGCTCAATGGCCATGTTACTCGAGTATACTGACTCAGGTACTTCAAAAATTTCGACCTCAAAATAAACCACTAGTCTGTCTGCTTTTTTTTGCTAATCATCACTCATTCAATTGACTACATTGGCCTTCCGCCAGGACACGTATGCCGAGTCTTGATCCACTTTTATGTGCTCAGTATTTGTGGAATGGACTCGCGTAGTTGACCTGAAATGTTATGTTTAGTGCAGTGGACAATTTTCACGGTGGAAGTACTGCTGCAAATGAAATATCCTTCTATTTTCAACAGCACATAATTCAATCCTAATCGTTTGGTCAGTCATTGCTGTCGATGGAGGTTTCCGAGACTGAAATTAGTTTTACGAGTACGAGTGGCCGCCATAGCTCTGTTCTGACGCGCTGGTTTACATCTAAAGCCGTCCAAGTCATTGTTACGTGTTTATTATTAGTTCCCATGAGCAGTTTACGTTATATTCGTATGAACGGGTCCTCATTTTTCGTAACCTTGGCTACTGTTTTGAAAGCGCAATT
Source organism: Agriopis leucophaearia (assembly GCA_949125355.1). Taxonomy (NCBI): domain Eukaryota; kingdom Metazoa; phylum Arthropoda; class Insecta; order Lepidoptera; family Geometridae; genus Agriopis; species Agriopis leucophaearia. Next base: position 15,899,054 of record OX421265.1, on the reverse strand, counting down.
ACTCACCGCCATTACTCATTTTTGTCGTTCTGATCATTAATCTCTCTTTTGTTCCTACTTAACCAATATTGACAGAATAAAGGACATCTCCGTGGTGGATGTCCTCAACGACGGTTTTAAATGGTGTCATTAGGCCAACGGTTCGCAAACAATGCACCAAAATAATGGTACCTAAGTTACATTATTCATGTGGTGTCTCCAAAAACTCACTCATGCGCGCGAAGCGGTCTCGGTGACCTGTCCGCGTTTGACTAATCGAACTAATTAGTCGATGATTTTGGTTTCACTTTCCGATCCTGCATCAAAATCAAATCAGTGAATAACCGTGAACCAATTTTGATCAGGCCACGACTATAACTCGTATCAGAATTTATCACGTTTTTCAATAGCTCGCCGTGTAGCAAAATCGTTTCACAACTCATTTGTCTCGGCTGAAGATTTAATGTTTGCAAATATTGGTTAAGAGGTCGGGTATCGGTAAACCGACGTTTCCGACGACAATTCACAAGTTAACAAACTCGATCCGACGGATTTATGAATAAATGCACGTTAAATTTTATTGTTGCATTGACACCAATATGTCATGCGAGCGTAGGGCCGGATGGTAAAAAGTGGAAACGTACGATGAGGCTAGAAAATCGGAACAAGACAGTCCATGTAAGGCAGCGAGACTGGTTCTGGGCAATTGTCGAAGTCATCGAATAACGGTCGAGTCGGGATGAAAAAATTCAGTATTTCGTTCCTGCGTAATTGGCAGGTTTCATTCGGAATGCGGTCCGAAGATGTGTCCCAAAAGGAAAGATGGACAACCGTAAACGGCGTAGCGGATGCCTATAGGTATTAAAATAGAATGTCGTTGCCGCCGGAGTTAAAGGAAAACGTTAAAAACTTTCTTGCTTCGCTATGATACGCCATTTTTAACACTGATATTTACCGACGCGTGTACGATATTTGTATGCGACAAATTGTGTATTTCACAGTTGTTGTCAGCAATTAAAACCGTTAAAAGTGTAATTACAGGCACTTCATAATGGCGCTTTCTGAATGCTTAACAGCAGTATTGTTTCGTTAAAGCTGGGCAATCCATCAGTGTCGACCAGACACTGGTGGAACGCGATTATTCAATATTATGGTACCCCGTCGGTAAACTGCTCTGGTAGAGTTAAACTTCACTTAAAAGGCATGGAAATTGTATCTAAATTATTGTGATTAGGTTGTCTTGTAGTCTAGTTGCTTCGTCGTGATGTTTTAAGGCTTCAGCGGATAGTCTAGATGTCGGAGGGGTCTTTAGGGTTAGCCCTTTCGTGTATGTAATTTTAGTTTTGTTTATATAGGTACTAGAGTAAAAAAGACAATCATTTATTGCCCTCTTACTTATCTATAGCAGTGGTCATTTGGTTTACAAGGTAAAAGCAAATAGATTCAGAATCCCACATAAATATATATATATATAAATAATATATGAACAACAAACATAATCGAGAGTAATCCTATATTAATTTGTAATGAATCCTCACGCGAGAAATGATTTATATAGCCTTAGGTATTTATTCGAGTAGGTATACCCAAATAGCCGCAATGCAGATGAATTTTGTCGTAATAAAATACTATCTACGATATATTTTACTTATTTTTGTAAATCTTGACAACCCTTGTAGTAACGGGATTCTTTAATCATAACATTATCCTCATAGTTCGAGTTCTAAGTCATGGTTAGTGGTTAGGGTTACCATCAGGCCCTTAACTGAAGAATGTGTGGAAACCACATCTAAACCACTTCCGAGAAGGTCGGAGGTATAGTATGTCCCTGGTTTATTTAATTTTCATGGTATACATAAAACAAATATGTTTCTTTTGATGTGGGCTGCGCACGAGTGTCTGCTTTACATATTTTTAGATCTACTAAAAAAACTTTCGTGTTGGAAATAAAAAAAACTAATTCATAACAAATGGTATATCAAACTATTAGGAGTATTTACGAGTATTACTTGCAGGTATTTGTCCTAGAGTCGTAACAATACTATCTCTCTCTATGACTATGAATCCCACATGGTTTTGGGATTAGCCTGCCTTACTTTTTTCTTGACTTTGCTTTATTCTCGACATCGTCTTTGTAAACCTTACACACTCTTCTTTAGCGTGACACCCTTCCACTTTGTCTTAAATCTGCATCCGGATCTTCGACCGGGGATGGAAACTGTAGTCCTAAGTTCCCTACGAAGTCAGTGATCCCCTTAAGGTACGAGTATATTACCTAACACATACTCACACACTTACAAAAAATTCAATCGCAGTCAACATGTAAAAAAATGCAGGTGCATTTTAAAATAGTGCAGTAACAGGGAAAGGTGTTTGTATATGCGATAGAAGGACCAGTTTGCTAACTCTTAAACTATAAAAACGTAATAAAGATGCAGCTGTATGTTCTCGTGTATTATATCATGAGATCTTTAGATTGCATTGTTTACATCTTGCTCAAAATGTTTACTCAATATGTAGTGAAACTTAAGTGACATGACTTTTGACTGTAATCATAACTAACGTTGAAAATGTACCCAAAGTTTTGCTTATCTCAAATTGTTTTTGAAATCATAATAATACGTACTATTAATTAAATATAGGGTATGTATATTAGTTTTGGCGATAGTGGCCGAGCGATAGCATGTGCGCTTTACAATCACGGCATCACGGCACTCGGTTCATTTCCCGGCTCTGCACCAATGATTTATTTAGTTACTAAATAAATTATGTGCAGTTTCGATAATATCGCCCAAATTCAGTGAAAGAAAACATTGCGAGGAAACCGATTTGCCCAAGATCCTCAAAAATTCATAGACATATATGACATTCAGCAATACGTACAGGGCCAGCATGGTGGATTAGGGCCCATCCTCTTTCTTCGAGAGAAGGCATGTTTCCCAGCAGTGGGAATGGAAACACGATAGACTGATAATTAATAATGATGACATTCGTTTTAAATCATCATCATATCAGCCATAGGACGTCCACTGCTGGACATAGACTTCCCCCATCGATTTCCAAAAGAGCCGGTTGGAAGCGGCCTGCATCCAGCGTTTTCCTGCGTTTTAAATTAGCGACAACTAAGTTTTGGCAAAAACATTAGATCCTACCTGTTTCAAACTAACAGCTAAGCACAGCAATCAATTGCGTAGTAGCAATCGAGACAGTTATTAATTTCCTGGCACGGTAATGTAGCTCCTCCGCTTCTTCAATACAGGCTACAATCATTTAGCAAAATACAGTGGAAGCAATTAATAAAATACACATCAAAGTTTTTCTACAAATAGTTGGAGCGCCGGGAAAAGAGAAAATGCCATATTGCACGACCGGATTATCTGAAAATGGCAATCACAAGATTCCAACCTCAATGACTGCGAATGTAAAACTTGATTGTAATTGGTGACATACGTGGAATACTAAGCAGATGTAAATCAAGGAATTCTGAACACGCCGACTTAAAACAATTTGTATTTGGTAGGCTATAAGTGTCATTCAGTGGTTCAGTTTTAAGTGGTTATACGGTTCTTGAATGGAGACCACTAACCGGAAGACGCAGCGTAGGTAGGCCTCCGACTAGATGGACCGACGACATCATGAGAGTCGCGGGCGTCCAGTGGATGCAGATGGCAAGCTGTCGTTCAGTGTGGAGGTTAAAAGGGACATACGACATACTTCCACCTTGTATTAGATCTGCATCTGGATCTTCGACCGGGGATGGAAACTGCAGTCTTAAGTTCTCTACGAAATCAGGTGGTCTCCTTAAGTGACCTATTACCCATATTACCTTACACACACACACACAAACAAAAGTTTCAATCGTAGCCAACATAAAAAATGCAGGTGCATTTTAAGACACAAGAAAGGAAGGAGGTTTGCGAAAGAAGCCTATGTTCAGTAGTAGACATCTTCTGGCAGATGATGATAATGAAGTTAATCATTGTAAAAGAAACAAAAAATATATCGAAGGTCCTTTATACGAATTCTAAATGATTTTAAGCTGATAATAATCGTATATACATTAGCTAAATACATACTCGTATTTTTTTCACTGCACAGAATCATAATATAAATAAATACTAATCATTACTGCGATTACAAAACTAGTTTAGATAAAACTAAGTGAAATATTACAGTATTTATTCATTAATTAACCCACTATCTGTATAACGGTACGTCCTCGGAAGCAACGCTAACTGGTTGTGTATCAGAGATTTGCAATAGAATCTACGAGAGACGTTCAGTCAACTATAAAGTTGTATGCTTCGATAGATGTATAATTATTTATGACATGATTAAAGCATTCGACCAATATCTCAACCTTCTATTCTACCTTCGTAAGGTCTCTGACTTTAGACAGCTGTTGATTTAATAAATGAGAGTGGCTCTTTTACACGTATCAAAAATTAATACTTCTGTACATTATATTGGCTTTCAATCCCATTTCATGTTTAACGAACACCAACATGATGTGCGTCATTATATTGCATTACGGATTAATTTATTTATGAATTAATTTTCTAGTGGCATCTAATGTGGGCGAAGTACGAATTTTTGCTACGTAAAATACGTATTGAATTCCATATAAATTTCAATTTCAAAATCTGTTTGAAATTCGATAAGTATTTTACTTAGGTAGCCAATACTTCATCCACATTTTTTTTTATTAGTGCTTGTTTTTTTACCGCTATCTTTTTTAAGGTTATTTATGTTTACTAAGTTTGCAAGTATCAAAACGCATCTGCTTTTTTTTCCATACCTACCACTTGTTTATGATTAATTGTGAATAATTCTGAGTTTTAAGTTTAAAAAAAAGATTCTATCACGCGATGTATGTCAGAGCGTTTCCAGGCCCTCTTCTAGTTCCAATTTCATCACACTAATATCATAAATGTGGATGGATGGATGGATGTTTGTTACTCTATCACGCAGAAACAGCTGGATGGATTTCAATGAAATTTGGAATGTACATTGCTTATGTCCTGGATTAACACATAGGCTACTTTTCATCATCATCATCGACGATTTTCATCACCACGCGGGTTAAACCGCGGGGCGCAGCCAGTAAATTTATATGATTAATCACTATTAATACACGTGCCTAGACTATGCATACGTTAAAATATCATAAATTCTTCTGAATCGGCTGTTTTAGATCTAGATTAGCGTGATGGCGCCACATTATTCGCAATGTCAAAGGATATTTCCGCAAGCAGCTGATAGTTTATAATTTTGATAGATATTAGCGGTTATATTGCCATCTATCGAAATGTTCACATTAGTACGGGGATGTTCATTGGTTCTTGCTCATAATATTACTATTCTGAATATCACGGATGCACAATTGCACATTGAATGGATAAATTAGCATCGAAATGGAAAGTAAAACGATGACCAGAGCAGGATCGGCGCATTCATGTCTTCCGCATAATTTACATTAGTAAGCTATTTTCTGACCTGCGAATGCAAATCATAACATTTCCGCCTTAATGCATTATGTATGATGTAATGAAACCGTGCTATAATCTAGCAGTATAAATGAAACGGAAGCGTCTCTTTTTTCTGAATAATATTACTCATTCAACACATTGTATTAAAAAACCCGAAATTGTTCAAATAAAATTCATAAGGGAAAAACATCGAGAACGTTCAGACTAAATTCATCAACAAACAAAAATGGTAAGCAGATAAGCTTTGGACGTCCAGCTGCAAGATACCATAGACGATATTTTCACTATCGCAGGTCGAACCTGGACTCGATTAGCACAGTGCAGAGCAGCAGATGGTAAAGCAAGAGAGAAGCCTATACCTAACATTGGGATAAGAAAGGCTGTGGATGATGATGGTGAAACAAAAAGTCAGAATTATTTTTCTATTTTGAAATAGTGACTGTTATTGACGAATCAACTACTTAGTAAAAACTTAACCAGTTTGCCAGTCGTTCAGAAATTCTAGAAAATCCTTATTTCCTCTAAGTGCTGGCAAAACAACATTTCATAAGATCTTAACTACTTTTTCTTAAGACATCTTTTAATTGGTAGTAACAGATTGTAAATCTAAGTTGTCATTCTTGTTTGCACTCGTGTTCTTGATTATATTTTTTTGTAATATGGTTCGAAACTGTTGAAATAGAAATTAGATTACTGACATTACTTAGCACTTCGCATTCATTATTCATGTTTCTGATATTGTTTAATCTTTCTCCGCTATTATGCTGTCCTACCGTACACTAATAGGGTACCATTAAAATTCCCTGCAGCGTGAATACCGAGGTTGTTACAGCGCCAAACAAGAAAGGTCTACAAAATGTCATCATTTCACGGATTCCATAAATTCTCCGTCGTGATTCAATAGAGTCTTTACACCGTGCGACATAAAGGGGGAACATTTATAACAGCGGCACTTTCGCACGACACCGCGGGTCACGCGCGACTTAGTCGTACACGACTGAATCGGCGCGACTCGGGACACGACCGCATCGAACGCGTCAATTAGATCGAGTCGTTGCGACGTGCGACATAGTTAAAATCAAAAGGCTTTCACCATTGTTGACGCTGTAAGGATATAAATGGTGGTAATTTAGTGGTGCATCGGTCTTCGTTTGTGTGTTTTTGATCTTAACCTGTTTTACTGTTTGATTGAGTTCACATTTAACTCAAAACAATTTTAATATACAATTTATTGTCATTTTACATTCGTGTAAGTTATAGATCATACATTTTTCAATTGGAGTCGGCTAAAAATTCTTAGCATTTTCTTTTTTGAATAATATTTAAAACAGAATTTCATATTCAGACCATATGAGACAAATTTCGTACTTCTAATATATCATCATAAACTTACTTGTTAGCTTGTTCTTATTTTTTAAAGTTAATAAAGACACTTGCCAGTAAAAAATACCTAAGACTTTCTACACGTTTCAAAATTTCAAAACCAAGTTCAACGTTTGGCCTTGTCAATTTCACGGCAATGTCAGATCTCTGATAATCTTCACCCGACCCAAAATGTCTCAGCCTGAGGCCTTCAGCTTGTCCATATAGTTCTGACACCTTATCAATCACTCTATCAATCTTTACACACGACTGCTTACGAACAACGTGTTTGTTTTTAAAACCCGTATTAAATTTTTTGGAGCTACGTGCTGTTTTTACTTTGCCTAATTTGGGTCCTTCTTTTCATGTCAGGGTTACAGGATCAGTGTTGGTGATCTCTACTTATTCCATATATTTTATCTACACTGAGCCATAAAAGGTAAGTGCTCGCACTATAATGTGAATGGTATGTGTGTAAAAGCTTTTAAATTTTGACGTTACTTCTGTTTTTAGTAGATCCTGGTCCTGGGTTTTTAAGTTAAATTGGGGAAAGCGTAAAATGTTTGACGACCATTTAACTTCCATATGTTCGTTAGAGTACGAGTGTTTTATTGATATTGTCTGTTACGTCTGGCCTGTATTAAAATAACGGGATTTCTTCATTAATCATTGGGAAGCAATTTATGTGTTCGATTATTGTTTTTGTTCACGACCGATCGAATGTCAAGGAGAATCAATGCGTGTTTGAAATTATCGGACCGAATTGATCACGACAATGGTTTGGAGCTAATACATAAGTACACAGTCGGTCGATATTTCGGATTCCTCCACAATAATTCGGTCATCGTGGCTACCCACTGTTAATTTGATTTATCTACTCGTTTCTAATGGTTATTTTTCTATTTCAGGTAAAAGATTCAAAATATCGCTGTTTTGGTCATCATCGTCAAGGTAAAATTATCAAAATGTATTGTGGCTTGTATAATATACTTTTTCTTTTTTTTTTTTCTAAGACGGATGTCTTTGTTCAGCATTGGACATTTACTGGCTGATGATGTGATGTGAACTTTTATAGATTTTAATAATAATATTAATTTAATTGGTTTTAAAACATATGCTTAAATCTCTTTAAAAAATAACAATGCACGATTAGAAACAAATAAAGCTACGATTGCAACACCAACATACCGGCTAACCGATCTAAACAAGATGATCGCAGATAGCCTGATTGCCTCCATCCAAGGTATGCTATCGAGACATCACGAGGCTTACAGAGCACTTATTCAATTGCCTTTCAATCTCGTACCGTTGACATGCGGGCATTCAAACCATACGGGATGTACATGAATATACAAATTACTTAGCCACTTCAATGGAATGTTGATTTATTAACTGCGAGATTGTATCGAGTTTATGAATATAGGTACGGGTAGCCCTTTGTCGAAAGGCTATTTTTCTTCACTCAACTACTCGAGCGACGTAGGTAAAGTACTTTTAAATTATTTGCTGGTGTGCTGGTACCTTTATGTCGAATCTTTTCGGCGCCGATACTTAGCATCAAGTGAGGACTGAGATGAAGGAGGTGAAGTGAGGTGTAGCTTGACAGATACTAATATATCTTTTAACTACTCTTTCAAGGTTTTGTTTATTTCCGAGTTTCAGAAGTGTACTGCATAGTATTCAGTATCATTCGTAGGGTTCTTTAAATCATTTCATAGGTCAATGTATTCTTCATACATTATCGTAAAATTCTTTAGTTTTATGTATTGGATAAGATATCAAATGAATCCCAAAACGTGTGAGAGCCGATATCGCAGTTGCGGGAAGACCTGAAATGACGTCAAACTTTCAGGGTTATTTTCACGTATCATAATTCTGAGAGCTCTTGGCAGTAAAAATGATAACTGTGCCCTACCTCTCTGCAGAGATAGTCATAATATACATATACCTGCAAGCCACTTGGAAATACATGAGTATTTTCGAAACAGCGGCATGGTTATAAAACATAGAAACGAGAACTCAATGGCAAGATCATACGGTAGGAATTGAAATGACAAATCTCAAACGACGCACGTCCTTCGTAAAATATACCTTTTTAAAACGATTAAATATGGTGTACATTTTTCTGCACCGTTGCCGCAATTCTAATCTGTGATCTTCGATCTGCGGCTCTGATCTTGTGACCGCTCAGGCACTGGCGTCACTACTCACTCGTCAGCCAGTTGCAGTCTTCAGTCACTCCAGTCAGCAAGTTTGAAATGTATATATATTCCCTGTTCTCTCTAAAAATTCCTATCGAAGTACGTATGCAGAATGTTAGGAACATCGCCAGACTCAAATAGATTAACAAGTCCGCACAACTACCCGTCTTCACTGAGTTAATAACCATCACACATCATAACTTTCTTAATTAAACTTGCTCTATCAAAGTTCTGAGATATGTTGAGCCCGATTTAGACTTTATTACTTTGTCGTACAGTTTATTTTTGGACTAAAGGAAAAGCTTCCTTCGAAACTGGCGTCCCACTTCGTTCATTAGTGTCTGTGAATTAAATAGGTAATGCTATGACTACAGACTACAGTACGTCTTATGTTATGTATCACACTAATAAAATGAATGTTAATCTTTCTCTTTTTACTCGACAACGCAAAGCAAAAAGTGTTTATACATGTAATGTACAAAATATAACGCTTCAATCGATTTCGATGAATAAGGTGTCGATAGATTCCTTTAAATTCAAGCATGGTCGCATTGGAGGCAATGCCATTATAAATACAAGACGGCGCCATGTAAAATGAGTTTTTTTTTTAAATTAAACTTCTCTCATTGTGACGTAACATTGAATAGCTCGTCTATACTAATATTATAAAGAGGAAAGATTTGATTGTTTATTTGTTTGTTTGTTTGCATTGAATAGGCGCCGAAACTACTGAACCGATTTGATAAACTATTTCACTGTTGGGAAGCTACAATATCTCTGGGTGACATAGGCCATATTATATTTTGTAGCGAGGCCGAAGGCCGAGCTTACACCCGTGCGAAGCCGGGATGGTCGACTAGTTTAAAATAAAAGTGTAAAGTAAGATTTAGCATACAAATTTTGTGGCCAGGTGTACAGTTTGCGATATATGATCGAAACGTGTTGACTTTTCATGATCAAGCGGTTGAGTTTGGTAAGGAAATACCTAATAGGCATCATGAGGACAAATTGATACTTTTCATTGATGAAATGTGGGAATAACAGGAAAATGATTGAAATACACAGAGGTATTTGGAATTTGTTACTAACTTTTGTTGTCGTTCTTTGTACTTTTGTTTGTATTTTCTCTTTGTCATGATGTATTCAAAACAGGTAATGTATCATATTTATCTTTGCCTACATTTGTATTCTATATCATACCTATACTTTTTATCTTATCACTATCGGCTTATACCGATTCTGCACAAGTCCTGAGTTAGACCGCTCATAAATATATGATATCACTGAATCAGGTGATATTGTTACAAGGTGTGCATATGCACGTATTTATACTTATATTATTGTACTACGTATATTTAAACATAGATTATTATCAATTTCAAAATACAACTTCAAAATTAGTATGCGCTTAAACGAAATTGTTCGTATCTATTATGGAGCTGTTTAAAAACTACTGAAACAAAAGTCAAAGGGTCGCGAGCACAGTGCATTGCCATCCAGGGTTTTGAACTGTTGAAGTTCAAAATTCTGAGTGGCGTTGAGCTGTTATGGGCAAGCGTGAAGAGCCATCAGGCGAGCGACTTCGGTTGTCTCGTCACCCAGTATCATAAAAAAAAGTATTAATTTAAAATGCACCAATATTCCAACCTTAACGGTCGATGACCGGTCGGGCGCCTCTGATACCACCGGAAAGATCTGATGGAGAACCAGACGAGAGGCCATCACGTGGCAAGAGATTGCACAGGATAGGAAGAAGTGAATTATCGAAGGCCATGACTCATTTTGGTTTTGTGACGAGGCTACATAAACCAGTTATTTGTGATTCTTTTGAGGGTTCCGTACCCCAAAGGTAAAAACGGGACCCTATTACTGAGCCTACGTTCTCTGTCTGTATGTCACTTTCCTACCTTTTAATGGCTGTATCTTTCGAACTGTTATAGACAGCCAGTTGAAATTTTCAACAAAAAGTTAAAACTAAAGGTGGTCATACAACAAACGTTTTTAAAAAAGTTATTTGTTCCAGTGTAAAAACAATAATTCGTACAAGCGTCAAACTTGACATGATTATAAGTACATTCTCTAAAGTATAACAACAAATAATAAATAATGGCCAAGTGCGATTAAGTGTTTTTTTTTTTTGTTTATTACTATTTGGTTACTTGGACGACCTTATTATGTCTCTTCACGGAATCAAATTTGCATATTTTTTTAAGTTGATTTTTTAAATTGCGCCAAGTGCGAAAACCCGACTCGCACTTGACCGATTTTAGTTTTATCATGTAGAGGAAACTCCCTAATAAGTCTCACAAAAAGTTTAACAAGCAAAATCCTCTAGTGACCCTCTACAACCCATAAGGAATCTGCCAAATTTGTACTCCATAGGTTTATTAGTTTTCGAGCTTCCGTGAGGAGTGAGTGAATGAATAACTGACTGGTAATTCGCTTTTATATATATATCTTTATAAAGACAAGTACAGTTACGTTCGACACAGGATACAATGCGGTTCAAATTAATTGCGGCCCATGCGTATGAGGCGTTTCCGTTGCACTGCACTGTATCGAGGGCAAAACGTTTGTTTTTTAACCATAGTCCATAAACATAGAATCAAAATTGTATAACAGACAGAAAAACTTAACAATGATCAGTGCAAAAAAGAAAATGGCAATTATATTAAATACTAGTTCGAGTAATAATGATAATTTCCCGAAATAAATTGTTTAAATAAACGAGATGCTGTAATTTGATATGGAATCTTTAGATAGATAGAAAACACATACGAGCTAGTGCGACAAGTGGCGCCCTTATCGCTAAAAGCGATCTCCTCAATAATTATTATAAATATAATAACGGTCTTCAAAATTAATAACTGCTCGAACGTAATTATTTGTGTTATTAGAGCTGGTTTAAAAAACTACGAAGCAATAGTTAGCTAAATTTTTGTGGAATTTCCTCTAGAGCTTCCTCTATCTATGCAATAAAAAAAGAATTACATGAATTTGTTCACAAATATCGGAGTAATCGGAGTACATACATATTTTTTTTTAACAATAATAAATAAAAAATACGGACAGATTAAGAAACTCTCCTCTGAAGTCGGCTAAAATATCGATCAACTGTATTGTTAACTTTTGACAAACTACATGCGTTTAAAGAGTACCAAAATTTCTCGGTTCGTAATTTAAATGTACAATAAATAATTTCTTAGATTCAATACTGCAATGCAATGCAACGCTTGATGCAGGCTGCTTCCAATCGGTCCTTTTAGAGAGAGAGATCGATGGGGAGGGAAATGTACAGAAGTGGACATCCTATGGCTGAAATGATGATGATGATACTGCAATCCAAGTGATATCAATTTACTCAGTGCAAATACATTAGGAGCCAAGAATAAATGTGTCTGGATGTTTACGATCTCAAATTGCGTTATTTTGGACATCGTCCACTCCAAACAAATTAAAAGCTGAATTCGGAAATAAATCTATTTTCACAATAATTTTGGAACGGGGAAACATACTGAAATTGTAAAGTATAACTATTTCACACAAAGATAGTTAAATCAGATTTATATAATAATGTCTAATTAAGCTTTTAAATCAATAGGCATTGATATGATAGAAAAACCTGAATGTAGAAACATGTACCTAAGTATATGAAATACTAGCCGTCCGCCCCGGCTTCGCACGAGTGTAAGCTCGGCCTTCGGCCTCGCTACAAAATATAATATAGCCTATGTCACCCGGGGATAGTGAAGCTTCCCAACAGTGAAAGAATTTTTTAAATCGGTTCAGTAGTTTCGGAGCCTATTCATTACAAACATACAAAAATAGGTACAAATCTTTCCTCTTTATAATATTAGTGTAGATATATTGCAATCCCGTATTAACAATAATAAATATTTCAGTTTGATCATTTCATATTATACAGCATCAGCAACAGCGTGCAAAACAAACTGCATCAGTCTTTTGAATTGTCAAGTTGGGTTATATTACGACAGGGGGATGAGATATTATTTTTGTCACCTGTCACTCTCATTTGGTTTGATATAAGTGCGACCGGGGCAGAGATAATTTCGCATGCACAAGAATAAACCGCCAGACATGCTTTTATTAAAACATGCCAAACGTTAGCCATATTTTATGTGGTTCTCTCATAAAATTTAGAAAGCACCTCGTCAGATTTATGGAACTTTGTATGACATTGCGGACGTTTATTTCTTAGAGACTGCTATTGTGTTCCTTCCCCATATTTATTAACATTGTCCGACATTCAAGTCCCTACTTTCGAATGTCATAGAACTTATATTACGAGGGGTGACTTCTAGCCCAGACCCTTCTAAATCATATCCACAGTCGCTATAAAGTGACAATTTATTGGCTATTTCATTACAATAGAATAGAAAATTTATAACGTGATAACGCCCGTTTCTCATCCTATTTATTTCGCGTCGTTTTCATTGTAAAGCCTGTGGATTTATAAAATTGTCGTTAAGCATCAACAGGGATTGCTTCGTGGTCATTGGAATTAACACGTTGGCATGGCGATTCCAAAACTCATTAAAATATACAAAACTACGTTTTGTTAGAAACGTGTCATATCTTTTTTGTTAGACCTATAATTAAGGTATTTAGGCATCGTTTGTTTGCTATTGTAATAGAAAACAAGATTTGGTATTGTATTTTTTTACAATATCTTCCTAAATACCAAATTTATCATCAAATATTTTATTTCTTGCCTTATTTATCTTCTTTTCCTTAGTCAGAACATTGAAAATTGCATTTCCCAAACAATGTTCTGCATGCGTAACTAAGCAGGACAAAAGCCAGAGGCAGGGTTCTCCCTCAGTCCCTTCACTAGTTTGTTTCACCCTCTGGACTCCGCAGGGGCGACGCGTGTCAGTCGCGTGCGAATTAAATATATAAAGCGTACATCCGAAAGCTACCAGAGTTGATGTGTTCATTACTTTTAGGAATTATGTTCTCAGTTCATCATTGTGCAAAACGTTATAGATGCCAATGTAATACTGCTAATAGATCCAGAAATGTAAGTACTCGTACATGTTATTGCAATAGAGTGTGAAGACAACCCAAGACTGGGTTAAGAGTCAATTCTTAAAGAGCGCTGTCTCTCAAACGTCTTAAAAATACTTTAAACAATTACACAATGCAACGAACAAAACAGATTATGACCGAATTATTCGTATTATTCATTGTATAACACTTGGGAAATAGCACAGCCAAGATAGAAAATATGATGCAAAATACATCAGTTCAGCTCTTTCATAGCGATGATTAATTTCATCATTTCATTGTTGTCAGCCGTGAAGCGTGACCCGCCCGGTGACCGAATGTTTTGTGCAATCTTTTGTTGCACAAAAATGTAAAAAAAAAAAATACCGTCTACCAAATCGCACAATGCACAGCGCATGCGTCCTTTGTCCTCATTGTTGAATCGTATAAGGGCTGGTATTAAAACTCCCTCAGCTTACCCCTTTACGTTCACTACATAAATTATCTTCAAGCATTCTCACAGGTCAACTAAACTTTATTACTTTTTAACATGCATATTATTATGATTGATGTAAATATAAATATATCTTAAATCGGCAGACCGGCGCGCTGCTCCACTTATAGGCGACGAGAAGTTAGTGGCTTAGAAAGTCAGTCTGGAACACCGCCGTAAAGTAGCGAATCTGTCAATTTTCTACAGGATTCATTTTCGAGAATTTGCATCGGAGTTAAATGACATTATCCTACCATCCCCTTTCTACTACAAGATAAGTTGTAAATCGACCCAATACTAATACATTGTGGATTTTCTTTGGATACGTGTCAAAAGTTTCTGACTCTACGTTTATAATACGTTCGGCCACGGATTGGAACAACCTGCCGCCTTCCTTGTTTCCTGAGAGATATATAGAGATTCTGGGCCTTTTTTACGTCAGAGTGAATCCGTATCTTAGTTCTTAGTCTGCGTGCTTCATCTTCGACCACATCGTCGGTTACTAACAGGCGAGTTGGTGTCCAAACATGGACTTATTCGCGATTTAAAAAAAAACACACTAAGCAGTGATATGCACTTTTATTGTCACATCACAATACTATATCTTAGTCTTTTTCTATGCACGTATGTGCAGTTTTTTTAGTTATTAATTCCTTATAGAAGTGACTGTAAAATTAATTCGTTTCATATAACTTTGAATTAATGAAGCATTACTAAGTGCTGCAAAGGGTCGCCTATGCACAATATTCATCGACCTAGTTTCTTCTCGCATCGGCCCTTTAACCGTTATGAAGTTTCTATATTTATCTATATCCAAAGCTTTGTCATAATCTTTATTGATGGATGCTGCTTTCTAAATTAATTCTATCACATTTGTCATAGAGATAAAAGATATTTCGCTACCGCATTTTGTTAATCGTGTCTGAGCTTGACACATGGCTGGGATCGATTTTTTATGGCATATTCTGTGTATTGTCTCTGTAGGGGCGTAAGCAAACTCTGAGATTCCACCAACCCTCGTGTTATGTTATTTTAGGATTTGATTTTGGAGTGTTGATTTAGATTTGAACGGTAAAAATAATTTTATATAGGCTTACTTACAAAGGTTTATATGTTATACTTTGATAATTATTTGCTTCCTGATGATAACAGTATCGTCTAGATAGAATAATACAATAAGTCATACAATTCAATCAATGTTTTGAACAGTATTTTACGATTTTAATTCACGGTCCTTCAAATTTAGCATTACTAATAATTATTTGGAGTTTATAACAAGCTAAAATTCACGAGATTCAGTTCCACACAGCTCAGGCCGGGGACACAGTTCACCGCACACCCTTTTGTTTCCAACCCAACATTGGAACGTCCCACCGTGGTCCTACATTCCCCCACATCATGACTGTTCTCCCCTCCAAGCCACCTTGGTGTCTATGCACCGTAACTGCACATGACGGTACGTCACCTGTTGTCTTTTTCCCACGGATGAGTGTCTTCCCTTAGTAACTTTTTAATCCAATAAAAAACTTTGAAAGCGTGATGTTTCGATAGTCAAGATTTTTCATAGGCAAAAAAAAACAAATTCATACAATTTAATACTATTTTTTTTTTATACATAGTATTATTATACGACTTCTATATTCGTGCGTTCTGTTCAAACACAAAACAAAAAATAATTTTACTTTATATTGGAAAGTTTCTGATTTACAGTTGTTTCATGTTGCAATAACGCGAATGGCGTCATACTCATTTCCAACCACGTCATTTCTTTCATCGCCGTGCAAATCCATCAGCAAAGATCACGACTGCTGACAATTCCCATGGTTTTCAATTATGACCATTCCCACGACTGATTCAGCATCATCATCCATTATCTCACAAGTTCGAGCGAATTTACGATACAGACTTCGCCTAACCACAGATATAACTCAGAGTTATGCCGCTTTATGGACTCCCTGAATAGATTTGCGACTTAATCGTGATTAGCGGTCGCGATGCCGACTGTATTTGGAATCACAGGAATTATAGCGAATTGCCTTCCAAATGCAATGCGGCATTGAAACAACTTCGAATTACGAGCGAAGCGAATCTGAATACTGTGTTTTGAACTTTGAATGAAACAGTAGCTATTTACGATGGGATTATATCTACTAATCCCGATTTATGTAAACGTTATTATATCAAAATGTTATTCAGCAGATTAACATCATGAATGAACAGCGCATAAACTTTTACGAGAATATTATTCCACAAAAATGTTACTAAACTTTTTACGCATCTTCAACTTGATGAATTGCAGTTTAAACATTTCATAATAGTACTATTTGCCTGCCATTGTTTGACGTATAGCATCCGATAGTTTAAAAATATCGTACATTAAAGCTTTATGGTAGGGATTACGTCTACAAAGCATCTGTTTCATAGCTGAAGACGTCCAAGGACAAACATTGGGTAACATCGTATCATGTATCTAGTGTTTCTTCTTGTATGTACTTATTATTATAACTGCAATTTACGCATTTAAATTAATGTTCATAAAAGTTTGTATTGGCCTCTAAACTACGGCTGTTGAACAGGCCCAGCGGGGCTATAGGCGTTGCATTTTGTTGCAATGTCTTGCTATTTTACATTTTGTATAACTGTAAGAAAAAAGTTTAATATTACTTGATTAACTTTTTGATTGGTCAACAAAATTGCTGATTTGAATTTCTTATCAAAGGTGAAATAGCAATTAGCTTAGGATTTTTTTTGTAACCACTGAAACAAAAAAGTTTATGATACGTTCTGTTTCAACATTGCGAGTGTAGCGTTTGAATTTAGCTCAAATCTATAACAGCAAGAAGAAAGTTTTACTTCTGGATTCCAGAAATATTTTTCTACACTCACTGTAGCTACGAGTATACTGTAGATGCAGTTACGAGTATATACTGTAGAAATTAGTTATTATTTCGCTGTGTAGATGTGAGTATTTGTATTCATGCAGATGAAGTCGTGGGCTAGTATGCTGCTTTGTAATAATCTAAGAGAGATCCCTACAAGCCGCCTTGACCTAAAATCGTGAGCGACGCAGCGCGATTGGCGCGTGCGCCTGCTTGTTATGAAGTCAGAGGTCTACCGAGTGTATTTTATAATTCCTTTTTAGGAAACGTCGTACTGATAACCAGCGTCTTATAGTACGTTTCGTTACTAAATATAAAGTTTCTGTTTCCATTTATTGCGTTTCCATAGAAGTTTTAGCACTTCTGCATGACTGTACTAGAATGTGTCAGCGATTTGATCGTTGGCAAACCATGTTCCAATTTGAATTCTATTTACAACGCTCACCAATTTTGCGGGAAATACTTGACTAATTTTAAACCAGACGCTACACTTGACTATATAATATTGTTGACTCCACATCCGATAAGCTTAGCATGATATCACGTTAATCTCAGAAAAACAACTAAAACCAGCTTAATTCAGTGTTATCGGTTAGATTATCGATTAGAGTGTAACGTTTCATCTAGTTCTGCTTGCTTAATCTTCAAACACATATTTCCTCATGCATGTGCTGGCAATCAAACGCAAACCTAATCTTGTTAATAAATACGAGCATATGTCTAGAAGTAAATCAAATTCTAAACCAAATAGTACCTATTAGCAAAAATAGCAATAGCAACAACTGTAGCGCCAACCTAAATACTAGCAATTTATCACCGGGAAGCACGGAGCGTGCGCTTGACATCACAATGGCTCATCCATTCGTAGATCCACCTCCTGTGTACTATTCTGCTTTAGTAGTACAGAAGGTTTTGCTTTACTAGGTTTCGTGACAATGTCGCGTGCTCCTGGGTTTATGAACTTTTACTTTTGTGAACGGGAAAGATATATTTCTAGTTTTTTTGATCACTGGAGAGCTCTTCCTTAGGTGGCTGACTCGCTTCTATATGTAAATGTAATTCTCGCGTATATTTAAAGTATAGTTCTACCTATAATGCTGTCACCAGACACCAGTGCTTTCAATTTAAAATTTAGGTCTGCGCTCATCCACTTTATTATACTAAAAGTCGCGCTTATTATATTAAAAGTGTCTTTCTTATGCTAGTTTGAGTCTAGAATAAGTAGCAGCATTAACTGCGACTTTCCTCCCTAACTGTGGGTGACAGATGAGTCTCACAACTCTGGTAGGCTGTAGCTGATGGTAAGGGGTAACCTAGACCGTCTTTTACAAGTTTTCTTTTCTTTAAACTACAAGTTGAAGCCAGAAAGTATAAGTAAGGCACATGTTTTCAAAATGTGTTAAATTTGCCTGAACAGACTATAAAAAAAAATTGGTCAACGTATACTACGTGCATTCCTGACGAATTGTATGTATTTTCTTCACTCTCGCATGTTGTTGTTTCCAGAAAATCTAAATTTGTGACCTGTATCTTTCCTGGCGAGTCTGTCACATAACTTTTATTAATATTATGTGAAGTGCTAGTTGATTTCAGATCCTGAATCGATAAGCAGTCGTCTTCCGCGTGAAACTACAAATTACGTAAACTTAACGGATACACATCATATTTCATCAACCTACAACTTACCATAGAGTAAGACAAATTGACGACTAATGAATGAACCCACGTACGTAACGCGGTAACGCTATCTGCTAACCTTTAGCTTCCACATAATGTTTTATCTAACCACATTAATTTCATAGATAGGCCATATTTACATCCGCAGCCGTGCACCGAAGATTAATCAAATTCGGTAATGATTTGTGTTTATGCTACCACATAAGTTCACGTTCTGGAACTTTATCTCAGTACGCAAAACGTTATTCAATCAAATTTCTGATAAAATATAAAATTAAATTGATTTTGACAAAGAATTTTTGAAGTATGTAGATAGCTGTATTATTATTTTTACTAAAAGTTATCTTGAAGTCCATACATTATGTTATGAATGTTATGATAGATACTACTCGTTTAAGGATCATTAAACTTCATTCGTAAATTAGTTATCTTACCAATTTTGTGTCAAGTTGTGTCACATTTCTGTTTGAATTAATATTATGTGGTTTTTGGTCTTAATACCGACTTTAATGTGGAAACCATCGGGTTTGAATGCATTGATTTGTTAATTGTTTCCTTAAATTTCCGACTCCATTATTTTGTTCGTTTTTTTTTTCATTGAGTAAATATGAATACCTACTTAAACAACAAATAATTTCAAAAATGGTGTTATCATCTATTACAAAATATCTTAACTATTTGCAAGAATGTTCACAACAGATAATAACAATTAACATGTTCGCGTAAGCATGCGCCCGCGCAAGTGAGTCACCTCATGCTCACCTCAATAAATAACTGCACACCCAAGTTCTACGTTCTATTCTACCATTCTACCAATCAATTTAACACGCAATGTCAATATTTGGTAACGGTCATTGTCAATAAAGTTTGACTTGAATGAGTTTTGTTTGTTCGCTGTCGCGTTACGTAAAGATTTTTGCTTGTTTGTAAGTCTAATATTATCGTATACGATTTGTTTTCATTGGCTTTGTATAAAATTTTATGGTGTAACCATTAAACTGCATATTTACAACTTGATGGAAGTTAGAATTTGAACTCAACTTTTTTATGTGCAAAATATTCGTATGCAATAAATAGATTTACGTAAGTTTATGACTTTCTCAAAGCAACATTTTTCAGAATATTCAATAAATATTGCATCAAAATATATAAGACTAGCCGTCCGCCCCGGCTTCGCACGAGTGTAAGCTCGGCCTTCGGCCTCGCTACAAAATATAATATAGCCTATGTCACCCGGGAATAGTGTAGCTTCCCAACAGTGAAAGAATTTTTCAAATCGGTTCAGTAGTTTCGGAGCCTATTCATTACAAATATACAAACATACAAAAATAGGTACAAATCTTTCCTCTTTATAATATTAGTGTAGATATCCGAATCAATTTTTTGTTCCAAAAATTTCGATACCCAAAAGTTTCTCCATCATAAATAACTCACTACATCTTTTTAAATAACTTTTAGTTACACTAAGTTCTTTGCAAATTTTTGCATCATATTTTCTTAATTGAATATTTATTTAAAGATTTTTTCTCTTCCGTTATGTGTGCAGCCTCTTTTGTAACTAAACTAAATTATTTTTATATCTCAGTCTGAAAGTCTTGAAAGACTGAACCCAAAATTCCGAAAACAGAGACGAGTGGAAGGAGGGAAGAAAGGCTTTTGCCCTGCAGTGGGACGATAGAGGCTAATATAATATTTAAAAAATAATAATATCTCGGTCACCATTACGGAACAGTCGAGTTTTACTGATAAGTTTTTAGAGCTTTATCTTTTCAGGAACGGAATTGGACAGTCGTTTCCGACGGGTTATACGCATTTACGCTTTTGTTGCGTAAGATTTGGCTTAATAGTGGGCTTGTAGCCTTTCTGAAATGTTACTTGAGAACTGTCAGTTTGTGACTTTATAGTTTTATCGCTCTGTTGCGTCTATCGTAATAGCATTTAAAATATTTAAATTGCTAGTAACATTTTTTTTTGTTACCGTTTATCTTTACGTATTTGACTTTTGTTTTAAGCTACGTTTTCTAGTTGTCCAAAATTTATGGGAATGAAAAAAAAGTAATTTTTCGTTAATCATAACTAAGATATTATTGCTAGTACGTACATACTATTTATAGACACCAAACATATTTAATTTTTTATCCATGTTAAATCTAAGCCGAAAAGTAAATTTGTTTAAATTTTAAATGTTCCACACTTGATGAATACTATTTAAATATTATAGACAATTTGACGATTTGTCTAGATTCGAACCTGTGCAATTTAGTATATGCCCCGAGATCTCTATTCACTAAGTTATGGCCACTCTCCTGCCAGCCTCCAAATTCTCAAAAATGCATATTTTCCCAATTTTTAACTTGTTAATAACATTTCAATAGTTAATCTAAACCTGTTTCAAAGAAAGATTATCGATAACTATGCTTGCGTAAGCTTTGTTGGTCCGACAGTCGTCATGAAACCATCTTGTAAGTCTGATGTTATCAGTATTTCGTAACCGGTAGAATATCAACGGAACTAAATCAGGGTATGGCACGGGCTTAGGTGATAAAAGTTTGGCACGACGTTGTTGACCTTATATCTGATCGAAGACCGGAAGGATGGAAACTGCTTCACCAACAATCGAGATAAGTTTTTAAATTATGTTTAATATATCATTAAAATGTATGGAAATTCAAACATTTGTAGCCTCGATTCAAGTAACACATTTTGGTATATCTATAACACTTTAGTATGATTAATATTTGCTACCATCTCTTATTTCATACACTTATAGAGAGATCAAAAGATTGAACAAAACTCCTAAAATATATAAAACAAACATTCTTTTTTTTAATCGCTTATGACTTCGCCCATTGATATCACATGGTTGTCGGTAAGACTTGTTACATGTTTCAATGAATAACTAGCAGTTGATTCAGTAACAATTATAATTACACTGTTTTAAACTATCACGGTTGTTCACTAAAGTTATATGATTATTTACGGGATATTTACCGTGGTAAGATTGTGGAAGGAGCTCCCGATATTTCGGCGCAGTTACATGCACCATGTTCACGGGAAGACTTCCCGTATCGGGAGCTCCTTCCACAACCTTACCACGGTAAATATCCCGTAAATAATCATATAACTTTAATTATAATTACATCTAGTGCAAACATCATAATTTCTAAATGTTTCTGCACTGCTGATTCACAGGTATCTTGCAATTCGTCACGCAACGTGTGATATCATCTATATTGCTGAATTATGGGGATCATTTTTTGTTTATAATTTCTTGATTTCTGTCGAAGTGATTTATAGATGATGAAATTTCTTAGTTGTTCGCTGTGACTCACTCTAAAGAATTTATGGGTATAATATGGCGTATGGTTATTTACTCTATACATGCGGTGGATCCAAAAAGTCGAACTACTTAATTATCTGCAATTTATCAAGATCGACTTTATTGTATGTTACATTTGAGAGGATAGGCTAGAGGTATTCTGAACGCTGTCATTAGGTTTTTTTTTTAATGATCGGTCTTTCTCTGTACTGCAGATCTTTATTGCAAGATATTTGTGTACCTCTCGATCTAAAATTTATTCTCTTAAGTTTGTTATCTCGTGGTTTACTGCAGACGCTAATGTTTACTTTGACTGACAGCTACTGATACCTTAATGAAGAGTGATTTGACGCTAAACGCGGCTGTACGAGTAAACTGGCTGATTGATTCTCTAGGGCTGTTACGTAAGTTATCTGAACAAAATAGGTGCGGTCTTAATAAAAATATACTTAATAGGGCGGCGCGATGGCCCTCAAGTCGATCTTGAAGTCGATAAAATTAAATACATAATAAATTTATCGCTGTTTTAAACTATTACGGTTGTTCACTAAAGTTATATGATTATTTATGAGATATTTACCAGTTTAAGAGAGTTTTACAGTCTTCCCGTGAACATAGTGCATGTAACTGCGCTGAAATATCGGGGGCTCCTTCCACAACCTTACCACGATAAATAGCCCGTAAATAAATAATCATATAACTATAATAAGCTTATGTCAGACAGTTATTATGTCAAGACAAGACATAAAAAACGTAAAAAGAAAAAAAAACGGTCCGATCGGGTTCTTCGAAATATAGTCGTATTTATTTCTAGTTTCTTTAACTTTACTCGCTACTAGCATTTCATGTCGTAAACTCAATGTTAAAAAAACTCGATTTGCCATTTCAAAAACTTCAATTCAAACATCTTAGTAAAAACCCTGAACTGATATTTATTACCTTATCCAAGACTCAAACAGACTGTACTTAGGGATCGCTCTTTTGATTTTACCTTTGATCCGCGATTCTACTCCCAATTATACTTATCCACCATCTTTCTAACTTTTACTCAGCAACCCTACCCTTTGAATATGTTGCGAGAGTTGTAATTGAGTAACATTGGTACTGAAATAGAACTCGTATCGGGTTCAATGCAGGAATTGTGTTTAGAATACGGATTTGTCGTAATTGTGCGAATGGTTACGGAGCAGATTGATTGTTTAACCTGACTCGACGATGATGCTATTAACGTGTATTAGACACTTTATTATTATCACACAGTATTAGAAAAAAATTAAAATTCATTGTATCCAATAGATATGGTAGTCTAAAATTATTATTACACAGAATTAAAATTGATTTCTAAGAGAGATAATTTAAATGGAAAAAGGCATATTTTGTTTTTAAATATGAGGTTAATTTAGCTAGCTTTCGTCAGCAATCTTTTTCATCGGAGAGATCTTACTGGTTTTTTTAACTGTTGGATTATGATTTTTTTTATAGTAAGCTAATGCGCAGCAATGATTAAAGCTGGTGCCTCTCTATTATTTGCTCTATTTTAGATGAATTGTAATTGACTCCTTGTCAAAAGAATATTTGATACAATATTTACTGTGCCATTTTTTTTTATTTGTATCTAAGTCCCGCTAAAGCTTGCCTAATTTCAAATTATTATGGTTCAGCCGTAATTTGCTAATAATTTGATTTTCAAATAACTTGTTGTTTTGCCTCTTTGCAATGTATTTATTCATTCCGATTGCAATTTTATCTGGAATTTCCTAATTGGATAAATTGATTCGTGATAAATTTGATTATAAAATAATTCTTGTCTTGTCTTGACATAATGACTGTCTAACATAAATTTATTATGTATTTAATTCTAATAAAATCGTTATTTTATTAC
This sequence comes from Agriopis leucophaearia, assembly GCA_949125355.1. NCBI lineage: Eukaryota > Metazoa > Arthropoda > Insecta > Lepidoptera > Geometridae > Agriopis > Agriopis leucophaearia. The sequence goes on along the minus strand of OX421265.1, from coordinate 15,874,766 downwards.
AGGTACGGAGTTTTCATTCAAATTCTCATCAAAACAGAATCCTTAAAACCAAATACGTAAGTCATATTTTCGTACTCATAGTATGATTGATAAAATATATCACAAGAACGAATACTATTAAATAATAATATAACACTGGTATAATAAATTTAAAAACCTAAATCTCAACTGCATCTAATAACAGGAAAGTGATGTAGTTCCAGTTAAAGAAGAGCTTTGTAAAAAATTGTGCCCGTACTTCTCAAGGTTCAACCTAAATTGGTGATTCTTAAAAATAGATTTCTGTCTTTTGTGTGCGATGTACTCATATTTTTGCCATAAAAAATATAACCTAGAACACTCCGAACATAAATATGAATCTAACGACACCTTGCACATCAAATTCGGTCAAGCCGTTAAGGCTATAGAATTTAATAACAGAAACATAAAAAATACAAACATACATTCGCCGAAAAACATTACACTCCTTCTTGGACAGTCAGGTAAACAGAAGGCACAAACCCTTTGTTACTAAAAATTGCATCAGTGACAAAATATGGGTCGTACAGTAAGGCTATTGTCTCCCTAATCATATCATGATATATATATATTTAGCCAGCACACTAAAATTAGACGGTTTGGCTCAAGAATCTAATTGTGGAAAGTCCCAAAGCTGACTTCATTCTCAGGATCTGTGTCAGTTATAGTGACTGCACTTTTATTCAACGACAAGTTGTTCCTCTTTGCTGGAATGAGTCACATGTCATTGTATTTATTTCCATTTGTATTCATCGCCGAAACTGATACATTAGTGATTCAGGACATAGGCTCGCCTCCGACTGGTTTGCAAAGTTTATTTTTATTGGACTGGTTCACTGACTGACTAATAGTTAGTTTGAAGTTAGTAAGAGCTACTGATTCGTTCCATTTCTGACTGCTCTACTTCGTCTAAGTGTACTACAGTCAGATTTTTAATTAATTTCTAGAATAATTGCTTAATATTTCGTTTATTTACGATACTTTTCCTTTTGATAGTTATTCTCCTCCTTTAATAGCAGTTACCAGTTATTTTCTGACAATCTGCCATTTATGTTGTTTAGGCCTAGTTAATGGCGTCACTGATTGTGTTAAGATGCTAAGACCTGGTCAGATCAGCATTTGAGGAATACACTTTTCTGTAGTTCATGTTGTAGTTGTCATCAGGTTGGATTTTTGTGGTCAAACAGGTAAAACATATGGTAGCCTTTAAATGTGTTAAAAGAGTGTTTAAATGTTTTGTTTCAAAAATTAATACCAGTAATAACATTTAAACATTCATGATAAGCTTTTTACCAATTCTCAATTTCAGAAGAACAAATTCTGACTCAAGCATCCATCAACACAAATATATTCTACACACCTCAGTGAAAGTGTTTGATGCAACTTCAACTTCAATAAAAACATGACATCGCGTCATGATTGATGAAGCCCATTCAAGTGTTAAGTGTTTTCCTTCTTTTGTAGCTTTTCCGAGGCAGGTTGATGATCTCTGCCATTGAAGTCTGACAATGATTAGGCTTAATCATCAGTTGGTTTGACCTTTAACATTAACAACTCTTGAATATGTGTTTACGTAAAGGCCATTGGGTTATATTTTTTGTAGCTAATATCGCATTGAATCATCGACGAATACAACATGGGTATCCCCGACTAATCATACTTGCAAAAGGTATTGGCTTTCTATTTCCGGAGTTTTAACGCAAATCCAAAGTACATAAAAGCTCTCGTTGATTTATATATATTTGGAATTGTAATTAACATTACTGATTTCATTCCAGTTAATTAACTTTTCTTTCAGGTACTAATTAGGTTTAATAGCAACATTTAGCGACTAAAAGAAATCGACACGGAATGTTTTAGGGTCACTAAGTGTAAAGTATAGAAATTAACGTTTCGCGCCCTGATAATTTCGAAATTGTGCCTGTGTGTGAAATGTCTGTCTATCTATTCAAAGTATCTATGCTGTATTTAATTAACATTTGTATTATATTTAACTATTTGTGATCTGGACGCAAAAAATACCATAGGGTTAAAGGTTTTTTTTACACCAGATATGAATAAAAAGCTCTAAGAAGAGACCGACATGAATATTATTGTTATTTTCTCTAGCCTAGTTTTCTAGTTTGACCAATTTCTTTATCTATCTCTATACGTATTTGAACAAATGGTAATGGTGATAGTTTATCCAAAAAAAATATACTGTTTTGAGAATTACAAAAGGCCTATAATATAGCTATTATCTAAATCAAAAATAAAGCTCTTAAACTTTTCCCAGACTAAAGGCGTGTCAGCAGCACATGTTGAACATGGATCCGCGCGTTTTAATTGACTTCAAAGAAGGAGGCAACTTCTCAATTCTATCAGTATTTCTTTTGTGGGTGTTTTTTTACTACAAGTAATTGTATGAACCACTGAACCACTACGTTCAATACCGTTCAATCTGCGCTGCCGTCGGTGCTGCTTTTGACATGTAAAAACCTTTAACCATTTCGTTTCCTCTCCGATAAAGATCTGACCCTCTTTGTTTAATGTCTGTCACATTTGCTTTCTTGATAGGTTCAAGTTTGTTTTCGTGCCAGTCACAATCAATGAAACAATGAATGATGAAATCAAAACAAAGTCGGCCAATTAAGTAACGAAATGTTATGTTTAGCCATTCAGTTAGTAGTTATGCAACTAATGCTTGATATTGCAGCGTGACGGACAGCTTCCTCTTAAACTTAATTAGTTTAACTGTATTATAATAAGAACAATAAACAAGTTCAAATAATGACGTTTGTGTGGCACTGATGATGTCGACTAGCTCAAAATATTTTTGTTTGACATTTACTCACCTACGTGGAAAATAATAGAGCCGTCGTTAATTGTGCCGGTGTTTTGTTTGTTGTGTTGTTGACTCTTGGCCAGTTATTCATATGGCCTGTCAGCATGTCAAGTTACAAGTTTCTATGGCTCTTAGTTAAGAAATGGAGGGCAGTTTTTTTGCTACTATGGCGCGCCATAATTCGCAGAGGATGCACTAAATAAAAAAGTGTTATACGAAATGAAACTTTACTTTCGTTTTAAAAGAAATACTCTACGATACCCTACACAAGGAGGTGAACGAAAAAAAATTTCTAAATTTCACATGTACCAGAGCCACACCGAAAATGCTATTTTTTTTTTTATACTTTTGTAAATGAGATCTATACACAGTTCTTATCTTAAACAGTTATCGTGTAATGTCTCATGGAGGTACTGTACACATCTTAATAACCATAGAAATTAGGATTTTCTAAAGAATTAGATCGGATGGACAGACGGACGGATAGAACGCACTTATAAGAGTTCCCTGTAGTACAGACTAAGGAAATCTAAAAAAGGAAATAGAACCAATAACTCTCTGGATGTAGCCTTTTTTCATGCACGCCTCTGAGCCTAATCTTCAACTCTCTGTATTCTGTTTCTGTTGCATTACGCCGTTGTCTTCACTATAACCGAAATAGATTAACGTAACTAGATCAGAACATGATCACTTTCATCTCTGGCGAAGTTCTAAAATGATGTACCTACTTAACAGAAAATTAAATAACATTAGGTGAAAATTAGCATGTAAATAAAACAGGCCCCAGTTTCATTTGACCGAGATTGTTAATTGGTTGATGTTAGCATACCATTATTTCCTGTGTTAATTTTAATATCGGATGTGATTCCGTTAGTTCTATACTTACTTTGTAGTATGACTTTTCTCATCATCCTCATCTCTCATTCCACCTTATTTTAATTTACATTTAAACCTTTTTATCTTTTACCGACCACTACTACTACTTGATTTAATTTCCATAATTTTAAAGAAACAAATAAAAGAACACTTGATAGGAGGACTATATTGGAAGCTCTCGAACGGAGTGGTCGTGGATGAACTTGATAAAAACCTTGAAAGGTTCTTCTTAAATCTTTAGACTTGAAGAAGTTGGCATTAATACTTGAAGAAGTCTACTCCAGGAACGAGTGTTCTGCTACGCCAATTGACCCTCTGCGGGCTCCATCTTGGAGAAGTTCTTCATCCTCCAGTTCGCCTCTGCACAGTTTGTTGGCACGCAAATATTTGGGAAGTTCTTTATCCTTTTACATTTCATTCCTCGCTACGTGTGTGTGAACTAAAATTCCTCAAGTGTGGTCGTGTTATTAGAAACTTTAGATATATTAAACGTGTGGACTGTGCAGTGTGTTTTTATAGTCATATCTAGGATAGGTAGTCCTCAACTGCTTCTTTCCCTAACTGGGTGTGGCAGACATGCTTCCGGCTAGGTAGGTCTTGCCTGGTGGTAGGCGCAGCCGGAGTCGTCTGCTTCACTACAACTTAGCAATCGATTCAAGCAAATGATAGATAGATAAACTCTTTATTGTTCACATCACGAATTACATAATACACGATAAAACAGGTTAAAAAAGCTAGCGCAACAATCGGCGGCCTTACCGCTAAAAGCGATCTCTTCCAGGCAACCCTAGGTTTGAGAGGATTCTTACAGGAGAAGGCGGGGCGTATAATAGTGAAAAGTGTGATACTAACATTCTAATAATACATACATACCAATAGTAAAACATTCTAATACTCACCACAGAATACATAATCACTCACTAAGGATCATGTGATCGGTAACTTTTTTTTATGTCATAGGTGTCAAACAAGCTAACGGGCCGCCTAACTAAGCGATCACCGTCGCCTATAGATAGATACCTGTAACACCGGTTGTATGAGGTTATTTTTTTCATACTCGAATTTAATAAACTTATGTTGTGCAAGTTATTCACTTTGATGGGTACATCAACACCCTTAAGTATTACTACACCTTTCTGTTACACCCCATATAAGAAAAATATTTAATTTTTCCTATAAAATAGTTTACTCACGTAAGATTAAGCCGACCACAGAAAAGTTTTTTTTTTTTTTTTGTTTAATTTAAGTCGGCTGTCAAGGCCAATTTGTTAGAAATTTGTTGTAACTTGCACCTATATAAATCCATAGCAACTATGACGCGGAGTTCGACGCGTTGACAGAAATAAGAATGTTCAATCATATATCTGTCACAATACCTGGCGACAGAGTTTTTTCTCATTTCCGTTCTATTTACTTCTCTTTTCTGTGACGGTAAAAAAAAAGATGAAGTAAAAAAGTATAGGATAGGTTAAGAGTAAAAAAAACTTGCATTTACTGCAAATTTTTGTTTAAAATAGATTGATCATTGAATTAGGTCAGGGCCCGGCAATATATTTCAGTGAAAGCAAGTGAAAGAGACAAATTGATATGGCTCAGCACAAGTACAAAAAGGACATAACAAGACTTTTTTGTCCTTATCGGCGTGGCCTGTTTTTTGGATCAGAAATGTCAAAATCTGACGGTTCTGCGACAAACAAAACGGGTCTGAATATTGTTTATTGCATTTTTTTGGTGATTTTATGTGATAAATGCGTGTTTCGTCTTAGAAATAATTGTAAAACAAACATTTACAATGGTTGGTTGTATCATTTTGGGCTGCAAGTACCGCAGTGAGAGAAAAAACGATGAAATATCATTTCACACGTAAGTAAACATATAGAGCTTGTAATGATCACCTAAATAAATTCAGGATATCAATGCGTAAATATTTTATTCATAATTAGTCCGTTTTTTGGTCGATTTGTGGTATTTCCTATGAGTTTTATCAAAATATTAACTGAGAAGAATAACAATCAATGTTGCCAGTTTATAAATGAAATTACCCACCACAATTAACATAAATTATTCGTTCTGCAGGTTTCCAACTGATCCTGGCTTACGAATAAAATGGATCAGTGCTACTGGTTGTGAAAATTGGGTGCCAGGAAAACATAGTAGAATTTGTTCCAGTCATTTCAATGCCGAATCCAATATCAGAAAGGGAAAAATTATATTTTTGAGCAACTAAGGGTCAACTACTCAGGGTCTAATAAACACACTTAAATGTACTTACTTAAATCAAAGAAAATATATCATCATAAATCATCATCAGCGTGATTTTGTTCAAATAAAACAAAATAATCTTTTTTTGAAGTCTGATTTATCGTGTGTGATATGAGTACTGTAAATAATAAAGAGTTTTATCTAAGTATCTCATTAATTGGGATGTTATCCATAATTCCATCCATGAAAATAAATAAACTGGCCAAGTGCGAGTCGGGCTCGTGCACTGAGGGTTCTGTACCGTCAAAAAATACAAAAAGTAGTGCAAATACACAACATCACGCCCAGGCTGTCATCCATCCAAGTATCAACCGCGCCCGACGTTGCTTAACTTGTGGGAAACAGAAATGTGTGACCGACTCGCAAGCGGCCAGTATTTATTATTTGTTGTTTTACTTTAGGGTGTGCACTATAATCCGCCAAGTTTGACGCTTGTACCGATTACCGTTACGTACCGTTTGGTTTTTACACCAGAGCAAATACAATAATACCTTAACAAAAACGTTTGTTGTATGTGTGGATGTGTACCCTCTTTAGTTTTGACTTAATTATATTTCTTAGTTAATCCGTCGTAACATTACATATTCTGTGTAAGTTTCAACTGACGATATTACGGCGCGAAAGATACAGCCGTTTAAAGCTGTCTTACCTTTAAACGGATGGATTTGGATCTTAATATTAATTTCTTTTGTTCATAAGTATTTTTCAGATATCCTTCCATCTCACAAGATTTTCCAAAGTTTCCAAAATTACTCATTGAAGAGATTCACTACTCGTCATAGTAGGTAAATTACCCTAACTTAAAGCAAATAATTTTAATGTGGCAACACACCTTGTTGAAGCGAGAGGCACTGAGCTAGCCACGCTCATTGAAAATCTATAGGTAGTAGGTCTGTGAATTAGGTTGATTGTATTTAAATCTTTGTGTCAAAAAAAACTCTATACAAGGTTACGTAGAAAGAGGTCCGTTTAAGTCATGTAACGGACTCCTTTCACCTTCAGTCAATATATCAGCTGATCCATACAATACATTTTGTCGAGTGTAAATGACTAATTTCTATGAAACAGCTAATACTTTTTCGTGATTTCAGGGATGGTCCTGTAGTAAAAGTTGTCCATAATGATCTATATTATGGACCTCTTTCGGCTTATTAGGTACACCCTTTCGGCGTAACTTGGCGCAAACGCGTTTTATCTTTAAGATCTTTATTAGATCCACTCAATCCACTTCAAACTTCTTGACATCCGATACTTAGCTAAGTTATGAGGCTATCAGCTGCAATTACTACATAACGACCTGCTATTGCATGATGCCCAACCTGTGGAACCTGAATACCTTTTGAATTATTACGAGTACCTTAAACGCGATCATCATCGTTTCCGCCATAGCCAATAGGACTTCACTGCTGGACATAGGCCTCCCGCATCGATCTCCAAAAAGACCGGTTGGAATCAAAATCGCAAATAAATCACGATATAAAGGACATATTTGTACTTGCATATTAAACTATAGACAAATATAATCTACACTAATATTATAAAGAGGAAAGATTTGTACCTATTTTTGTATGTTTGTATGTTTGTAATGAATAGGCTCCGAAACTACTGAACTGATTATAAAAATTATTTCACTGTTGGGAAGCTACACTATCCCCGGGTGACATAGGCTATAATATATTTTGTAGCGAGGCCGAAGGCCGAGCTTACACCCGTGCAAAGCCGGGGCGGGCGGCTAGTATAATATATAGACGTCCCGGCGATTTCACTTAGAACCTAAAATTTCTCTTCTCTTTCTCGTCTCAAATCTATTTTTTATCTCTGTAGTTCTTTTTAACCTCCGATATAAAAAGAGGGGATAAGTTAAAGCTGTGTATCTGTGTGTCTGTGTGGATAGTTATAGCTTTGTGGGAGGGCTAACCTAACAAACACAAAATTATCATTAGATACGGCTGCGGTAACCACTTCCGCTCAGTTTGAGCTCTGTTTGACAATTCGATTATTATTTTAGTTTACCTCATTGTTGGTTTTAACCGCAACTGGATCGTTAAAATATGCGTTAAGTCGATTTAATTTGCACTTAATTGCTGTTGAAGAGTTTGAAATTTTAATGGCCCAGTTATAAGTATGCTTTAGTTTGTGCTCTGTATTTTTTCTTAGATTAGATTAGAGTATATGCTTGTATCTGCCTTGAAAGTGTAACTCAAAATTATGTTTTTTATTTTCTATCTAATGCTTAAAACCCAAGTTAAAATTGTTATTTGTTAAATTGTTTAATTGTTATTGTTCACCACAAATGTTATTTCTAACCATCGAGTTTTTATATTTAAAATTTATTTGAATTGATGTTTATTTATATTACTTATCGAATAATATGCTTTTATTAGCGTATATCGTCACAATACTCTTCACTGCCTTTTCTTGTCTATTCATCCCACCCACACAATGACATCTAAACAAACAATCAATCCATGTTAATACTCGCATTAGCATATTATCGCGTCTTATTACCATACATTTGCATGTGTCATTCACACATTTGCAAATTTAACTCACACATTTGGGTACAAGTGCTTGATACAACGTGGTTGGTCACCATATGGTTCTATCTGAGTTCTGACATTGGAAATAACGAAAACTTTAGGTAGGTATTTTTTATTGCGTTTAAGTCCACTTTTGACTGAGTAATTTTAGCTTTCAAACTATTCAAGGGCATTGATTAGAAATCCCAAAAGTTTGATCTATCATCTTTTGCTCTGGTTTCCAGTGTTTCTTGGCGCTTAATTCACACTTTCATGTGAAGCTAATTGCCGATAGATAATGAACCGACAGATAATAGTAAGTAGCCTAAGGTCATCGGTGAAAAATAATTGAAAAGATACAAAGGAGAGTAGTAAAATCAATGGGAGGACTTAATCCAGCATTGCATAATTCACATCTAATGATCAAAACGCTGCATAACAAACCATTGAAACATCTTTTAAATATAGATAAAATATATGTAGTAGGTACAATAGTCATCCTTAATCTTACTACTATACATCACTCATGGTCAACAGTAACACGTGGTCGGCAGACGTGACGTAATCTTTACATCACATGGCAACATTGTGAAATTGACGAAAATCTCTCAAGCTAAACCAATCCTTATACTCATATCAACAAAGATGACAGTGGTGTTTGCATTGTTGACAGGTGGATTGAAAAAGCTGCGTGGTTAAATATGGCTGGAAATATTTTAACCATACACGGCGTGCTGTCTGCTTTTGTCTGTATGGTCAATTTTCAATTGATGTGGCAATGATGATAAATGTAATGTTTTGTGATCAATGAAATTATTTTTTTGTCAATTTTAGGTCCTTTCACAAAATGAAATATAACATACATTTTTTTTTTTTAATATAATGTAAACATGTTATATTCCGGTGTATACCAAGATTTAAAAAGCAAAACTTTTTTATAACACAAAGTTAGATTACATTAAAAACTAGGATGAACTTGGCAACAGGTCCCAATTATTTCATAATTATTTAGTCTATGACAAAATTCTCCAGCCTACATAAATAGAGCAAGAATTGCGCATAATGACTACTGATGATAATACAAAGCAATTTTCGTATCAGCGCAAGGCCAACAGGATGTTATTCTGAATTATATACACGTACAGAGTTACGTACTTCTAAATTCATAGCTTAGCTAAATGTGTCCAAATATAACGAATATGAAGAAAAATGAATTTCAAAGTGTAATAAACTGAGTCAAGATCTGAATAGAAATATACAATAAACGGTGTGGGTGCTGAACTTAGATCTTAATTATTTTTCTTTATTTTTTATATTTTATTGTAAAATAGGCTTGCGCTTGGCCGCCAACTCGCCTGATGTTAAGCGATGATGCGGCCTACGATGGATCACGTTTGCCTAGAAGAAACCGATTCACTTAATCGACCGATTCAATAGATTCGTAACTTCGGAGAAAATGGTATCCACTATAATATTTTGTATACTTGCCTACAATAACGATCTGAAATATATAATACGCAAAATATTGCACATAGAAAAGCAGTTAAATTGGTTTTATGGTCCATGGCTTTGATAACATAATAACTTTAATTTTTCTGCATGTAACGTAATGCATTGCACATTCACTATAAGTTAATTTTTTTTAAACCAATGTGGAATAAAAAATACGTAAAAAACCACTTTCATACGACTTTATTTTAATAATTAAAGGCAACTGAATGACGCGACGCGTCGCCCTTTCTTTATTATTTATTACAAATTAAGAATATAATTATCAGAAAATCCAAACCAATTACATGCTGTAGCTTAAATGGGCAAGGACAACGGACTGAATTTAGACATCTTGTCAAAAAATATCCGATCAGGTTGTTGAGAGGATATGCTTTTAATAATCCCCTACAAATAATAGACTAGATCTTACGTAATGCTTACTAAACCCTCTCATCCATATCACCATAAAATAAGCTTCAAAAAGTTTTATGCAATATATGCTAAATATGATAAGTCTCTCACAACTGCACATTACTTTTCATTACGCCTCTGCTAGTAAAATTTCAGTCATATTAATTACAGGTTACGATGCAATTTCCATCGTTGCTTTCTAAATATAGCTTCTACTTCTGCGTTAAAAGGATCAGGAATGCTAGCTACTTCAATTAAACGACCGCATCTTTGAAGATATTTGAATAGGACACCATGCTTTTATAAAATACTGTCTAGAAAGAAACTTTTAGTGATATTTTTAACCAACAGTTTTCTATATTTGGTTTGAAATCAAAGACAGCACTTGTTAAAAAGTGGTAAGAAATGGCATTCAATATAGTTTTACTAGCAATCTTCTATACAATCATTGCTGATGCTCTTCATCCACACTAATATTATAAATGCGAAAGTAACTCTGTATGTATGTCTGTTTGCTACATAATCACGAATAAACGGTTTAACCAACCTCGATAAAAGTTTGCGAGGTTATAGTATCTAATAACATGAGGACGGACATTTTTCTGAAAAATCGCGGACGAAGTCGCGGGTACAGCTAGTGTTTAATATTTGAAACATTATGTGAGAATAGAGATTACAGAAAATTTACAATAGAACACCTTTTTTTTAGTTCAGTATATATCTATCGATTATAATGTAAATCCAATCATATAATTTTTATTAAAATAAATACTTTTGCACATTTGACATCCGAAAAAAAAAACTGCGTTCTTGGAAGAAAGTCCTTCCTGTTGTTCCCGATTGGGTTCCCGATACGTCAAGGTTGTATGTCACCGAGACATCTATATTATTTCAATTAATAAACTCCAATGTTTATATCTAACTTCTCCATGAACATGATTATAAATAACATAGCAATCTAAACCGGAAAATGTAAGGTGAATTTATCGTTAGATTTTCAAGTTGGTATTCCTAATGGCATCCGATGGAAAAGCTCTGATTGCTTGCTACTCGATAATATTGACATTGACTCGCAGGCTCGTATGTCACTTTATATATGGTCAGTTTGTAATAAAGTCATATTTCATTATGGATATAAATTATAATGTATAACTCTAGAAAATATAAATCATTGCGCGAATATAAACTATTTGTAAATCCTATCAAGAAACATAAATTTAATTTAAAAAGAAAATACTAGAACTTTATTTGTATAAAGTGAATTTCCAATATTAACAAGAATAGTTAAGCGTTTAGCAAAAAAAACTAAACACTAAATTGATACTTTACTATACATTAATTAAATTCATATCTAGACAAAGTGGCTAGCTCTGATAACTGCTTTTTTAAGCCGCTAGAATACTCACTAAATATTTAAAGTATTACATTATAAACCAAGTACTTATATTATTGTCTGCATAGTACATACATCCATTATGTAAGTGCTCCGATTAAAATCAAAATTATATTATAAAAATAATTTCTTTAAGATAAATAGCACGTATCATTCATTACTTCCTATCGCGGCTGCAGTTGTTGAAATCTGGGAAATTATCATTTAAGAGGCATGCGCAATGCACTGGCTGTTATTGTTGGCAGTGCTTTCACTATAATAACGTTGTTAATTATTCAAAAGCACTCCGCTGTGAAATTACGCTTTCCTATTATGAAACTTCCTATACGGGTTGATGTAGCACCATTTTCATTGCTTGAATTATTTTGTAGCGTTTCTATAGTATGTACTGGCGGTTGTAATCCATATATATTGTTAATGTTAAGTATGGGTACAGGTTTATATTTTAACACAAAACTATAAAATAATGTTTTTTTTTTATACATATAAAAGACAGTTCAGAATTTTTTATGACCAGTGAAATTAGAAATCGCAATTCTGTGAAGGTTTAGCTAAAAAGTTCTAGTAATTTAATTACTTAATATAAATGTGTAATATAACAGGAATATCTATTTTGAAAAACTAACAAACGCGTTTAAACAAACCAAATGAGTCCAAACTCGAGGGGTACTAGTATTCATTTGAAAAGTTCCACTACCCACCTCAGATCAGTTCGATGGTACCAAATTATTGTACTGTAATCCAGATTATAAATATGTACTTGTAATGTTTTAAATCGAAACGACAACTGAAAGAAGTACAAAGACAAACCACAACTAAAACATTGTTATGATTTATTTGTAATCTAGCATAGTTGAGAAAACTATTTGATATACGACCCATATTAGTTCTCACTATATTTCTCACGTGATGAGAGTCTAGTGCCTACTTTAAGCCGTAGTAGGTAGTATCCATGGTATCATAACCCACACAACGTACATGCCCATTAAAAATGACCTCATCAATTAAAATTATGTTTGTGTCATGAGAATCTGAATGTGTAACATACCTAAACAGTTTGAATGGAACTTGGCATTGGCCTGGTCAGTGTTATCTTATGATTGCTTAGTTTCGAAAGATTTTGTTATTAAAGATCTGAAATTTGATAAATTTGTATTGTACTAGCTTGTTATTTGTATCTACATTTGTTCTTTTGTCCTCTTTGTTGTTTATGATATTATATTGCAACTAGTGTGTATTGTTCAATATATATAGTATTAAAATAACAGTTTTGAAAAAATATATTTGGAAAGCTTTTACGAAATTTCATTCCGCCAATGCAAAAACCATATAATAAGGTACACGCAAGTGTCTGTCATAATCTGTATATGAAGGTTTAACACCTCAGGTTATAATCATCTTGTAATGAAATCACCCAAGACGCCGATATTATAAATCTCCATGAAAAAACCTTTAATTTCAAGCAAATTATCACTTAATACTGAACCTACATCGAGTACTCGTTGTAGGTGTACCATATTATAAGAAACCGGTATTTCCGATTATTTTTCATACAATAAGCAATTGTACCAATACTTGTTCTAAGTTACTTGAAATGTGTAATTGTGTATTATTATAGCACGGTTAAATGTCTTTTAAACTGTTATTTATAACTAGCTGTAACCGCGACTTCTTCAGAAAAAAATAGCCTATGTCTGTCCTCATGATACATACTATTACCACGCAAAATTTTATCGAGATCGGTTAAGCCGTTTAGCCGTGATTATGTAGCGAACAGACAGAGTTACTTTCGCATTTATAATATTAGTGTGGATACAAGACACCTAAACGATAGTTGTTATGCATAAAAAGATTGTAGACTATTACAATACAATATATCTTTATTACACACCGAAAAATACAAATGACTATTGTGTTTTGGTTTCAAATATAAAAATAATCAATTAAAAATCTTTTTTTTTAAATTAGCTTTTCGTATTCTTCTCAGCAAACCCTTTCATTTGATACCCATATCAAATAGGTAGATATTGACACCAACCGGCTCCATAATCAGGATCCTGGTCATCATTTAGGGCTAAAGTACTAGGGAAGACAAATCCAGTGAACCCAAACTCGATGGGGTTATGTCGTTTCGTTTAGGAGTTCTTATGGCCACCTTCTGATTCCATCATCAGACTAGCTCGATGGTACCATAAAATTGCATCGAATTTACATAAGTAGGTATGCCAAATTTCAGCTCAATCGGTTGAGGGACAACTGAATTTTAGACCAATTATGGTCTAAAATTCAGTTGCAAGATTTGTCCCACACATACTAACAGGGCAAGTAAACTAAATAAAAGCTTGTAATTAATTAATTCATGTACAAATCCAGCATGTTTTTGTCAAATAATTTCTTAAAAACCGTAACTGTACTGTTACTCCTTAGTGATTCACCATTTCACAAATAATATCACCAAAATTACTTAGTAAATATATTTTCCTATATTTTAATTCTTGTTTAAAATTTCAATTTTATCTTTAGAATGTTATAATTTCTCTATAATTTTTGTTGAGCAAAATGATAAAGCCACTCTTCGAAATAATGCGTCTACTGTCACACCAAGACATTAATTCACAATTTACTGCTCAGCTCTTGCTGACTAATTTCTCCAAGGGCAAAGACGATCCATTATTATTTATTGCCTTATTAAATTCCATACTCAAATAAAACCTTATTTCGGAATACATAGGGTCCATTTTTATTCCCGTATAGGAATCTCATTTAGACCCTTTATGGTGATAGAGTGAGTCACAAAGGCGTATAAGTTTCTAAAAATAGGACTGCCTACTGCGAATAATTCAATTTCTTTGTAGAGCACTCATGGTCTCATAACATCCATAGTTATACCTAATTCCAAAGATTTATCCCGTATCTATTTCTGTCATTCTTTATTTGGTAAACATTAAAAGAGCAAGTATATTTTATTTTGCAACTTATTCTATGATCGGTTTCTAGTTGGTCTGTATTTTTTCTGGTCTATATCTGTCGGTACAGCTGGCTAATTGTAACTTCAACTTTATGTAAGACCATCAACACTATTTCACCCAGATATAATGATGTTATCAAATTTATCAAATACCTAAAATATGACCTTATTAACTATTGTGCATTAAATTTTTTGAAAATCTCAGAAATTGTAACTTTAAAGTAATTGGACAATATTGTTAACAAAATGGCCCTGAGCCAAACTGTATAACAAAGTACTGACTAAATGTGTATGTACAAGTTTACACAATATATCATTAGATTTTGGAGTGCAGTATCTCATAAGAACTTTACAAACCTTTTACATAGAAGCAATTAGTTGGAAGGGCGCTCATTGCAATATTCCTACTTAAAGAGTTCAAGGGTCATTGTGAACGCATTGTTGTGAAATGTAGGGTTATCCCGAACAAAGCCCTAGAAGCACGAGTGACCCTTGTGTAATACTCTTGTTTATAAAAAGAATGTTGTTCATGTCCGCATCACTTTTTTTTGGAGCACGTTATAGTAATCATTTTGTTCATATTTTACTTGTTTTGTAGAAACTAGTGATTAAAGGCGTGTAGCGTCTGATCATTACTTTTCCATTACATCTCTTATTTCAATTTTCATAATAGATTATTGCGTACCAGCGACCCGCCCTGGCTTCGCATGGTTTAGGTTTTATTATAATACTAGCGGACCGGGTCCAATTGTGTTATCAAACCATCCAGGAATCCATTGAAATATACATATACAATTTTATGCAAATCGGTCTAGCCGTTTAGGAGGAGTGAGCTGACAAACACACGTACAGAAGAATTATATATCTTTAGACCTTCAACGGTCTATGGACAGTCTGATTTTTTTTAGTGTTAGCTTGTATTTTGTTTAGTTTAGGCACTTGCCCAGTTGAAAAAAAAATATATATACTTATTAACATATAAACGTTCTGTGAAAAATTATCTATCTGATGGTGAAAACTGCATCATAATCATGTTCATGGTTTAGGAGAAGTTAGCGGATATACAGACAGACACAGAAACGACTTTATTTTATACTATGTAGAGATATTACCGTTATAGTCCATTTAGTAGTATTTTCATGTGTTAAGTTCGCAATTATTTTATAAGCACTCCAATATTTTACAATATTTGTTCCCCCTATTTGAAATATAATAACGTTTTCTCCATTCAAACTCTTGTCTAACACCTACACCATTATTTCTACACCAGTGACTTCAAATACATCCAATATATTCCTGCTAACTGGCATCCCACTGAGTGCAAGTACTATTGCCTTTATTTTTTTCTTTTGTCCAAGTCACCTGCTGCGCTATGGATATAAATTATGGCCCAGATATTTTGCTTGCATTAGAATTTCAAAGCGAGATCTTGAAATATCAACAGCGTGAGCTTTTTGTTCGTATCCTTTGCTTGTCTTTATTAAACTGCAGTTGGATATTTCATATAGCTGATAGTCTTGGACTCAGCATTAATGCCGAGATGGACCCATTCTATAATAATTTGTGTTCTTTAGATATAAGGTGATTTTCTTTCTTATACATATATTCAGTTTTGTCATTTTCGATAGGTAAATTAATTTCTCTATCATAAATTATTTTAGACCTTATTTTAACACCACTATAACAACAATACATACACTCAGAGAACAGTTCTAAGGAGATGTTCAATATTGATGCATTTTAAGTTATAGAGTGTTATCTCATTAGCGATGTAGTAGTTTGTTTCAACTCTTATGTCTACAATATCATCAAAACTACACCTTTTTTTTCGAAACGTTTCACTTTTATAACATTATGAGCATTGATATTTTTGATTTATGATGTATTTCACACGCAAATATAACACATGTATGTCAATAAAACATTATCATAAATAGCTTTCTCTTCAAAAACTGTGAAATCATTAACAATGACGTAACTCCACTATTATTACGTAATTTTTTCTCATCTCATCATTTTCAGTATAATTGTCTATTTACGGAGCAATCTTGTTAGGTAGGTACCTAAACTGTTATTTCGCATGTATATAATGTCAATGAAGAACATAATGGAGTAAGTAGTATGGAGCTATCAAAGCTCTACATGTCCAGAAAGTAAAAAAAAAAAACAATATATTGCATTCATTGTAATATATTTACATACTAATAAATGTTTTTTTAAACGTGATACGATTATGTTAAAATAATTGTGTTTAGTATCTAAATTGTGTCTAATTATAATTAATAACTCTATTCAAAACACTTAGTATAAATTTAATATAATGATGAAACATCGTCCCCAGAAGAAGCAAAATGTTTACTTAAAAGATTTTCCCTAAAAAAGTGAGAAAAATAAAATGGGTTTCTCGAAATACTATTACATGGAACCATGTTTTTTAAATTGTGTAATTTTTCAGTGTATTTTATGCTGCTAAATTACCAGTAAATATGAGCAAAAACAGCAGATATTCCACTAGCTTGTTCAAAAAAAATCTCCAACCCGCCACAACCCCGGTCATTCACCCTCTACTCAACACCATCCCCCGTTGCTGACGCCGACTGCATTGAAGAGCCTTCGTCTCTTCGCAGATAATGCTGGCGATGCACAAAGCTTGCTCAAGTGCACTTGGAGACTACACGATTCTATTTTTAAAGCAAAAATGGAGATGCATTTTTGCTTTGAACTTTTAGCTGAGCTGGCATTCCATTCAGAATAGATATTCTGAATGGAATGTATTCTGAATGGAATGCAGATTCCAGGCTTGATTTGGACGCAGCAAAATATTTTAACATTTTAATTTTCATAATAGGGAAAAGAAAATGTTGAAATTTTTTCTTGCTTTTCATTACGTGTTCAAAAAAACCAACCATTTCAGAATCTTTTGCATTCTGAATGTGAAGAATGTAAAAGATTCTGAAATGGTTCGTTTTTTTTTGTAAATTACTTACAGTATTTGTTTGACCACAGCTTCCCTGATATCTGAATTGATTCTAGAGTAGGTAGAGGTAGCAGAACGGAACACAGTTGGGTGACAGACTTTTGACTTGAAGGCGGTAGTCAGGCCAGTAATAGCAATAATCTAGAAAGCACTATTATAGTATATTTTTACCATACGCTATGCTTTTTTACCATGGACTTGAAAGATGAAATGAAATTAAAAGATGGGTTTTGAACTGTTGAAGTTCAAAATTCTGAGTGGCGTTGAGGTGTTAAGGGCAAGCGTGAAGTGCCATCAGGCGAGCGACTTCGCTTGTCTCGTCACCCAGTATCACAAAAAAAAATCGAAGCTCATTATGATAAAACAGTGTTAACTTACAAAAGTGTTGCTTATCCATCACCAAAAGAACCACATAAATACAAAGTGCATCGAAGGTGTCTTGACTTACGCGCTTCCGTTCTACTTACACACAAAGTGTACATAACTAATGAATTCACTTCGTACTTTGAGATCAAAAGATATGCTCGTCCGTGCCTTGGGCAGCAAATGTTGATTGTAATTTATGCAAAGAAAAGGCGCCCTTATTGATATGAAAGAGCACAGAAAGTAGGCGAGGTGATGAATGCATAATATATTTTGTATTCAAAACCAACATCTAGGGTGAAATGCAACATTCAGATTATATATATAATACAAATATCACTTTTAAAGTTAAGTCCAAATACATGTATTGCGATATTTAAAAAAAATCATTTTTTATCAGATTATAATAATTCTAATTCTTTATGACTAAAAAAAGAATTTAAGTTTGAAAAGAGAGTAATACGCTCAATCTTGTGCTCATTACACTAAACTTTTGCTTTTTCTTAGCATTTTTTTACAACGAATGCGTAATGTAAAACAGCTTATTCACGAAACTCTCAAGTCTGAATGTCCTGCACGTCCTGCCTGTTTCCGGTGCCGGCGCCTGAGGCTCTGACACTGACCCGTTCCCACGAACAGTGTGTTGCTCGCTTATACACTGTTCGGATCTGCAAGCTGAAGGCCAATGTCTCTAGACATCAGATAAAAGCCTTTTTTATATACGAATTTATTTAATTATAATTTTTTAAATATAGTCTCCATTCATTGTTTTAAATATGAAAGGTTGCATAAAATATGTATGGGAACTTTTAATCGAGCTACATCGAGTGCCGTCTTGCACTCTCCTTCTCCTATTATTGCCTATGATACCAGTAATATGGAATTATTGGCCTTGATACAGCTGTTGATAGTATAGTGAAACCAAACCTTAAGGTTAATTTTTTTCACAGAACATATTTTTCCTTAGCTTTTTAGCCAAAGTTAAGAACATATATATTTAAACCCGAAAAGATTAATGAAATCTTAAAACTTACAGAAATAATGATATTGAATTCAATTTGAAACACTCGGTTACTTGTCTTGCACTGGTGATTCAAATGTACATTTGATTATACATTAAAAAATAAAGAAAGAACCGAAATGATTAATTGTTAAAGAAATTTGATGTAACGTGAACACTGAATGAATTACCTACATGCCTGTCACCCACCTCAGCAAAATAATCTCATTACTTACTTATACGACTTCCGACGGCTTCACGTGTCGCCACTGAATATCAAATGTGAGTGGAAATGTTTCCACAGCTGGCATAAATTAGATTTTCAAGCTCTACGTAGTTTGCGACAGCGGTGGGCTTAACAACTACGTCATTATCACTATTGATTCTACTAATAACTAGTGTTTCTTCACTTCCTACTCTTTTGCTTGATTCGACTTATTATGTTAATATCTTTACTTCTTTAGTACGTCAACTAATGGCTTATTTTCTTTATTCGCAGGTATGTTCGTGTAACTGAATAACTCGGATGATTTATTGAGCAATGCCAATCGTGCTATGAATAACAATGTAAGTTACATATCACTAAACTGAATTAAAAGCACGTGCTCTAAATACTATACGCAAATGATCTCGTGTTTCCTCTCGGCCGCTACCTTGGCAACCAGCTTCAATTTTACAACACTTACAAATTAACCGTTCCAAATACGTTGAAACTTAAATATTGTGTTCTCATGAGTATTTGAGAGTATTTCGTGTCCATTGATATAAACATTTGCGCATGCGTGCTCCGGTCTGGCCGCCCGCGCCGCGGCGTCTGCGCACTCCCTATATATAACCTCTCAAGGGTTTCCTGCACGAAATGTTTATTAATTTATATATGATACTAGCAGTTTGTTTACGCAAAGACCACGTGGCTAGGTCAATGAACTCAATCTTTCTATTTATGTTTTTCTTTTGTGAAATTCACTCCGCTCGTGTATTTCTAAATGGCCATAAATGCGTTTTCAAATTTAAGTTTCTTCAATTGACATTCTTTGTGATCTGTCTAAAACATCACTTTTTATATTGCAAACTACTACGTCCAGCTTCGATTTTGACGTATATTTAACTGACTCTAATTTTGGTGCTATTTACCTATCGAAGTATATTTAATCAGTTTTATGTACAAAGGTATATGAAATGAAGCCAACACAAAAAAAGGCTTAAATAATACAACATAATGGTGCTATTTATATATCTTAATAAAGTACCTACTTTCTTATCTACTTTTATTGAAATTGGAAGATTTCTATTCAGTGCAGTAACCGAATGCATTTATTACAATCTTCACACGACAATTTCCTTTTGCATGTGTAATGCATATCAAACCAATTATTTGTATAAGATATAGCCTATCAAGGGATAAGAGTGGTATCTGCCGCTTTCTATCCATTTGATATTTCTAACTCGTCAAACCCGCCGTCCTTCTTGATTCAACCTCGTTGGCTAAATGGTTATTAAATTCCACATCCTGTAGAACCAATCAATCAGATAATTATTTTAAAGCCATAATTATAGAGCAACAAAGATTTTCGTTGAAAGGCAAGGTTAAGGTTTAGCACATTGAGGAAATATCGTGAAGTGATTAATAAAGATCAATTATCTGATCAATTGGATGGATTAACGTAAGCTAATTGGTATTGAACTGTTGTGGCAGTATTCATGTACAATAAAAAATACTATTTCATTTAAAACAATTATAATAACTATGAGGAAACTACTAGGTAGCTTTGGAATGAGTTTTTCAGTGTAAATACTCCAAATGGTATCTTGGTATAGTCTATTGTTTTTTCACATTCTAGGCGGACCACCATTACAACTCCTAATTCACCTTTTCAATCCAACATGATGACCACTTTTCCCGCATGGTCAGCTATTATCACAAAACTTCTATTGTCGTGCACCCCTTCAATGGGAAATTACTTGACATGCCTCTACATTCTCTATAATGCTTTACGTCTGTGAACATTAAGCACATTTTGGTCTGCATCATTACCAGTATGTTCCAAAAAGGTAATTGCATGGTGTGAGGTGTAATTTGGGTGATGAAATAGATTTGGAAGGGACACGGTCACAGGTGTTTTGAAATACATGACTGTTGTCACGCCATCAGTTTGTCTATTTCAAACATTGTGATGCATTAAGGTTTGATGTCAGTCCTATGGGCTAATTCTAGTCTATTATGGACTTAATAAGTACTACGTACAACTTATAATTAAATCCATATTCTAGAGCATTCTTTTTGTCTCTGTCACTCCCAAAACCATTCCAATCAGTGTGATAGGTGACAGAAATTATATCTTACTAGCATTGCATTGACACGCGGTTTAGATGTACTTTTTCGGGTTATAAATTGGCTGTGTATTAATCCAGGGTATAAAGCATAAACTAGCACTTTACCATCACACACACACACAGTGACAAACTTTATCATTTATAATATAAGTGAATACCTATTTTGCTTTTTGACAGATGAAACTTGAAAGTATAAAACATTTTTTTGTAATACTTCAAATTCAGCTGCAGTAGGTTTTTTCTAACTAGTATGTGAACGAACACATAATTTGCTACTGTATCAAACAAAACCTCAAACTTTCAAGTGGTATAAATATCCTCAATAATGGACCGTAACTGTCAATCTCATGGATCAATGTCAGTAATGAACGTAATGTTTTATTTTATAGCGGATATAGACGCTAAATCTTTTGCTCACGCGCAGTATGCAATAACACTTACATGACGTCATTATAACATACATGTCGGGAAAAAACATAAATTGTAACAGCCTAACTAAATCATAAGCCTATGCATGTTTAACAAGGATTTTCATTATATCATCTAGTCCAGGGAAAAAATTATTTCACACCACATCTTACTCTAGTTCTACGTTATGCCTCATAACTAACAGTAAACCAAGTCTCAAGTCTCTTTTTTTTTCTTGTACTTGATCAATATTTCGGCAAAAAACTGACACGATAAATAATTGGCTCATACGTCCTAAGTCACGACATCGCCTTTACATTACATATGGCTAGCAAAAAACTTCGCAAAAACTAAGGGCACTTACTCAAAACATCATTAGGTTTTTTAGCGTTACCATTGTAGAAAATGGAGATAAATGCTGATAGTGATAGATAGCCATGAATCATAGTGATGTCAATGAACTTCTGTACAATATTTTTTCATAATGGTTTGTAAGGTTGGGCTAGGCAGATTTGGCATGGTATATTCAACTTTTGATTCAATATAGTGATGATGTCAGACTTTCATAATGGAGATTATGTTGGCTTGTATCGTTCGCGCAAAACTTTATGAGCCCTCTGAAGTTAGGCGCGAGGCCTCCCCGACGCCCTGTAAAGTCCCTCGGATACCTATAATATGCGTACTGCGCAGCCACTGGGCCTAACTTCAGAGGGCTCATAAAGTTTTGCGCGAACGATACTTGTGTTTTTTTGTGTTTAATGGGACTAGTTTTATGACAATACCACGATGATTGATATAACTGTATGCTTGTAATTAAATGGTGGCAAAAACTTATTACTGGTATTATCTTGACTGTTATGCCTTGGTTGATTGACATCCCTATCTTTAATTTGATAAAAAAATTGAACACCTCTATGGCAGATTTATTTTGGTGTTTTTTTTTGTCATCGTTTTCTTGTACTAATCTAGTTTTTTCTATTATGATAACCGGATCGACATCAGAAATGTTTCAGAGTTGATAATCGTGGTTATTAAAATTACGCACACCTGTAGTTGTAAATGTTTGAACTACTTAATGCTTGAAACCTTAACCTCTGTCAAGTCTTTATCAAATATCTTCTACAATAGTAACGCACCGATGACCACAAACGTGATAAATATCTGTGTCTGCACAGTTTAGGCAAACTGTTATATTTTACGGTTCCAATACCGTTACGGCTAGAAACTGAACTTTTTGTGAAATCTAAAAACTGGACGTTTAATTGGTTTTTCTTTAAACGCAAAAGTTTTCGAGGTTAACCGCAAAAAGTAAACCGTGAACGGTAATTTGTGTTAATCCTCCGAAAAAAATACCTAAATAACAATCATGTTGATGAAAAACAAGGTAAAGTATAATTAGCACACTGTTAAGTTAATTTAAATGGTTTAATGATTATTACAGCTTCTTGTCTTAAAACATAGACACACGATACCACATTTAAACAGTTCATTAAAAAAAAACTTGCAAACAAAAAATTTCATATAGTGTGTTCGACTGAAGTCGTTTTACAAGGATAATGATGAATCTTGATTTTATGCCTAAGGCGTCAAACAAGCAGACGAATCGCTAATCGTAAATAGTCGCCATCGCATCCCCCAATATCTGCAGCACTATAAAGGTATCACAAACAAGTGGCTTAAATTTTAAGACTCAACAATCTTTCTGAAGTAATCCATGTTGGTAGGTTGTCGGACCATGTTGTCGTTCATTTCACATTTTGTAAGTGTGATCGTCTGAATCGCACATTTAAACTTATCAATAGTTATGTGGATGAGCTTTTTTGACGATGATAGCTAGTACGGTAAAAAGTCCGTGACTCCCGCGTCTTGTTAACCATGACAGATCTTTAAAGCACTCTCCGTTGTATTGTTTTATCTTTAGTAGCGAATACTTACTTTAACTTCATGCAATCTAACTCAGCAACTAAACTCATACAAAACCAGAGCGTCCGCCCTGTCCATTTAAGTACCTTACAAATTGAACCAGTATGGTCACTTCATTTTGTAAATAGCTATATACTTATTTTCACCAATGTTATTCCAGTGGTTTCGTCATTGAAATAGGTCCAGCGTGCATACTGCACTATCACACCGACGATCTGGCAAAGCAAAATTCAATTCCAAAGCAATTTGCAAAGGTTAAACGCTTTGTCCAATTAACTATTGCTAAATAAGCAGAAATAGGACTTGATAACAGTAGCAACTATCCGGCAGTGGATTTATTGCCTTAACAAATAGTTAATTTCCTTTAAACGATTAGACCTGAGATAGTTCGGATGAAGATATTATCTCCTGCTTATGTCGTTTGTTATCAACAAGTGTTGAATTAATCTTACTTACTACTTAATTGCATTTAGACAAGTCTGTAAAGCACTATCTGATCTGGATGTAGAATTTGAGTTTGATGAGAATTTCTTAAGTATTTTGAACATTGAACAAAGCCGAAGTACTCTAGTTTTTTGACCATTTGTTTAATATTCAGAACACTTGATTTTTGAGACATGAGATAAATGACAGTCTAGGCCTTTGACCACAGCTTACCTGATGTTAAATGACGGTAAGCATGCAATGGGAACTGTTGAGCGAGGCTATCGGAACACACCGTTAAGAGCATGAAGACAGATTTTCAACTTGAGGGTGGTAGCTATAAGCACAAGAAAGTGCTCTACCAACATGGCTTCCTCACAACGTTTTCCTTCACTGGCAGCTCATGCTCTTTATTGGAATTTGAACTCACTCCCTTTTTTTATTTGAAATCTGAACACCCTACCACTGAGGGAAGCGGAACTATGAACTGAAAGACGCAACGTAGAAAGGCCTCCCGCTAGATGGACCGAAGACATCGTGAGAGTCGCAAGATCCAGGTGATACAGATGGCAAGCTGTCGTTCAGTGTGGCGCTCTAAGGGGGAAGTCTGTTCAGCAGTGGATGTCTTTTGATATAATAGAATAGAATGCTTTATGCATGAATCTGATTTTATGTTCGTGTTTTTTTTTACTTTGTTGATCATTTGTTGGTTTGATCTACGCTATTGTGTGTAGTCGTATCATATTATCTAACATGATTCTTTGGAACCTTTAACATCGTCTTACAACTTTTATGTTCATATATTTTAATTGGTAAACAATTTTTAAATGTATTTAGTTTAGTTATTATTGCATTTATATTTGCATTCGTCTGTACTATACAATATATATAACATACGCGGCAAAATACAAAACCAAATAAATAGTTCATTTTGTTATCGATAATTATCTTTAAACTACGATATTTTCTAACAATATTCGCCCATTAGTGTCGTTATATATTTCAAAACCATTTTTTATTGGCAGAGAAACTCATGTGTGAAGTATTTATTGAAATATTTATGATTGAAGTTTCTTTCCGGCATGTACGATAGAATCTCTCGTATGATCAAAACTGTGCCTTGTAGGGTAAAAGACAACATTGGACGCACATGTTTGACCCACTTTCGATGCATGTTAGATAGCAGGATAAGAGGCCAACTTTTATGTGAACAGGGAAAACGTGGATTGCATTAGAGAATATTGTTACCTATCACATATCTTAACAAAAGCGCGTATAAATAAAGCGTATTTACAAGTTTTTATTTAACTTGCAATGTTTGTATGTTAGTTTGTTTGTTTAGGAATATTGCAAGGTGAATAAAAACTACTTTTTTTTTAGCTTACGGAGTTGAATTTTTACATGTTGGTTCAGTTTTTATGGTAAGCATGACCTGTATCGATTACCATTTGGGAATTCGGGCTCATTTGGTTTGTTTTAACGAGTCGTATCAAGAGTTCCACTATCTTCCCACCTCCATCATCAGACGCTCGTCACCAAGTGTAATATCCCTCCGAACTTTTTGCTTCACTTCTTCCCACTTTTTGGGGTTCCGTACCCAAAGGGTATAAATGGAACCCTATTACTAACCAACGCTGTCTGTCTGGCTGTCGGTCGGTCGGTCGGTCCGTCCGTCCGTCCCCATACAACAAACGTTTTTTTAAACGTATTTTTGTATTTGCTCTAGTGTAAAAACGGTAATATGTACAAGCGTCAAACTTGGCATGCTTATAGTATACATTAGATTAAAACAATAAATACTGGCCAAGTGCGAGTTGGTGACAAATTTCTGTTCACCACCGGTTCTCGAACGATCACCGAAATTAAGCCACTTCGGGCGCGGTCGATACTTTAGTGGATAACTGGCTAAGCGTGATGTCTTTTTGCACAATTTTTTTGTACTAAAAATTTATGTGGTGTTACGGAATCCTCAGAGTGCGCGCCCGACTCGCACTATGAAAAAAAATTTTTTTAATCCGTCCAGATTTTTTGAATTTTTTTAGTCAAGAAATATATCTCTGCAACTTAACGCTGACACTTTGCCCCGAGATTTACTTCCGTAGATTGTAACTACCGATTGAATGTGTAGATTAGCTTTCTATTATTCCACCTACATATCCATGACATGTGACATTTACAACGTAACTTAGCCTATCCATTGAATAAACAGTTTGACATGAAATGTGATATGCGGAAAAACTGGTGTCTGTCTGTCAGTATTTATAAAAGATATCTGCGTAATATGGCAGCTGGTTTTTTGTGTGGAATATTTTAAGGAATAGCTTATTCATTTCATTTATTCTTGACAGTTGAAATGTATTATTCAACTGATGATATATTTGGTTATGTTTGACCATAAAAATTCGGTAGAGAGCATAGCTACGGATAAAGTGACAGGAACTTAAATAACCAAGTTGCAAAACAATTATTACATAGTTTCACTAGAAACCTTTCCCTTTAAAGAGCACCTGGTTTCGCTTGTCCATCTATCCATCAATCTGGTTGAAGTAAAGTTGCCACTACCAATTGGTAGCCACTGGATTAGCTATAATAGGCAAAGCTGAGCGACACCTGATCGAGAAATCAATTTATTTCCGACTTTATTGCCGTGGAGTTCAATCGAAAGTTGCTTGGTATTTGTTAACAGATGGCGTTACGTGCGGTGTCTAGAGAACAAATCACTGTAAGCTCGGAACTGGTAGTGCTTTTACCTTAGTAGTGGAATGATTCGAGATGGATGGTGATGAAGTGGTGTGTGACGTATGAATGGGAATGGTTACGGGTAGCGCTAACGAAGACTTATGGTTATTATGTACGTTATTGAGCATCGTTGACGCCTTTATAAGTGCCAAGCTTTCTGCACTACGATATAAGATTTGCTTTCCATTATTTCGTAGAGTAGCTTTGGAGGGCTATAATATTACAATCTGCTTAGGCTAAGGTGTTTTTATTATTATTAATTTTTTACTACTACCTCGCCTGATGTTTAGCGATGATTCAGGCTATGATAGAGCACGCTTACCTAGAAAAAAAAATGCTAGTTATAAGCATTTACTTAACTGCTATTTAAAAATACAAGATATAAAAAAAAACAAAGAAGTGACGTGAGACTTGAAAAATATGTTTTGAATGATATTCAAGTATATTTTTCAAGTCTCCGGTAACTTATTTTTTTATGCAACTGCACTGACGAGGCATGCAAATTCTCCCGATAGTTTAAAGTTATAACATTTTGATTTACTTACATACTCATAATTAATCTCCTCTTCCAACTCTACTTAAGAACAGCTAAAAGCCAAGACAACTCAATTAATGTACAACAAAATCCAACACACGTTTATATCATTAAAGTGAAAATAACATTTCTAATCTTTCAATAAATAACATAAGACAAGCCTTCCTTCCGGCAACAAAGCGTATTCGACTGAGAAAAAAAAAACTATAAAACAATCAGGTTTATAAGCTTATAGTATACATTTGATTACCGTTTCTCTCGACCATTGACTATTAAAACGGCCGCATATAAATAAATAACCAATAAATTATTCCAATAGTCCACAATGTATGAATTATTTAGTAAACGCATCCCTCATTTGTATATGACCTGTGACTAAGCGCAACTAGAGAATCACAATTTAATTGTGTAACTAGTATTACATTACTTTTACCGATAATATTTTTAGTAATCTAAACACGTCTTTAAACCCCCTAATAATTGCAATATTGCCCCGATCAATAAATACCTATTCTATCCTCAAAGAGCTTCATATTGTGAAGTTTAGTTTTTTTCACTACTGTGTTAATTGTTCAATGTGGATTGAAGGGCAATGTTTCCAGCGAAATTACAGGGCACACAGAGATTTCATCGGCTTCTTCTGGGCAAGCGTGCTCCATCGTAGACCGCATCATCACCGCATCAAAAAAACAAAACAAAATATTTGACATCTTATATCTCGGGGTGATGAGCGCAGTGCATTGCCATCCAGGGTTTTGAACTGTTAAAGTTCAAAATTCTGAGTGGCGTTGAGCTGTTATGGGCAAGCGTGAAGAGCCATCAGGCGAGCGACTTCGCTCGTCTCATCACCCAGTATCATAAAAAAAAAGATAGACTGAAGTTCCTTGGGCATATCTCCAGAAACATGAACTCGATGGAGAGACTTGTGGTACAGGGCCCGCTAAAAAGCAAGCGTAGCCCTGGTCGGTCACCAACTTGCTGGACCGACTCCATCATAAATCCAGTCTACCATAGTGCAGTGTGCTTGCAATGCAACCAGCCGCCGGAAATGGAGAAGTATTGCGAGACAAGCGACAGCCCTGGGAAGGGACCACGACATCGAGGAGCTTTTTTGTACTATCAACGCAATCACGACCACACTGCCAAGCGTGCACGACTAAGAAGAAGAATATATAGAAGAATACATACTCTTTTCGACAAAAAACCCAAATAAATAAAACACCTTTATAATAATCTTTTGCATTATAAATCACACTTCACACTAATATTATATACGAGTATGTGAAAGTTTGGATGGATGGATGTATGGATGGATGGATGGATGTTTGTTACTCAATAACGCAGAAACGGCTGAATGGATATGGATGAAATTTTGAATATACATTGCTTATGTCCTGGATTAACACATACTTTTCATCATCATCATCATCATCACCGATTTTCATCACCACGCGGGTGAAACCGCGGGGCGCAGCTAGTATTATAGAAAACATGTAACTATGCTGTGACAATCTTGACTCATTCTGGGAGGGGTAGTCGAAGTTGACATTCTTTGAAGTATACGTCACGAAATAAAATATATCCAATATAAAAAAACACCATCTCGAGATGGTTAGATTTCTTATGTAACTCAAGTAGTTTTAATGCATATTTACACTTCTGACTTCTGTGATATAACATGTCTCTTTGAACGGGAAACTGTAAATATATTTATGACTGTTACGTCCGTATTTTTGTCAATAGAGAAAGCCGCTTGTTTTGTAATACTTAATTTATTAGTAAGTAATAAATATTAGTACAGATTTAGGAAAAGAACTTGACTAGTCATTTTGCGTTTTACTTATCTCTCTGCGGTTAGACGCGATCGAATTTTTCACTAATTGATAGCATTGATTAAATGTACTGGCAAAAAAATCTTGATTTTATGAGAAGAAATCTGCTAGAGCATTGATTACAGTAGTTGGAATAGATTACGAAACAGATCTTGGCACACTATAATATAATAATTACATACATATTTTTCTTTACTGTCACTGTGGCTAACGAAAAGTCGAACACAAAAGAGAAACACGTGCCTGTCAATTTTAATATGTGATAGATTAGCATTCAAGGCATGCCCAGATTTAAACGTTTTCCACGTCGTTGTTCTAGATTAACTGTATGAATCAACGTCTACTACACACTTGGACAAAAGCCAGCTAAAGATAAGAAAAAATACACTAACCTTGAAACTGATTCTCCCTCGAGTGATGCCTCGAGTTGGTACTAATTAGTTATACTTATAATGAGGTGGCGAAACAAATTTTAAGAGCTTTACGGCTTAGTTTTTCTTTTTGTTCACATCCTGTCTAAACTATTTTTAGGTGTCTTTAGTGGCTGAATTCAGGAAAGCAAAGTATTGTACATAATATGTTTGCCAAAATTATTTTATCTTGTCTTATTAATCACTAATTAATAACAACGTGCTACGAATAAATATAGTTTAGCTATTTATTTACTTTAACTATAATATTAATTGATTTAATATAAAAACGACGATAATTTGCATAAATAAACTTACTCTAGAACCTATAATTATGTATTTAAATTTTGTGACTACCTGCTTGTCTTTGCATAATGAAGGAATTAGTTTAAACTTGTCAAACAGGACCAGCACTTTTTATTAAAAAATGTGTGATTTTTATAAATCTTTTGATATTCAACCAATCGATCATGGTACCAATATATAGGATTTAATAACTAAGTGCTTAGTTATTTATGTTTGAGACCGTGTCCTTTCGTAAATGTCAAATTTTGTTTAGGAAAGTTCACTTTAGAACAAATGTTAGCTAGTATAGCATGTCAAAGCATTTTAAAGGTGAACAATATTTTAAAATGGTGAGGTCGGTGGTATCCAAAATTATACTCGTAATCAATCAACTCAATTCATAAAATAAAGCGCTACAAAGGTTTACTATTTTGCATCATATTTTTATTTATTACTACTATATAATAAAATACAAAGTTTTCACGTTTTTATTAGCTTGCTATTTATCTGTGTAACGGAATCTTTGAACGTGATTTTCACCCCTTTCAAAACGGCGGATTGATTTGTAACTTTGCAACATATCAAGGACCGATGACAATGCGATGAAGCGTGTTTTTAAGCTTTTTAAACTGCAAGAATTATTTAGTTACTTGATTACTCTAAAACGGTTTGACATTTGCTTGCAGGCTGAATACGATGTATCAAAAATAATATGTATTGTATTCTAGAAAATAAATAGTTCGATTGATTGATAGGATGATTACTCGTACCTACCTCAGAAACTGAAAATTCAGTTTTATAAAGTTTTTTTTTTTTTTTTTTTTCTTAACCTATACTGTCCCACTGCTGGGCAAAGGTCTCCCCCATTTTTTTAAATAAATATATTGTTTTATTTTCTTTATTCCAGTTAATTACACTATTACTTTAATCCGGATTCTTTGACCTGCAACGCAGGCAGCTAACAACGTATTTAAAAAAAAATAGTCAGTTACCATAATTAAGTTAAGATAAAATTACTAGTCGTAGAAACATGGAGACGAAAAAAAATAAACTATAAAAAACTGTGAGATAATATAAATAGGCAAAAATACTTTATACTCTCACGTATCATTCGAATTACTATTTTATTCATGAAGAAAGCTGTAACGACGACGGCGCCAGATTGCCGCGTACACTATAGTCGTTGCCAAAAATATTCCCGAGACAAATATCATTTACGATTCTTTCATCACCCTGAATTCGCTTTTTGAAATATAGGCCTGATCCACACTAAGTAGTAGTTAGTGTGGATTAATGCATCTCAAATACTGAATACCAAATAAGGAGGTAGGTAGACGTAAAACAAGTAAAGTCGCAGGTTAAAAGTACAGAATCATGCGGAAACACATTTCGGATGTGCAGTCTCGCTATTCTTAATATTTGGTAGTATAAAATAATGTAGACCTATTTTTAAACGACTTCCAAAAAGGAGGAGGTACTAAATTCGAGCGTTTTTTATAGTTTTTTTTTGTTTGCTACCTCAGAACTTTCAAAGACTGGGTGACCGATTTTGATGATTCTTTTTTAATTTGAAAGCTGGTGCTTCCCTTGGGTGCCATTTCAATTTCGTCCAGTTCTGACATTTTTATGAAGTCGGTTTTTTATATTGATAATTATCATCCAAGTTTTGCTCTACCAGAACATAGTACAGCTTTTTATCATTCAGTTTTCAATTATTCTTTCTCCGTCATTAATTTCTCAATATTATATGGCATTACGTACATCTACTAATATACCATACTCTACATATTTTTAATTAAAAATAGGCTTGCGTTAGATGCTAAGCACTGTTTCTGTAATTATCAATCTGTAACACTTTTATTAACCTTTTACAAAGTTTGTACATTACCGAATTATACCGATGTGATACACATTCACCAATATTGTAAACTACTTTAATTACCTACATTTAGTTTTCTACTCAACCGATGTTAAGCACATAATCCATTGTGACAATGCGAAAGGTCGTTACCCCGTGTCGCAACACTTGTAACGAAACGTTTGGGTGACAGTCCGATTTGTCACCCACAGCTCCGAGCTGATTGAACTTGTCTGTTGGGGCTTTATTGATTTGATAGACGAGAGATTTGGATAGAGCAGACATAGCAGCGTTGTCAGATGATTTATCCACGATGGGTTCATTTAATCGTTTTTTGCAAGAGCATTAACAATTTTAAAGTTTAAATTAAATTTAAGAAAACCCACAATCAATTAAGTATGTGAGAATTTAGAGCATTTGGATTGTCTTTAGATCTTCAACGGTCTATGGACAGTCTAACTGTTTATTTAGTGATAGTTTTAGCTAGTATTTTGTTTATTTAATAAAGGCACTTGCCCTTTTTTTAATAGATATTATGTAAGAAACTTTTAATCTATTAACAGATTAACTAATTTAACCAAACATAGCGAAAAACATTTTAAATTAAAAGCCGCATTCAGCATCGATCTAGCCATTTTGGATACAACAGACACAATAACACACGACCTCTTACTTCAAACGCATATACATTCTACCTTCGTTGCAGGTAATACATATGTCGTAAAATTTCTGAAAGAATTATGAAGAATATCTATCAATTATCATTTGCAAGAAATGTAATACACGTCGTCTTTATTTCAATTTGAACCATAAACTGTTGAGTCATTGTTGATAATTAGTAAAAAAATACAATCACCTAAGTTTTACTAATACTTTTTTTTCTAGTCTCTAATTTTCTCTCTTCTTTTTGCTCTATTCTCTAAGTTTAGATTTCATCATTATATGATCATAAAAAAGTTACCATAAAAAAGTTTTAGTTATGTGAAGTGTATTGTACTGTACCAATTTATGTATATTTATATAGATTTAAAAAAAAACTATTTATTGCACTTACACACACACAAAAAAAAAACTGTATATAACTAACTACTAACAATATCTACTTTATTAACCCTATCTATTCATGTTATATTATTCTCGTGATAATATTGCATCATTATGGCTACCTAATCTGGCTAAATTAATGTTAACAATACAGAAAACTGCGTAAGCAATGTAAGCTTGACAATGTCCCCGGCTTATGTTGGGGGAAGTACAGGTGGAACAACAAAAAAAATATATCATCATAGGTTCCTTTTGTAATGAAGATCATGTAATTTATCACTCTATTCACTATACTCTTTCATGTACTTCTCTAGATTTAAGACAATATATACACAAACACTTATTTTAGCATCGATCCCGAATATTGTAGCCCTAGGAAATACAGCCCCGACTGTTCTGTATTGGTCTCGTATGTGATATCTTGTGATTTGGACCCGGGTATGTCTTAAAACTGCGACCAGAACCACCGGAGGATGGGCAGCAGCGTCCTGATAGTACACGGTGAACGTACTGCGATCCCCAAGCCGCCTGCCAAGCGTGGGGATTGTGGCAAAACCCCCCTCTATGAGGGAGGCCTTGTCCAACAGTGGATGTTAATTGGCTGATGATGTGTGTGTGTGTGTGTGATATCTTGCACAACATTTAGGCCACCACTGACCTTAAACCTTCTTTTGATCTCGGCTGCTATTTATAAAAATCATTG
The DNA here is from genome assembly GCA_949125355.1 of Agriopis leucophaearia. Taxonomy (NCBI): domain Eukaryota; kingdom Metazoa; phylum Arthropoda; class Insecta; order Lepidoptera; family Geometridae; genus Agriopis; species Agriopis leucophaearia. The sequence continues at coordinate 15,841,170 of OX421265.1, read as the reverse complement.
TTATTGTTTGTACTGCCTCTTCTGACCTTTACCCGTGCCTCATCCCATTATGCATGGTAATTTGGGCACTACATTTACTAGAGATGCTGGTAGCCTTTTGGCCGAATGGATATTTTGGTTGGATAATATTTAGACCGACAGATTTCCATCACAAAATTAACGAGAGTTTTTTTCTAGATGTGTAATGCTTTTGGGACTAAGTTAACAATTATGCGATTTATGAGAATGACGACATAAATGATTATTTTGCAGTCATTTACTGACAAAGAAATATTCAATAGCAATCTGTTAGGTCAATGATACATATTCCTGACTAACCTCTTGCTTGTGGACTAATTGGCCGGTAAATTGCCGACTAGTCACATCTCTAGCCTTCGGAGACATTGACCGAACAGAAGTTCATATTGCCTCACCATGTTACCTCTACTTACGTAACACAGGCTTACCATTTATTACTATTTTTATGAGTAACGTTACGCATAATACAGAAAAATAGATCTCTGCTACGACGTAAGAGATAAACGGTATTGTAAGGTAATACGAATGTTTATATCTGGATTACGGTTGTGATGTGAAAAGACGTAAGACTTATGAGATTAGATACTGCTGTTTTTTTTCTGTAAGTCTTGATGAATTGACGCTTTCAATTCAGACTTAATTTGGATTAACTGCAAGAGATATATTTATTTGTATAGAGTATTAAGTACCTTGTAATTTTGTAAGTAGGTCTAGGTAAAGCCGACTTTCGAGTTTGCAGTTTCAACTATGATTGTTGAGCAAAAATTATCATTACAGCTTAGTATTTCAATGCTAATCATCTGTCACTTAATTCAATAGGGTAACTTAAGTCTATAGAGTTCCTAGCTCAATGATTACATTTTTTTTTAACCAGCTACAGTAATTTTGACGCATCATATTTACATAATATGATCATCATACTTAATATGACAAATATTTATGTACCAACTTCATTTTAATCGACTTCAAAAAAGGGGAAGGTTCTCAATTCGACTGTATGTTTGTTACGCGATTACTCCGCCAATTATAAATTGATTTTGATGATTCTTTTTTGGTTGGTAGGTCATACTTTAGAAGTGTTCCCATATTAATTTAAACGAATTTGATTAAGCGCTTTTTGAAATAAATCAACAAAAGCAAAAAAAAACACAAATGACACTTAGGATATTTGAATGGGACCAATCCTGAAATCACGAACAAAAAATAAGCTATTCCATACATTTTGTCGAGTGTCAATGACCGTTTTATATGGAACATCAGATTTATTTTTTGTGATTTCAGGTTTGGTCCCATAGTAAAAGATGTTCATGATGATGAGTACAATGATCTCCTTTCAGCTTAGTACAGGGTATATGCGTAACCCTGTGGAGTTTGAATTAAATATAGATCTCAAGACGACTTTGTAAGACCAATAACCGAACGCAAAGAGCGAATGAATAGCGTAACTATAACTATAAATTTATAATAAATACTAACTGTACCCGCGACTTTGTCCGCGATTTCTTCAAGAAAAAATTGTCTATGTCCTTCCTCATGATACATACTATTACCTCGCAAAATTTTATCGAGATCGGTTAAGCCGTTTAGCCGTGATTATGTAGCAAACAGACAGAGTTACTTTCGCATTTATAATATTAGTGTGGATAGTTTTGTTATGAGCATAGTTTTATAATGTGTTTCATTGTATATATCCCGCCGATAAAATAGGTATAGTGTTCGAGTGGTTTATTTTGCCGGCGTATTGCTCACTATTATAATTAGAGCCCTACTGCACTTGACATGAAAGTGACGTCAACTGGAAACATTTTGTTATACGAGTTTCCTGTATGTAAATAATGCAAGATAAACCTAAAATGCAGCAAAAACGGTCGTCATGCTGGGATAGCTTATCACACTAATATCATATATGTGAAAGTTTGGATGGATGGATGTTTGTTACTCAATCACGCAGAAATGGGTGGATGGATTTGGAATATACATTGCTTATGTCCTGGATTAACACATAGGCTACTTTTCATCATCATCTTGATCACTGATTTTCATCACCACGCGGGTGAAACCGCGGGGCGCAGCTAGTATTATATATGTGAAAATTTGAATGGATGGGTGGATGGATGTTTGTTACTCAATTGCGAAGAAACGGCTGAATGGATTTGAATTAAAATTTGGAAGATACCTACATTGCGTATTTCTGGATTAACACATAGGTTACTTTCATCATCATTCACGCGGGTGAAACCGCGGGGCGCAGCTAGTATTTCATATACCTTGTTCCTATGCTCAAATTGCTGAAAGAGAGAGGATTTGCCCTAATCACCATGCTGGCCCAGTGCATGTTGATAAATGTCGTATGTCTTTGAACTTTAGAGGTTTTTTGGCGTACCGGTTTCCTCGCAATGTTTCCTTTACAGTTTTTGATCGATGGCATCGAGACTGGACATAATTTATTTAGGTACAAAATAAGTTTTTGGTACAGGGCCGAGGTTCGAACAGACGTCATATTGTAAAGTGCACATGCACGTAAATGATTATTAAAATGACACCTGTCACACTGACATCTGCCATCTGCCTTGGGAGAGAGTAGGCCTACCTCCAGCGGCAATCTAAATGTACATACTGGAATGCCGCTGTATCTGGGCTGCAGATGATGTTGATAATCATGATCATGATAGTGACATTAACACCTGTCACATTGCACCCTCTTTCGAACCAATTTTGTATGTTTCGTGTTTATCCCGAAAAAAATATCCAATTTATGAGGAAGGAGGTTATTTATGAGGTCCACGCGCGTGACATGGCGGGGAGCAGCTAGTACATAATAATCATATTCCTAATGTTTTACAGTTTTTTTTCCCAGGATAAATAGTTCTAAATAAAACATAAAACTATATACTTTCTTGCTAAACTTCAGCCGTCTTACTCTTGAGAAGCACTTTTGATTGTTTAAAACAGATTTTTTTCCCATATATTATTAGAAAGATCACGTGACGATTTCAGTTTTTCAAATTTCAGCCATTGATGAATTATTTCTTTGCTGCCAACAATTTCATATTCAACCCAAGTGCTCTTAAACCGCATAAACGATCTCAACGCCGACCATCACAGCTTCATCCAGCCGTATTCCAACTAAACCAACAATGCGAATTAGGGCCGTCACAATCTAGAGTAAAGACAGATAATGGCCAAAGTGTTATTTACGACTTCGATCCTAGGGCAGGGAGCTTTCTAAGCTTTAAATTACGATTGGAATTACTATTCCCTTCTTTAAAATGAGCCTTCGCTCGTTTATGGTACAGTTTATATTTGTTAAGCAAGGATTGGGAACGCAGGTGTCGCTTGTTCAGAGACGGGATAACCGTTCGTCACTTTCACCCGATTGCAGGGATAACGTAATTGTGAGCTGAACCCTTTATGGTCTATAGTCAGGTTGTCAGATTGATCTGAGGTTTATTAATTGTTCTTGTAAGTGGTTAAGGGTTTTATTGCTATTGTTATTTTTCGTTTTAAAAAGTAGTAAACTCGTATAGGTCGTGTGGCTAGCCTTGATGTCAGAGTTAAGCCGCCAGAAACCATCTGACTTAGCTTAGTGGTTAATGTTACAAAATAAATAAAAAATAAAAAACAAGCTCTTAAATTAAAAAAAAAAGTATACATTTTGTGTTTGTGCTGTTAACCGTTGTGGAGTTATTACTAGGCCAACCTTGGGTGCAGTAGCCATATAAAACTCAAAACCGGCCATCATAAATGCGTAGATACTCAAAATTTCGTGTCTGTGATGTTGACTGTTAAAGAGTTCCTTTATCTGGAGCTAATCCTGGATATCGATTCAGGTCATGCTTATCATTAAAGTACATTGTAATCGGAACTGAACCAACTCGGTTTCTTCTAGGCTGGCGTGCTCCATCGTAGATCGCTTCATCGCTTAACATCAGGCGAGTAGGCGGTCAAACGCAAGTCTATTCATAAATTAAAAAAAACACATGAAAAAATTCAACTTCATGTCTTCAATGTCGCTGTAATGTGATATTATTTATGGAGGATCACAAATCCTTCTTCCGATGTACTTATATGAGTAATATTCCATCCACCAATGTAGTTAACATAAGTAACAAAATGATTCAATAGGTTTCGCGCCATTCATAGACCTAATCTCTAGTTTCACACACTCCGCGTATGTGTGATTATCTATTGCGACATAACACTCATGTAGGATGCGCAGACAGGCCCTTAGACTGTGGTGTAAGTCACAGGAGCGTAGTCTTAAATTATTAGAAAATTACATAAAAATACTGTTATCAGATAAAGTTCTGAAACGTTATATAAAAATATTCTTCATAGTATTTACGATTACGTAGGGAATTTATCAGTCTTTGACTAATACTTTACTGGGCGTGAAGTATTAGTGAAAGACTGATAAATTCCCTACGTAATCGAAAATATTATGAAGAATATTTTTGAACATCTAGAGACAGGCTCAAAATAATGTAAAACTGTGATAAAGGACAGAGCATCAGGTATCCGAGGTAGTCCTTGACATATTTAGTGTTGAAAGTAGAGTAAATAATAATATATGTGGATCCTTGATAATAAGGAAAAACACAAGTGAAGCTTTATATATTTTAAGTATAGAACAATACGGACAGGACAGTTGATAGATATTCTTTGCACATTGCATTGGAATCTCATTGTCGTGCCCAGAATTTTAGCGATGAGATAGATGAATTTCATCCAAAAATATATTTCTTCTTTTTTCACCTACGCCAAAGTCTAAGCAGGCCACCAGAAGCCGCTAAGTGGATAATATCATCAGTGCCATTCCGCATTCCAGCAATGAATGGGCCATTTGACACTAATGCCAGCCACTTCATTAACTAGACGTGTGGATGATGGCGTATGATGGTATGATTGTGGACTTAGGATGGCTCTTGTAGGAAGTACTTTCCTCTTTAAACTATGAGTAATTCGTAATCATTAAATTACCCTCGACTTTAAGAAGCAAAGAGAAGCTCATCAGGCAAGTTGGTGGTAAAAGATGGACTTTAAGAGATTTAAAAATAAATGACTAGTTAACCCGACAAACGTTGTCCTGTCTTAATTTCAATATAAAAAAATAAAGCTGTTTTTCCCGAAAATTCTAGGCAATTTATTTTTTCTAAACCTTTGTGGCGAAAAAAAATATAGGTCAAGCCACTTTCGAGTTTTTGCGAGACTGACACACGGCAAATGATTTTTGATATAAGAATATGGAAAGAAGAATGTATATGTGTTTGGGGTTGTTAAACAGCTGGACCGATTTGAATGTGGAGAGGCTATATTCAGCCGTGGACGTATTTTTGATAATGATGATGATGTTGATGAAATTATTGTATGTATCTCGTTTGTAATTCACGTGATTTGTTGTTGTAGCTTGGTACATCCCACTCTGAACAAAAGCTTCTTGTAGACTTTTATAGTTTTTGTGGCCTTGTGCTCTGCTGATGCTATTCAAATTATTCAATGGAACAGCACTTTCTTCCACGTATCAAATATTTCGTAACATGAAATGCACACCAATGAGTCATCTTTAACCTTGCTCCATTCAAAAGTATCGCGATACTTCGCTCGAAATAACTAAGAATTATCTTTTTTCAAATGCAAATGACAGTTAAACTGACACTCGACTGACAAGTAACACGCAGACGTCATCAAGTATCCGAAAACATGTCTAGCGACCTAGTTTCAGAAATAAACTGCTAATTAAAGTTTTGGCTGTTAGTAATGTACTATTAATATAATGTGCAGTAAGAATTTTGTCGTGGGATTAAAATAAATGAGTGTTGCTTTTGCAACAGCAGGTACTGAAGGCTTGTTCAACTGTTACAGAAAATATAGGAACCACTTGTCATGAAGTTAATGATTTTTATTCTTTCCTCATGATGTGATTTTGGCGTCGCACGTCTTGTGCATTTGCGAGTGTCAAGTATTGAAATACATACTTTCAATTTTTGCAAACTTGCAGTTTTTTTTTTGCTATTTCAGGATATTAATTTTTCCTTTTTCTCGAAAAAATTTTCTATAATTTTTTTTAATAGGTTATTTAATCGTGAAAAGTTTACAAACAGCTAGACGGACTTACTTTCACACGTGATAAAGTAGAGCACGATGGCACAAATGCGGTTGATATCACATTTTAAACTGTGTCATTTTCTCTTAATGCTTCCAGTTTCAAGGGTCACGAGGTACATTAAAGTTTGCGCTAAAGGTTTGCAAATTGCTGGACTAAGTGGCTTCCCTTGTATGTCAGCAAATGAGTTTAGTTTACACCTATTCCGTATAATGTGAGGAAGGTAATGTACAAGTTTGTACTTTCCTACTTACAGTAAAGTAACAAGGTTATGCGGTGATGAATTTTGCTTAAAATGGGGAGACATTCTGGGGCAGAGCTTCGAGCTCGTTCTAGATCTCGTAAATCGACGTTGTTTTTGGACTCCGAATTCCCAAATGTATTCCACCTGTATCCACATAATGTATCTCAATGAGGTGACAAAATTATTAGTAAGTATTGTGCTCTGAAAAAATTATTTCCACCAAAAAACCGTCGCTAATGATGTCACCAATAGTGTTTCAAAACAGATATATATATATCTGTTTCTCCTATATATATAGGAGATATATATAGGAGAAACAGATATATATATATCTGTTTCTCCTATATATATATATATAGGAGATATATATAGGCTGTATAGGAAAGGTTGTTAGTACATTTTCAATATTAACCCTGTAATAGATTATATATAAGAACAGAGAACAAAAAATGGATTAACTTTATACAGGGTTAATATTGAAAATGTACTAACAACCTCTCCTATACAGCTTCCCTAGCGGTAGTTCCTTAGAGGTTGTTAGTACATTTTGAACTTTAACTTTTCAACACTTAACAACTCTGGTTCTATGACAAAACTTAATACAGGAACTATTTTTTAATAATGATTGTTTGATTTTTTTTAGTTTATTGTTCTGTACCTGCAAGAGTCCTAACCTTTGCACGGCCCACAGCTTTCCTTCTCAATAGAAATCACTTATAGTTATTGCTATTTTGTACCCTAATTTAAATATTTTAGTTTTTGTACGAAAGCAAAATAAAAACTAATTACTAAAAAGTCATGAAACAAAAGTTGTTTAGTGTTATGTGTAGTAAGCCTGCGAGAGGTTGTTACCTAATTATCAAAAACTCTTCAAAATTAAATAGTCTAAATGAGTACCCACTTGACAAGTAGACACTGAATAATTAATCTCTTTTTGGCAAGTGCCTTTATTAACTAACTTAACAAAATATAAGCTAACAAACACTACAAAAACATTTAAACTAGACCGTTAAAGGTTTACAGACAATACAGATGCTCAAGCTCACAAGTTGGCAGCATACCCAGCATGCTGGCAGCATTACCACTCTGAATGGAAATGCGTTAACACAGAAACGCGCCAACATTTTATATATGAGTCGCATTAACTAGGCGCTAGGAAAGTTTTTTTTAATATGAGGTGAGATTTCGGTACCCATGGCCCAATGTCGACCCTAAACGGCATAAATATGTATCTACCATATCTTGTATCTTATTAATTGTGTTTTTGTATTGTTACAGGTTAGTATCACGCCCACGCTTTACCTATCAAAACACTGAGAGTTGAAGCTAGTAAGTATTAAGTTATGGCAGAAACTTTACACGCGCAATAAATCCGGTAGAATGATTCTGTGGATGTTCTATAGAATCATTATGTTTCTACAGGATATCTAATCATTATACATTGGTCGAGTTTATTTTACGACTTGTAGATTTTATATTGCCTATGTAATGTATGACTATAATGTACTAAGTACATCTAGAGTGAGTGTGTGTGTGTGTATGGTATCTTTAGCGTCAAGTTGTATAGATAGATAGAAACTCTTTATTGTGTACACAGGAAATTTAAATTACAGAGATAAAATACTTACTCAGTTAGTGCCTTTTCAAGGCGAGAGTGAATAGGTATCTTTTAAGTCTGCGTGCTTCATCTTCGACCACATCGTCGCTTACAAACAGGCGAGTAGGTGGTAAAACGCGGACTTATTCGCGTTTAAAAAAAAATATCTCTTCCAGGCAACCATTGGATGGAAAAAATATACGTAACAGAATCGACGGGGGATGCTAAAATAGTTTTAGTGATACCATAAAATAAATACTACCAAATTATATATAGTATAATATAAGTAGCTGTACCAGCGACTTCGACCGCGATTTCTTCAGAAAAAAATAGCCTATGTCTATCCTCATGATACATACCATTGCCTCGCAAATTTTTATCGAGATCGGTTAAGCCGTTTAGCTGTGATTATGTAGCAAACAGACAGATAGACAGAGTTACTTTCGCATTTATAATATTAGTGTGATGTGATATACGTAATATATATAAATGTACGTGTATATAATTATTGGCTTATAGGTATTCTCTTTTTTGTGCCATTGGTCTTTATTTTGAGTCAATCTCATCCTTGTGTCCCGCTCGATGGATCTGACGTCATCGAGTCTGTGGTCTCTCATATCCAATTTTCAGGAACTATAACACCATCTTAGAATAGAATACCATATTGTACCCAGATGTGTTCGAGTGTTAACTTGCAGGAAATAGTGATACGTTGAGTAACGCGATATATGTCTTACATTCTCAGCACTCACTTCCTTGTGCCGTATATTCTGATTTAGCATTAAATTCGATCAATACACGACACTTACTTACGCTAAAGTTAAGTGGGGATCTCACTTATGTTAACTTAGTAATTCACCGCGAACCGCGACCTCTATATCTTCGCAACCCCTGGACCGATTTTCTTCATATTTGAACTTTGAACAATTGTGATGGAATTAACTATTGAACTAATTGAATGAAAATAGAATTAACGATGTGCAATATATCTAAACAAATATAGAAATATACAAACTCGCAAACACATCCACGCTTTAATATTTCCCGTAGAATGTGAGACCTTCGCCTCTTTCGGTAAAAAAATTGTATTGGAATGAACTACTTGCAAAATTTGATGATTAGTACGCAAATTACCGTCGAACAAATATACATACAAATAATACAAACGCCAATCTTCCCGTTCTTTTCTTCGCTTGGTCAATAAATGCGAAAGAAACTCTTGACTGTTTTTGTCTGTTACCTTTTCACGACTAAACAACTGAATCTTGACGAAATACATGACGAAATATTCTGCAGCGCAATGACGGACATAGGATATTTTTATTCCGTAAAACTGAGGGAAACCGGACAATCCAGCACTGCTACAGATTTACCTAAAATCTTATCTATTTCGCTAGTCACTAGAAATGTGACGTAATCGTTACGTTATCGATGTTACTCATCAGTATTTCAGTTTACGCGTAGGAATCTGATACTCGTAAAAATAAAAATTACGATCCGGTGACGCGTTGGGACGCGAGTGACGAACATCAACGTTTTTACTGGTACGGCAGTTACCATCACAACTGTTTGTATTTCGTTTTTTTATAGCTTTTGCTGTCTGAGTGGCAGACGCGATATGATTTCCGAAATCACGTTTGATATCAACACGCCTATATTTGTAATCTAGCTGAGATTTGTGGAAGCCTTAGTCTAAATTGTTGTAGTTTTATCCACTTCTAAATTTGTTTAAATTACTGTAGATTGTCTTATATGTAGTGCTAGGCCACTACTAATTATGCATTATTGACATCTATGACATAATATCTTAGGTTTTCAGATTTTATTTTCTAGTCTACCACGAACATTGCAGTGTTCAAAACGTCAGGAATTAAATTAATGTAAATACACGCGTAAAATCCCTTAAAAGTGTTGAGCTTCAAGATCTATGACAGTCAAAAATAATAGCTTTACATGTATTTATGATTCGATTGCAAAAATACGCGCACGCAAATTAAAAAATTTGATTGAAAAAAAATATGACCGGCCACGGTTGCTTCGCTTTTTTCACCAATTTTTGTTGCTCTTAGCAGCTTTTACAGTTCAACCCCGCTGGGTGACCGCGTCTCTAGAATTATTCATGAAGCCTCCTCATTGACGTCACCCGTTTTGTAGCTCATCTGGCGTAAGACAAAAGGGGTAGGGTGTAAGAGTTCTATTTTAATTTTGCCGCATACTACCGATCGATACCTTAACATAAAGCTATCGGCAATCGTCACACGCGAAAACGAGACAGAGCTATTTTAAGCACGAATCAACTTGAGTAACGTTTTTAAGTAAGGCTCTATTGAAGTCATATTGCAATTTAAAAAGCAAACTTTACCTACAATTATATTAAATAACAGATTTACTTTTTTGCTGATGCAAACACTACTTTGATACCGATACATGCAGATGGTTTTCTAATACAAATATAGTATTTTTTTAGTGATACTGGGTGACGAGACGAGCGAAGTCGCTCGCCTGATGGCTCTTCACGCTTGCCCATAACAGCACGACGCCACTCAGAATTCTGAACTTCGACAGTTCAAAACCCTGAATGGCAATGCACTGTGCTCGTCACCCCGAGATATAAGATGCCAAATCACTGTGTGCAAAATAAGTATATAAGTATTCGTATAATAAGTAGTAGTTTAATTTACAATTTAGTCAGGTTTGACGCTTCTAATACTATATAAGATTTTCACTGATGTTTTAAATAAATCTTCTGGTGTATCTTTTATGTCTGATGTGATTATTCCTTAACCGAATATATACCGAGATATATATTGACCTTAAACTAAAGTTAAATGATTATTTACGGGATATTTACCGTGGTAAGGTTGTGGAAGGAGCTCCCGATATACCAACCACCCGCATTCTTCAGTCTTCCCGTGAACATGGTGCATGTAACTGCGCCGAAATATCGGGAGCTCCTTCCACAACCTTACCACGGTAAATATCCCGTAAATAATCATTTAACTTTAGTGAACAACCGTGATAGTTTAAAACAGTGTTTATATTGACCTTCTCCTAAATAACGTAACGATCAAACCAACAAGATTTAGCTATTGCTTCATATCTACGTTCGCAAACTGGATCGCATCATTTCATCCTACGTTTCGAACGTTTACCGACACGTTCTTATATACGAACGCTAATATTATGTATGTGTCAACTTGGTCTATTTTTGTGCATGGCGGTGTGACGGCACCCGCCTAGTCGCCCAGTCGCCCACAGTCAGTCTCGCCTGATTCATTGCCGGGAAACGAATGCAATTCTAAGTCTTAATGAACCAACAACCTGAAGCATGGCCGCAGTATATCATGGTACATGTTATCTGCGAATTCATCATACTCCGACTGCGTTGCTTTGCTGTTGCTCGCAGTAATTGATGCATGGTAATCCATTTTGTCCCGCGAGGTGAGGTTGGTCATCTATTTTGATGTTTTTAGGTTAGTTAGTCGGGGCATTCGAGTGTGAAATAGTTTGGCATCTCAGAATCTATATGAGAAGTTGCTTCTACAATCAAGGTTTAGAAGCACATCTACTTCAAATAGACTATGATGCTTGCTATGTTATTTAAGATATGGTTACTAAGTAAGGATATCCAGCAAATTTTAGAGTTAACCCAAGACTATCCAAACCTATAAAAATATTATAAATGCGAAAGTTGTTCTAGGTATAAATGTTTTTTTTTCTGCACTCAAACTCCATATTAACGGTAAAACAACTCTAGATGAGGCTACTTTTTATTTCGAAAGAATTAACATTATCCGTAGGAGAGTGGGTAAAACCGCCGAGCGCTGCTAGTATCATATACCTATTAATGCTATGATGATGGGGTACACAAACCTGGAGGGCTACTATAACATCAAAATCTTTCGTATAATAATCATACATTGGGCTTTGTCTTGCTCTCTCAGCTAAAGGGAGGTAAAAACAATATTCAAGGTTATTATAAGAATGTTTTTGAGGTTTTTTTTACGGTCTTCTGACCCCAAATTAAGCAAAGCTTGTAATATGGCTGCCAGAGACTGATATACGTACATATATATATTAAAATACATACTTAAATAGATATTAACACCCAGACATAGAACAAACGTTTATCAAATGAATGTTTGTCCTAGGTGGGAATCGAACCCATGCCCCCAAGCGCAGAAGGTAGGTTCCCTACTACCTAAGCTACCGGGGAAGTCAAAACCCACCTGCGCGTGCTCTTTTCAAAGGTTGCTAAAACGTTGCATCAAGAATTCGTGGCGAAACCGTATCAGTGAAACCGCAGTTTTCACGGTGCCAACAAATTGCCCGTAATGGCAGACCATTCAGGAATAATGAGTGTTAGAACACGCGCTGTTTGTACAGAGGAGACCACCTCGCGTGGACGTAGCGGTTTTTGAAGTAACATGATATGGCCAAGGTTGCCAATTTGGCGTACACGCACGAGCTGGTAAATATAGCCAGTGCCACGCTTGAGGGTTTAAGTGATTGCTGGCGGATACGGATAATGCTAAGCTATTTTAGAGGATGGGAGTTGTTTGAAGCTAAGAGTTGTTTTCTAAGACACTCCTACAATTCAGTCTATACGAGTCATCATCATAATCAGTCTATCATGGTCATGTTGCACAGGCCTTCTCTTAGAAAGAGAGGATAGACCCTTATCAACCGTGCTGGCCCAGTGAATGTTGATGATTGTCATATTCTTTGAACTTCTCGGACATACCGTTTTCTTTACGATTTTTTCCTTCGCCGTGTTTGAGCTATGGCACTAAAACTGCACATAATTTGTTTAAATACCTTCTAAATAAGTAATAAGTGCAGTGTCAAGGGTCGATCTGGGTGCCATCAGATTGTATAGCGCACAAACCACCGCTCCGCGCTCCGACCACAGTCTCGGTATACGAGTAGTGTTTTCGACCACCTAACCATTTACTTTTAGACTAAAACTTATCGAGCAGTTCCCATTTGGAACGATGGCATTCACGTATCAAGTACAAATGGCATAGCGCTAAGTACCTATCAGTGTAGAATAGAGCTGAACATTGCGTCTTATTATTTTGAGTGGATATTTGAAAAATATGCATCGTCTGTCGAAATCTCAACTATAGCATCATGGTGTGCTTATCTACGCAAATATGAGTCTATTTATGTTTTATCAAGAATGAAGCGACGTGCAGTAGGCTTCATAGCACCACTGAGGTATCATTGGAAAAGTTTATTCATCCCATGCTTACCACCTGTGCAAGGGCGTCGCCAGCCCATTACCCAGGGAGGGGCAAGTTAATATTATGGAGGATGAGAAAAGTATGAATTGGAGGTACAGTCAAGAGCAGTCAGAGTTACTTTGCAGTTGGCTACATTTTTTTAATCTCTAGGGGGGGCAGCTGCATGGTGACGCCCAAAAAACTAAGTAGCTAACCATACACAGGTGCAAACCATTTTTTTTATTTACTGAATTTTGAAATTACTCTAGATCCTAAGAACAACCTTTTGTAAGCTTAATAATTTTGAATAGGTTTTCCTACTTTATATTCCAAAGAAAGTGTAAAAGAATCGAAAAGCTCGCTAAGCGCTAAGTAACATGGCCTAAAAGCGGAAACAGTTAAAGGCAATAAGCATAATATCGCTTAGGATCGAGTCGGCGGCATCAAGCTCGCTTAACGCCAAGTTAACTTTCATTTTCTTTCATTACCATAGATATTGTGAGGCTAATGACTGTTTGGTGTGACTAGTGCTCATTACGGTGACAATATCGTTAGCTGCCACTTACCGCTTTTATCGATTATAATCACAGAATTATAGTAGAAATCGGAATACTGTAGAAAATTATATGTAGTTTAAAAATAATCGAAATTTTGCTGAGAAAATTGGTTGGAGTCAGCAGAACACAGAACGCTGCCAAGAATAATGTTAAGATCTAAGATTTTTTTTGTGTATTTTAACTATAGAGCCAAATATTAAGACATCCGAGATTGCCTTCGAACATGTCTAATGGTTTTGACAAAGACTGCTTGTAAGTGTGTAGTCATTGTGTGTGTTAATTCCCGTATAATTTAAACAACATGACTCACAGCTAGTTTAATGTGTTTGCAAACACATTTTAAGTGTGTTTTTAATTATTTCAAAAGCTCATTGTCTTTTAAGCGCTGTTAGTAATTACTTTTGTTATCAATTATGAACCCAAGATTACATGAAAAAAACACTGCATTTACTTAATGAACTAATTCATCATTTGTGTCGGCAATATTGCCAAACGTCATTGTTACTACAGGTATTAAGGAATTAAGATACATTAGAGGTTCAGTGTATACAGCTAAACCCACACTGAGACACAAAAAAATATTTAAAAAAAGGTTAGGATAAAATTGCTTAGTTTGCCGCAAGGGCAAATCGTATAATATTTTTTTGATGTTCCTAGTTTACGCAACAATGCTTGGAGCTGTGGATTTTCGCATAGAGATAGTTTAAAAGCCGAAGTGACATTGGATATTATTCCGGAAAATGTACGGTTTCTGTGGGATTCTCCTAGTAACTCAGGACTCTTTTAATAGTAATTTTGCCCGCGGTTTAATTTTATTCTTAAAACTAGCTAATGCCCGCGACTTCGTACGCGTAGCGCAAAGTAATTAGTGGGTGGACGATTAGACTGACATATCCAAATATAAATGTTACACTAACGAACACGAACGGAACTTTAAATAGGCACAAATCCTTCGGATTATTTATACTGAATATTTTATAGATAATACCTACACATATGACATGATTGTAGATTTATTGCTCTCCATTTTAATGCGGATTGTCATACTATCGTCATAGGATGATTTTAGTCTAGTTTTAATCTGACTCGATACAGGTATCCCGACATGTCCATAGTTTCAAATATATTTCAAGCAAATAATATATTACTTTCACTGGTTAAATACGTTGGAAGTGTGGAGCCATGGAGCCAATAAGGAAAAAAAATTGGTATAAGTCAAGCGAAATGTCATGCATGACAAACGTTATTATTGAATTATTAGTAAATAGTAAGTAGGAAGCATGGAGCGGTATCTATAATTAATCGCTGTTATTTAACATTACTCCGCGTAAAGACTGCCAATCAATGATGTCTAAATAATTTTTGCCCGCCTTCTGCGCCTCGACCCTTCCAACAACTAAACCGCTTTCGTTCACCACCATAACATCCAAAATAGCTGCTAATCATAGATCAGTAACAGATTAGATGCCGCGAGTTCACCTACTTTGCGTGTCTGTTATTGGTGTTAAGTTTGATCCTGGCAAAAAAATGTATTCATTTTAATCTCCGTCGACTTGGTATATTAGCACGTCAGAAGTCAATACAAAAATAAACGTACTTTAAATTACGCCATAATAAACTGTAAAACCTCTTCAAAAGCAGTTGGCTGTCCTGAAAATAACAAACACAAAAAAAACTATTTGGTGCAGTCTATCGGAAGTTATGCGGGTACATACATTTCGGCTATTCGTTTTTATTTCATCATCATCATCAGCCAGAAGACGTCCACTGCTGAACATAGGCCTCCCCCTTTAACCTCCACACTGAACGACATCCTGCCATCTGCATCCACTGGATGCCCGCGACTCTCACAATGTCGTCGGTCCATCTAGTGGGAGGCCAACCTACGCTGCGTCTTCCGGTTCGCGGTCTCCACTCAAGAACCTTACCTACTTCCCCATCGGTTAACAGTTCTTCGAGCGATGTGGCCTGCCCATTGCCACTTCAACTTGCAGATTTTAATAGCTATGTCGGTGACTCTGGTTCTTTGGCGAATATCTATATATTTATTTACATATAGATTATATGGCAACAGCCGCTTCAGTCTTCCTACCTCCCATGTCTGCGAGTAGAAGTCTGTCATTACGACAACATTACTATAAAATAAGCTAGATGGCGTTATAAATAATTATTTAAAAAAAAAAAATTTACTATTTATTATCATAAATTAATATAGCCTATGTTTCAATCAGGTATTTTATAAGCATATTCATGGAAACTGCTTTGAAATCCTTCTAGTAGTTTAAAAGATGTGCGCGGACAAACAAACAAACTGACAGCCGTCAGATTTGTAGTTCCATAGTTTGAAAATAGATTGCGTACTAAAACGATGTTTTGCGAAAAAATTGTAAATTTGCTTAAACTTTACGAATAATATTATTAAAAACGTAATAAGGTATTCAATAATTCCTAAAATAATGAGTGTAAATGGATCGTAGTTTCACAAATATGAAAAGTGCGTCTATTATAGGTAAATACGACACTTTACCTGAATCACGCAAACGGGTTTTTTTTTGCAAGTTAAACTGATATCTGGTATTGCTTCTACTTAGTTAGAAGTCATGTGTGAAGGTATTTGATCTACACATTTATAATATGGTAGGGATAATGCCCAATTGGATTTTTTTACTAATATTTAGCAAGTTTTTATCTAATAAAATAACTAGCGACCCGCCCCGGCTTCGCACGGGTGTTAGCTCTGCCTTCGGCCTCGCTTCGGACCCGCTCCAGGAATACAAAATTACATCCAAATCGGTCCAGCCGTTTTTAATAGTTATTCTGCTATTCGGGACGGAGACAAATACAACAAATCAAAAACCATGAATATCGGTCCAGCCGTTCTAGAGTTATAAGTTTTCGAACTACTACTTTACCTATATAGATGTAAATGTACGAAAGAGATATAGCGTAGCGGATCACTTTTCTATCTCTCTCGCTTCAAAACAAAACTCGATTTTTAATAATAATCATATCTCTCGTTAACGCTACTGTTGGTTTGAACCATTCGAATTCACTTTCTATCAATAGAAAATCTTTCATTACGCATGATAGTTTCGTGCAAAATGATACGAGCGATTAAAAAATCGAGTTAGCATAATGTCAAGCGCAGTACAGTTCTATAATCATAGGTAAAATTGTAGCGTATCGTATGTGAAGATCACATTCTGTCATTTATAGTCCCAGTGTCATCATCATCAGCCAGAAGACGTCCACTGCTGAACATAGGCCTCTCCCTTTAACCTCCACACTGAACTACAGACGCCATCTGCATCCGCTGGATGCCCGCGACTCTCACAATGTCGTCGGTCCATTTAGTGGGAGGCCTACCTACGCTGCGTCTTCCGGTTCGTGGTCTCCGCTCAAGAACCTTTCTTCCCTATCGGTTATTTATTGGTAGTATAGTCCCAGTGTAGTCGTGCCCTAATGTAGAAATTACGTTATTCTTTGGTATTGTTAGTACTAGTTTCGTCACCGGTGCCAGTCAGCGTGATTTATGATGTTTCAGAACACTTTCTATGCTTCAGACTAATGAGAAGCCGGTGGAAGGACAATGGGGGAGGGGGGGTTAGTAACGATATTGGTCGGCCTTTGAATACTGTTCTATTATTCCGAGGCTAGAAATCTTCTCTTCGCTATCTCTATCTTTACATAGTTTAAAAATAAAGTCGCTCTCCGCGTCTGTCTGTCTGAATATTCGCTAGCTCCTCGCAAACCACGTAACGGATTTTGATGCGGTTTTCACCATCAGTACGATTTATTTGTATGGAAGATTTATATATAATAAAACTTACATTTGCGAAGCTGGGCTGGGTCGCTAGTTATTGTATAATTATTAATTTAAAGAAGCCGATTTTAAAATTAGTTAAATACGCAATTTTCCAGTTATTTTTTATTTAAAAGCCAAACTACTACACTGATTGTGATGAAATGTATATGGGACCAATTTAAAATTATATCATTTGAAATAAAAAAAAAACGGTTATAAATGACGGAATTCTCAGGTAACAAACAAAAAAAAACTAAATTGTGAATCCCCTCCTTTTTGTAGTCGGTTAAAAATTAAGTTTGAATGAAGACTAGCTTGCAGTTTTACCCGCATGGATAAATCTCTCAGATACCAGGATACATTTTTCAGGGATAAAAGGTATCTTGTGTAACTCGCTGATCTACAAAATGTTATGTGCGACCACTGTAGTGATTATTGGTAATATCTGATTATTTTATAAGGCAGTTAAAACGTGATATTGCTACAATAAAAGTGCGGGATTTATTGGAATGTTGCCTTAATTAATTGATTAGTAACGAATGTTCTGAGATCGTAAAATATATTGATGGGTTCATTGGATTATCACAGCTTATTTAATTCTCAGGCTTTTTGGTGCAACATTATATTTGAAATTGTATTGATACGTGTAAAAAAAAACTGGTGAAAAAAAGCGTTCTTAATTAATGATTAATGCCGATATAAAAACCATCTTTGACATCTGCAGCAATTTGCTTAAAGCTGAATTAAAACCATAAATTTTAACCACACCGCTTATTTTTTTTAACGTTACATGTAACTGATATCCGATATACTGGTACTAGGTACAGTAAAACAGAAGGAAAAAGCTCACTCGACTATATACAATTTACTTCAGCTATCAGAATGGTTCTTAACGCGGCTCAAGTGTAGATGAATTCTGTTAAAAATAATGACACATTATTGTATTTTATTTGTGTTAAATGACTCACTGCAACTGTGACATTTAGCAGTGAGGTAAACGATATTATCAGTAACATAATGACATGTAAAGATTAAGTTTTGACGTTAATAATTGATTAAATTTAACCTAAAACAAAGTAAATGACAGAGATACAACGTTTTTGTTGTTTCCTTACATTGACATCTATACAGAGTTTAAGAAAGAGGTTTAAATTTAAACCTACTGAGATTTCTAAGAACAATTCAGGGACGTAGTTAAATCATATTCTATGAAATTTGCTATAGTAGTCACTTTAAATTCAACTTTAATATAATATTTAAAAAGTAGGTCTTAAAAAAATTACTGCGCAGGCGACCAGCTCATAAAATAAATAATTTTTTTTACTCCTGCATTTTATACCAGTAAGTATGATTACCCAAGCAATAATTGTAATTGAAATACGAGATTTATTATTTGATTACCGTTTATTACGCATTTGTAGTGTTTCAATGAATATAAAAACCTCATCGACCACCGAAATCTCAACTCTACACCGTAATGATTCATTCATAATTACCAAATTCACAAATAAGCATATCAATAAAATCAGTGACTCAATGGTCGATTTTGCTTTAACTCGATAAAATCGAACGAAACTTTTGAATGAAATATATTTTTCATTATTCAAATAAGGTGTTCAGACGTCCAATTAGCGCTTTTAAAAGTTTTAAAAATCAGGGCAATTCGTTTGAGGTTACAGCCCTATTAGTAAAGACGGGTACAACGGGTTTGAAAGTATCGATTCCTCATTAAGGGGAGGTCGGGTTTAAAACAATGTATCGATATCGTTAATCGAATCGGACGAAGGTTATCGGAGTATCTTGGCCTTTTATGGCAACGGACAGATGGGTGGGCGGCGGCGACACGCTGGCTATGTCTGAGCTACTGAATAGAGATAGATTACCTTTGTGGGTAACTGGTATTGCAGTTTTCTAATGTTATTATGGAGCTCGCATGCTTTCGAGCTATGTTATTTTTATATATTAATTATCTCATATTCATCTGTGTGTCAAGCCTGTTTACAAGTTTTGCCAAAGTACTTTGTATTTTATGTCGCTTGTCGATATAATGGTTAATGACCAGTATATAATTTAATAATCTCAGTAATATGTCCAGATTATCAGTTTTACTTCTATGTGAACTTAGCATAATTTTCGCGTTAAAACCCCGTCCCAAAATGTCACGTTCCACACCATTAATTATATCAGGAAACGTGTTATATTATATTAGTTAAGTTGAACACTGGAGTATATAATACTAGCCGTCCACCCCGGCTTCGCACGAGTGTAAGCTCGGCCTTCGGCCTCGCTACAAAATATAATATAGCCTATGTCACCCGGGGATAGTGTAGCTTTCCAACAGTGAAAGAATTTTTCAAATCGGTTCAGTAGTTTCGGATCCTATTCATTACAAACATACAAACATACGAAAATAGGTACAAATCTTTCCTCTTTATAATATTAGTGTAGATGTAGATAGAAACGAAACATGTGCAAGTGCTCCTACGTTTGAATGATAGATAAAGTTTCATCTTTATTTCGTTAAATTTGTATGGCTAAGGTACATGATATAACCTAAAATTTACAATAGATACACCCGAAATAATCTAGACTAACTAAATAGAGATTCCAATGATACAAATTAATCATTCATCTAGCAGCAATGATCGATACTTTTTAGAATATAACGTACGAAACTTCTTAGACAACATTCGATTAAATGCAATTCCACTTTATTGAAAGCGTCGATATAGTGACATCAACATCCCTAATTTAATAATTTCTAATGACAGAAAGCTCTATAATAACTGCAAGCGAGAATGCGCCCAGATCCGATGAAAATGAAAGCTGATCGCGAATTAAACTATGGCATTATTGGTTTTTATACTAACTTGGCGATAATTACGAACTATATTGCTCAATTAGTGCGTAATGGGATATTAAGGGTTATGATCGTAAGTGATTTTACAGGTTATCTGTTTATCGAACTTTCCCTGTACTGTATTAAAATGTATGACATTATATGAGTTAACTACTGCCACTGTTTTTTTTCTTCTTAACATGGTATTAAATTAGGTCATAATTTTAGGAACCCTCTTCGACGAAATTTTTCTTTTAAGATAACCTTAAACCTTTGACCTTAAAGGAAATGGCGGCCAATTTTCGTCTCCTCTAAAATCTTGTACGATCGTACTATATTCCAATGTTTTGGATTACAAACATTTGTCACTCCAAAAACCCGAATTATCCAATTTGGTGCAGTAGTTCGGAAATTATGCGCGTACATACATTTCGGCGATTCATTTTTATTTATATAGATAGATAGATAGATATAGATATTTGGCAAGATGATAGTGTACATCATAAGGACGGACACAGGGTACTTTTCCCTCCAGAAAATGCGGACAAACTTGCAGTCTCAATTGGTTCTAGTTATGTAGAGATAGGTATAGACTCTCTAATCTCTCTACTGTTCCGCCGACCACCCAACCTTCGACATCCCGTCAACTAATTGTGACAAACTAGCTCTTACCGCCCAGTAGATCTCGTCCATTCTCGCGGCAGTCTATTCTGAATCAAAGATGATAGAAAACCAGATTCATCAAAGAATACAAAAATCTCAGTTAAGCGCCATACATGTAAAAGAAATGCTTATTTCAACACGTTTTCATTAGCATGGGTATGTATCTATGTAACGGAATCTTTGAACGTGATTTTCACCCCTTTAAAAACGTCGAATTGATTTGAAACTTTGCATACTTATCTAGGACCGATGACAATGCAATAAAGCGTATTTATCTGTTTTTTAAACTGCGAGAATTATTTTATTTGAGACATTAAAATGTTCTTTCGTAAGTCGTTTAGTTTTGTTTTTAAATGTACCCCACTATTTAAAATGAGATCCAAGCCAACGAAAATTCCAGTTAACTGAGAAATTTTAATGCCATAAGTAGCAAACAAGCAGCCGGCTCATGATAAAATCAGTTACTATACATATATATAAAACCGGATGTACCACCGATACGTTTCCTACTTTTCAAGTCTTATGAAAATTTTTTTTAAGCCTCTTGAAAATACCTTTAAAAGCCACTCTGTTGAATAACCGCGTGCCGTTTAGAAATTTTATGGCCCTTTTTGTAGTTTCTGATTGAGATTTAGCATCTGTAACTATATAATCTGTGAATCTGGATCGTTTGGTAACATTCCAGATATGGACAGTTAATAAGTGTACCCGCGATCTTATCTGTAAATTGGTCTCGTTATTCGTAATCGATATTGTAAAAAGGGCCTTTTAAGATCTGATTTTCTTGCACACTGTTTTAGAAAATGGAAGCCTATCATAAATCTACTGTGTGTAACTTTCTTCAAAATTGTTTAAGAAAACTATTTCGCAACATACACTTAGTCTTTCATCTTTCGTTCAAAAAGCAGCCAGCAATAGATTCAACTAGAAATATTTGCAAATTGAGTTTTTCTTCATTTCTAAAGTAAAGGCTGTGAAGACCTTTGAAATAAAATAAAGCTAATACGACTGTGTGTGTATGTTTCACTGTAGTGGCTGTTTATAAGAATGTAGGGCTATTTGCAGTAATATTATCTTTTCTCTATTGCTATTAATTGTTTCTCCGTTTTCCTGGCTCTTGGAGGACTAATCTTGACTTCTGCTGCAAGTGTACCAACTAATTGTTTATAGTCTAAGAGCTAGCAACGTTTTCGAGAGAGAATTTCAGGTAGGCTAGTTTTTAGATATGCTATCTCTCTCACTCCCCCGGACGTCATACGGGCTATCTGGCTGGTGGTAGTGGTTGCGTTCATCAGTGCGCATCCTAAATGTCCAGGTAAAATATCGATTTTTCAAATCATTTTAAGAAGTTTTTTTTTTTTTATTATTTTTATTGAATTTTTCGCAACATGAATCTATTATTGCCAGATATTTTTATCGTTGTTTAAATTGTGCCAGACGCTAATTTTGAATTGAAAAAAATATTTTTTTCAAAATATTTCAGTATGGCTGAAATTTTTATATGATGTTATTTAAGTATCTAAAAACCTAAAATTAATTTGCCAAACAATAATTCGATTGTTAAACCTTCAGCCAGACCGATCTAAAAGTGAAAAGTGATGTGGTACCATTTTGCTTGGTCTAGGAATAGTTGTCGAATAAATTACAGAGAAAGAATTAAAAACTATTGAATTAATTGTGGATTAACATAGCATTAAAATAATTATTTATTTTTGTGCAAAATTAAGGTAATAATCAATCTCAAGGATGAAAGTAAACAAAAATTATATTGAATTATCTTGATAATTATCATCATCTTCATCACTGCTGTCATTTTCATTGTCATTGTCGTCTTTTGGATTATCAACGTCTTGTAAGTAAATTATAAAATTTTTCATTCTTTTACAGATAATAGATCTGTAAAAGAATGAAAAATTTTATAATCTTTCGGCAAAGAAATTTATTAGTATTTTATTTTCAATTTTTACCTTTAATGATAATGTCGGCAACTAATGATGGTAACTGCTCTCCAACAAACCAGATAAAATCATATTTATCGTCATTTATGGTCCAGCCAGAAGCTTGAGGTGATAGAGATGTTGGGTGTTGTAAATGAGCATTTCTCCAAAACTTTGTTACGTAACGAATTCGTAGTAAATGCTGATACAATTCAGCTTTGCATGGTGGTAGGCTTGATGGATCAAAATTACGATATTTTTTTTCAAAATTATCATCTGATTTTTTAGACCGATAAGTGTTTGAAAACAGATGAAACCGAACTTCATTGACGTTCCAAGAATCACGAGCTCCGTAAATGTGACAAATAAACTTTTCTAAGATCTTAAATGTCTCATCCAGCAATTCTTCATCATCTGTTATAATATTTTGACAGGCTAATTGATACTCTTCTGATTGCTCTAACAGTTTAAAAGGTCGAAGTTTACCTTTCCGGAAAAAAGCTGGTGTGTAGTCGCATCCTGTTCTCAATAGATGTTAATCGTTCTAACATTTGCAATCGGGCAGAAATTGGAACAAGTTCAGGAACAATGGCTTCAAAGGTTCGTCTTCTTTTTGCTGGTGGTGGTAACATGTCGGACTGATCACTTCTACAATCGATATCATTTTCATTAGGAGCATCATTATCAATATTTTGACATTTACGGAGCTCGTGATTCTTGGAACGTCAATGAAGTTCGGTTTCATCTGTTTTCAAACACTTATCGGTCTAAAAAATCAGATGATAATTTTGAAAAAAAAAATCGTAATTTTGATCCATCAAGCCTACCACCATGCAAAGCTGAATTGTATCAGCATTTACTACGAATTCGTTACGTAACAAAGTTTTGGAGAAATGCTCATTTACAACACCCAACATCTCTATCACCTCAAGCTTCTGGCTGGACCATAAATGACGATAAATATGATTTTATCTGGTTTGTTGGAGAGCAGTTACCATCATTAGTTGCCGACATTATCATTAAAGGTAAAAATTGAAAATAAAATACTAATAAATTTCTTTGCCGAAAGATTATAAAATTTTTCATTCTTTTACAGATAATACCTTACAAGACGTTGATAATCCAAAAGACGACGATGACAATGAAAATGACAGCAGTGATGAAGATGATGATGATGATAATTATCAAGATAATTCAATATAATTTTTGTTTACTTTCATCCTTGAGATTGATTATTACCTTAATTTTGCACAAAAATAAATAATTATTTTAATGCTATGTTAATCCACAATTAATTCAATAGTTTTTAATTCTTTCTTTGTAATTTATTCGACAACTATTCCTAGACCAAGCAAAATGGTACCACATCACTTTTCACTTTTAGATCGGTCTGGCTGAAGGTTTAACAATCGAATTATTGTTTGGCAAATTAATTTTAGGTTTTTAGATACTTAAATAACATCATATAAAAATTTCAGCCATACCGAAATATTTTGAAAAAAAAAATTTTTTTCAATTCAAAATTAGCGTCTGGCACAATTTAAACAACGATAAAAATATCTGGCAATAATAGATTCATGTTGCGAAAAATTCAATAAAAAAAATAAAATAAAAAAAATACTTCTTAAAATGATTTGAAAAATCTATATTTTACCTGGACATTTAGGATGCGCACTGATGAACGCAACCACTACCGCCAGCCAGATAGCCCGTATGACGTCCGGGGGAGTGAGAGAGATAGCATATCTAAAAACTAGCCTACCTGAAATGCTTGTTTTCCCGACGTTGCTAGCTCTCGTACTATTACATTATATTTGCAAGATATTGGAGGTACGGCGGAGGTGTTAGTTCCTACTGCGTTATCACAAAGTATTTTATTGCATGACAAATTACGTACATAGGGTAAAATTTTTGGTGGTCCAAACAGTTTACTTCTGTTTTTGTTAGGATTTTCCCAAGTTAACCACTTCACTAGCTACTCAATATGTAAAATGCACTCTAATGTGGCCACCACGTAAATCTTCAATCTCATCAAAGGATTAAAAAGTATACATTTCGTAGAAAGTATTTCCGGTAGAAATTCTCGATTCTTTAATACGCCACTGTCAGAAATAAGCAAAACTAAACTCTATGCATAAGTGATAACATTAAAATGCGTTCCGTATCTATTTATAACGTCTTTCCTCCAGCATATTTATAACTTTAGCACCGAAATCGAATATCATGACCATAAATATCGGATATTTGGGGACTCAAGTCATAAATATTTACACTTCGGAATAGGGCAAGCTTTATGAGGCGATGGGCGATCAAATAAGTCGCGCGCGGGAACGAAATGAAATTGAGGAAAAAATTTGAATGTAGTCGAGGTATAAACGTTATTTTGTTCCCTCTGCGTGCAACTTGGGCATATAAATATCCCCGTTAATCACACTTCACACTAAGATCATATATGTGAGAAAGTTTGCATGGATGGATGGATGTATGGATGGATGGATGGATGGATGTTTGTTACTCAATCACGCAGAATCACCTGGATGGATTTGGATGAAATTTGGAATATACATTGCTTATGTCCTGAATTAACACATAGGCTGTTTTTCAGCATAATCATCATCACCAATTTTCATCACCACGTGGGTGAAACCGCGGGCGCAGCTAGTAATCAAATAACTATACAAGTTTCGTATCAATAGTTCAGGTGCTAATTTATGATACCCGATTGCATCAATAGTAGGACAAAGCCATAACACTAATAGTGCCCTAACAGCAGTAAACGCACTTACTGATAACTTTACATTTACTGCGCCCTCTTAACATGCGACTTGTTAACCACATTACTTAACATAATTATCGTAAGTTTTACATAATTATTGCAAATTCACGTGGAAAGGAAACTTTTATGTGATCGAATCGTAAATGGTATGGTAATATTGTTTCATATAAATACCATTTTATGTGACTTTCACGTCTAAATCGTTGCACTTACGACAAGTACTTTATTGTGTCACTTCCAGATGTTTTCGCTGTTGGAGATCTGGGCATTGGTATTGTAAAGCCTGTATCCGTAAACAACACGCGTGTTGAGTACTCACGCTCGCTCTTGTGGCAGTGCTGTATATTATGTACTAGCTGCGCCCGCAGATTCACCCGCGTGGTGATGAAAATCAGTGATGATGATGATGATGAAAAGTAACCTATGTGTCAATCCAGGATATAAGCAATGTATATTCAAAATTTCATCCAAAACTATCCAGCCGTTTCTGCGTGATTGAGTAACAAACCTCCATCCATCCATCCATCCATCTATCCAAACTTACACATTTATAATATTAGTAGGATTAGTGTGATTCTGTGGGAGTGTGGCATCGTTTGGCGGGTCGCCCTCTTCCCTCAAATATCGTTGATAAGAGCGATGGCTGGCACATGCGTCAATTCACCAGGTGCTGCTTGCGGGAGCTGTACTACTCGGTGTATTGTATACACGGAACATAGTAATAAGATTATATATTTGTATATTGTTCTTGTAAAGTCATTATTTTTATGCTTTAGTGCTGGTACCCGCGACTTCGTACGCGTATTTTCATATAAACTTTCAACCCTTTTCTTCCTCCCTTAATGCAGCCTATACCTTGTGGAAAATAACATAGCCTATACGTCAATCTGGTCATAGCTAAGCATATTCGTGAAAACCGCATTATATTTACATTACATTATTATTATTATTTATTTATTATTATCGGTCCTTGATAAGTGTGTAATTAAGTTAAGTATTTCAATTTAATTCGACGTTTTGAAGTAGTTGAAAATCAAGTTCAAAGATTCCGTTACATACATACACAAATATATACCAAGCTAATAAAAGCGTGCTAAAAAAACGGCCCACAATGTTACGAAACAATTTTAAATTATATTAATTCCTTACTTATTTTTAACTGATTAGGTAAGACTTGAAAGTATTAGGCTGGTTTTAAGCGTTCTTATCTTATTATCATTTGCTTTTTATTTCCGTTCAGGTGCAAGCCGCTACAAATAAAGCCTTTTATGCAGCAACAACCTTTCTACATGCCACTCTTTTAAATAATCTTCATCATTTATATTTTGTACTCCTATTAGGTATTTATGATTTTTATTACAATAAGTACAGAACTTATCGAACGCGCGTTGCATATTAAAAATCGTTTTACATAATATTTTTCTCACCTACTTACTCGACTTTACTAGTCTTTATCATATTTGCATGCAAATTATCGTTAACTAAATGTAAGGTTTCACGCCTTGTCCATTAGCCTTATTATATAATGGCGGTCGTCTAATCTGCCTCACCAATTAGTTTAGTAATTTCAATGTGATTATCATAATAATTCGAGGTGATATTAAATACTAGCTATAACTCTTTAATCATGGAGCGTAGCAGCAATGCAATTATTACGTCTTGCTAGCCGACGGAACAGCGAGCTCATTCTCTAGTTATAGATATTGTGTCTGCCACCACTTCACTTTCATTGAGACGGACATGGAAGGGACGATGTCAGATATAAATGTCGATTGCTCTAGAATCAGTGCGCAAAAATTTGCACTAAATTGATTCCTTGGCGCTTTGACGTTGCGTCTTATTGAATACTAGCCGCCCGCCCCGGCTTCGCACGGGTGTAAGCTCGGCCTTCGGCCTCGCTACAAAATATAATATAGCCTATGTCACCCGGGGATAGTGTAACTTCCCAACAGTGAAAGAATTTTTGAAATCGGTTCAGTAGTTTTTGATTTATTTCGTTACAAACATCCAAAAACACAAATCTTTCCTCTTTATAATATTAGTAGGTATAGATTGATTTGAGGACCACCACCACCAGACCGTATTTTGAAATCTTTTCAAATCAGTTATGGATTTGGACGGGGCCGAACGAGGAATTGATTATTATTTATATATTTTGCAACAAAATTAAATGCTTACCTGTGTTTACAGTATTCACGAAAGCGCACAGAAATAAAAATACAATAAATAAGCCTGATATAGTAGTGTTCGACCAGTTCCGGCGCCGGACAGTGCTCGCCAACTTCACCATCACACATGAAGATAACCTCGTGAAGGCCGAAAAGGACAAACTCAGCAAGTACCTGGACTTGGCTCACGAGGTTACCGCCATGTGGGATGTTGACTCGACGATCATTGTCCCAATAGTCGTTTCAGTAAACGACCTTATAGCGAAGAGCCTCGACCAACACTTTAAGAAGCTCATACTAGACGGTTGGATCAAGGGTCAGATGCAGAAGGCGGTAATCCTGGATACGGCACGCATCGTCAGGAGGTTCCTTACTCTACAGCCACCTGCCTTGGCTTGGGCCCTGCCCCGCTGCCAACGGCACTCATGTTTTTTTTTTTATTTATTATAAAAAACTATGTGATAAAATAATAATTGTTAAAACCAATTATAACTATTATTAATTTTATTATATTGGTGACAAGAGACAGGTTTCAACATCAGGGGAATATGCAAGACATAAGATATGATGTTTGATTCGTTCAAATCAACTCGTTCCAATGTTACAACTTCAAAACCCCATACATCCGGAGGGAAACACATAAGAGCCACAAATCAGACTGCAGCTGACGCCAGACACCTTAATCTCTGTAACTTGATACGTAAAGGTACCTGATGCAGCGGCGATACGGCTTCTCGTTACTCTGACTCACGGTACAGGACGATTTGTACCTGTCAACGAGTTTTTAAATAATTTGTATTATATACATACGATAATGTAGTCATTTGCATACAGTTAATCCTTTTCCATGTAACAGTTGTTTAAGAATTTTTTTAATAGATAAAAAAAAAACATAGCGGGCACGAAAAATCTACACCGCTTCATGGTTGCTATTCCGAAAACCCGTACGAAGCGCTTTGATTACACTTTTATTGTGCGAACCGATTCACTCGAGATTTGAAGACACCCAGATTGTAACCATCGGGGAAGACCCATACCGGCAGCGCATTCCACAGACTAGAACAGGGTGTCTTCAAATCTCGAGTGAATCGGTTTCTTCTGGGCAAGCGTGCTCCATCGTAGACCGCATCGCGTTTAAAATCGGGCGAGTTGGCGGTCAAACGCAAGTCTATTTCTGAATAAAAATAAAACATGGAAAAGTAAACTAGTACTTACCTTTTATTAACTACAGTACAGACAAGAATAATGTAGGACAGTAACCTAGGTGTATCGAAATAAGTAGATACACATCTATAACACCATTTTAATCTCTACAAAATCCAAACGTAGAGCATCCACTAACACTTAAATGCCACCTCGTTTACTTCTCTTCAAGTCAAATAACTGACTAACATAACTAGGGTTGTTGAGATTTGCAATAACTTTACACGTTCCACGTTTTCCTCTATCGGGTTGTCTACAAACGAGGTGTCATCGGTGACAGTGCGTGGGGTGTGGAAGGTTCCGCAATCAGAGATACGTAACAACCAGTATACTTACTTACAACCTGCCTCCACCACTGCGTGGCAAGTGGCAACCCTATGGATTTGTGCAAATAGGAAACGTTGTATGTATAGATTTGATTTATGATAGGATTCGACGCGGCGAGTTAGTGGTGATTTAAGTTGAGCGTCGTTGCAAAATAGATAACTGACACGAACACGGGAATCTGTAAGTTGCATGCTTATATATTGCCATCTTTGAATAGGTAATCTTTATTTTCAAAAGAAATCTGCAATGAAGGATGAACTTATAAAATTTAAGGGTTTTGATTCCCATAGTGATATAGTGCCAACCGCTAGTGGCAATCTGGGCGTATTCAAGTCGCTAGTTTTCTTTTAAGTATCATAAAAGAAACCGATTCCTTTGAGGTGTGCTCCTAGACCACACACATCACATCATCAGCCAATTAACGTCCACTGTTGGACAAGGCCTCCCTCATAGAGGGGTGTTGCCATAATCCCCACGCTTGGCAGGCGGCTTGGGGATCGCAGTACGTTCACCGTGTACTATTAGGACGCTGCTGCCCATCCGGTGGTTCTGGTCTGCAGTTTTAAGACATACCCGGGTCCGGGTCGTAGACCACATCATCGCTTAAAATCACGCGAGACGGAAATCAAAACTTTTTTTTTTTTACTTTAATGAGCTTTTTTAAATGTCAAGCAATTAATACAAAAAAATCTATTATCTGTGCTGATTCAGAGTACTCTTAAAGTAATCTTCTCGTTAAGTCTTACAGTAATCTTACGTAAGTGAATTCCCGTATAATAAAAACAGATTTTGAGAAAACCGCATCAGTTTCTATGCCAGTTATGTTTATTTAGTGTAATTAATGCATTTTTCTATAGTCTAATTGAAAACCTTCTTATTTGAACTTTGAGGGTCAAAATAGTACAATAGGATCGGCACCAGGGCAATATTTTGACAACAGCGTTTCTTTTAATTCCAGCCCCAGCCAGTAGCATCCACTCAACCACTGGCATTGCCCCCGCCAACGACAGTCGCCGCCGCGCCACCCGCGCATCTCTCTGCTCCGCGCACCATCATCATCCAGCGGCCGGACGCACGGCACGGCTTCGGCTTCACGCTTCGACACCTGGTAGTCTACCCACCGGAGTCAGTGCAGGTATTACAAAAATTCCGTGGTTTAGAAACTCAAACGCAAATTTCCAGTACTTATAGTACACCTAGCAAGCATTATAAACTTGTAGGTCGAACGAAAGACGCTTAAATTGAAGATTAAAATTATCGTTTTCATTAATCGTCTTCTGAATCAGAAAACGTCTTGATCGCGGGTCTGAAGTGTATCAAACATAACAAAACCTCATTACGTGTAGAACAAGTGTAAAATGAGTTTTTTTTAGCTCCCGATAAAAGAGCTGATAAAACGGGTAAACAAATTTCTTGAAAGGCATTATGGCCGCACCGCCTCGTCTTCCATATTTGACTGTCATAAATGACGTCATTCGTATTTGTCTGTATACCCCAGTAATAAAGTAGTGGAGATTATATTAAACTACTGTTCGTGTAATTTCATGTTGATTCCTAAACTCCATAGGGATATCAATAGATGTAATCTGCAATTTGCTGAGGCCTGTAATGCGGTGGATAAACCCGTCTCAAATCAACATTAGAGAAGGTTTCTATTTTGAGACCTAACCTGAAATGTTAACTGTGAACGGGTATTTGAGGTGTATTCCGCATTATAATTATACTCAGTTCCACAGCCTTCCTTATTTCATAGTTTGGCGTATGCGTCTTCCCATGAACCCTTCTTTTGCCTCGGTCATGTGCTAATCCAGAATAGAACTATAAATTTTTCAATAAAGAACTAAACACAATAGCATATTTTCACCGCTACCTACTTGTCAACTTCGCCACCACCTACTGCTTCCTTCTTTATTGTTGTTGTTTATCTTTATGTTAACGTCAATTGCAGGAGTTGTACGAAGATGCACGCCACCTGGCGGTGGGTGCGGTGGGCGCGCCAATGGACACGATCTTCGTGAGGTCGGTGCGGGCGGGCGGGCCGGCAGCGGCAGCTGGGCTGCGCGCCGGCGACCGCGTGCTGGCAGTCAACGGCGAGCCCGTGGCGTGTGGCCGCTCACGCGCGCCTTACGCCAGGGTCGTGCAGCTGGCGCAGCGGGAGCCACGCGTGCTGCGTCTCACGGTGGTGCCGAGGGATCACGATCTCTTGCAGAGAGTAAGTAATCTCACAACTCTCGTAAATGAGAAACTTGCCGCACCCGCGTTCGAACCCACCATAAGTTTCAAAGACAAAACACCTGTTTTGTTTGTGTACTTACTTATATTGTAAATTGTTATTTCCCTACATATTTGATTAGGATTTTTTGTGCTACTATTTTGACTACTATGCCTCTCTATTTTAATAACATGTTTGTGTTATTTTCTGCATTTTGAGGTATGAATGAGTTTTGTTCCTTCTGAATGCTCCACTCAAAAAAAGGCACCTACATGTATATTTATCTAAATTTCGGTAACTTTATTTCATTGCTAATAATGATTTCTTCACAGTATTTCAGCGAAGCTGCCTACAACCCTGAAACGAATATGCCAGCACCAGTGACGGAACACGAGTCACGGCTGTTCGACGCGTACCGGAGGCCCAGAGCTTCGATACCGGCCCCGCAGGCACCGAACCGTCATCGTGATGACCCCGAGTATGCCAGTGTGGCATCCTTAGCACCTTCAAGGTTCGACGTGCCTAGAATTGGTGGGCCACCGCATTACATGCTGCACGATGTGTAAGTTTCTCTTGTCATTCATTATTCATGTTTTCCATCTATTGAAACATAATCAATTATTCATCATTATATCAGTACATATTGATCAAACGCCTTACAAGGGTATAAACAGATGTGGATTCAGTACTGCCAGAACCAACGAACAAACCAGTTAAGGTCGCTCAGCGGTCTATAGAAATGCATTTCTCTGAGGGAAATCGTTTCCAGAACTTAGTTTTTTCCAGAGACCCTAAGTCTCCAGCATAGTTCAGCATATGCTGCTAATATTAGCAAGTGTCAGTAGGCCGGTAATACCTGCCTACATAGAGTAAGACGCATGAGATTCGATAGTGACAACATACGATACGTAAGGCAAAAATCAAGGAAGGAAGCGAAAACCCGAAGATCAGTCTGCCGTGGGAGATGATTATTCTTATTCAAGATGGGATGATGAGTCTTGCACTTGCGTCCCACTTGGGGTGTATTGTGCACACAAGAGCAAATTCTGCTCCTTGAAATACCAGAGCCAGTCTTTGGCGCGCTGGCACAGTTGCTCCAATGGTGTTGATTTTGATGAGAAGCAGTCTAGCTGTTGTGGTTACATGAATAATAATGCCTTATGCAACCCAGTAGCGATTCTAGTTTCTTCTGTGGCTTCACAGTGCCACAGCACATGTTCTATAGTTTCGTTCTCCTTCATGCAGCCACGACAACGGACTGTCCGTACCTTCTTGTTTAATATGCGAAGGTCCTTTCATTGCAAGAGGCCTATGTCCAGCAGAAGACTTAAAGAGGCTTATAATGATGATAATGTGACAAACAAAAGAAAAAGAGAGGAAAATACATTTTTATCTGTCTCTCCTCCCTATTTTTGAGACGATGGTGCCATTACCATTAGTCTGATCCTCAGCTTTTTGTTACTGCTTACAAATTGATTTCCATATGCTGTTACATCATCAAGCCACGAGACTCACTTCAAAATCTAAATTTCTAATGTGATGTTTTTTTTTTCAGGAGAAGAGAATCGGATACCTCACTTCCGTCATCAGCCACAGAAAGCAAAGACAGCCTTGGATCCTTCGACTCGAACTCGACCTTAACCGGCAGAGAATTAGACGACTCGATAATCCTCTCGCGAATACGAAAGAGCCTCGAGCAGAAAGAGGCCTTCCTTCGAAGACCCAGTCAGCCGACTGGCTGGGTAACACCCGACGCCCCACCGTCAATCAAACAGAAAGAGTTCTACGCCAGGCCTCAGAAGCTACAGAAACAGGCATGGCCACCGCCTGCTACTTCTCCTCCCCCTTCATCCCCACCCCCACAAGCAGCAGAACAGAAAAGAGAAGAATGTTCAGCAAGCGTCGACAGTGGAACGTTCAGCGGCTATGGCGAGGTCAACGGCACACACGACAAGAACAGACTAAAACAAGATAAAAATCAATTTGTGGCGACATTATCAAAGATACAGGAAACGGCCCCAAGTATTCAAAGCCTGAATTATGGGACGATGAGCAATGGATCGATGACAGAAGCCAGAGAAGAAGCTAATCAAGACAAGTAAGTTACAAATATCATATCATAGCCTCTTTAAAATTCTTACAATTAGTTATAGTGGTATTAGAAGATGTTTCATAATTTCTATAATATTTTCAGATACCCAGTACCTGAATTACAATTAGTGACAGCGCGGACAAAGCAGCTTGAAGAAGCGCGAGGAGGCGGCGATAGACGAACAGAGGTGGCTCGCAGTGAGCTGGCCAGACTTACCACCACCAGGCTTGAACCGAGTGTGGCCTTAAGGCGTAAAGAGTTTGAAACTAGAGCAGCTAGGAGAGAAGCTCGATCTCTAGATGTGCAACCACAGCAAGGTGAGAAACAATGCAGAAAAATGACTTTATTTCTCTCAAAGATGCAGATGCCAAATGTCAGATTGGGATAGGGTGCGGTATTTCTTAGCATCTTATACTTGGCAGCCTGTGTGCTCCTCTACGCTTAATTTTCGCGAATGCCGTGACAGATGTGCTGTGTTTGACTATGGAATACTTTATTCTGTCCTCTGGCGTGCATTGTCTTGCAAAGCTACTCCGTAGGGCCTAGATGTAGACGAGCTGAAGCGCAAAATCATCAGGCATACCTGGCCTGAGTTGAGTTCGTCTTCGTAACCATAAAATACCGAGTTAGTTGAGTAAGAATTACTTTAAACGGGCTGCAAATAGACTTTGTAGGAAGCGCGCTCGCTATGACCACATTAGCCGAAGCTAAATCTATCGAAGCAAACTTCTGCAACCTCTCACTCCCTCCTGTTAAAGCCCAAAGTGAAGGCAAACTTGTTTGTTTGCGGAGTGTTCACATACAGTCGCCGGTAGGTCGACACCTCATTCACCATAATGAAGTTGGCAAAACGCAATAAAAATGCAAAATTGCAGTTTGGATGAGAACAAGGCCAGTGACCTTAATGCTATTCCAGTCATTATTTTGAAGACTCGTGTGCTTGGATTAGCTGTACTAACACACCTACTTCGCCTCTCTCTTGAGACAAGTCAAGTGCCCAAATCCCGGAAGCTTGTTAACGTGTTGCCCGTCCCTTTCTTTTATTGGACTCTCAAACAAACACGACCAATAAATACTACATCCGTATAGGGTGCAGATTCCCAATTTTTGCACAAAGCGCTTTGATTCTACATTTTTTATGATAATGATAACTTTATTCATAATAATAATTACATGTCAAC
This sequence comes from Agriopis leucophaearia, assembly GCA_949125355.1. NCBI lineage: Eukaryota > Metazoa > Arthropoda > Insecta > Lepidoptera > Geometridae > Agriopis > Agriopis leucophaearia. The sequence goes on along the minus strand of OX421265.1, from coordinate 15,806,223 downwards.
AGTTGTGCATTTATGCTTAGCATAAAGCATGCATAGTATACAAGCATTTTTGAAACTCCCTGCCGAAGTCTATATTCCCCGAAAAGTACAATATCCTTCAAATCGAGAATAAATTTACCTTTCTAGTAAGCGTGCTACGATCATAGTCCGTGTCTTTGCCTAACATCAGGCATAATGTGGACAAACGCCAGCCTATCATAAATAAATAAAAGTAGTTGCTGTCGCCCGTTGCTTATGAATTATTCTCCGTTACAGACTTGGAACACGAAGGAGCCCTTGGTGGAAGTTTATCAGGAAACCAGTTAATGATCACCGGCAGCAAACATCTTCATTGCCCTCCTCCAGAAGGATTTAACCCCGGTTAGTACTCAAGCGGCATCTATCGGTCAAAATAGATCTATATATCACTAGATGCTCATGACACATGCTTCATCGCTTTACAGAAACAGAAAAGGTTCAAATGCGAACAAGGTCAAACAGTACCGGTAGTGAAGGATTACCCATTAGAAGACATCATGCCACAGGTAATGCACATTTTCAATATCATCAACACAATAGGCTAGGTCCTTAGTTTCATTCCACGCACTTGAGCCACTTCACGTGAAAATTGGATAACCGAGCTAAAGGATTTGAACGGTTAGTCAACTTTCGACTCAGTCGCTGCGTTTTCATCGTCATACGCAAACTGCCACGATGAAACACAAAGCTTGTGCTTTTTCACACTCATTCGCTGATTGGTTGATGGGGTCCTAAAACCGTATAGAACTGTAGGCATGTGTCAGTCATGGTTGTGGAACTCCGCAAGATATGGCAAAGCAGGGTTGCAGAAGCCTTAACTCGTATATCCGCTTGCGGTTAATGAGCTGCACCATCGAATAATTGTATGCTTACGATGAGTGCTTTAATAAAAACAGAAGACCAAGGACCTGTTATGACAATCTGCGTTGAAATTGCGCAGTAAGTAAATCATGATAGTGGTTTGCGTATACGTGAAAACGGGGCCTTCCATACGGCTTGAAGCACCGCGTCTAATCGCACTGTTCCGCCCCAAGATGGCAGTCACGCGAAGAGACGAATGGGGCTGAACAGAGAGCAAATGGAGGCGATGAACCGAGTGTCGCTGCCTGGTGCGATGAACGGCGACAGGGGGCTTCAGGGGCCTCAAAGGCCGACGCAACTGTCGCTGGCACCGCCGACGCAGGCGTCAGGATCCACTTCAGCTGCCACTTCCCCGTCACCGACGCCGAGCACGCCCGCCGATTCAGGTCCAGCGACGTCGTCTAACGGAATGCCGCTTTCTCCCCCTTCTTCTAACATTGCTTGAAGACCGAAAAGGGTGACCAGCAATTTTACCTACTCTTCACCATGTAACATTGCATCGAATGAATCTGTGTGCTTTTCGGTGTGCTGTGGGGCTCTGTTCTCACTGAAAGAACCAAGAAGGTTATCTAACGAATACAGTCTTTCAAATTGCACGTCAGAAATTAACAAAAACTTTTCATAAAACTATCAATACTTAAACTAACTCCGAAAAAAAGGGTTTTAAATGATTGGTTATTCTTTTCTCAGTGGGAATAACCTTACGCCGTTACTAACGGCCGTGTTCATTGGTGTCTAATTATTACTAACATTGGAACTACTCAAACTAATGTGTATAAAGATATTACTGATGAAAATCTTTACTCTACAGGTTTTGCTGATGATGTGGTAACAAGAAGACAAAAGAAAGATGCTCAACTGGGTGGTGAGTGTTTATTATATCCATAGAGATAAAAATGTATTGTAGTTTAAAAACCAAACACTCCAAGGCATATTAAACTTGGTGACGAGTCTGATGTTGGAGCCGAGAGATGGATAGTGGAAATCTTAGAAAGGAATTTGATAAAACAAACCAAACAAACACAAACCCAAGGAGTTTTCTAGTAGCCATTGAAGAGTTTCACTATCTACCTCGCAGCTCCATCATTAGATCAGTTCGATAGTACCAAATTATTTAATCCCAATTACGTATAATTGCAAAGTTTCAAATTGATTGGACAATATTATAGCCTACCTTGAAGAAAATATTCGATCCCTAAGAGTTAAAAGTTAAGACGTGAACCCGTTTATTGAACATTCCGTGAAGTCAGTTGTTATTTGTTTAAATGTCTGTCGCGACTTATCGTGCATTACACATATCTAGACATTAAAATCATGTTTGCTAATCGCGAAAATTTCAAAGTTTTTTTTTTTTTGTATTTATTTTTGTCAAAATGTTTGAATTATTGTCAAGCAGAAGAAGAACGAGCGATGCGAAGAGTTTCCTACCTAAAAGCCACGTGGGGTGACCGTTTGCACTTGGATGGCGATGTAGAACCTGATGCCGACCACGCCTTGAGAAGGTAAATTTTAATAATAAAGCAGTTACTGACATTACATTTATGTAGAACAAAAACAAATAGAATTGTTCATCTAAACATTGATCTAGATAATACAAGCATTATTGATATAGTTATAGAGAATGATTACAATAATTAGTACTTGTTGATACCAAATCAACATATTTATCTGAGATGATTATGTTTAAATATGTTTTGATGACTACATAGTTTTACTTAGTTTTAGAATAAAGAAGTAGATTCAAATCATTAGCTATTAACTTTCAGTCTTGTCCAACTATTGGATAATTTTGCACCAAATCTTTTTCATTTCCTATGAAGATATGTTAAACATTTTGTTGTAAGTAGATAGATAACAATCCAGAACTCTTGTAACTTAGAAGTATCTAACCATTTTGTTAGTGCCTAACCACAAAATGTTCAGAATTCATTGATCAATTGGAATTATTAATTTTGTAAATTATGTGTTGGTGATTGGGTTTAAAAATACAGTATGCACCGCAAGTGGCGCCCTCCTCGGTTCACCGACGACATTACGCCGCTGCTGCGAATATTCGACCCCTACGCTGTTCTCCCTCCGCGGTACGTCGCATGTCGACGCAGTTACGCAACGTAACGATAGATGGTGCTTAAACAAATGTGTGCGATAGTTACTCGCATGATTATTAGATGGCGCCTCTAGTTTGAACTTCAACAAAAAGAAAATATGGAGAAAAGCGGAAAACGTGTTTGCTGTAAAATAGACGCATTGCACAGCTTCAATCATTGTTAAAGTACGCCACGTTACGAATGGTAACGCAATCCACGGAACCAAGTCATTTGTACTATAATCATTCAACCCACGTAATACCTGCAGAGAGAGAGAGTAAATGTTTTTGAAAGCAGTGACCAACCTCATAGACGAACGCGGTCACATTTTTTTGTTCAAAATATAAAAAAACAACTTATAATACTAATGAAACTTGCATGAGTATATAACAGACCCTATTCCCCTTAAGTAGATTTAAGTACCTACCAATTGCATGTATTTATCATTAGATGTCGTTGGAAGCATGGACATGTGTGTTGTATGTTGTAGAGTTCGTTTTAAGGCTAGTAAGATGAAAAACTATAGTAAAGATGATGGTAAGTAACACAAATTTATGTAGAAAGTAAAATAAGGTAAGTACATAATACTAGAACCAAAAATTACTCGACTAATAAAATGTATATACAATACTAGCTGCGCCCCGCGGTTTGACCCGCGTGGTGATGAAAATCGGTGATGATGATGGTGATGAAAGTAGCTTATCTGTTAATCCAAGACATAAGCAATGTATATTCCAAATTTCATCCAAATCCATCCAGCCGTTTCTGCGTGATTGAGTAACAAACATCCATCCAAACTTTCACATATATGATATTAGTGTGATTTATTACGTCAATATGAGAATTCAATTTTGATTCAATCCCACTTCTGATACTATTTTGACAATCATGAAAGTATGTAAACTCAAAAAAAATACTTTTCCCTTAGTACTGAGAAGAAAGGCGAGGGTGTGGCTGAAATCGTGGTGGAGCCTGCGGAAGGAGACGTCGAAGGCAATGTGCAGATCAAAATGGTGGTCAGCAATGGAAAAGTAAGTACTTAAACTTGGTTCAAGTATTTATTTGCTTTGACATCTGCAATAACATTGAAAAGAGCTGAATGAAAACTACTAATATTGAAAAATATATCAGTCCTATGGTAATAAGACATATCTGCCTTGTTGGTCTGATCTGTGGAGTTAGTACGAGAACTTGCGAAAAAGTTTTCGTTACGTAAACGATAGCAAATCTATGAAAAATTCAGTTTCCTTTCACGTCCGATAGAGGCGCTGTTAAATTTTTCATACATTTTGTTATTATTTACGTAACGATAACTTTTTCGCAAGTGCTCGTACTAAGGCCACCGAGTCTACATTGGAAGAGATGCGTTGTTTAGCAATAGGACACATAAACACCACAAAATAACAAAACATATTTTTTTGTGTCACAGCGTGCGAGCGACAGATCGTGGAAGCAAGTGTGGGCGGTGCTACATGGAACTAAGCTGTACCTGTACAGACACCATCCTACTCAGGTTAGTGTCTTTACTGCTCACTAATTTGTAATTTTTCTTACACTTTTTAGGTTATTACATTTAGTTGCTTTAGGGCGTTAAGGTATAATTTAACATGGCTAAATTACGGTCCGACTCCCATAGTCGCTCGGGTAAAAACAACCCGACTTAACGGGAGGTTGAATAGACATTATTCATCCCCTAATTTTCCACCCTTAGAGGTGGAATACTTTCTTCAAACTTAAATGGGAACATGGGAACTTCTAAATCTTCTCGAAAAGTTCTCGTAATTACATTAAAGAATTTTCAAGGAAGACTCACGTATAATCACGTACTGAGTTTTCCACTGATTGTAACCTTGGACACGCGATCTATGAAGTACACTGCACGTGTGTACACTGCAGGACAAATATTTTGAACATATCCGGCTAATGGAATTCCTCCTGCTCCGGACGCATTGTTTTTCTTTCCGCTCATTTGACGCAGTATGTTATTTTTAGGAATAAGCCTTACTTACGTTGATTATTGTGGACCTAATTAGGTTCGTTCTACGTAATACTTTGTCAATGACCTTGGTTCGTTCGAGGTGTACTTCCTCACTGGAGAAGAGGTAGGGATACCGACGTCGAGGTGGTACCTCCTTTTCGGGGCTGGACTCTAAGGCACATCGCCCTCAGGGAATTAGGAGGGGCGAGTATTCAACCCGGTACAGAGGCTGGGTTTGTTCTGGATCGTAGTGACATCAGTCTTACGACATGGTTAAGGGTTTCTTTGCGCCTGGACTGCCGCCTTCATCCTCTTTATGCTCATTCTCTTCCGGGCCAGCCAAGAGGAGATCACTTATCTTTGATTGATAGATAAGTTATATAAGTTAAGATTGTTATCTTCTTTTTTTTTTTTACTAATTACGAATGAAGTCGAATGTTTTTTTTTTACCTACATCAAAAGAGAAGATTCTCAGTTCGACTGTTTTATGTGAGTGTATACAATATTTTCGTCTGATTACGAACCTGTTTTCATGATCTAAGCTATATCCCGAGGGTCCCATTTAAATTTGAGGGAAATATAACACCAATAAAGAAGCAAAATTAGGAGATAAATGTTGAATGGAAAGTAAGAAAGAAAGGAGTTTATTGAAGTTCAATCACTGCGCGAGAGGGTATTTGACTATATTAAAAATATAATTAATACTGGTGTAATCCTAGAAGATTATTATTTTCAAAAAGTATTTAATGACTAAAAACTAAAAAATAAAGTCCCTATTTCTAGAAAAATACACAATAAAAATATGTTTTTCACTGATCACGTGACTTGACTGCAAACGCTCTATGTTAGCCGAATGTCCTTATGTCGTCACAGAAAAGTAAATAGAGGCATCAATTGTATGGCGAGATTAACTCGTTTGTTTATGTGTGACGTCACTAATGTCACGTGGCCCCATGAATGTCAAAGGTAGTGTTTACGCGGTAGTTTAATAATTTGAATTTTGATCCGTCATTTAAAACACAAATACTGAAAATTATGAGGATTAAATTACAAGATTGCTTTATTTTAATGTAATAAATAATTTAAAATGGTTTTGTAAAATCAGTCAAATACCCTATTGAAGCGCGTTGTGCATGACAAGAAGTAAAAAAAAACTCTTAAAGTTTTTATACAATGATCATTAATTTTCATTAGGGATAGCTATGTTGGTCCATTAATCATTTATCCCCAAGCTAAACAATACCAATAAGTGATACATTCCAAATTCAAAAGGCGTCTCCGTTATCTCGACAATACTGATCTACTTCCTGTGCGCACACCTGGCTTCCTTGCGCACGCGCCGAGCCTAGGGCTGCCACAACCTCATTTAATTTAATTTTTTTATGTAGTTCTGCGAAACGTAAGTTTATAATTCATTACTGGGCTTTTAATGATCTAATTCCCTTCTCCCCATTTTTCTATCGGACTGCCAGAGCGGGCACGAAAAATCGAAACCGCTATATGGTTGATATTCCGAAAACCCGTACGAAGCGCTTTGATTCCACTTTTATTGTACGAACTGCTAGTCTGTGGAATGCGCTGCCGGAATGGGTGTTCCCCGATGGTTACAATCTAGGTGTCTTCAAATCTCGAGTGAATCGGTTTCTTCTGGGCAAGCGTGCTGCATCGTAGACCGCATCGTTGCTTAACATCAGGCGAGTTGGCGGTCAAACGCAAGCCTATTAAGTACAGAATAAAAAAAAATTAAATAAAATATACTCAAAACTACTTATTAGCACATTTTACTGCACACATTTTTTTTTTTTAATATTTTGGTATGTTCTGTTACCCTCAAAATAGATCTAATATGCGACTTCATAATTTCTAAGTGGAATCAAACATTATTAAAGCTGCCTGTTTAAATATCAATTATCTTTCGCGATATGAGCACGTGTTTAATTTAATGATCTAACAATAAGGAACCAAAGTTCTAATATTACTCGCATATATACTGTGAGCAAGAGAAAATTTGCAAGTCGAAGTTGCAATGGGCAGGCCACATCGCTCGAAGAACCGATAACCGATGGGGAAGAAAGGTTCTTGAGGTATATAGCATATAGGCCTGCCACTAGATGGACCAACGACATCGTGAGAGTCGCGGGCATCAAGTGCATGCAGATGGTATGCTGCAGTGTGGTCCTGTTTTCATCAGTGGTTGTCTTCAGGCTGATGATGATGATGGAGATTCTATGAGTAACCAGTGACAACCCTGCCACGAGTCCAGCCCGCACCTCCCGGGCTAACCGTCCGTGAAACCAACGGAAACTTCCTGATTAGCACGTGGTCCGATCAAGCACTACTACCTCACTCCTTATTTATTATACCCTGGCCACAGCACCTTAAACATGGACAAAAGAGACGAGTAAAATTGTGTTCAAATCGAGAGTCAAAATTTAAAGTTGGAAATACAATTATAAATAAGATAAATATGTCTTTTTAACCGACTTCCAGAAAGAGGAGGTTATCAATTCGACTGTACCTTTTGTACAGTCGAATTACTGTACTAACTTTTGACTGGGTGAACCGATTTGGATGATTATTTTTTTATTTGAAAGCTGGTGCTTTCTGTGTGGTCAAATTTTTATGAAGTCGGTTTTAGATATTGATAATTATTACAAGCTTTTATTCAACTTGTTAGTATGTTCGTATGTGTAAGACAAATCTTGCAACTGAATTTTAGACCAGTTTACCAGTTAACTTTTTTGGTTGAGCTGAAAATTGGTATACTAATGTAAGTACAGTGACAATGAAATGTTATTGTTACATCGCTGGTCTGATGATGGAGACAGAAGGTACTCAACGAAATAACCCCGTTGAGTTTGGGTTCGTTGGATTTGTCTTCCCAACCACTTTGGTCCTAGATGATAAATTCAATATGACGGATGCCCCAAGATGGCGTACAAAATGTTCTTATCTACCATCATGATATGGGTATCAAATGAAAGAGTTTGCTGAGTAGAATACGAAAAAGTTTGTTTTAAAAAATAGTTTTAGTCCGGCCAGCGAAAAGTGTTACATGAAAACAGCGAAAACAATACTGTAAAGTTTATACCCTATTCCATGTGTAGGCCCTTCTTCTGATCTTGTGCTTCTTCACTCTTTTTCTTCTCTTAGCTCATGTTCGCTGCTTCCAGATAGCCGTGTGCTTTGAATTCGGCCTTAAAAATCTAAGCTCACGCTCGGAGCGTCAGCGCTAAACTCTAAAAATATAATCAGGGGTACGTTTCGGCACCTCTGCCTTTCTAAATAACATTAAAAATAAAACTTATGATTCTCTGAGAATTAGATGTTTCATTTCAAAGCTAATTCGATCTGAAATTAAATTAAATACATAGTTTATTATCCAGATTTGCATCCATAACTTTTTCAAATACTAATCACATAAAAAAATTAAGGATAGAAAATTAAAACTTTAAGATCATATATTTAAAATTAACTAAAACCCAGTTTTAAACTATCACGGTTGTTCACTAAAGTTAAATGATTATTTACGGGATATTTACCGTGGTAAATCCGTGTCTTCCCGTGAACATGGTGCATGTAACTGCGCCGAAATATCGGGAGCTCCTTCCACAACCTTACCACGGTAAATATCCCGTAAATAATCATTTAACTTTAACTAAAACCCATCCCTGAAACTTTGAAATTTCTTAATATTCTCAGATGTTTATTTTATTTTATTTGGCTATTCATTGCTGGCTGGCTTGCCACTTACTATATTAACACACATCTAATTATTGCAGTATTTAATATGCATATGTTGCACACGCGCTCGGGAATCATACCGTAACGAACGCGATACCGGTATAAGGAATATTAAACATGAATTTAGTTGTAACAGCTGTCATTTAATGTATTCATTGCGACTGTATACTGGTGGTTAAAGGTAAAGAGCCTTCCCTTGTCTTGGGCCACATGTCATGCCCTGAGATCTATATTACGCTTGACCCGGTTTCGCATCGTAACGAACGCAATAAATATGCGTAGGTACTGGACTTAGAATTATTAGTAACGTAAGGCTGCGCTCACGGCAATCCCTCGTAAATTTTGAAGGAAAAATATTGCGAAGTAGTAATAAAAATAAAAGATTGGGCATTATTTTAGAATAACATTGCAAACGCTTTGAATTAATTTTTTATGTTGATATGTTTTATTATGGCAAAAGAGATCGAAGAAGAAATAAGTTGGCCAACACGGGACGCCCTCCAGATGTGAAACATAACGACATAAGAGAGCGTCATATCGTTTGCCGTCACGTCACACGAGTCGGTTTTACTGCCAAGGCGCATCAATCTATCACATCAAACTATTTTATCGAGTTTTTTTCGAGATCCTATAAAATATCTACACGAAAATTGCTTTAAACCATTTGCTCTAAAGATATTTTATTCTAAAGATAATGCCTGAGCCTTTTTTTTTAATCCTTACCGAGAGATGTTTATCTTCTTTAACTTAGAACAAGGTGTATGGCTCTATCATCATAATCAGCCTATCTTAGTCCACTTCTGAGCATACGTCTCTCCCGAGTCACGCCACTCAGCCCGATCTTCGGCTTCGGCAGCTTCTTTACGTATAAGGTCGGGGAAAAAGTTTCTTCGTATTTTTTAAACAAATTCAAGACATATTTTTTTCAAGTTTAATTACATTTAATTATAATATATATGTGCCATTTTGTTCGATAACTTGTTGCCATCTTGTAGGTAGTGACATGATCCCGTTGCTGTAGAATTTTTGGGACTTCTGATCAAAAAAATGCAACAAGTAGTTTTGACAGTCCTCTCTTGATGTTAATCTAACACTACCCAAAGAATTCTGAAGAGATCGAAACAGGTGGAAATCTGAGGGTGCAAGGTCAGGGCTATATGGTGGATGCATTAACACTTCCCAACCAAGCTCTCTAAATTTTTGCTGAGTGGCCAAAGATGTGTGCGGTCTGGCGTTATCATGATGAAAGACCACACTCTTTCTGTTGATCAATTCCGGCCGTTTTTTCTCAATTTCTTGTTTGAGTCTCATCTGCTGTTGGCAGTAGAGATACGAATCGATGGTTTTGCCCGGCGGTAAAAGCTCATAATGAACGATGCCCTGCCAATCCCACCATACACACAGCATCACCTTATTACGTGTTAATCCGGGTTTCGCTACAGTCTGTGGTGCTTCACTGCCCTTTGACCATGATCGTTTGCGCACATTCTTGTCGTAGGTGATGCATTTTTCATCACCAGTGATCAATCTTTTCAAAAACGGTTCGGTTTCGTTACGTTTCAATAGAGAGTCGCAAATGAGTACACGATTCATTTGGTTTCTTTCAGTGAGCTTGTGTGGCACCCAAATATCGAGTTTTTTTGTATACCTAGTTTTTTTCAAATGGGTCAAAACTGTTTTGTGGTCAATCCCCAGTTCTTCAGCTACGTCGTAACTACTAATATGCCGATCTTGGTCCACTTTTTCAGAAATAGCATCTACTTTATCCGTAACAGGGCGACCAGAGCGAGCTGCATCTTTGACATCAAAATTCCCGGACTGAAAACGCTTGAACCAACATTGTGCTACTCTTGATGACACTGCATTAGGTCCATAAACGTCACAAATTTTATTCGCGGCTTGTGTCGCATTTTTCCCTTTTTTGTTATAAAATTTCACAATATATCGAATTTGTTCGTTAGATTCACTCATTTTATCGAACAAAAAAACAATTGAAAAATGGCGGGAAATTGCTTTTTACGTTTTGTATTCCTTTTTTAAAATGTCATCTTTTTAATGGTATCAAAACCAGCCAGATACAAACAGTACAACGGATAAGATTTTTACTACAACTTTATACATACAAAATACGAAAAGACTTTTTCCCCGACCTATTATATTGTCACTCCATTGAGTCTCAGGGCGTCCTCGATACGTGTGCCTTTGCTGATTCGTAGTCTCCACTCTAGAACAAGGTTCATTAGATAAATCTATCTACCACCAGAAATTAACTAAGAAGCTTGAATCTGCGAGGTGAATCTCACTGAATAAGAAAAGTTTCGAATCGAAAGTTATGATCTCTGTCAGATACGGGTTGGCTTTCGAAAGAGCTGTAAAACTTAATTCGATTAAAAACATTTAATTCATTTGAATTGAAAAGTTCGGCAATTTTCAGGAGCATAAATAAAAATATGAAAAACTTATTTCCTTAAAAGCTGATGCCCAAAATAAGGGAAATAAAATGAACATGATTTGATTCAAGGAAATAATCATAGTAATATTGCACTAGAATCGAAATACTTACTTAATACTTTCCCCTTAGGAGAAAATTATGTATTACAGCATAATAACTAAACAATATTTTTCTTAGATCCATTAAAAGCTGAGTGAACATCAATTGCCTCTAGTATAACACTGCTCGTTTTATAGACCTATAACCCAGGTTTAAACCAAAGGTTATAGTCTGTGATAGGGTTACCAGAAGCTGGGTGTCAAATCAACCTATGAATGTGATCTGAACATGTCGGAGTTACGACTGAGTTATAAATTGTTATCAATGTAAAACTTTTAGCTTATTATAAATAGCAAAATTAATAAAGTGTATAATAATTTACAAAAAAAATTTAAAATAAATAAATAAAAATAAATATCTGGGACATTATTGCACACATGGTCATCTGACCCCAAACTAAGCAAAGCTTGTAATATGGCAGCCAGAGACTGATATACATACATATATATTTTTATAATACATACTTAAATAGATATTTAACACCCAGACATAGAACAAACACAAATGTTCATCACACAAATGTTTGTCCTAGATGGGAATCGAACCCACGCCCCCAAGCACAGAAAGTAGGTTCACTACCAACTGAGCCACCGAGGCAGTCAATTGGGCAGAGAAGGAGATCTTATCCAAAAATTCTTTATATTTTACGTAAAAAAACCAAGTATAATAAATTCCTAGCATTAAGTGATATTAAAAACAAATTATACTCTGTGCTTTTTTTAAACACCGTAAGAGTGTCCAGGGTTTTGAACTGTTGAAGTTCAAAATTCTGATTGCTCTATGACCAGGCAGGCCCACGCTCTTTCTTACCCACACTCTAAAGAGCCAGTACAATAAAGAGCTCTTCGGGATTTTTCTGTGTACCATGACAACCCTAGCTTCGTGCGTCTAAACCCCATAAAAGTTGACATAAAGCTGCAACCTTCGAGTAATCCCGTATTGTGGTATCTGGGGTGTACGTGACGGGGATAGGATGTGTGTACTACTGTAGACAGTAGTTGAGGTTGTACGAGCTTTGATGAATACATTTTATACAGACACTAGCTGCGCCCCGCGGTTTCACCCGCGTGGTGATGAAAATCGGTGATGATGATGATGATGATGAAAAGTAGCCTATGTTTTAATCCAGGACATAAGCTATCTCTATTCTAAATTTCATCCAAATCCGTCCAGCCGTTTTAACGTGAAGGAGTAACAAACATACACACTCACACACACACTCACAAACTTTCGCATTTATAATATTAGTGTGATATAAACTCTTTATTTTTCACACCAGAAATTACGTAAATGGGACAGAAGGCAGCTAGCGGGTAAACTATAATATAAAAGTGTGGGCTATTTCGACGAACGTACTTCTGTTCTCTTTTATTTGATAGATAAACGATAAAATTACCTAAATCATATCAGGAACGTTTTTAGTTTTTTTCATGTAACATTCTCAATTTCATAACCTTTTTGACATGACTTGCACGGGGGTCATATTAAAAATTCAATACAATAACACTTCATTGACACCACAAAGGAATATCACAGGACAAATAAGTCAGAAATGGATAAAATCTCCTACCCCTATAAGCGATCAAACAACTTTAAAATGTGTTATTAAACTTTTTTAACCTAACTTTTATAAGATTTTATAGGAATTCATATATTTAATTAAATCCTACGTTTTGCGGATTGCCAAAGCTCCGTAGAGTGGGTGTCTTTACCTCAGTCACTGGTTATAAATCCTCGAAGGCCGGGGGAGGGCCCTGACACGCAGGACTATGACGGAGACGCGGCCCTTGACCCACTGAACTGGAGGCTGCGGAAATACGTCATCGTATGCGCTCTCACGATAATGCCATGTTTGCTGGAAGGGATGTACTACCCACCAGATAAATATACAACACTAGTTGCGCCCCGAGTTTTCATCCTTAGAAACCGTAATTTTTTGGGATTAAAAGTATCAAATACTGCTTACACAGTTGATATCTTGTTGTGTAGTATTATTAAGAAAATATAGTTTATTTCTTAATTGTATAGGTACGTACTCTCCTAGTTTTAAATTATTTTGACTAAGTTTTGTTTTTTGTGACAATCTATATATATTAAGATATATATAGATTATAATACAAAGTCGGGTATGTTCGAACACTTATAAATCGAAAATGGCTGGACCGATTTTCATGGTTTTTGATTTGTTGTATTTGTCTCCATCCCAAATAGCAGAATAACTATTAAAAACGGCTGTACCGATATGGATGAAATTTTGTATTCTAGGAGCGGGTCATAATAGCGAGGCCGTAGGTCGAGCTCACATCCGTGCGAAGCCGGGGCGGATCGCTAGTAAACAAAGTTAATAAAAGCGTGCTAGAAAAAATCTCATCCCATCTGATAGTAGTATCATTTCAGTTAAACACGGTCTCACGGTTTAATCATCTTTTAATAATGAAGCAAGTAGTTTTGCTTCAACCAACTAGAAATTTATGCAAACCGATTTTTTCGCTTCAATTTTAGCAGCTCTCGAATGCATTCAAAACATAAGAAAAACATTGATGAATAATCGACATCTAATAACACTGATGCTGTTCAAGATGAGTTATTACAATAACATGTTCGCTCAAGGCCAGACTCGTGCAAAACGACCAATATCAAATTGATCTCTATTTCTTACACAATTAGTTTCAAGTTTTCGTTGAACAAAAAATTTCGCCTAGAACGGTTTTCTATACCAGGATTAATATATGAAAATTGGTATCGATATTTATTGTTATGCTCAGGTACTCATGATGCTAAGTAGCACGACTTTGCGATCGATTATTTTTTAGGGATCTCTTCTAAATAGAGATAAGCAATCGTTTACTTGGGCAGCAGCGTCCTAATAGTACACGGTGAACGTACTGCGATCCCCAAGCCGCCTGCCAAGCGTGGGGATTATGGCAACACCCCTCTCTATAAGGCCTTCTCTTGGGAGGCCTTGTCCAACAGTGGACGTTAATTGGCTGATGATGTACGTAATCGTTTACTATGATTTCTTACAAAGCTATTAAAATTTGTAAGTTGAAGTGGGCAGGCGACATCGCTCGAAGAACCGACAACCGATAGGGAAGAAAGGTATTTGAGTGGAGACCACGAACCGGAAGACGCAGCTTAGGTAGGCCTCCCACTAGATGGACCGACGACATTGTGAGAGTCGCGGGCATCCAGTGCATGCAGATGGCAGGGTGTCGTTCAGTGTGGAGATTAAAGGGGCAGGTCTATGTTCAGCAGTGGACGTCTTCTGGCTGATGATGATGATGATGACTACGATTTCTTAGACGTGCTATGCCGTAGGAACTTTGTTTTGTTTTCCTCATTGTTTCTTGCAGAGGATATCAGCAAAGATCACTCATGAGAAGCAAGCAACATTTCATTGAAACCTTTCTAATAAACGACTGAACCGGTTTGGTGTAATTTTGCAAAAAAATAGTGCACATATTGAGACAGAGGTAAGATACTTCTCATCTCGTAAAAAACGGCGTGTAAAACGGTAGGTTGGAAATAGTAAAATCATACCACAAATTTTCAGCAAAAATTGCCTAAAGAACTTTTCTCCGCGCGAAGAGCTTATGAGGAATCACTAGGCTACAAAGTTTTAACTATCTAAAAATAAAAGCTAGAAATTTAATAGTAAATCTGTTTTCACCTTGCACTTGCCCGCTTTACGACGGGGTCTTATTTATTGAACGAGAGAATCAACTTTGTGGGATGGGAAGTGGTATTAATTAAAATAATGTAGTGAACATTCATTATTTGATAAGTGTTTTAATAAAGTATATGAAATAACGTTCTTTTTATTGTTATGCCCTTATGGATTAGAGTTTATAAGGTTTTTTATTAGTACACGCTTTCATGTGTGTGTGTGTGTGTGTTTGCGTGTGAATCTTTGAACTTGATTCTCAACTACTTCAAAACGTAAATAAAATTTAAATTAAATATTAAATTTTGCACGCTTATCAACAACCGATAAAAATGCAATAATTTAAATAGTTTGTGGCATTATCCGTACCAGGACCTTTAGGATTAGCGATTTTTAAGCGTGTTATTTAGTTTTTTAAATTACGAGAATTATTCGACTAGTAATAAATCCCATTAATATTGTGAAACAGAATAACAGGAAAGTTTATTTTGCAACAATTTTCTTTATATATAAAAGGCGATGTGCGTATGTATGTTCCCTATGGACTCTAAAACGGCTGGACCGATTTTGACGGGACTTGGAAAAATCAAGTCGGGTGAAATCGTGGGCGCAGCTTTTAAAACATAAAACAATAACAATGATATTTCTTTAATTGATTGATTGCGAAAGTTTATATGTAGGTATGTGTGTCCGCATTCAATTCTGTACCGGCTGAACAGATTTGGAAGAAATTTAGTATGGAGGAAACTTGTACACGAAATAATTAAATAGGCGTTTTACTACTACGATATACTTTTTATACCGAAAAAAAAAAACCCGTAGGATAACGGCTGCTTAACTTTAAAAGAATACAATAAATAGGATCTACATTATTTGGCCTTCGAAATATTACTTAATTCAAACAGTGCCAATGCATAAAATGGCATCCAACTTCTCTCTGACGGAAATAATCACGCGAAATACTAAGCGAAAGCAAAACAGCAATGTTAAACATTGTTTAACTTAACTAATGTTACTACTTTAGGCCTAATGTGTTTTAAAGCAACGGTGTTGGCTTCTTACTTAAATCGTTAGTAAGTTAGTGCAGGGTCCACAACCACTCTGAATAACCTTGTATCTACATGATGCTTGTTTAAGGTTTCATGAAATTAGTTTTACAGGAAATAAACATATTTTTAATTTTATCTTTGCTTAGAAATTACAATCAATAATCCTAAGTTTCACAACAAAACAGCAAAAACAACTAAGAATCGTATTTTATCGCAAACAACACAGAATCGAGTTATAATCGAGAAACGACCGTGTAATTGATCGAGGCACGCAACCAGTGATCGATGGCCGGTACCAGTGCGCCCGCGTATACAACCAATATCAAATTAGTATCAAAATAGAATAAAATCAAATTTGTGAGGAATTTTGTTTGTAATTTACCTGTATTAAATCGCTAATGAATAAACATGGACGTTTTGCTTAAATTATGTACCTTCACGTGCCATTAAATGGGCAGCTTCAAATTGTAGGTAGATATACCAGGTTTTAAGGAAATGCTACCGAAAACGAAGACTGGTGGAAAGTGCTCGAAATTGCACATATACCATACCACAACAAAAATTAACTATTTTTTCACCATCATTATCATCAACACGAGTACGTCCACTGCTGAACATACCGGTATCTTCTAAGTCTACGTGCTTCATCGTCGACCACATCGTAGTTTACCAACCAAATTGGTGGTCAAACATGAAATTATACGCGAAAAAACGGTTTGATCCTTTGCTTTGCGAGAGAGGAATAAACCAACGAACAAGCAAACAAATGCTTTTGTAAAATTAGTAATAATAAAATAGTTATCACTTTATTTATATATTATAAGTATAAATTATTACAAAATATTACGTCTTATCAACTAAAAAAGATTACAAATATTGCCGCACTACCCAACAATTTCGATATTAATATATCGAAATATATTATACGTAGGTTCCTGAATATAATATAGCGAAATGAAAATAATTTTCTTCTCGTTTAGATTTTTATAGAAAAAACAGAGGTTGCCTTAGAAAGGTCATTAGCCATTAAGCCTTAGAAGTAGCATGATTATGCTTACTATAAGTTTGAAAATTAATAAAAGCGCGTGGCCTTTTATAAATTTTGACTTTTAAGCTTTGAAACAAGTTATGTTCATAGAGCATTATTTTGCGTATTGATAATATTATAAGTACGCCCATGATGCAATCAGTCAATCAATTTCAATTTGAATGACGGTGGGTCACAAATGAACAGACCTTTCATTATATTCAGCACAAAAGTCACATTAAATTACATTATCACATTAAAAACCTTTAACATATATGAAAAACGTAAAAAGTGCCTATAACATTTGAGAGTTGCCCTCGCTTTCCTTTCTATCCCATCATCAGATTCTGACTTGGTGATAATGGGACCAAATTGGAAGTATATCCTACCGAATAAAAGAAATATTTTGAAATCGGTCAACAGTTGGCAGAAAAATCTGTGAACATACATTTAAAAAAAATAAAGTTTTTTTTTTTTTTAACGCTGATAAGTTCTCCTTTGACCACCAACTCGCCTGTTGGTAAGCGACGATGTGGTCGAAGATGAAGCACGCAGACTTAGAAGATACCTATTCACTCATGCCTTGAAAAGGCCCAGATTATATCTCTCAGGAAACAAGGAAGCCATAGAACCGTCCTCCTTTTTTGAAGTCAGTAAAAAGTAGATGCGATTCTAAACACTCGTATCGACTGAAAGGATTGTTATCACTATCTTAAGCTTTAAATATTTGGTTATAAAAAGATAGATTTCTTGTAGGTCAACGTGCTCTAACCTAGGCAGCACCATCTCTTACCAACAGGCAGTGCCCAAACGCAGATTTATACACAGTAAAAATTTAATTCACAGTTTATCACAATTTTAGAGGCATCTCGGACTTTTGTTTTGAGATGTTTTTATGATAATTTGGTTTACGTCTCTACGTAAACACGCCCAATGCCATACGACGATGGGCACGAGTTTTGGCGCAGGTATTCGACCTCAGCAGAAATAACTTGGCTTTTGTTATGTTGCACATAACAAGAGATGTACACACTGCTAACGTAGTTATAATTGTTCGCCATTGTGCACCACTCAACGCGAACTGAAATAAACAGGTTGGAAATAAACTCAAAGCAAATTAACCGGAGAATATCAGGTAAATTTAGACGTTGCGGCCTGTTGCAGAATAGAATTTGTATTGTTTGAACATTGGGACCATTGTACTGAATTACGTAAAGCTTTTCATTGATGTCAACACTTCATACAACAACACTAACCTTAATTGAAAGCTATTTTTGAATCAAATATGTTCTCATATCGTGGGAGCCAAATATAATTTGTTTCAACCCTCCGCGAGAGAAGTCATTAACATCTCAAGGAGCAGGTTACATGAACAGGGATTTGAATGCAGTCCGCAAATAAACTAGTAAGCAAAATGCCCTAGCAGTTGGACCAGTCCCTATTTATAAACATAAACAGCCTTGAACGAGTACCATCGTAATATTTACTGAACTTTTGCTCAAGCTTCGAATAAATCATTCTCGGTAGAATTCTTAACACTCGTGGGTGTCTCTCATCGAGTTGTACTATACAATCCCTAAATCAAGAAAGGTTATCGACCTTGCTGACGTGCTGGTAAGCGTGAAGATCATGAAAATTTGCGAAGCGAGTCAGGTTTACAAGTGAAAAACCGATAACGAGGGACGGGCAATGAACTTTCACTGGCGAGCTCAAATACATTTAAACCAACATGAGATTCTAGTGTCGTTGTAGCCATGTTATTAGTTTCAGACTCGCAAAGTGCTGAACTTTTGTGCTGCAATTTTGCTCCATCCCTGAAGATGAAAGTTTGCGAACTGATAAAACTTCCCAACTTCCTTTATTGAAGCCGACACTTGCGGATGAGACCAATGATTGTCACATTCAATGTCTGCTGCTCTCGTCAACTGTTTTTATAAAACTCCAAAAAAGCTTTAATCGGCTGGAAGCTTCGCAGCTCTGACGTAAATTGGCCATACATCAGACCCCCAGACGGAGTTACTCAGTTACCTGTCGTCATGGTCCGAATCGCTTCATTTCCATCGTCTGATTTAATTCACTGAGTTATCACGGTGGCTTGCAAGACTTCCTGTCGCGCCAATTACAAAAATAAACAATAATCACTTCCTACGGTGTTGAGACAGGTCGTTATGTGTCGATGACGGCGGCTCGAGATAATTTGAGGGCGGCTCGGTGTTCAATTTGCGTAATCGAACGACGTGTGCGATCCTATACCATATCTGGAGGTAGAGAGGACGCGCGAGGCATTAAACCGGCACTGAACACACAGACTTCTTAATTCACCATACCTATCAAAGATCAACTAGCTCTGACCGACGAGAGTTCATTTTATCTTGACCGACTGTTTAATTAAACAATAGCAGTTGATATCGATGTATAAAGTGGTTGCGGTCTTAAAATCGATAAAGGCCAGTTGAAAAATGCACTATGGCTGACGGCGATATTGTCATTTACGATGTGCAAGTGAATGCTTTTTACAGCCTTATAATTAACTTGCAATGTTTGTAGGTTTGTTTAGGTCAAATCTTGCAAACTAAAATAAAACCGCTTCCTCTTATCCTATGGTGATTAAATTTTTACGTGTTGGTTCAGTTCCAATTACAATGCATTTTTATGGTATGGACCTGAATCGACATCCAGGTTGAGCTTCAGATAAAGGAACTCTTCAACGGTCAACAGCACAGATGCGAAATTTTGTGTCGCATGTACGCATTTTCAAAAAAGACAGGTTTTTAAATCGTATTTATTTATTTTATTGGGCTTAATTAGTACTTTCTTGTTGTCATTAACTGAGTTACGGATATTAGCTGTGTCACGTTTTTAATTGATATTATTAATTTTCAAAACAAAATTCGTCCAATGCATTGAATATTTGTTGACTTTTGATACTTATAAAAAAATGTAGGCCTGACTTTGAATTCTTAAGAGCCGTACAGACACGTCAACATGGCTGACGAACCTCCGTCTGATCAACGGGAGAAAGATTTTTTTTTTCTTTCTCTCCCGTTGTTCAGGCGGCGGTCCGTTAGTCAAGTTTACGTGTCTGTTACGTCCTTAAGGCCAAAGGTTGAAAGTTATTAAATTAAGGTGGCCCACTTTAGAAGTTCGCCTTTTTAATATCCTCCTCCAAATGGGTTCACTCTTCAAGTTATTCAATTTGCCAGATAATTACGAAGGAAATTCTAAAGTAAGTTAGCCAATTTATTTTGTTTGTGCTAAAAATATATGTTTCAGTTATGTAGGGCAAATCAATTATGTTCAGTCAGAACGGATATTAATCTTTTTTCTACTAAATAGGTAATAAATTCGGTAAAAATAAATGAACATGTCCCATTCGTGTTTCTATTTGTTTATAAGCGATACATGTAAAATATTAAAAAAGCTCTTTAAATAAGATATGAGCTACCTATTTGTCTCAGGATATGATACCCACATACAGGGTTACGCAGAATGGGTATACTAAGCTGAAAGGAAATTATTATACTCATCATAATGAACAACTTTTACTACGGGGCCGGCCCAGCAATCGCGAAAAAAAATACAGCTGTTCCGTACATTTTGTCGAGTGTGCCGGACATTTTTCTGGAACAGCAGATTTCTTTTTCGTGATTTCAGGGTCGGTCCGTATTAAAAGACGTTCATAGGAATAAGTACAATGACCTCCTTTCGGCTTAGTACACCTTTTGCGTAACCCTATATACCAACTAGTACTTAATAAAAATAATGTCAGACTTCAAATAGCTCATAACTCTTGCTAATAACCTAGTATAATTTATAATGATATCAACCTAAGAATGTTTTTCTTTCTTTCTGGGACATTATTGCACACATGGTCATCTGACCCCAAACTAAGCAAAGCTTGTAATATGGCTGCCAGAGACTAAATTATTAGAAAAAAAACATCGAAAATTCCAACAAAATAACTCCTTTTTTCACCCAGAAACAGTTCACATAACATCAGTGTAAAACTAGTTTTTTTTTTTTTACCTATATTTAATAGTGCGCGATAAGTCCCGATAAATATGAAAACAGTGTAAAACTAGTACTTAAATAAACATTGCATAACGTCCAATATTCGGTTTCAGCACGTTAATGCCAATGTTAGACGGAACTAACGAACTCAATAACAATGTGGTGAACTAATTAAACAATAGAATAAAGAAATAGACTGCGAATAAATAGTAGAAGAAAAACATGAGACCGAATTTTGGACTGTTTTTGGTTTGGTTATAGAAAACGCACCGAACGCACGAAGTAAATCAAGTAATAGTTCCCTGTTGAAGTACGTATAAATTCGGAAAGGCTGAAGGGCCAGTCCTAGTGTCAGGGATATAAGGCCACGTCCTTCCCTCCTGCCCATTTTTCTATCGGACTGCCAGAGTGGGCACAAAAATCAACACCGCTTTATGGTTGATATTGCGAAAACCCGTACGAAGAACTTTGATTCCACTTATGTTGTGCGAACTGCTAGTCTGGAATGCGCTGCCTGAATGGGTGTTTCCCGATAGTTACAATCAATATCTGGGTAATCTGGGTGAGTCTTCATATCGTGAGTCGGATTCTTCTAGGTAAGCGTGCTCCATCGTTTACCGCAAACGCAAGCCTATTATAAAAAAATGCTCTCCTGCCAGAACTATCTCCTACATGTGTTTTCATCATTTTTGAAAAACCACTTTGGCATTATCTTAAGAATAGCAGAATAGAATTGCAAATGTTTTAATTTAAATTTTAGGTTGATAAGTTTATTTGGTGGAAGAGATCGAAAAAAAATATATACATACTATTTTCGCGTTTTTTTAAATATCTGCCATCCTATTAAATGTCGCCGATAACATTCTTAACAGTATTTATAAATAATACTTTAAACATCTTTAAAAATGTTAAAAACGCGTAAAAGAGATAGCCGATGAGCGCAGTCTTAAGGCCGCCTGAAGACCACCTTTCCCAAGACCCCCGACTCAACCCGATTATCTTCGGCTTTTCACTTCTAGTTACTGCCGACTGCCTTACATACAGTGTGCGTAGATTACTGTTAAACTTTATTTCCCAGTGATAATTAACGTAACAGAAACAAACCCTTAATTGTTCTTGTAAATATATTTGTTTTGGATGTCGGTACGGCAACTAAGTACACGCATTTAATGAAGTCATTTGGTACACTAATCCCAGAGGGTTGGCCTATAAATGGATGTGTATCCAGGCAAAAGATCGCTTAATCTAGCTGAATGAAGCTCACGGATTTCGGCAACCACCCGCTCCGTGCCCTACATTCCCTGACGTATTGTGTAATGTTTTTCGGCTCAGCAATTAATGTCCCAGCTCTATTTTTAGAGCCGCCATTCAACCATCGCAATCCGATGTTCCTTGAAAGCCTTAAAAGCGCATTGAATAATTTTCCTTGAAAGCTCTTGGACGGTGATTAATTTTGTGTCAAGAACCAAAACCCAATTTATTAAACCTATTAATTTTTAAGGTCACGCTTTCTATATCGGTCGGAAAAATTTGGATAAAAGTACTTTTAAAAGAACCGCTTTTAGTATATAATATCAAAGCTTTCACCTACATCCGATTTCATACGATGATCTTAACATATCGCAATTTACGAGTACTTATACTGGGAACTGGAAGCTCTCAAATTTCATATAGATATTTTCGTGCAACACAGATTATGAGATTTCCATCTAAATAGTAGGCAAGTAGGTTTTCTTTGAAATGGAACAAAAGACGAGATTTGTTTCGTTTACATTACTCATATCATACGGGAATTACACACGTAAGGTTAAGCCGGTTTTTCCGACTATAGTTTCAACCGCTTCAGCAGTCTTGAAACACAGTCATGCCAGTTTCCATAGTAAAAAATTATGTTTCAACCGCTTCAGCAGTCTTGAAACACAGTTATGCCAGTTTCCATAGTAAAAAATTATGTTTCAACCGCTTCAGCAGTCTTGAAACACAGTCATGCCAGTTTCCATAGTAAAAAATTATGTTTCAACCGCTTCAGCAGTCTTGAAACACAGTCATGCCAGTTTGCATAGTAAAAAATTATGTTTCAACCGCTTCAGCAGTCTTGAAACACAGTCATGCCAGTTTCCATAGTAAAAAGTTATGTTTCAACCGCTTCAGCAGTCTTGAAACACAGTCATGCCAGTTTCCATAGTAAAAAAATATGTTTCAACCGCTTCAGCAGTCTTGAAACACAGTCATGCCAGTTTCCATAGTAAAAAATTATGTTTCAACCGCTTCAGCAGTCTTGAAACACAGTCATGCCAGTTTCCATGGTAAAAAATTATGTTTCAACCGCTTCAGCAGTCTTGAAACACAGTCATGCCAGTTTCCATGGTAAAAAATTATGTTTCAACCGCTTCAGCAGTCTTGAAACACAGTCATGCCAGTTTCCATAGTAAAAAAATATGTTTCAACCGCTTCAGCAGTCTTGAAACACAGTCATGCCAGTTTCCATAGTAAAAAATTATGTTTCAACCGCTTCAGCAGTCTTGAAACACAGTCATGCCAGTTTCCATGGTAAAAAATTATGTTTCAACCGCTTCAGCAGTCTTGAAACACAGTCATGCCAGTTTCCATGGTAAAAAATTCTCGTGTGTAACTACTAAAACGATAAGGCGCATGTTACGAGTCTAATTTGTTCACGATTTTACTCTAACATCCAAAACAAAATATTTAAAATGTTTTGGCAATCGTAATAATAACAGCATTCTCACAGATTTGAAGCGACCAGTTTCCATGGAATTATACACAAAACAGGAAAATTCTTCTGGCTTTCATTAATCAAAATCAACAGTTTGAAATATAAGTACCTACACAAAAATCATTATCTGAGTTGATAGTTCAAAATTATTATAACACAATTTCAAATTTTATAAAACCCCTGACGAAAGAGCTGATGATCTTCAAAGGGATGACTAGTTTTTGGCACGCCTTTATTAGCTTGTTATGTATCTATGTAAAGGAATTTTTGAGCATGATTTTCACCTCTTTCAAAACGTCGGATTGATTTGAAACTAAAAATAAAAAACTGAATTAAGGACCCTGTCTTCGGGTAAGGTGTGCCGAAAAACCTGGCGATATTACCACGTTGAATGGCCAAACTTATCCTTATATCCACATTATTTTACGACTTGCATTACACTTGACCGTGGTTCATTCATAAAAAACGAATTCACAGCTATTTGCTCACAAAATGTGGAAGTCCTCAACAACATGTCACGACTTGTCGTTAATTAAAAGGAATTTTATTGTGATCATTCATTGGCTCATTACCGCGCTAATGTAAGTGAAATGGCGCCAGCGTTGCGGACAGTGGCGCCTCGTTTCATTCCAGATATACCTCGAACATTATCAGAGCATTTGCTAATAGAAAAACAGAGCAAACTGAAATACTTACTACGTAATTAACACGTAACCGTGATTGACAGCACCAGCCGCCTCATACGCCAAGCTCCAGATCTCCAGTTCAGGATGACCTATTGCAACGATTGGATAAGTGGAAAAATGTGTAACTGTACATATTTTAGTTTAGAGGAATGCTTCGTAGAATCTGCAATTCATCTAGTCTGGGTCATTGATACGGTCGCAGAAATTCTGCTAACTTTGGCATTAATTAATGGGATACTAGCATGTGGGTTTGAATGTTCGTGAATGTTCTTAACGAACACCTATATTTTTTTATAGATCTATCGTTTTTTTTCTGAGGCAAAAATTTAATAAATAACCCATTTTTATTTATATTACACGGGAATTACTCACGTAAGATTAGGCCGGTTACTCTAACTATAGTTTCAACCGCATTCAGCGGTCTTTATCAAGGTGAATGCGCGCGCGCGGCTGCGTCTCGCTTTGCCGCGCCCCGGCCTAATCTTACGTGAGTAATTCCCGTGTAATATAAATAAAACGTGTGAAAACCACGTCAGTTTCTTTAATAACACTCTTTTTTTTTTTCAAAACACGTCATCCTTGCGAGTGAAACCGTTTTTAAAGGATTTTTGAAGACAACTATTATATTTTGGTATGCTATATGTAAAACGTACTACCTATTATTATTATTACGGGGCGTTTACGCTGATCGTACTGAATTCGAATCCCACTGATCGTAGAAATGTTTAACGGTCTTAGTAAATTTTAGGGTAACCTAAGTATTTTGTTAATATATTTTTTATTTAGGAATAGGCTTGCGTTTGACCGCCAACTCGCCAGATGTTAAGCGATGTTGCTGTCTACAGTGGAAGAAACAGATTCACTCGTGATGAAAGTATTTCAAAAATACATAAATAGGTACGTAGAAGCTCGATGAAGTCCTTGGTAAGATTGTTAAAACACTTTTATTTTTAATCTTTATTTTAAGTGCTTTTTGTTACCAACAGGCGAGTTGGTGGTCAAACACGGACTTATGTATACGCGATAAAAAAAAACAATGTATGTAGTACTTCATTATAGTATATATAAATTACAGTTCACTCTTCCTGTCTTTCTTTCTGCGCTCGTAATTGCTAACAGCTGATTGTAGCAGTAATTTTCAATCACTCAAATCCATTTCAAGTCTGCTATTTTACGAGTACTGTGGAATGTTTACGTACAGGTTTTCATAAAATAAGCCACTGCCTTACTTTGTTTGCGAGACAGATTAAATTAAATTAGTTTAATTGAATACAATAAACACTTCAAGATACTCAGATATTGGTATTAATATAGCACTAATCCTAACATACTAGTATTTTGTTAAGATGAGCGCTGAGACTATGTTAGAGCTTGTTGCCCGTCTTATTTTCCGCCCCGAGCGTCGAACCGCAACTGGGTCAAATTCCATCGACAGCACTTCACACACATTCATTAACTTCCTCTTCCTTTTAATTTTTCCACGTTTTCACGAGAACACGACGGGTTTCTGGCGTCGAACCATTTGTTTGGCACTTTCCCGAAATGTGTCACAGTATTATTCAATTTCACGAAAGTTTCAGTTTGTTATCTAATTAAATGGCATATATTATTTTTGCATACATGCCCATTATGTATACTCAAAACTCGGAGTCTAATTTTCACATTTTTATTTTTGACTATGTATAACTTTTTTATCCTGCTAGTTTCAAGTAGTCGAAGACAAGCCATTAATCGAAAAAAAAGTGCAACCATTTTTTCTTCTTCTTCAAATAAATACTTTTTTAATCAAACAAAAAAAGTATACTTTTCTAGTTTGAGCGGATCAATTTGTGGGAAAATTAGACGCTGAGTTGCCAGCATATGATTTTTGAGTTCTTAGGCAATTATATTTTAAGTAACATTTAAAATGTTTCTTGTACAGTGTAATTGTGAGTCACAAACCTTGATCTAGTCTACATTTTCACATTTTTGAGATTTTTAACAATTGCCCGTGAACTGTCACAAACATCGGCCTAATGAATATCTAATGTCAAAACAAAGCTCACGCTAAGCTCATGACGTCACATGAGTCAGTCACGTCGTGACATTGAAACTAATCTCTTCATCTTCACCATCATCACACATAAATTGTCACGATTACATTCATATACCACACTAGCAGCGCCATCCGTTTTATTATATATTTTTCCGGAAATAAAATTGTCCTGTATTAATCCAGGGTAAAAGGTACCTGATATCATCCTAATCCGTTCCGCCGTTACGGAGTTAAATTAGAAGAAACAAACGCACTCACAATCTATAAAACGTTTGCTTTTATAACTTTAGTGTATAATGTAATCTACTGGACATCTTTCTTTCCTCTTCATTTCTAGAAATCTAAATGTACTTGTATCCGTTCCGTTTTCTCGCGACTATCGTAACTAATAATCACATCTAAAAATAAATCTATGGTAGTCTACTTTACAAGGGCCCATTGTGTTCAGCTTAACTTCCCGTGGCTTCTTAACTTTTCCATCCATCATAATGCCATTGTAGCTCTAAAACCTAAATCAGAGCGTCCAGTTTTTTAGGTTGTCGTGTCACCTCATTAGCTGTTGACATCCCGTGAAGGCTACGTGTTTTTCCATCGGGCCCATTTGGGGCGGTTTTCGAAGGGCCCTCTAAAAGGGTCGTGGTTAAACATAAACAGTTGAGTGTGGCTAAAATTAGAAAAATGCAGAGACTTATCTCCGAAGGACAGCTCAATAATACTTGGTTGTGAAGTCCAGTGAAAATCGCAAACTGGTTTCAATATACACAAACGAGTTTTTATTATTAAATAAAACTACTCCTGGAGTAGTTTATTACGTACTACCGGTATCTCCACTGAGTCATTAGTGGAGTTCCCGTATTCAATTTCCAACTCAACAGATATGTGAAGGATGAATTTACATATCTATTTCATCACACCCATTCGAAAATAGACAATTGGCTTTAGAGGATAGCAGGAACAAAATTCAAACTTGGTTCCTATCGGGGTTTGAGTTTTCTCTTCTGATTGGTCCGGGTTCGTGCTTCTGATAGATTAGCGTAGTTAGGTTGAATGTAAAAAAAACACTAATATTAAATTCTCTATGGTGATAAATTCATTCTTTTTCTCATAGGTAGTGATGATAAATTGTGTGTATCACTCGGGCCAAATTATTTTGTTCTCGGGCGGCCTATATTAAACTCCTCCCTACGCTCAGGATTCTACTTTAGAATTCTTCACTTTGCTCTGAATTCAATATACCGCCTTAATCGAACCAACTATTACTTTGCCCCCTTGCAACACAAATAACTATCCTAGGTCGGGGTTCTATTTTTCCGTATACTTGTGTGTGTTCCATTGCTTCCCCGTTACAGAAAATGCGAGAAAGCTATGAGTTTGAATAATTTATATTCACTGTTGTTTCTATAAAGCCAAGCAATATGCAGCAGAAGTTATGCTTGCACTTAGGTAATTTCAAAAGCTTTCGAAGTCTTCGAAGTTGGCCATCTGTACTTAGTCTAGTTTTTGCGATGGGTTTCGAGTCTCGGGGCGATTATCCGACGTTCGTCGATAAATTCAGTGGCTTGATTATGCTGAAAATCAGGACTGACCTTAATGTCTGGCTCGAACGTTGACGGATTAACCAATGTGCATCTGATTCAATTGTGCTAGATTGCCAATGGCTTACATCGCTTAAGGTTCATAGTGCAATAAATAATACTTACATTTAATAAATCGCATAACTCGATGATACTGTCTAACTATTATTCGAATTATGGAAAAAAAGGTCCTCTTGTGAAGCCTTACTTCACCGTTCTTTTTGCTCAGTTACATTAGTCACGAGAAGAAAATTTTCTTTAGTAGCTTGTTCACTTTCGGAATAAAGAAAAGCAGCACTGAAAAGAATGCTCCGTTCTAAAGCTAAGTCTACAAAACTGCATTCCCATCTCGTTGAATCTATGAAACCTATTCGTATTCTATTTCTTGCTAAACAACTAAAAATAAAGCCATTTTGTCATAATAATGCTACTAAAATAACTTGTTTGCCTCACTTCTGTGCTACGCTTTTGTTTTCCCGCGAAACTAACAGTGTTGACCTATATATCGGTTATTAGTTTGCGGAGAACCACGAAACGGTGATTTTGTAAGATATTGGCACTAGAAGATTAATGGGCTTGGTGTTTTTATTGTCTTCCACGAAATCACATTACATCAGTAGGCTAGGACTTTTTCCTCAAATCTGCCAACATTTAAGCAATACCTGAGTGACCTATTTTTTTAAATAAAATTATATATTCTGAAAAATTTAGTTATCTGCTATTATCTAGGCATCTACAAGGTTATAGTGAATATAGTTATCTTCTAGATCGGCGTGCTCCATTCTCGGCCACACCGTCGCTTCATCAGGCGAATTTGAAGGCCAAACTAAACTCGTTAACAAGTTTTTTAGTATTGAAAAATATGTTTTTCAAACCATGCTTTTATGAATTTAGTGATCGGAACAGTGTGCTGATCAAAATGAGCCCAAACACTGCCAGTCTGCTATTATTATCCATCGAGGAGTGTTTTCTACCGGCACACCATGAAATCCGCTCGTTGTCACCATAATATTGTATTTGGAACTTGACAAGTATGGCAAATTTCAGCTCAATCGAACACCAGGAATTGGGTCAAATTTTACTTACAAGATTTGATTACAGACAGACAGCTAGGCACCAGGACAAGTGAAACGAAATAAAAGCTTGAAAAAAATTTCGTGACTATATATAAAAGTTGATGTAAGTCATAATAAATCTTCCTGCCCTTTCTTTATTAGTGGGCTCGGTACAAAATATTTAGATACCTTACTGTAAAGGTTTTGACTTCGTTTTAATCACCTGCTGGCCTTTTGCTTAAAAGCCTTCAAAGTCGTAACAGACACGTCAACTTGGCTGACGAACCGCCGTCTCAACAACGAGAGAGAAAGGGAAAATTATCTTTCTCTCCCGTTGGTCAGGTGGCAGTTCGTCAGCCAAATCCGTCACGTCCGTTAGCTACTTTAGTGGTATATCACCTACAACAATTCGGTAAGGGTCAATAGAAATGAAATTATTTTACGCCCCCTATATTCGATTGACAAAAATATAGTAAGCAGTACTAGCTTAATTGCTTTTTTAACGGTTCATGAACGACACTAGCATTAAAAGGCGAGATTCCATTCTACGATGGCAATTTTGATCTGAGACAGATAAACGTACAACTATTAATTATATAAAACAACCCTAAGATGCAATTACATCACTCAGAATTAAATTAATCACCTTTTCATTTCAGCTATGCAAAATTATCCTTGCTATGTCAATGTCACGCTAATTAGGTAAACTAGCGAACATAACTAAACAGTACACTTTTATACCTAATAGCGGGGGGTTTCCTATATATAGCAACACAGGAAGCCGCCATGGACGGTGAGTTGTTTATTGCTTAAAACGAGATAATTAATTTTGCCAGTAAATAAATGTTAGTAAAATGGTTACCTCTATTAATGATGTCCGTCCTTCCGATAGTAATAAAATGGTACTTGTAGTTAACGCCAATTAGTCTTAAAAGCTAGATATTTTTTACATGAGAACTATAAATATTTAGCAGAGTATCTACATGTAGACTTAATAGCCATCTCTGATATTCAGATTTTGAACATATGAAGACTTCATGAATGAGAGCGATAATGGCCGGGCGATAGCATGTGCGCTTTACAATCTGAGGCACTTGATTCCATCGTCGACCCTCCACCAATGACTTATTTAGTATTTAAATAACTTATGTACAGTTACGATGCCATTGCTCCAAAACGGTCAAACAGAACTTCGTGATGAAACCGGTATGTGACCGAGCGGTAGCATGTGCGCTTTACGATCTGACGGCACCTGGTTTAATCCTCGGCCCTGCCAATGACTGATTTAAATAAATTATGTGCAAATAAAATGCTATCGCTCAAAACAGTGGAGGAAAAAATCGTGAGGAATCCGGTATGTCCAAAAACCCCAAAAATTCAATGACATAAGACATTTACCAGCATGCACTGGACCCACAGAAAAGAGAAGGAAAAAATTCTCACTTCAGTGACTGGACCAGCATGGTAAATTAGGGCCTATTTTCTCTCTCTCTCTGAAGGCCTGTATCCCAGCAATGGGAACATGATGAATGATGAAGACGTCATACTTTGTGACTTGGAGAAAATCTTCCACATATACCCAACTGCATTGAAGTGCAGCTGATTTATGTATAGAATGCACCTAACTAAACCCTTCTAGGTAGCATGTCTCTGTGCTTAACTTAGAAACTAAGTAAAGCATATAGGTCGATGGATGGATCAGGTCGGTGGATGGAGATCGATGCTCTAAGTCTTAGATCTCTAAGTCTTAGTTTGTCAAGCAGGGAAACACCACTTCATTTCCTCCTTTTGCCTCTTATGTCTTATTTTAATCTGCATCTGCAGCTTAATTGGCTATAGCTTTAAGATGCCCGTTCATTATATTTTTAGATATGCCGTTAAAAACTCAGTTATAAATACTCATAGTGATGATCAAGTTAAGCCAGCTAGTGTTACTAAACTACTGACATATAATGTCATATGTACCTAGTATTAGAAAACAAAGTAATATTTTGTGTCAGCTTATAACTGGAAAGCTAATTGACAGAGTTTATGCGCCATTATTTAGAGATTTCAGTAGAGCATGTCTGCCTCCTTCCGCGTTACATCGGCGAAATTTATTGGCATTTATTTTCTTAAGGAAATGCTTTTTAGCACACGGAGATAAAAAAAAAGTATTTTTTTATTTTTAGCATTAGTTTTATAATCATGAACACAAATATACAAAGAAGTAAAATAATTACATAAAGTTAATAAAAAAACTTTCATCGACCTAATAGGTCACGGGTAAATACATCAGAAAAATCGTATGTAAAAAATATAGATGGTCCATATTAATTTTCGCCAGATTTTTTTCTGGTTAACATTTTATAGCGCATTAGTACGCTAACGACCGATCAACGCGTTTTTGCCTTAATTGGTTTCGGAGGCGGGGACACCCGTGTGACTTGGGGTCAAAATAGGTTAATATTGTATTTATTTTGTAACAAATGTAATTGGCGTTTTGTGCCATTTTAGTTATAGTTAATAAACACTTGACAGCGACTTTAATATTCCTAATCTCAAACTTGATGCATTTCAGGATAATGGCACAGATATACGATAATGGTTGAAGCTTTAACAATCACATTCCAAGTCGACTCTTCAGTTAGAAACCTGAAACAATAGCACACTGGGGTGTGAGGGTGTGTCGTCATTGCCAAGCTATGACGCTTGCGGTAACAAACTAGATTACTCCTACGGTTACTGTCGAATAACTTGTTTGTATCATGCTATGACGAAATAGAACATTGTATATAATGAAGCGACATACATCAGTCTCACATAAAAACTCGTTTAATCAATCAGTTTATTTCATTAACTTAGGGCAGTTACAGTAAATTGTCAAAAGAAAATAAATCGGGACAATGGTGAATTATACTGAAAGTTTTATTAACAGTGTGTGATGAACGAATTGTATCTGCGTGTTAGACATGATATAAAAATGATATCTACGGTATCTTAATATACAGATTTCATAATTATGGAGGGAAGCATAAAGGTACATTTTACATTACAGCTATACTTTTCGAAAAATATGAAAAAAAAAACTCAAAAGTAGAAGTAGCGAAACGCACGCTGTGTATAAGCGCTATCTATGGTTTTTCTCCACTAAATGTGACTTTAATACACGCTATTAAGCCTTATGGTTATCTGTAGTAACAAGTGTTGCTTAAAAATGGGAAACCTCACCTTAAGACATCGTGGAATTCCTTCTTGCACTTAAAATATTAGTTTTTTTCGATAGTTTTTTTTTTATCCCTCTCTGTAGCCAGCGTTTTGACATCTTGGTAATTGTGACTATTCAATTTCCTATTCATTTTCCGATCAAACACTTTCATCGACCTAATAAGTCATGCGTAAATATATCAGAAAAAAATCGTATGTAAAATCGCGGGGGAATAGCTACCATCAACTATTTGTTTCGACGTTGTGGACTTTGAGGCATGATGCCTAAAAGGGGCCAGCCTTCCGAGAATTTCAGATTATGTTCTTATGACGTAAATAGCCTACGGACGGTATGGAAAGTGTATTAGGTATACCCAGAAATAAAGTATTACTGTGGTATGCACTGCCTATTGCTGGAGAAAGAAAACTCTTTTAAAGTTAATCCATTATCATTTAATTATTGTTTTGCTTTGTTTTTCAGTTAGTAACTAGTAATAATTAGTAACTTTAACTTTAATAAAAAAAAAACTACCCACCCTTTTGTATTTTATTTTTTGTTTTTGTGTGTACGTTACTAAAGAAAAAGCCTGAAGCTCACGACACCGGTCACTCTAGTGTGGGATTCAGTGCACATCGACGGAACGTTGTTCTTCTGTCATCTATTTCATTTTCCTTAACTCGGTGTTTGTCTTTAGATACTAAGTTATCTTGAACGAAATAAATTATATTAAACTTTTTTTATAAAATTTTCTTAACATGTTTTTATATCCGGCGAGCATTTTGAATTATACACATGGTTGCTGCACTAAGGGTTGGATCATAACGACGAAACTCCTTAACGGTTAACAGCATAACAGCACAGACACAAAATGTTGTATACGCATTATTTATTTTATTTTAAAGCTAGTTAAAGAAACATGTGCTTTAAATTTATTTGTTTGTAAATTCTAACATCTCTATGCTCGCCTTTTTAGTGGAAAATAGAATCAAACTTCTTTACACTTTTTAAATAATTGTACGATTATCTAATACGTGTATAAGGTAATCAGATACATAAATTGGCCACCAACTACTCTAGGAATGAGTCATTAGAGTTTTTTCAATTTTTATTTTTTGTAGCGTGTTCTTCAAAAAAAGACACTTTAAACACCATGTTACTTAAAAAATATATTAAATCTCTATTATGAAAACCATTACATTTTCTATGACAAATTCGGGAAAATATAATTATTAGTCGTTGCTGTTGAAAGTTTAGAATAACTCAAAATAACT
The DNA here is from genome assembly GCA_949125355.1 of Agriopis leucophaearia. Lineage (NCBI taxonomy): Eukaryota > Metazoa > Arthropoda > Insecta > Lepidoptera > Geometridae > Agriopis > Agriopis leucophaearia. The sequence continues at coordinate 15,772,691 of OX421265.1, read as the reverse complement.
ACGTATAAAATTAACCAAGAAATTCATTGTTTTGTATTTTTACCAAAGAATGCATAACAAATGTTTCTAACTGCATAAAATTCCAAACATTTCTGACACGTCTTTGTGGTACACGTGCATTAGAACAGTTCACTGTGTGGGACCTTACGCTTAACTCTATGTGCAGGCTGGAAAACGCGCTGTTAAAAAAATCACGCTACCGCGAACTTTAACTCGCCGAAATACGGTGTGCGATCGCGCAACTTTTCGCAATCACCTAAACTGAATCTTTTATAACAGGTAGGCATAAGGCTGGTCAAGATTGGCTTTCTGATCTATAAGTTATAGCTACTAAGTCAAATACTATGCTTATTTAAACTCGTGATAAACTGTTGATATAGAGATGGAAGCATGAAGCAGGCAGATTTTCTGCCTACCGCTGACCCTAGTGACAAAACCACCTAACGCGCACTTGTATGTTTTTTTTTTCTTAACCTTTTCTCACTGTTGGGTAAATGTCTCCCCCATTTCCTGTCATAAATCTCGGTCCTCCGCCACCTCTTGCCAACCTCTCCGGAATGAGTCAAGATCGTCACGCCAGCGTTTCCTAGGCCTTCCTTGACTGCATCGTCCATCAGGCACCCCCTGTGTGACGATACTGGGAGTTCATACGCGCCACATATCATGCTTATATGATTTAGTAAACTAAAATAAAACAGTTCCAGTTTACTTCGAAAGTGTGTTTTATCAACAAACATTAATAGTTAGCTAATTTTACGGCAATTTCAGCATTGTTAACACATGTTCCTATGTTTATGTTTCAATTAGTTAAGACACGTATAAAATGTGTCGCGGATTTTTTATGATCGCCATAAAAATGGCCGGACAAATTCTCGATGTCAGTAACCTACATAAGAATGTAACAGACAGATTTTACAATCTGAAGAGAATTTCGAAACAATTCCACATCTGAGCGGACTTTAGCTCCAGTTAAAATGTACAAGACTTTAGCTCCAGTTAAAATGTACAAGACTTTTTGACACTCAAGTTTATGATTGTTCATAAATTATGAGTATACTAGCAGTGACCCCACAGGATTCGTTATTATTCCTGAATACAAAGCAGTAAGAACTAAATTAAATATATGTACTTATACACTCTCATAAACTTTCGCATTTATAATATTAGTGTGATTCTTGACCAAAGAAAGTAAATTTTTAAGGCCGAATAAGTGCATGTCTAGCCCTAATAGAGTTACGAGGAAAGTTGGTACATGACGTATACACATTACACATGCACACAGACAACCAATTTCGCGGACTCGTGCGGTCGAAACCTACTCGTCAAATTCTATCCTTTAACATAGACCGCATCATCGCTTAACATCACGGCCCCGATTCTACTAAACCAATTTTAAACGATTCTATTAAACTATTATATACAAACTTACAATAAATAAATAAAAAAGGAAGAACTTAAATTTGGAGTTCCAAATGATATTAGAAATATTGTTGTAGGTATAAAAGGCTTTAAACACATCCTTCAGACTAATATACTGGTCTCTGCAAAACAGGGAATCCTAGTGTAGGGGCCAGGGTTACAAGTAGAACTAAATTTACTTAAAATATTGGACACAAAGTACTTTAAAAGCCATGTATAACTTTCTTTATTTAGATAATTATGTATAGATAAGTACTTGGTTTAATTCTAATTCTAGTTTAGTTTATAAGCAACATACCTTGTGGAAATGAATAAATTTATTTATTATTAATTGTTTTTCAATTGTTAATTAATTGCCTCAATTTTTTTACTTTTTACACTTTATCTATACCAAAAGTGTCGAAAGGGCAATTTTTGAGGCAATTCATTATCAATTAAAAAAAAAAAACTTGAGAGGTGTCAAGGGGCACCCGGATGGAACGAAGTTAGAGAAAGAGAGAGACAGACAGAGAAACACGCGCACGCCGCACTGCTTACAACTAGAGCAAAAAGTGTCGTTACAACTTTTGGTCTTAATTTTTTCGGTCTAGTCTCCTTTCGCAACGCGCGATAAGGAACTTCGTTCCAAGCCTTACTGATTTGCCGATAACTACACCAGATCTTTAGGCCGCCCAAGGCCTCCAACAGTTCCACTAGATATATGTTCGAAATAAATTTTGATTTGAAAGCATAACCTTTATTATGTATTCGTTCTCTTAGGCTTTTTAAGCAAATTTTGCCTCTAGTGTCAATGTAAACTGAACTGCTAGACGACATTAATAATTTCCATACATACTCGTAATGAACTGACATAGTGGCTAACTGTTACCCTCTCTACTGTATGATTTATACTCGTAGCGTTAACACAAAGCTGTTCTGTGCATTCAAACTGCTACTACAACTACGTCATACAAGTCACAGGTAATTCAGTAGAGAATGGAAACTCTACATTGATGTATAGAGACAGAATAACCAGTGGAGTAGGCTAAATATAGCTCATTGTATTACCCAATTTTATGGGGTTGAAGTAACTAATATTACATTGGGATCTCTATTCACATGAAAAGAAACAAAAAATGACCTGGCACTATTGTGCACCGTACTTCTTTTTATATAAGTTTGATTATCACCCCGTTACAATGTGGTTTATAATCTAGGACGAACACCCCTATACATATACAGTGTGCATTATTTTTATTTTAGATTAAGATTTTTGTGTACGTACGCTTTGGGTCTAGTTGTCTGAATAAAATGATTTTTTTATTGTATTTAAATATATTCTCGGGTCTAGCCCGGACATTTGGTGGGCATTGGTGGAGCCGAAGCCAACACCAAGAGGCCCTTTTGAATATAAAATACATGCAACTATTAAATATGTATAAAAGGGAATATGAAACTATTGTACAGTAGGTATAGGATTAAAAAAGTCTGGGCTATTGAGGTGAACAACTTGTGGATGAAATAACAGATTTATAGAATGAGAAACGGCACCTGCCTTATCCTGTCTCATCTCAAAATATATTTAGGCAGGTGATGACTTGCCACCCACTGAATGGGCCCCCCATAAAGGCTGCCGTATCTTGGCACCGGAAGGGCAACATCGGCGTGGGTGGCTTAGGGTGTAGAGAGGTGTGCTGCACTTTCACTAAGAGCTACTCGCGGCGTTATGCCCTTTAACACTTCCACCCTGGAGCTTAAGTTCTTAGCTCTTGCGGTTTCCACCCCTGGACGGCCGGTTAAGGCAAGCCAGGGGTCAGGGGTCTCATTTAGCCCCATGGAATCGAGGTACGCGGTGTCGCCACTCACCGACGGCTCGCCATAAAGCCGCCCCTGCGTTTTTATTGTATTTATTATTACAATAACTAAGCCCATAATAAATAACTTTAACTGCCACAACCAACACCATCGCGTCAAGTTATTGTTAAAATAAATTTGGTAATATTTGCTATTTAATTTCATCTGCTGTGTTTTTGGCACTTGGCAACACTAATATAATAATTTTTATAGTAATTTTTATTCATGTAAATGGATCTTTGTGTCTGAAAATAAAATATTTTGATTGATTTGATTAATAACTAAAGTTTAAGGCAATTCTACCAAAGATGAATCAAAAACATGAAATACAACGAAACTCGTGTTAAGTATTAACGAACATGGGTTTATTTTACGCTGTTAAACCTACCTAGTTAAGAGCATACATTTTTAGTTCTATTAATACAAAAATCGTAGGCGTAAACCTAAGGTGATAGGTATAATGCTATGAGCGTAGGTTAGCGAAAAACCTAAATTGCTAGCTCTAATGCTAAACATAGCATGCTTTTAGCGCCGCCCAGGTTATTAATAGATACGAGTACTCAAGCTAATTATGGTAATGGTGAAAATACCGATAGTGCTATTTTTAGCCAAATACGTAAGAATCGCAGTTCATGTCCCTAGTCCTACCAATACCTAATAATATAATTTAATTGAAATGCCTAGATTGGGTACTTATAGAGAGGGGTTCGCCGAAATGCTATTAAAATGTTGAATGGACTGTTTTTGACGACTCTTTCATAAGTAGTTTAAACGTAAGTAAACATAATAATCATCATGTTACATAATGGCTAACATATATGGACCTAAGTATTTAAATGATAAAAGTCTATTCTAGGATTTGAAACTCCTACCTTAGTGCTTACAAAATATTAATTCACTCATCAGCTTATCATTTCCACACACAGGCCGTCTCTTCTACTTACAAAATATATGTAGTGTAATTACAACCTTAACGTTCAAAATAAAAAAATATGTGGATAGGTCGATGGAAACAAACACAAACATGAAATATTTTTCAAACGAAAGAAATAAAACAAGTGTGAAATATCCGGAATACGGCGCTGCGGTCCAGCAAATTGCTGTTGACAAAAGAGCCATGTCATGTTTACAGATGCATCCAGAAAGATGGGCAAAAAAAGATTCGTGCCTCAAGATGGGAAGCGATCTCTACGTAGACCCTCGGAAACAATAACGAAGCGATTAGTGGGCGAGGTACAACTATTCGATAAATAAAATAAGCATCGAGTTCCATAGATTCCATAGATTTCAATTTCGAAATTCTAATATTGTATTAAATCCTATATGTATTTTTCGCTTCGAATACTCGTACTAACTGAATTTATTCTGAAAGGAATGGCAGGACGTAGCAGAGGGAAGGATGGACGGCAGAAGACGAGGGAGGCATTTGCTTAGGAGTGGGACGAAATAGGCTACCAAAAAAAAAAATTTGTGTGCGACCTAAAAAGGTGAACATTCCATAAATAACTTCGCTCGTCAGCAATTTGAAAGCGAGACTAACCTTTTGTAGTTTATTCCATCATCCCCCGAGGCAGGGGTGGTGATAATTTGGTTAGACTCGCATTCAGGGCTACCATCCGTCCAGTTAAGTGCAGATAAGTCCAGTTTTTTGTCAAACAACAAAAATAACAGAAATTCTCAATAATTAAGATAACAAATTACAATCATGTTGCTATTAATAACCGAAAACTTTTCGAACATAACAACATCTGCAAATATCTAAAAGGTACGAGTATAATATAAGAACGTAGGTAACCACTTTAAAAACTTATTACACCGTGATTTATGATTTTTAAACAATAGATGTGCGATTATGCATACCCAATTACCTAAACAATCAGTTACTTGGTTGGATCGGAACAGCCTTCAAGTTATCGGCAGCGCTCGAAAGATAAATAGATGCCTTCCGACCACGCGCCTTCGTACATAGAAACTGTTAATTATTTATATCTAATAACTCCGGTGTTCTGCTTGTCTATTCTACGACATAGTTATTTTTAACCGACTTTAATAAAAGCGGAGGTTCTATGTTCCACTGTATTTTTTTTTTATTCACAGTTTTCTCCGCTAATTATGTTTTTTATTTTTATGATCCTGGGTGACGAGGCGAGCGAAGTAGATCGCCTGACGGCTCTTCACGCTTGCCCATAACAGCACAACGCTATTCAGAATTTTGAACTTCAACAGTTCAAAATCCTGGATGGCAATGCACTGCGCTCGTCACCCCGAGATATAAGATGTCAAATCTCTGTGTGCCCTGTAATTTCGCTGGAAACATTGCCCTTCAATCCGGAATACAGTAGTGTCTGCACACTACTGCTTGGCGGTTGAATAACTGGCAAAGGTGTGGTACTTCCCCAGGCGGATCCCTTCAAAAGAGTCCTACCACTACCGACTAGGCGAGTTGGTAAGCCTATTTTACAATAAATAAATAAAAAATATGTCATCCAAGTAAAAGAAATTGCGTATTTACTCATTTGAAGTCGGTTTTTTTTTATTGATAATTATTACATATTCTTTAGAGTTGTCAGTCAGATACAGAGCTTGTAATTTTATCTTCGACTAGCCGTCCGCCCCGGCTTCGCACGAGTGTAAGCTCGGCCTTCGGCCTCGCTACAAAATATAATATAGCCTATGTCACCCGGGGATAGTGTAGCTTCCCAACAGTGAAAGAATTTTTCAAATCTGTTCAGTAGTTTCGGAGCCTATTCATTACAAACATACAAAAATAGGTACAAATCTTTCCTCTTTATAATATTAGTGTAGATAAAATCATATTTGAATAAATGCTGATTAGAAGCTATGAGTTCGGTACTGTCAGATTTTTATGATTCTTAAGCCCTTTCCTGACCTGTCGGTGCAGCAGCGGTATGACATCGGCACGCTCGGTATACGCAGTACCGAAAGCTTACCGCGAGCCTATTTTGCAATGAGTGCTTCTTGATTGGCGCGGCATGCGGTATGCCGCAATGATTCCGCGCCGCTGCTACGCCATTCGTGAAGCACTCATACGCAACACTGCTGCACCGACAAGTCGGGAAAGGGCCTTAGAAAGCATAGAACACGTATTTTTTTGTGATGATAGAATCAAAGTTTACATATTTCTTATTCCGTAGATTTAATAGTTGCCTATAAATATTTACCGATATTTTTTAAAGCCTTTTAAGCTCTACTGTCAGAGTCGAGTCTACCATTGGACTGCCTAGTCTACCTAATGAAATCCAGGACTTAGATAGGCCTATGCAGACGAAGCCGCAGGCTATAATGTAGCTGGAAACTTATATAGTCGTGTTTACCGCGTCATTTAGCATTTACATATTCCTGATTAAGATATAGATAAGTTTCCAAAAAGGGTTCGTTGATTTTAATGTATTCGATAGCCAATATTATGATTTTGTGGCTTATTGACGTCCCACGTTTTGGAATGTTGTCATGAGTAGGTATACCTGTTAATTATAACTTAATGATCATACCTTATTAAATCAAGATCAAATCAACTATCATTTCCTAAAAATGTCTTGTATGTCTTAAATCTTTGTATCATCACGAGCATAATCCAAAACTCTATATTAATTACTCGTAATTTGCACGAAGATACAAAGCGCTTTTAAGACTAAGTATCCGGCTTAGTCATAATATGTATTTCCGTGTATGTAATAAGAGGCTTCTATTTGTCTGCAGCTTTCTCGCTCGCACATTTTTATATTATTGACGATATAAAATTACTGAGTGTGAATTTACAAAAAGTGACACTCAAGTTTTGCTGACTATCATAACATTATAAACAAACAATGTTTCGTTTCGATATCTTTTAATTTGACGGAGTAACATGGTAACAAGAAAAAAAAATCACTTGTTACCATTTCGCTCCGTCAAATTAAAAGATAGCGAAACGAAACATTTTTTGTTTATAATGTTATGATAGTCAGCAAAACTTGACTGTGTCACTTTTATAAATTCACACTCGGTAATTTTATATCGTCAATAATGTATAAATGTGCGAACGAGAAAGCTGCAGACGAATAGAGGCACCTTAACATAACAAAATACATAAATACAACATCGCGAGTTTTGAAATCCCGAAGATAAATAACCCAAATACATTTTTGTTGATACAACTCCGTCTTATGAGCTCATTATTTGATCCTCATGCTGGTTATATGCCTGCTCTCCCTTGTTCTTGGTCTGAGGGAAATTTTATCCAAGTGTTTCTTGCGATGGACCTTTTTACAGAGCTTTTGAGTTCTGATAAGCGTGAATGAAAACGTTAGCACAGATTTTTTAGAATCGTGCCATCAACAGACAATGACAGATATTTAGTAAGCAAGCGGACGAAAGTGCAAAGACCCCAAGCGATGATTTAGGTGGCAAAGTCACAAATATTTGTGACGGCTTCCGGGATGCCTTCATTTCAATTTGCCTTTGCAAATGAAAGAGAGATCTCGAACATGAAATGATAAACAATAATTTGATACAATCGACCAAGTAGGTACTCGCAGTTTTTCATCTTTCTCGATTCTACGTTTAGTAATCGCGAAAGAATGTCACGTATCACTTCATTTAATGACGGGAAAATACAAGTGATTTGGGATATTGTTAGATAGAGTATGTATGTTTTTTCTGATTTACAATATTGTGATTGGCTGTAGCTACGTGCTGTGCGCGAGCGAATAGGTTTTCCCCAATTTTTACATCTTTTCTTTTAATATTAAGTGTCAGTTGCTGGAACTCGAGTAGTAAATACATTTTTCTTGAGAATCCGTCTCAACTTACACAGTTAAAATGTTCATGATAAAACTATGCTGGCACAGTGCATGTTGGTAAATATCATATGTCTTTAAACTTTTGGGGTTTTTGGACATGCCGGATTCCTCACGATTTTTTCCTTCACTGTTTTGAGCGATAGCATTTAATTTGCACATAATTTATCTAAATCAGTCATCGGCAGGGCTGAGGATCAAACCAGGTGCCGTCAGATCGTAAAGCGCACATATTACCGCTCGGTCACCATCGCTCAAACTCAAACAATACATAAATGTTAATGAAAACATTTGAAAATGTTAGGTGGAAACTCGTATAAAGAGACAGTAGGTAATTAAATCTGGTACATAAACATAGACACTGAGTATTCTAGTTTATATGATCTAATTGTAGCATAATTACTTTCCTAACCAACGTATGTGACAATGTCGGCGTTCAACCAAGCATGTTAGGTGCGGAAAAGCGGAACAATTCCCAAGAAAACGAATAAAAGACATTGAATCGCGAAATTCCAAGCAAAGTTCGACAACGACTTGACAGGTCAACGCACCGAGTTTATTTATTTGCTAGCTTGCTTACTACAGCTTTTGTCTGCGGTTTCTGACAGGCAATACAGTAAAATGAATAATTTTCTTCGAAACCGAAATTGAAAAAAAAATACTGTGTCGATGTATATTTCTTTATAGCGCTCTCACGAGCTTTTTTCCAAAGTTACTGTTAATTATTAGGTGATTAATGCCTGAAATCATTTAAAGTCAAACTGTGTTCTAAGCAATGTCTTTTGTTTTTCATATTAGCAAAACTATGTATGGACTTTTTATAATCGCGAATAAGTCGCGTTTGACTCGCCTTTTGGTAAGCGACGATGTCGTCGAAGATGAAGCACGCAGACTTAGAAGATACCACCTATTCATGTGAACGAAAGTGACATGCATACTTTTATACTAGCTGAAAATTTTCCAGAGTGTTGCCACAGTAATGTGTTAATGGTTTCTTCTCCAGAAACAAAAGCTATCAGACAAACAAAAGCTAACACAACACGTAAAACTTTGGCTAAAGGCTACGCAACATTTAACAAAGTGCTTCAATCGAACGTTGAACCCGACGTTATGGTTGTTCCAAACGATAAAGGAAAAGTATAATGTTACCACGATTTATCCAATGAATGTCAAACCAAGTGGAAATACACCTTAACTTCCGTTTTATTGCTAGAATTTGAACAAACAATATTTGCTGTTGGCAACATTTGCTACGTGACTTTCTGAGTGTTTTCAGTGAAAAGTCTATATAGAGTTACCTAAATGGTTTTGAATGACTCATGAACTGATGGATATTTTAATACAGCAGAAAATTTTAACATACAAAATTTTTCACGAAAATCTCGAAAAAATTTAAAAGTATTTTTAGGGAAAAAACCTCATCTACTTATTCATATTCCATTTTTAAATCGGTATCTTACACGAATGAGGTAACGATGAGGCTTTCTTACATCGCCTTTGATGTGTTTAAAAAATATTAAAACTGGTAATAAGGTCAGTGTTGCACATTTTTTTATTACTGCGGTAAAACATTTTTAAGATACTTAACAGCTGCTACATCTAATTTTCGAATGAATATTTATGTATAAGTATAAAGCAAAATGCAAGCAAAAAGTTGAAGATTACTCGTTGAAAATCAACAGTTTTAAAATTGTAATTTACACACGTTTCATTTTCAGAACAATACGCGAAAAGATTCGTAAACCACGTTCTCAATCCTAGTCTGTAAAAAAGAAAGAAAATTGGAATGTTGTAATCCACGTAATTCGGTTTGCGGTCCAATCTGGCTGAATCCCGGGTGAGGCCGTTGCCGTTGTTAAAAAAGTATAAAATGAAGAAAAAAACTGACAGCGTTGACCCGCTTTGGTGTTTTGTTTACTTTTTCCCGCGTTTATGCACTCGTTTGCGCGGGAAAGTAATGAACACGCGGGCCGAGTGCGGAATTACGTTGTTGATTACCCACATACGTTGAAGGTAAATAAACATTTGAAGCTTTTACGCTTTTATCGGTAACAGATCGTGAACGGTTCGGTAATAGGTAGGTACTGTAACAATATAGGTATAAAATATATAGTACAGATTATGAAGAAAACTCGCTGTGCTATATAATTAGGCTCTGTGTGTCAGCGCCTAATTATATAGTTGGAAATGTACGTATCATATAATTTTTTTAGATGTGTACGTAGTTTTATCCTGGAAGCTAGCTACTGGGTTGCGTTGTATCAAATTTTATATGTTCTATGTTCGACACCGCTCTATGGTTGTCATTCCGAAAACCCGTACAAAGCGGTTTGATTCCACTTTTATTGTGCGAACTGCTAGTCTGTGGAATGCGCTGCCTGAATGGGTGTTCCCCGTTAGTTACAATCTGGGTGTCTTCAAGTCAAGAGTGAATCGGTTTCTTCTAGGCAAGCGTGATCCATCGTAGCCCGCATCGTCGCTTATTATCAGGCGAGTTGGCGGCCAAGCGTAAGCCTATTTTACAATAAAATAAAAAAGTGCTATGTTAGCTGATCGGTAGTGTGCGCGTAACAATTTGATGGCGCTCGGTTCGATCCTAGGCCCTGCACCAATGAATTATGTAAATTATATGCAGTTTCGATGGCATCTCTCAACATCGGTGAAGAAAAACCGGTATGTTCAAGAACCTCAAAATTCAAAGACATGACATTCACTTACATGCACTGGGCCAGCATGTAGGATTAGGGCCCATCCCCTCTGAGAGAAGGCTGTTCCAGTAGTGGGAACATGATAGGTATCAAACATATATAATGTTACTAACTTGGGATACCTACATCAAACGAGTGCACCCCACGCATACCATTCGTTATCCCGCGTCGTCGACGTTGTTTTACTCAATGAAATGCTTACGTATTTTACGCTCTCAAATATATCACTCGTACGTATTAAATTAATAACCCTCTTTACGGTCTGTCAAAAACATAATTTTATAACTCTCTGGTTCTCGGAGCCCACAACATTTATCATACACAAAGTGCACTTTACAACAATAATGTTTCTAATTCTAGAAGACCTAATTTTCTCTGTGGAAACTAAATCTAGACTGCTACACATTTAGATGCCTACTGCAACTGCTTTTCTATTTGCACTGTGGATATAAATAAGAAATAAAAATTTGGAGAAATATCCTCAATAGTCACTCACTTTTCAGGGCAAAGTTACAATACCACTTTGGTACTACTGTGCCTTGAATGAAGTAAATATTTATGAACTAGATTTTTTTGAGACGAAAAATATATGTATAACTAGCTGCGCCCCGCGGTTTCACCCGCGTGGTGATGAAAATTGGTGATGATGAAAAGTAGCCTATGTATTAATCCAGGACATAAGCAATGCATATTCCAAATCCATCCAGCCGTTTCTGCGTAATTGAGTAACAAACACCCATACATCCATGCATCCAAACTTTCACATATATGATGATATTAGTGTGATTATTATTATTGCTAATATTTATTTCTATTGTCATACCAGAGGACCCCAAACTCAGCTAGGCCAGTGTCTAGGTTAACCCTATTAGCCACCTAATTAAAAAAAAAAACCATAAACATGCAAAATTTTAAAGTTACATAAATAAACCGTGTCTTAAAAAGTTTATTTAACTAAATGTAAATTTATTCTCTTTAGGTCAATAATTAATTTAATCTATCTAACATAAATACATAAGTGGTTTATTAATTAATTACATAAATAAGTCACACAAAACATAATTATATACAATTTCAAATGATCTAATAAAATAAATAAATAATAAATATCTGGGACATTATTGCACACATGGTCATCTGACCCCAAACTAAGCAAAGCTTGTAATATGGCTACCAGAGACTGATATACATACATATATATTTATAAATACATACTTAAATAGATATTAACACCCAGACATAGAACAAACACAAATGTTCATCACACAAATGTTTGTCTTAGGTGGGAATCGAACCCAGGCCCCCAAGCGCAGAAGGCAGGTACACTACCAACTGAGCTAACGATCGATTATGACAGCCCATAATACCTAAAAGTACCTAAAAATATATTTATTTATATTAATCAATTTTAATTAATAAACATTATAATTAATTCTTATATTTTATCAAAAATTACAAGCATTTCGGGGACCCTTTTCTGTCCATCCAAAGGTTGCCTGGAAGAAATCGCTCTAGGCGATAAGGCCGCCCATACTGCCGTATATTTATTTTTGATGTTAAAGTTTAATTTTTATTTTTCGGTGTGTAATAAAGAGATATTGTATCGTAAATATTTTGTCGATAAGTGGGCATTGTGGACAATATACAATTCGTATGCATACGGACTAATTTTATTAGAAGTTTCACACATTAATGTCGGTTATTTGCGCACAATCAGTTCTTACCAGGTTACGTGCATTTAATTCCCGTCTGGAGTCTTAATTCGATGCCGTAATGTTGAAAGCCCATATTTCTCGTAATAATAATGGAGCGCGTGGGCGTTTGTTTGCGAGGCGTCAAGGAAGTTTGCCCTTCGTTGCCACCCCGCCTTCTGGTGGACACTCAGGTGGTAAATATTGTACTTTCCACTAGAAATTTATTGGTACCCTTTTCGTAATGTGCTTTTGTATTACGTAGTGTCTTTTTAACTGCAATATTCTGCAAAATGTTGAGAACATGGTCTTTACCTGTGCTAAAACTATCTATCTATTTCGTTTTAACCTGCACTTCTCCACTACCAGAGGTAGGTAAGAATAATGGTAGGTAAGAATAATGTAGAAATAAATGTATTCTTTCCTATTCTGCTCGCTTTAAATGCAAGTGTCTACACTTATCTCTTTGACTACAATTAAAAAGAAAACCAATGTCACGGGAAGTGGGTGAAATTCAAAAAACGGAAGTCATTTTACATAATTTTTCACCATTAGACGTGGAATATTTTCTTTATTTTGGAAGTGGGAACACCGAGATACTTATAACCTATTAAAGAAAAATAAAAACACAAAAATTACAACCACAAATCAGCGAAGATATCAAGTAACATACACAAAAATCAATCGAAATGAGAAACTCTTTTTTAGGGTTCCGTATTTTGAAGTAAGTTGAAAAGAGACCAGAGCCACAGTACTTATCTAAGATTGCTAGGTCTAAGGGAGTGCGCTTTGATCTAAGTACTAGACATAAATTATTATATACTCTTTACATCTGACTAGGAGGATACTTTAGATCGCGATTTCAACTTTTTTTTATGCCATAGGTGGCAAACAAACTGACGGGCCGCCTGATGGTAAGAGATACCTATCCTATCCGTCGTCTATGGATACCTGCAACACCAGGGGCATCACAGATACGCTGCCGACCCTTAAAGACTCTATTAACAGTCCATTGAAGAACCCCATAATATAGTTACTCGGAAATGCTGCAGTATCAGCTCATTCCACAAACTGCAGGTGTGAGGCAAAAAAGATCGCGTAAAATGCAGTGTGCTATTTCCACCGATCTATGATATGTGAATGAACTTTCAGGCGGTGGCGGCTTGTGCAATGATAAAACCGCGACAACTGATCGTTTACCAGAGCGTTATGTTAAACACTTTTATCATCTCCAGTTTTCCAGCCGTAGCATCCAATACAAACTTTTCCTTCCGTCAGTACACAACTGATTTGGCCTAGCGTCTTGTCCCGAAATAGAACAGTCTACGACGCCCTATTTACCCACAAGGCTCAGGGAGGACATAATTTACCATTTGCCAGGTAGAAATGAAGTTAACATTTAGTGAGCATCTTTACGGACGATTTCATCGCCAGCAATTTCTACGTTAAAGTGGTAACTTAGCGTCTGACTTCCATGCAAATTTGTTTTACCAAACTTTATTGTTATATTTTGTTATTCTTTTAATTTCAACTGATCTAGGCTATCCGGTAAAATAAAAGTAAATTTTGACATTTGGCTAAATCTTTAGCGACATTTTAAATTTAACAAAAAAATATTTTTTTTTATTAATCTCTTCCAATGCATTTCCTTCCGTGTCATTTCTAATACTTCGTGTCTTACAGCAGTTTCGGTTATAAAGTTTGTCTTCGGTTGCGATAACGACGATAAACTAGTCCTATGAAGACGCTTATTTAGATACTAAATGAATAAGTACGGAATGAATTTGCCGTGCAATTCTCCCGGCGTTTCACTGACATTTTCATGCTTATATTACGGGGTGAACTCGGGTAGGGTAGTTCTATAAATAGACCTTTAATTAAAACCTCAGAAACGTGAGCTTTCAGAACCTTACGTGCAAAGGTGAAGTGTGCATGGAAACTATTATTATGTAAAATTATGATAAAGTTATTTTTAAACAAATTGCACGAAATGTCGTTGATTTTAATTTCAAATTATGACGATTTAGATTGTGCATTAGATCATAAGGACACCTGTAGTCTTACACTTTCTTATTGACACAGTTTTTATGATAAGCTGAGCCTGTGGGGATTACTCCTTATATCATCAGCTATCTGCCAGTAAAGGTCCCGCCAAAATCGGTCCAGCCGTTTTGCAGTCCATATACTCATACATACAATCGTACATATTACACACAACGCCTTTTATTCATAAGAAGAAGAAGATATTTCGTATCGAAATACTCTTCATGAAAATTCTGGATATCCTGCCTGATTCACCAATATTTTTACGAACTATTAATTGGTCACTTACTCTCAATCCGTGTTAATAGGCCACGGCTTCCTTACCTCGTCTAAAACCGACATTTCCTTCAAAATTTCAACATTTTCGCACGAAAAACGATCCAGAATCTCGCAGATGTCCTTGATTTATCACAATACTCTAAAATTTGGGCCGTGTGACTCCAACGCTCGGAATTCTAAGAAAATATTCGAGTTACTCAAAAGTGTAAGCTCCAATTAGCGGTTAAAGACACCGCACTATAATTAAGCTTGTATAACATAAACAGTGGTTATTTTGGATGGGCGAATAGCGAGATTATTTATAGAGTAGTGTTGCAAAATACATGGCCGAGTTATGTCAGAGTGTCTACGCGGGGCGGCAAGAGCTTGTAGCAAGAAATTGGAACTGTCATCGGTAAAATGCATGCATATGTTGATATTTAATTAGAAAAACGCGTCTTCCTGTTTTAATCAGAAATAATCTGTGTTGATTTAAAAAAAAACTTTGTAGCATATTTAATTAATAGTCCGATTACAAAATTTATATACAACAAAGTTCGTTTTTATTATTATTGAAACAGCATTTAAAATAGTGACAACGAAATATGATGAAATCACCCCATTTCTCTCTCAACTTCACTTGAAAGTCTATGAATGATCATTATTTCCACATTCATTTATTCCGTCCAATATGTTCATTAGTCTTTTTGTTGTTCCAACAATGGCTCGGTCGTAAATAAGACGTTTCCTGGTCGCGAGATGAAAGCGGCTAAATTCTTCAATGCCTTCCAGAGATGCGAACCGCTTTGGTACATCGTGCGGTGTGTTCTCGGAATGTCACTGTCGCTTTCAATGTTCCCCAAACTCTGAATTTTTGAAGTTAGGAACACTGATGTTTGTGCTGAATGATTTATACGAGAATCGGAATCCAAAATTTAACGTAGTTCTTCTTAAAAATGATTTTATGATTTAGTGTAGATCAGCGACTTTAAAGAGGTTCCGGAGAAACATGATATATTTATAAATTGTAAGCTAGCTATATTATACAGGAAACCATCACTATAGTTCCGATAACAATCTAAAACCTCAAAAAGTGGAGGGGCTATTAAAAATGGCCAAACACTTGTAAAAATAATACACGGATCTGGGAACGCTATTGGGTAAATAATATTGTCTAACTAGACATTTTGGCGTCACAGATAAAAAAAGCGAGCCATAATCTCATTTACTTTTACGATCGGTCGGAATCATCCGGATTATTTTCTATACGGAAACCTTGCTTTATGACTTCAAGGAACGTACCAATGTTCATCAGTGCAGAAACGCTTCTGATAAACTGTAAACCTACATCTTGGTACCTTTTCAGAACATGGTGATCTATATTCCCATTTCAGACGTTGATTAAGATTTATTACTATTATATACTTACGTAATAGATTGAATCGGACGTTACTTGAAGCAAGTTTATCTTTAAAACTGTTTCATAGACGAATCTTAATTAAAGCGCTAATACACCAGAGATTTATCTAAGAAACTGTTACCTGTGGTAACTATCTCAAAAGTAATTACAATTTTTAAAGGGGTAAGTTTGAGATACCATAGGTACGATCAATCATTAAGCCACTACTTACCTATTTCAGTGACCTTCTGACAGCTTTACCACTAGTATTAGACTTAGTTAACACGACATTTGCAAGAAAGCAGCGTAAACAGTTTTTTATAACATATATGAAACCTTATTCGCCGTATTCTAAACTTTATTACCTTGCAGGCTTGTAGGTCGCAGATTCAAAAAACCTTTGCCCGACATTCCAATTAAATGAGGATCCGTTTATTGGTCCAATTGTATTTGCATGGGGATGTGTTTAAATAGGGCAGAATTTTCTTGATTAGGGTAGGAACGAAAATAGCTGACCTTATTATGACTTTGATCATATTAGAATTTGGATGAATGATTTGATTTGATATGTTAAATGTGTGAACATCATTACAAATATTGAATACGTAAAAGAAAGACCAACAATGTCGGTTTAGCATGAATTCACAAAAGTTAACGACAAAGAAGAATTAAGATTCATGTGACCCATTTACAAGATCAAACACGAACAAAGTTAACACAAAGGAGCTTTGTTATTGTATGATTAATGCAAAAATATCAAAACAGACGTAGATTATAATGTATTTCGATTGATTTACAACAATGGCACATTTTATTTCGAGACTCGGTTTGAGCACAGTTTTATGTCAGTCTGCAAATAACACCAGGAAGAAGGATCTCGGTTTAGACAAAGAGTCTTGGACGAATTAACTTTATGGTGCGTCATTTACAAACGGACTCGTTGCAGTTGGGATCGTTTAGAAGATAATAAAGTTTAACCTTTTCGTTAGTTGTTTTAGAGAGCAAACAGACAACGTAGGTGTATTTGTTTTCATGTGACGGGAATAAAGAATCGTGAACTTTTGTTATATATTGCATTCCTTCGAGAATTTTTGCAAGAGACATTTCTAAAAATATATGATGCGGATAAGGTCAAGAGTGCCTCAAATCTGAATTATCTTAGATATAGCCTCCACAACAATTGTAAATGATGTCATAATGATCGTGTTTACCCTTTACACCTCATTCGCAAGAAACGTCTTACTATAGAGCCATTATTTGAGTTCTTTCTTATGCATCAATGTTACTGCATCTAATATAAAGAATTGATTTAAAAAAAAACGATCGTTAAAGATCTGATTTGGGGGCACTCTCTTAATTAATACGAGCTATCAACTCGATCACTAAAAGATAAGATCAGAAAAACTAGTCAACTTCGTGAATCTGATCGAATTGAATCTTAATTGATTCGTTTGTTCCGAGATCGAGCGGATACTGCACGTAACCGAGACCATTACGTAACGTTATTATGTTCACGAAGTTCAACACGTTAAGCTTACGAAACGATGGTCGATGGCCCATAAAATAGCACCTATGATGCGTTCGCTCAATCGAGTCGTAAGTCGACGCGTTCAATCAATCGAGTTGATAGACTGACGAATCGAACTAGACGTCACGACATCGTGCCTCTTTATTCGATTCGAATAAGAAGGAACCATAGACCTCGCATTTTTTTGCAATGTAATAATCTATTATAGAGACTAACTAACGTACATACGATTCGGGAAAACGAAACGTCAATCACTGACGTTAATAAAGATATAGGATGTTGGCCTTTGATTTTGAGCGCCATTAGTTTAAATGTGAAAATTAGTTTTGATTCCGAGAAATCCAGTTCATGAAAACTTTGCTATTGCAAAATTTGCAAGGTATTCAATATTTCTGGTTTGGACAAACCACTAATATTATTAATGCGAAAGTTTTTGTGTAAGTGTCTTAATAATAGTTCGTCCCAACTCATTTCCATAATGGCCAAATGGATTTGGATGAAATTTAGTATGGGGGTAGCATATGCCCTGGTACATAAGCTACTTTTTAGTCCCGAATATTATTTAAAATAACGGATGAAACTTGGAGATTATACTAGTTGTATCTAATTATCTGTAGTGCAATGCAGTTTACAATAATAAAGTTCAAACTGTTTATAATATTAAATTAAATTTATTTATTGAGATAAAAACGATATTATTATCACTTACATTTACTCACACAATAATACAGTTTTTTTTTAAATAATAAATTCATGAACTACAATTGCATGCAAATAATGTCAGATTATAATGTTAATGTCAACTAAAATAATAATCAATACAATTTCCTAAATGTCAAAATAATAGTATAAAACAATTTTCTATATCTTCTATACTTAAAATAAAACTGTAACAGTCCCAAATCTGTACATATAAGATATTTTGAAAAAAAAATATGACGGCATTCTATAATCGATACTGAAGCCAAAACTGTATTTTTTTTTTTCATTTTTGTCTGTCTGTCTCTCTGTCTGTGTCAAGACCGCGCATCACGCCGATACTACTAAATGGATTCCAATGAAACTTAGCATGGTTTGAGTTCATACTACGAGGTAAGTTCTTGCATACTTTTTATCCCGAAATTCAGCATGGTTCCTTTGGGAGAGGGGATGAAAGTCAAAATGCGGTTGGTTTGTTTATCTCGTGTATATTTCCGCTTCAACGTCGCCTCAAGTACATTTTGAAGATGAACTTCAGCATAGTAACGCTTGATTCTATAAACTAACAATGAAGCTGTAAAGTAACAAAGTACTTCTATATTTAGCTGAATTTCTAGAGAGGTTCTTCAGTCTATGATTGAATTGTAGAAGCTATAACTTAATAAAGTTACCATTGTTTCTGACACAATAGTTTACTGTCACGTTATAAAATTGCGTGATAGAATTGTTTTGTCTGTTCTGACATGTGTGACACTTCCTGGGGAGAGAGTGACACGTTTTAACTGTCCCGATGATAAATGTGTTTAATAAAATATAACAATAAATATAGTAATAAAGGTATTTAAAATTAAAAACTGTATCTTAATCTTTTCGAAAACATTTAACTATTTGTACCCACAGTTCTGAATTGGTTTATTATGTGAATAACTGAATGAAGCCACTAAGAGTGCCATTGGAGTGGCGGAATTTTGGTCCAAAAACTTAATTGAAAATTAAAATAAGGAGCGAAACATTGACTCGAAAGAAGAAGATGTGAATAACTTAAATTAAATTAAAATTAATAGTCAGTAAGTTAATTAATAGTTCTTAAGTTAATCTCACTCAAAGAACACGTTCTGTTATAGTGGAAATTCCATTAAGACGCCCTATGCGCTTAAAAAAAAGGACTTTTGAACTGAGCAGCAGGGGTGTGGAACTCCTTACACGCAATCCGGGGTTGTTAAAAAAAATTGGTTAGCAATCGTGCTACATCTTTGACCACATGATCGCTTTCCACATGGTGAGATGGGATTTCGGTCAAATGCAAGTCTAATCGGTTATAAAAAAGTGTTAAACAGGTAGAAATATCCTTTTAGGTTCATTACGTCGAGTTTGCACAAAATATCAAACTGTACGCAAAAGATAAATCAAGTGAGCTGAAGATCAAGCTACAAAAGATAGATGAGACTACGAGTAACTAAACACATGCTGATAAAAAAAACATCAGAGTAGGGTTGTGTTACAAATTCGGTATATAAATCTAATAGTTCTCAGAATAATAATTGTCTTCTTTTTTAATGTGAAATTCGTCTCAAATCCCGCGGAATGATATCTTGCGCAAGCTCACATTAGCTTCGTAAACCCGCGACTGCGTTTGATATTCAGAAATGAAAGATGTAATGATGGATTATGATGATGGTGAAATCTGAATTTAGGTTGAGATGCCTGTCTTTGAAGGCATATTGCAAAATGCATGTTTATCTTTAAATGAAACAAGCGCAAGCTCATAATAGATTATGGTATTCTGCCTTAGTAACACGGAAAACTGAAAAACAGATTAAGAAAACTTATTCCTAGACCAATGTTTAGACAGTATTGTCTATAGGTGTTCTAAAAAGTAAATCATCCATCCTAGATCTATGATTGTTCTAGCTAGAATCAGCCCGTGGTTGACATTTTAATAAAAGCAAATTTAACAAACAAACACAATAAAACATAAAATATTCAAGGAATATCCAGCCACTGTTAGGCATATCGTCACTCCATCGAGTGTCAAGACGTCTTACGCTACGATTGCGGACTCGTGGTCTTCAGTCGAGAACACATCTACCCCAGCGATTATCGGTTCTGCTATAGACATGACCGGCCCACTGCCAATTCAGCTTGCTGATACGCTGATCAATGTCGGGGACTTATGTTCTCTGGCGAATTACTGGCGGTTCGTCCTGCATACGAACTGAATGGGAGCGAAAAGTCGATGATGGGGCTGAGTGGCGTGCTTGGAAAAAGCTTATGTCTAGCTGTGGACCAAGGCGAGCTAAAAAAGATCTGGAAATAAAGACATAAAGCGCACGCCACGTCACAATTACATTAAGCGTGCCTTTTATTGAGCACCAGTTTTATTGTCCACGCTGTCAGCTGTAACCTACATGCAGAGATAATAAGTGCCATTCCACGGTCCAGTGGATCTTACATGTTACGAGATGTTACGAGTTCATTGTTAGATCAAGAAGCGCGCTGTGGATTTAAAAAGTGCTTGTCATAAGACAAGTACCTTTACAATATGTACAAAAATTACACATAAGTGACGCTCGGGTTTTTCAATAGAAGCCTGGACATGAACATTGCATATACTTTATGAGAGTTTCACAGAAGTTTCAATTGTGGCCTGTCATGGCGGACACTGGCTCTTTGGCCAATTCTTCTTTGATGTTATGTGATAGTGTGGTCGTATACTGGAATGGTACCGGTGGAGATAAATCATAGAATTTAAGGACACATTAAAGAGGTATCTGGATGCGTACCAATTTCTTCATATCAGCGCTATGAAACGTTTATATACGTAGATTAATGATAAAAAAGCTTCGGGTTATACAACTTCTTTGACCAGTAAAACTGCAAGCTTCGACCGAATTTTTCAACAAAGCAATTTTAAACACTGTTTTAAACACTAAAGAAAAATTCAAAAAGATAAATTCACAAGCAAAATGATTAAAATGGACAAAACTCAGATAGACAAGACACGTCTTAAAACAAGGGTTGGGGGCTGTTTAAATTTAAACAATGGCTAAGGCATGTCTAACCTTAGACGAGTGCTAGACGTGGATTTGTGGTACGACATTTGTGAAACATCTGTTCAACACATGTCTAAAGTGTTCTTAAATCTTTTGTAGTAAGACGGACTGTTTTTTAAAGCAATTTTAACTATACACTGCATCATAACATAATTATATCGAGTCACAGAATACTTAGTAGTACTTGGAGTGCACAAAGGTGCCCCCTTGCAACAAGTCCTGTTAGATAATATCAGATGTGTTAAGAAGTGGGCGAAGTGGAGCGCGGCGGTCGCGCGTCTGGCCATCCGTCGCCCCCGATATGTCGCGTATGACAGTGGACACCCGCCTTATTCAGCCTATTTAGCATCGGAACTTCTAGTTAATATGTAATTAAGGCAACGTGTGGGAATCCATGACGTCATCTGGCTATTGGCAAATTTTGACACAAATTTTTGGAGAACGACTTGCGTTTGCTTCTCGATCGTTCTGAATTCCGATTTTGTATTGATGATTCATCACATTACACTTTTTTACATATCTTACACACAGAGTTATATTAATTGACTGCCTCGGTGGCTCAGTTGGTAGTGATCCTACTTTCTGTGCTTGGGGGCGTGGGTTCGATTCCCATCTAGGACAAACATTTGTGTGATGAACATTTGTGTTTGTTCTATGTCTGGGTGTTAATATCTATTTAAGTATGTATTTAAAAATATATATGTATGTATATCAGTCTCTGGCAGCCATATTACAAGCTTTGCTTAGTTTGGGGTCAGATGACCATGTGTGCAATAATGTCCCACATATTTACTAATGTCCCACATATTTAATTAACCCCAATGCTCTTAGGTAGGCATGGTCAGGAATAAATATTGAAAACTGTTCAAGTAAAGGATGTAGGTAAATTAGTACAGTATTTGGACCAGGACCATCGCAATAGCCGAAATAAAATTTAAGCTTAAAAGTCTATTAAGGTATTACTAAGAAAATAAAGACTATTTTAGGTGTACCTATAAACAAATGATGATGCATTTTTTAAATTCTTAAAGCATCTGTCAACCACAGACTTTTAATACAGAAATATATTTCTGTGCTGTCAACGACTATCTGACAGCGCACAGACGAAGGATCAAACGTCCTTGTGACAGCATGTAACTCCGTAACTGAATCTAAAAATAGCCAAAAAATTCCATTACAGCCGTCTAACCGCAAAATATGAACCTGTGACGTCACGACGCTTTAACACGAAAGCTGTAAACCGTTTACAACAGTAATTACACTGAAACTCGCTGAAAGGGTCGTACTTTGCCCTTTGGGAAATCAATCTTCTGCGTTGCCATTTACGATCATTATAGAGTAATTTACACCAAAATAAACTTTTGAAACGTTGTTTACCCAAAATTTTATTTTGTCAAAGATTTATAATTTGTGAAATTGTTTATTTTGACCATAGATATTCAAAACTATGGATATCGGATGAGCTATCAAAAATTTTCGAACCAAAATTAGACTAAAACCATACCAAATATTAAGGTAATCTGTTCATTTGTATATGATAAATGGCTAAAATTGTGTTATATTTTGTTTCTATCTCTGTAATTTAGTGCGAAAAAAAATAAAACTTTCTATATTTGTTACAAGCGAAATAAGACATTGTTCTAATGTCATAGCATTTGAATAAGCTTGGCGCTAATTCTGAAATGTGTCAAAATGTATGTACCTAGATAAAATCCGGATATTTTTTTCGTGAATAAATTAATATAAAACTACGATTTGCCCCACTGTTTTGAAAGTGATGCAACAGTGGTAGGTACAGGATTAGATCAACTTATTATGAAGCTTGGTCGCTATATGACCTTAAAATCTTATAATTATGTATATGTAACTCATTAGCGAGTATAATTCAATGTATACTTTTAAAAGTCAACATCTTCCTTTTCCTGCCCGCTGACTTCTCTTCGCTAAGATCTACGCGGTGTTTTAATGCCATTGCTGACAAACAAGTGAACGGGCCGCCTGATTGTAAGCGATCACCGTCACCTCACAGATACGTTGCTGACCTTTAAAGACCTCTTTTGAAGAACACCATGTTATAATTACTCAGAAAGGCCGCAGAAGGTCATTCCACAAATTTCAGGTGTGAGGCAAACAAGATCGCGTAAAACGCACAGTGTGCGATTTCCACAGATCCATGATATGTGGATGAACTTGCCAGGCTGAAATTTTAGACCTCGTTGCGACTCAATATTGGGATATACTACGTAGTAACAATCGCCAAAAATGGCTCCGAATGGCTGTTCCAAACATGCAAATTAATTTTGTCCAAGAAAGATCACTTTCTTTCACAGCAAGCGTTTGTTGTGACACTTTGGATTCAAATAAAAATACCGGGACGCGCCTCATTACATCTCTCGTCATTTGCCAAAATTATCAGTAAGTACATCGCGGAAGAAATACCGATTGTACTTACAATTGTAATCCTTTACTCATGTTTATGATTTTAATAATGAGAACAGATTGATTAACGACGGTAAGATGTTCCTGGTTTGTCATTTTGACACGCCTTTTATATCTTGAACTGGATTGAGAAATCGGAGCCGTTGACTCATTTGTAAGCCACTAGCAGCGCTTCGCGGTTTCACCCGCTATCCTGCCTTGAATTAATCAAGGTATAGGCTATCTCCATACCAAATTTCAAACCAATTGGTTTAACTAATACGGAGTTAAAAGGGGGTTAAACGTACATGCTTATACACTTCAATACACATAAACTTTCACGTTTATTATACTTTTTTGTGTGATATCTATTTTTGAATGCTTTTCCTCTGTTTCTAAATTAATATTTATTAATTCTTAGAGTTTCTATCTAACAATATATTAATAAATGAATTGATTTGTTACAGGTAAGCGACAGTGTGTTGTCTCAATAGTTCAACATAAGCTTCAACGGGTATGTTACGTATTATGGGTAGATCTAAAAACAGTGATTTAAAAACCACTGCCATAACTAGTATAATAAGTAGTGTTGTATAAATTACAGGAGAGTTTTAACTCTACTAACAGACACTAAGCAAACACAACCGTATCTTTTAAATAAGATGTATCGCTGATTTAAATTTAAAAGAAAAACGACACGATGGACCGATTACCTTTTTTATTAATGAAACCAATACACTTTCAAAGACCGGACTTAACTATGGAAATTAATCACCTCGAATGTCATACGATAAAATTTATACCATGGATTGTAGATTAACATAGAACAGAAGCTACCGACACCTGCACCACCGAGGGCATTGCTCAAGGACTTGCCTACAAAAATAGAGAGCTATTTATATAGAAGTCTACGTCAAAACTGATTACACCAGACGTCGGTCGTGCGTCCTTGCCGTGATTACGTATCAAACGTCACTGAAAATCGGAACTTTTCCGCCTTGGGTTTGGCTTCTGTGTTTATATAACCTTTGCCTTGAAGTGTGCTATATATAGTTTCAACTTTTTTAAAGTTACATCTTTAAACGCATTATTATTTATTTACTAAAAACAAATAGCTTTTACAAATTTAAACATAGCACAAAAGAAATAATATCATATTATAAGTCCCGATAAACACTGTAGTTTAATAATTATATGAAACATTTAAAGCGCGCTTAAAGTATTTTTGAGCAATCAAATCCCACATTACAATAGCATTACTTTTATAATAAGTAGGTAATAGCTAAGTACTAATTACATTAACCCTGAACGGGATCAGTGAATTCAAATAGTAAACCATTAAAAGCCTTTCATACCATTAAAAGTAAGTACTTTGAAGGTACTTTCGATTCGCTTTTCGTTTGGCCACAACTTGTAGCACTTTATCTGTAACTTTTATTTCTGGTATGCACTATAAAGAGTTTCTATCTATCTATCTACTTCGGTTTATAAACGTTGCATCATCTATTGCGATCGCCAATAACAGCAGTCCTAATGAAGTATCAATTAATCTTTACACGATTCTGCGAAGGAATAATTCCAATATTTTATGGTCCAATCAACAGGCTATGAAAGATTCCTTGCTGTTTAAATGTCAAACGTACATTGATATCGAAGCCTGAAAGCGTATTGACTTGTGACTAAAAAAGTAATGTATTAGGTATTTAAATTACCAAAAATAAACAATTATTCTTAGCAAAAATAATTAAAGCCTGTTTTGTGTAATAGATTCTACCACATTCAATACAATACTATAAAACAACAAGAAAAACACATTATATAGAGGCGCAAAAGGCAGTCTTATCGCTAAAAGCAATCTCTTCTAAAAACATTCAGATGAGTTGATTCCATGTGGAGTATGGACCGTGGTGTAGAATACGTTTAATAGTATAGTACAAAATATAATTATTAAATTATATACACATATTACATATATACAGAAGCTAAAAAGACACACTACATAAGAATATTGCTTATATAAATAGGTAAGCGTACTTTCGCCCAAAGTTTGTAATATTCCTAGTTAAATATGATTAAACAGAAAACAATGTTGCTTTACTGCCATTCTTATAATTAAAAAAGGATTCTGGATAAAAATGGAGCCAAGCGATAAAATTGTGAAACAGAATATGATGGTTTTCCTTAACTTCTCGACGTATTCTGACATATTCTGGACGAGTGAAAATAACTTTTTCTCTGCGCAACATAAATGAACGTTATTGGCGAAAAACAGATTTTATCACCGTCATTTATGTATTTGGTAGATTTTTTTCCTATTGCTACATGTTAACGTCATTTCAATAACAGCTAAATAACAACAAAGCTAAATCTACTTTTTTTATAATTCGCGTTTTACAACCCCGGTGTCAATGTTATCATTATTTTATATCCATTCAAAAATTACTTCCAAATCAGCTGTTTTTCACAAAAGTTTAATGAGAAATGGAGCCGTAACTTACTCAATTGCCCCAAAACTAATAACACCAAGCGTTTACATTTACTTCCTCGAAACTTATAGAATAAAAACAAAAATCCCCATGCGCAAGATCCAGAAGATTCAGTTTGTTAAATAGCTTACTCATTTTAACAAAATATACAGAAACTGGGAAAGCAAATAGTAATTGCGATTACCTCTAATCTTAGATACCGTAAATAACGTGTCTGTCATTTTGTTTATTTCAGATCGTCCATATTGCGCCCTATGCATGTATAGGTTTTCCTTGCACGATGACGTTAGAGTTTCCTACAAACATCATTTGTTTTCATAATCACAATATTATTGAGAATTTGTGAGCTCTTCTTTGTTAAGTCAAAGCTCGTATCTAATTGTCCATGATATTTTACATGTCTAAAGATACCGCTACCGAAAACCAATCTGAATTTGTTTCCATTCGCGACCTTATCTCAATAGCACTCAAATTAAAATTAAAACAAACACAAAATTACCAAAGTATGCACAGTAGGTACTGTCACAATACACAACTTTCGAGAAAGACAAAACTGTACGACAGTTTTCACCCCATTCTATACAAATTACAAAATTTGTCAACGGGACCAGTAGACCAATTCAAAATATCATCATCAGCCAGAAGACGTCCACTACTGAACATAGGCCTCCCCCTTTAACCTCCACACTGCATGACAGCCTGCCATCTGCATCCACTGGCTGCCCGCGACTTTCACAATGTCGTCGGTCCATCTAGCAAAGCTGGTATTTTGCATTCAAAATATGCATTATGTCAACTGATCCCGCGGGATCAGTTCAAGCGGTACCATTTAACGAAAGATCCAGAACGCGACCACTTTTATATTATTATTACGGGAATCATAACGTAACAAAAAAAAATGGTTCAAATGTGAGAAAAGCGCATCTGTTTCCAGAATAGAACGCATCCACCTGCGTCTACAATGTGAACGAGGCCTAAAATACGCCATATCTTACCTCCCCCAAGAAGAGCTAGTGTCATGGTTAATCGTTGATTAAAATAAACCTCGGTTAGACGGACGCTTGTTATGGATGATATTTATGCCCCTATCATTCAGAAGTTATTTACACGCGCTGCATTAGATGTTTGTCGTACAACTGATTTATTGCACGCGTTTGTGGCTTCGCAGCTTTTTTTGGAAAAGGTCATTGTAGATATTAATCTGTCAGTTTGTTGGTACACAAACGCCTTGTGACTGAAAACAGTTTACTGAGAATAGAGTTACCATGATTTGTATTATGTAAGACACTAAAATAGAGGTTTGATGGTTGTCTTATGTCAGTATCTGTTTACGCTAAGAATTTGACCTTACTGTTTTGTGTCTTATCTTCTCAGTTGTCTTTTTGGACTGAATTTCGACCTTGTTTTCTGTGGTTTAATTCGTAGTTGTTTGGAACTAACATTTCTTGATATTCATAATAACCACTTGAAGGAAATAAACGTCTTTGATAGTTTGTGCATAAACTCTTTCTTGTTGACACCGGAAATTGTAAATGCGAAAGCTTATGAGTGTGTTTTTTTATTTATCACTAGCGACCCGCCCCGGCTTCGCACGGTTATATGTATTATTATATATATAAACCTTCCGTGAAAAATTCTCTAACTGATAGTGAAAACCGCATCAAAATCCGTTGCGTAGTTTTAAAGATCTAAGCATATACATATAGGGACGGACAGACAGAGGGAAGCGACTTTGTTTAAAACTATGTAGTGAAGTGATTTACAGTATTAATGTTATGCCATCTCTGTAGATTTTTACGCCTAATAGTCAAAATATGATACAAAGTTACTAACATTGTTTTAATATTAATATTATTCATACCCAATTGTGCATGCGTTTTTAATTTTGTGTATGATTTACTTGTGTTTTGGCAAATTTAACTTATGTAAATGAGTATGTGTATATGTTTCTCCTAACTCCGTAAGGGCGAAACAGAACTGGATGGATAGGTTTGAGGTAGTTTACCCTGGACACAGGCTAATTTAAAAAAGCTTCCAATAGGAAAACGGGTGAAACTGCATAATGGTGCTATTAGCATACATAGGACAAAACAACATAAATCTAGTGCAATAATAGGCATCCTAAAAGCGATGTCTTTCAGGCAACTTTTTAGGTGGAGAGGATCATAGAGCAAGCAGAAGACAGTGCGCTACCTGCAGTCCACATCCTGACAGGAAGTGATAGATAGTCGGATTAGATAAGTGGTTTGTTATTTTTTGCAATGTATTTACAAGTTTCCTTGAAAATAGTTAAATACCCGTAAACAATTACTTAATACCTCAGCTCGCGTAATCATAATGCATTTAATCAGATCAAGGCAATAATGAAATTAATTTCATTAAATTCTCATGGCCGATACTTCCGCGATTGTATATAGATAAACTCCTGCACTGGTGAGAAATATACCATTACGACCTACAACAAAACATAGGTGTGTTATACCATATTACACAATACAGAACTTGAGCCTTACAAGCTTAGATGAACACTCAACAAACAGTTTTTGTAGTGGTATGACTCTATTGCAGAGGTCCGCCTGGGGAGTACCACACCTTTGCCAGTTATTCAACCGCCAAGCAGTAGTGTGCAAACACTACTGTGTTCCGGATTAAAGGGCAATGTTTCTAGCGAAATTACAGGGCACACAGAGATTTGACATCTTATATCTCGGGGTGACGAGCGCAGTGCATTGTCATCCAGGGTTTTGAACTGTTGAAGTTCAAAATTCTGAGTGGTGTTGAGTTATTATGGACAAGCGTGAAGAGCCATCAGGCGAGCGACTTCGCTCGTCTCGTCACTCTGTATCATAAAAAAAAAAACAATTATTTATTTGGTATGCCATAGGCGCAGGCAGATGGGCTGCTTGATGGTAAGCAGTCACCGTCGCCTATATCTAGATACCTGTAACACTAGAGGCAAGTCTCTATTAACTCGCCTTTTTAAGAACCAACCCTATGTTGTAGCTTTTCGGAAGTCCGCGAAATCTTAGTACATTTTGCAGGTGTGAGGTAAGAAAAATCGTGTGGGAATCGCATGGTGTGCAATTTTCACAAATCAATTATATGTGGATGAGCTTTCAGGCGGTAGCGGCTAGTGCGGTGATAAAACCGCAACGCCGGCATGAGATCTAACAGTTCTTCAGAACACTGCCTTACACTTAAGGTTGCCTGGAAGAGATCGCTTATAGCGCTAAGGCCGCCAATTGTTTCACTAGTTTTTTAAGTTGTTTTTTTTTTATGTACGTTTATAATTTTTGGTGTGAACAATAAAGAGTTTTCTATCTATCTACCTAACACTCCCCGTATTTTTTTTCTATCGATTTCAAATCGATCAAATATCTATCCACTGGTAATAGTTAAGCAATAGGACTCTTTACATTCGCGCTGTTTTTTTCGATCCTGTGTGAGCCTCATCTGAGGGCAAAGTAGTATGCGTAGACCTCATTCTTAGTTTCGCAGACACCACATACTCGTATACACACCGGTGACCGACGATGTCCACCTGTTGCCATCCCAAGTATCCTATCCATCTAAACTTCAGTTTGGCCATGCGTATGGTTCGTTTAGTGCATCATTGAATTTCTTTTGGGACACAAAGGGAACGTCTGGCAAGGGGCGGTTCCAAACATCTTCTGACAATTTGAACATCATAATCCACTGTTGGATATAGATCACTCTTAAGGCACGCAGGATTTACCCATAGTCGCCTTCCAGGGTATGTGTGTTGTCAAGGGTTGACAGGGATGTAGCTTCTCGCACGCTGCTGCCCGTAACCAGTTCGAAATTTAGTTATACGCTGTTAATAGCGATGAATATGCCGCCATCAGTCCGTTTCCTTTTAGTAAGTTCTTACTACGGGACAATGACGGCACCTAGACCCAAATACATATGTTTCCTAAAAATATTTGATACTTAATTGCAAATATTTTGCTGATTGGAATTATCAAAATGCTGGCCTTCAGTACCTCTAAGAATTATCAATGCCTTTATTGATATAAACAACCGATAAATCTTTATTCAATAGATAAGGCTAAAAGATAAATGGTCTCTACGCCCAAACCGGTAAACTAAGGCTTTGGTTACAACGTGTACTGTCGTATAGTACCTATTTACCGGAAGAAAGGACCTATATTAACCCTAGTAGCCACTCTAGCTAGTTCTTGAAAAATTTGTGTATGATGTGAAAGTTTGTGTGTTTGTTCCCGCTCTACTCTCCAGTTGCTGAATAGATTTGGATGAATTATTGTATGGAGTTAGCTTACACCACGGACCAGCAAATATGCTTTTTTGTTGCGAAAAGTTAACAGTTTCTATAATAGAGTGGGTGATTACTCGGAGCACTGCTAACATTTGATAAATATTTTTTTATGCAAGCACAGTTGTAAACCTTCCGTTAGTTAGCTGATAACTAGGCAGGTCTAGGTGTTTATCCTACGCGCTACGTGGGCATGACCTAGACAGGATCTGTGCCTACACGGTGCATTAATGGAATTACTTAGCTGCTTACGTATCTTCTTGATATTGACTGCATTTTACACTCATATTATCTACTGTAGAATACATCAACGGTACCTTTAATTTATTTTTATATAATAAATTTATAAAAACAAGCTTTTAGGCGTCCACTATATTGAATTTATAGTAACTTCATTTTATTTTTCGTATTCTTCACAGCAAACTCTTTCATTTGATATCCATATCGTGGGGGTGCATAAAAAATAACCGGTTTGCCATCTATGTGAGTCCACTATATTGGATTCAGAATGTAGAATGATTTGACCCATTAACAAGGCAAGTTATAATAATATAAAAGCTAGTAAACATTAATAAACATGCCCTGTTGCTCAAAGCTGTCCTGCGCTATCCACAAAATACATTGTCAATGAGATTGAAATACGAGTAGAATTCTACGCGTGAATCTGTTTATCGTCTGTTTATATTTGCAATTAAATTTATGGTATAAACGGAGGAGGTCCTTGCACATACAGAATTACAGAACCAGGAAAACAGCTTTATTCCATCCATCGTAAAACAAATGATTTACACAAAAACTAACAACTATCAGGGACTTTGGGCGATTTGTAGCAAATATAAAAATCTGATACGTTTCACCGAATTAGAACTTTGTCTTCGTATAAATAGTAGCATTTCTTTCAGCAGATCGTGAAGGAGATTAGTTAATTTATTGCGACATAGCGTTAAAGTTTAACGTGTTGAAGTACGGTGCAAAACAAGAAATGGCGCAAGGCCGAGTGACCATTAAAACTGATTCGCCTTGCGATTGTTTCGGTGTTTCGACAGTTTGTCTCTGTTTTCCTCATCTCAGGTGTTAATGTTAAACAGCTGAAAGCTTCAAGATGGTAAACTAAATTTTATAGCATTCCGATCAGAAAACAATAAGATAATGTCACAATCAGTGTCACTTGACCTATTTATCTTGGCCTGTTTATTTTCCTTAGCTTCATCAACCTTGTTCTACCTATGTTTTTTAAAATCTATCTATATCTATACTCTATCTATACATATAATAAAAACGTAGAGATAAAAAAATCTGTAATTGCGAGATATCAAAAAAAACACGGCGTCATAAAACAAGCAGATGAACATGATAAAAGTTGTTAGAATTTTTGTCTGTTTGTTTGTTTGTCCACGCACATCTCAACCCCTGGACGGATTTAATTGCAGTTTTCACGAATATACTTAGCTATGACCAGATTGAAGTATAGGCTATGTTATTTTGTGCAAGGGCCGGAGTAAGGGAGGCAATAACGGTTGAAAAGTTATATGAAAATCAAAAGCAACAGCATTAGTACCTTTACAATAAAAGTGTATTATAAACATTTTAAGAACTCCGTTTTTTCATTACCTATCGCGGTTGTCGTCGAAAGAAATTCTATCCACATTTATAAGTAGTCTATAGTTTTCTTATTAAGTCCATTCTTCTTTTTGATAGAGTATTTTATTTGATTGAATTTATAAAAAAAAAAAACAAAGAACCCGGGGCCTCTTTACCGAGCCGAAAATCAACTGTTACCATTGACCTTTAATATAAAATAATGATATGTATTAACTATGAACGCGACGATGAAGATGTAGTAGATGTAATATTATAATATCGTAAAACTGCCTACAGTTTATGACCTGCCAATTAACGTATGCTAAAGAGCATTCGATATTGCGAAGGCAGATATTTAACATTTAAAATCAAAGCCTTTATTCTTCATCTAAATCCGTGAACACCTTTTTCGATACTCACTCAGCTAGTGTAATTTTATTATGTACTGATCCTCAATATTTATTTTGAATGGTCTTGAAGTTCAAATTAATAACTACAATGTACTTATCTAATAATTTGTTATAAAATAGGTAGTAACTACTTGTAAAAATCATCTCAAATACGCAACAAAAATAATTTCCTAATGAGGGAAATTCATAAATCTGCGGCGGAACGTCTGTGGATGTCGTATCCGAATTCCGCGATGCGTTACCCAAATTAATATTAAAACTAATTAAAATTACTAGAATTACGCTTTCATTTATTTTGTACGGTTTACGTTACTGAAGGTTTTCACTCACCGTGGCGGCGTTTCGAAAGCTCCGCCTTATCAGATCGAATTAATTAGGAGAGCTCCGAGTAATTAATTGACCCGCTCTGCCATGTTTCCACTCGATGTTTTTATATATTCACCGACGGATGAGTATATTTTCGGGTTATGTTTGGAGGCTAAAATTAAATTAACCAAAGTTCTATCCGAGAATTCGAGGTCGGGACGTCATAAATAATTGTAACGAATGAAAACTAACGCTTAGGAAGTGACATAAAAAATGCTACCGAATTCCTTTGTACTGTGATCAATTAATCAACATTTTCGCTGTAAAAATAAACGTTTTACAACGTACAATGAAGTTATGATTTGTAATCACGACATTTACGATTGTAAATTGTTTTAATCAAAGTGTAATCAATCGTAAATACACACACTCCTGTTGTAAATATGGAAAATGTTCACCTTGCTCAGTCTTTCTTTCAAAACTTGAATATCAAAATATCGTAAATGTCACTACAAATATATGAAGCGCGAAAAAGTATGTCGAAATTATAACCGGATACGTACGTCGAGGGAATGGACACTTGCCGAAGATAGGCCATGTGTGAAAAGGGTATTATTAGGGCTACGGGAAACTCCCATCATCTCGACTGACAACTAGGGATTTTGCAAAATATACTATTTTAGAGGTTATTGACCTTGTACAGAAGAGATCCAAAAATGTTCCGTGAACACGGATACAAGACTTTAGCGTAATAATCTTTTTAGACAGGTATCGTTATGTTAATGCTTCTGCTGTTTTATATCTCATTCTAAGGTCAGGTGTCCACATTAATGCCAGTGAATATACCAAATTTTGTAAAGGAAGTAAACAAATAATTATAAGAAGATAGAATACGGGTATCATCAGATTGATCAATTAGTGACAAAAGATGTGATCTTGAGACTCGCGAAGAAAAATAGCAATGACTTTGACCTAGACGTTTTTATCTGCGTCAGCAAACTTGCTGTTATGGGAGCTTTATAAATAAGAGACATTGCATTGGACATTTGGCCCAATTTTTCCTACGCCAGACCTCGGATGTCCATCAAGTGCAATGCCATTTGTCAAAATTTATATGAAGGGGTCTTGGACAGCACGTTATTAGATTATGTCTACACGTGTGATCTTTGCCGTTGTCTAAATCAACAAGGAAATTTTCTAAATCATCTGCGAGCATTTTTAATTCTTGTGTCTGTATGCATAGATTCGGTTTGCAGAAACAGTGCAATAATGTTTGAGTTTCCCGGCTACATTGTACTACCAACCTTTGTCATTTACCTACCACATATCCCGAGAACATAGTTGCGTCAGGTTGACAACCAAATTATGTGCGACTAATAATACGATTCTCATAATGTGGAAAGGGTGTTTTCTAGCGAGACGAGTTTGGGCGGGCGGGGCAGCTTTCCCGAGCGAAGGAAAACGTCGCGCGCCGCCGCCACTCGCGCCCGGGCTGTCGATCCGGTCGCACGTCGCTTGTCTGAACAGGCGAACGCGTATATGCGTTGAAAACAAACATGTGCAATACGAGTTTACAATTTGAATAGACATATCGCAAATTTTTACTAAACGAAATTTAAAAGGGAACACAGTGCTCAGTGAGAGTGTAAAAATGACATTGGACAAGGGAGAGAGTGTCGTGGGCAAGATCCAGCCGGCTTCCTCGGTGTCCTGCCTCAGCCAGTGTCAGAACATTTTTGGGAAGAGGCTGAAGCGCTGGGGCTCCACTGGCTCGTGGGTGAGTGCCTTGTGATAACACTACCTTCAGAAACAGAGATTTAAGGCCCACAATATGGCGCGCTGCAAACTCACTCGCTTATTTGATAGGTTTATTACTGAGTCTACGTTTGAAATATGTGCATTAAACGATAATTTTCTTATAAAAAACATGAAATGCTCGAGGGAGATCGCTACACCCGGTATTCTGGCTCTTGTGTATAATTGTTTCTTTCCTCGGATGATGTCCTCAGTGCCAAAGTTTGCAGCTGGATGGGCGAGAATGGGTGGGTCATTGTAGTTATCGTAGCTATCAATAAAACAACATTAATTTTCTAATATTACGATAAACTATCAAAGATTAATGTTATTTTCTAATTCTTTTAAAAATAAATACATAAATGAAAACTGTGGACAGACAGTTTGGTAAAATGTTAAATTGCAGTCGTTATTTTTAACCAACACAAAATTTAGGCTCTATTTTCAATACTAAATTCATCCTCTATAATTTGTCCTTCCGTCAAAATATGAAGACTTCTGTTTAAAAACATATCAAGATTAATCAACAAAATTACCCTCTGATATTTATGAGGTACGTATAAATAAGTGGTCTAAAGCAGTCATGGAATGACCCCGGAGATGACACCTGGAGTAGGAAAACCAGCGCAAGAGATAGGAGGCTGACATCAAACTGACAGCAGGACCCAACTGGCGAAGGGTTACCCTTGACAGAACACAATGGAAATAGTCAGAGGAGGCTTTTGCCCGAAAGGCACACTGAGATCAGGGACATTTTGTAGCAATTTATCTCAGTTTAAAAGGATATATAATAATTTATGAGGTAAACGTAAATTATTTTCCACAAATATGTAAAGCATCAAACAAATGAGGTCTTTACAGGTTATTTTGAAAACCAGTCTAAGTCTTCATGCTCCGTGTCATTTAAAATGCAAGATTCTACTAAACTGAACTTATCAACTATGCTGAGCTTGTTTTCTAAATAATTATCAATATAAAAAACCGATTACGAAAAATGTGAGAACTGGACCAAATTGCTTTCAAATAAAAAAATGAATCTTCAAAATCGCTTCACCCAGTCGAAAGTTCTGAGGTAACAAACATTTAAAAAAAGGAAGAAAAAAAACAGTCTAACTGAGAACCTCCTTCTTTTTGGAAGTCGGTTAAAAAAAGTACAATCTTCGTAAACAATTGATCGCGAAGCATTAGAAAACTCTAAATATTTAATTGAAAGTTAAATGGATTGCTCATATTAAATAACATATACGCGCGGCCATAACTTGGGTAATTTATAGACGCGGTACAGGGCAACCACCCTCTGATGTAAGCCCCAAAGTTCTAGTGCCCGACTAAGCTCAGTAATCTCCTAAGCGACGAGTACCAAGCCACAGTACTACTTTAGTACGTCAGTGCCCGTAAATCTTAATACGTACTGCGTAAGTACTGAGTATAAAGGTACTTGTTTGCGTAAGGTTGTGAAGCCATGTAAGGCTCGATTGGAAATGGTCGGCGCGGAGGGTGCGAAGCGTGATAATGGCGTGACTCTCACGTGACATATCTAAATACTTATTTACTGACAATTGACCTGATACGAACAATTTTCTGTTTTCCTTCAACAAAAGTGAAAAAAATTATTAATGTTTGCCATAGGGTATGATGATTACTCTAACATATTTTAGACGTCTTTTAGGTCAAGTTACGAGTTAGGTTAGGTAATGAAAACAAGATAACCGTATCCATTAAGTTTTGAATTGCATAAATATTTATAAAAATCTATTCCGTTTCGCACGTATTTCAAAGCATAATTTTAAACCTGTATTTCTAATAAAATGATTGACAAATCTTTTCGGTACTTTCTGAAACATTTTGCTCAACGAATCGGCTACTTTACTACTACTGAAAAATCGCAGTAAATCTCAGAGAAACGTGTCCAGTGAAACCATGTAAGGCTCGATGATAAATTAGCATCGGGGGTGCGTGCTACTGAGTGCTCGTCACGTGACGGCGGCGTGATGGCGTGACATTTTCGATATTCCGATACAATCGGCCGGCAAATTGACCGGCGGTGGTCGCGATGGGATAATAATGAGGGTTGGACGAATAAATACTCATGTACTTATGGATTGTTTATATGCTTTTGCTCTAGAATTTATTTGAAGCTATTTGTTTGCAAAACGGGTTGATGATGGGTGGTAAGTGAAAAAGTATAAATGAATTCTTGGTTGTTACATATTTAAGCAGATAGTCCATTAATAGAGAATCTTATATATGTGAGTATATCATAAACATGTCTAACATCCAACTGTTACTTATTTTTTACCGACTTCAGAAAAGGAGGGGTCTCTCAATTCGTTTTTTTTTTTATGTTTGTTACCTCAGAACTGCGACATTTATGAACCGATTTGGAAAATACTTTATTTAATTGAAAGAATATACTTTCATATTGATCCCATATAAACTACATCAAAATCAGTTCAGTAGTTTAGCTTATAACTGAAAAAAAACGACTGGAAAATTTGTTTACTTTGTTGACAATATTATTATGTCGTCCGAGGAAACGAAATAGCATATTTGACTAATTTTGTGAAGTCAGTTTTTTTATCAATTTATTGTTTATAGGGAATTCAACTGTGCCTGCTGAATTTCAAACTACGAGTTCAAACAATCTCTAATTTCAGGCAGAGTGCCCAAAATTCTGGCCGCGTTGCCTCGCTGGATGGCGAGGCTAAGTTTCTGACCCAAACACAGGCCAGCATTTTGGTCACGCAAAGAAACTTTCAGTCTCCCCGACAAATCCTTAAAAATGTCGAAAGTACTTGGCCCCCTCGGTCTAAGTGTTTCTACCCCGTTTTTTTAATTAATAATTATAAAAAAATAAATTTATTATTTCATAACATAAGTGAGCACTAGGAAATAATAAATAACAGTCCTCATGACAGCATCCTACAGGAACAGTTATAACGAACTGAATTTTCATGACACCGCCGTTCTTATCTGCCGACTTATACAGCACATTATTGAAAACTGGTTTAGAATTGATACGAAAACAGTCTCTATTACTGCACAAGTAAAACCAGTTTGGTTTATTAAACTGCTTATCGATAAAATTAGTGATTCGGCTACGTACTGTTTTCAACACTGTTCGAAGATATTTCATAGAAGCACGTACTTATGAAAGAAAGAATAATGAAAGTTTAAAGTTCGGTGCTATAATTGAAAGCATTAGGATATTTTCTCATGAAAGTTTATTTTGTAGCTTGTAGGCAATTTTAACGCAACGGTAATTAAGGTGTAAATAAAAAGTTCATTCTTAACGACACGAAAGATCGATTTATGCTTATTATGGTTTCGTGTGGTGAACACTAAGTGGTGATGGTTACAGTGAAATGCTTAGTTGTACACTTCA
Organism: Agriopis leucophaearia; assembly: GCA_949125355.1. NCBI lineage: Eukaryota > Metazoa > Arthropoda > Insecta > Lepidoptera > Geometridae > Agriopis > Agriopis leucophaearia. Next base: position 15,734,587 of record OX421265.1, on the reverse strand, counting down.
AACGCTGTATAAAATAAAACAATTAGTTTTGTGTCAATATGTTAAAACTGACCTAAAGGAGAAGCGAGGCTCAGTTATTGAGGTGCGTTCTGGTAATACTACAATTTTAAGTTTTGACAGAGCATTCCTGCAACATTTACGAGTATAATTATAATGTGGGATTTTTCAAAAGGGCTGTCAATAGAGTCTTTATAGGTCGGCAACATATCTGTGATTAGCATTAGTTCTTAGTATTTTATTGGTACCAAAAAGATGCATGTCAAATATTCACAATGATCAACACAATACACAATCACACAATCATTCACAAAAAAAAATCAGACTGTATGATATTACTGCGAATAACGATAATGCGGTTGTTCTCAATCACGAATTAACGAACCGTCGGCGTCATATTATTCCGATTGACTGAAAATTATTAATTTAGTAGTCATTATTATAATAACTATTATTTTGCAAAACACAACAATCTATATAAATAAAAATAAAGAATTAAAAATAGTAGTAAAATTTCATATAATTAAAAATATTAAGGAATAGTTACCTACGGCTAAGGGACGGTGATCGAGGGCATAAAAAAGTCATCATTAATTTCTTATTTCATCATTTTAATTTCACATAGGTTACTCGTAATAAATCAATTAGCTGCAATATTGCCAAGAATACAAGTAACGCGAATCGTGCGCCACCGCGCTATCGTACGTCGCGCAAAAAAACTCAACAAATATTTTGCAACTTTTTGCATCTTCGCATGCGATAAATAAAAATACTAAACGGGTCGGAGTCGGAGGCTATCGCTCCCGTGTGTCGTCACAGGACTCGAGTCGATTGAAAAGAATTAACAAGATAAAAAAAAATAGATTTACTCGTCCTATTGCATGGACATGAATCAAGCAAATGCAAATGAGAAGTTGATGCGATTCGCAATTACGAAGTTAGCGGTCACCATTTTATTTCAGCTTTTGTCATTACCACAAAATTGCAATTATATTTTGTAGCGGTTTTTAGAGTCAAGGTTCATCGAGATACGAAAGTTTTACCTTTCGGTGTTCCGCTTCATTATTGAATAACGAGTTTACAGTATGAAGTAGTAAGTTGCGGGTGGAAATGTTTTATTTACTTGGAAGTTGTATTGGGTCGTGTTGGTGTTTTCACGTAATGCAGCCGTGTCTATGGCGAGACCTTGCTCCGAGCGTAGGAACTGGTCTCGCGAACAGGTTACTCTCAGATGCCGACCCGCCGCCGCCGCCGTTTACGTAATTTGCGGAATTATACCTTAATGTCACTGTCAAAATTGTCACGGCCCTTACCGTTGTTGGCGAATGTAGTGCTTATTTAACAAAATTGCTATTGATATAAGTAAAAAACGAAAGTACTTCCGTTCTCAAATTATACTGCCAACTAGTTAGTAAAACGTTACTTGTATGCATTACTTATTTATTTAACAAATAATTAATATATTTTTATTAAAAAAAAATGACTTCAAAAGACGGGATCTTTTCCGCCCTTAGAGGTGAAATCTTTTTTCCAAATATAAATAGGAGACGTTCACTCGACCCTTAATGGATCATCTTTGAGATATAGCCTCATTATCATCGGCCAGAAGACGTCCTACTGTAGGCCTCACCCTTAGACCTCTACACTGACTGACAGCCTGCCAATAACCGATAACCCATGGGGATGAAAGGTTCTTGCGTGGAGACCATGAACCGGAAGACACAGAGTAGGTAGGCCTCCCTCTAAATGGACCGACGACATCTTGAAAGTGGATGCAGATGACAAGCTGTCGTTCATTGTGACATAGCTGATATTCTATAAAATAATATACATTAAAATCGATTCAGTCGTCGAAGATATAGCGTTACATACATTGGTTGAACAAAATAAAATTCGGTTGAATATAACAAATGTCAGAAAACAAATAGTCTCAATAAAACTGGACATGAAACTGCTTGTAATAAATATTCAAAAGAAAAACATCAAAATGGAAGACGTTTTAGAACTGCTATTAAAGTACACGTATAACATAATACTGTTGCGCTGGACGACAGTAAACCTGCATTGTTTTGTTATTTTGGAACGAACTCATAAATTTTAAACTAAGTGCGCGTATAAATAAAATGTTCACCCACGCAACGAGAAAACTAATATGTCAAGGTTCGTTTGGAAAATGTTTATCATCTCACACCGACCGTGTTATTATCTAATTACTGAACATCTGCGGAAACTGACAGCTAATTTATAATATTCCAAATCATATAGTAATATTTATTTAGATTTCTATTTGTGACTAATTTTGATTAGCATAGTTTTAGGCATGCGTTTGTCCGCGAACTTGCCTGTTGTTTAGCATCTACGATGTAGCACGCTTGCCTAGAAGAAACCGTTTCACTCGTGATTCCACGTTATGCAGTTAAATCACAGACACTTTGTAGGATACCGCGAGTTCACTTATGTACTACTGTCATAAGTTGGATCAATGGTCCAATTTGCACGCTTTATAATTCAGTTCTTCTGTCGTCTTGACAGTAGCAAATCAGTAGTTAATAACAAAACGCGAAATTGCGGCGAAGTAAAATGATAGATACAAACATACTATACGTATATCCATATTCTAGCTTTGTCGCGTCTACACGCGGATAAAAACAATGGAAAGACAATTTGTTCTCGGTCCATGCTAGGCCTGCAGGGGTTGCTTTATTTCTATTGTTAATGGCGAAACGTAGATCTATTCAATAAAAAAAAACATGTTTCCCATGGTCATTCAAAACAAAATACACGGACAAAATTTTTTACTTTACCATACGGACAAAATCTTGTTTTTTTTTTTTTTTTTAAGGATCAACAAACAGTATGCAACAAAATTTAAAACTAAAGAGGTATACAGAGAAATAACTAGTTGAAATACCAGCATCGTTGACCACGGATTAATGTTTAATGTTAAGGCTTATTTTTATGTTTGCTTCATTATATATACCTTTGTACATAAAACTGATTAAAACTAGTTGTTTATTTTGATTATAAATTCAAATATCGATTACTACTGACTTTACTGAGACTATCAACTTTTTCATCAGTATCTCATTTCCTATAATACCCGACATAATCTATAAAAAAACTACTTGCAAATGGTTTCCGAACGCAGTCGTTTCTTACAATCACTGAGTTTATAATCATGTGTATAATATTGTATTATTTCAGTTCACTAATATCCACAAGTACTCACTCATCCACATGTTTTGTATCATTGTGACTTGCTGAGAAATTCGTTTCGAATGTCAGGGTTACCACCCACGGTGACTTTTGTTTTCATTTCGCAGTCTCGAGGTTGTCATTTGTCACGTGGCTTGATTAATCCCACTTATTAACAGTTGCCAATCACACTAAAACCTATTATAAATGCGAAAGTTTGTGCGTGCGTGAGTGAGTGTATGTTTGTTACTCCTTCACGCTGAAACGGCTGGATGGGTTTGGATGAAATTTGGACTATAGATAGCTTATGTCCTGGATTAACACATAGGCATCATCATCATTTGATCATCATCATCACAATTTTTTATCGCTGGTGTCTAATACGAGTAATTTAGCTTTGCTTGTAGAAAACTATCTTATATGTTATCTTGCCTAATGTTACTTAACTTTTATCTTGTATCTTTTGAAAAGCTTCAAAAAGTCATGCGGCTGAAGATAAGGCAACTCCGGTTAACTTAACCCAAAGCAAATATTAAATAGCCAAAAAAATCCACATATCGATGGAATGCAAATGTCCGAACGTTTACTCTACGATAAATATATTTGAGATCCGGCAAAAAACCGACTTCGGGGAATATATTAGGGTCCTATGGGCGTCTGTTTGTGATAGCTTTAATAACCTTGTGGTAGAATAAAATATATAATGTAATGTAACATAGTCTTCACTAATAGTAATTTTTAAACTTTCGCGATTCGAACACATGTTTTCATATTTATCGGGACTTATCGCGCGATAAGTCCCGATAAATATGAAAACACGTCTTCACTAATGTTAGAAAGAGGTAGTTTGTGATTTTGTGTTTGTAGAAGGTAATCTCATGAACTACTATAAATATACTTTCATCGATAGAAAGCTACACTATCCCCGAGTGATATAAGCTATGGGTTTTTCAACGCCAGTTTTAAATGATATTACTGTTGCTGCTTGGTGCAAATTAAAAACTTCAAGGGTCTCAATAACACTTAAGCCGGGTTCGCTGCGGCATGTTTTCGTTTTAGCTAACACACTAACATGTTACTGACACGAAAATGGGTATGACTTTGGTATTAGCTAACAGTTAGTGTGTTAGCTAACACGAAAACATGCCGCAGCGGACCCGGCTTTAAAGTGACTCTACACTCAGTAGAGTTTTAACTAAACGTTCATAGGACAACGTCATTTTTAACTGACCGCAATTATTTATTTAAGTATGCAACGGAATATACATTTAAAAACAATCATAAAACAACAGTTTCATGTAGGTAAATAGGAGAAAATGTAATCTGGAAATTATCCCACAATTACATTAAATATTATTAACGCATTCAAGGCAACTAGTTCAGCCTCGATTTATAATACCACATCGTTGACGACGATTTAGCAGAAAAACCTCGTGTTTTCTCTTAACATCCAGGTTTTTAGGACCGACCGCGGTTGTGGTAGCGACACCATTTCGAGCTCTTAACATCATTGCCACCTTAATGGTATTTTATACGAAGTATCACTACACAGTGTAAAGCTTGGTGGTCCTCGAGATGCGGTCAACTTTACGCAACGTAATTTTGGAAGTCATACTTAAAAAAATGATCTAAATAGTTTTTTTTCCCACAACTTGTCAATTGAATCAAGAAGTGAACCAATGTTTGTTTTCCAACATGCATGTGTTTACGACATCTAGACGAGACAGACGGGCAGCATTTTATTTGTCGTAGACACATTGTCTTCAGAAACTACAGGAAATTTATGTTACAATCTGAGTTTCCTGTAATAACGTCACTTTTGTAATAAACGTTGGGGCAACAAGCCTATCATAATATCCGTTTTTACTGAGATCTTTTAGTTCCGGAGAGAAACAGGCGGGTTGTCAATATTATGTAGTGATTCTCCAAAGAAAGATTTTCTTTAGTACTGAATCTAAGTGCATCCAAAAATCTAATCGATGTACAATACATGACTACAACAACACTTTATTGACACTATGGAAATAAATACAAAGAAGAATGCATTAAAAAAGGCACACGAGGCGGTATTATCACTAAAAGCTATTTCTTCCAGGCAACAACCTTCAGATAAGTAGATAGATATTGTATGTATGGAACCTTGTGGAGTATGAACAGTTGTGTAATACGTTTTACACAATATACATATTGTAGTAATCGAAAAATTCGAAATAAACGTAGTTATACAGAAGATAAAATAAACACATTAAAAGAATGTTGTTTAGTTAAATAATTTAAGCTTTTATTGGTTCAACTCAACACCATTTAGCTTACTCAAATCTAACTAGATGGCGCTGACTTTCCATAAAACGTGCAAGTGTTTGTTTTACTAGTGCCGTTGAACCAATACAAGCTTTAATCATAAATTATATTATTTAATTTTGGAAAATATTGCTTACATAAATATTTAATGCCAAAAATATAGACAGGAAATTAAGTAAGATGGTTGCTAAATTTTACTCATATGTAAGTACATTATGTACAAATTAATAGGATTGGTGCAATTATGCATTAATTTATCTGTATAATTTCAACCTCAAACCGTGTTTCCGCGACGCCACCGCCGTCCATTCAATACTACGAGAATGTCCGCGATTTCTACCATTTGCGGTTTTCTTAGCCTACATCATGAGGGTTGTCACTAACAATTAATGGATTAACTACGATACATTTAATGACTGACTGGCTACGCCCTACGGATTCATCCGCGTGGATTACTGCTTATAACATCAGCTATCTGCCAGTGAAAGTCCCGTCCGTCTAGCTGTTTTGGAGTTTATAGGGAACATACATACATGATTTTTATACATATATTAATAACACCGCCGCTGTCTTGGTTATTTTGTAACAGAATAAAGTTAGACACCAAATTCACATTGGCACAGTTTTTATTTATTAAATAACCAGAAAAATACCTACTATTTGGGTAATTTAATTTGCAATAAAACCATTAAAAATACGTTAAAATGCTCTTCTTCGTTACACATGCAGCTGGCAACCCTGGCAATGTATAGGGCGGTTACACAACGGACGGTTAGCGTGGTTTACTCCCCGATTATCACGGCCCAATTGACGTGTGTCGTAAGCCTTACATATGCCGTATGGTATGTCCCTAATATTGATGATACAATGCTGTCATTATTATGATTTGTAATTATTTTAAAAATTACCGAATTATCTATATTGTGCCCGCTAACGTATATTGGTATTGTGTGTAAGTACAAAATTAGGGTTCCAAAGGCCGGCATCAAATATGAAAACATATTTAGTGTACAACGAATTTAAAAAATAATGTGAAAACGCTTGTAAACTAGTTACCTACCAACTTAAACCCCTGTTACTGGCAAAGTTTGCTTTACAAATAAAAAATATCTGATTAATCAAATAGCTAAGGTCAAAGGTATCGAAAGGTAGGGCAACGACCTAGCTAATCTCATTTTCTGCGAAACGCCTCTTAAATAGCTTTTTATATTGATGAGTTCCAGTAAGTGAAATCAGCAAAAGACGCGTGATCATCCTCGATTCAAAGATACCTTTGAAATTGTAAGGTCTAACTTTTGCCGAGAGTTCGTTGTCCCGAAAATATACACAGAGCTATGAAATCACTTTACTTAGGTAAATATTTATGAGATTGTACAAAGGATGTACATAAATGCTAAAGAATCTACAAAGTTTACGACAACGGCTAGTAAGCGTTTGTTTTGTTAGGACAAATTGTTTTACGTAACAAAACAGATTTTATGAGGAATAACTTAGGTATAGGCTGAGGCTATGTAACTTCTATAAAATTTCATAGGACTTGTAGAATATAGTTACCAAAGACGTTAATGCTTACGGCTTAGATTATAAAAGTATCAATTGATAAAACGTTAATAAATGCTAATGTACTTATGTGGATTCCTAGATTGTCTAGGCAGTTGCGGAATCCGCAATCAAAATCGTGATATTAACATCGTGCCAAAAACGCAAAACAATATAAATGAACAGCACGAAAAACAATTGACGCTTTTCAAGATATTCCCACCGCATGCCTTGAACGGCTTGAACCTATCAATGGCTTCATACAACAGTAAAGGAAAGGTTGAGCTGGCCTCGAGCAGAGCCTGCTGAGGTCACATGTCTATGCCTTCAATAGGCAAGAGATGACAGCTCAGATAAAACCTGCCGATATGACAGGAAAGACTGACACGCCATGCACCCGACTCAAGCCCTCGAGACCTCTACAGTTCTCAGCTTATTGTGTGGGGATTGAAGTAACTGTCTGGCCTGATAGATGGGATGGGTCAGTTTTTGCGACGTTAAAGCGAATCACGGTAGTCGTTACTTGTATCTCAAGTAATGACCGTCGTTACATTCTTTAACTTTGTAAGTTATTGACTTCCGATACCGTAAAAGCTTATCGGGTAAGAATTTTAAAGTATGAATACTTGAATTTTTCTGGTTGTGATTCACTGCTGATTCAAGACCCCTTCGCTATTTCAACTCCAATTGAGTTCAAGACTATCGCTAGTTTTTTGTTGGCTAGCAATCAACGTCAACAATGCGTCCAAACTGCGACGCGTTCCCGAACATAGCGCTACCTTGCGCGCGCGCACCTTTTTTATTAATTACCGTGTCCAATTCAGTAGAGGATATGACGCCATGATGTCGGTGTCCGCGCGTGACCCACCTGCCAATCGATCCTGCCGCGCAATCGGTATTCATCCTTGAACGATTATAGCCGCAAACTGATTGTTGCTCCTGCATCGATGATCGCACGCGCCACGCGTTATTATCATTGCGATCGAGCCTTAGAACTTTAAACTGATCTAATGAATATTTGAAACGCCACAGGAACTGGCCGTTTAACCAAATTGCCCCCAATTTGCCTCTTTTTGACAGAATTGTTTTGCAAAACGCTTTTAACCTGTTTGTGTGATTTGGCACGAAATAACAAAGACATCTATCGCGGGTCGAACACTTGATTAACACAGGACAGCAAAGCACAGGCATTCGAAACGATTACATCTTCTGTTATAACGATACGATAAAGTTATCTAATTAGAGCATCGCATCAATAGAGCCATGTTTATGTATACTTACGAAACTGCAGACGACATTATTAGTTTCATAACTTCGTTTAACCATAGTTTATATTCATCGCGTCGATTTTAGATCACGTTAAAGTACCGCTCCGCAAATCAATTAGGGTGTTCAGGCGATGCTCATTCTGCCAGTCACTTCAGAATGTAGGTTTACAACGTACTCGTAACATGATAAACATCAATGTAATTTCTCGCGACAGCGTTCTCAGTGGTATCATTACACGCTTGTAAAGATTGGCACCACGAGTTCTCTGCAACTGTACTTACACGCACTAATTCTCTAGCGATACGGAAAATTCTGTTAAGTGACACCCCCGGGCCCCTTCCGCATTTAAATATGAAGCACTTGATGATTTACGAGAACCCAGTAAACAAAAGATGGACAAATTGCTTTCCGAAGAGGCTAATGGGTTTGAATACTTGCGAAACTACTGACGACATTGTTTATCTCATGTAGTGGACATTGGCTGTCTCGTGATCATGCTAAAGTGGAAGTATTTGTTTCGGAAAAGTGCCAGAATGTTTGCGGGTCTATTGAATGAACGAATTATTGTTATGAATAGCAATATACTGCACGTGTGTCGAATCTTTAATAGTAATACAGTTAAGTTACTTATCTATTTGGAAAGTCGCGCCTATTGGCAAAACTTCGTCAGCGAGCCCATTTTTTACGGCATGTGTTAACCAAAGAACTAAATAACTGAGTAGATAGAGTGATAGATATTTATATTGGTTGGTAAGTATAGGTTTGGTTTAGGTCGGTCACTACTACAATGGTGAAATTTTTACATAATAACTCATATCATTGTGTTCGGATAGTGCAGACACGTGAACAGTCGTTTGCGGTCTATGATTCACATAACAATAGTGATCGGCAGCGATGGTGTACGTGGATTGCCACACGGTGGCTACTCAAATTTAAAATCTGTTTCGCAAGCGGCGCCCGCGACGACCCTCGTAAACAAAACGTCCATCAGCCAGTCACAGCGCATTATATACCTACATTTTATTGCAACTCCTTGGCATACGACAGCGGTTTCCTAACACATAGCTATTCCAGAGATCTCGAAAATATCATAGTTTATGGCGAGTTATGCGAATGCCATTGACCCAATACTCGCTTTGATATCTCGAATTAAATAATTGATTTAAAGCGCTCATCAGGGGACTAGAAGGCTTCCAGTGGAGCGAGGACGCACATAAATTAATTCTAGCTAGATTTTGTGTCTTCAATTAATTCTGTTTACATTTACTTGTACTCAACTCGAATATCAGATTCTATTTTAGTTATCTTTTCATACAATCTGATGTTAATGCACTATCGATCCATTAAAGTGAAAATTGTGTCAAGCAATCTCGGGGCTTTTCAATTCATTTTCACATGATTATCATGTATCTTTTTACGATCTTGACCAAGCTCAACTTGAGTGAAATATTGCTACAACACTTGTTCTAATCTGTCAAGTTATCTGATTTACGTGTTCCCAAGTATCAGGCCATTCAGATCGGGATCAGTGCTTTATTTATATTGTATCAGCGTCTGTCTGTCTGCGCGTTCTGGCAACTTGAGCACATGTGGCGGTTTCTAGGAACGAATGCCGGACTCTCGCTCTAGTACGCAAGCCCATTATAAACTATTACACATTTAAGCACCCTTTAACTCGCAAAATTACTTTTTTGTCTTTATTATGTGGCATTATGGAAGCATGGGTACTTAACAAACCATTGACATTGAACATCTTGATTGGAATAGTCACCATCTGCCTATTGATTACATCAGTGTTTATTTTTTATATTATCGGACAGCAACAAGTAATATAATGTGTAATAATAAAATATTATAAATTGTGAATCTTTTTGTTCCGCTTTCTACGAAAGTCATTTATCTATTGATAGCATTTGACTGTTTATTGCTTTGTCGCGTAGCTTTTTTTATATTATTAGGTTGACGTTGTCATATTACTACTATTTAAATCTACACTAAAGTCTATATGTTTGTTTGTCAAGGTAATCTCCGATATTACTGACCCGATAAAAAAACTTTCTTTCTTAAATAATAGGTCGGGGAAAAAGTCTTTTCGTATTTTGTATGTATAAAGTTGTAGTAAAAATCTCATGGGTTGTACTGTTTGTATCTGGCTGGTTTTGATACCATTAAAAATATGACATTTTAAAAAAGGAATATAAAAAGTAAAAAGCAATTTCCCGCCATTTTTCAATTGTTTTTTTGTTCGATAAAATGAGTGAATCTAACGAAGAAATTCGATATATTGTGAAATTTTATTACAAAAAACTGAAAAATGCGACACAAGCCGCGAATAAAATTTGTGACGTTTATGGACCTAATGCAGTGTCATCAAGAGTAGCACAATGTTGGTTCAAGCGTTTTCAGTCCGGGAATTTTGATGTCAAAGATGCAGCTCGCTCTGGTCGCCCTGTTACGGATAAAGTCGATGCCATTTCTGAAAAAGTGGACCAAGATCGGCATATTAGTAGTTACGACGTAGCTGAAGACCTGGGGATTGACCACAAAACAGTTTTGACCCATTTGAAAATAACTGGGTATACAAAAAAACTCGATATTTAGGTGCCACACCAGCTCACTGAAAGAAACCAAATGAATCGTGTACTCATTTGCGATTCTCTATTGAAACGTAAAGAAACCGAACCGTTTTTGAAAAGATTGATCACTGGTGATGCAAAATGGATCACCTACGACAAGAATGTGCGCAAACGATCATGGTCAAAGGGCAGTGAAGCACCACAGACTGTAGCGAAACCCAGATTAACACGTAATAAGGTGATGCTGTGTGTATGATGGGATTGGAAGGGCATCGTTCATTATGAGCATTTACCGCCGGGCAAAACCATCGATTCGGATCTCTACTGCCAACAGCAGATGAGACTCAAACAAGAAATTGAGAAAAAACGGCCGGAATTGATCAACATAAAGAGTGTGGTCTTTCATCATGATAACGCCAGACCGCACACATCTTTGGCCACTCAGCAAAAATTTAGAGAGCTTGGTTAGGAAGTGTTAATGCATCCACCACATAGCCCTGACCTTGCACCCTCAGATTTCCACCTGTTTCGATCTCTTCAGAATTCTTTGGGTAGTGTTAGATTAACATCAAGAAAGGACTGTCAAAACTACTTGTTGCATTTTATTGATCAGAATTCCCAAAATTTCTACAGCAACGGGGTCATGTCACTACCTAAAAGATGGCAACAAGTTATCGAACAAAATGGTACATATATATTATAATTAAATGTAATTAAACTTGAAAAAAATATGTCTTGAATTTGTTTATAAAATACGAAGAAACTTTTTCCCCGACCTTATAGGTAATGCATTAAGCATTATTTTAATACCATCTTGCCAACGGTTCATTGCCTTCAGTTAACTAAGTAACTGCTGGTATTAGCTTTAACTTTAATAGCTTCTTTTTTTTGTTGGTTTTTCAGTAACATTTTCTTTTCAAACTCGAATGTTACGTTATACATAGCTCTACCATCACGTCTATGGATCTCGCGTGCCGCCTTGCAAATTACAGACCTACATACTTACACACCATTAAGTTCACGCACATATACAATATATAATTATTTCTTCACAGTTACTCTACGGTTGACTACGTACGTAAATAATAGGATGTAGAAACTTATACTTTATATATATATACTTGTATGCCTAGATCATTTAGCAATGTGGGTTTGCTCGTCCTGAAACATACAGAACTTACTTGTTTCATTTCTTTTAAAAACATTTAAGTATTGATCGTCATTCTTAAATCTCTCTGCAGATCTGCGTGAGTTTAGTAAATATGAATATGATTAATTCTCGAAGGATCTAGAACTAGTTGAGGGCCGGATAAGCAGTATGCGACAACAAGGTGAGTCCCGTTGTTTACGGGACATATTCCGTACGGTTTTCCAGGATAAAGAGCGTCCCATGTATCTAACATAAACCGCGGGACTCAATTAGTGTAGTAGATAGAATGCTTTTTGGACGTTTGGATGGGACATTTTTTATCCCAGAAAATGTACGGGATGTGCCCCGGAAACTGCGGGTCTCAGCTAGTTTTAGCATACTGCACACTGCACTCCATTTCACTTTATCTTGACTCCCTTAGGAACTGTTTTCATAATCATTAGTTGAGCAAAATAGTAGTTTAAACATAGGTAATATCTATTGATCTGCATCTTTTTCGTGTTAAAACCGTCTTCTATCGATATGTCTCGTCCCATGAGTCGATGACTGATAAACACTTTGCCTCATGTTACGTTTCGAGTATGTTTCCAAACAACACTGAAGCACTTGATCAGCTCATATACAGTAATTGCACAAGCAATGCACAAATAAGGCGACGCGTACGCCACATGGCCTGCACCGCTCAGACCGAGTGTCTGCCTTCTGCGAAACGTGAACGAGCGTTTGTAATTATTGGAAGATATCGACTTTTAACAAGCTTTTTATTAGCTTGTTAAATGTTATACTGCTAATTTCGCGGTTACGGTTGATTCCTACTCGTGCGGTAGATTTTATTTTGCATACGTTTACCGGAAGTAGTCGGAAAAGCATGATTTAACATAAACAGTAGGTAATTTTGAGCAGTTTAAAAACTTCGTACGTTTCGTTAAACTGATTTAGTCATCTATTTGTACTAGTAATGTTTCGTAGTGTTATGAAAATATAAATATTTCCGTTCCCTTGTTTTGATATCTGATTTTTATTGGATACTTTAACACACACCCATAAACACACCGATTATACCGAAATAGATATATTTTAACGTCATTATTTTATTCACTCAGCAGCAATATACAACTTTAACGTCCTTATTTCATTCACGCAACAGTAATATAGACCAAATTGCCTAGTAGCATCTCGGCGTTTACTGTCAATCTGACAATCGCATGTGTATGAGCTGCGCGCACGCACATTGCTTGCGCATTGCGTCCGCTGCGCTGCCGGGGTTAATGAACCTTGCACTACTATGTAGGATGGAAATTAAATTGTAGCCTAGGAATTAGCATTAACGAGGATGTTGGAGTGAGCTTTCGAAGACTATCTAATCTATACTTGCAGGTTATTTGTGATTCTAATTATAACCTTTGATTGCCCGTGTCTTGATTGACAAACGACCGTTTTATTCCGCTAGATGCGAAATGGTCACTTCATATTTTTCCAAAATTTTGGTACAATACAATAACACTTAGTAGTTTTAATTTGGTAGTCACGGTTTGAGAGCGTTGAGCTTCGATAAAATAGTACATGTATAATTTTTCAAGGGCGTGGAGGCATAAACCACCATCGTTCAGTATTTAGAATTTTGTATATTAAGATTTTCTGTGGCTTAACCTAGCTGATACCAGATTCATTTTTGTATTCAAAATCGAATACTGCAATAACGAATATCCGATATTTAATGACCAAACGATATATTGTGGCTGTTGTAACCCGTCCTCTACAACTAGTATTAATATAGATACCTACTACTTCAATTTGTATTCCAGACGTGATCTAGATTAGTGTCAGAGGTGATTATTATTTGTTGCCAATCCTGCTCTTCCTTCTTCAAGGTGGATGATCTCAGATACAATAACACTTCCTCATACTTATTCTCATATGTGCTACTCCTATTGTTCCTTGCATAGCTATGTATGGAGTCCCCGACAGATATTCTCGTAATATTGGAATGTATGACGTCTGCCATTATCATTTTATCACTCTCAAAGCGTATCATTGGAAATATCACTATATTAGCCTTGTGCTGGATGATACATTGCAATACATTGGCACTTACTCGTATAGGTATTTATGCACTCTAAGCAGGTATGATCGTAATAACCTCTTCGCCTCATACTTTATTGCTCACAGCCGATAAACTATAATCTCATTTATTTTTATCCGACTGCCCAAGAAAGAAGGTAAAGTTTTTCGGACGTATACATCCATATGTATATGTTTTTATTTTACCTCCTAATAGCCTGAATGACTTAACCGATTTTGGTGTGTGAGATTCGTCTTCATGTCCAGAGTCTTAGGCTAAGTTTTGCTGTCGGATATTTTCTGTTTCTTTTAATATATTCTACTTATTAGTTCGCTGTTAAAACATTATATGTTTCAGTGTCAATTTGTGCTCAGTTTAGGTTTATTCGTAATATTGCTAACAGAGCCAGGTTTCTCGAGACAATCGCGCCCACAACCATCCAGGTCTTTCTGCTCGAGTGGAGCTACTGAATAGACGAGTGGGCACCCGGACATGTGCCAATACTGCCAATTGCGGCTTTCTAACTCTCTGTTTAATGCCATCAAGGCGTACCGTGATTCACGGCCGGATCGCATTACGGCGATTGGGTAATAGACGTTTGAAACTAAAAGTGACTTCAGTCATCGACCACCCCGAGACAGATTCGGTTTCGGTGATCTGTAATTTGTGATTCTACAAATCGGTTCTGATTGATCCATTCAATCATAGAAATGCCGAATTGAGCCGCAGACATAACAAGACAACCAGTGCGGTTTCTTGCGTAACTGTTGTTTCTACACTTCGAGTCGAACGATTACTTTATCCGATTGCTTTCGTTTACCTTTGTTATGTCGTTTACCTTTGTGGCGGATGATGTTAGGGACTGATCCGAACTCGGCATAGTCAAAGAAAACAAATACCTATACTTTTATGTACCGTGTGCAAATTAGCATTCCAGAGCAACAGGAAAAGAGTGAATCTTCAGTTCATAGGAAAAATATTTTAGTTATTTACCAAATGCACAAAATTAATAAATATAACACTCAGTTTCACGGCAATTTTGTTTATTAACACGCTCATTCACCTTGAATGTTGATCTTTTTTGTACCGAGTTTTCTTCTTCTAATGATTGGTTTACTAGAGTTTACGCTATTTCTAGAATAGTTTGTAGCTATGCCTGGTTCTATTCTGGTTTCTATTGGTTTATGTATGCGATGCAGACATTTTGAATTGTCTCTTTATCATATTTTTTTATAAGTGACGTAAGTTAAATACCTATTATATTTTTGAGCGTGTTATTTTTAGCATCTTTATGCTAAAAAAATAATAATAATAATGAGTCATTTTGTATGGAACTCACAATAACTTTGAATTCACCAAATATAGATATTCCTTTAAGATCCGTACAATTTTCCTGAACAAAAAGTATTGCTTGTCACGCACGATCCAGCCATCCAACTATTTATATACAAAAAATCACTTTGGAGCCGCGTTGCTCTGTGTTGAGCTGCTTGAAAGGTGAACAATCAGACAAACACACATTCGAATTCATAATATTAGTATGATTACAAATATCACAAAAAAAATGTCCTTCAGAGGTTGTATAGCCAGCGAATTTCCTGAATTCTCTAACGCCGACATGCACTACTAATAAAGCTGTCTATACATCAGAGAGCACCCATTAAGCCACTGTTACAATGAAGTCATCAGAAACAGAAGAGGCGTGCTTTCCGCGCGATCAGTTGCCGCTGATGCGTGCTCTCACTGGACCACTGGCTTTCCAGGTCGGGACAGTACCATCATAAATTACATCTGAGCTTTAGAACTTTATTACAATGGCAATAATGTTGTAAATAGCCCTGTCATGATCGTGAAGTAACAAATGGTCCAAACACACTCAAAATCTGTAAAGAAACGAATGTAGGTAATCTAAATACTGGACTAATGGAAAAAAATATACGTGTACCTGTTTGATCCGATTCCGTCTTCTATTATTATCTCATGTTTTGTTTGAGCTATTATACAATGCTGTGTTTCTGTTACAACCTAAATACGTAACGACGATCTAGCTATCGGTGGTCTATTTTTTATAATTACGGTCGTTTAACAATTTCATTCAGAAATTAACACATACTTTTTAGGGCGCTTTGATATTTTGCCGCTATCGCAAACGTTCTAATAAACTTTCAACTACAAGACTGATATCTTCGTAGTTCGAATATAACTCGTTTGAATTAAATTCATTTTCCCGCGGCTCTAATATAAAAAGCTCTTCTCTTAAATAACATCTAGATTCATTCATACAACCTCGTTCTATTTTATGAATGAAAACACTGAATTGCACTAGCGCAAGCAACACTGCTTCCTAGGCTAGGGTTGCCATAACGCGAATCCATATTTCCCCATTCACATCCCAATCCGAAGTAATCTGCTCTACTTTCCAACAATAACCGTATAAATAGAATAAAATTGGTTATAAAACACTGGTGTATGGACAAACTGACCCAAATGCGTGCGTGACGTCCGTACCTGACGTAACTGTATGTAACGCAGATCTCACAAGATCCAGGATGAGCTCATTGACTGTTTGGACTGATCCAGTTTCGTAAATTACACTCTGATTACTGTTTTTTTCTTTAATGCACGTAGTGTAATCAAAATATTGGAATATGTGATGCTCTATGTCCCAAAAGATGAAAAGAATATCTCATTTAGCGGATTTGAATTGTGATAAATCTAATTTATCCGATTTTGCAAAGCTCAGGCATAGACAGATTTAATATCAAAGGCGAAGCCAATTATACTCGGCTGAAATAAAATAATTTACTGTAGCGAGTCACGGCCACTAAAAATTGATACAAAAAATTGATATGCAAAACAGATTGTAAATTTACAAAAAGTAGCTCAAGCTCACTAGAAGATAAATAGCATTCGAGGACATCGGCAAGGACTCGGGCGCAGCCGCGGGCTGACAACTAGTTAACGAGCAAATTACCGGATACCCATTAGGTATGGCTGTTAATATGAAAATCACAGGATGTCAAGTGGAAAGTTGAAATAGCGCACACAACCATGAAAGTTGTTAACATTTTATTTCCAAGTATTCTCACGCATTTAAAAGGGGTATTCTTGTTTTGTTTTAGGACCCATCCTGCTGATGATTCATCATTTACTATTACAGACAAACCACAGTAAAATAATACTAGTAATACTAGTATGACTCAACTAAATAACTATGACAATGTACCTGGCTGATTAGTTGTAATAATGTTCGCATCGTTTGTAGGTAGAGTAGAGCTCATCTTATTCTATGGAGTTATCTAATCGTGCAGTGCAATCCTTTGGCCTTGTTCCTTTTTCTGTGAATGGTTCACTATAGATGTTGTACTTGTTCAATTACGTACCTAAAATATTACCTAAGCTGCAAATGAAAGAAATCTAGCAACTTAAATTGCTGACAGCATGTGCCTGGTGTCTGGCTCAAATCAACTGGCATTTTTCAGTTTATGTAAGCGATTAATTGCTAAATATCTGATATCTACAACGAAATAGCCCTCTTAAAAGTCAAGTACCGTCTGGCACTTGGCGTTATGCAAGGCTGACTCATTGCCGAATACGAAGGCTCTACTTGTAGGCACTTCTTTGCACCTTCCGACGTTGACTCACTGTAAGCTTCATTGTTTATCGGCCATTTAGTCACGATAACCAGTTAGCCGCAAAGAGTTAGCCCAAACGATTAGAGACTTTACCGTAAGAGTTACGTAAAATAGAAATGCAAATATTACGGAAACATACTCGAGGTTTATTGGCAGAAAGCGACGTCGTCGGGTCGGGTATGGTACTTGTTAGTGTAAGAATGGACCGATTCGATTCGCAATCACTCATCCAGTCATCTGCCGCCAGGGTTCGCTTCGCCAAGAAATATTTACCAAATGGCAAATGGTATTTTCTATTGCGTCAATGATTGATGGTGTGTTTCTGTGACCCAAATTGATTACGGAATACATGGCACAACATTACAAGGTACTGAACCAAATGATACCACTTGACTCGATCTCAATTACTTTTTTTAAATCGACTGGCTCTAGTGTTGAAAGAAAATGCGAAAACTGAATGTAACGGGGTCAATGACAAGATGGTGACAAAAACGGAAGAGGTGTCTCTCGTGACAAGCAAACTTTATATATAAACTCGTCGAGTGAAACACGGTATCCTGGGGATATATGATTCGCAAAAAAAGCTGGAGAAGAACATTATGTCGACGTGGTGAATAATATAGTAAAAGTTAGGGTCATTGACAGCCCTGTATAGTTAGATACTTTAGACAACGAAAGGTATGACAAATCGCGATTATTGCGTCCGTGCATCGGTAGGAGGTAGCGAGTGGCAACATCGGGGCGGGCGCCGTCTTACGACTCGACAAAATTATAAATCTCTTTATCAATTGATCTACCCGGATGTTTGGGTTAAATGACAGAGGTGCATCGGAGGAAGTGTACAATACAGCCGTAAACAACCTTGTTGAAATTTTTATTATGAACATTATTAACCTGCAGACAATATCTTCTTACTTGAGCTAAAAGTCATAAAATTACTGTAATGAACTTACGAGTAAGTAGGTTACTAAATCATTAGGAAAGGACAGAGTTTTTTTAACAGCAGCAGACAGCTCATTATTTTGAATAGTATAAATATTAATGATCCTCATTCTAATGATCCCAATTAGTTATCCTCGCTTTCCAAGTAGAAGAAAGCTGAAATCGAACTGTGTCAAAGACTTGTTATTTATTATTTTCAATAAATTTTAAAGTAAAAGTACGTACTATTGTTACGGGCGAGTTGTCCGGAAAAAGTCATCAATTTCCGAAGCGTGAAAACGACAATTTGGCAGACGCCACGGAGTCTGCGCGGGAGCACTTTCTCTGCGCAGACGCAGCTTCGTGCCATAGTCCTTCAGACGCGCGCGCGACACCCGCCCGTTCGTGCACGCTTCCGCTACATTTTATTAACTCGTGTTTAGTTAGCTCCGTGGATCGGGGAGCTTACGGGTCGGACAGTTTGATTTATCGACACTTTCGAATCGGAGCACTCTAGATCGATTCGCGTCATTCAGCTCTGTGGATATTTCAGAAGTTTACGGTTGAAGGTTGGGGCGATGCCCTCGTGGATTTACGTGTATTTACTGGAACGATAAATCCAGATATTCATTGTATCGAGTGATCTGTGCATTGTGCGAGTCCGCATGCCGCTGCCAACATGTGACAATGACCACCGCTACACACCTGTGACGCGCGTGGATTTCAGCCAAATCATGACTCTGTGGTACACCAACATACTGGTGAGCTTTACAATAGTTTATTTTCTCATTGTAGATCGTTTTCAAATTGTCTGTCCTCTATTGAGAACGTTACAGGCGTTATTTCAGTCGTTTGCGTAAGTTTACATTTGCGATCAGCTCATGTCAATTCTAATAACCAATGCCAATATTATTTTCATACTAACGAGCGCCACAACCACAAAATTAATATTTCCACTCGAAAAACTAATAAACTCATCCGAATAAAAGTTCATTTCCTTATGAATTCCATATGAACTGTAACATAAAAACATTGCAGTAAACATGAGGAGCGAAAATAACTTGCTAATATCTCTCAGCACTTAGTGTCAAAATGGAATCGCTTAAGAGCACCAAATCCATCGAAATCCCATTTTGTAATCATTGGTCGATGAACCGATGTGAGGTGCTCTTGTGAGTCATTATACTCTATAACTTGTAAAAGCATCGAAATTCGCAAATATCTTAACAGACAGGTAACAACAGGGTCCAATAAATCTTCACCTACGCTGTTATTCGCTATTGAGGCCAATGTCAGAAAGTCGTTAACATAAAAACTTAATTTCTCCAGCTCTGCTCGACGCTACGCCTAGCTATTATGTTTATTGGAAGGTTAGGCAATTGACCTACAAGTAATATGTTATTACTGGCCATATCGACAGTAGTGCCGCCGGGCTTTTTTCGGACCCATTTCGAATTTCGTTTGCTTTCTACACTATCAAGAGGTCTAATCAATTTACTCATTACGAGGGTACTGAGCTCGCTAATTGTGTGCGAGCACCATTAGAGGCATATTGTGTGAGGTGTTACGTCATTGTGCCACTTCTGACGAGATGCTGACCCTCTAATTACGTCTGATGTGAATAGGTTACGACCGAGTGTCCAGTGTCGACGCCCGTTTTCGTACGGATTGCGCACGCGGAAACCGCATGTGGGTCGCCAACAATAATTGTCGATTCTTATCGATGCAATTTCGAGGCTATTGAAAGCATGACCGTTTTCAAGCTTAAATCAAAATCCGTGGCTCCAGATGGTATCGCATCACGAAACTCGACTACTGAGCGCGATCACGCCGTTACTTATTTTATTTTTTTGAGAATGTTATCTTGGTATTTCTTTTAAAGGCCAAAAAGTTCAATGTCGTGCCGAAACCTAGCGAAACATAAAATTAAGCTACTATAATCTTCTACATCTCAGGGGCAATTACTGCGATAAGTTAATACTTAAATCAACTCAGAATAGCAATATATTTATATTTTCTACACCATAATTGCACATTTTCTAAAACTGAACACATGGAAAATCGAGTAATTTCCTCCGGCAAAGACCGTGAAGTGACATCGTGTCGATAGAACACGCAGAGTAGGAAGAGCCGAGCGAATTACCACTTTCGATTTTCTACGCGTAACCACATAGACTCTCATAGTAACCGACATCTCCACTCCGACGCCCGCCGCCTCTGGCGACAAGAGCCACTTACAGTTCCCATTTGTAGCTATTCATCTGAATAACAGTAACATTGCAATCTGACCTACATAGTTTTGTTTATATTCTTTTATGTAGAGACGGATCTATTGACAAAAGCTTGACACTGGAAGTAGGCTGATCAATGTCTTTTGGAGACACAAATCTACATAGAAACGACGATGGTTATCGAAGCGTTATTGTATAAAGTTCCGTAAATACTCTGGATGTAATCTCGCGACAGTAATGTAAACAGACGCGACCGCGGAAGCTAATGAGCATCGATACCAGATTCTTCATAAAATTCTATAAATACGCGAACGTACTGAACAATAGCGAAGTAAACGGCGAGTGAATCGCGGCGGACGTTTTAAAAGAGCTTTGAGCTTTTTCTCGGCCAGTCCGCTGTCTTGCTAAGCGGTCTCTCTTTTGATTAAATGCTATTATTTAAGATAATGAAGATAGAAACTTGAATCGCATACATTAAGCAACAGATACCCACGTAGACTAAGCACTAAAGTCTGTTCTCACACCTACAATTAGGGGTGAAAGCTATAAGTAACCACGATGCTTTTTATTTGGGCTCCGTGATCTGTGACGCTGGGAAGGCACGACCTGTATCAACTCGTTCGAAGATGGACGATAATTCCATTCATTTCGTGAATGCAATTCGTATTTGCTAATCTTAAATTGGTGATTTTCATGCGTCGTGATTTTGACGCCCACTAATATAAACAATCATTATAGTAGGTAGGTACATGCAGTGATTCTTTTGTGAATCACGGTATTGGCACAAAATGCTGCCCCCGCATTAAGAAAGGACATCTTAAAATAACACTGAAAGAATATCGAACTTTCAATAGGAAGAAAAGTTATATAATTCAAAAGCAATTAGAACATCGCTTAAGTTTGCGTTTGTATTTTCTAAATCTTCAATTCCCGAACTCCTAGCCAAATGTTTTTGGTCTGATTTTTTTCTAAAGTTTTGGGTCTTTTGTTACAGAGTCCCGGTGCAGTAAGCGGGTCCGGCACAGAGGCCCAGCCAGGGTCCAGAGATGCCTTGGACGTCCGCTACTCTTTGGCTGCACTAGCAGACGACTACACTAAGCGAAAACACGTGGTTAGAGTCACTACAGCGGCCGGTGCAGAGTTATTGCTACAGGTATGAATTCGAATCAAAATGTACTATTTTTAGAAAAGGAATGTCTTGTATCGAAGATGTATGATCGATCAGCTAACATTGCCTCTGGGATCCGACAGGTGATTTTGTCTGTAAGACAAAAATAGTGATCCAAGCGCTGATAAAGATAGAAAAAAACCGATCAAACCGATTGAACTGTCAACCAATCTATTTAATAGACTAGAGTTTCGTCAGAGTAGAGTTATAGATCTGATAGAGTAGAGATTAGTCTATAAAATCGGTTTGTTAATATGCGTCGACAGGGGTTTGGACTAAATCAAACAACCGTATCCACTTATTGGAGTCTGAACTTAGTAAAAAAGTTGAATTCCTTGTCAAGTCATATATGTAGGTAATAAAATACGGTTTACCAACTTACTCTTGTGTTTTTCTCACCAGGCGGAAGGCCCAGCAGATGCACAGCGATGGCTGGCAGCCCTGAGAAGACATTCGGCTGAGCCGCCGCCCGCGGAACCCGTACCCGCAACGCCAGCCTCCGCCCCGCCCACCACCACTGCACCCCCTGACTGCCCCTCGCCGCTGCCACCACAGCGCAGCAAAAAGATCGGCAGGAACAGGTCGCCCACTGGTAGGTGCTTTTGTTCACATCTGATCTGAAAGCCCAGGTCTTGTTTCCACGTTCTTTTGTTTTATATTTGAGCGTCCAGCTCTTGATGGATCACCTTACATCCTTTTCAGTCTTCGGCCAGGGTTTTGATTTCTTCGTACAATATGAAATTAGCATTTTTTCTAACAATGAAAACATAAAAAATAAATAATTATTATGAATGGAGACATTATAAATATGATCATAATGATACTCTGATCATTGAGATATAAGAGCGATGATAATATATTTGGTAAAATTTTGAGTCAGACAGATTTGTAGGTAAGTACTCAGTTTAGTAACAGCGATTCAAAAATTGTCTTCAATAATGATGATCTCATCGCCGATTTCGACAAAAGCAGCATTACTTCTGCTTTTCAGTATTATAAGTTCAAGTGTTTCGCTCTTTTAGGTTTGACTAATCTACAGCTGTTGTTCTGAGCAAAAAGTTCATACCGTCGTGAAATTTAGAAGTGCCCAAATGTTTTCTATTTATGTTTTAGGTCTTATGGTTCATAGGTTCTTTGTGTTTATAGGCCCACCGACTCCAACGCTGCCCTCGTCACCTAAGAACAAGACATGGAAGGGCCGTATGGCAAAGCAGTTACGGCGCATGCATGGCGGCACCACTACCCCTGCTACGCCAGCAGTTACAGGCTGGATAGGAGCGCCTCTAGAGAGGTGTCCACATGACCCTGAACACCCTTACGTACCGAGAGCGGTCACACTGCCTGCTAACGCTGTGGAGGTAAGGAGGAACACGTTATCAGTAAAGTGACTTTTCAGGCCAAAGGCGGCTGCAAGTTTTAAGCGATTCTGTTTAGGTGAAGAAAAAGTTGCACGACCGCATACCGTATCTCGGCAGTTATTTTTAGTAACAAGGGCAAAAAAGGGAATTAAGTAGAGGTAGTTCATAGTAATTTTTCCTCTAATCTCTTACTGTGATAGTGTGTAAAGTTGTGCTCGTTATTTGCTCGTAATCGTATGAAATGGTCGTAGGTATTAGCGCAAGTCAAAAACATTACTAGTATCTGCAATTACCACACTTATTTGGTTTGAAACCATCAAGAAAAGGCTCAATGCCACCGTAAGTGCCCTCATCCATTATTAATAGAGCTCATTGCAACCCATTCCAGGTGCATTGAAGTGTCAATTATGGGCTTGCGCATGTTGTTTGATGCACAATTCCACATACGTAATACCTTGATACTGTACACTGTTTGACTATTTTGATAAAGAAAGTAGGTTGCGTTAATTGTACCCAAATCTGTAAAGATAAACTTTTTTTGATTCTTTTAAAAGTCTCACATTCAATAAAACCCTGTGTGTTCGATCTGTAGCTCTGTAGAGTAATGGACTGACGCAGATTTTTTATAATAACGTCTCGAAAACTTTTTTTTAGTTAGTTTCATCAGTTACAATAAAATTTACAAATAGAAATCCCAATTGCATCTAGTATCACTGTTATGCTGTTGAGGTCCAGTTAAAGAAGAGCTTTGCATATATAATAAGCTTTGAACTTCCTAGGGTTCAACTTAAGTTGAATTTAATAAAATTTGGGTTTTTATATTTTGTGTGCGATGTACTTATATTATTGCATGATTGCCTAGAAAAAAACAATAAAGTAGTGATTTGAAGACACCCAGAAAACAAGTCATAATAAAAACAAAATGAGTGATGATTTTTATTTATTTTTTGCTGTTTTTAACCGACTTGCAAAAAGGAGGAGGTTATCAATTCGACTGTTTTTTTTAATGTTTGTTAACTCAGAACTTTCGACTGGGTGAACCGATTTTGATTATTCTTTTTATGTTTGAAAGCTGGTGCTTCCCGTGTGGTCCCATTTCAGTTCCAGTTCTGACATTTATATGAAGTAGTTTTTTTATATTGGTAATTATTCTGTTTATTAGTGTTATAAGAGAGTTGTTCCGTTCCTTCCCAGGTGTACGGTCTCCGCACAGTGGGCGTGTACCGCGTGCCTGGCAACGCGGCCGGCGTGGCTGCGCTCGCGGCGTCCCTGGACCGCGGTGAGCCGCCGCCGGAGGGCGACGCGAGGTGGGCAGACGTGCACGTCGCCTCCAGTCTCCTGAAGGCGTACCTCAGAAGACTGCCCGACCCGCTGCTAACGGCGGAGATGTACCCTGCCTTCATTGGTGAGTGTTGTTTATTGGTGGACAAAGCAGGAACGAGGCATGTTTTACAAGAGAGCAAAATTCTTCATTTTGTAAAATATTTTTTGCTAGTTCCAAAACTGGACAGTCATCAGATTTAAATGGTTATTAAATACTAGCTGCGCCCCGCAGTTTCATCCGCATTATATAAAAAGAAATACAAATAAATTTCCACCTACTCCTTAAAGCAACCTCCTTGGAAGCGACAGCAACCTCCTTTCTCTTTTAATGTTTTTTTTTCTATGTTGTTATAATGTCAACGTATAGGTATCAATTATATTCTTGTTCTTGGTTTTAGTAGGTAAAAAAATAAAAATAGCAAAAAAAAATATGTGGATTCGATTGCTACCAAACTTCACAGGAGATCACTGACAGGGCTTAATCTAAAGATTGCCTGAAAATTTCATCAAAATGGGTCTAGCCATTTCGGAGTCCATAGGGGTACATATCAAATAAGCAGCTATAAATAGCTCTGAGACATCGCCTTTTATAATTATTAAGGTATAGAGAGAAAAAAGGAAAACATGGGAAACAAACAACTGCTTACAGACACGGTAGATATACGATGAATAGTAACACAAAAGCCAAAAAGAAGAAAAAAATTAGGCCAAGCTGGAGAGGTTTTTAGTAGTATCTATCATTTAAAATGTTCTACTATCCACCTCCTAGCTCCATCATCAGATCAGTTTGATGGTACCAAACTATTGTATTGCCATCCGAATGAAATATACTCGCAAGTTTAAAGTCGTTACACATTTAAAAGCAGCGATTCAAATCGACTTCCAAGATTTGTAGTTAAAAGTGAAGCGAATAAAAGCGTGTTGATATTATAATGCTTTTCTCGTAGCCAATGGAAGGCGAGAGATTCCATTCAAATAACTTTCCTTATTATTTGACATCATTCATCAAACACTACTTTTACGATTTTCGAGAACTTGTAAACATTTTGTTATTGTATACTACGTCCAATGATCGCATATTTTTATCTTACATTTGTTTATCTTTTCAGCCGCCGACCGGTCGCCAGAAAGAGCGCGAGAGTTGCGGCGTCTCGTTCACGCGCTACCGGAAGCACATTACGAAACACTAAAGTACCTGATCCAACATTTGCGCAGAGTGGTCGCACATTCCGCCTTCAACAAGATGGAGGCGAGAAACTTGGCCATCGTGTTTGGGCCAACGTTGGTCCGCGCTGCCAGCGACGACATGCTGGCGATGGTGAACGACATGTCCAGTCAGTGCCGCATCATAGAATCCTTCCTCACACATGTAAGTAGAGATAATGTACGGAACCACACACTTCTATCAGGCCCCGCGAGTTGACATACTTTGCATGTCTGGGTCCCACATAAAAGAGAAGTAAATAGAACGAAAATGAGAAGGAAACTGTCACCAGGTATTGTGACAGATATGTGATTGAACATTCTTATTTATGTCAACGCGTTGAAATCCGCGTCACAGTTGCTGGGGGTTTATATGGGTGCAAGTGGCTACAACAAATTTCGTACAAAAATGCTTTGACAGCTGTTCTAATTTAAACAAAAAAATATTTCTTTTATGTGCTGGGTCCTGACTTAAGTTCCCCAACTATCACGACGCGTAATTCAGTTCGATCTCCGTCGTCTTGGCAGAAGCACGTAATACGTTAATACAATAAATCGGCCAAATGTGCAAGCATCAGGAAAGTGTCAATTTTCAAGTTTCTTCTCTTTATTATTCTCGCCTTGTATTTCCTTTTCAGTATAACTGGTATTTCGAGGAGGAAGAGGAGGGTGATCCCCCCGTGGACCCCCCGCCCCCCGCGGAGGAACTGTCCCCTGCTCCCGCGCCGTCACGTGACCTGCTTATACACAATGTTAAGAAAATGGAGGGTAAGCATTTATCAGTACATTTTTGATTACCATCGTGACTCATGTAATTATCAAGCAAACTAATAGCTCTTTACAACCGACTTTCAAAGAGGTAGGTCTTAATTCGACTGCATTTTAAACCTCCGAGGTGGTCCTACCAAAATGTTTTTATTTCCGGACAACATGATTCATAACTTATAAAAAAGAAGCAAAATTTAAACTATGCTAATAATATAATATTTATTTGAAGATTTTGTGCAGACAACTTCAAACTCCCCATGTAAACTTATATGAAAATTCAATTAATGATTTTGTCACCTGTTTGTCTAAATTTTTTTTTATTGAAAGTTTTTTTTATTTTTAGTAATAGTTTATTTCAGTAAATTAAACATAAAATATATTAAAAGCGAAATAACACTCACCTTAATACTGACTGACTGACTTATCACTAAATCACGAAAACTACTTTACCTGCAAAGCTAAATTTTGACAGGTTTTTTTTTACATTTTGCGATAAGCCCAGAATTAAGGAGGCAAATGAAGGTTAAAAGTTCAAGTAAAGTCTAGGCGTACGACTTCGCGAACAACAGCTAGTTCCTATTTTTATTCTTATTGAAGGTGGGGGTGGTCAGTCCTGCCAGATGTCCCGCTTGGGGTGACTCACGTCCCGCTTGGGGTGTTCTAGTTCTAATAAAACATTCACCTACTTCCAGGCAAAGACGTATCAACCCGAGATATCGTGTCCTCCATAATATCGGCCGCGAACCGCAAGATCCAGCGCAAGCCGCGCTCCAAGCCCTCCGATAAGAAGTGGGTGGAGAAGCGAACGGAGTCTCCCGGGGGATCACCGCCGAGCTCCCCCCTGACGTCACCACCACCACACCTCACCACATCGCTGGCGGAGTACGACGGCCTGCCACATCGGATAGCGAGACACGACGGGGTTAACAAGTAAGCTGCAAGAACACGCACACTATAATTTCGGCTTCTAAGACCCGTAACAGACACGTCAACATGGCTGACGTCAACTAACGAGAAAAAAACAGTGGGGAATTATATTCTCACTCTTTCTCTCCCATTGGTCAGACGGCGCCGGCGGTTCGTCAGCCAAGTTCGACACGTCGGTTACGGCCTAATATGGACCTATAATCCCGACATCAGGGCTAGCCACCTTGCCTCCGCTATACTGCCTGGTTGTGTTACAAAAAAATAAGATCTTAGTTGTATTTTAAACAATAGTTACAATCTGAGTGTTTTGAAATCGCGAGGAAATCGGTTTATTCTAGGCAAGCGTGTTCCATCGTAGACCGCATTATCGCTGCATTAGTTAATCCGTTGTAACATTACATATTATGTGAAAATTTCAACTGGTTATCTATCTATTACGGTTCGTAAGATAAAAAGTCAAGTAAAGTCCATGTTCAGGTATTTTTACTAACCTAAGTGCTCATGGTTGGTTTGTTTTGTTCCAGAATCGAGTTGGAGGCAGCGCTGGGCCGCGGCCGCCAAGACCTCTCGCGACATACGCATGTGCTCACCAACTTCTCCATAGATGGTTAGTTAACATACTTTTGAACAAACCTAATGAAATTACATATTTCTTTCTCCTTAATGTTATGCTTTACAATAAAGGTGTCTACTATTTGCCCCACTAGGTGTCCAGTACTGACGTCAGAGAGTAGACACAGCAATCCCTTTCTTTTGTCCACATTAAAAGGTATAGGAATGTATGCGTGCGTGTTGCAAGTGTGTGCGTGTGCGCGGGCGCGGCCTTGCGTCCTCCCGCGTCCGCGCCGTGTGTCGCAGTGTTGTAACGATAGATGTGACGACAGACTAACGCTTCCGACCGCGCCCTCTACATCCATACGTCACGTGACCGCTCGAATCATCTCATTATCACATCACCAGCGTCTAACAATGCTTCCGTGGTACGTGTGTGAGTCGTCAGCTCGCCGGCCCGCATTAACCCTCCCGCTCGCTTGTTGTAGGAGCCGGAGACCTCGTCTCGAGTCTGACGAGTACCTTCGACCAGAAGCTGCGCACTCTCAACAACTCGTCGCCGCTCGACGACGGCACCATCCCATACGCGGACGACGGACATGACGACGGAGACGCAGACGGAGACGAAGCCGACGGCAAGTCGGGCTCGAGCTCTCCGTCCGGCGGGTCGGAGCGCGGCGGGGGCGCGCGCGTGTCCCCCGCGGCGCGCGCGCACGAGCTCAAGGCGGCGTGGCTCGCGCGCGACCACCGCCACTCGTCCTCCTCCAGCGACGACGCGGACGCGCGCTGGCCGCGCCGCGACCCGCCTCGCCCGCACCGACACCACCAGCACCACCCCCACCACCCGCCCCACGACGACGACTCCGAGAAGGAGAACTGCGAGGAGAAGCGGCGCGACTCGAGCGCCGACGAGAAGGACGTGGACACGCGCTCGCAGGGCTCCGAGCCGGGGCCGGACAACGATGCTGCCGTGGAGCGTGGCGAGTGCGGCAAGCGAGGCAGCGCCGCGCTCGAGCCGCACGAGACGCCGCCGCCACGCGAGAACAAGGACGAAGGCGCCAAACTGAAGCGGTCTGAGTCCCTGAGCCGGTCGCCGGAGCGGCGCGGCCGCGAGGCGCGCGTGCTGCGCTCCGAGTCGCTCAACTGCCGTTCGGGCGGCGCGCAGCGCTCCGACTCCCTCGGCAAGGGCGAGCGGCTCACCAAGCTCGAGAAAGGCGAGTGGAACGTGGTGCGGCGGCGCGAGGGCGCGGCCAACACGCGCTCCACCAAGCTCAAGCGCAAGAACGGCATGCCCGAGCGCGGCATCAAGCGTCGCCACACGGTGGGCGGGACCAAGGACTTCGACAAAGACGGGTGGAGCGCGCGCCACACGCGCACCTCCTCGCCCGACCTGACGGCGGGGCTGGCGCCCTGGCCCGCGCCCCTCGTGCCGCCGCCGCGGCCGCCGCTCGAGTCGCACGTCTGACCCGACTCGAGCGGGCCCGATCTAATCTGCGGCTCGACCTCACTCCACGTCGACTAGACGTCGCCGGCGCAGCGTCCGGTGTGACCCTGGCCGGAACGCGGACACGGTGCTCGGTTCTCTCGTGACGAACCGAGCAGGTGCCTACACTTCGGTGCTGTTTTGATATTTCATTTACTGACTCGAAACGAATATCTTGTATAACTGGTTTAATTTTATCAAAGCGAATGTGCTTTTTATTGACTGACCCGACATTTTATTCATTCTGCGTCGATACTGACCGTTCGAAGTTTTCATGTAGAAAGAGGCTATTCTAATGATTTGATTCGATTGACTGAATAGATTAGGTCACAAAATATCTATTATATATTATAGCGAATAATTAAATACTCAAAGTCAAATAAAGATTCGAGAATTGAAAATTCAATATTATCCAAATTATTATATTGTAAACATAAATTGATCCGTAAAGATGTAATTTGATAGTGCAATACGTTGGTATGAGGAAATTGATGAAATTGTTGGAAGTGTGAAGGAACTTAGCTCACTAAACAATGCCAAAGAATGACATTATGAGAGTAACTGCGCATGCGCAGAGCGTATACGAGAGAGAAGGAACGATCGGACACGGAATGCAAGGATTTTATGTTATCAACGAAACTAACTAAACGTTCGGGAAACTAGTTTTCCGACAAGATTTGTACATAAGTACAGCGGTCGCTACCGTTCCACATCTACACAATATGTTTGTAGTTCAACTCCCGTCGTAGAACCACACTACTGCTGGTGGAGTTTCTGTGGGACTTTGCATAATATTAAAAATAGTGCTACTAGAGTATGTAGATAGCAGACAATTTAAATGTTTAGACTCGGTGCCTGTGGGCTTATTTTAAGTGATATATGTACCCAGAAGGGTAATAAATGATATGACCACGTTGTAACACCACTTAGATGTAAGAACTTAGATAAAGTAAGGTATAAATGTAAGAGCCCTTGAATTTTGTCAAATAGTGATTTTATGAAAATGCGTACATCACCTACTTGCCTTTCGCAATAGTTTTAGCCGATTTGAATTTATGCACAATTCTCAATGAAACATTCTACGAATTAAAGTTACCTATTTTGTCGATTATTGACTACAGTATATTATGAGTACCTACTATCGATTAGAATTAAAACATGAATTACTATCAAATATTATTGTGAAGTAGATGATAAAGAAGCTTTGATTGTAATTACGCGGAATATTATGGAATTATTCAATTGTAAATATTAAAATTTTATGCAATACCTTTTAAATGATTTTAATATTAATTCAGTATAATAATACAATTGTTTTTTTTTTATAATAATGCGCGCCGACGCCCCCTGTCGGCGCACTAACACTACATTACAGTGATAGTAATAGTGATTAATCTTATTTTACTTTGTATAAATTGTACATTTCTTTTATGATTAATTTATATTAAATTTGTTATGTAGCTTTGTTGAATGCAATTATTTTTTATTGTTTTGTTTATCAAAGAGAAGTATTTGTAGGCTAAATTCAGTTGTTATTTATTTGTGAAATATGTAAAACGTGATTTGGCATAATTTCTTTTAGATAATGAAAAGAAAAGTTTTATTTTTTTTGTAAATATTAATTCCTATTCAAAAATGATGTTTTAGATTTTCGTTCATTAACTTTTTGAAATTTTTTATACCATCTTTACGTTAAGACGATCTCAAGTTTGTTGAATGTTTGCAAAGCGTTCCTTTTAAAGTTTTATGTGTAAATATTAATGTAGGGACAGTTGGATTCACTAATTTGAGTGCAACGTTGTACGTATCGTAGGTAGAGTGTATAGCTGTAGGCAGTAAGGCTCGCTCGGCTCGAGCCGGCCGCCGCGTGCGCCGGCGTCGCTTGCGTTGCAGCATTCTATTCAAATAGTCTATTCATGTTCTTCGTGTAATCAGCTATCAAATTGAAACACCTTCAAAGACATGTCGCTAATATGAAGCTAGCTACATTTACGATGTCGTTGTGTATATTTTGGAACAATGGAAATAAAATATTGAATCAAATTATTAAAGTAATTTTATTTGCACTTCCCATGATAATAAATGTTAGTTTAACAAGAAGTGTAGAAAGAGAACTAACATTTTTATTTATCAACTGCTATAGGTACTTATAGTAGAGGATCCGATTAGCAACGACCTTCCCCCATATGTTTAGACGATTTTTTTTTTCATATTTAGTAGGTAGGTAGTCAAGATTCAGGGAGCGTCGCGATGGTGATATTAAAATTATGATTAAATTAAAAACCGATGTAGAGGTCCGCTCAGAAGGACATGAGCTTATTTAATGCCTTTTAAAATCTTAACCTACTTAAAATTACACACACACTTAAAATAGATGAGGGGTCGAAACAATCTCAAGTGGTTGCAAGCCCACGCCGCGTCTACCTGCTTGGGCTGCTAACATAAGTTCTCCCTCCTCAAGAGCGAAATTGCCTGGGAAAGAATTTGAATAGGACAATTTCGCTAACACACAAAAAACAATATTAAAACTATTTTGTCTCATTTGAAAACGCTATACCTATGCAGAAAGTCATGCATCAAAACTATTACACAATATTACAAATAGGTAAAGTTTTTTTAATTTTTTTAAAACTAATAATGCCTTATTTACTACACCTTATATTACGAGGTAATCTAATGACACTCAGTGGTTGACACTTCACTAACACTTTCACTGCTATTTTATCAGTTATAATCCGTTTAGTCCAGGGCAATATTGTAGGACGTACTTCAAATAGAAATTGACCAAGATCTTTATGTTTAATTTTCCATTATTTGAGGTTGTGGTGTTGTAACTGATGATTATAATAATGGTCATTCTGAAGTTCTGGAATCATTAGCAATTTTCCTTATATCTTGTTTTGCATGATTATAATGTCGCAAAAATGTCTTCTGAGTGTATCAATCTGCTTGGGCATGAGGCTGGTAAGTACTTCACTTTTCGCCAGTATAGGTAGGGATAAATGGAATTACAAAAATGGTTTTATTTAGAGATCAATCACAAATATATAAAGCTTGTAAATGATAATAAAATATAGTTGATAATTAATTGTTGTCTATTATCTGGTTTCCTCATATAATTCAATCTTACAGGTAATTATTTTAATGTTAACTAGACTTAAAATTATTTCTTGTCCTAATTTAATTACATATAGGTACATAAGTTATGCATGTGTCGTCCCGATACCCAGCATCGTATGAGTGTCAGTGTTCGTGACGACATCATGATCAGTTACTTAACCTGAAGTTCCTAATTGTGGATTATCAGAACTAGAATCGCTACAATCGAGCAGTACACGTGGAGGACGCTTAACATTTTTCAAGGCGACTTTAGTTTTTCTCTTTCCTACTTCCACGGATACTATATTACGTTCGATTTTATCTCGTATCGTTGCCTTTTGGTAACGAGGTTTGTCCTTACTTTTTCTTTTATTAACAGTTTTAGTGAAAACAACCTGTCCTTCATCTAGATCAATGTCGCTATCACCGCCTTTTCTTTCTCTAATTAATTCCTTTTTGTCTAACGTTCGTTCGGCTATGTGTTTGTATAGATATTTGGACCGTTTTGCATGATCTTGTAATAACTGTTGTGTATAGGATTTTTCAAAGTTTCCGTCAAACATTCTGCTAGAGTCAGTATGAGCAAATAGTACCTCAAAAGGGGATAAGCCTGTGGTCGTATGAATAGTGTTGTTGTATGCCATTATGGAGTATGTCATTACAGAGGCGGCATCTGTACACTTTTGTTCGTACCTGGCTAAGCGGTAGATTTCTATTATTGTAGAATGAAATCGTTCTACTATACCAGTGGAGTTAGGATTATTTGGCGTACATATGTGTAATTGAATTTTGTACATTGCTGCTAACTCTCTCATCAATTCGTTATTAAATTCTGTACCCGGGTCGCTACTGATTTTTCTGGGAACGCCATAAAATGAGAAGTACTTAATTAGCGCTCTCACGACTTCAGCGGTTGATCTATTGCTAATTTCGATGGCTTGAGCCAGTTTGCTGAATGCGTCAACTATCGTCAAATAGTACTTGTTTTCTATTGTAAAGAGGTCTATAAATACTTCTTGGAAAGGGGCATCTTGGGTTTGGGTTAGCTGAATTAAAGGTTTTAAAGGCTTTCTATCATATTTCATTTTTCGGCATGCTTCACACGAGTTAATGACAGCGGATACTACTTGCTGCATATCATTCCAATAATAATTTCTTTTTATTCTACTTAAGGTTTCTCTAATTCCGCGGTGGCACGTTTTACCTTCATGGTGTTTTAAAACTATTGCCTTTTGTTCGGTTTCATCTTCTACGTAAATTACTCTTTCGGTGCATTCGTGGAAATCGACCATGCCTTGCTTAAACAGAGTGATTATTACATTATTAAATAATTTTCGGTGTTCTTTGTTTTCGAAGTATATAAAATATTTTCTGTGTGGTATTACGTACTCTTTCAAAAATTGTTTTACTATTTCTTCGTCAAAGGGTAGAAAAACTTCCAAAACTTTTTGTTTGTGTCGTGATAAGTCTTTTACGTGCATTTTATTTTGAAGCCAGTTAAAGACTAATATTTGATTTGGTTTTGTGTCAATTGCTTCGTGCAAAATAGGAATGCCTTTGTTTTCCGTATCTAAAGCTGAGTGTACAGTCTCTATACTACTGTCGTCAGATCGCAAAGGGTAGTTACGAAGGTCTGGTTCGTCTAATGACATTGCGTCGGGGTCAGGTATAGATATAAGGTCTGTGTCAGTGTCTGAGGGCGGTTTTGGTAAAATCTTTGTCAGTCGAGCAACTGTGTCATTCAAGCATTGTTGTAGTTTACCTGGTTTTTTATCAACATGAACTTTCATTGAGACGTCGTCCGACCCTAAAGCATTCAATTTTATTCGCGATAATGCGTCTGCGTTAGTGTTTTGCTTGCCTTTTTTATAAATTATGTCAAAATCATACTCCTGGAGCCGCAATCGCCATCGGGTCAATTTACTATTAGGTTCTTTTAAGGAATACAACCACGTTAAGGGTCGATGATCCGTGTATATGTCAAATTTTTTTCCGTAGAGGTAAGGTCGAAAATGTTTAACAGCCCAAATGACCGCTAATAGTTCTCGTTCTATAGTACTATAGCGCGATTCAGTGTCGCTTAATGTTCTGCTCGCAAATGCAATGGGTCTATCACTGCCGATGGGACCCTGAGATAACACAGCGCCCAAAGATACGTTAGAAGCATCAGTTGTCAGTATAAAACGTTTATCAAAGTCAGGATATTGAAGTATGGGAAAGTTTGTCAATAGCTCTTTGCATTTTTCAAATGCATCAATATAACTTTTATCTATAAGAATCTTATTGCACTTCTTAAGACACTTGGTCAATGGTTGGGTAATCTTGGCAAAGTCTTTTATGAATCGTCGGTAATATCCAATAAGACCTAGGAAACTTTTTATTTCAGTTGTTGTCTTAGGTAAGGGATAGTCAAGTATTGCTCTTATTTTGTCGCTATTGGGTTTCAGTCCGTCTTTTGTTATAGTGTGGCCTAAGTAAAGAACCTCTTTTCTCAGAAATTCAGATTTTTCCAGTTGGATTTTTAAGTTTGTTTGTCTTAGTCTTTCGAACACTTTTCGCAGTTTTTCCAGGTGACTCTGTAGGCTATTACTGTAGATAATAATATCATCCAAATATATTAGACAATGAATACCTTGAAGCCCTCTCAGAATATTATCCATTGCCCGTTGGAATGTGGCAGGTGCTGTCTTAAGTCCAAAGGGCATTCGTAAAAACTCATAGTGTCCAAACTCGGTGCTAAAAGCGGTCTTTTGTCGATCTTCTTCATTTACTTCCAGTTGATGGTAACCAGAAGCAAGATCTAGAGTTGTAAAGTACGTACTTTTACCTAGTTTATCGAAAAGGTCAGTTATGTTTGGTAGTGGGTACTTGTCGTCAACGGTAATCTCATTCAGGCGTCTGTAGTCAATTACCATCCTATATTTCACTACGCCCGAGGCATCCATCTTTTTAGGGACGAGATGAACAAGGGCACTCCATGGAGAAAAGGACTCCTGGATCACATTATTTTGAAGTAATTTTTGGACCTGTTCTTTTATTTCAGCTGCTTGCGCTGGGGGTTGTCGATATGGTTTCAGATAGATAGGGTCTTCATTTCGTGTCCGAATGAAATGTTTTACTTGATTTGTGAAAGTCAGTGGCAACTTTTCACAATAAAATATATCCTTATATTCTGTACATAGTTTGGTGATTGCCATCCTTTCCTCTTCATTTGCGTGATCTAATCTTAATTTTTCATTCAGATTTTCCATCAACATTTTATCAATCTCTAAATCATCATTCGAATCGTTCATACTAAAAACCTTACACTCGTTTGGGTCGTACTTAAAAACATGAAAAGGTCGTGTTATCGTTATACTCATTGGGGTTTCTAAAGTGTTTTGGATTATTGTTGTTGCGTATCCGTTCTCACACTTGACCCTCGCGCTGGGCATTCTCACACCCTTACCAAATTCCATGAATTCCAAGATCGCTTCGCCTTTGTACATGTTGGTAGGTAATTTTACGCGATGTTCCGTGCGTGCGTCTAATATGATTGTATGATTGGTTGTATTATGGCATATAGGAATCTTAGTCGTATTTGTTTTTAGGATGTTACTCCTGAGATCGATAACAGCGCCCAATTGTCTTAGTAAATCGTCACCTAGTACTCCGTCATACTTCGAGTCAACTTGGTACAGATAGAATTTATGATTTCCGTTGCAATTAAATGTGGGTAATGAAGGAATTTCGACCACTTTGTCGTGAGCCGAGCTAGAATGTGTGCTTATTACTTGAAATGGCTCATGACGTATCATATTGGGGAAATACTGGAAAGCTTTTTCGGGATTTATAAATGAACGCATGCTGCCAGTGTCAATCATAAATTTACTATCAATATCCGGTATGTAAATGTATGGTAATTTCAAATTTGGGTCGCAATTATTAAGCCTAATTACCTCTTCTCTATAAACAGGCTGTTTAAACAAAAATTTTGAGTATTTGCGGTGTCAGTCGTGTCTTTACAAGTTTCGTCATTCATGTGTAAGTCGTATGTGACGTCATTCATGTGTAAGTCGTGTGTGACGTCATCGGTAGAGTATTGCACGTAGTCGTCATTCGTATACTCGCAGTTTAGTTCATAGTCATATTGATAGTCATGTTGTGATGGTTCGTATTGATTTATTTCCATTTCATTTAATTTAAAGCTTTGGTTGTGTCTCAATGGCGGTGCTGTTCTCATTGAAACATCATTGGATCGAAGATTGGAGGAGATATTTGGTCTATAACCAAACTGTGGGTTATTATTTTGTTGCCGTGCTCCAAACTGTTGTGGGGTCATAGTTTGTTGCTGAAAGCCAAACTGAGGACGATAGCCTATCGGTTGAGATGGTCTAAACCCGAACTGCTGTTGTGGACGGTAGCCAAAAGACTGCTGTTGTGGTCTGTAGCCTATTGGTTGTGGTTGTCTAAAGCCTGACAAACCTTGAGGATTCGCGGAATTATTTTTAAATTGATTATAAGGCACACTCGGAGCTAAGTTAGGTCTAAAACCTGTAGGCGGCAAAGGCACGGAGTGCGAATTACCGTATTTAAATCCTGAGTTTCCGTGAGGTACCTGTGAATGTTGTTGTTTGTTTACCGGGCCGCAACGTGCTAAATATTGTTCATGAAAGTTGACTTCTTCCATTACCATAGCAAGGGCTAGTTCGAGGCTTTCTGGTTTTTTAAATCTTACTGTTCTCATCATGTGTTCAGGTAAATTATAAAGAAATACATTGAGTGAGCTATTGTTATAAATGATTCGTTTACTATGTTTCATACTAATGTCGTCGATTTCATTTACTTTTGACATTAAAACTGATCTTACAGACTGTATACGGTGGCAAAAATCTAGGTAGCTTTCGTTATATTTTATTTTTAGCGAATCTAACTCTAATGCTATGCATTCTTCTGTACGTGGATCCCCAAAATGCTGCACTAACAATTTTTTTAATTTTTAATTCTCCAAGTCTCTATATCTCCACGTTCGCTAATAAGTGCGGCTGCGTTATCAGTTAGCCGGCTTGTAATGCATTTCATTACATAATCATTATGTGCAATGGTCCCTGTGTAGTATTTACTTTTAACAAATTCACAATTTCTTATAAATAAATTTAGATGACGTTTGTCACCATTAAATAATGGGATTATTTTCAGCATTCCTGGAGGAATGAAAACAATATGCTGTTCCTGGTCCATTTTGTTTGTTTGTTTTTTTTTTACACAAAAATAATACACAAATATAAAAAATTTAATAAAGGACACAGTAAAATACAGTAACACAACAAATAAAATTGCGAGAATTGATCGCTTAAAATATAATTTGTAAATAACTAAATTGTATTAAATGTAAATATCTCTATTTTTAAGTACACAAATGCTTTTTATTTATTTTTAAATTCTTAAAATACTATGGTTTCATAGAGTTTTATACGAAAACCAGATAATGACTAAGAAGAGAAAGGTTCGATCTCTAAATAATCGGAAAATTGGGCAGGAAGGCGAAAAGTTTGACTCACCAACCGGCCGGCACCACCGCTCCTTCTTGACAAATTTCTTTGGTTCGATTGTATTTCCACTCGCTGCTACCGCTGCCGCTGCCGCCGTCACTTGCTCGAAAACCGTTTAGAGTTTGATATCCGGATTTGAGAAAATCGTAAGACGACGCGACGTTATCACACAAAAGGTGCAAAAGTGCATACACCAGTTTGTGAAAAGTGCGGAAAATTTTACAGCTCAACCATGGAAATCCTTACAGGCTGCGCCAGTCAAGATTCAGGGAGCGTCGCGATGGTGATATTAAAATTATGATTAAATTAAAAACCGATGTAGAGGTCCGCTCAGAAGGACATGAGCTTATTTAATGCCTTTTAAAATCTTAACCTACTTAAAATTACACACACACTTAAAATAGATGAGGGGTCGAAACAATCTCGAGTGGTTGCAAGCCCACGCCGCGTCTACCTGCTTGGGCTGCTAACATAAGTAGGTAGGGATACATCGCGTATGTTTGCTAAAAAATTGCTAGGTATAATTTTATTTTACAACTAGCTAATGCCCGCGACTTCGTACGCGTAGCGCAAAGTAATTAGTGGGTGGACGATTAGACTGACATATCCAAATATAAATGTTACACTAACGAACACGAACGGAACTTTAAATAGGCACAAATCCATCGGATTATTTATACTGAATATTTTATAGATAATACCTACACATATGACATGATTGTAGATTTATTGCTCTCCATTTTAATGCGGATTGTCATACTATCGTCATAGTATGATTTTAGTCTAGTTTTAATCTGACTCGATACAGGTATCCCGACATGTCCATAGTTTCAAATATATTTCAAGCAAATAATATATTACTTTCACTGGTTAAATACGTTGGAAGTGTGGAGCCATGGAGCCAATAAGGAAAAAAAATTGGTATAAGTCAAGCGAAATGTCATGCATGACAAACGTTATTATTGAATTATTAGTAAATAGTAAGTAGGAAGCATGGAGCGTTATCTATAATTAATCGCTGTTATTTAACATTACTCCGCGTAAAGACTGCCAATCAATGATGTCTAAATAATTTTTGCCCGCCTTCTGCGCCCCTACCCTTCCAACAACTAAACCGCTTTCGTTCACCACCATAACATCCAAAATAGCTGCTAATCATAGATCAGTAACAGATTAGATGCCGCGAGTTCACCTACTTTGCGTGTCTGTTATTGGTCTTAAGTTTGATCCTGGCAAAAAAAATTATTCATTTTAATCTCCGTTGACTTGGTATATTAGCACGTCAGAAGTCAATACAAAAATAAACGTACTTTAAATTACGCCATAATAAACTGTAAAACCTCTTCAATAGCAGTTGGCTGTCCTGAAAATAACAAAAACAAAAAAACTATTTGGTGCAGTCTATCGGAAGTTATGCGGGTACATACATTTCGGCGATTCGTTTTTATTTCATCATCATCATCAGCCAGAAGACGTCCACTGCTGAACATAGACCTCTCCCTTTAACCTCCACACTGAACGACATCCTGCCATCTGCATCCACTGGATGCCCGCGACTCTCACAATGTCGTCGGTTCATCTAGTGGGAGGCCTACCTACGCTGCGTCTTCCGGTTCGTGGTCTCCACTCAGGAACCTTTCTTCCCCATCGGTTATCAGTTCTTCGAGTGATGTGTCCTGCCCATTGCCACTTCAACTTGCAGATTTTAATAGCTATGTCGGTGACTCTGGTTCTTGGTGAATATCTATATTTTTATTTACATATAGATTATATGGCAACAGCCGCTCCAGTCTTCCTACCTACCATGTCTGCGAGTAGAAGTCTGTCATTACGACAACATTACTATAAAATAAGCTAGATGGCGTTATAAATAATTATTAAAAAAAATTTTTTTTACTATTTATTATCATAAATTAATATAGCCTATGTTTCAATCAGGTATTTTATAAGCATATTCATGGAAACTGCTTTGAAATCCTTCTAGTAGTTTAAAAGATGTGCGCGGACAAACAAACAAACTGACAGCCGTCAGATTTGTAGTTCCATAGTTTGGAAATAGATTGCGTACTAAAACGATGTTTTGCGAAAAAATTGTAAATTTGCTTAAACTTTACGAATAATATTATTAAAAACGTAATAAGGTATTCAATAATTCCTAAAATAATGAGTGTAAACGGATCGTAGTTTCACAAATATGAAAAGTGCGTCTATTATAGGTAAATACGACACTTTACCTGAATCACGCAAACGGTATTTTTTTGCAAGTTAAACCGATATCAGGTATTGCTTCTACTTAGTTAGAAGTCATGTGTGAAGGTATTTGATCTACACATTTATAATATGGTAGGGATAGATAGATTATATGGCAACAGCCGCTTCAGTCTTCCTACCTACCATGTCTGCGAGTAGAAGTCTGTCATTACGACAACATTACTATAAAATAAGCTAGATGGCGTTATAAATAATTATTAAAAAAAAATTTTTTTACTATTTATTATCATAAATTAATATAGCCTATGTTTCAATCAGGTATTTTATAAGCATATTCATGGAAACTGCTTTGAAACCCTTCTAGTAGTTTAAAAGATGTGCGCGGACAAACAAACAAACTGACAGCCGTCAGATTTGTAGTTCCATAGTTTGAAAATAGATTGCGTACTAAAACGATGTTTTGCGAAAAAATTGTAAATTTGCTTAAACTTTACGAATAATATTATTAAAAACGTAATAAGGTATTCAATAATTCCTAAAATAATGAGTGTAAATGGATCGTAGTTTCACAAATATGAAAAGTGCGTCTATTATAGGTAAATACGACACTTTACCTGAATCACGCAAACGGGATTATTTTTGCAAGTTAAACTGATATCAGGTATTGCTTCTACTTAGTTAGAAGTCATGTGTGAAGGTATTTGATCTACACATTTATAATATGGTAGGGATAGGGATAGGGATAGGGATTTTTTATTAATCATACCCTGGCCAGGGGCGTTACGCTCAACTCTAAACGCGGGCCCGAATAGGTGCAGTTTGCAAAATCACGCGACCACAAACCGTATTTCGGCGCGTTAAAGTTCGTGTTCGTGTAATTTTGCAAACTGCACCTATTCGGGCCAACGTTTAGAGTTGCGGGTGAGGCCCTTGGAACCCCTGCAATATACACACAAATTTTCATTCAAATCGGTTCAGCCGTTTAAGAAGAGTTACGTGGCAAATACGTACAGAAGAATTACAATAATATATTAAGATTATTTTAACTTGCATATCTACCTACCGTTAATCCGATGTTCATGAAACGCTTTTCTTTACATGATCACTTGCCTGCAATTCCTAAGTTAAGTGTTCCTAGTTCGAATGTAATATATACCTACTTATAATGAGCAAAATCGTTCAAGAGGTAGGTTGTAAAAATATAGTGGGCATGAAGTATCAGTTCGAAGCGAAAAACAAATGCAACAAAGTGTAGTTTGAAAACCAAATTTTTGTTGATATTCTCAATGTGGTTATAAAATAAATTGAACTCCTATCGCATGGGACCACGTGTTCAGACAGATCTCCCAACTTATTTGCACAGTTAACAAAATGATACAACTATAAAATGAGTATTGATAGCTGTCAGTTTTATTCAGAAAATACGATAATGGCTACTCATTCAACTCCACAGATAAGTCAGTTGTACTGTACCTTGAATGTGTGACGTAGGTATCCATTGATTACATCATACGAACAGCTGCGCGCGCGCATATTAGTTCTTCTCGTTTTTACTAGATGGCAACCCGTCGTGAGCGACGTAATCCTGAATCGCGCAGACGAGATTCTCCGGCAAACAGTATAGTAATTTGAGGCACGAGTTATCGACAAGACCTTACTTCATAGGATCATTTCTATAGTAAGCTCTTCCCAAGACAGACACAATACGTGAGTCGCACCAAACCACGTTGATGAGACGTGGCGCGGCGTCCTGAGCGTGAGGCGGGCGGTGATGGTCTCATCACCAGCCCTCGATGATCGTTCGCTCCCTTCGGGGAGAGTGGGGCGCTGTCGCTATCTGAGTGGTTGGTTTTTGGAACCCTTTTAATACAAAGCACGCTGTTTCTACTTATGCTAAACAAGACAAGTAGACGATATCTATATTGTGTCCTAAGATATTTGACTGCCTCGGTGGCTCAGTTGGTAGTGATCCTACTTTCTGTGCTTGGGGGCGTGGGTTCGATTCCCATCTAGGACAAACATTTGTGTTTGTTCTATGTCTGGGTGTTAATATCTATTTAAGTATGTATTTAAAAATATATATGTATGTATATCAGTCTCTGGCAGCCATATTACAAGCTTTGCTTAGTTTGGGGTCAGATGACCATGTGTGCAATAATGTCCCAGATATCCTCACGATGTGTCACTATCTGTGGCCTTACGCTCAACTCTACACAGGCCCGAACAGATGCAGTTTGCAAAATCACGCGACCGCAAACCGAGATCGCTCCTGTATTTCTTCGATTTCTATCAGTTTGCGTTGGTTCATGTCGATTTCCTAAAATGTGGTTTCCGACCGATTTCGCTCGCGTTCCAACTATTTTTCTCTAATAATAGAAAATGAATGAATGAAATTTGCATGATGATAGCACAATGCAAAAAAATACATCATTCGTTCATTTTTGCTGCGTACAAGATGAAGGATCATAAAACCTAACCTAAAATATTATTTACCTTTGTTTTTTTTTCTTTTACCGAGGCTTCGTGACCTCCACGACCCCCATATAGAGGCATGGCGACCTCCCAGACCACACGGAGGGTCGTCACCTACAGTTTGAAAAACACTGCCTTAAAGGAACCCCAAATGAGACAAACGAATGAATATTAAACATTTATTATGTCAGTGTAGTAATAATTTCATTTAACATCTCTAATTACATTAATATTTAATTAGAATAGATCAAAAATAGTCTTTTGCAACAGGTCCGAATATCAGCATTTTCAACATTACTTACATTGTTTCGTTATTTTGAGTTATAATTTAAATTAAGCTAAACTAATTACATTAAAGCCTTAAACTACTCAGTACACTGTAAACTGTTCCGAATCACACACATTTGAACTTTTCAGCCGCTTCAATCTCTTACAGCTCCTACGTGAAAACAATTCCTTCATACGAAAAACAGTTAATTATGCATATATAATATTGGTTATAAAATGAATATCGCTGATGCAAAATGTCACGTGTGAAAGGGAAAGTTTCTATAGACAACTTGTGTAATACATTGAGATCAGTGAAG
Source organism: Agriopis leucophaearia (assembly GCA_949125355.1). NCBI lineage: Eukaryota > Metazoa > Arthropoda > Insecta > Lepidoptera > Geometridae > Agriopis > Agriopis leucophaearia. The sequence goes on along the minus strand of OX421265.1, from coordinate 15,691,029 downwards.
TACGAATATGCGATACGTAAAATACGCATCGAATTCAATACAAAATTCAATTTAGAAATTCAAAATTTGTATAGAACTCGATAGGTATTTTATGTAGCGAAAATTCGTACTTCGCGGACAGGGACCTTACCCCTAGCTTAACTTTTGCGAGCCAACTTTTAGTAGGTACCTGATAGGTACCTAAAATTAACCAACTCATTTAAGCTGCATCGTTTAAAAGCGTCTAACTTGAATGAACGAAAATCCGTTTTACTATGCGTGTGATTGTGATTATCGTTCATTCAAGTTAGACGCTTTTAAACGATGCAGCTTAAATAAGTTGGTCAATTTTAGGTACCTATCAGGTACCAACTAAAAGTTGGCTCGCAAAAGTGAAGCTAGGGGTAAGGCCCCTGGGCTTTGTTTCAGATTGTCCTGTTAACGTTCCGGTTAAGCTAATAGGAACTTATATATTAAATAAACACTGCTTGCGTGTCACAATCATTAAAAAGGACCAACCATCAGATAAAGTTCCTATTAATTTATGTCAGATCAAGTGGCAAATAACAATTTATTAAATGGTTAGCGTCTTTTTTTTTATTTGGCTTCACGTTTTTAACGCAGTTGCCATGTACATTTCGTTTTCTGTTTTAGCATATAGAGGTAGGGAAATGATACGCTAAAATTGAAATATAGGATGGACAAGGTTAGCGAGTTCGACAGTAAAAATGAAAAATGACGTAAAAATGCAGCGTTGCCATTTCGCTGCCAGAGTAATATAGAACTAAGTATCCGAATGATAAAAAGGATTGTGAAACGCGTGTATGAGATAACCGAAATTTTAATCTTTCTCTTAATTTATGTGATGGTTAGCAACTAAGTACTTTAATAGCACATTCTGAAACAAACCCTACATATTTTAAGAGCTTTGTGAGCTATTTTACCAGAAGTATTCTAATTTTTGCATTCAAATCAATTTAAGGGTACCTATTCACATTTTACGTAACAATGCTTAAACAAAAATAAATAAAAACAACAAACAGATTTAGATTTTTCTGCGCAAAGCCTGTTAAAACTGTTATAACGAAATTTGTGAAAAGGGCCCAGTGCCTCGGTTTTTTTAATAGCTCGTATGATTTTGCACGAAAATAGTATATTCATATTAATAAAATGTTACTTTACATGTCAAATAAATCAATCGAAATATAAATTTAATAAATTTATTTATTCGTTTTTAGTTAGTATTCTAAGTTTTCTTTAATTTTCTGTTTTTAAGTACAGCTAGTATTGACATAAAGCTATGACACCAATTAAATTAAAATAATACAAATCAAATAATAAAACATATCTTGCAAAATGCAAGATTTTTGTATTGATCGAAAGCACATCCGACTGGTTCAAACCACTCGTTGCTTTAGCAAGTGATGATTATTTAAAAATTAGACTGTTTGGAATTTCGTCCGAAAGTCGGTCATTTCGCATGATATTTTCGTGTTATTTATCATACAAGCAATTCAAATCGATCCCCTGGTTCCTAAATATGCAAAAACTGTACAATTTTTTTTATTGCTAATCTGTAGATGAACCTTGGAAGTACAAAACCGTTTTCGACAATAATCAAATAACATTTATTTAGCTGCAAAGCTTAATACTATTAAAACTTTTTGTCTTACTTAGTCGAATCGAATACTCTTGCTCGGTATGTCCGTACAAATTATAGTATCATTACCTATAGTCACTATAGTGTCAAAAAAATGTCCGAACCAAAATTCGGCGCACGCTACGCATTACGCATACTTTTTGATCAGTTGTATGGCAACCGTGATTCGACTACAAGGCCTCGCGATGCCAGTGCTACGATGCCATAGCGGACAAGCGACGTTGTTCACTATGCCAGCGATATAAAGTCTAAATTTAAGTAAATGTGGCATTGTGAACTTATAATTCATGTGTAGGTATGTAAAAGACGCTCGGACGTTTTTTGACTGTTTTCACTTGACTGTGACTTTATAGGAATTGTATGTCGATGATTATAAAGCAAAAAACATAAATATCAGATAATAACATAACTAAATAAATGCAATAGTAAAATCGATAAACAGAAAATTATAACATATCATTAGTTCTCATAAAAAAATAATTCGAAATTATATGAAATTGACTTCATTTATTCTATATATTTAAAAACATACACACACACATTTTAATAATACTAGACACGGCGACCATAAGCACTTAAGTCAGTTTTTCCTTAAAATGCTAAAAACTCGCAGGGCTTTGCTTTTCGCGTTATCCGTCGACGGGAATAAGCAACTAAGTCAGAGAACTTCAATACACGAGGCGACAGTCTTACGCACCATACAACTTATGTCCAACATCGTCCTGTAAACTTTTCAAAATATATGAATTTTGACTTAAGTGCTTATGGGTTTCGGGTCTAGATTATTTTATTATTCATTAGCATCATTGTACTATTAAAAAATATTCTTTACTAAAATAAATATTACAAGAGATCTTTTACTTTACACATTTTCTACCTAATGCCCATTCCTGGCCCGTTCTGAAGACTCCATCAAATAGAGACAACCTTTAAATATAATTATTGGAAAAAGAAAAGAGCACACGACTAGACAATAAGCCAGGAATGATCGAAACTTAAAGCCAAAAACCTCAGATCATATTGCGATATACTCTATTCAATAGAGCCTTTAAACCCAAACAAAGATAACACTGCCTGCATTTTAATAATAATCGTAACATTTTAATTGAACTTCAAAGACACAAACTCAAAACGTTTTCAATTCAGACTATACAATTGATAATTGACCATACCAGTGTTACGTAAGCAAAATTTTAGCAATGTATACTCGTCAGCAAAGCTCTTACCCCCCCTCCCCCCTTCCTCCTAAGCTTACATAAACATTGGTATTTTTTAATCGATTCAGGTATCTTTATTTTTAATCATGAGTCTAGAAATAAAGGAACTTATATCTATATATACTATAAAGAAATTTAATGCTCATTTAATAATCATTCAAGCAAAATTTGAATCAATTAGAAAAATTCATAAATAAATATTCCTGACGTAATCACCATCCAAACCTCCCCAATTATGGGGAATTCAGTCTTAAAAAAATAAGCAAAGCACCCCTCTCTCTCCTTTTGGTGCTTACGTAATACTTAAATGGCCAAAATATCAATTAAATTGACAAAATCTAAATCATGTTGGCCCAACGCCTTCTGCGTTCACCAACTAGTCCGGTCAAGCTGTAGAGGCCGCAAGGCCAACAGCAATAAACCAAATTAGAAAAAAAAAAAAAAAAAAATTGAGCATAATTTTTTAATCAGTTACGAATTTATTAGTGAGCATTATATAAAATCATAGTTACAATTAAACTTTAAACAACATCCTAGACTGACATTTACACAAAACAAGCACACGCAGTCACACAATAAAAAACAATAAAAAATAAACTTCTAATAAAATAAACACAAACACTTTCAATCTAAGATGTCGTCTCTGAATTGTAGCTAAATATAAGTTGTCGAATTCATTGGCCATATATGCAATCATCATCAGCATCAATAAAAGCTAAAAAAATATGTCCTAAGTATACCTATTTTACTAAACTCACTGGACATATTGTGTACTGTGAACTTTTTAATGGTGTTCAACGTCATACGTGTACTATGTTCTACCTAGCTACCGCGTGCTATACCAGCTTGGCTACTAAGTTTAAGTAGCCTTTTAGGACTTTGAAGAAGAATCAGTGTGGTCGAGCTAGTCTTTTGACAACTAAACAATGTAAGGTGTCTTTTGGACATTCATACATATTCATCTTCTAAAAACTATTGTTGATGCAACACATTTATAGGCGAGCCTTGGCAGTAAAACAGACACGTATGCCGTGACGGCAAATGATATGACGCTCTCTTATGCCGTCATGTTTCATATCTGCCAAGTGTCCCGACTCCGCCAACTTTTTAAATGTCAAATTGCGCCATATTAAAACTGTAAAAACTCTTCGTAAGTAGTTGGCCGTGCGGATGGAATTTACCACGTAATTGGCCTCGTGACGTCATAGTGACAAGAAATGTTTTCATAAAACTTGACGAAGATCTGCGATCTGTGTCCAGCTGTTCAGTACCCTGTCCAGCACCTCAGATTTACAGGGGCCTGACGCCCAACTCTAAACGCGGGCCCGAATAGGTGCAAACTACACCTATTCAGGCACGCGTTTACAGTTGGGCGTAAGGCAGGTCTGTGTCCACAAGGGCACCTAAAAGGTTTTTTGAATAACATAGGTGGTTAACAAGCTAACACGCCGCCTGATGGTAAGCGATCACAGTGGGCTATGGATACCTGTTACACCAGGGGCATCACAGATACATTGCCGACCTTTTAAGACTATTAACAGCCCTGTTATAATTTTGTTATTGTTGAAACAAGCACTATACGTATGTAGATAGTAGGTACGTGTAGTCCACAGTTTTTTTTTTGTTTAAATTAGAACGGCTGTCAAGGCATTTTTGTAAGAAATTTGTTGTAGCCACTTGCACAGTTTCCATGAGTTTTATATGGATAAACTCTTAGCAACTGTGACGCGGAGCTCAACGCGTTGACATAAATAAGAATGTTCAATCATATATCTGTCACATTTCCTTCTCATTTCCGTTCTATTTACTTTTCTGTGGTGTAGTCCACCTGGCCAGCTGCAGCCTGTATGCTGGTCAGCATACGGGGCAGCTGTTCGTCAGCACGGTGTATTGTGTCCCGGTCAGCTAGTGAGGTCGGGAGTCGCAGATGCAGGGCGGCAGGTTACGGCGGCGCGAGGCGGTGCGCGCCTGCCGTCAGTCGCCTTGCTCCGCCGACCGCCCGCTCGCCGCGCTCATACTTAAGGCAGCCGTTTGACCTGGACGACGAAAACGGAGACTTATGGAGACTTCCTTCTACGTAGAGATAAGAGTACACAATCAAATCTTGATGATTCGTTAAGGTGGTACATTCCACCTATGGGGGAAATTCAAATTTCAAACAGTTTTTATGTTCTTGTAGCTAGTCCTAAACCACGCAACGGATTTTGATGCGGTTTTCACCATCAGTTAGATAATTTTTCACAAAAGGTTTACATATATAATAAAACCCCGTGCGAATCCGGGGCGGGTGGCTAGTTAGAGATAAATAACTTAACATGATTTTGTATAGAATAATAATCAATTTACGCAAACATCATGATCGTTTACAATAATTACCTGGCCTAGCTACAAGGACAAAATAACTTTGAATTACCCGCCATACGTGAAACGTATCCCTTTAATCTTTGAAATAAACCACCAGACACATGTCCGCGATTAATTAAAATAACTGGTTTAGGGGAAAATATAATAAGCATGTGTCCTAATTTTTTTTATTACTCAAAAAAAGCTGATCGTATAGAGGCCACAAAAATTAAATTTGTTCAAAAATAAAAAGGGTTATAAGTATTTTAATTTCATGCTAGAAGAGAGCGCACTATATCACGTTATGACGTCATGCCGTGCGCGCACCATACAAATCCTATAGTAACACACGCTTTGCGGGAGGGACAGCGCGTCCGCTCTTTATCCCCACCAAAAACTTTAAAAACATATCTCAGAAGTTTATCAAATTAAGATCACGGAGAATTAACTAAAATGGCGCTGCCTCATGATTGGCTTTTTTTACTGTAAAGTTATAATAAAGACTGTTCAAGATCTTCCCGTGAACATGGTGCATGTAACTGCGCCGAAATATCGGTAGCTCATTCCACAACCTTACCACGGTAAATATCCCGTAAATAATCATATAACTTTAGTGAACAACCGTGATAGTTTAAAACAGTGTTTTTTTTTACTGTGTATGGAGAGTAATTAAAGTAAAATCACATTGTTTTGCCACTCCCACGACTCTCAATTACGATTGTGGCAAAAAGGTTTCTGCTAAATCTACATTGTCGTTTCAGTTGTGTGTCTAGAGAATCGTGTTGGAACTGCATTCGATGTTGCCTGTCAAAATCTACCACGAGTTGTATTATTTTATACCAAACTATCATTGTTTTTTTTGTCACTTAAATGATTATATTATGTATTGTATTGATTGTACATATCTTCCTCGTCAATATAATACACCAAACATAATTTTAAAATGTAATTTAAGGAAAAAACAATCCATTGATGCAAATGTCAAATAACTAGTAGAATACCAAATTATCAACAATTGTGATGACACTGGCACGCCATTAACGTACAGAATACCAAATATGTCAATAAGAACTGTCAGACAGTTCGATGGCAAGCCATTGGAAAGCAACTGGTCTTAAATAACTAGCAGAATACCAAATGTCGAAAATAATTCCGACGAGACTCTACCGACACTCGTTTGAAACGTTTGACAAATAGCAGAATTGACACCCAGCTCACCTGCAGGTAGCTGCTGGGCGGGCGATGCGGCGGGAGCGATGGGCGGGCTCCACGGCTGCACGGGCGGCGTGCTCGGCCGCGCCTCCTCCGTCCCCGTCCCGGTCCTCTCCACCGGACCGTCTATAGAGAGACTGCTTAGCAGCATCTCAAAGAGGGTCTCCTGCATAACAATTTTAAAAGAAATAAAATAAATATGATTGTTAGATAGTTAAATTATACAGGGATATGCATAAAGACTGTACTAAGCCGAAATGAGGTCATTGTACTCATCATTATGAACAACTTTGACTATGGGAACAACCATGAAATATGATGATTACTAGAAAATTTTTCCTTTAAATGTCGAATTAAACAAATAATTAAAAATATAGTTCCAATTATAACAGGAAGACCATGGAATCCTGTTGCCATAAAAAATGTAGAACCATAAATTATATCTGCGAATAGCAAAGAAAATATCGGACTGTTCAATAGAAAACGGTCATTGAAACTCGACAAAATGTATGGAATACCAATTTTTTTTCTCGATTTCACGGCTGCTCCCATAATATAAGTTGTTCATAATGATGAGTACAGTGACCTCCTTTTGGCTTAGTACAGTCTATACGAGTAACCCAGTAAAAAATCAATTTTTATAAAACCGACTTCAATGTTGGTAAATGTGCAATTTTCTTTATTTGAATGACATTTTTTCTAGTTATTTTGATTTAAAAACCCAACTACTGAACCGATTTTGATGAAATTTCTATTGGACCAATCTGAAAGTACATATCCTTTCAATTAAATAATTTTCCAAATCAGTTTATAAATGACGGTGTTCTGAGGTAAGAAACAAAAAAAATACAACCAAATTGAGAATCCCCTTCGGTTGTATTTTTTTCTCAATTCGGTTGTTTTTTTGACTTGAAAACACCCAGATTGTAACTATCGGGGAACACCCGTTCAGGCAGACCATTTTTGTTTCGGTTACAAAATGAACTATCCCCATTGAGGGCCTTCTTATTGTGTGTTGAATGGTTTAGTTGGTTAGTGGCGGTGATGAGATGGTGGTTAGTGTATTTACGTTGTAGTCCAACATGGCCTCGACCTCGTCCGCGTCGGACACGGAGGACACGGAGGGCCAGTAGTCGTGCAGCGCGGGGGAGCCGCCACCGCCGCGCTCTGGCGTGCCCGGAGGTGTTGCGCACGACCCTACACTGCCTGCAAACAATTACACAAACACATTAAACAATATTATCAATAAAAAAATACTAGTCCATTGCTGGACATAGGCCACTCCCAGGCACGCCACTCAGACCGATCTTCGCCTTTTATCTTCCAACCACTGCCAGCCGTCTTACATATATCGTCACTCCAACGAGTCTCAGGGCGTCCTACACTACGTTTGCCGATTTGTGGTCTCCACTACTACACGTCTACCCCAACGGTTATCAGTTCCGCGACAGATATGACCGGCCCACTGCCACTTCAGCTTGCTAATACGCTGAGCTATGTCGGTGACTTTGGTTCTCTGGCGAATAACTTCGTTCCCACACACAGCACCTAAGCATATAAATATTATGTGATATCCCATTAAGTCGTACTGGGTGTAAGGAAAACGCTCGCGTAAAACTTCAGGAATGTTTCCCTTACAGGTATAACTGTTGAACAACCGTGATAGTTTAAAACAGGAACAAAGGTTGTTTCAAAGGAACTATATTCCAAAGAGACAAAAACCTCGCATCGTCTATTATTTAAAACCAAAAATAATTCTGCATGTATGTTTGTCGTCGGATAGTTAGTAAGATAGGTACCTCCTGGTCCAGTCCTCGGTCGCGAGTGCCCCCTATCCCTTAACTGTCCGGGGGAGAGAGGCGGCGCGCGCGCTTGCCTCCTGGAGCGCGCCGCCCCCGCGCCCGCCGCGTACCCCGCGGGCGGCCGCCGCGGCGGGTGGCTGGCAGTTCCACGTGGGGAGTAAGCGTCATGACTCTGTGTGCTGCTCCAGTGACGTTTGGGGCCTGAGGACGTTCAAATAACGTTATTTTATTAATCCTATTTTATTTTACATTGAAAACAAATAGCTGCTAACCAACACAGTAGCTGTGAGGTAAATAGTTACACAAAAGTCAAAAAGAAGTTTTCACTGATACAAACTCAAGTAGTGTAAATGCTCCGTTATTTAATTATAGATACTAGCAACGCCCCGCAGTTTCACCAGCTATCATACAGGAACCGTAAAAATTTCCGGAATGAAAATCCTATGTGTTAATCAAGGGTATTCCTGAAATTAATTAATTTCTAGATCAACGTGTTCCATCCAAGACTACACTGCTTACCATCAGGCAATTTTTTTATGATACCGATTGACGAGGCGAGCGAAGTCGCTCGCCTGGTGGCTCTTCACGCTTGCCCTTAACAGCTCAACGCCACTCAGAATTTTGAACTTCAACAGTTCAAAACACTGGATGGCAATGCACTGCGCTCGTCACCCCGATATATATATATATATGATTTCAAATCTGTGTACCCTGTAATTTCGCTGGAAACATTGCCCTTCAATCCGGAACACAGTAGTGTTTGCAACCTTCTGCTTGGCGGTTGACTAACTGGCAAAGGTGGTGGAACTTCCCCAGGCGGACCCCTGCAAAAGAGTCCTACCACTACGAGCTAACTTTGTTACCGAGTTGAGGGTAGACAAACATATTTTTTTTAGCATTTAAAGGCACCCGTGACAGTGTTGTTTATAACTTTTTATCGCTAATAAGTCCCCGTTTGACTACCAACTCGCCTGTTGGTAAGCGACGATGTGCAACATTTAAATAGTAAATCCATAGAAAATAGTCATTTACACTTTAGCAATGTATGAAACATCCGATATTTTATTCTCGATTTCAAGGTTGATCCAATAGTAAAAGTTGTTCTTAGTGATAATATATATCTGGGACATTTTTGCAGACACGGTCATCTGACCCGAAACTAAGCAAAGCTTGTAATATGGCTGCCAGGGACTGATATACGTACATATATATTTTTAAATACATACTTAAATAGATATTAACACCCAGACATAGAACAAACACAAAAATGTTCATCACACAAATGTTTGTCCTAGATGGGAATCGAACCCACGCGTCCAAGCGTAGAAGGCAGGTTCACTACCAACTAAGGTAACGTGCAACTAAGCTGTATATTGTCCTCACTGTGCCTGTGGTCCACGTGGTGCTTGGGCGCAAGTCCGTTCATGCGCATGAGGTTCAGAAGCAGTATGTCTGTGCGAGCGGAGCACGACAGCTGCGGGTCCACCTCAGGCCGCGCGTGCACACTACTACTGCACCCGTCCGGCACAGTCGGCGTCACGTTGCCGCGACTCTGAAGTGAAAACAAAAAGAATAATTAAAATTGGTTACATTAGGCTAGTTGACTGGTGTTTCATTAATTACAAATAACTATAAATTGCTGGAAGCCCAACCCAAGCCAACAATGCTTAGTTGCGTAAATAGGGTAAACCAATAGCTTTGATGAATAATTTAAGTACATAATATATAATACGTTTATTGAAAAAATAATTTAAATCGGTTATTAATGTTTTTGGTAGAGAAAACTCTGTCCGTTTCCCACAAAACAATAAATGACATCACGCCTCTGTGCCATACTTGTCAGAAAATAATTTATATGGCGTACAGAGAAGTGACGTCATAATAATTTGTTACTTTCGTTTCTAAAGTAAGTAAGAACGGGTGTGATTACAAAATAGTACCTGCACTGCAGTTAACAATCGGCCCAGTATGGCCCCTTCATCGGAATACAGTGATCCGCCCATCGCTCCCTCGACATCATTCTCGCCTGAAAACAATAAAATACAACATAAATTTTGGTACAGCACTTAAAAAATAAAACACAAATAAATGCAACTTACTCGTAACAACTCATAGTGGTATAACGGTATATGTGTAAAGCTGCCGTATCCAAGCTAAATAGCAGCAAACCATTATTAAAGTCCAGTGTAAGCAGACTGCTTTCTAGCTTAGTTCGTAGCCAGACAGGAGTACACTTACATTGGAGCATGTCGGTATGCTGGTTTTTAGCTGATGTACGGTAGTAAAATACTTATATAAAGAAATATATTTAAAATACAAAGACGCCCGCATTTCTCCTTCATACTTGTAGTGCAAGTGTATACTTGTGTGATTACACTACTCAAAAAATAACAAACTTTTTATTTTATCTGAGTTCCTACTATGTGATTATAATTCCTTGTTATTGACCTAATACAAATATGAAAATATAATTTTTATATAACATCTCATAAATATTATATATTTTTTTTTATTGCAGAATAGGTTTGAGCTTGGCCGCCAACTCACCTGATGTTAAGCGATGATGCGGCCTACGGCCTATTTATTTTATCTGAGTTCCTACTATGTGATTATAATTCCTTGTTATTGACCTTAATACAAATATGTAAATAGGATTTTAATATAACATCTAATTTTTTTTCGATTTTCAAAATACCCGCAATATAAAAATCAAACTTACGTCAAAACTTAAAATTCATATTTCTCAGTTTCTAGACGAAAAAAAATATGCCTACATAATATATTTATTATTAGTCAACCTCGATATGAAACAATATGAACCAAATCAGATATTTTTTTAGTGTTGAGTAGTGTTATTTATCGTTACATACTGAGTTATTCCAATAAAAAAAAATAGTTTTAAAACTAGCGTACTGAAAAAGTTAACCTTTCCTCGGGCGCTTGTACGTTGCGACAGGGCGCTTGCACGTTGTGATAGGGCGCTTGCAGGGCGCTTATATGCTACGACAGGGTGCTTCTACGTTGCAACAAGAAGCTTGTACGTTGCAACAGGTCGCTTGTACGTTGCGACAAGGCGCTTGTACGTTGCAACAGGGTGCATGTAAGTTGCGACAGGGCGCCTCGACTCTCCAATGGGCGTTGGGTATAGCTGTCTGTCGTATTCAGAAAAGTCCACAGCTTTGGCTAAAATGTTGTTTTGTGCGTCTTATTTTAGACTGACACTGAGAAGTCTCACACGAGGAAATGTGAGTCAGTGAGAAGCAAAAAATATTCTTAATCTTTGGTTAACAGCTTATCGAATGTTTGTGTACAAAGAGTAAGTAATTTTATTATTAATGTAAGCTTACGAACACTGAGATAAACTAGTTAATCATGATTAGTGCACACTTGCACTGAAAGCAATGAAAAGAAAGAACCGAGTTCGTCTAAGAAAAAACAATGTTGTTGATATTAAACTTGAAAATATTTATTAATTAAATCATAAAATAGAAAATAATAATAAGCTCGCCCCGTTCACGCTAGATTTTGAGCGCATCATCAAAAATTGTGTTATAGTTTAACGTAAAAATAAATTGTTGTTATTTTTAGTGTTGATGTTTTTCAATTTTTGATGTCATCGGGCTAGGCAAAGTTATTTAGAATGAATATCAAATAGAATAATTCAAAATTGAAAAAAAAAACCTGTAGTAAACTGAAAAGATATTATGAAATTAACATTAAGAAAGAACAATGAACAAACACAAAATAAATTAAAAAATTTAATGGTATGCAAAATTTGCTTTTGTGAATTTTTAAATACTGAATGACCCAAATTGAAGCATATCGCCGCCTTAAAGAGTAGATACCAAAGAAAATTGGACCCTAATTCCGTATGAAACCACATCACACGCCGATAACGCGCCGCAAATACGTTAGAACACAGTAACCCGAAACGGTGAAATAACAGGCTCAGTTAATATTTTTTTTAGATTACTGTTTTTTTTCGGCTAGTAAAGTTTTGAGATACAAGCGTCTGAAGTTTTTGTTCGGATTAGGAAGGGATCCTCTGTCCCTTTCCTGCAGTGTCAGAATAGAGTTTATAAGGCGTACTCACAAGTGACGTCATTAGTAAGCATAGTGCGCTCTCTGTCTAGCAAGACATTAATATGATTGTATCTTCCTTAATTTTAAACAAATTTTGATTTTTTTGGTAATAAGATTTTATTTATGACCAGCTTTTTTTATAAGACAATAACCAATCCGATGGCCTATTCAAAAGGAGTTTTACGAACTTCATCGCGTTATCAAACCTGATATTGCTAATTCCCCGCATATAACGTAACGCGACTGCGGAGTGTTTATGGTCATAAAGCCTAAGGGCACATAGTTGTGCAAATTTTTAATTACATTTTGACACGCGTTTATAACAAGGAATCTCATGTGAGATAAAGAATAAGGGCCTTGAGAAACGTGCAACGTGATTTCAAATAATGTCGAACCAATTCTGATCCAAACGGGCGTTGAAATGTGAGCTCTAAACGTAGCACGTATAGTAGAAATTGAAATGACAATCTTCGAATGCGCTTCACGTTCATCTTCTATTTCACGCGGCACACTGCGTTAGTTATCATTTGAAATTCTGTTATACGTGACACGACATAAGGGTCACATTTCTAGGCTTGGGAATGGGAATCAAGTTTATGTAACGTTTCGAATATTCGCCCATTGCTCGGGCAAGTGCAAATGAAATTTTTGATCTTTTCCTACCAAAGATGCTATGCAACGGATGCTATGTATGCTTCAATTTAAGTATAGCGTATTTTTTTAGAAAACCAAATGACTTACAAATTAAATTAACTTTTTTTTTGTGATCATAAAATAGATATTGCGCTATCGCTTGAACGTACTATAAGGCCTATTGCAAAGAGTCCTAAACAGTGGCAAAGATGCTATTGTTTTTTTATGTCGTAGGTGGCACGCAAGCAGATGGGCCGCCTGATGGTAAGCAGTCACCGTCACCTATGGATACTTTTGAGACTCTATTAACTAGCCTTTTGAAGAACCCCATGTTGTAGTTTCGATGTAGATTGTTGATTGATACCAAACTGTACCTAACTTTACTTCACGCGTACTGAGTATAGTGGGTTCCGCGGAAAGGGTGTACTCAGCCGAAAGGGGCCATGGTACCCATCATTATGGACAACTTTTACTATTAGATTAAATCTTAAATCGCGAACAAAATATCAGCCATTCCATAGAAAACGGTCATTATCACGGCAAAATTTATGGAACAGCTGATATATTTTTCGCGATTTCAGTGTTGGTCCCATAGTAAAAGTTGTTCATAATGATGAGTTTAACTGACTCCTTTCGGCTTAGTAAACCCTTTCCGCGTAACCTTGTACATACACACATAGGCACGCAGTTAGTGAACGATCTACAGATTCTACAGTATTATTGCGTTCTTAGCAGCTTGCTGTTCATTTAAGCAGTCTGCTGTTAGACTTGCACATCTGCCGTGCGCAAGTTAGAAAGTAGTTAACAAAAACAAGGTCCAATATATGTTGACCCGTCTAGTTTTCGCACTAAGCTAGCCAAAACAGTCAACTTACATTGGACACATGTCGATTAACTGCTTTGCATGGCTTTGCTTGCGCATGGCAGACATGAGAGTCAGGCTGCATCTATTTTATGATCCCAACTGTCATAAAAGAGTATCGTGTACGGCAGTGTTTTGTTTTTATTAACGCACGGGCGACTGTTCGTGTACAGCAGTGTTTTGTTTTTATTAGCACGCGGGCAGGCTGTACGTGTACAGCAGTGTTTTGTTTTTATTAGCACGCGGGCTTGCTGTTCGTGTACAGCAGTGTTTTGTTTTTATTAGTTCGCGGGCAGGCTGTACGTGTACGCAGTGTTTTGTTTTTATTAGCATGCGGGCTTGCTGTTCGTGTACAGCAGCGTTTTGTTTTTATTAGCACGCGGGCAGGCTGTACGTGTACAGCAGTATTTTGTTTTATTAGCGCGGAGGCTGCCTCTACGTGTACAGCAGTGGTTTATTTATGTGTGCGTGTGTGTTTAATCAACGTTATGCATGGCGCAACTGGGTGCGTGTCGGGGGCGCGCGTAAGGGCGGGGGCGGGCGCGGGGGCGCGCGCGGCGGGGCCGGTAGCAGCACCGCGGCGCCGCGCCTGCCGCGGAGCACGCACTCGCGCCCGACTCTCCCGCGCCGCACCACGAGCACGACACGGACGACCCAGAGGAACCGTCTGTAGGAATGGGAGGGGAGCGTTAAGGGGTGGGGAGGGGAAGGATATATGGGTAACGAGGAGTTAGGATTATACAGGTTTTCGCAGAAAGGGCTTACTAAGCCGAAAGAAGTCCAATATACTCGTCAATATGAACAACTTTTACTATGGAACCAACTATCAAAAACAAAAATATCAGCTGTTCCATACATTTTGTCAAGCGTGAATGAAACGTGTGCGTGGTGCGTGTGTTCTATGGAATAGCCTTCCAAAAATTATACATAGAATGCACAACTCATAGCAGTCAAAAAACGTCCGCAGTTTTATATATAAACATAGCTATATGCCATTTACATCGCAACTAAAACTATTTTAGCAAAACCAACCGTATATCTATACATTTACGTCTCAGTTCTTTCTCTAATATGATTTCGATTCTTACAACATCGTCAAAAATCGTTAATCGCCGTTGATCAAGCGAAACGGCGATGTCTAAACCGCAAACGGGAAAGAAACGGACTATTTGTATTATGTTTGAGGTGAAATAGCGATAGTCTTGGTAAGGTCTTGGTGGTTGGTGGTCAAATATTATGATTTCTATGGGATTTAGTGAATATTTGGATGATAAACAGTAATGTGTGTTGAGTATTTACTTACCAATGATATGTTCCAGCATCTTCCTTTTATATAAGTTTTGTTTATTCTTGCAATTTTTACGGAGCACTTATCATTGTTACAGCTTGCGCAGCTATCGCGTCACTGTGAGTCCAACTTGTCTCAGTATTTTTTTTATGATACTGAGTGACGAGACGAGCGAAGTAGCTCGCCTGATAGTCACGCTTGCCCATAACAGCTCAACGCCACTCAGAATTTTGAACTTCAACAGTTCAAAACCCTGGATGGCAATGCACTGCGCTCGTCACCCCGAGATATAAGATGTCAAATCTCTGTGTGCCCTGTAATTTCGCTGGAAACATTGCCCTTCAATCCGGAACACAGTAGTGTTCATATTGCCTCGATTGGCACGTCATTGTGGCATCTTTGTATTCTTAGATCGAAGGGAACAAACAGCTGATATTTTTTTCCCGATTTCAGGATTGATCCCATGGTAAATGTTGTGCATAATAATGGGTTACTATTCACCCCTTTCGGCTTAGTACAGGGTGTATTGAACCGTGTACCTAGTAAAAGGACATTGGCGGGGTGGGACAAATGGAGTCGATAAACTATGGGCAGGCCTGGCGCACTCCGCACTTTAGGTATGAAGCTACAAGTAATCGTCTTGTCGGACTTGCCGTGCCCGCTGCCGCGCGACAGACAGAGATAACGCGATAGATTGCACTTTATTGTGTAGTAGCAAGAGTCGCTACTTATTTAAATGATTTTGCGGAGTGAATCTTCTGTACTTTTACTTATATGTATTCTGTACTATGAGGGTAAGCCTCGTGGTATAATGAGTTTTTCTCCCTTGGAAATGTCTCGTATAGGATGGCGAGTGTAATTTTTTATTTTTGCTATACATTACTGTCTATAACGGACTTTTGGTATGTTTGAGGACTTAATCTAATAAGGTCTTGTTTATGATGGACTAACAGCGGTATCACCTCATTCTACAACAAGTCTAGCAAGGACAAATTGTCTTTGCCCCTTTTTATTTACTTGTCAGTAGAAATATTTATGTTTTTGTCCAACGCTTGAGTGCAGAAGTTGGTTGGGAGTGTTCTTAGCTATGATTCAAGAAAATTTGTTCAGCCGATTATTATCAGCTCTTTTATAGAGTATAACAAAAATAAATTTATATGTAACTTTTAAAATATACTTGCTTTAAATTAGACTAGCCTATAACACTCGAGATAATCCAAGGATACTAATGACACATCAAAATCGATCCAGGCGTTCGCGGGCCTTACAGCGAGGGCTCAGTGCAGAAAATCACGCGAACGTGAACCGTAACGCACCGAGATACGGTTTGCGGTCGCGCAACTTTTCCCAATCACCTAAACAGAATCGCTTAAAACAGATAGCCGTAAAGCCTTACGAGTTATGGTAGAATTAAGAAACCCACATACATGAACCCTAAAACATTTTTACCATTTTTTACCGAAATCACCAAACCAAAAATGTTCCAAAAAGGTTTTTTTATATTGATAATAATTATTAGGTGAGTCTTGTAATGAAGGTAGATTAGAATCTTTAAATATAATAAAAACGTAGAGATAAAAAAATCTGTAATTGCGAGATAACAAAAAAAACCACACACACATAAAATAAGCACCTAAACACGTTAAGACAGTTTTTAGAATTTTTGTCTGTTTGTTTGTTTGTCCACGCACATCTCCTAAACCACTGGACAGATTTAAATGCGGTTTTCACGAATATGCTTAGCTATAACCAGATTGAAGTATAGGCTATATTATTTTGCGAAAGAGCTGAATGAAAGTTTATATGAAAGTACGTGTGCGAAGTCACGGGCAACAGCACTAGTGGTTTATGAACTTACCAGACATGGTCTCATCGTCCACGTCGTTTTCCTCGTTGGAGTTCTCATCGGCGTGGCTCGGGATGTGCTCGTCTGCGAACACTTCCAGCTCGCTGAATATCAGGTCCTGGGAAACAAGTTGATGGTTTGTCTTTTCTAGGGTTCCGTACCCAAAGGGTAAAACGGGACCCTATTATTGAAACTTCGCTGTCCGTCCGTCTGTCTATCTGTTTGTCACCAGGCTGTACTTGCTTATTTAACCGACTTCCAAAAAGGAGGAGGTTCTCAATTCGACTGTTTTTTTTAAATGTTTATTACCAGAACTTTCAACTGGGTGAACTGATTTTGATGATTCTTTTTTTTATTGGAAGCTGGTGCTTCGCGTGTGGTCCCATTTCAATTTGGTTCAGTTCTGATATTTTTATGAAGTCGGTTTTTTATATTGTGAGGTGAAAGTGGATAAGAAGGAAATGGATGATGATGATGAATGGGAATATTTGTGTCAGTGTGATTTTGACTTCTGGTAACTTTGACACTTTATTATTGAATTTTTGACATTTAATTAAATTTTACATGCATTTTGACTTTTTGTGACATTAATTGATTTTATCTGTAATTTATGATCCATGACATGTCCCTAATTGTATTATTGTTTTTAATTTTGTATTGTTTGTTAATATATTTGCATTGAAATTTTTGATTATTGTAATGACGAGTTATATGATTTTGTAATATTTTAATAATTTATCTAATGTAATTGGTTGTACCGTGTTAGTTAAATAAATAAATAAATAAATATTGATAATTATTCGTCAAAAAAGAGGGCTCTTGTACACGGATACAGTAGATGTAAATAGTTACCCCGGTGTCACTGCTAGACTCGGAGGCGACGTGTCCGCTCTGTGCGGCGGCGGCGCTGTCCGCGTCGTTCTGTTTGCGTGTCGGCGCCGCTCCGGCCGGCACTCCGTTCAGTTCAGGTGAAGAGATGGAACAGCACAGAGCGTTGCTGTTGGTACAAGAGTCCGCCACTGGGACGCTAGCCACAGCTGCAAAAGTTTAAGGTTTGGTCTTATCTAAAAATAAGCCCTCTTTTTAACCGACTTCCAAAAAGGACGAGGTTCTCCATTCGACAATTTTTTTATGTTTGTTACCTTAGAAATTTCGACTGGGTGAACCGATTTTGATGATTCTTTTTTTTATTTGAAAGCTGGTGCTTCCCGTGTGGTCCCGTTTCAATTTGGTCCAGTTCTTACATTTTTATAAAGTCGGTTTCATCTTTTAACAACATTCTGGTACTTAAAATAACTTGTTAATGTTTTTTTAATTTATTTATGCATCTACCCAAGCACACCCAGTTCCTTGAAATACCAGAGCATGGCTCTGTGGCGTTAGCACATAGCTTTAGTGGCGTAGGTGATGGTGAGTATTGGATCGTTGCATTGTATTGAAAACTGTGGCTAATATGAATACCAGTAAGTGTAGATTCCTTGGCCGGCACTTGTTGGTTGTCGGCGCGCGGCAGCTTGCTCGCGAGCTTGTTGGCTCGGCTCGGCGTGTTGGCGGCGCTCAGTAGAGTATGCAGGCTCACGAGTGCCATGTTGTCCGCGCCAGAAACGTGGAGAGAGTTCGCCGATCTAATCGGAAAACATAAGTCATTAGTAATTTATTGATAAAATGGCAATTTACAAGTCAATGGAATTTCTCTTAAAAAGTGAGCAAATTGCAAATAATGATTGATTTATATGCGCAGGTCCGACTCGCACTTGGCCGGTTTTTATTTATTGTTATAGAATAGATCTAAGTTTGGCCACAGAATACATAAAATACAAGTACAGAAGGTTCATTCCGCAAAAGTATTTAAATAAGTAGCGACTCTTACTACCACACAATAAAGTCCAATTAAGGACGTGCGAGCGCTACCTACTGCTATATTAACCTAGAAGTTGGCTGTCTGTCTTTCGCATAACTCTTCGTCGCGTCGACTACTTGTAGCTTCATACCTAAAGTGTGGAGTGAGCCAGGCCTGGTTTGGCCACAAAATCGCCTGATGGAGAGCGACGGTATGGCAGAGGATGGAACACGTTGGTCTAGAAGAAATCTAGAATATCGGGTTTCTGTAAAATCGTAAATCGCTCTGGCGCCTTCCACGTGGTCTTATTCTCTATTTACCTGGAAGTGGAGGGCAGACTGTAGGGAGGCGAGAGCGCGACGGGCGCGAGCCGGCGCTCCAGCGGCTGTCCGTAGTCTCCGTAATGGCTCGATACTTCATTGTTGCGCGTGTCTTCAGCGAACATTGCCGTGTTCAAGATATCTGGAATTAGAAACAGTAATCAATTCAGAAATGAGCTGTGCCCGCGGATTCCCTCAGGAACATTATATTTTCCCGGGAGAAAAAGTACCGTATGTCACTATTTGGACTTCAAACTATCTTTACTTGGTTACGCGGGAAGGATTAACTAAGCCGAAAGAGGTCCATATTGCCTATTATTATGAACAATTTTTACTATGTGAGCAACACGGATATCCCGAAAAAAAAATCAGCTCATCATACCTTGTGTGTTGTTCAGCCGCTGTGGCGCGAACATGCACGGGTTGAAGACGTTTGTAGTAGACAAAATACCTTGTGTGTTGTTAAGCCGCTGTGGCGCGAACATGCACGGGTGGAAGACGTTTGTAGTAGACAAAATACCTTGTGTGTTGTTAAGCCGCTGTGGCGCGAACATGCACGGGTGGAAGACGTTTATAGTAGACAAAATACCTTGTGTGTTGTTAAGCCGCTGTGGCGCGAACATGCACGGGTTGAAGACGTTTGTAGTAGACAAAATACCTTGTGTGTTGTTAAGCCGCTGTGGCGCGAACATGCACGGGTGGAAGACGTTTGTAGTAGACAAAATACCTTGTGTGTTGTTCAGCCGCTGTGGCGCGAACATGCACGGGTGGAAGACGTTTATAGTAGACAAAATACCTTGTGTGTTGTTCAGTCGCTGTGGCGCGAATATGCACGGGTGGAAGACGTTTGTAGTAGACAAAATACCTTGTGTGTTGTTAAGCCGCTGTGACGCGAACATGCACGGGTGGAAGACGTTTATAGTAGACAAAATACCTTGTGTGTTGTTCAGTCGCTGTGGCGCGAATATGCACGGATGGAAGACGTTTGTAGTAGACAAAATACCTTGTGTGTTGTTAAGCCGCTGTGACGCGAACATGCACGGGTGGAAGACGTTTGTAGTAGACAAAATACCTTGTGTGTTGTTCAGCCGCTGTGACGCGAACATGCACGGGTGGAAGACGTTTGTAGTAGACAAAATACCTTGTGTGTTGTTAAGCCGCTGTGGCGCGAACATGCACGGGTTGAAGACGTTTGTAGTAGACAACATACCTTGTGTGTTGTTCAGCCGTTGCGGCGCGAACATGCACGGGTTGAAGACGAGAGCGTCACTCAAGGTGTTCCCATCCACAGGGTTGTTGTGCTGAGTGTCCTCTGTCAGTGGAGCACCCGTGCAGCCAGTGGAGGCCGAGGCGCGCGTCGCTGCTATCGAGTTGCGGGACATTTCTAAGGTGAGACGCTGAGGGGGAAATATTATATTCTAGGTTAAGTATAAATTGATATTTTTAACCCCCAATAAAAGAGCCTGATAATCTTTGAACGGCTAAACAAATTTTATTGAATCATTGCTTAGATGTAATATTTCTTTATGCCCAGTAATTTCACCGGAAACCAGAACATAATAATGTTTGCACACTACTTCTTGGCTGCTGAAAGGTGTGGCGTAATATGGTTCATAAACTTTGAAAACGGTCAGATCAAAGTGTAAACTAATAATGAATAGAATTTCCATCGTGACTCAATATTTATTTTTCCTTTTTCGACCTATGTAAGAGTCATCTCGGCGGCAATAATCTGGACCACGTGGCCGAGTTAACATTATTTTATTTTACCTACTTTCCAAGTGCTCAAATCGACCAATCAAGCAAAGAACAGTCAGTAAAAAATGTGTAATTTAAGATGTGGTTACCTCTTTGAGATCATTGATCTGCAGGATGTGTTGGTTCTGCATGGTGATTAGCTGGTTGATGTACCACTGCTGATCGCGGCAGCGCTGGTAGAACGTCGGCGGGCGGACTTGGAACCTGCGCACAAGGATCTTTATGAAAGTTTTAGGTTTGTTTTTAGTTGCGCTTGTAAATAGTGCCCCTTAATTTAAATACAATCTAGCCTAAAGTTAGGCTAATAAGTAATTTCTAACTTAAACTTCTAAGTATGATATTTTAAAAACTAAGATTGTGTCCATTAACACATTTCTTACGAAGACACTGACCACGTGTTCTTTATAGGTAGCACGTGTAGTGCTCCACTTTTTACTACAGGACAAGTATAATGCGTTTACCCTTTAAATATATATTCTTCTGTACGTGTTTGTCATCAACTCTTAAACGGCTGGACCAATTTGGATGAAATTTTGTGTGTATATTACAATGGGTTCCTGGATGGTTTGAAAACACAATTGGACCGGTAGCGGACAGGACGATGTCTGCCGGGTTCACTAGTATTCTATATTATATATTATATTGACTGCCTCGGTGGCTCAGTTGGTAGTGATCCTACTTTCTGTGCTTGGGGGCGTGGGTTCGATTCCCATCTAGGACAAACATTTGTGTGATGAACATTTGTGTTTGTTCTATGTCTGGGTGTTAATATCTATTTAAGTATGTATTTAAAAATATATATGTACGTATATCAGTCTCTGGCAGCCATATTACAAGCTTTGCTTAGTTTGGGGTCAGATGACCATGTGTGCAATAATGTCCCAGATATTTTATATTTTTCATGAGTTCAGCGGTCAACTTATTAAGATGTTTGAGCAGGCGATACCTATATTTATTATGTACCTAAGAGTGTCTATTTAGCGAAAATATTATTTTATTTGGAAAACAGAAATAACTATATTACTGATACATTGAATAATTAACACAATTTAGCAGTTTTTCCAACCATTTTTTTTTTTTTGATATTGATGCATATCATCTGCTTTTGATAAACTTGGCGTTTTATTTCTCTTCACAATGTATGAAGCAAAGGCGTATGAGCCACATAAAACATAGTAAAGTTTAGTAAACTTACAAAATCGGACCTTACCTTAGGATAAGTGTGTCAGTATCCGGGTTAAGATAGCCCTCGCTAGCGAGCAGGTCGAGTCTAAAGAACCGGTTGTATCCCCAGCACTCGCCCACTTCGAAGTCGGACGCGAACTCGCGGACTATGTTCTTCGACGGGTCTCGTGACACCTGGTGCAGCATCTCCACGCGATATTCATACCTAGAGATATCGTGAGCAGAGGTTTTACTCGGGGCTGCTGGAGGCCAAAGGCCAGTCGGTTATCCCAAGTGTACATGGTTACGCAGAAAGGATGTACTTAGCCGAAAGGGGGCCATCCATAAATTATGTCACACGAATTTTAGGACTTTTTAACCCTTCCCCACGTCCTTGTCATAGGTTGACACATTTTCACAACCCTCCGCCCCCTGATGTGACGTCACACATTTTTCAAACAGATAAACAAATAAACAATTTTATTGATAATAGTGTACATATATACATACATATATACATACATATATGCACGTATTTAAAAATAATCAAAAGATTTTTTTTTACAGTTTCTTGCATTACACTTTACAACGCCGCTCTAGAAGTTAACTGTTGTTGCGTGAGAGATAATCTCATAGCGAGAGTGATAAATGATTGATAAATATAGATCAAGTTTGTAAATTTTTAAAGTTTTTTACTCACATAAATATCGCGTTATGGATTTTGAATTTTAACATGTGATGTCACAAACCTTTTGACCCCACTGCCCTTTGTCACACTATGTCACATTCCGGTGATACCCTCCCCCATTAACGTGTGACGTATTCTATGGATGGCCCCAAAAGGGTCCCATCATTATGCACAACTTTTACTATGGGACCAACCCTGATATCACCACTCTTTCCGCGTATCCCAGTAGAAAGGGCAGTAAAAAAGATTTGTTCCAAAAGAAAAGTTAATGGTTGGCATGAACTTGCGCAAGATTTCTGGGCTGGTCCCACAGTAAAAGTTGTAAATTATGAGCCTATAACCTCCTTTCAGCTTAGCACTACCGCTCCGTGTCACCCTGTATTAAACAACAACTACAGAAGAATATAACAGTTTTTAAACATTAACGTTTTTTTTTCTTACATCAATATGTAAGTTGTATGGGAAACACTGAACAGTATTGAAAAATGAAATTGTGTTATGTAAAAAGCAAAACCATAATTGAATATAACGTCTTACATTGATTTACAAATATATGGATACTGGGTCTAGAACAAATTTTCGAAAACGTGTCCTAATTATACTATTTAAAGGGGTTTTTTACTACTATTTACTTTTTTTTTTCCTTTTACTACTTTTTTTTACTATTTATTATATTATTTTATGGAGGCTGGCATGGACCCTATCCGCCATTTTTTTTCTTCTTCTTCTTAATCGCATCGCATAATGAAATTTTTATATTTAAATTGTTAAATATCAATCTATGTTTCATTATGCAGCAAATTTTTTCCAAAAAAAATAATGGCGGTTCGGGAATATGAAAAAAAAATTAAACCCCTTTGTATACACGATAGAGATACCAAAATAATGTATATCCTTAAAGCAATCTTTAATTTAGCGAACGAATGTGGACTTAATGCACAAATTATTTCAATAGTATGGATTTAGCCTACTTTTGGTTCAGACATTTTTGAGCACTGACCCAATATCCATGTTTTTTTTTTTAACTTTGGTTCCATTACATAGCTTTAATGGTCAGTAGATACTAATGTTGTCATGCTAGCATGATATTAATTGACTACTAGAAGCAAAGCTAAACTACTTTTAACTCCTAGGTTTAACTAATAAATGGCAATAAATTCAGACACAATCAATGCCAAGCTGTATAAGGACTATATTTGCTCATCTCCGAGGACATATCGCGTGATATCTACAGCCAATGAGAGACAACGTGTAGCCTTTACTTACCTCTTGTCTACCCATAATTTAGCGTTGCTAAAACGAAATTGTACGAGGTTTTATAACATGTTAGCATTACATAATATAAACAGGCAAATGCGTGGATCTCTCTAATAAGTGCAATGCTTGCACTACTTAAGTCTTTCTACTGTGTTTAGAATCAGATTTTGATTAAGCTGGCTAATTAGTTCTCGTCTAATTTACTTATATATGTATTTTCAAGTAAGAAAATAGCTTTGGGATTGCAGCTACATGAAAACAAATTATTCCTCTAAACTTAATGATTCATAAACAGGGATGTTGGGCCTAGAATAAAATTTATGAATAAAGTATATTCAGAGTTTACAGATATATGTTTAGGTACATTTAAGATATACCGACAGACTTATTCAAATTCTATGTCGTTAAAACAATGTCTAGTTTCGCTTGAAACAAATGTAGACTAAATACTCAGATTACCTTAATAATAATATGTAGTTAGTATGATTGTAGTCTATTTTTAGTTTTAATTTTTGAGCACTGACCCAATATCCATACTGTGAAATATTTTTGACTAAAATATGATTAAAAGTACAAAGTGGATTTTCAAAATTCATACTCGGGTAAGGCAATGAATCAATTGGAAGGTTTACACTTTCCCGAACCCTATTATTTAACCACCTAAAGGCCTCTAAAAGGGCCATTAGCTCCCTCTCACCACTGAAACATATCAAGTACCAGTAAAGCATACTTACTTGGAAGTCTCTGGCAGCCCAGCACTGAGCTCCAGGAATACTGAAAGGTAATTTCCACGGACTACTCCGTTACCATCGGGATAAACCTTCAGCCGCCAGCAGAGACCGTTCACGTGAAGCGGAGCGGAGTAGACCGGAGCTGCCGCGTGTTGAAGCTGAGTGAAGTTAGCCAGCGGGAAGGTACTGCTGTCGTAACTCGGGACGATTTCGCTGTGGAGTGAAGTTAGTTTTAGGTCTTATTGGTTACCGTACATGGTTGATTTTCTGGATTGGACGGACAATAACATAGCTACCCGTAAACTGATCATCCCACACGTTGGTCAACAATCTGTCTATTTTATTTGTATGACACGGGAATTACTCATGTATGATTAAGCCGGTTACTCCGACTACAGCTTCAGCCGCATGCGGCGGTCTTTTTCAAGGTGAAAGCGAGCGCGCAACTGGGTCTCGCTTTGCGCCCAAAAAAAATACGTTTCTTATAAATAAAATGTGTGAAAACCGCATCAGTTTCCATAGTAAAACCATCTGTCTGGTTAGCAAAATTAACTGCATTAAGAAAATGGGATGAACTTATGCCAATTTTGCAATTTTATAGTCTTTTGTACCATTTGTGAAACGTTGCTCAAGTTGCCATGCTAAAATATCAACTAAACTTATTCGCTTCGTTTTTGACAATAAACCATTAAGAAATAAAGCCGGCCAAGTGCGAGTAGGACTCGCGCACGACGGGTTCCGTACCATTATCTATAAAAACGGCAAAAAATCACGTTTTTTGTATGGGAGTTCCCTTAAATATTTATTTTATTATATTTTTTTAGTATTTGTTGTTATAGCGGCAACAGAAATACAACATCTGTGAAAATTTCAACTGTCTAACTATAACGTTTCATCATGAACCGCCTGGTGACAGACAGACAGACGGACGGACAGCAGTCTTAGTAATAGGGTCCCATTTTACCCTTTTTATTTAAATGCATAAATAGGCTTGCGTTTGACCGCCAACTCGCCTGTTAAGTGATGATGCGGTCTACGATGGAGCACGCTTGCCTAGACCCCTTACCCTTTGGGTACGGAACCCTAAGTGCATTATACTTTTTTTTTTACATCTAAGTAACGTTTGACTGAGATCTCACCTGATGGAAACAGGTGATGCTGTCATAGATGGAGCACATTTGCAGTTCAAATTGGAACTGGTGTTCAAAGTGAATTAAGTCTAGGGTTGCTAGTAAATAATATGGTAATAATAAGTGATGGATGAATGTGTACCTTATCAACATTACTTGCCTGTGGAAATCGGCCGGTACAGGCGCGGTCACAAAGCTAGCCATCGGCTTCTTGCGGACTTGGTGGATCATCTTAGATAAGTCGCCGCTTTTTGCTATCAACTCAGATCTGAAACACAATTCAAAGATTTTTTTAGGGAAAGTGAAGTTTTGAAACACTGATGCTGAATTGTAAACCCTATTATTAACCTGTAGGTGGCGTTTTCCGCAACTAGGCCATCCATATTTTACGTGAACCGGCTGCAGTTAGTTCAGCAATCCAGTCTTTTCCAGGAAAGCCAGCAGCATGCGATGCTGGTGCAGGCTTCCCGGGTCCTTACGCCCAACTCTATATGTGGGCCCGAATAGGTGCAGTTTACAAAATCACCCGACCGCAAAACGTATCTCGGGGCGTTAAGGTTCGCGTTCGCGTCATTTTGCAAACTGCACCTATTCGGGCCCGCGTTCAGAGTTGGGCTTAAGGGGGGTTTAGTGGGTACAATGATATTTGCTCTTTTACCGATGTATTTACTCTTTTATATAATCTGGGCCTTTTCAAGGCAAGAGTGAATAGGTATCTTTAATCTGCGTGCTTTATCTTCAACAGCATCGTCACTTACCAACAGGCGAGTTGCTGGTCAAAGGCAGACTTATTCGCAATTAGAAAAAAAAACTTATTTTTTTAAGAGCCCCAATGTTGTAGCTTCTAGGAAAAGTCGCGGAAGGTAGCTCATTCCACATTTTGCAATTGGAGGCAAGAAAGATCGTATGAATCGCACAGTGTGCAATTTCCACTGATATATAATGAGAAGCAGTCTAGATGTTTTTGTGTTGAAACTAAGGTTAAAAATCGCACCTAGTGCTGGTGTGCATTTGATGTTCAATCTCCTGTAGCAGATGTTCTAGTTGTTCAGTTTCCTGAGTGAGACTGTTCTTCTGGCCCATCAACGTGAGCAGTTTGGCCTTCAATGCGGAGTCCAGGCGGGAAATCATCAGCTCGACGGCGTTGCGGATCTCGCGGACTCGCTCGTCTTTGGCCGCGCGCACTGATTCGACATTACGTTCCTGTAACCAAATATGTAAACATTAGATATAACAAACATATTTTCGCTTCCATTAAATCTGGCTTGGCAATGGAGAGAGCTATGCTCGGAGTTTCTTTGCGCGATAAAATCCGGAACGTAGATATTCGCCAAAGAACCAGTCACCGACATAGCTATTATAATCTGCAAATTGAAGTGGCAATGGTCAGGCCACATCGCTCGAAGAACTCGTATTAGAATAGTATTAGGATTTCTACCAAATGACATGTAATTGTTTGCGAACATAGCTTAACGGAAAGAGCGCTTGGGGCGTAAACCCGAGACCCAGGTTGGAATCCTGGCAGTTGTCTAATTTTTAAGTTGTTTATAACACAAAAATTTCGTCATGACGGTTTTTGACAGCTTTACCATACCAAATCTGTCACTTTACCAAATCTGTCACTTTACCAAACTTAAACAGTTGTTACAAAATATGTAACTAGGGACCCCAGTAGTAAAAAAAGAGAACCTTAAATACAAAAATACTGACCACTTCCTGAACAAGGCTGATAAGCTCCATGAGCCGACGTCTCAGCTGAGCTACTTCTTCTCGTATCTGCGTCACATGTTGCTCGTAGACATCTTCAAGAGGCTTGAATGTGTGTCCAGAGTGTGTGCCGCCCCAGAGCGCGCACTGGTGGCAGATGCAGCGCCGACAGGTCCAGCAGTACACCGTCAGCTTCTCCGAGTGGGTTGCGCACCTACAATCAAATAAATAGTGTCATGAATATTTAGCGCTGGTGGCTGAGCGGGAGCAGGTGCCAAAACAGCAAAAGAAAACAAGCCTGCGTCAGATACTTTGCATTCCATAAAGCACTACACTGTGACACAATCAAACAAACAATCCCAAAGAAATATTTAGGAAAAACTGCAAAAAAAAATTTAAACATATATAAAAACATAATAATTTGCAATACAATACTGAATTAAAGACTTCGACCAAGAAAAATCACAAAATCAAACAAATTATGGAAAATTATAATGAATACCAAAAGTCTACTTATATACATAGCCTTTATAGATTATTCCAAAGCCTTCGACAATTTGACTGATAACTAAATCTGATCAAGTCTAGTCAACAAGGAGTAGACAGTACTTATATTGATGTAATCAAAAACATCTAGTCAAAGTAAAAGCCAAACTAATTCCCCATAAACTGAGCAAGGACCCCCAACAACACACAAGGAGGGTCTCATTAGCTGATAGTATGAGATCCGGCTGCAGGATTACTTCGGTCATCAAGTTTTTGCTTAAAACCAAATTTTTACGCATATTTATGATCAGGAGAATACTAGCGGCCACATTTTGAGTGGCACCTTGGTTGATATTTATTTTTATTTTATTTTTTTATTCTGTAATAGGCTTGCGTTTCACCGCCAACTCGCCTGATGTTAAGCGCGATGCGGCCTACGATGGAGCACGCTTTGCCCAGAAGAAACCGTTTCACTCGAGATTTGAAGACACCCAGATTGTAAACATCGGGGAACACCTATTCCGGCAGCGCATTCCACAGACTAGCAGTTCGCACAATAAAAGTGGAATCAAAGCGCTTCGTACGGGTTATCATATATATACTCTCCTTATCATAAATATGCGTAAAAATTTGGTTTTAAGCAAAAACTCGATGACCAAAATAATTCTGCAGCCGGATCTTAGACTATGAGAGAGGGAGACAAAGCTTAACCTAAGATTAATATAAGAAAGCTTTTGAGATTGTGGTACACCTCCTGACTGTTTATTTAGACCACCCAAGCTTGTATTTTCATATTACATTAATTAATGTGACTACTCACCAATGGTAGTGTGATGAAATACTGACAGGCATGTATAGAAATAGTTTATATGTACAATAAGATTTAAAATTAATTTCACTATTGGTTGGTTAATTATACCATAGGTATAATCAACCGACTAGGTAGGTTTGAGGTTTAGGTAAGTTTGTGATTGTGTAAAGAAGTATATTTATTTATTTAGGAAATTTATGTTTTGACTGGATACGATGGGGCTGACATAGACATGTTGTCTAAAAGCCCCCAAAAATATTTAAGATTTTAAAAAAATTAAAAAAAACACTATTGGTTCTAATAAGAATTCTATTAGAATAAGTAGCTAATGAAATATGTGTTTAGACTTTAAACTACATGTACATACAGAGAATAAGTAAATTTGTAATGCCAACAATTTTTAAATTATACTCGGTCCAAGATTTTTTAGCTCTAACAGCTGCAGTAGATTCAAAAAAATTGAATGCAAACCTCTTATTATATTTTTTCTTATTCTTATATTTTTTACGCATTTTCTTGTAGTACTATATTGATATTTATATACATTTTTGAATAATAAGACACTTTTGCAAACTATATAATTGTACCTTTGGAAGATGCTGCCTTTGCAACACAGTGTTTTCACTAAAGCAAAGGCAGAACCACAAATTTTTTGTACCTAAGTGTTTATCAATAAAATTATGTTTATTCTGATCACCGCCTTATTAATAAACATGAAGTAGTCTTGTAATAGTTATGCCGTGTTTTGTCTTTTTCTCTCATTCAAAATCTGAACTTGATCGAAAAAGACAAAAGACGTAGTAAGTATTCCCAGGCTCTACGTTTATTAATAAGGGTATAAGATTGCAGATGGTAGCAGGTATACTACAGTGAAATCTATACATATAATAAAAACTTAAGAGATAATATGCAAATAAAATACTTTCATTCAGCTGCTTTTGCAGCTGTCAAAGTAAACTTTGAACTGAGTATAAGTGTATTTCGAGCAAAATTTTGGCATTAGGAATATGATACAGAAACTATTTTTAAGGATTTCTATAGGACAAATCTGTAAAAGAGAAGGTACAAGTTTTTCTCTAAGCTGCAACGAACTAGTTAAGACTTCTACAAAAGAGCCGCAAGCTTCTTAGTAAGTAAAAAATTTATGTTAACAAGCATAGGTATGTCACAACAACATTGACTTTAGGAAATAAAATGCCAGATCATTTAATTATCAGAAGGATTATTCTGGATTATTGAGCTTTTACTGTATTAGGTAACCAAGCACTTTAAACAAATAATTTTAGTTACCTATCCCGATAACTTTCCCTCTGTGTAGCAGAGTTCGTCTGCTGCATAGTCTCGATCTGCTGCGTGACCTCCTCAACCCAGCGGCAGTTGACGAGCTCGTGCAGGTGCAGCGAGGCTCGGCAGTGCGGGCACTGCGAGCGCTGCTCGGTCAGCCAGCGTCGCACGCAAGCATAGCAGCACAGCTTGGAGCAGTGAGGACACAGGTGCGCGTCCACCAGCTTCTCCATGCAGATGAAACATCGGAACACCTCCGCCAGCGTCTGCAACTGACGACCCATCACGGAACACCCATACGGCACCAGGGATCAACTTTGATCTAACTAGAAAAATCTAGGCCACATCGATTTACCTCGACAATTTGCTCCTCGCCATTTCCATTCCCTTTGTCCCCACGAGAAGCCATATTTACTGTTTCCTTTTCTTGTTACGGGACAGACGGACACTAGACTACAATTTAGACATTTCTATATTTTCTAAAATAACCGAACATTTCGCAATGCGAGCGTCAATACACGACAGAAACCACTTCCGTGTTCGAATATCAATCAATCAAAATCAATCGAGCGCGAGCGAAATGAAATCGAAAACGAACCAACCAACCAAACAAAATAAAAACAATGAGTGTTGCTATTACAATATTACGAATATCCAATACAATACAACTTTAACAAACAATTATTTTCCTAAACTTGTGTATTTAGATAGTTAATGCGTAATAATGGTGAATTATTATTTGATATTTATTAGTGTTCGTCAATGTACTCGAGTGTTGGAAGTGATATAATGGGGTAAACGTGTATTTTCATGTCAATTCCAAAACTCCGTAAGAGAAGGAAAAGCCTTTAGGCTTCAATAGCTTTAGCCTGCTCAGTAATGGGCGAAAAGTTCAAAAAAAACTGTAATGTCAGCTTTCAAAGTAAAATCGTCCTTGACATCCTTCATCATCTGTCAGTTACAAAAATAACCTCAATGTTTTTGATAAAATATTTCTAAAACGTAAATAAAATAATTGCGCAGAAATATAAGCAATATATATAAGAAATATATGCTTTGAGAGATATTTACTCAAAGAAACGACTACTATCCACTACGTAAGTAATTCACTTCATCAGAAATAGGACGAGCTATAGCACCCAACATGAAATTATGAGATAACCATATTTTTAACGTTTCGTAATCAATATTATTATTTGTTGTTTTTTTTGGCTTTCTCGCTAGTAGCTCTTATATCTTCATAATTGACCTCCAAGCAGCCTTTATCCCACTTTTAATCAAAATCTGGTCTATGTCTTTTCCACTACAAATATATATCTTAAAAATTACTGTTATCAGGCATCCCCTGAATTGCGATAGCGGTCTGGTAAAGCGTCAGTCGTGCCTAACTTTTCCAAGAGAACAGTCACTTGCAGAAGCTACATCTCTAGACTAAGTTCTAGGTGTACATGATATTGTTTTATATTTTTAATATTAATTTGTTAACTCGGTAAGTATCATACAGAAATTAATATTGTCTATGCGATGCAATTTATATTACTATTGGACCACTTTTAGGATAAGTATAGGTTGGTTTATATAAAAATGTATAGTTTTGGATGTATTGGTCTATTGGCTACTGTTTTTGTATATACTATATCAGTTTCTTACAATAATCGCAAAATTATTAAAAGCTTCTCTTACTAGTACTTATTTGTAGTTAACAGGATAATTCGTTTTGAAACAAAATAGTCTCTATAACAAAGTTCAAATGAAAGATTTTTTTAATATTCCCTTGCAGGATGTTGACTTAAACACACACCTGCAACAACGCCATGTCTTTTATAAAAGTGCTGCATTGCAGACTCTGCCTCAAGCATGGCAACGTCGGACTATCTACCAAATCCGTGCTGCTTAAACTTGGAGTAAGTAAAAAAGCATTTTTATAATATACCAACTATAAAATAAAAATTTATGTGCAGCCCAAACATTTATTGTTCTGTCAGCTGCAATAATATTGTAAAATATTTAATATAAACCATGACTTCTGATTGGTTTTGCTAGATTTTTGAACGTAAGATTGTAGCAAGTACCTGATATTCCTCGGTGAAGTGGCGGCTGAGCACTGAGTTCTTCTTAGCAGATGGTCAGCAGCCGTAGAATGTCGAGCTTGTGTTATTTTCTGTATTTTTTTTTTAATGGTTGCTTAAGTACCTTGTTATTTTTTATCTATACATTTTCCATATTCTATAGTACCACAACAACTCTAAGTGTTTGCACATTTTCATCCTCATATCTAATATCATTGAATACAAATCTTTGTAATTTCCATGAGAAATTTCAATTTCTTCTAGGAGATGAACAATGCCATTATGCAGTTTCACACACTATATTACAGAATCTGTAAAAAAAAACACGATAAAAGCCTAGCTTAGTAGCCTATGCATTAATCCTGAGTTGCCCCCATACCAAATTTCAATCAAATACAAGTCATACACACTTACATACAAATTTTCGCATTTATAATATTAGTGTGGTTATTGCATTGCTATAGGTAAAAATATGTTACAAGCTGCAGCAAAAAATTGCTTCATATAATATTGAGCTGAGCTAATTTTGTTATGTTTGATGTGTGACCTATAAAAACCAGAAGTACTAGTTTTTTGCCTGATAGTAGGCCTGATTTATGCCAGATGCTTTTACATCAGATTTCACCATATCTCCCTTAACAGTGTTGTAATATAAGTCAAATTTAATCACACCAGACCTAAATAGTGTCCTTTTTAACATTGTCCAAACTCGGTAAATAATCTTCATATACACATCCAGAGGAATAAATTAGAAGAAGCAAGACTTGCCTTTTCCAAATCCTCTCTGGTTGATTTTGTAGTTTATAATTTTTTACAGCTATCTGCGAAACTGTATGAACTGTTAACAAAGCAGCTAAAAAAAGTACACAAGAGATAGGTTGCCATAGTTTATAAATTGATAAAAACCATTATTACTTTTTTGTGGCTAAAGTTCTGATATTTACTAAAGGTCAATAGAATGATAACTTGTGTAGTTTGCCCTTTATTATTATATTTTTTTGGTTAAAAATTTCGAAGTCAAGTATCTAGTTAATTACTAGCTTAACATACCCAAAAAGTCTTGGTTAAAGATTAGGTTAGCGTGTATCAGACTAATCTGCTGGCTATTTCCCCCCCATTCTACCTTACAGATTTTTTCTGCTCTTTGCCCCTTTTGCTTAATTTTTGAATGTCTCTTCTATACAGGTTCTAAGTTAATTTTTACTTAACAGGATGGAACCCTATCGCAGCAGCTGGCCCGAATATCGACAACGCACTGCTGGAAGGCCAAAATGCCCATTGCAACCACAACTCAGATACAGACCTCGGCCTCCATAAAAAGTAAAAAGGACAAGGACAAACAAGACACCAGAATGTGGAAAGAAATACCATCCATTGACAGAAAAAACAATATTTTGCAGTATAGCATGATGTTATCCAAGTTTCGATTGACTTGTAAGTATAATTATACATAACCACCATTTATTATTAGACGAGAGCAGGCAATTAATAAAAATGCAATATGTAATAAACTGGACCCGGACCGTACCGGATTATCAAGTTGAAGTGGCAGTGGACAGGGCACTTAGCACACAAAACAGATGGCCGATGGGGCCAAAAGGTTCTCCAATGGAGACCACGGATCGGTAAGCATAGCGTAGGATGTCCACCCACAAGATAGACAGATGACCTAAAAGAGATCGCAGGAAAACGCTGGATGCAGGCCGCTTCCAACTGGCCTTTTTGGAAATTTATGGGGGTGGCCTATGTCCAGCAGTGGACATCCTATGGCTGAAATGATGATGATGTACTAAAGCCGTAAGCAGCATTCTGTGCAGGTCCATCACACCTTTCAACACCATGCCACCCACACCAATTTTTCCCCTCAGACGCTAATATCACAATAGTACAAAGCTTTTCAATCCTATTCTGTACAATAGTTTAATAACGTTATCTTTCATACATACTCAACAGTAATGTTTTTTATTGAAACAGTGCAGTGCTCATGGTGGCTTTGGCCTCATCAGTGCCTTTCAATTATCCAGGTTAAACTCGAGAAAGAAAAGATATGCTATTTCTATGTAGTATGTAAAAGTTATTTATATTGATAGTACAATGATATCCTTGAATATAATAAGAATTTTTTGAATATGTCCATTGTCTAGAGATACACCCTGAAAATTGATTTTCCTCCTTAACATAATGACCATAGTCGATATAACTTATTTTATAACAAACCCATATATTCCAGCTCTAGTTGTGATGACATCCATGGCAGGATATGCGCTCGCGCCGGCCCCGTTCGAGCTCACTACATTCGCGCTTTGTGCTGCCGGAACAGGCTTCGTATCCGCCGCCGCTAACTCTATCAACCAGTATCACGAGGTGCCCTTCGACGCTCAGATGTCTAGGACGAAGAACCGGGTGCTTGTTAAAGGATTATTAGAGTGAGTATTTAATGAATCTTCTATGGGGCCAATCTGTAAGCATTCTTTCAATTAAAAAAAGAATTTTCCAAATCGGTTCATAAATGACGAAGTCTTGAGTTAACAAACATTTTTTTAAACCTCCTTATTGAGAATCCGCTCTTTTTTTAAAGTCTGTTAATAACGTTGCATTTGCCCCTAACTGCCCCTCCCCCACAAGATAATCCTGGCTACGTCCTTGGTAACCTTGTGTAATATTCGCTTGTTACAACGTTAAGCAACACGTGTATTTAATTAGATAACGGCACTCTTATCAAAGCTTCGTAAAAAGTTTATTAACCACGTCATACATAACATGAGATAAAAGCGTTTTTTGTTACAGTAAAAGGTCAAAATTACCGTAATCATTATAGATTACTGTGGTACCTATATCTTCAAATTGTTAGTAAACCAAGTTTAGTATGACTTAAAAATAAAGTTAAAATTATAACAATAATTTTGTGTCAATTTGACCTTTTCACAACTAATTGGCTGAGAAGATCTCGCCTACATTTGGGAAATAGTGAAAACAAATTTAAAAAAAAAAAAGTACACGCTCTAATGAGTCTAATGCCATTAACCAAACAATGTAAATTATTGCATTGTCAGCAGTCCTTGATAAGTGTGCAAAATTTCAATTTAATTCGACATTTTGAAGTAGTTGAAAATGAAGTTCAAAGAATTCTTAAAACTAGGAAGAGATTTGGCCTGTCTGATAGATCTTACTTGTACACACTTTCCGCGGTGCGCTTTAGGTTTAAGTATATAGTCCAATGCTTCGATAAAAAAAAATACAAAGATGCCACAACGACGTGCTAATCGCGGCAATACTCAAACTGGCTAGACTCAATACGCAGCCAGATTGAATCCACAGTCACGCGATAGTTGCACAAGCCGTAACAGACACGTCAACATGGCTGACGAACCACCGTCTGACCAACGAGAGAGAAAGAGGAAATCGTCTCTTTCTTTGGGGAGAGAAGTTCCCACTTGCGATTCAGACATAATCGCCGCCTCGCTTGCTCAACGACGGTGCACGAGTTTTGACGATGTTGTGCAAATCGAACAGATATTAGAGAACTGAGCCGTAAATGTATAAATATACGGTTGGTTTTGGTAAAATAGTTTCGTTTCAATATAAATTGTAAACAGCTATGTTTATATATGAAACTGCGGACGTTTATTGACTATTATTTTCTACGCGTTGTGACTTCTATGCATAATTTTTCGAAGTTCCGATGTAGTGAGTCATTTATAGAAAGGGTACCTTATGTAAACTCTAAGAAATCAAGGTAAATATACATTTTATCTTCTTTTTGCTTATATCAGACCAGTCCACGCGATAAGTTTTGCGGCGATGTCGTCAGCGACCGGGCTCGGCATACTGTACTTCGGAGTGAACCCTCTGACGGCGGCCCTCGGCGCTACCAACCTATTCCTATACACATCAGTTTACACGCCCATGAAGCGAATGTCTATATTGAACACTTGGCTTGGCTCTGTGGGTAAGTGAATCTGAAAAAAAGCATTCTCTAGCTAGATCAAGTAAAATGTATTTTTTTAGTTTTAATACAGAAATGTTTATTATGCGGTAATGAAGTTTAAAATCAATAAATTATAACAAATATAAGTAGATACATTATCTCAAAATCCGTGTAATAGGCTTGCGTTTGACCGCCAACACGCCTGATGTTAAGCGATGAAATATATAGTAATACCGTGATTTATAATATTGGGTTCTTCATAAGGGCTGTTAATAAAGTCTTTAAGGGTCGCCCCTGGTGTTGCATGTATCCATAGGCGACAGTGATCGCTTACCATCAGGCGGCCGATCTGCTTTTTACGCACCTAAGGCATAAAATAATCATAACAATTTAGTTATAGAAATATCCGAGGTGTGTTGGATGGGGTTTTCAACAAAACCAGGATGATGGGGATGCAGGATGGGATTTTGTTGAAAACCCCATCCAACACATTCATTTGGGATCTTAATATGAAGGAAAAGTTTCATAAATCACGTTTTATCAAGTGTATCTTACAAATTGCTGCTACAAATGTATCTTTACTTATTCGTTCCCAGTTGGTGCCATCCCCCCGCTGATGGGGTGGGCGGGATGCACGGGCAGCCTCGATACTGGCGCTCTCATCCTCGCCGTGATCCTCTACTCGTGGCAGTTCCCGCACTTCAACGCTCTGTCGTGGAACCTCCGTCCGGACTACTCCCGCGCAGGATATAGGATGATGGCGGTCACTGATCCCGGTACTTACCTTACTACACTACATACTTAAAACTACATAGCGGGAAACTGCTTTTGCTGCGTTCCTTTGTCTTGCTCAAACTATTTATTTTAAGATAAAGCTATGAGGTGCGGAATTGAGAAAAAAAAAACGAAAAAAAGGCAAGAGGCATGTACGTATAAACAAATGGACTCGCTAGTATTTAAGATTAATTTAAGTCTCGTAAAAATGACGTAGATCAACTAATATTTAAATAATTATCTATTTAAAAAACAGACTTCATAAAAATGTATTTGACTGTATTTTTTTTTTATGTTTGTTACCTCAGAACTTTCGACTGGGTGAACCGATTTTGATAATTATTTTTTTATTTGAAAGCTGGTGCTTCCCGTGTGGTCCCATTTCCCATTCCAATTTGGTCCAGTTGTAAATTACTTTCGCATTTATAATACCAGTGTGATGATTGCGTTGCAGCGCTTTGCAGACGCGTGGCGCTGAGGCACACAGGCGTGATAACGGCGGCCTGCGTGGCGGCGCCGTACCTCGGCGTCACCAACATGTGGTTCGCACTCGAGGCGCTGCCGCTCAACCTCTATTTCACATACTTAGGTAACTAAATTTTCTGATTATGTTCACTCTTTTAAAAATCTTATTTTTACCCATAATAGAACGAAGCATGCATATATGCCGCTCCATTTAAATTCCCATCAAAAACAAAAACTCACTTTAACCAGTGGGGTTAGTACGAGAACTTGCGAGAAAGTATTCGTTCCGTAAACGATAGCAAATGTATGACAAATTCAGTTTTCTTTTACGTGCGATAGAGGCGCTGTTCAACTTTTCATACATTTTGCTATCGTTTACGGAACGAATACTTTTTCGCAAGTGCTCGTACTAGGGCCACAGTTTATTTTATGCCAGAAGTAAGAATTTTGAGACATTCAAAGCTACTTCAAATTCTTTCAGCATGGCAATTTTACCAGAAATCAGACAGCGGCAGTTCGAGAAAACTCTTCAGATTCTCTCTCATCCACCTCCCAGCGCTGATGCTACTAATGCTAGTCAATAAGAAGTATTGGAGCTCGGCCGAGACTCAAGAACAGGAACTCAAATCAGACCACAAGATACCAGACTCGAAGAGGATAACAGTATTGCCGCGGGGGCCCGTAGTCGCTGCGCAGGACGCCGACAAATAGTGAAATTAGTGCTTAGAATGACTTAGGATAGGTGCTAAGGCCCATGTGGAAACCAGTTACGAAATCGAGTTACCAGTAGGTTTTTAAGTGATCAAGGTGCTGATAGATTGCAATAATGATCAATGCTAGATTTGGTTATGAATTATGCCGGCTATGCTGGTGGGAAACGCCCCCGAAAATAAAGACTGGGTGATAAATACGACACCATAAAAATTAAAAAAAAAAAAAAAACAATTGAGTGTTAGCAATCTAATGTAAATATCCGCTGACGCTAGAGGTCATCGAACGATCTGCGTCCGCGCACGTTTTTGTACGCCTTACATTGCTGGTTTGCAACATTCTAAACCACAAAAATAACAAGTTTATGGCATATGGGTAGTATAATAATGGCGTTTTGGCTTCGGGTGCGTTTCCGTTACACCCAATTTACTCCCACCAAGAGACCGATGGTGTATCCATTAGATGCCCTCACTGGGTCAGTAATAATATACAGGGTTACGC
Organism: Agriopis leucophaearia; assembly: GCA_949125355.1. NCBI lineage: Eukaryota > Metazoa > Arthropoda > Insecta > Lepidoptera > Geometridae > Agriopis > Agriopis leucophaearia. The sequence goes on along the minus strand of OX421265.1, from coordinate 15,652,480 downwards.
ATAAACCCTGTTCTAAGCCGAAAGGAGGTTAGGCTAACTTTTATTTTACTATTGGGCCAACCCTGAAATCGCGAAAAAAAAACAGCTGTTCCATACATTTTGTCGAGTGTAAATAACCATTTTCTATGGAACAACAGAGTTTTATTTCGCTATTTTTGGTTTGGTCCCGTTGTAAAAGTTGTTCATAATGATGAGTACAATGACCTCCTTTCGGCTTAGTAGAGTATAATGGGTAACCCTATAATAGAATAAAATATAAATTATGTATCAAACCTGTAAATCTTTTATTTTTCTTGGTAGCCGATGTGTGTATACTAGTTTCTTCTGTACCTTGTTTCTGTTGTATAATGTACTTGTTATAATGGACTTCAAAAAGAAGTCTTGTCCAGTTCAGGGCCACAAAGCTTACTAGGTTAATCTACGCACGTGTAGATAGTATATTTTTGTTTGTAAATAATGTACAATTAATTATGTGATCCGTTTAGAAGTTTGTAAGTTAATCCATGAACCACGAGGTTTTGATATTTTTTAAATGTTGGAGACTACAGGATAGTGACTCGACTGTAAAGCTCATTACACACGGTGCGCGAGTGCATGCGACATGGAAGTGTGTACAATGCTTGAGTTACACGTTATTAGTAGATAAGTGATTTAGTGCATTAGTCAACTAAATTTGAACATGTAAATAGTCAATTTTGTGCTTAACGCATTTCGTCGGCATGTAGATTAGGATCGGATCTATTTTTGCCCCTCCTGCTATCCGCGCGTACCCCTGTCGCCTGCGCGTACGCATGCCACTATCCGACAACTAAATGGCTACTAAAGCATTAAATCACTTATCTAGTAATAACGTGTAAATCAAGCATAAAGTGCAAGTGATTTAGTCTCCTTTGAAACACTGTCGAAGTACTTTTCATGTTTTTACATTTAAGCGCATCGTGTGCCATGGACTTTACTTGTGAATGTAGCTGAAGAGTTTTGAACTTTATTTCGTCGAAGATTGAATAGTTTTCAAGAATTTTTTGACACATTTTCAGCTGAAAAGACGATGGATCCTTTTGACCTTTATGTTTGCGACAATAAAGTTTAAAAGCAATGTTACTCGTTTGTAACGTGGTTTTAGAAAAGCATATCCATTTATTACTTATAGTAATTTATTTTTGTCAATAATTAAATAGTTCCTACCGTGACTCAGGAATAAATGAAATATGCAAATTAAAATTCTTACATTTATTTGTGTTGGTATAATTTAAATTACTAACACTGGAATTGGACATAACTACATACATACAAACATTCAGACCTGGCTTGAACATTAGCAGACGGACATTGGGTGTGACAACATAAAACCAAATTAAGTATTCAACATGAGCCTTCCGAGGAGGCATAAACCCGTTTTTACTCCAAACGTTCTGTGCTGCTGGTTATTTCCTGAAACAAAACATTACATTTGTAAACAATTTTTGGGGTAGTGACCGGTAGACATGATGAGTAAAAGGTGGCGTAATGGGGGAAAATATGGACTATGTAAGCATTATGTACACTACAAAATCGCGGGTCGTACCTAGACCCTATTAGCGCATGACCAAATCAGACAGCAAGAGAGGTTTATACTAGCAGTTGGATAAAGATAACTATGGATGATGTCCATTCTCATTACGGACACTATTTCGATGCTGAATGTCATCAAATTTGGTGCAAACAATTTTTGAGTTGTGAAAAAGGTATCCAATAGATAGGTCTAACAAATATTTTGATATCGTATAGCGCTTGTGATTAGAGAAAACAAAAGTCATTCCTTCAATTCGCGTCTAGGATTGGCCCGCTTGAAAAAGATCATGCTGAAAATTTACTACCTTTTCATCACGGGGTTAAAGGTTGAGCTGTTAAGTGGTTATATCGCAATTGAAAATTAGTAACAATAAACATAAATCTGATTGAAACGTACTTGGATTTCTTCGACGCGCGGTTGCTATCGCGGCTGTCGTCCCGCGATCGCTTGTTGGACGACTTGTCGCTCGAGCTCTTTTTGTCGCCTGAGCTCCTCTTGTCGTTCCTGCCCTTGTCGTCGCGACTCGATTTGCGGTCGCGGTCGCTGTGCGACGACTTGTGATGCTTGTCGCGGTTCTTTGAAGGGCTGCAAAATACAACATTGATGAAGCTTAGAAATTTCTTAACAATGGCTGTTGCTATATACAGGGCGTGTTTTCTATCTACTTTTTTTTGAATTTGAATGTTTTATAAAATTGTAATTGTATTGACACCACTAACGTAGCGATTGAGTACACTATAACGCCATCAGTATAAATAAACCGGTCAAGTGCAAGTCGGGCTCGTGCACTGAGGGTTCCATACAAACTTGTCCATACAAATCTCACAATTGTCCGGTTTTTTAAAGTACAAAAGTTACATCACTAACAGTAAGTAAATATACCAGTTATATCGACATTTTTCCGCTGGGGGTAAGCACACTTGGACCAATACTCCAATTAGCACGCCGCATAATTCATTTCGATTTCCATCTTGGCAGTGGCACGTCAGACGTCTATAAATATCAAATTGCGCCATAGTAAACTGTAACAACTCTTCAAAAGCAGTTGGCCGTGCGAGAGTTATACTACTGAACTGCTCTAGTGACGTCATAGTAGGTACAAAAGCGGCACGCTGAGATTTAATACAACTTGACGTGGTCGCAGGATCTATCGTAATAAAGATCTGTGGAGCATTCGCAAGAAGACTGCACGGAATGGACCATAGGGCGTCCCAAATACCGCTGATCTGACATGTTGGAGAAAAATCTGTGCTTAAATAATTTCTTTATTTGCCTGATTGTGGGGAGTGGGGTTTTGTTTGTGTAGTCAAAGATAATCCAATTTGAATTAATAGCACCTACCCAGTAAATTATGGTACAAGCAGCAACAGACAAGAATATTTATGGATGAACCTGAAAATGTTGGATATATTGTGAATATTTTGGGGTTATTTTCGAAATTTATTAAAACGTTAACATCCAAACCACCAACTCGCCTGATGGTAAGCGACGCTGTGGCTGAGGATGGAACACGTTGATCAAGAAGAAATCTATTCACTCTAGCCTTGAAGATTTGTAGTTTTCAGGGAACAAAGAGGACGGCGGGGAGTTCCCCGTTTTAAACTATCACGGTGGTTCACTACAGTTATATGATTATTATACATGGGTAGTCTTCCCGTGAACATTGTGCACGTAACTGCACCGAAATATCGGGAGCTCCTTCCACAACCTTACCACGGTAAATATCCCGCAAATAATCATGTAACGGCAGGGAGTTCCATTCTTGGGCAGTACGTATCATAAATGACGACCCAAATCGTTGTGTACGAATCTTTGGAATTTTGTTGGACACATTCTCAGTTTTTAATATAACATTATGCAGCAGTTTAGGTTCGTTTTTTTTTTAATCGTAAATAGTAGTATAACCTATTTTGAAGTAATCAAACCTTTTACACGTTGAAACATTGTACGCACATACAAGATGATCAGAGCAGACAAAAATTTACCACCAATAACTCTATCAATATCAACAGTCAAGGCCTTAAAATTCAATTTTTGTAGGAGCGTGTTCTTCTAAAAATAGACACATTAAATACTATGTTTGAGAAAAATAATTTTGGTATAAGCTCACCTGCTGCTGCTATTTTTCGATGGGCTTTTATGACTCGAACTCTTATGATTCGAGCTAGAACTCTTATGATTCGAGCTAGAACTCTTATGATTCGAGCTAGAACTCTTATGATTTGAACTGGAACTCTTATGATTACTGGAGCTTTTGCTCTTCTTGCTGCTCCCTTCGTCTTCGAAGTCGCGCGGGCCGCGGTGGTTCTTCCGTTTGCCACCGCCGAAGTCTTCCGCGCGGTCATAGTTGCGTTCCTTTTTGTCCTCTTCGGCTGCCTCGCGCTCTAAGTCGGACCAGTCCTTGCCGGATTCTTCATCTTCCTCGGCTAACATGAAGAAAGATTTATTTTAAGGATTGCGTATTTTACAAGGTTATGCAGAAAGGGTGTATTAAGCCGAAAAGGGTCTATAGTACCATTATCATGAACAACATTTACTATGAGACCATAATATCGAGAAATAATTATCAATATAAAAAAACCGACTTCATAAAAATGACAGAACTGGGCCAAATAATGAATGAAATGGGACCACACGGGAAGCACCAGCTTTCAAATAAAAAAAGAATCGTCAAAATCGGTTCACCAAGTCGCAAGTTCAGAAGTAACAAACATATATAAAAAAAGGAACTCCTCCTTTTTGGATTTGTTAAAAATAATTTTAATTAGTACCTACCATCACTTTCCCCAGAAACATCCGACTCGTCGGAGGCTTCAGAATCATATTCGGAGCCGTCGTCGGACTCTTCTTCAGATTCAGCATCAGTTGGCTCGTACGCGTCATCTTCTTCTTCTGTGTCCTCCTCCTGAAAGTATATCCAATATGTATCCCACTTCTGATTTTGAGAAAATTTCGTGTCTCAATCACATCATGTTGAGATTTTTGTACACATATACATAGTCACGTCACGTCCCAACGGTTGGCATAAACCACATCTCTCCACTTGGGGGTCATCCATAAATTACGTCACACGCTAATGGGGGGAGGGTATCACCAGAATGTGACATAGTTTGCCAAGGAACAGGGGGGTCAAAAGCTTTGTGACGTCACATGTTAAAATTCAAAATCTATAACGCGAAATTTGTTATTAAAATACTTTAAAAATTTACAAACTTGATCTATATTTATTAATATTTTAGCACTCTCGCTATGAGATTTTCTCTCACGCAACAACAGTTAACTTCTAGAGCGGCGTTGTAATGCAAGTGAGAATCTAAAATAAAAATAACTGTTTTCTTTTGATTATTTTTAAATCTACTAGGGTTGTAGCCCTAGTGGTGTCGATAAGTGAACACCTACAGCCTTAGTGTTGCTGTTAACTGAACGCCTACAGCCCTAGTGGTGTTGATCACTGAACGCTTTCAACCATAGTGGTGTTGTCAATCGTAGTGGTGCGATGGGGCCACCGCGGAACGGCTGTGGTGACTATGTATGGAAAATGATGTATACCTGAGCAGCAGCCTCTTCATCAGACTCGGGGTCCAGGAATGACCAGCCTCCATTATCGAAGAAGCCCTCAATATCATCCGTGATTGTTTTCATTACTTTGGTCCAGTTGAGTGATTGGATACCTTCTGAGTAGCGGATGTCGCATGAACTGTGGAAGGGAGAGGAACAGATTTTGATGATTATTGAAGAGCTCAGAATGCTGCTTAAAATAACCATTAGTCATGAGGATAAGGGAAATTTATGTGAATTTTGAATGTCACAAGTGAAAACTTAAGTAATAATCACCTATTCCACACTTTTCCCCGTCCCGTAAAGTGCCCAACTTGCCTAAACAAACTTTCACTTAAATAAACATGAGCAACCACCACATGACATTGGTCAAATTGCGGCAACACCGCACACAAGCCATGAACAAAAGTTGATGTTGAAGTGGTTCTTGTCTAGACCCTAGATTGACTCTGGATACCATGGGCTCCATTATCTAGTGAGAGGTTAGCAAAGATGTAGACTACGATGGAGTTATAGTACTTACTTTAGCCATTCCTTGACATGATCCAGCATGTTCATTGGCACAGCATTAACCATGGCGACCTTTTTTGCGTAGTCTTTAAACACGAACACCATATCGAAGTTCTTCAGATGGAACTGCACTCGCTCGAAGTGAACTAACTCGACGTCTTCCAGTGCTATCACGAACGGTGGCCACTCGGTGAGGTTGACGAGGGCACCTGATGTGGGTTGCAGGAGGACTGTTGAACGGAACGGTGCACCGGGGAAGCCGAGCTCTCTGCAAAGGTTTGGCAACTATTATTTAATCTGAGTGTAAAATGGCATTGTTTTGATCACTCAGCTTGACAATATAGGCTACCGGACTTTTATTTTATTTTGTTATGCCTTACGTGGCAAACAAGCAGCCGGGCCGCCTGTAAGCGATCACCGTCGCCTATGGATACCTGCAATACCAGGGGCATCACAGATACGTTTTTTTTTATGATATTGGGTGACGAGACGAGCGAAGTCGCTCGCCTGGTGGCTCTTCACGCTTGCCTATAACAGTTCAACGCCACTCAGAATTTTGAACTTCAACAGTTGCCGACCCAAAAAGACTATTAACGGCCCTTTTGAAGAACCCCATATTATAGCTACTCGGAAATGCCGCAGGAGGGACTGGACGGAGCTCACTCCACAAATTGATAATTTTTATTAACCCCCGAAGCAAACAGAGGAGTGTTATAAGTTTAACGTGTGTATGGTGACTTGATCTGATCTTGATGAGTCATAATTTGACAAGTCAGTTGTTCCACACATTTTGTAGTGGTAATGATCATTTTCTATGGAACACCTGTTTTTTTTCGTGATTTCATGTTTGGTCCCATATTAAAAGTTGGTCATAATAATGAGGACATATACCTCCATCGGCTTAGTACATGGTAAATGCGTAACCCTATATCATGTCCATATTAAAATAGTTCACCTGAAAGGAGTATCGAACTCGACCTCTTGCTTGGTCATGTTCTCCACTCTCTCACAGAAGCTCTTGAAGGCGACCTTCAGTTTGTGTCTCAACTCTCGCTCGCTCTGTTCAGCCGCGAGATCATCTCGGTCGTGCATGTGTTGATGCTTGCCGAGATCAGTTGTTATCTCGCCCACTTCCGTGTAGAATTGGACGTCGACATGCTTCTTTTTACCTGGAACATTTTCGAAGTAAAAAGTTTGATTGATGTTTTTTTTCTAAGTGAAAACTTCTTTAAGCGGGTTAGCACATTTTGGGTGAACAAAAATCATGGAACTCGCGTCATCGTCTTCGTCTGTGTGTGCTCTTTAGAATGAAAAAGAAAAAGCCGATTTATACTCACCAAACATAATAGCATGTTTTAAATGGAAATGTAATAGAATAATCATTTCTCCATCGCAGGGTTGGAAGAATGCATTCTTAATATTGTTGTACAAAATGTCCACTTTGTCCCCTCTTACTGAAGTGAATCTAAACCCATTTGTATGTGATTCAAGCGAGCCGCTCATCCTCTTTGTTACTATGTTAGGTCTAATGTACAGATCTTTTAATTTGGGGTTTCCTTTGCTCTGTGAAAGTACTAAGGTGTCCTGTTTGACCAAGTCTTCCTTTTCCCTTTCTTCGGCCTCGCGAGTTTTGAATTTCTTTTGTACTTCTTTGATAAGTCTAAAGCCTGTGTTGAGATTTGATGAGGGTGGTGAAATTTCGCCTGGCTCTTTTGTGTTTGTACTTCGGTATGTTCTGAAAATACAAAATATGTATGAATTAAGCAAGCGGTAAAAAAATAGTTGACATGATAGCCAATAGATAGAGCCCTTCTGTCGCCGAGATAACGTTTTTAAGTAAGGCCCCAATTGTATAAGCTCACAATGCCACATATACTCCAATTTAGAGGTTATGTCGCTTGCATAGTGTTCAACGTTGCTTGTCTTTGCTAGGGTATCGTAGCAGTAGCATCGCGCGGCTTTGCAGTCGGATCGCGGTTGCCTTACAACAAATTAAGTCAGCGCAATTCGTAGCGTACGCCGATTTTTGGTCCGGTTTTTTTTTTGGCACGATTGTGAATCTATATATTGTATCTTGATTCCTTCTGTACATTTCTAACTACTAGTCTGTGGAATGCACTGCCCGAATGGGTGTTTCCTAATAATTACAATCTGAATGTCTTCAAATAACAAATCAGTCTTTTCTAGGCAAGCATGCTCCATCGTAGATTGTATCATTGCTTAACATCAGGCAAGTTGGCGGTCAAACGCTATCTCATACTGTTCCAGTGCTTGACATGTGCATCTATCTCAAAGGTCCTAAAGTCTATCTATATGGTCTTATTGTCACCAAATCAGGATCTGAAAATGGGATCCCAGGAAAATCGAGGACAACCCTCAAATTTTATAGACACTTACTACGTTTTTTATATATTTCTGAAGTCGGTTTTTAATGTGATCCACTTGTAATATTGGTAGGATACACAAACAGTAGTAAATACTTACACTTCCTTGACAAAAGTGGCATCAGGCTGCGAATAGTTCCCCCCCTCGTTCCTGCCCATAGTTGCGCCGGGGTGGAAGAAGTTTATCCTAAGGTAAGTGTAGTCCCCCTCTACTGACTGAGAGATGTTCTTTATCGTGGAGATGTGGAATGGTACTGGGACGCCGAATATCGGCAGGATTACTGTTTCGTATTTACGATCTGGAAATCGATAGAAAATACATGATTACGATTTTCCTTTATGTCACCAAGTAGCACAATCGGCTAGATGATGCTAGCTGGTTAATGAAAACCTGATCAAAAATAAGCTACTTATTAGCATTTTAATATCATGCTTGACAGAGAGCGCGAAACAGCAAATTATGACGTCACTTCTCTGTACGCCATATAAATTATATTCTGACAAGTATGGCGAGACGTGATTTTTTGTTTTGTGGGAGAGGGCAGTTTTCTCTACCCAAAAACTTTAAACGCTTATATATCAGAACATTAATCATCATCAGCCTGCATCCGTCCACTGCTGGACATAGGCCTCTCCCAATGCACACCACTGAACTCGGTCGGCAGTTTTTTGCATCCAGTTTTTACCAGCCGTTTTACGCAGGTCGTCACTCCACCTGGCCCCAGGGTGTCCTACACTACAAAGATCATGCTCAATAGTCACATAGACCCGGGATCGATAGTACTAATAGCGTTCACCTCGAAGTTGTTCAAGAGTATGCATACCTAGGACAAACTCTGCAGTTAGGTAAGAACAACTTCGAGAAAGAAGCCAATAGAAGGATTCAGCTTGGATGGACAGCATTTGGTAAGCTTTGTCAGGTCTTCACGTTGTCCATACCACAGTGTCTTAAGACAAAAGTCTTTAACCAGTGTGTCCTACCCGTTATGAGAACATTAATAAACCGATTAAAATTATTTACTTATTTTACTTAAATTCCTCATTAAAGCTATTAGTTTCAATGATATAAACATAAGTCTTCGTTTTAGGGACATTAATAAACTCGTGTTAGATTCTGTACACAGATGTGGACCTGCTGTTGGTTGTAAGTTATTTTATTTTTAGCTAATAAATTAATATTTGATTTCTACCCTATTCATTATACTCAGAAATAACAAACAAAGCTTCTTTTTTGCTACATACTCACCAACATACAATTTCAATTCTTTGACTTCATTTTCTCTCGGCATTTGGCTGACACTTTTATATGAAACTGTACTTTTCCTCAACTTTTCCGTATCCTTCCCACTAGATTGTTTCGCCAGACGTTCCTTAGCCTTCTCGTTGAGTGTTATAGCCAGTTCGCGCTGATGCTCCTTCCGTTTCTCTTCGGATGAGTGTTCCGTACGGAGTTTGGATTCTATGACGGCTGTTCTCTTCCCTCTGCCTGTGGATATACTTGTTTGGTTAATTGTTAATCAGCTGCAGAGATAATAATTATGTAAGCTAGTCTTTTACATCTTGAGTACTGATTTTTTATCGATTTTAAAGATGAAGGGGTTCTGGATTCGGCTTTTTTTTTAAATATTTGTTAGCTCAGAACTCAGTAATTTATAAACCGATATGGAAATTTTTATTTGACTCTCTGATTGGTCCCAAAGAAATTTCATCTGATTCGGTTCGGTAGTTTGGTTTTTAAATCAAAATAACTGGAAAATTCGTTCGAAACGTATTTCAACAATTTTGTAGTAGTTTATTTATTTATTGATAATTATATTTATGAAGGGTTCAGATGTTAGTATGAATTTAAATGTTGTGGCAATTCAAAATATTTTTACCCCCAATGCTAACAGAGGGATGTTAAAAGTTTACTTATAACGAGTATAGCCGTGTGTCTGTCTGTGTCTGTCTGTGGCATAGTGACTCCCTAACGGCTGAACCGATTTTGAATTTGTTTTTTTTTGTTTGATAGGTTTTGTTTCTTAGTATCAAGTCCTTTTAGTTATGATTCAAGAATATCTGTTCAGCCATTTAAAGATTATCAGATCTTAAATCGTTTTTTTTTTTTTATCCTACTTGTTAACTAGAAAGTTCAAATCATATGATTGTTAAGAAAAATAATGTATGAAATAAATTAAAATTTGTTTGTGTGAAGTGTAGTATGAATATTTTATAAGTTATTTACAGGTAAATATGGTGCAATACAAAACGCTTGGGTGCACCTGCTGCCCACGTGGCCTACATCAGGGCACGATGACATAAATCATGCCACATTCTGTTGCATATTAAGCACAATGTAACAATTAGGATAGGAAGGGTGACAAGTTTTCGGTCAATATTTATGTCTTAATAGAAAGAAAATCAAATAGGTAGTTTTTAAAATCACTGATTTAGTTGTATTATGGCCCTGGGGGTCGCCAGTTTTTTTTTACTTTTTCGTAAAGGGTTCGCGTATTCAAGAAGGTTGAAAAACACTGCTATAGACAATACCACAAATTCATAAGCACAGAATAGTTGAAATGCATAGGGATAGGGATACTGATATTGATTGGTTCGCTGATTGAAAAATTTAAAAAATCGCGGTTCTGGCGTATGTTTGTTGTGACACATTAGCGGAATAGAGTTAATGTGTTGTCTGGTGAGTATTATCTTCCTGAGACCCCGAGTAGTGTATGGAATAATTAACTTAAGCCAGACCCAACCATATAGTGACCTAGGGTACACTTTTTTGTACATATTGGGCCGAGCCTGCAAGGAATCATACTTAATATAATAAAAGTGAAAGATTGTGTGTGAGTGTAAGTGTATGTTTGTTACTCCTTCACGCTGAAACTGCTGGACGGATTTGGATTAAATTTGGAATTAGAGTAGGTTATGTTCTGGATTAACACATATGCTACTTTTCATCCACACTAATATTATAAAAGTGAAAGTTTGTGTGTGTGTATGTTTGTTACTCCTTCACGCTGAAACGGCTGGACGGATTGGGATTAAATTTTGAATTAGAATAGGTTATATTCTGGATTAACATATAGGCGTATCATCACAGTTTTCATCACCACGCGGGTGAAACCGCGGGGCGCAGCTAGTATTTGTATAAATTAAATTTACTTGGGTCTTAGGTGGCTATACCTATAAGAAATTGGTTTTGATGGGTTTTGTGAGTATCAGTAGCTCAAGAAATACAAGTTGCAGCAATAACATTCATGCAGTTAGTGTAATTATAATTATAGACTTACCGCCGTTTTCTGTTGATCCGCGATTGCATGTAAGTAAATGGTTACAGTTAAAAATCAATTCATTGGGTTTTAAACAAAAATCACTCCTTTCTAAGCAAATATCATGCATTAAAAATTTACTTTTCAAATATTTTACATTTTGTAATTTTTTACAAAATGTGAGATTTCCTGGCTCTCTTTTCTAACTCAAATCAAGTAATAAATACAAAAATAATATACACAAGGTGTTCCGTTAGACAAAGGACATACTTTGGGAGGATACGCAAATCAGCATCTATTATCTATATAAATAAAAATGTTTCACCGACTTATATGTACGCGCAAAGCTTGTTTTTAAAAAGTATTTTATTAAATTAATAATTATTTAAGTTTTAAAATAACTGTCTACTTTTTAAAATGTGCTTCGATCATTTAACAAGGTTAATATTTCAAAATATTTAGAACAATATTTTTTTTGTAATTACTAGAATAAATGGGTTTTTTTAAATCCCATTTTTGTGCGCGAGGGAGATACCAACGCGCCATATCCTGGTCCTTAAGGTGTAAGCTTAATTTTTGGTTAATCTGGAATATATCCGTTATCTATCTGATCAGCTTGTATAACATAATTCAAAGCAATATCTCTACAGAGCTTTTGAAACCTGTCTGAATTTCAAAGTCTGCATATTTACAAAGCTATTCAAACTCCACTTACCGAGTATTTCAGTCTTATTTTCCTTTTCTTCTTCCTCATCTTCGTCATCATCTTTTAAAAAGATTCCAATGTTCTTTATCTTTTTTTTCGATTGAGTGAGCAAGCTCGCTGGTTGTTCCTCATTCACCAATACTGTGTCTCCGATGAACAGTGCATATGTCTACAAGGTTTGAATTATGCTATAATTATTTTTTTATTGAAAAATAGGCTTGCGCTTGGCTGCCAACTCGCCTGATGTTAAGCGATGATGTGGCCTACGATGGGTCACGCTTGTCTAGAAGAAACCGATTCACTTTTGACTTGAAAACACCCAGATTCTAACTATCGGGTTACTATTGTACTAACACCCATTCAGGCAGCGCATTCCACATACTAGCAGTTCGCACAATGAAAGTGGAATCAAAGCGCTTCGTATGGGTTTTCGGAATGTCAACCATAAAGCGGTGTCGATTTTTCGTGCCCGCTCTGGCAGTCCGAATTTATTTGAAGTCAAGTAAAATGTATCACATATTATTAATATTACACAGGAATTACTCACGTAAGATTAGGCCGGTTACTCCGACTATAGTTTCAACCGCATTCGTCGATCATCAAGGTGAATGCGCGCGAGCGTCTCGCTTTGCACAGAACTATAAAACTATAGTCTGAGTAACCGGCTTAATCTTACGTAAGTAATTCCCGTGTAATATAAATAAAATGTGTGAAAACCACCTCAGTTTCCATAATGTATCACACACATACTTTATTCATATATTTATAGGCTTGCGTTTGACCACCATCTCACCTGGTGTTAAGCGATGATGTGGTCTATGATGGAGCATGCTTGCCTAGAAGTAACGGATTCACTTGTGATTTGAAAACACTCCGATTGTAACTATTGCTTTAATGACTTTCCTCGCAGGAATTTTACTTGTGACTGATTGTAACTATTGCTTTAATGACTTTCCCCTATGCAGAGGGTGTATGGAGACTGAAGAAACAGCCGCGCATTTGCTGCTGGAGTGCAGCAGCGTGGAAGAACAACGAAATACTATCCTCGGATCACCGAGGACGCTCCAGGAGGCCTGCACAGGCATCAGCGAGCTGCTGGCTTTTCTGGAGGAGACCGGTTGGCTGAACTAGCTGCAGCCGGGTGACGCAAAATGGGCCAATGATTGGCCTGGTTGCGGAAAACGCCCGCTACACAAGTTTAATGACTTTCCTCGCAGGAATTTTACTTGTGACTGTGATTAAATATAATGCCACTATGTAAGAGACATATTTCGAGTTGTTTGCTCACCTTTCCTTCTTTTTCTGTTGACGCACTGTTGGTTAAGTTCGCCAGACCAATGTTGATGTTAAATACCATTCCTTTTTTCGCCACAGTTGATGTTTTTGGTCCTATCACAATGGAGCTTTCTCTAAACTCAATGCCCATTGCGAAACTGTAATAAGAAAAAAAATATCTGATAGGACCATGAGTAAAGTTTCCAATAATACATTTTTTTTTTATGATACTGGGTGACTAGACGAGTGAAGTCGCTCGCCTTATGGCTCTTCACGCTTGCCCATAACAGCTCAACGCCACTCAATATTTTGAACTTCAACAGTTCAAAACCTTGGATGGCAATGCACTGCGCTCGTCACCCCGAGATATAAGATGTCAAATCTCTGTGTGTCCTGTAATTTCGCTGGAAACATTGCCCTTCAATCCGAAACACAGTAGTGTTTGTACACTACTGCTTGGCGGTTGAATAACTGCCAAAGGTGTGGTACTTCCCCAGGTGGACCCCAGCAAAAGATTCCTACCACTACACTATATGTAATTATATAAATTGAAAATAAAATAAAACCCCCAATAATCGGGCTGATATAATCTTCAAACATCTGAATAGATTTTCATGAATCAAAGCTACGAGTAAGAGCACTCACGACAAAGTAGCCTTGCAAGAAAAAATTAAACAAATCAAAATAGGTTCAGCCATTTGGGAAAAAAAACATGCAAAATAGACATAAAACACATAGAAGAAGGAAAAGAATCTGTAGGTATTATACTGCCCTCATAAGCCGAATAGCGGTAACTCAAAAAAAAAGATTTCTGTTTATTCGCGCATCTGATAGCTTACAAAATTTCGCACCAGATGGAGTAAGCAAAATAACCGTATCTACATTGGAACATTGAAATAAAACACTAAAAAAGTTTTTTTTCTTTTAGAACTCATGTTTAAAAACTATAAATTCTAAATGAAATGATGGTATCTCATAAAAAACACAAAAACAATAATATTGGGTAATTAAACATATATTTAAGAAATATATTGGTCCTAACATAGGCACATAAGTGAAAATAAATTTAATTATATGTCATTAAGGTAACGAAAAATCTACTTACATAAAAACTCGATTATCTCGAAATACACATAGGCTGAGATACCGCTCTTGGGCTTATGAGGGCAGTATAATCAAAACTTAAAAATACATACCCAAAAGTCTTTGTGAGATTATCAACTAAATCCGGCTTTTCTTTCTTTGCTAATTCCAAACCAGCCTCGTATACTGCCGATAATTTAACCCCAGCAACGAGCTTCTTCATAACTTCCTCCTCTACGTTCAACAGAAAGTTGTAATTACTTTGAATTTCATCAGTGGGATTGACAAGTAGCGTTCGAACAATATTTGAGCAGTAGGACTTGTATCTCGCGCCTAAAGAACATACAATAGCGCCAAAATGTAAGTGGTTCTTGTCTGAGACTGCGCTGAACTTTAAGCTATAATTTCCTCCGGACTGAATGATGGGAGGATAGCACATGTCTACTTGGCTCGTATCAACACCTGTCACGTATTTCTTATCAGATATAGCCGCTTCGACACCTTCAGCCAGTTTTAAGTGTTTTACTTTCTGAAAACAAACATTAACACGTTATTATCATCTGCGGCTGCATCTTCCGGTTCGCGGCCTCCACTAAAGAACCTTTTTTCCCCATCGGTCATCAGTTCTTCGAGTGATGTGGCCTGCCCATTGCCACTTCAACTTGCAAATTTTAATAGCAATGTCGGTGACTGGTTCTTTGGCGAATATCTACGTTCCGGATTTTATCGTGCAAAGTAACTCCGAGCATAGCTCTCTCCAATGCTCGTTGTGTGACTCTTAAGTTTTCTACAACAACAGTTAAGGCCAACAGTTAAGGACCACGTCTCAGTTATAAGGTCATGTTATTTAAATACAAAGGCGTCGATTCTGTAATACTAAACATAATTTCAATCTACTATCTTTGGGCATAGTGAGACGGCCACATTGTCCGAAAAAGAAAATTAATGAGTTTATAATCTTCATGCAACAGCTGAACAGATTTTCTAGACGCATTGCTAACAATCCTCTCGATCAAGTCACCTTTAAAAAAAACAATCAAAATCTGTTCAGTCGTTTGGGACCTATGATACATGACCTATGATGACAGACCAACAGATACACACGTTAAAATTATAACACCCCTCTGTTTGCGTCGGGGGTTTTACAAGGCGTGATACGTCCAAAATTCTAATAAATAATTCATAATAATTCTAAATGTAGTTACTAGTGTAGTTTTTAAGATGTGGTTTAAATTTATTGTATATAACGCCATCTAGCAATCGAGTTGTGAACTATTTTATAGAGTAATCGTTTTTAGAAATATCTTAGTAAACTGAAAGAAGTCAGTGTTCAGCATTTAGTCATCGAATAAAAATAAAAATACCACTCGGGCAGGCTGGACATAAAGCAATATACAGAGATAAGCAATACCTCTGGAGGCTGGCTATATGCTCTACTTTGTTACTAAATTCCATCAGCAAAACAGCAAATAGAGGAAGAGAGAGACATATTTCATAATATATGGAAATTATGGTGTAATATTACTTACCTTATCAGAATCAATGATTTCCATTATTTGATCCTTTAGATACTTTGTAAAAACATCAACAGTGACCATACATGCTTTTTTTACTGTTATAATCTCTGGGTCTTCTTTTGGTGCCATGAGGAGAGCTGTAGCCGAGCTTATGTCAATATTTTCAAACTTTTCTGCTTTCATTACATTTTTCCAGCTCTCGCAAAATTCTCCGGGGTAGTTGTCTTTGACGAAGACGCCTAATGTCTTCCCCGATTTTGATTTCTTAATCTCTTGTATCAGTTTGTTGAAGTTCTCTTTATCTTTGTCAGTCTGTAAGGTAAACAGGGGGTAAATATTAGTTAATACACAATTATTTAGACTATATTTGAAAGCTCTGGAATAAATAATAATAACAATAATATATATCTGGGACATTATTGCACACATGGTCATCTGACCCCAAACTAAGCAAAGCTTGTAATATGGCTGCCAGAGACTGGTATACATACATATATATTTTTAAATACATACTTAAATAGATATTAACACCCAGACATAGAACAAACACAAATGTTCATCACACAAATGTTTGTCTTAGATGGGAATCGAACCCACGCCCCCAAGCGCAGAAAGTAGGTTCACTACCAGCTGAGCCACCAGAAAGCATTGTATTATTATCACTTATTTTGTAACATTCTCGGGTTTAGTCCAGACATTTGATAGGCATTGGTCGAAGCCAACACCGAGAGGCCATGTCGAATACAAAAATACTATTATCACTTATTGTAAGGTTCTTTTATTTTAGTACTGTAAAAATGTAGTTAAGCTTGAGACTAGGTTGTGGTTTCCAAGTAAACTAAACTATCGATAGAAACGGTCATCGAGATAGAATACCTATAGTCACAATCGTGCCAAAACAATGACCGAACCAAAACTCGACGCACGCTATGCTTTTGGGTTAATTGTAAGGCAACCGCGATCCGATTGGGAAACATTATTTGTTAAATCTCTTTGCGAAAAGGTTTGCCTTTTGAGCTAGAATGTCTTTTACTTATTACAGATTTATCACTAAAACTAAAAAGTTATAATCAGAAATGGTTTGATATAGTTTTGAATAAACCTTTCGAACCCAGTTAGGGTTCATTGTACTATTGATTTACCTAACCTAGGTTAGTATCTATTCTTATGGAATATTAAAAATCACTAAACATTTCAAAGACCAGCCTATGAAGTGTTTATTGATTTCATTTTTAATTGATTGTGTTCTCAAATGTGATATAAAACATATATCTGTTATTCCAGAAAATTATGAACTTACTCTGTCCCTAATAAGGAGTTTGACAGGAGGTAATTCTGTATCTTCTTTTCCATTTTCAATTTGTCTCAGAAACTCAATTTTCTTTTTGCTGGCGAGGAAACACATGCTTGACTCCGTGAGCACTGTAATTGTGTCGGGGAGCTCGTAACCAAACAGCCAAGTCTGTAAATATGTAATAAACAAAATCATATATATCTGTATGTAACCATTACAAGTATGTTTTTTATTTATGCGATAAATGATCTGATAATCTTTAAATAAATGAACAGATTTTCTTAAATTATAGCTAGGAACACTCATGACAAGTCACTTTTTTTATATCGAAATCAGTTCATCTATTTGGGTGCTATTATGCCAGGATGCCACAGACAGAAATACAGATACACACGTTAAACTTATGACATCTCTATTCTGCCGTCATAAGCCCAAGAGCTCTCAGCCTAGGTGTATTTCGAGAAAATCGACTTTTTGTGAAAGTTGATTTAATTTAATTTATTTTAACTTATGTGCCTATGTTAGGACCAATATATTTCTTAAATATATGTTTAAAAACCCAATATTATTGTATTTGTGTTTTTTATGAGATACCGTCATTTCGTTTAGAATTAATAGTTTTAAACATGAGTTTGAGAAGAAAAATTCTTTTTTAGTGTTTTATTTCAATGTTCCAATGTAGATAAGGTTATTTTGCTTACCTACTTCATCTGGAGCAAAATTTTGTAATTTTTTTGAGTTACTGCTCTTGGGCTTATGAGAGCAGTTTTTTTGTGTTGGGGGTAAAAACACGTTTTAAAGATATTTAGTAGGTACCCGCATTTTACAAGAAAAGTTGTATTGAAGTCTAAAGTCTTATTTCATATAACTAATTCATACCAGATCGGGTGGACTGACACCCCCACATTACCTATTATTGTAGTTCCAAGTCTAAAAGTTTGAAGAGTTAGACAGGAATGACAAGGGTGATAACATAAACACGAAGACTCGCACGCGTAAGCGCTCGGACGAATTTAAGAGTAGGGAAACAAGATAGTTCGAGTGAACTAAAAGGTATTCGTACCTTTTATTCAACTTGTGGCAGCCTAGCACATGGAAGAGTAATAAAAATACACAAACCTGTAGTGCCGTTGACTTGCTGTAAAGCGTGTCTTCATCCACTCCAACACAAGAAACCAAGGCGTCGACCTTCGCTAGGGCATCGTCGCCTTCTGCAGCCTGTAAAACAATGCGAAACACGTCCAAATGGGGCAAAATATCACAAAATCTTAACATTAGACTATGCGAGTAAAATCCAACCTTCCATGCTGCGTAGAGCCTTTTCATGCGCCGAAAGAATGTTTCTTTATCAAGCGATATATTCGACATGATGACTATCACTAAATAAACCTAGCTAAAACTAATAGAATTATGATATTACGCCACAATGAACAAAAATAATTCAAAACTCCACCACATTTGACGACATTACACAAATTCAGCTTTTGACAGCAAACAATATGGCGATGGCGGGCGGGCGGGCATCAGTCATGGCCATTTTTATTGTCTATGAGTTTAATTCGGATACACAGATCAAATATACATTACTCTAGGCGGATCCGAACGCCTCAAATACCTCATCGCACAAAAACTAGTCGATCTACGGTTTGGCGCCAACTTGAAAAAACAAGTCACCTCCTTGTATTATATATCATACTAATATTATAAATGCGAAAGTAACTCTGTCTGTCTGTCTGTTTGCTACATAATCACGGCTACACGACCAAACCGATCTCGATAAAATTTAGCAAGGTAATATAGTAAGTATCATAAGGACGCTCATAGGCTATTTTTTTTTTCTGAAGAAATCGCGGACGATGTCGCGGGTACAGCTAGTAGTTTATAAAACGTGCATTGATCATATCACGCATAGGTGTACACATCATAAATCATCAGCCAGTAAACGTCCACTGCTGGACAGTCACTACTCCGCTAGGAGTAATAGTGTTCCGTGGTGCTCATAGATCAGCCGGGCTAGCATGCGCACCGCGACAATATTTTGTCGATTCTTTTTATTGTGCCAAAGCGAGACAGTCGTATATGAAACCGTATCTTAGAACACCTTGTTGTTTTTCTTGTTGCGTTCTCGCTCGACAAGGTTACGATGAGATTTTGTCGCGGTGCGCATGCTAGCCATGCAGAGAATATAATATATCGGGAAAACAGTGCTGGACAAAGGCCGCCTTCTTAGAGAGAAGCGCTGCCATAATCCCTACGCTTGACAGGTGGCTTGGGGATTGCAGTACATTCACCCATTGATAGATATAAATAACTAATGAGTTCACCACACAAGAGACAATTTTTTTGCTTAGATTTCTTTCTCTTTTCTCTGTGACGTTCACCGTGTATTTATAATTGATCATATTTATTTTTCCTGAGTAAACTTGTGAACTGCTCACAGACATATAATACCAAGCAGAACCAACAAGCCACAAAAGTATTGATGCAAAATACACTACATATACATTACACGCAAACATTTGCAAAACGCGGGCCGGACTCAAGGACATTCTTTTATAATAGTGCTAACAGATACTATTAGATTGTATCTGAAATGTAACGTCACAAAATTTACGACCCCTCCCTACCCCTTGTCAGTCACACTTCGTCGACCCGTCCTCCCCTCCTCTTTATGTGATGGAATTTATGGATGTTCCCATTGGGTATTAATATTCAAACACACCAGACCAAGTCAAATCATTTATTTTTGTATAAAACAATTTACCAGATGTGTCATGTGGTTGCAGGATCTGAATTTGATGGAAATGAGGTATTCTGCAGCTCCCGCAGAACATTTTTGCCAGTAACACCTCTTTTTGTGACTTTCTTTTCACTTGGTATGTTATCGCTCTGAAAATTATTACATGCAAGTTATCATAATGTAGTTAGTACAACTTGAGATTCATGATAGTGATAGCGACTGTTCATTGAAAACTGTTGTTCCAATAAGCATTACACCTCGTACTCTCTAAGGATTGTACGGAAACCAGTCCGGTCGAACAAATGTGCCTCTAAATGCTTTGAGCACAACAAACTTGTCGCACTGGGCTGCCAATTTTCTAGATTCAAATTCTTCAACCATGCGTTTCTCAACTCTTCATCCTTGGGAAAATCTAATATGTAGGTAATAAAAATGTTTGTTACTTGACATATGTCTAAATAACCCTTTAATTACACTATCTAGATCACTACGTATATATATGACAGGAACCACAATAGGTAGGTAGGTACTTTATTTACATTACTTAAGAAAAGCAGCTAGTAATTAATGAAAAAGGTTCATGTCATCATAATCACATCAAGCTGAATCATCTATTTTAATTATACTTCTGAAATACGAATTCTGATTCTGAAATAAATTCCCTGGACAATGTCTAAATACTGTAAACGTAAAACAATGATCGATACAATGAATTTTTAAAGAAAATAACTTATACTATTTTAATTATACTACTGAAAGGAGTATTACATTCTCTTGGCTACTGAATACGTTCCCTGGACAATGTCTAAGTACCTCAAACGCCAAACAATGATCGAATCAATATTTTTTTAAAGAAAACTACTTATTAACTTTTATTACACCCACCAAACTTGTACATTTATGAAATTGAAAGAAACACAACCTTCCCAAGCCTTCAAATTGTAAAGTTTATGAAAAATAACAAGAAAATATAGCAATTCAAAATAATCTCTATTATAACACACGAAACTTACGTGTGAAACGTTATACCGGGTGGCATCTTATGAGATGAATTAAAACACATGAGGACACTGCACTTCACCATAGTATTTTCGTATCTTTTAAACCAAATATGTAAAAATAACTTTTATTTTAGGTAATTTTTGCAAGCCGTGGTTTTCGCTGTCAGCCCTCTGTCAGAATATTGATGCTTACCAAAATGGTGACTTGGAACACCGTACCACACGCTCATTTTTTTCTATTATGTTGCAACGTTACGACAAAACGAGATACGAATATATGATTTTTGTGTAATCGAGAGAGATGCAAACATAACTGTTTTTGCGAATGTAGTTGTAAAAAACATGTTCAGTCTGTTCTGTATTAAATGTCTGTGGAACTGCTGATGTACTGTAATAATCTAATAATGGTAGATTTATTAAGTTTTTAATGAGTATGCTCCAGTGTAGGTAAGTGATGTTGTTTTTATGACTCCTCTTCTTGTAAAGTCTTCACACCTGTCAGTAAAATTCGTGAGACGAGGCGACACGGACTTAACGACTTTAGGCTGCCCGTTAATGGAAAAAAAACGTTCGACAGAGGGTTTAGTTAGTCTGTGGTACCTTCCGGTTTGTCGTTCAACCGTTCAACAACTCATTCAGTCAGCTTTGTTTGTAAATAGTGTAAATTGTAAACTTCGAATCGAATTTGAATTGAAGTTGCAGATAAAATCTATTATCTAATAAAATAAGTGCAACACATCTCATAATGCAAAAGTTAAAAGCAAATGAGATTATTCACGTGTCAGAAAGTGTTTTACGAGTACTGGCCCAAAACCGCATCACAACAATTTTGGAATTCCTTCAGGAAGATGTTGCTAAATTAACTGCCGTAACTAAATTGAACCTACCCCAAATTTTAGCTGTTAGAAATGAAATATTTCAGAAATATTCAGCTCCAATCAAAAACGGTATCAATTTGCTAGACAAAAAGTTGAAGATCTTGAGAACACATATACCAAAGTAGGTACATACTGACAGGTGTTACACCCTGAAGCTGGCAATTCACGTTGGCCTTAGCTCGCCAAGCGAAGGCGAGAACCAACGTGTAGACAGCCAATTTGCCTAGGCTAGGCTTGGCATTGGTCCTCATCACTCGCTAGCTACAGGCCAACGTGTATACGGTTTGCTTGTTGCTTTGCCACTGCAAAGCCACTGCTCGGATTTGCTCTTCTTGCTTGACTCAAATCAAAGGTGCTTATGCTTATCTACACTTGGCAAACCATGTCTATATATTGGTTGGTATTTGCTCAATCAAACTCGCAGACCTAAAAATTTTTTTTGCTTCGCCACAATGACTTCCTAAATCAATGATCAAATTAGACCAACATGTAGGCAGTAGCATTCGTCTTGTATTAACCTCAAATTAAATAAGATCTAGGTAATAAGTTTTCCTAAATTATTTCTACCATCTACAAATGTCCCTATCGCTGTCTCACGCTGTCCCTGTCTTATATCTATATATCTGAAATTTAGCTAAGTCCAAAAGTGATTTCCATTATATGGCTTTGTTTACACACTCTTGGCCAGTAGATAAAATGGCCAAGGTCAGCTTTAAAAACTGATTAAAATAATTAACATTTTAAATCTCTTTTCAGTCTCGACACCATGTTGGAAGGTGGATTGCCTGCAGGCACCATGACTGAGCTCTGTGGACTTGCAGATTCTGGCAAAACACAGCTCTGCTTTCAACTGGCAATTAATTGTGTTAAGAGTAATGAAAGCACTGTGCTGTATATAGATACTAAGGGAGATTTTTCAGCAGTTAGAATACAAAAAATTCTTGATGCATCAGGATTCACTCATAAGGTAAATTCTTTTCTAAAACATGGTAATTAATATGTCGATAATTTGAAGAACTCCTTCGACACACAGTTCCTCGCCCAAGCCCAATTGTGCCCATTAGACTGGCGGCATCAGTGGCGTAGCTATCGGAGGGCTAGGCGGTATCGTGCACTGGGGCCCTCAAGCTCAGGGGGCTCTCGGATCCTGACCAGCAAACCTCAAACTGAACTTTAGAAAAAAATCCCTTCATACACACATGTCATGTAGTAAGTGGCTTAGAGCACAATAAAGAGCTGATGATAAAGTAGCTTTGTACCTAAGTATTTATATTTTTATTGGTAAAACCTAACCCAATTTAGATAGGGCCCCATTTTTTTTGCACCAGGGCCTTTGGTTACCTATCTACGCCACTGGGCGGCATCCCCACGTTGACCTGAGGCCTGACCTGGGAGTACACTCATTATCTTTAATCATACCCTAGTCCTCTAATTAAATGTAAAATGTTCAGGAAATGGCTGAAATAATGTACAGAATAAAAGTTGTACGTGTTTGGACAATGGAAGAAACAATAGAGCTGTTGAGAAGTGTGAAAAACAATCTAATTCCAATAGAAAACTTGGCTTTGATTATTATGGACTCGTTACCATGTCTGATGTTACAGTTTCTTGGCGATGAGAATAAAATTGGTAAGATTTTTTCATTAATATCAGCATGGCTGACGTCAACCACTTCAACCAAGGAGAGAAAAAGAGAGGGAAATAATGTTATCACTCTTTCTCTCCTGTTGGCCAGACGGCGGTTCGTGGTTCGATGCGTCTTCTGTTAGTGGCAAAAAAATCAGTCTGGATTTAAGCTGTTGTCAATCCGATATTTAATTCAATGACCATTGTTATGTCAACTAGTGGCGCCATCTAGTTTATTTTGTTGAACTTCATAACTACTATAATTTCCTTTTTTATTCAGGGCTATCAATGCTAAACACACTAGTGAACTACAATAGATATTTATGCAGAGAATTGGACATAAGCATGGTTTGTGTAAATATTCAAACGCGATGGGTGGACCAAGATATGACAGATGAAGGTAACATGGGATAGTTTTTTTTTTTTTTTTTCATGCAGGTTGTTCGCAAGATAGTAAGCGTCACAGTGACAATGCCATACCGATATGTGGGTTACAATGTCTTGCATGACACTGGTCACTACGTCACTGGTGTGTGTCCCATCACAATGGTGCCATGCAAGATTCTATCTAAAGTGGTATATTAAATTGCTTATATCTTCCTTAATTTTAAACACATTTAAATTTTCTTTTCGGTATTCGGCTCTATTTACGGTAAGAAAGCTTTTTTTAGTAGACAAAAATATCAGTCCGATAGCCTATTTTGTTCTTATTAACTTAACAATAAGTAAAACAAATATTTAATCCAAATGTATGCTAAATTAATCTCAAATATTTTCAGATTTTGGTGATACTTCATCAACAGTGAAAGACATGTTTGTTGAAAAAAGAAACCGCTGTTTGGGAAAATACTGGCAACATTTACCAAGTTTAGTGTTGCTCCTTGAAAAATTACAAAGCAATGATGAAAAAAAATTAGAAGTAGTTTTGTCAGTGAAGAATTCTAATAGGCTTAGCCTTAAATCTAGGCAATGTACTCTAAACATAAGTGACTTAGGTGTGACATAAAATAAAGTTTTTCATTATTAATCTTCATAATTCGTATTATGGAAACTGACGTGGTTTTCACACAATTGCAAAATACATCATTTGTTTAGATACCAAGGAAAAACTTTGAAAAAAGTTTCATGAAGTGGGTAGGTAGGTACCTAAAGCGCTACGTTCTAGGGCAAATCTAACGATATCTTGCATTTTACGATCTGCGTAATAGACGTTTAGGATACAACTTGACACAAATAAAAGACAACTACATAAATAAAATACGTAGGTACAACCGAATAAGAGTACCCTTCTGTAGTCGAGTAAAAACAAAAGACGCCTCAATAAAAGAGAGCAACCCGAAAAAATGTATCTTTTTACCCCGACTGTTGCTGAGACAGCACTGACCTCTATGTGCAATGTGCACGCACTTGGTCTACAAAAACTGTCTGCCGTTGTCAAACTGCTACAAAGATGACGCTTCCATCAATTTCAACATTGTCCTTCGCTAATCGAAAACAGATGGCACTAGAATAGAAAAAAAAGTAAAATTATCTATGATTTAAATCAATCAAAAACGCTCTCTACTACTGTCTGTGGTTGCATTCTTTGACATATTTATTTCATTTCATTCCACAATAATTTCATTCACTCTTTCATTTGAGCGCACGCCTGACGGGCGATGCGTTTGTCTTTGTGATGGCCCTTTTTATCACTTTTGTAAATTTAACATTTTTATGATATTAAGTGCTTAGTATCCTTCGTAGTGTAATTTAATTTTAATTTGTATTTATGCGTGTATCAATTAAAATGTCGAACCAACAGAAAATAGTTTACAGGCTGGTGCTCACTGGAGGTAAGTGTCAAAATGTGTGATAATTTTTGGTGATAGATTTTTCTTTATTTTGTTGAGATTTCGCGGTAAATTACTGGTTTAAAACGTGCATGATTAGGTTTTTTTAACAATAGCAACGGGATCTCACTTGTCTGCTTCACCAGATTCATATTTTAAAAGCAACACGTGGGGCTCGTTGCTACGTTTCATATTTCTGCACTTAATCTTTTAACAGGACCCTGCGGCGGCAAGACCACCGGCCAGTCCCGTCTGTGTACGTTCTTCGAGAACTTAGGATGGAAGGTGAGAATCTCCCAATTTTAGTACAATTTATAAAAAATAGGTCTGTAAGTAAAGAATTTAAATTAGCTGCTTCTCTCGTTATATCAATTACTGTGGTTACAAAATGATTTCTTTCCATGTTTATGTAACTTTAATCTATGAATTTAGTTTTCAAAACAAAATATTTCAGTTGGCAAATTAATTGTGCGATTCTGTTGTTTTAAAGGTACACCTTTAATATCCATAATAATTTCTAATCAGAATTTACCCATTCATTGGAAAACTTATGTAAATTTAGTTCTTGCAAACTGTTCACATTGGCATGCATTCCTAAAACACAATTTTATACTATTTTGGAGCTAGTCAAATAATGCAAAGCAATAACATTTTAATGCCCATGTATTTGTCTTTGCAATGTAAATAGATGTAGGGTGTTGTTGTGGTTTCTCCGTTGGGAGATTCCAGTAAGACGTCGTTCCACGTTGTGTTTATTTCCAGGTGTTCCGGGTGCCGGAAACGGCTTCCGTCCTCCTCAGGTACGACGTTTACACATTGACACAGTGCATTTAACTGATGCAGCATTTTAAACTATGCATATTCTACTTTCAGTGACGTGTTAGTTGTATTTTGCTGAAAATCGAGACCATTCTATTGCTGTTGAAATAATTTTTATGAAATAATGTTTACATCTATGTAATGTTTTTATGTATCCGCTGTAGTTTTGAGTCAGCGTTTTTTATTTATATGTCGTAAAACAATGATGTGCCTATTACAGATTTTACAGAATGAGTATAGGTTTATTATTCCTTGGCAGTAATTTGATGTCTAAGTATCTTCTATTACAAGTCATGTGACTGCATGTTTCCTGGTTGCTTCAATAGGAATTTCCTATTACTTTCAATATAATCTCATAATGAATATGCATAACTTTAAAAATCTGTCTTCACATTTTGTGCACTGTGGAAATTATTAGTACCTATTTGGCAATTGAATACACATGAAATTATTTGGGTTATTGTTTGATTTTGGGGAAATTTTGATATTTGTTTATGATGAGTGTTTCAAAATGCCCCATTTTCTTTTACAGTGGTGGAGTCAAGTTTGCAGATCTCACACCGGAAGAAGGTGAGTCATTTTGTTTAAGATCATGCTTATTTTTTTAATGTATACTTTGTCTATTTATACTTATACAGGGTTACGCATATAGATTATACTTATACTAAGCCGAATGGAGGTCATTGTACTCATCATTATTGACAACTTTTACCATGGGACAAACTCTCAAATCACTTAAAATATCAGCTGTTCCGTGGCTCCGTAGAAAACGCTCTTTGACACTCGACAAAATGTATGTAAAAGCTGACAATACAGACTGATACAGTCTATATGTCCCTTGTAGGCTGTCTGTAAAATGATTTTTTAAATTATTATTCATTAAATTAATAATCTGTCATTATTGCACAGAGTTTTTGGCGCCAATGTAAAAAAACATGTTGTCTCATTGTATTATTTTCTTAAATTTGTGTATTTTTGAGCGTTAATGCGTAAGTAATAATGGTGGATTAGTATTTATAAAGTGTTCGTGGACAAGCTCGAGTGATAAGTGATTTATAACGCGCTGAAACATGTATTTTCGTGTTATTTCCAAAACTCCATAGAAGCACTGTTTTAAACTATCACGGTTGCTCACTACAGTTATAGGATAACTAGTGTGTAACTGCGCCGAAATATCGGGAGCTCCTTCCACAACAATACCACGGTATATATCCCGTAAATAATCATATAACTCCATAGAAGCCTCTTGTAAAGCCTCCACCACTTTACTAGGGTATGACTTTCGCTTCCCTGACTTTGCTTGACTCTGTATGATTTGTTTGTCGACATTTCATTAAGCTTGATACTTTAGACCATAAGTGTGACGCCAAAATCCTCACAAGAAAAATTGCACATAACATTCGAGAATCAAAAAACCTGATTTTAGTACATAATGGGTAAGGTAGCTAACTACCTATGTCACGTTATTCTGACGGATCTGAGCTTGAAAGCGATTCTCAATTCTCCGCGGAACTCGGCAATGAATGAAGCTCCCAAAACAATAGCGCTCACGAGAACACAGTTGATTACAAATGCACACTGAGAAGTGACATTGTTCCAATTGCTTTCAATGAATTTGAAAACAGGAACAATCATAAAGCGTTGGAACTTCTCTACCTAGAAACCAAAGCAAAGCAGTTGAGGTACATTAACGTGATTAAATTAAATAAACGAAGCGAATTAACAATAAAAGAGGTAAACAATTGAATTAATAAACGCAAGGAATTTATACATATAATAAAAAACGTAGAGAAGAAAAAATCTGTAACTGCGAGATATCAAAAAATTTATATACTCAGGGCGTCTGAAAATAAGCAGCTGAACACAGTTTTTAGAATTTTTATCTGGTTGTTTGTTTGTCCACGCACATCTCCTAAACCACTGGACGGATTTAAATACGGTTTTCACGAATATGCTTAGCTATGACAAGATGAAGTATAGGCTATGTTATTTTGCGCAAGGGCCGAATAAAGGGAGGAAAAAAGGGTTGAAAGTTTATATGAAAATCTACACGTACGAAGTCGCGGGCAAAAGCACTAGTTAACAATAAAAGAGGTAATTAATTGAATTAATAAAACGCAACGATTCAAAAAAATTGAATACTTAATTGATAATCCATGTTTATCCAAAACGCAAATGAATGATTAATGCAACTAGATTTAAATTTTAGAACTAAACGAAAGAGTACCTTTACCCCTCTCTATCTTGATATGCAAATTTTAGGAATAAATTAAGCATAAAATTGAAATGGAAATCCCCTGAATTTAGTAATGTAATTTAAAATCAGCTGAATTCTGTAAATCGAATAGAGGTCGAGTGAGACGCAATAAACACATTTTATGTGTAATGTGAAATACCTATGTACTACGCTTGTATACGATTAGTCACTGAAAATATGTATGTATTTAAAAATATATATGTATGTATATCAGTCTCTGGCAGCCATATTACAAGCTTTGCTTAGTTTGGGGTCAGATGACCATGTGTGCCATAATGTTCCAGATATTTTATTTAAATACGTATTCATTTATTACTAGTTGAATGCCGCGTTGTTACCATCGACTTTCCAGTTTATCCGATTTTTTTGGGCTAAATTACCTTATGTCCGTCCTCATGATGCACACTATATTCCTGCCAAATTTCACTTAGATCTGCCTAGCCGATTAGTCTTGAAAAGCGAACAAACAGACAGAGACAGAGTTACTTTCGCTTTTATATTATTTAGTTACGATTTACATTGGCAAGAGAATCGAGGGCCTGACCGGAAACTTCATGTCATATGTCAGTATCTTTTCTTATATTCTCTGTTTATTGCGTCTTGCCAGAACTGAAATATCTCTTATTATTTTAACGACAAAGCTTTCATTTTCATTATGGTAACTGGCGTGGTTTGCACACAATATATTTATATTACACTAGCCGCACGTCCCGGCTTCGCACGGGTGGAGTTTTTTTTAAAACATTCTAGTAATAAATATAGCCTATGTTACTCAGGAATAATGTAGCATTCTAATGGTGAAAGAATTTTTAAAATCGGTCCAATTATTTTTGAGTTATTCGTTACAAACATCCAAAAATACAAATCTTTCCTCTTTATAATATTAATAATCTTTCTTTTTCTTTTTATATATAAAAATCAATTGCTGTTCGTTAGTCTCGCTAAAACTCAAAAACGGCTTAACTGATTTGGATAACTTTTTTTTTTGTTTTGTTCACCTCAATACTGGGGTGGTTTAAAAGAAAAATAAAATTGGAAAATTTGGAAACTTTTACTCAATGGAATTTGGACAGGACAACGTTTGTGGGGTCAGCTCGAAAAAATATATATAACGATATCAAATAACAAAGTTAGGGGTATAAATAGTGCCCTTGAATCTCGTCAGCATTGAACGTGACTCGCGAATGATTGTGTAATGTTTTCTACGCGTTTTTATCCACTTATCAATGAAACCTTGCGTACCATTGTATGAACTATGCTCTAAAAATCTTGGCCTTAGAAATGTTGATTCAGTTTTGTATCTTTATCATTGATATCTCTATCCGACTCGACACCGACTGTTCCTATAGTAGGGCCAAATTCATAGATTCACATTTGACATTTCATCAAAAACAGCACAGTACCCTGGTAACGATATTATTTATTTTATCAAAGTTAGAGCTTCATAACTGCTTAATTTTTTTCAGTTAAAAATGCATATTTTTAGGGTATGTTGCACTATCTTACTTTAGTTTAGCAAACATCGACATTTCAGGTAAAGTACCGGTTAGGCAAAAAACTAGTTGCACCATCTGACAGTTGTTAAGTCAGCGTTATTGTTATTGTCAAATTTGTCATAAACCTTAACCCGGGTATTGTAGGTGTCTATCGGCAGGGGCGACCACTTACCATCAGGTGGCCCGTAGCTTGTTTGCCACTTATTCTATAAAATATATATAAAAAACTAACTACTACTATGGTGCAACCAGGCCTTATTGTATTAACGACCACAGAAGGCAATTTTACGATTTATTTTTATGAATAAACAATAGCCTGACAGATGTCAAATGTGATCTATTAAATTGGCCCTACGCCTTACTTTATCATACTGCAACTGGGCCCTGCTTCACTGACTAAAAACACGCTCGTAACGCTGTGCGTTAAGTTAACCTTAAAAAAGTTGGTTTTTATTTCCTGTAGGGGAATAGAGTAAAGGATAGGTATTTTTATCCCAGAAACACGTACAGTCTCAGAGGGAATGGCTAAACGTTGAAACCGAGCAACTATAGTCTTCCTACTTTCAATGTTTACTCACAAAACTGTGGATTACAATCCTAATTCGGTTAGATCAGAGCGTAAATAATACTATTAATTTACAAACAAAGGTTCAGTCGCCTCATTGCGAATGAATCAACAATATTGAATCATGTAGGTAAATTAGCAGCGTAGGTAGGCCTCCCACTGTGTCAATCAAGTGGATCCAGATGGCAGGCTGTCGTTCAGTGTGAAGATCTAAAGGGGAGGCCTATGTTCAGCAGTGGATTTATTCTGACTGATAATGATAAATTAAAAGTGAATCACCTATCCTTAATAAACGGTCCACTGTACAGTTTGGTCTTGCTGTGTAATAGCGTATCCGTGTACCTTGTTTTGCAATCGATTTCCCCAACACCTGATTCATAGGTGATGCAATGCATCCATTCAGATCGCATTTACAATTCGAGACCAGAAGTAGTCGAGCATATCCGAATACCGAATGTTGCCATTGGAGGCGCGACTATCTCTGACGTGGAGACCACGTGAGGTAGGTCGAATCTACCTCAGAATCTTGCCAAGTCGCTAATACAGAACCAAAAATTCTAATTACTCCATTAAAAAAACTATTCTTGGAAGTCAAATGACTTACTCGTCTCGAAGACATCAAGTCTGACAAGGGCAAAGTATTTGTGTTAAAAAATTGTTCCAACATTTCGCATGTTTCCTGCATGTTTCACATCATCGCTTTATTCTTACCGTTTACAAAATTCATGATCATCGCTAAAAACGTTTGCATATCATGACTATACCCAATTTGCTGAATAAGCTCTGTGTTTACATACAAAGTCTGTTAAATGTTGGGTGTCATTGATTAAATACCACTTTATTACCAGAAATGTTTGGTTTTCATTGAAGTGTACAAGCTAGCTTGATTCAGTTTTACTGGATCCAATTTGTTTCGTTTGTCTCCGAGAAGTCGGAGACAAATATGTAAGTCGTAATAGAGGCTGCTGAAGTCCATTTCAAAGGTATGCAAATGTGCGGTAAATTGTTTTGAGCATTTTTTGATTGGTTACGCAACGATAAGCGTGATAGCGTCCGGTTACGGTTTATTTCTGTTGTTTTGCGCTGGTCACGTGTGGACCGTTTATTTTTGTTCCCAAATGTTCCGGCCGAGACCTACTCGTTCGCTCCCCGGCTTTACGAGTCCGTCTATTGTGAGATTTCAAAAATAAAAGTTGAGACTTTCGCTGTACGCTCTCTTCCATAAATGTGTAGCAACTATTGTATCTGCCAATACCAGGGGCTCGATTTTTGAATCGTTCGTATGATATTTTGCACGATAATTATCAATATAAAAAAACGACTTAATAAAAATGACGGAACTGGACCAAATTGAAATGGGACCACACAGGAAGCACCAGCTTACAAATAAAAAAAGAATCATCAAAATCGGTTTACCCACTCGAAAGTTTTGACGTAACAAACGTAAAAAATCGAGATCCTCCTCCTTGGGAGTCGGTTAAAAATATCACGCAAAATGACTGACTGTCTATAGAGATATCTCAAAACAGAAGTAGCATTTTGAAATAAACTTATCACTCGCTCACGCAACGAGTGGTTTGAACCATTCGAATTTGCATGATCAATAGAAAAGCTTCCGTTTCGCACGATATTTTCGTGTGAAATAATGCGATCCATTCCAAATTCGAGCCCCAGCTCTGATCGATATATATGCTTATTGCCAATTGTAACAATATATACGAATGCTAATAACGAAGTATATAACAATTGATTTCTTACGAATCTGTTAATCCATTACGGGGAAGGTCGTCCGCAATCGCTGAATAATACATTTTCTATAATCTTATAAGAATGGAATTATGGAGAGTTGTTTAGGGCTTCGCTTGTGGCGCATGGCGTGAGGCTGCTGCCACGTGTAGACGCCGCCGGTTGGCGTAAATAGACCGATCACGGTCACGGACACCGCTGGAAATAAGCCTCTATAACAACAAGCATCTTCTACAGCTGGCCAGACAACGTTTAGATAATCTATAACAGATTTAACGAGTTTAGAGCGGATTTATTGATTGAATTCTACCAAGATACGAGCTAAAATGTCCAGGGGCCTTACCCCTAGCTTCACTTTTGCGAGCCAACTTTTAGTAGGTACCTGATAGGTACCTAAAATTAACCAACTCATTTAAGCTGCATCGTTTAAAAGCGTCTAACTTGAATGATCGAAAATCCGTTTTACTATGCGTGTGTGCGTGAATATAACAAAGCTTGGCGGCTATCAAATAACTACCGCTTATCGTAGTTGATGGTACCGTTTAGACAAATAACACCTATGCGGGTCAGCTTTTCGAGCTAGGGGTAAGGCCCCAGGGTAGCGGTATCAACAGAGTTTATTGTTTTATTTGTATTTTATTTTTACTATTTCTTACCTTGTAATTTTTTTATCTATACTTTTTCCATATTCTTCACTACCAAAACGTCTCTTAGTGTTTGCACATGTTTAACTTTTTATTTTATATCTATTCGTGAGAATCTGTAATTGGCTTTCTATAGTTTTTTCATTGTATATCTTAGTGTGGAAAAGTTGGTTTTCCTATCAGAAAATAAATAAATGAGAATAATTTAGAATTTCTGGCTACGCAGCTCGTGAAATCTAGTCGCTGCTGCTTTACAGAGCATGTATACGTAACATGAAACTGTAATTATATACCTACTGGTTTAGTTGAACAAGTACATTTTACATCTAATTGACAACTATTAGCACACGTGTTGTTATTGTTTATTTAAGTTTTTGCAGCGCATCTGAATTTTATGCAATACTAGCCGTCCGCCCCGGCTTCGCACGAGTGTAAGCTCGGCCTTCGGCCTCGCTACAAAATATAATATAGCCTATGTCACCCGGGGATAGTGTAGCTTCCCAACAGTGAAAGAATTTTTCAAATCGGTTCAGTAGTTTCGGAGCCTATTCATTACAAACATACAAACATACAATAATAGGTACAAATCTTTCCTCTTTATAATATTAGTGTAGATAACGCGTTAACAAATTACATTTTCATACCATCTATTCGAAAAAAAGAGGTTTTAATTTCTTTAATAAGTTTTTTTTTAATTGTACAATAGGCTTGCGCTTGGCCGCCAAGTCGCCTGATGTTAAGCGATGATGCGGCCTACGATGGATCACGCTTGCCTAGAAGAAACCGATTCACTTTTGACTTGAAAACACCCACATTGTAACTATCGGGGAACACCCATAAGTGGTGACTAAAGTTGCTCTAGACTTAATTAGTGGGTCTAAAACATGTCTTATGCGCATTTATTTTCATCTCATCATTGTTTCGCGCCTAATGAGATCTAACTGGTTGGTTAGACTGGGGCGGCGCCACAGTTTCGCATCGATCTGAATGTTCAAAATAGCGACCTCGCCGTAAAAATATTACTTTATTCCCTTGTGATACAATCTTAGTTTAGTACCTTCATATCAATGACATCGACATACAAGTAATAAATAAAATAACAATATTTATCCACTCGTTACTGAATACAGAACTAGTAAGAGTATGTAAATACATAGTGAAATATGTTTTGTTTGTAAACACAGCTGATCGATTTGTATCAAATCATAATTGAATCGAACCGTACGTTGTTTGGTCATCAGCGGGGCTATTATGGATCTTTGATCGGGATCAGTCAGTGTCAGAATTGTCAGAATTTTGACACTTGAAAGGGGTTATGACGCAAAAAAAAAAACTGCGTTGTCTATTTCCAATTTCATACTACGAAATTGGAAATAGACAACGCTTTTTTTTTTGACATAATTTTGACAAGTCGCGATCCCGATCAAAGATTCATAATAGCCCTGCAGGACGAGACAATTAAATCGATATTAATTATTGAATCGATTGTAATTCTACCCCAAAACCTTCCATATGTTTCGGCTTTCAATCATTCCATTGTATACCAAACTTATTTGAAATCGGCAAACACAGATATCTATAGTAATTGTTACGGACCTTACGAACCTTGTGCAATAGTACGAAAGTAGCGCTCGTGGCGTTGTTCGACTGGATTTATAAACGATCGCTGAAGTTAAGCAACGTAGGGTCCGACCAGTTTTCAGATGGATGATCGTAAGTGACGTTTACAATTGAGAGTAACCCCCCTCATAGACTAAAATAAAGGTACCTCGAATCCTCACCTCGCCCTAAGTTGGGGTAAGGTAAGTATTCGAGGTACCTTTATTTTAGTTAGTTAAAGTTAGCTGGATTAGTTCAATGGGTTAGATGGCACCTTTATTTTAAGGCTAGATTTTTAAATCGCTCGTTTTAATTACGTATGAAAATGTCATGCGAAATGACTGACTTACGAAAGAAATCCCAGACAAGTCGCATTTATGAAATAATCATATTGCGCTAACGCAGCGAGTGGTTTGAATCATTCGAATTTGTTTTCTATCAATAGAAAATCCAAGCCAAGCTGATATTAGGGCTGGCCACTTAGCCAATACAAACTTATTAGTACGAATCGGTTTTCAAAACCACGTACATTTATCTGTCAGCTTCAAACACATTGCAAAAAGCCGATTGAAAAAACTACGAGTTCTGATCACTTTCACTAAGGTTTGAAGGTAACTGTAGCAGGTACAGCGTCGGACTGGCCATATAGTCGAGATGGCGTTTGCCAGCCAGGCCCCAGCCTGCGCGGGTCAACTACGGGCGGTAGGTAGGATAGGGGGCCCGCGCAGCCTAGCCTATCTCGGGCCCCGGGGTTGTGGGATGCGCCACGGTCCCTTCTGGCCCAGTACGACCCTAAGCAGGTATTCAATGTGCTTCAGTGAAATATTAAAAGAAAATGTTTTCATCCAACTTTTTTACAATTTTATTGCAGCTATCAAAGCAAATAAACGTATGGAATAGTTTAGTCACAAAAATTGTATGATGTACCTAACGCAGACGTTAGGTATAAAATATAATATAGGTCGCGCTCTCGTCCAACCACAATATTTCCGATTGATTACTCCTTTTGTATTCACTTTGTCATGCAGTGTCATGCCTACAATTATAAAAAGCATTTGTGCAAACAGAATTAAAATAAATACCATTGTTCATAACGATATCATTTGAAGTTAATTGTGTACTGAAATTCTAGTAACAATATGAGGAGTGTGTGAATTCAATTTGTTGGAATTCTACACCTTGTGTGTGCTTTACGTCGCTCATTACCCGACGATATAAAAGTAGCGTTGGTAGCCTATACGCCTCCAACCGATTTGATAATGAGGTGTCAATAGATTCCTATAACTTCAGGTACGGTCACAGGGTAGGTGGCGTCATCATAAATACAAGATGGACACATGTAAAGTATAGAACAAAACATCAATTTGACGCGTCTGACATTCTTTGAATAGGTCTTTCAAAATAAAAGTGTGAGTGACCCGAACAAAAAATGAGGTACATCATTTTTTGTCCGGGTGTACTGTTTGCGAGATATCTAAAAATACCGTTGTCGATTAATTTTTATTTTTTGGAGAATTGGTTTTGGTAGAGCCATGATACTTGTCTTAAAATATACGTTTGTCGAAGACAATCTTGACGTCTTATGTGATATTTTATACTTATGTACTCAGATGCATTATCTTCATAATAGGAAGTTATATTTACGTATGAAGTTTACGTACTTTAAAATAAGATATCACGTGCAAGGTGACGTCAATCTCCGTAAACCACTCGAGTAGGCGTTCGTGTGTCTGTTTATCTGTTAACTTTGAATAAAATAGTGCTTCTTCAAACTGAAATCTTTCGATAACATTGCGCTATCTCGACAGACGCCCGTGAAATTCCATTAGAACGTAATCTAAATAGCACAATAAAAACATAATTCAAGCAAATGGGCATTCGAAAGTATGTATTAAGAGAAATGGTAGTGATACCCCTAATAAAAGTAATAGCAATGCTTTCGAGGTTGGCGACAGTGGGGATTCGGTACACAATAGTGCGACAAACTTATCTAAAGCGTTAAGACGAGGGACCACAAACGTATTTACTGAAGAAAACTGACAGCCACACGAAGAAAATTTAAGTTTCCAGCATTTGTCCGACTCCACAGATAAGTTGGCCCGCTGTTCACCGAGGGTCGCTATACTTTAATGACATTACCTTTAAAGGTCAGGTCATATCTGCGTCCTTGTAATAAAAAGAAAACGTTATGCTCTTTTGATCGAAATGGAAAACTAACGGTACAATAACAATTCCATTGTTGATAGCAAAAAGTTATTTGTGGTTAATTAACCTTGCGCCCAAATTTTTGAATGAAATGTAGATCAGTTCTTTGCAAAGTTACAAAATAATAGAGCCACTTACACGTTTCCTTTTGTTCAGAAGGGTATTTCAATGGCCCTGATATCGCCTGTCACAAATGTAGTTCAAACATTTTCTTTTACACGCCTTAGGGAGACAACATTGCGATTGCATAAGGGATTCCAGCACACGAAGTATCATTGCTCTTTTTATGTCTCTTGGTGACAAGTTTTTATATCTTTTCGTCTGGCCGTGCCGAGTTTTTGCCAAGGTTCTCCAAGAGTAACGACTTCATTTTGACATCATTTTCTAGTGATTGTACAACCCTGGATTTTAACGACCGTTCTAATATTTTGAAACTGGTGAGATTTTCTCTTGTCAATGTTCTAAAACTATATGATTATAGCAGATTCGTCGATAGGTGATATGAGCGCTATGGAATGTAAGCGCTGCACAGCCGCTGCCGTGGAGCAAGCAAACCAGGGTGAGCGTGGTGAGTCTTCATCACTCACTGTGTCGCTAAACATCTCCATATTAGTGCTGTACTCTAGTTCTCTTGGCTCTGGCACAAGTTGAGGTCAATGTACACTCATTAGTAAAGTCATCAGTCGTTCACCATTAGGGGCTAGTCTCCACGGGATTGAATCTAATTTCATTTATAGTTCGTGTGAGTTCTATCGCTAGGGCTGATGTTTGAATTATGTAGATACTTGTATCTTCGCTGAAATAATCAGTACAACCTCAGTGAAATACCAAAGCAATAGCTGAGCTATATGCAACAGAGTGACGAGATGAGATAGTGAAATAACTGGCAATAAAAAGATATATCTCAGGAAGTCGCTAGTCTGAACGGCACGATGCCTATGATAGCTCACCGCCGCCAAGAATTTAGTACTTCAGCAGTTCATAACCCTGTGACAATGCATTGCATTGTCCTTGTCTTTGTGTGTGTTTCATACATACCCGATCCTAGTGGGCAACGTTATTTATTACTAGCTGCGCCCCGCGGTTCCACCCGTGTGGATTACTCCTTATATCATCATCTATCTGCCAGTGAAAATCTCGACAAAATCGGTCCAATCGTTTTGGAGTCCATAGGGAACATACACACATAGCCTTTTGTATATAAGATTATTGTACTCGTCACCCTGAAATATTACTTGTTAAGTCAAGTCTCATTATTCCTTGTAATTTCACTGGAAAAGTAGTTGTGAAAGAAACTTGAAGAAAGTTCTTACAATAGCACAATAATTATTTCGCCGATGATAGTCCACGTCCGCGGTTGTAAGATCGTTTTCTTTTATTGCGGCATGTTAATATTTTGGTTGGTAGCCTGCCAGTAGCCATATCTTAACACTTAGCTGGTCAGTCTATTTTTGATTGAGATTCGCATCGGTTTCATTAATTTGCCGTGATTATGTTTATCGAGACAGACGATTTTATGCGGCTATTGTTTGTCCGACTCTGACGTGACGCGAAAAGGCGTGAAACATGAATGTTTCAGAGGCGGCTGACGTCACAGCACACACGATGGTCAATGTCCACATGTGAGCGTTGCCAAAGCTATATATTTTAAGATTTGTCGTTATCGTGCGTGTGGATAAAAATGGAGGCAAAGTGGGGCGCAGCCTTGCTATAATTGTCAAAGAATTAAAAGACTTCCGGGTCTCGTATATTTTCCTGTTTAATAGTTTCAGCGTTTGAATAGGATAAATATGCTTTATTCTGGTCCAAACCAAGTAAAAAATCGACTACAAAATGCAGTCTAATAAATTCTGGACATTAAAGATAAAATCAAACACAATACACTCCATATATACATAATACGTCCGAAAATCACCACACACTTTTGCAGGCGGGTAAAAAGAAGAGGCACTGTTAAAGTTTAAATATTAGTAGTAGTTTACTGAATCAGTATCATATCTAAAGCTATTTTATTTTACATCATTCACGTAAAATATTCCTAAAGTAAGCTGTACGTTATCAGATCTAAAAACCCACAATTCAATTACCGCAATCTGATTCGTGCAAAGTGTACAGAAGCGATGGCGTCGTTTCGTCAAATCAAAGTCCTGCGCACATCCTGCCCATGTTATAAGTGAGGTTTGTATGTCTGTTTTATATCACGCTCTATCACGTCTCATAATTATCGAAACTCTTACAAATTAAAACTTTTAACACTGTTATAGACCTATCCCTTTACAAGATGTAGCACGGACTATCACGGACCTCGGAAAAATTGTCATTTTACCATTTTATGTGGTTTTTATCCTGCTAGAAAAAGAAAAATGTATCGTTTCCCAATCGTTTTTTAACACGCTTTTATTAGCTTGGTATGACTATGTATGTAT
Source organism: Agriopis leucophaearia (assembly GCA_949125355.1). NCBI lineage: Eukaryota > Metazoa > Arthropoda > Insecta > Lepidoptera > Geometridae > Agriopis > Agriopis leucophaearia. Next base: position 15,613,513 of record OX421265.1, on the reverse strand, counting down.
GTAACGGAGTGTTTGAACTTGATTTTCAATTACTTCAAAACGTCAAATTAAAATCAAACTTTGCAAACATATCAAGTATCGACGACAATGCAATAATTTAAATAGTTTGTCACATTATCCTTACCAGGATCTTCAGGTTTAGCGATTTTAAAGCGAGTTTTTTTTTTGCGTTTTTTTGCCGATGCCGATGAGGATTTAAGTATCGCCTTATTTTGGGATAGCTAAAATCGCGAGTAAAACCCCGAACCGCAGCTAATAAACAATTTAAACAACATTTTGTCCGCTGACGACGAATTACGTAAAGGACGATGCACGAAAGACAAAACATGCGATATCAAAATAAACTTCCTTCGTTTACTCCCCGGCATTTCATGTCTGTCATAGAAAGTATTCGGGATGGTTATTAAACGAGAAAGTTTTACGGTTGACAAGTTATAATCTGATCGGGTATCAGTTATTTACGTCATTTGAACTCGTAGGAAGGTACTTTATGTTTGCTTTATGACTTATTTATGAGACTCATCCAAGATTAAGTACCTGGTTTGTTACCCCACACGAACAACAATACAGGGTTACACGGAGCTGGGGCCCAATTCTACTAAACCAATTGTTTTTGAATTGTTAATGAATTTTCTCAAAAACTGCCCTTTTGACAGTTATGGCATAGATAAAGTGTCAAAAGTGAAAAACAAAATTGTTTTTAAATTGATAATGAATTGCCTCAAAATGTAATTTTTTTACACATTTTGTATAGATAAAGTTTAAAAAAAAATAAAAAAATAGGCAATTCATTAATAATTGAAAAACAATTGGTTTAGTAGAATCGGGGCCCTGGTACCTAACCGAAAAGAGATTGTACTAATCATTATGTTAGTTTTACTATGGGACCAACTCTGAGACCGCGAATGAAATATCAATATGCAGAATAAAGAACTGGATATAGTGCATCGTATTTGAATTATAAGTTTGTGCTTTTTTCCTTGGTCTCTGATAAAAATAACTTTTCAGTTTTTCAATGTCCATATTTCTCTCATCAACATTCGGCAGCCCACCATGTTTAGCAACCGTTATCAGTAAAAACACCCCTAAATATATATTTTTTGGTCTGTGATAAAAATACCTTTTCCGTCTGAATGTTTATATATATCGCCTTGTTATTATAATGACATTGGGCACCCTGCCATGTTTAGCATCCGTTATCAGTAAAAACACTCTTAAATTATTATTATTTTGTTTTTGATAAAAAATCACTTTTTCGTCTGAATGTCTACACTCTGCATATCTCGCCTTGTTAATGACATTGACATTCGGCGCACATACGGTACCCTGCCATGTTTAGCATCAGTAAAAATCAGTACACTCGTAAATATTTTTTTTCTGTCTCTGATAAAAATACCTTTTCCGTCTAAATGTCTACACATCTCGCTTTGTTATTATAATGACATTGGGCACCCTGCCATGTTTAGCATCTGTTATCAGATATAACACCCCTAAATTAGCTTTTTCTTGATCTCTGATATAAATACCTTTTCAGTTTTTCAATGTTCATATTTCTCGCTTTGTTATATATAATGTAATCAATATTCGGTATCCCGCCATGTTTAGCATCAGTTATCAGATAAAACAACACAATATTTGTTCTTGGTCGAATAAAAAGACCTTTTCCGTTTCAATGTCCATGTCCACATATCTCACCTTTTTATATAATGTCATCGACTTTCGGCACCCCGCCTTGTTTAGCATCTGTTATCAGATAAAACGACCTGTCCGACCCAACGCGTGGTGCTAACCAAAACATTGCGTCCGCGCCGGTTCCAGCCGGCTACGATACTACGATACGGCCGATGATTTACTATTTATAAGCAAAGCATACTGTTTTGCCAATTAATATTATGAATATGTGCCATTAGTATTTTCAGAAAATTCTGGGTTATCTTGGGATTTAGAATTCGTTATGTATTATCTGGAGTTTGATTATGTACGAGTATCAAACATTATCAAACACTAGTTAAATATTGAACTATTTCTTAAACTTCAGTAATAGTAGTATCGGCTTTGCAGACATGATTTTGGGTCAGTCATATATCTTTGAAACTGTTATATTCATTTATATCATCACTGTCATACTGATTTAAGTAGTTCGGTTTTCATCATGCCTATAAATAACAATAATGTAGTTTTCATAACCGATAAATGTGGTAATTAAGTATTCAGATCCAACATTGTATTTGTATTTTAATAGTCTTAGGGAAGCCCCGCAATGTAAATAATAACTGTCCACGTTTGACTGGAAAAGGTGTACTTAGTCACACCCAACTTCGAATGCGACAATACCTTTTCGTACTAATTGTATTTCCGGCCTTGTGATACCAATTGCCATGACCTTTGAATCCAATTACCTTAGTAATTTGATCAAAATCGACATCGCTGAACGATTGCCGTCAAAATGAAAAAAATGCCGGAAAACTCTGTTTTTGCTTACCTGTGATTTGATCAGGCGTTCAGCCTTGACATGACTTCTTTATTCTCTTTACAAAATAATGTTTTGTAATTGGATAATAGTTACCTAATTAACACGCCAGCAGGAATTACTAGTATAAATTACTCCAGCTCATTATCCAAGGGTGGTAGCTGAAGAAAGATAGCTGCATGGAAAAAGAAGTGCCGGTAGGAGGCGGCACTCCTTGTTGTTAAACCTGCGGCAGTTGTCTGACTGCATCAAAGTGTAGTACCTCATCGCTCTTCAGAGAGGCAACCTCCCAGATTAGATTTGACCTAATACAGTCTAACCTCAGATAGGAGCGGAACTTAAAAGAATCAATACGAAGAAAGATAGAGCCCGGAATCTATCACAGCTTTCGCAAAGTACTGTTTCGACATGTCCAAATTTACCAAGATATAACATCTAACATTCTAAACATCATCATCATCATCATTTCAGCGATAGGACGTCCACTGCTAAACATAGGCCTCCCCCATCGATTTCCAAAGGGACCTGTTGGAAGCTGCCTGCATCCAGCGCTTTCCTGCGGTCTCTTTTAGGTCGTCTGTCCATCTTGTGGGTGGACGTCCTACGCTGCGCTTACCCGTCCGCGGTCTCCACTCGAGAACCTTTCGGCCCCGTCGGCCATCTGTTCTGCGTGCTATGTGCCCTGCCCACGGCCACTTCAACTTGCTAATCCGGTGGGCTATGTCGGTGACTTTAGTTCGTCTACGGATCTCCTCATTTCTGATTCGATCTCGTAGAGTTCTAAACATGCCTCGTGCAAATTGCGTGTATATTATCAGCAAACGACGCGTCGTTTATAAACAAAGCCAAATTAATATAATCATACTCATATGTTGTGGATTTAATGTCTTTCCTTATCGCCGTTATCTTGTCGTAGGTATGTTGAATTCATCAATATGATTTATGAAAATAATTATGTACAAGGTAAAATAAACAGGTCTAGTCTATTGCTGCAATAAACCTAATAAAGTAAATGTTAGTGAAAGCTAAATCTGATAAAATCGCAATATAATAACGTGGATTAAAGACTTGTTTTTCTAATTGCGTCGTAAAAAAAATTTTGCTATCGTAAATCGCGCGCAGCTGACTATCCTATACGTCGACAGCTAACATACAGGGTTACGCATTTAGCCTGTACTAAGCAGAAAGGAGGTCATTGTACTCATCATTATGAACAACTTTTAATTTGGCATCAACTCTGTAAGCGCGAAAAAAAATCAGCTGTTCCATATATTTTGTCTAGTGTCAATGACCGTTTTCTAAGTAACAGCTGTTTTTTTCCCGATATGTGTCCGTTTGGTCCCATAGTATAAGTTGTTCGCAATGAAGAGTACAATGACCTCTTTTCGGCTTAGTTACAGTCTATATGCGTAACCCTGTATAAGAACTGTGAAGACAGTTTTCATCATCATCATTATCAGCCATAAGACGTCCACTGCTGAACATAGGCCTCCCCCTTTAACCTCCACACTGAACGACAACCTGCCATCTGCATCCACTGGATGCCCGCGTTTTTAAGAACACAGTTTTAAGACTGGATTTTTCCGCAAACGTGTTACCATTTTTCTTCAAATTGAAACTGTATCGCACATCCAGTGGGTTCGTTGACTAGATGCTGAAAGTACGTCAATGACAGTCGTGGGGTATCTCTGGAAAATACTCTTTCTGTCCAACTAGCCGTATCCACGTGTTTTCAAATAAATTATTCATAAGATTCTGGTACCATCAGCGGGTGAGAACTCGTTGTTAAAATTTATTCCTACTAAATTAATCTAGAACGTGATACTTTTGTTCACTAATGTAAGTATTCAAGTCTGTGAATGACCTTTCCATTTCATCGATTTCAAAACCTTGGGATTTTATATGTAGAGGATATTGATTAAAATCATGAATTTTGTAGCGTTTAGGTATGTACATCTATTTGATTTATGGCTACGTACAGCATGTAGTAAATACCCTTTAGGTTCATTATATAGACTTCGCAAAATATTGAATGCTTATAATCATCGTTATGAAATAAAACCGGTCAAGTGCGAGTCGGACTCGCACACGAAGGATTCCGTACCATTATCAATAAAACGGCAAAAAACGCGTTTGTTGTATGGGAGTCCCCCTTAAATATTTGTCTTATTTTGATTTCAATATTTTTTTAAAAAGTGAATATATAACGAAATATTCTGTGAATATTTCAAGCGTCTACATGTTATCAATTTCGAGCAAAAACAAGCAAAAAATCACGTTTGTTGTATGCATGGGAACCCCGGACCAATCTGAAAGTACATCATAATAATTATATCCTTTCTAATAAAATATAACTTTCCAAATCATTTTAGAAATGACGAGAATTCTGAGGTAACATTTTTTTTTTGAGAACACAAATTTTTTTCGTAATCGATATTGCTAATTTCACTCATATTGATGTCGGTTTTTTTAAATTGACAGTTATTGTATTTTGGTAATTATTGTAAGGAACCCTCAGTGCGCGAGCCCCACTGGCATACTTGGCCTGTTTTTAATTGAAGTCTTAAAAATATAATTGCATAAATTGTTACATAGCAACATAGTCTAGTTAGATTAAAATAAAGTTCAAGTATCATTTAATGTTACTGATATTAGAGTATGGACCACCAATGACTAATGGTGAGGACTCCAATTTCATTCTACAAGATAAACATACAAAACGGGTCCATACACATCCATAGATTGCCCCGGTGGCTCAGTTGGTAGTGAACCTACTTTCTGCGCTTGGGGGCGTGGGTTCGATTCCCATCTAGGACAAACATTTGTGTGATGAACATTTGTGTTTGTTCTATGTCTGGGTGTTAATATCTATTTAAGTATGTATTTAAAAATATATATGTATGTATATCAGTCTCTGGCAGCCATATTACAAGCTTTGCTTAGTTTGGGGTCAGATGACCATGTGTGCAATAATGTCCCACATATACATACAATAACATACACAAATCTAACGTATAAAGAAACCGGTGCATGCCAACCCTCGTGTGTACCAGCTACCACCATAAACGGTAACCATCGGAATCGTCTTACACGAACAAGATCTTATACAGGGTCACACGGAACGGTGTTAGAATGCCGAAAGGAAATATAGTACTTCATCATTATGAACTACTTTTACCAACCAACTCATCTCCAAAAAAAATCATCTCAATATTTTCAACCAACTTTCGAAAAATAAAGAGGTTCTCAAATCGTTTTTTTTTTTTGTTGTTGCTCAGAAGTTTCGACTGGGTGAACCGATTTCGATGATTCTTATTTTATTTGAAAGCTGGTGCTTCCCGTATGCTCCCATTGCTATTTGGTCCAGTTCAGAATTTTTTATGAAGTCGGTTTTTTATATTGATGATTATTCATCATATTCATTATCAGTCTATCATGTTCCCGCTGCTGGGACACAGGCCTTGTCTCAAAGAGAGAGGATGAGTCCTAGTGTCATATTATGTCTTTGTACTTTTAAGGTTCTTGAACATAACGGTTTCTTCACGATGTTTTTAAGCGATATGCATAATATATGGAAACGGCACGTAATATATTTAAGTACTAAATAAGTCTTTGGTGGAGGGCCGAGGATCGAACCGGGTGGCGTTAGATTGTAAAACGCACATGCTACCGTTCGGCCACCATCGCTCAGAAAAATGTCATTCACGCTTGACGACATGTATGGAATGGAACAGCAGATATTTTTTTATGATAATTCAGCATTGAGTCCGTAGTAGTTGGTGGCCAAACGCAGATCTATTCTACATAAATAAAAATAAAAAATATATATCAGTCATAGAACTGCACGTCAGAAGAGAAAACTTAAGTAGTAATTAAACTATTCTACACTTGATGGCGCTGTTTTTAAATACACGGTACAGCGTGCGATGACGATAACGCGGGTTCCATGATTTTTGTTCACCCAAAAAAAAGCTCAACGCGCCTAAAGAAGTTTGCACTTCAAAAAAGTTTACAATGAGTACATTGATTTAGCTTTCGATTTAGGTCCACCGTTCGGTGTAACCCTGTCGATCCACAATGATCCAGTTACAAAACTGGCGAACGCGACGCTTATAGCCACGATACTCAACAATTACCATAAATCAGGCATTATGGCGCTGACAACCCCAAAATGAGCCTGTCGCTAACCGAATATCGACCATTTATTATGCAAAAACAACTATTGATGCGCCATCGTATAACGACATAGCGACGTGAACCGAAAATAAAAATACATTAGCATTTTTATTTCTGTATAAGTAAGTATAATGTCAGCTTTGTTTGATGTAACAAGAATAAAATAATTTTTAAACGTTTTTGAGCGGGCAATTACCAAATCTTATATACTTGAGCTGAGATGAAAGAACTTGTGACGTGTTTTGAAACTGCTTTTAAAATGCTTAGACTCGTGAAAGAGCAAATTTTCTATGATACCAGTAAATTGTGTAAATTTCATGCCAAAATTAGTTACACTATTTTACGTGTGCTGACTTACTTGATACTAGCTGAGCCCCGCCGTTTCACCCAAGCTGACATTCCCCCCCGGAATCGTATATAAAAAAATATCTTTGTTATTCTCCAGTGTTCCAACTATCTCTATGTATATAAACACCGGCCAAGTGCGAGTCGGACGCGCGCACCGACGGTACCCAATGTGTTTCCTTTCATTCGGTTCGGAATTAGTAGTCGTTTTACTTTTTACGTAATCATGCCAAGTTTCAGGCTTGTATGTATTACCGTTTTTACACTACAGCAAAGACAAAAATACGTTGTGTGGACCTCTTTTTTTTTTTTATAATTTACTAACTCTGCTTCGCACGGGTGGAGATTTTGTTATTAATATTTTGGGATAAACGTAGAGTTAGCCTATGTTACTTAAGAATAATGTAGTATTCTAATGGTGAAAGTATTTTTAAAATCGGTCTAGTAGTTTTTGTGTTAATTCGTTACAAATATACAAATATTTCCTCATTATAATATTAGTGTTTGTTCCTTAGTTAATCTGCCGTAACTTTACATGTCATATATTGTGAACATTTCAACTGGCTATCTCTTACGGTTGAAAGATCGAGGATATAGCCGTTAAAAGGTAGGACAGACAGACATACAGACAGCGTAGGCATAGTAATATGGTCCCGTTGCCAGTTTTAAATACGGAACCCCCTATCGTTGCTCTATTGCTACGTGAAAGAGGAACAAATAAAGTTTTGTATATAATATTAACTAGCGACCAGCCCCGGCTTCGCACGGGTATATGTTTTATTGTTGTTATAGCGGCAACGGAAATACATCATCTGTGAAAATTTCAACTGTCTAACTGTCACGGTTCATGAGATACAGCCTGGTGACAGACGGACAGCGGAGCCTTAGTAATAGGGTCCCGTTTTACCCTTTAGGTATGGAATCCTAAAAACGTGGCTCGCTGAGATTTCATACAATATGACGTGCTTGCGGCTTCTAAGTTGATAAAGATCTGTGACATTTCTCATTACGAGTATGATCACCGTTTGTGTGACAATTATTGGCACTGTATCATAAGTATGTGTGCGAAATTGTGTCTCGGTCATTAACAGTGATTTGCTGTTTGTAGGTGATAATTATTCTGTGGTAGGTGATAATTCACGTTCCCCGTCGTTTCGGCCTGTCAGATCCTTGTTAAAATACCTGTCATAAAGACAAATTAGGGATTTTACTGTTGGGTTGGTGTTTTGTTGTATTATTCCTTCTTAATACGAACTGCACAGGAATGGAATGCGTTCCCTGCCTCGTTGTTCCCTATAAATGACTGCCCCGGTGGCTCAGTTGGTAGTGAACCTACTTTCTGCGCTTGGGGGCGTGGGTTCGATTCCCATCTAGGACAAACATTTGTGTGATGAACATTTGTGTTTGTTCTATGTCTGGGTGTTAATATCTATTTAAGTATGTATTTAAAAATATATATGTATGTATATCAGTCTCTGGCAGCCATATTACAAGCTTTGCTTAGTTTGGGGTCAGATGACCATGTGTGCAATAATGTCCCAGATATTTATTATTTATTTATTTAAATTACAACTTAGGTCTCTTCAAGACAAGAGTGAATAGGCACCTCATGGGCAAGCGTGGCCCATTTTAGATCGCATCGTCGCTTACCATTAGGTGAGCTACGGTCAAAGGCTAGCCCATTTTATATAAAATTTTTTTTTTTTTCAAATTATATTTATAAATTATGGTATGAGTTGGAAAACCTGAAATAAATTAATTTCAATTTAATTTTAATTTGACTGTTGTTTTTACTGGACATGTTTGTTTGTGACAATACGAACAATTAGTTTTTTTTTTCTAGATTTGTTTCTGGTATTTCAGAGATGTATCATTTCGACATAACATTATACTTTTATGGTTTAGGCAAAAATAAAAATAACTATGGCGGGCCATATTTCGGAATGGATCATTGATAAAAAAGTGATGCATGAAACTTTACCTTCATTTCAAAAGATAGTGCAGTGTGCAGCGAAAAAAATGTATCCCCATTTCACATAATATCTGCGAGAAAAGTTATAATCTTTTTTAAGTAGGTATACTTTTAAAATTGAGATTTACTAATATTAAACATACAATTGTGCAAAGTTTCATGTATAAGAAAGAAGGGAAGTTCTAAAGAATTAGAACAGACGGATGGACCGAAAGAACGTTCCTTGTGGCCCTACGGAACCCATCATTAAAATTATGATTTTAAATAAGTTTAAAAGCGAGATAGATATTATATATGTATCTATATTTTGATAAAATAAAAATACTAAATACATCAATCCGCCATAATAAATGAAACGCCACTCACGACCGATCACGAAAACAAACAACATTTTGTTTGAAAGTTCAGTGCTCTTCACATGGTCTGGTTAAGAATGCGACGTCATAAGCAGACATCATCACCTGAAAGCGTTTTTTTTTGGCGCGTATTTAAAAATCAGTTTAAAAACGTTTTTTTTTTTTTGCAAATATCTACACATTTTCTTCAGAAATAAATTGTTTTTTAGAACTAGTGGATGCGTTATAGTGCACCCTTTCCGCGTAGTTCTGTATAGCAAAATTTTTCATTAGTTGGGCGTCCATTTTTGCATCCGCTCCCGTCTACTTGTCATTTTAGCATTGAAAACCCGACGCTGCCGTTCTTTTGGCAAATCTCCACCCCCACTTAGCGTCAAATTGTCAGTCACGTCTGCTGATTAGTGATTTTCAAAATTAAAACGCTGTGACCGTGGCGTGACAAGAAAGTCTACTTCTGGGACCGAAAACCTTGAAAGTTCAGTGTATCTATCCATTGTTAAGATTTTAATAAGAGTCATTTGCCATACCTATACATGTTTTCATGTGGCACCAGGGCTCGTTAAAAATCCGATAAGTATTTATATTAAATAGCGTTTTTATTATATCCGATAATATCGATAAACTAAGTATGTACTCTATGAAATGCCTACTGTCAATACAAAGTTGTACTGTCGTATTTCTCTCTACAAACTTCGGGACTATTTAAACCAGCGATGCATGGAATCGAATAACGAATTTCCTAAAGGGATTTCCAATAGGCAAACAGACGATTCGATGATTGGATGTAATTTAGACCGTTTGTCTCTCGTTATTTCAATTTATCCTAAAATAAAATATTATCCTTATAATAAACTAGCCGCCCCGTCCCGGCTTCGCACGGGTAGAGATTTATTTTTAAAACATTCTAGTAATAAATATGGCCTATGTTACTCAGGGATAATATAGCATAGGTGAAGGAATTTTAAAAATCAGTCCAGTAGTTTTTGAGTTAATTCGTTACAAAAATACAAATCTTTCCTCCTTATAACATTAGTGTAGATGTAGATTAGATATGTATTAACAGTGAAATAATTATGAAAATTGCTCTCCATTACTAATAACAACTCGCAATCCTCAGAAGCCTAAACCGTATTTTCTAATCCATTTTAACGAATTTGTTTTGTTTGCGATATTGAAAGTACTTGAAGGATACACAGTCCTGTGTAACCTTTCATAAGTTCAATGTCAGCAAATACATTGTAAACCATTCTCATCTACGAGATATGTTCTATATCTACTTGTTTTGGAAAATAAATAAGTCTTAATAGAGATTGCTACGCTTAATCTTACAGCATTGATAGTACACATTTCTTATACTTCGATCCATCGATTTGTACTTACCTATTATTTTCTATCTGTCAAACAGTACCTACAGCCACAGACCTCGAATTTTTCCCTAGATCTGTGCCTACAGCACACATTTCAAGTAGTTGAGAGTCGCATTACATGTAGCTGCTTCAAATAGCTCACCGACTTCCCTCAACCAATCTGTCGTTACTTCCTAAGCCCAACTAGACGTCTATTTTGTGACTAATAGAAATCATTAACCTAGAGACTCAATGCATTTTTAATTGTAGCCCCACGGGTTAACGCGCTATACTTGCCTGAAAATGGCAATCATTCCTTCACCAATAACAGATAATGAATAATGTCTATGATTATTTGAGCGAGGGAAGAGAGGTCTCAGATTCATGATTCATGATTTCAGATGGTTAATGGGATAAGTTACGGCGTTCATGATTTGTTCGACGATAACTTGCGTGCGAAGTTATCTTCATGAACCTTTGTAGGCAAGTAGTTCATTTCAATACAATTTTTAAGTTCCATTATGGGCAAAATAGATCGAGGGGTTCCGAAAATGTATAGATTGCAAGGTTCGGGGCGAACTACTAGTTTAATTGGTTCGGAAGATTATTTAATAGGTCACTTCGAATCCCACTTCTGAATTCCGACGTATTATTTGGATCGTTACCTATCGCAGATTACATAATACATAGTTCTAAACGTTGCACCGCGTACATGCTTGGCGTCTTTTCAAAATCGCAAAATGTGACTATTGTATTGATAGTAAATTGCTAAGACGTCCACTATAAGTCTTTATGACGCTATCTTAGCTCCGACAGTGGCTATAAAATTTGAAGAAAAAAGAGCAATTTACAAGCAAAGTTTTTCCATTTTCTAGTTTTAAAACAATGTTATTTTCATATCGTATTTACTTTAATATTTATTTTTTTATTCTACTTAGATCTTGATAATCTTGCTCGTATTTTCGATTAATTTGTTTGTTCTCAACCTTTAGGGTGGAATAGATCAGCTAAGTACCAGCTTGAGGCATTGGAGTCTATTGAGAAACATGCCAAGAGGCTCATCAGCAACGAATCCTTAATTCGGACTAAGGTCTAGCTCTAAGCCTTGAGCATCGACGCAAAGTTTCTAGTCTATCGGTTTTTTATCTGATAGATTTTGGCGACTGTGTATCGAATTTGCATGATCAAATTCCAATTTTTCCCATTTGACATTTTTCTATCGGACTACCAGTAGCAAGGAAAAATCATCATCGCTTTATGGTTGATATTCCGAAAACCCGTACGAAGCGCTTTGACTCCACTTTTATTATGCGAACTGCTAGTCTGTGGAATGCGCTGCCTGAATGTGAGTTCCCCTAAAGTTCCCGATACAATCTGGGTGTCTTAAAATCACAAGTAAATCGGTGTGCTATTATGTCTTCTGTCGAATCTGTTTCTTCTAGACAAGCGTGCTCCATTGTAAACCGCATCATCACTTAACATCAGACGAGTTGAAAATATATCATTTCTGCCACTTTTTGTTATATTACCATTGTAATATAACAAAAAATGGGAGAAACTGCAGATAACGCAGAATACCAAGTAGTATAAACCACGAGACAACTTTATAAATGATATCCTATTTAATAGCAATCTACTTCGTTTATCGTTCTAATAGTTTCACATAATCTTGCTTCGTATAAAAAACCGTTTAGAATTTAGATATGCGTCGTTTTGCTAAGCATTCATGAGGTTATGCTAAGAGTTACTGGATTTTTTATAAAGTTTATTATGTTAATGCATTTTATTCTGTATGGCTAGGTGTAACACTTGTTCTCATATTTATCATAATGGCACATAAATAATGTTATGTTTGACCATCTAGGGACATACAATGTACTTACATACCTAACCTATTAAGTAGTTCGCTAGAACACCGGAACCAATTCAGCGTACTCTACCGCCCTTGTCAAGGGTATCTCTATCTAACCGTATACTTGTCTGTCATCATCTGTCTACTACATATTATTATCTGTATGAATGTGGAGGGGGTGGGAGGGGGGGGGGGGGTGGAGGCATTCAAGAATAAAGTAAGCACCGAAGGGAACGGGGGGGGGGGGCTCTGAATGATGATTAATTACGTCAGCGATATCTATTTACCTTTTCTGATTTTACTGCAAAATTTCGTAGATTCCGATTTGAATAAATAATATGGCAAGCCTACTTGTCTATGCTCGGATTGTGTTGAGTGTTGTTGGCTTTTCAACCCCCGATGCAAGAAGAGCGGTGTTTTTAACGTGTGTCTGTCTGTGGCAACGAAGATCCCAAATGGCTGAACCTATTTTGATTTAATGTTTTTTTTTGTTTGAAATGTGACTTGATCGAGAGTTTTCTTAAGTATGAGATTGATAAAAGTATGTACAGCCGTTTGAAACATATCAGCTCTTTCATAGGGGTTGGGTTAAGGTTTTTAATTATTTTTATCGTTGTATCGACTGTACTCCCAAATTCCAAACAATTTTCAGGTTTTGCGTTATTTCGATGACACGTTGTATACCTTTAATAATATGGTCTCATTTTTACATTTCTGGTAAGACCTCTGTATGCTAAAACTGGGAAACTGTATGCTTTATATAAATGGTACAGTAATCAGCGCACATAACGAAGTGAGGGAACCAAGACTTGAGCATTACGATTATAAATTTATAAACGTACGATGGACCCGGGACCCGGGTATGTCCTAAAACTGCGACCAGAACCACCGGAGGATGGGCAGCAGCGTCCTAATAGTACACGGTGAACGTACTGCGATCCCCAAGCCGCCTGCCAAGCGTGGGGATTATGGCATCACCCCTCTCTATGAGAGAGGCCTTGTCCAACAGTGGACGTTAATTGGCTGATGATGTGAAACGTATGATGTAACCCGCTTGTACTGCGGGATAACAGGACCTCCAAATCTCCCGTACTTTATAGTTTTGCAGTTCAACAACAGCCCTTGTTTCCATTGTTACAGCTTGCAAATTCCAAGAGAACCTTCTGAAGACCATGATCCAGATTGAGAACACATTCTTCGAGCTCGGAAGGACTTGCCAGAGGAACTGCCTCATTATTTGTGATAGAGGCGCGATGGACGCCAGTGCATGTAAGTGTTTATTAAATCTATTGTTTATTTTAAAAAAGACAGGCATATAAACTTCTTATTCGATGGGGGCGATAAGTATATAAGCATATAGTCTAAAAGCACTGACGGCTCGCTTAGGTGACAGGTATGTGAATTGCGCCCCACCTACTTTCTGAAGTTTAAACAAGCCATAGACATAGAAGCCCCTTGTAATAATTTTCAGAATTAAACTTGAAATAAAAGGCATGTTGACGGACAAATTGCACATTAAATTGGATCTAAGATTCAGAACAACAGAAGCCGCTAAAAATACCTGCCTCAAAATACTCTGGGTGTCCACAAATCACGAGTGAATCGGTTTCTTCTAGGCAAGCGTGCTCCATCGTAGACCGCATCATTGCTTAACATGAGGCTTGGTGGCGGTCAAAATCAAGTGCACTTTTTTACCGACTGGAAAAAAGGAGGACGATTCTGTAAATGTTCCACTGTAACCAATTTCTCCGCCAACTGTTGACCGATTACAAAAAAAAACTTTTGTTGGGTAGGGTATATACTTCCAATTTGGTCCCATTGTCACCAAGTTAGGATCTGAGGATGGGTTCCCAGGGAAATCGAGGGCAACCCTCAAATTTTATAGGCACTTATTAATTACGTTTTTCATATATTTTTAAGTCGGTTTTTAATGTGATTCACTTGTTAGGTATAACTTTCATGAAAATAAACAAATTTCATTGTGTTCTGATAATATCGAAACTTGCATTCAAATTCTGATCTCATAAATGTCATAATCGGCGAGACAGACAGACGCCGCATTTTTCCTCAACAAAAATAAACGCATTTGGAGGTCGTGACCTTATCGAATTATTCTGTGGTTTTAACAGTAACCATGCAATCTGAAGATTAGTCAGCTCAGAACTGAAATGGACACTGACTCAGATTTTTTTAATGTATAATTTAGGCTAATGTCTATTACTAGATATGACATTTCAACTGAATCACGTTGAAAGTATTACAAATATCGCATAATATGCTACCTACAGGACAGGTTGTTATTATTATATATATTATACATATATATATAAAAAACTAGTCGACCGCCCCGGCTTCGCACGGGTGTAAGCTCGGCCTTCGGCCTCGCTACTATGACCCGCTCCAGCAACACAAAATTTTATTAAAATCGGTCCAGCCGTTTTTAGAGTATCCTATGTCCGTCTCCTGGTTCTAAGCTACCTCCACACCAATTTTCAGCCAAATCGGTTCAGCCGTTTTTGAGTTATAAATAGTGTAACTAACACGACTTTCTTTTATATATATAAATTACATTATATATATATATAGTTGTTTTTTTAAATTCTCCGCAATTATGAATTGATTTCCAAATTGCAGATTATGAATTGATTTTGATGATTCTTTTTTTTTGTTTGGTAGGCCATACTTTAGAGGTGGTCCCATGTAAATTTCTTGAAAATCGGTTTAGTAGTATCGTTTTTAAATCAAAATAACTGACAAAAACATGTCATCCGAGTAAACTAAATTGCGAATTTATTAATTTTGAAATCATTTTAATGTGATGCTCATGTTTATAAGACAATAATAAAATATGTCCGGTTGTCTGTTATGAATGTCAGGAAAAGGCACAATCTATACATATAATTAAGTTCATTGCCATAAGCTGTGTGTGGTTTACATTTATTTTGAAAGCGTATTGAACTCGAATGATAAAATTCCAGTAGAGATAAGTCTTTGGTACATGTCGTATTTAGCATTTTTAAATGATTTGCTGTTATTAGTAATTATTGCGCTTACCATCACGCGAGCGACTTGCTCGTTTTGTCACTTTGTACGCATAAAACCCTATTCTAAAACATTGAATTTTCTGTGAATTTCGCAACACATGTCCGAATGTTTTATTCATATCTTATCTAAACTAAATTACGCGGGAAATTTCCAACATTCCTTCTCTAATTATCAAATAGATTGCAATTATTGAAATCTTATCTTAACTATAAATATCAAGCGATAGGTAACTTAGCCAGGGTTGCCACCTTTATTTTAAGCAAATAGAGTACCTATATTTTTTAGGCTAAAAAAAAAGTACAACTTCTGAAAATAAAGTACTATTTATTCACCAAACTATTTCTCTTCCATACATATTTTTTGTTGCTTCTAGCAACATCCAAAAAATATTTGTTACTCTTAAATATATTAAGTTTTAGTTTACGTTCCAAAGCTTTCCGTTCTGTTACAAAACGGACGCTTCTGTTGTTTCTGTTTGTGACAAAAAAAAAGATATAATATTAGTTTAATTTTAAATTTTAATCGTTTTAATTTTCTAATGTACATTGTTTTTTTTGCCACAAATAAATTATGTCTATGTTACACGTAAAAAAATTGGAAGTCCATTTAAAAAAACTTCACAGGTAAAAATAAAGTATTTTCACGTACTTTACTGCCCTCATCTATACTAATGTTATACAGAGGAACGATTTGATTGATTGTTTGTTTGTTTGCATTGAATAGGCTCCGAAACTACTGAACCGATTTAAAAAAATATTTCACTGTTGGGAACTACACTATCCCCGGGTGACATAGGCTATATTATATTTTGTAGCGAGGCCGAAGGCCGAGCTTACACCCGTGCGAAGCCAGGACGGTCGACTAGTAAAGTATAAAGTACGTTTGGCCAAAATAGAGTACAATACTTTATTTACGGGTGGCAACCCTAAACGTAGCTTTTCGCATTGTTTATTTATCGTTTTGTTTATGTTTACTTTGGAAACATATTCTATTTATTAAGACAACGAATGAAGGCCTAGAAACGCGAATGGCTTCTTTCACGTTTCTTTCCTCACGTGGTGACGGTGGGGGAAATAAACCACTTCCTGGTTCGCCTACGATGTTGACAATAATATAGGCTAAGTAAGCGGGCCATGGAACTTTTTTTAAGTCATACTTTCTTTAAAGGTATATGACCTTCTTTAACGGCGTTGAACTATTTTTGGTAGGCTTAAAACTTAGGGTTCCGGTAAACCAATTTTAAAATTTCTTTAATTATTGAATAGTCTTATCTATATCTCAAGGGTACTATTTAAATTTGAAGATAATATTCCGCTTAAATTAAACGCTTTTCACGGATTTTATCGCGGATATTTTACATTTTATTACAATTCCCACCTCTATAGGTGGGTCAATTTTTCATAAAGTCGTTTATTAATAACTATTATAAAAAAATAACCGTTGATCGGTACTAAATTGGTACCTAGTTTCAACATGTCACGATTTAAACGCTATTGTCTTGTCTACAGCATCAGACGAACAAAATACAAGCAATTTGGCACCGGTCACTAATTGCGCCCTCAATCTGTTACAGTTATATCGAAAGAGCAATGGGAGGCGATGATGGCTTCCAACAACATGAACAGCGTGGAGCTGAGGGACAACAGATATAACCATATCGTGCATATGGTCTCTGCGGCCAACGGAGCCGAGGACTTCTACTCCACTGAGGTGAGGAATCATCTAAGTTACTTATAATAAAACTGTAACAGGTCCAATTCTGTACATTGAAGATCTTTAGACTTTTTTTTGGGCGGCAATCTATAATCGATACTGAAGCCTGTATTTTTTTTCATTTTGGTCTGTCTGTCTGTCTGTATCATGACCGCGCATCACGCCGAAACTACTAAATGGATTCAAATGAGACTTAGCGTAGTTTGAGTTCATACTACGAGGTGTATCATCAGCCAGAAGACGTCCGCTGCTAAACATAGGCCTTCCCCTTTAACCACCACATTGAACGACAGCCTGCAATCTGCATCCACTGGATGCCCGCGACTCTCTCAATGTCGTCGGTCCATCTAGTGGGAGGCCTACCTACTCAAGAATCTTTCTGACCCATCGGTTATTTGCGCGATGTGGCCTGCCCATTGGCACTTCAACTTGCAAAATTTGAGATGTAGAAAGAAAAAGAAGAAAGTTGTAGGTAACGGCTGAGGAAAGAGGGTTATGTAGGGGTAGAGTACTGGACGTGCCGATGTACTGAAGTGTCGGATTAGTGAGACTCTAATGTACTGGTAGCGCCCAGTGGTTTCAGATTTCACCCGCGTGGATTACTCCTTATATCATTAGCTATCCGCCAGTGAAAGTCGCTTCAAAATCTGTCCAATCTATTTGAAGTCCAAATGAACATACGTAATTACATATACTCATCGCCTTTTATATTGAAAGGTGGGTATTACTAAGTTCTTCTCCGCCTTTCTTTTTCTAATATTCATGAGGCTAATAAAGATAATACTATTTTAGTGCCGCGTGCTTTTATAGGCAAAATAAAATAACCAAGGCAAGGCGATTAGACATCCAAGTTTCAAAATCAAGGCTTTACTCTCGAAGTCTAAATTACCCGAGTGAGACTTTCTAGATTTTTATCGAAAAATTCCATACTTTCAGCGCTAAAAGTAGCTCGCGACACGCTCATTTTATGTAAATAAGTTTAAATATTTTTATCATTTCTTTTGCGTTTAGCAAACCCACTTCAAAGGAATGTGGACTGAAATGTCGTTGAAAAGTAAATGAACTAAAATTAGCCGGGACTTTGACGTGTTTTAGCAATTTAAATAATCATCATAAACCTGTCGTCGCTGCTAACTTCCTTACGTATATATTGTATATCGTAACTCCATCTAGCTTTAGGGCGTCCAATTTTGAATTATAAATATTGTTATCTTTGCTATCTACATATAATAAAAACGTAGAGATAACACAGGCCGTCATGAAAAAAGCAGCTGAACACGTTAAGACAGTTTTTAGAATTTCTCTGTTTATTTGTTTGTCCACGCACATCTCCTAAACCACTGGACGGATTTAAATACGGTTTTCACGAATATGCTTAGCTATGACCGGATTGAAGTATAGGCTATGTTATTTTGCGCAAGGGCTGGATTAAGGGAGGTAAAAAGGGTTGAATATCAGCTGTAATACATGTCGTTGAGTGGATGACACTTTTATATAACAGCTGATTTATTTCGAATTCAGGTTTGATTCCGTCTGCAATATCTGCTGCAGCACTAACCATCAACCAGCCGAGATTACTGAGACATAATTTGTTACAGCTAAGTAATAATAATATTGAAAAAATCAACAATCTTAAGTAAAATTACAAATAATTAGTCCTAATTTCAAATATGTCGAATTCATAACAAGTACACAAAACTTTTAATTTTTTCCCAATTTTCCGGGCATCTTCCAATTTTACCAAGCAACTTCTTTTTTTTCCTTATCTTTTTATTTAACAGATAGTGTCAATGAACTGTTACCAATTTATCGCGAATGTTTTAAATGTAGGGCAATATGTTTGTTGCTAGGGGCAAGGCGCCGGCGCCGATACTAATCGTAACAAAGAGTTGTACATTGAAACGAATTAAATCGCCACTAATCTTTTAAATAATAGAAGTACAGTATCTAGTTTATTTACCACTACAATGAACTGAACTTGATAACATTTTACTAGAAATTAGAAGAAGGGAAGGGAAGGGTGCTTTATTTTGTGGAGGGTTTTGGCCGTTTTCATGTTGCTGTAAGTCAAGGTAGCCCTATGTCCCTATTAAGGTGGTAAGTTTCTAATTTGGTGGGAAATTCAAATTTCGAACAGTTTAAAAGTCCTTTTAGCTTGGCCAGGTAATTTTTGGTAATGGTCAGTTTGCGGCTATCGATGACTATTCTTTTATCATTATCATCATTTCAGCCACAGGAAGTCCACTGCTAGACATAGGCCTCCACCATCGATTTACAAAAGGGCCGGTTGGAAGCGGCCTGCATCCAGCGTTTTCCTGCGGTCTCTTTTAGGTAGTCTGTCCATCTTGTGGGTGGACGTCCTATTCTTTACATTATCATCAAAAGCTATTTATTTTTAATGTAATTTATAACTTTATTAATTACATTTCTTGTCAATCTAAGTTTTACTATTTCAAACTGTTTTTGACAAATGTAAATAATAAGGTACTCAGTACTGATAAATACCTTCACATGATATTGTAATGAATAATAATCGATTTGCGTAAACGTAAACTCGGTGATCATTTACAATAATTACCCGGCCTAGCTACAAGGTCAATAAAACTGTTTGAAAATTTAATTTCCTGGCCTTTGGTGAAATGTGGCACCTTAAAGTTGGCCCCTAATGTAGACCGGAAGCACACCGTCACTCACAGATGAGCATTTGAAAAATGAGTAGTAATGGTTTGGCAATATGGTTAGTTTTTGTGAATATCTAACCCAGGAACTAGGAATAGGGTATCTCTATGCAAAAAAAAACATGTCTATACTTTGCTCTGCTAATAGGTGAAAGGGGAACAAACACACTTGCGCAAATATTTTTTATTTTGTTTTTTTTAAACATACCTAAGAGTTACACAAGTCTGCCAAACTGCGTAACAATTTGTAGGCGGAAATCGACACTCATCTCTAGATAGTATAAAATAAAGTCGCTTTCCGCGTCTTTCTGTCTGTATATCCGCTAACTCCTAAACCACGCAATGGATTTTGAAGCGGTTTTCACCATCTTTGAGATAATTTTCAATGGAAAGTTTATATAATTACTAGCTGTACCCGCGACTTCGTCCGAGATTTCTTCAGAATAAAATACATACATACAGTCCTCATGATACATACTATTATTACCCCGCAAAATTTTATCGAGATCGGTTTAGCCGTGATGTTGTAGCAAACAGGCAGACAGACAAAGTTACTTTCGCATTTATAATATTAGTGTGGATATATTTTTGAAATCTGCTGACGGAACCCTGTGCTAAAGAAACCATCATACATACATAACTCGAAAAACAACACTCCTTGCGCAGTCGGGTACAAAAATAATTAAAAGAGACTGTTTTCTCGTTTTCAGGATCACGCGTGCCGTTCAGAAGGCATGGAATTGGCTCGAGAGCTGGACTACAACGCGGCCGCCGCCTGGATCGGACACCCCTACTTCGATGTCATTGACAACTCCACAGACTTCGATAAAAAGATGAACCGGCTCATCGCCTGCGTCTGCCAGAAAATCGGCATCGACACCGGCGACCGACTCAACGTCAACTCCAAGAAACGCAAGTTTCTCATCAAGACTCCTCTGCCATCGGACTCGGAGTTCCCCGCCTTCCAAGACTTCGACGTCGTGCACAACTACTTGCAGAGCGATCTGCGCAAAGCGCAAGTCAGGCTGAGGAAACGAGGGCAGAAGAACCACTGGTCCTACATACATACCCTGAGAAAGTTCCACCCGAATGGACAGTCGGTAGAAGTCCGCACTCAGCTGTCGCATAGAGATTACTTGAACCTCCTGCCTCAGAGAGACGACGCCCATTTCACGATATTCAAGAAGCGCCGCTGCTTTATAT
Source organism: Agriopis leucophaearia (assembly GCA_949125355.1). Taxonomy (NCBI): domain Eukaryota; kingdom Metazoa; phylum Arthropoda; class Insecta; order Lepidoptera; family Geometridae; genus Agriopis; species Agriopis leucophaearia. The sequence continues at coordinate 15,592,357 of OX421265.1, read as the reverse complement.
TTAACAATCAGTACTATCAGCTGGATATGTATAGGCAGCCGACGCATCCCAGGTGAATTTGTGTTATATTTTCGCTTCTACTGTCTTTGCAATAAAGTATAAAACGTATTGATAATATTTAGCAGGCTAACTGCCCTGCAGTTTCATAATCAGTCCTACGAGACCCGATACAGGACATAAGCTTTTCCATACAAAAATAGTGGGTACATGCTAACATACCTCATTTCACACTCGCATTTATTTTTTCTATCATATATGGTTACGCATATAGACTGTACTAAGCCGAAAGGAGGTAATTATACTCGTCATTATGAACAACTTTTACTATGGGACCAAACCTGAAATCACGAAAACAATTAGTACTTACTATACCAATATTTATTTAATTACTTTTTCTGATTTTTCTGCAGTACATATTTAATGAGCATTAAATTTCTTTTATCCTGACTTATGAATAAAGAAATGCGAACAGATAAAAAAAAAACATACCATGTTTAAGTAAGCATTGGAAGGGAGGGTAAGAGCTTTCTTTTGCTGACAAGGGGGAGGGGGATTTACAAATTACTAAAATTCTGCTTATGTTATACTTGAATGGTCCCCTAGGCTAGTAACTATACTGTTGTCATGTCATTATCAGTTATAATATAATGTCCACTGCTGCACACTGCCACATATGCCTCCCTTAGACCTCCACACTGAACGACAGCCTGACATCTGCATCCACTGAATGCCTACGACTCTCACAATGTCGTCAGTCCATCTAGTGGGAGGCCTACCTACGCTGCGTCTTCCGGTTAGTTACTAATCAAAGCTTGAACATTTCAGATGCCGAGGCCTGGTCCTCCTCGAAACGTACAGCGCAGCGTACGACCAAGACACGTTGTTGGCTTCATTGCCAAAGTTCCTAATAATTGAGAGGGAAGTGACCGGAGACCCAACATTCTCAATGTACAATCTCTCACTGAAGGAAGATTGGAAGACCTCAAAAAGGTACTACGCCGGCATTGACGGGAACGGTAAGGAGACGTCTGCTTTGCTCTGTCAAGCATTTTCAATGAGTACCTACCTTGTACTCGTATCACTGTCTAACTTTGTGTCAAATATCACAGCGTCAATCATCACCTTCGTAAGACTTCACAAAATGAGTAAAATATGCTATTTCGGTTCTTCGGATGACATAAAATAGTCGTTATAATAATCAAATTTTCTAGTTAATTTGATTTAAAAGCCAATCTTCTGAACCGATTTTGATGAAATTTCTATGGGACCAAACTTATCCTTTCACGTAAAAAAAAATCCAAATCAGTTATCATAAATGAGAGGTAACAAACATCTTCCTTTTTTGAAGTCTGTTCAAAAGAGAAAAAACATGTGGTATTTGATGTAAACTTAGCTTTTAGACTCTCCTCTCGATATCATTTCTCCGTGCATGTATTATATTCTCGTGTCGTGACACTGGCGTAATTGTGTATAGCATAGTATAGATTCCTATTAGATGTGGTAGATTTTATATTATCATTTGACCTATCTGTACAGAATGGTTTTGTCTAGTTTAGTTTTTCATTTTTGCTCTCACTTTGATGTCTTGCACTGTAAGCGTGTGCTAGTGTGAAAAGTTGAATACAAGCTATAGATATTAAAATAGACGTAATTTTCAGATACAAAACGAACCATTCTGGGACATACATATTCTGATATATTATCAACCGATGATAGTTCCTCTAGTATGGACCAACTTGCAAGAGATTAGATTAGCATAACGAATATAGTTTAAACTGACTAACACAATTGCGCCAGTGTCTTACTGTGTAGTGTTCGGAGTTAAAACACGATTTTATTTTGGTATTCAGGGCATAAGCTCAGAAAAGGCCACAGTGACGAAAAGATCAATGGTCATGCCGAGAAAATGAACGGCCATGTCGAAATGAACGGACATGGAGGTGGCAAAATGCATGGATATGGATGCAAAATGAATGGCCTCGGAGGCGATAAAATAAACGGCCACGGATGTGACAAAATGAACGGTCACGGAGGCGACAAAATGAACTGTCATGGAGGCGACAAAATAAACGGCCACGCATGTGACAAAATGAACGGTCATGGAGGCGACAAAATGAACGGACATGGAGGCGACAAAATGAACGGCCATGGAGGCGACAAAATGAACGGTCATGGAGGCGACAAAATGAACGGCCATGGAGGCGACAAAATGAACGGCCATGGAGGCGACAAAATGAACTGTCATGGAGGCGACAAAATGAACGGTCATGGAGGCGACAAAATGAACGGCCATGGAGGCGACAAAATGAACGGCCATGGAGGCGACAAAATGAACGGTCATGGAGGCGACAAAATGAACGGCCATGGAGGCGACAAAATGAACGGCCATGGCAGTGGAAAAATCAATGGCCTCATTGATAAAAACGAAATCCGTGCCAGCAAAATAAACGGACTCGTGAACGCTGCAAAAATGAATGTCATGAATGGTGACACTCACGAGATAAACAACTTGCAAACTGGTCACCGGATGGATCTCGGAACACCAAAGATTCAAAAGGTTGCTGTGAAGACATAAAGGGAGTTAACATAAGACACTAGATCTTAATTTTTTTATATTATTCCACTTTATAACATTTCAATATACACTGACATCTTTTTGACATACTATTAAAAATGAAATGAATTGTACTTAAAGTATTCTGCTATATTATCATCAGAAACGCGTGAAAGCTAAATAATATGTATATTATCAAGTTTATTGTATAAATTGCCAAATGAAATATATTTTTGTAGTATTCCTTGAGTAACAATGATCTGTATTCTACTTTTTGCTAAATGTTATCCGTACTTATAACATTGGTATGTTGAGCTAAGATAGTTTACCAAATGTTTATATTGTTTGTGCCTTTACAGATGTATTGAATAAAGTATTCACGCGCTTGTAATATAATAGTACTTAAAATTTGCAATAACATAATTTTAAGCATTGCAGCAGTATGCTTAGAATATTATCTTATATTAGTGTAATGTAATGTTATATTTTATCAAACATGATAGCATTTTGATCATAGAATAATTATAATTTATTCTTCACTTGAAATGGAATGTAATCGTTGGTAGTTACTTTATGAGTTTTACTAATTGGTAATCTACTATTTTATTTTTTATTTATTTTAGTAGGACTTAAAAATATTGATGTATTTTGATGTCGTGTCACTAGATACATCTAATTTTTAGAGACGTCTTTATGTTATATGGTCTATTAGACGAATAAATAAAAAAAAGTAGTTTATTGTCCCATGTAGTGGCCTTGCACAGACGAAAGTATATTTTTGATTGAATACGCACTACGGATGGTATTATTGTTCGTAGAATACATGGAAAGAATTATGTGGCATGAAATCATTGCATTAAGTCGATTATTTCATTGTCACACTATTTTTATCGAAGGAAACTAGGTACTTATTTAATTTTATTATGACATGATCATATAAAAATGTAATTTTATGAAAGTATTTTAAGCCACCGTTAGTATAATTGGATTATAATATAGAAAGGACATCTACAAGACCGGCTTTAATAGCTGTAAAGCTATGAGTGTTGGCAAAGATCCACGTAGCATTGTAAATGGCTGTGCTATAATAATATGCTATAATGAGCGATCAATACTCGCCTGTTGGCAGGAAAATGCCAACGGAATTATCTTTAAAGCTGGTTGCACCAGAAATAAATAATTTTTACCAAAAACGATAACTCTGATTTTGACCACAACCTCAAAACATTATAATAATCTTACATTGAATTTTTTCTTGCTCTTTCATTAAATGAGAGAGGGAGACAAGCTCAATGTAAGATTATTATAAGAATGTATTTGAGGTTGTGACAGACCACCTGATTTATTAAATGTGTAATTGTAATGCATATTTTTGGTGCAATTTGCTGTTAGCTTTTTGGACGTTAAATCTCGAAATTACATGTCTATAACTCCTGCATTGATTCTTGAAATAAAGAAGACATGTGTATGCTAACAAAACTTAAATTTTATTTTAAACCTTCCTGTCTTAAGTAATGTTTGTTTATGGTAGATTATTTTCACACAATTTGAAAATAAAATTTTATTCTACTCTTGCATTAGGCTTTTTTAATCTTCGACGCAAAAATAAGCAATACAAGGACGCAAAGGTAAGCACAATATCAGTACATAGTACTGTAGTAAAGAATGCTCATTTATCTTCATACTAAAGTAGTTGCGAGCTTTACTATTTGAAAATAGGCTTTTGCTTGGTCGTCATGCTGCCTCATGGTAAGCGATGATACGGTCTTTTTAAAATATAGAATGTCTTTTTGGCCTCACCGGATGTAAAGCAATGTTGTGGTCTTAGATGGAGCACAGACTTAGAAGGTATAAATCCCTTATTTATCTGTAGAAGTTATACTTAATTCAATCTGACCTTGAAGACACCCATAGTTTCTAAACAAGGATGGTGTCAAGGCATTCCAGTCCCTAGTGGTTCGCATTAAGAAGCTGGAGGCTAGTACGAGCAGGTGGCATGTCAACTATGTAAGGATGATTAAGTTCTCGGACTTGTCATGCTTTGTAGAAGGGAAAATGAATTAGGGCATGTGCATCCGAAATGAGACCTGTAAAAAAATTATAAGCACAATCAATGACTGCTGCTCAAGGCTCTGCAGGTTTGAAGAGACCGGTTTTTCATTGGCTATTAGCTTCAGCTCGTTGCTCTACGAACTTCAAACCTCCCAAATGGTACATAGCAGAACCATCAAAAAGATGCCTGCATTAAGTACTTGACACTCAACCGAGCTATGAGCTTGATACAGGCTAAGAAGCTGTCCTATTGTGAAGTACCGCATATTGAGAATTCTAAGCTTTTGCTCGGTTAGTTAGCTTTGGACTCTAAATAAGCACTGAAGTTAAGCATGGGAGAGAGTGAGACCTAGTAACTCAAGTTGGCTTGAAGTAGTTCAAGTTAACAGGTATGTAAAGGTGGAGTGGAACGGTAGCTATCTGCAAGAAATCGGTTTGATGACACCCAAAGTATATCTATCGGGAAACGCTCACTCGACCGTCATCAGGGTGTTCTTGTCTAGCAGTTCAAGCAACATGATGTTCATGCTATGTAAATTAATTTCTATTCAAATATCATCATCATCAGCCAGAAGACGTTCACTGCTGAACATAGGTCTCCCCCTTGAACGACAGCCTACACATCATTGCTACCTAGCAAGCTTTTACTCCTTATATTGGTTCTATTCTTTTCCCTATCTTTAACATCAGCTGATGGCAAAGAATACATCTAATGAGAAATAATATTTTACATCAATTATGTTTATGACCGGATAATGAGAAAAGAAAATCTCAATAGATCCATTATGGATCTTAGCAATGGATCTATCGAGAATGATCAATTTTTCTCTCTAATCTTTACACACCTGTGTGACAAAGCAGTGCGAATGAACTATTACTATTAGTATTACTCGTTCATGGAATCCTCCTCAGTCAAGATGGAGAGACATGGGTGTGGTCTGTACCTACAGAAGGTGAACAAGTAATAAAAATCACACGGAAACCAGTTACCACTTAATTTGTACTATTTATTATTGTGATCTCTTATTCTTTGCTCTTTGTACATTTTGATGACTTTCTTGCCGGGCACTAATGTTTGGCTCAAGCCAGGCCTCTTTAGTTTCCTCTTGTCTGCACCTCCCTCCCAGAGTGCATCATCTGTGGGCAGGAGGACTTCTACTGGAGGTGGGACTGCCGAGGTCATAGTTCCCTCCCCTTCACAGACCACTGTGTTCAGTTTCTGAAAATTTAAGAATGTCAGTATTAACTTAATGCCTAAATCACATGAACATTAATAAACACTGGCCAAGTGCAAGTCGGACCACCACATCGAGGCTTCCATATCAAAAAAAAACTCAAAATGAAGTTGTGGACAATTTTCAGAGATGTATCATCCCGACATAACATATACTTTTTATGGTTTAGTCAATACTAGGGAAACATTCTTTACTAAGATCATTTTACGAAAAGGCTTAATGACCTTTGAGCTAGAGCGTCTTAAATTTATTATAGTTTTATCGCTATAACTCAAAAGTCATAGTCAGATAATTTTGTATGAAGGTTATATTTTAAATATCACCTATCTGTGGGGTTAGTACGAGAACTTGCGAAATAGTTATCGTTAGGTAAACAATAGTAAATGTATGAAAAATTCAGTTTCATTTCATGTCCAATAGAGGCACTGTTAAATTTTTCATACATTTTGCTATCGTTTACGTAACGATAACTTATTTGCAAGTGCTCGTACTAAGGCCACAGTATTGTGTATAGTTTAGATTACTACTCGTTTACGATGCAAAACGAACTTGAGTGGTAGTGGTAGAATTCCGGACAAGAGCCTAAATTCCCTGACATATTGGCTGGAAAATTCTTGATATGGCAACCTTAACTACCACCTCTATTAGGCCTCTATTACTTAGGATAGAAAGGCCAACTTTTAAAGGTTAACTTAACGCGCGTTTGTAGTTATCGAATCCGGGCCCAGCAGGAAATTCAATTTTTTTGCAGTATACTGCAAAAATGGAAATCCCTGCCGTCTTCCTTGTTTCTACAATCCATAGAATAGCCATCTTATAGGCTAGAGTGATTAGTGATTTCATTACTACTCATATGTAATACAATACTTCACCTTCAACCACACAGTAACTTGCGATTATGATATAATATTATGATTCCTGTAGGATAGCAGTAAGGCCCTTCTTTGTACACAACGCTATGCAAATCTTCAATACTCAACGATCTTTGTATCCAAGCGACTATGCCATACATTGAGTCGCGACTCGTATACCCAATGGATTTGTATGGCGATAGTCGCTTGGAGACTGAAATAGTCGAGTATCGAAGATTTGCGTAGCATTATGTACGAAAGTCCTAAGACTGCACCAACTGATACTAAACAAAAGTAGGCAGGGCATTGGTACCTTTTTATCTTCATTTAATTCATCGGGAGTCTTCTGAATGTCAGAATCGTGGGCAAATCTGCATTTGTGTCCAAACCGGCACCGCCCCTTCCTATAGTTCCAGCAAATCTTCTTGCCATTGATCATCTGCGTCTCCTCTTTACCTGGAACCTTACAGTCATCGCCTATGTACTTGACGATTGTATGCACAATTGGGTTCTATGCTTTCCTACTCATGTTTTAATGAAAGAGAGGAATAATGACAATAAACTCAGGCTGGTGAACTTCGATACGCATTAAGTGCGTTCGGATACCCCTTTGCTGGCAAAAATAACTGTTACAAACATCAATTACAATCACATGTAATTTCGTTCCATATGTTCATTTTGGTAATGTGTGAGCAAAAGTTGAATTTTTCACTCTTTTTGCTCACCATTTAGTAAGGTCGAAATCGGCTAAACATGCCATTGTAAACTGCCACTTTTTACCCACCTAGATATGTGAGTCGTTGTCATTGTTTTTTTTACATTTCGATTTTAACATTGGTTTTTTGTACATTTCGATTTTAACGTTGGTTTTTTTGTTTTCTTTGCGCACAACGATTGCCCCGGTGGCTCAGTTGGTAGTGCACCTACTTTCTGCACGTGGGTTCGATTCCCATCTAGGACAAACATTTGTGTTTGTTCTATGTCTGGGTGTTAATATCTATTTAAGTATGTATTTAAATATATATATGTATGTATATCAGTCTCTGGCTGCCATATTACAAGCTTTGCTTAGTTTGGGGTCAGATGACCCATGTATGCAATAATGTCCCACATATTTATTTATTTATCATCGTAACATTACTACAGTTTCTTGTTTTACAACAAATCTATGTTGTTTCTTGTTTCATTTTTGTCGCTAATCGCAAAAATAATGGAATGCCGCATTGAGTACTGAAGAAGACGGAATCAGTAGTTCTTATCAAATTGTGGGTGGGATTACTACAATATTAAGACCATGAGAATCACAAACTCGAGTTTGTGCTGTTAAGTGCAGTCACTCATGTCGCTGTGACATTTACATCACTGCTGGTGATTCTAGCGTTCGCTTTGGGTAGGCAGCAAAAGTAGTAAAATTCAAAAGTCAATTTTGATAATGCTAAAAATGGTACGACAAGCTAACCGAACGCACCTATAACGCCTATAACGAGTAACGAGTGAGTACATAACTGATAGCGTCAGTGCAAACAAATAGGAAGTCAACGTATACCATTTTAACATGTTTCTCGAGTATAGCGGCCTTGGCACGCTCAGCAGCCACGAATGGGTTAGAAAACACTGAAGTTTGTAAGTTCTCTCCAAGGCTAGGCTTCGGAAGTTTAGGTTTTGAGCTCGCCTTTGGTTCCCTAAAATCAATAGTAATAATCATTAATCAATTCCGACATGACTCCAACTGAAAATAGAAGGCCAAATGGCATAAGGCTATGCTTACTCTTTGGATGAAGACGAATCGTTAGAAGCTTCATCTGAATCACTCGAAGTACCATAATCTAATAAAGCATTCATGTTTTCAAGAACACAACAGTAACTATTTTATTTCAATAAAAAATATTCTATTCGCAATATATTGTTTACGTTACGCTACGCCAGTCGCCACAGAACACATCGCTACGCCACCATTTTATTTTCATTTTTGTGTGGCTATGACAATAACATTGACATTAAAAAATAAATAAATCATATTTAAAAAAAAAAGAACAGGGAAACAAAATCATTTGTTATGGTGCAACACTAAAATATTTGTTCTGCATGTTGGTATTACAATGATACCTACAGAAATATGATATCTACTAATTAGTAGAATATAAACAGAAATGTACCCCAACATGTGCCTAGCCTAACAGCGGCTTATGCCAGTGTGACCCTACATTTAACCCATTCAATAACAAGCATTTATTTCCAGTCTGCCTGGTCTGTTAAATGTTATTTCTGATCCTAATTTAGGAGTGAAATCTATAAATACTGATAAAATGGTTTAAATTATTCCTTCTCCTTGCAATAAGTAATAATTTTAAAAACTTTTTTATTTTTTAATTTGCTGATTCTTTACATCTATTTTATTACTTAGTTCGCATGAACCAAATGGAGATTCGGAAAACGCTTCGCAATCTTGTCGTGATGCCAGTGGACTATGGTATCCCAGCCATAGTACTAAAGTCACTAAAGATAAACGGAAAACTGTAATTACAGCATATCCATATATATTTTTCTGAGTGTTAAGCTCATCTATATATATAAAAGAAAGTCGTGTTAGTTACACTATTTATAACTCAAGAACGGCTGAACCGATTTGGCTGAAAATTGGTGGGGAGGTAGCTTAGAACCAGGAGACGGACATAGGATTTTCTAAAAACGGCTGGACCGATTTTTATGAAATTTTGTGTTCCTGGAGCGGATCATAGTAGCGAGGCCGAAGGCCGAGCTTACACCCGTGCGAAGCCGGGGCGGTCGACTAGTTAGTTATAAGCACATGTTATAAGTGATAATGCTACAGTATTTTTTTCTGAGGATCTCTGTATCGATCTATTGGTGAGGGGGATGAATTACCGGTGGGTGAAGTGTATATATTCACAGGTAATAATATTTACACAAGTAAAAACTCACACGTTACTGATGTGACGAATTATTGGAAAACCATACGGAAAATTAAAGTAGCTTTTAGTATAATTTTTGAACAAATTTATGGCATTCCGAAAATTTCTTTTCCCATCCCTCGACGAGACGATGTGAAGTGAAGTGTGAGCGAGCGAGAAAACAAATCTTGCTAGTTCGCCGCGTAGTGACGGCGGCATCAATTTCTGAATTAATTACCATTTGTCGCAAAAACTGCGCGTCCTTTATCTTTTCTAGACCAAAATCTTAATTTTTATCTAGGGCTGTGTCTTAAAGTGTTTTAAATGGCATCAGATGAAGAAGTAGACGGTTCTTTCGCAGGTAAACGCTCGATTTTGCTAGCATGTCATAGGTAAGCCGCGAATAGCGGTATCATGTGTTTACTTGCGGTATGCAATTAAAAATTTAGAAAATTTCGGTTTCGGGATCAAGGTTTCAGCCTGGCACCACATCCAACTTTGATGCTGTGAGTCTGAAGAGACAGTTTGGAAACCTGAATATGGAGTGTTTGTTGTTTTGTGGTTGTAAATATTTTTGAGTGGTTTGTGACAGAAAAGAACATGCGATATCCCCTCATTACTACTTAACAAAATGGACGCCGCCAAACAAAGGGATTAGTGACCTTAGCGTGAGGTGGTCGCCGGTGGGAGAGAAGGCGATGGTTATACCGTTTTGCCGAGCGTGTAGTGGAGATTCCACGTGAGTGGAGTGGTTTGACCAGTTTATGATGCACTTGCAGGTGATGAGGACGTGGAGGAAGGTGAGGGTCAGAACGAGAACTCCGGCGATAGTGATGAAGTACCACCAAAAGTAACTATACCAGTTTAATATCTTTCACTTCTAAACATGTTCATTAACATCATTCAGAGCTGTTTATGACTGATAACAATGTTTACTTTTAGGAAGATGAAGACTACTCACCAGAGGATGGAAGAAAGAAAAAGAAGGGAAAGAAAAGAAAAGCCCGAGGAGAGGACAAAAAGGGCAGAAAGAAAAAGAAAAAACGAAAGAATGAAAGTGAAGAGGTGAGAGGCTTATCAATTCAAAATCACTGAACTAAACGTAAATATCCCGTTCATAATAATTTTTCCATTATCAGTTCAGCTAGCAAAAAATGTTTTAAAAAAATATTGCAGCTCCCTAATAAATATCTATTCAATGTTAAAGCAGACATGTTTGTGTGGAAGGTTATTAGATGATAATACTAAGGAATGGGTTAGTCATGATAAAAATAGATGTTATCTGTAATCAGTAGTTATTTATCTAAGATTTCCAAAGCTTATAATTTTGGGTCAGGAGACCATTATTGTAAAAAATAATAATTCAGAACTGTTTATGCCCATTCTAATCTAATATCATCTATGTTTCTGTTCCATCTGTCTTGATTAAAATAGGGGCGCATTCCCCTAAGCAAAGGTTAGGACTAGGATGGAGCAGACTTACCTAGAAGGAACCTTATCATTTCCCTGATCACCATGGGAATAAACAATTTACCCTTCACATAACAAAGAAAATTTTCTGACCATAATGCTAAATTAACTTTTAAACTTTTGCGACTTGAACACATACATGTTATGTTTAGACTTATTGCCCATTATTTTATTTTGGTAAATACTGGGGTCAATTCTGTTGTACCATTCTCTAAACTAAACTAATTTGACAGGACTAAAATTATCGGCGTTTCTTTTCATATCAATACGTCACAAAAAGATGGCATTAATTTTAGAGCTGTCTAATTTTGTTTAGAGAATGGTACATCAGAATCGACGCCAATAGGTGCCTTTCGCTCGATGTGGTCACAAGCTGACCTATACGAACCGACCTGAGCGAAAGCTGTCCAATTTTTACTAAATAAAATAACACACCATATATCTGCCCAGGTGGCTCAGTTGGTAGTGAACCTAACTTCTGTGCTTGGGGGCGTGGGTTTGATTCCCATCTAGGACAAACATTTGTGTTGGTTCTATGGCTGGGTGTTAATATCTATTTAAGTATGTATTTAAAAATATATATGTACGTATATCAGTCTCTGGCAGCCATATTACAAGTTTTGCTTAGTTTGGGGTCAGATGACCATGTGTGCAATAATATCCCAGATATTTATTTATTATATCCCGATAAACATTTAAAACATAATGCTAAATGGCATTGCATCTTTTTTAAATTGAATTGCTGATGCAAAACATGATTAGCATGTTTGTGGCTAGGTCAATAAAAAAATCAACCAATGATATTCTAAAGGACATTGTAAATTTTCCACTTGTGATAACATTTCCGAAATTTATTGAAATTTTACTTTTGACATAGAACAAATCCACATGAGTGATGCTGGCCGCATCCGGACCCGGGTATGTCCTAAAACTACGACCATCCCCAAGCCGCCTGCCAAGCGTGGGTATTATGGCAACACCCCTCTCTATGAGGGAGGCCTCTGTCCAACAGTGGACGTTAATTGGCTGATGATGTGATGTGATGCTGGCCGCAGCATAGGTAGGCCTCCACTAGATGGACCGACGACATCGTGAGAGTCGCGGGCATCCAGTGGATGCAGATGGCAGGTTTTCATTCAGTGTGGCGTGCTAAGGGGGAGGCCTATGTTCAGCAGTGGACATCTTTTGGCTGATGATGATGACTGGCTGAGCAGTAGCATGTGCGCTTTACTATCTGACGGCACCCGGTTCAATCCTCAGGCCTGCTTATATATGACCAATGACTTTCAGTACCTAGATAAATTAGTGCAGTAAATATGTGCAGTTTTGATGCCATCCCTCAAAAATTTTAAAGGAAAACATAGTGATGAAACCGGTTTGTTCAAGAACCTCAAAAGCTTAAAGACAAACTACATTTTCTAACATGCACTGGGTCAGCATGCTAAATTAGAGCCCATCCTCTCTCTGAAAAAAAAGCCTGTGTCCTAACAGTGGGAACATGATAGGATGATAATGATGAAAACATGCCTTCTATTCTAAATATTTACACTAATGAGTCAAGTGAGGGTAGGAGAACAAAATATCCGCTCTTCTCGCCGGACTCACCTGCAGTTTTCAGTCAGCTCGTGACCACAACATGGTCGAAACGTCGATCGAAAGGTATCTATTTTTACCTATATTTAATAGTGCGCGATAAGTCCCGATAAATATGAAAATATGTGTTCGAATCGCGAAAGTTTAAAAATTACTATTTACACTAAATCATTAAGTATCGTTCGCGCAAAACTTTATGAGCCCTCTGAAGTTAGGCCCAGTGGCTGCGCAGTAAGCATATTATAGGTATCCGAGGGACTTTACCGGGCGTCGGGGAGGCCTCGCACCTAACTTCAGAGGGCTCATAAAGTTTTGCGCGAACGATAGTTCATAGAGTAGATTTTTTACGACACTGCAATTAGCTCAAAGTTTGTTAACCTTGAATCTTGGCAAGATAGCGAAACTGTTTTTGCTATTCAATATTGTTTGTCGCCAAACATCAGTTTTACAAGTGAAAATACTGCATAATGAGATTATTGAAAACATTGTTTTCCTTTAGTCTAGAACTATTCATAATGGATGTTTTTCCTTATGTAACTTGATAGCCTTTCAATGACTCACTGCAGTACCAATTATACCTACTTATTAAATAACTACTTATGATCATGGGAAAGACTGAAAGTTACTTGGAATCTTGCACTGACCGACTCTCACATTAAATAAATATTTGAGGGATATTCTTGCACACACGGTCATCTGATCCTCAACAGAGACTGATATAATAGGTCGGGGAAAAAGTCTTTTCGTATTTTGTATGTATAAGGTTGTAGTAAAAATCTCATCCGTTGTACTGTTTATATCTGGCTGGTTTTGATACCATTAAAAATATGACATTTTAAAAAAGGAATACAAAAAGTAAAAAGCAATTTCCCGCCATTTTTCAATTGTTTTTTTGTTTGATAAAATGAGTGAATCTAACGAAGAAATTCGATATATTGTGAAATTTTATTACAAAAAAGGGAAAACTGCGACACAAGCCGCGAAAAAAATTTGTGACGTTTATGGACCTAATGCAGTGTCATCAAGAGTAGCACAATGTTGGTTCAAGCGTTTTCAGTCCGGGAATTTTGATGTCAAAGATGCAGCTCGCTCTGGTCGCCCTGTTACGGATAAAGTAGATGCCATTTCTGAAAAAGTGGACCAAGATCGGCATATTAATAGTTACGACGTAGCTGAAGAACTGGGGATTGACCACAAAACAGTTTTGACCCATTTGAAAAAAACTGGGTATACAAAAAAACTCGATATTTGGGTGCCACACAAGCTCACTGAAAGAAACCAAATGAATCGTGTACTCATTTGCGACTCTCTATTGAAACGTAAAGAAACCGAACCGTTTTTGAAAAGATTGATCACTGGTGATGAAAAATGGATCACCTACGACAAGAATGTGCGCAAACGATCATGGTCAAAGGGCAGTGAAGCACCACAGACTGTAGCGAAACCCGGATTAACACGTAATAAGGTGATGCTGTGTGTATGGTGGGATTGGCAGGGCATCGTTCATTATGAGCTTTTACCGCCGGGCAAAACCATCGATTCGGATCTCTACTGCCAACAGCAGATGAGACTCAAACAAGAAATTGAGAAAAAACGGCCGGAATTGATCAACAGAAAGAGTGTGGTCTTTCATCATGATAACGCCAGACCGCACACATCTTTGGCCACTCAGCAAATATTTAGAGAGCTTGGTTGGGAAGTGTTAATGCATCCACCATATAGCCCTGACCTTGCACCCTCAGATTTCCACCTGTTTCGATCTCTTCAGAATTCTTTGGGTAGTGTTAGATTAACATCAAGAGAGGACTGTCAAAACTACTTGTTGCATTTTTTTTGATCAGAAGTCCCAAAAATTCTACAGCAACGGGATCATGTCACTACCTACAAGATGGCAACAAGTTATCGAACAAAATGGCACATATATATTATAATTAAATGTAATTAAACTTGAAAAAAATGTCTTGAATTTGTTTAAAAAATACGAAGAAACTTTTTCCCCGACCTTATACATACATAATTATAAACTTTTAAAAACATACTTAAATACTTCGACCAAAATAAAATGAATGGACGGGCCCAGTAGAAGCGCATTTTTGAAGATTACAAAATGAGCGCCAGCGCTCACTTCATTTCAGTCGGTCTCTAGCCGTAGGAAGTGAAACACGAGTCTATTGTTACGCGATAACGAAACATCTGACAAAATTATGAATTCGTATGCTTTACCGAAGTGTAAATACACAAATAAAACCGATATCTATTTTTTGTAACAAATATTCTGTAAATTTTTATAATTAGGTGTTGAAGTATATGTCCGACGATTTTGACTCGTTTTTACTGATCAAGTTCAATGGTTAGGGCCCGTCCATTCATTTTATTTTGGTCGAAGCTTAAATAGACATAAACACCCAGATATAGAACAAAAACAAATGCTCATCACAAGATTATTTGTGCTAAGTGAGAATCGAACCCACGCCCCCAAGCGCAGAAGAAAGGTTCACTACCAACTGGGCGACCAGGGCATTCCAATATATATACATATTGCAATCTTTTTTGTTTCCTTTTTTATTATTTACTAGCCGTCCACCCCGGCTTCGCACGGGTGTAAGCTCGGCCTTCGGCCTCCCTTCAAAATATACATATAGCCTATGTCACCCGGGGACAGTGTAGCTTCCCAACAGTGAAAGAATTTTTCAAATCGGTTCAGTTGTTTCGGAGCCTATTCAATGCAAACAAACAAACAATCAAATCTTTCCTCTTTATGATATTAGTATAGATAAAATGTGATCTACTTAGATTGACTGTGATATTAATATAATTAATTAACATTTCTATAGATGAATAGACATTTCTATAATTGCAAAATGTAACTAAAATGTATCATTTATAAATCTCTATCTTTGTAATAACATTTCTCGAATAAACGTTTTTTAGCTTTAAGTCTTCAAGTCAAGAGAATCGGTTTCTTCTAGGCAAGCGTGATCCATCGTAGACCGCATCATCGCTTAACTTAAGCCGAGTTGGCGGCCAACCGCAAGCCTATTTTTTATTTTATTTTTTGAAAGTATGTACTTTGAATGTAATATACTCGTTTTTAGGTTCCTTATTGAATTCGGCAGAGTATTGTAGATAACAGGTCCCATACACATACTGTATTTTTCATCATCATCTGTAGGTGTAGGGTGGTGGTGGGCGATACGACGTCTGTTTTAGTCACTAAGATTTCGTACCGCCAAGTCCAATATTGCCGGAAAAGTACAGCGCTATAAGATTCATTTGGCCGCAGTGAAGTTAGCTGTTTGTCTGCGCGATAGATTTTTTAGGAACTAATTTGTTCATTGTGCAGCTTCACTGCGGCCAAATGATCATTGTAGCACTATAGACACCACAGAAAAGAGAAGTACGGAACAGAACGGAAATGAGAAGGAAAATCTGTCGCCAGGCATTATAACAGAACCTTGATTAAACGTTCTTATTTAGATCAACGCGTCGAACTCCGCGTCACAGTTGCTAACTGATTTCGAATGACTGACGTTTCGTTTATATGGGTGCACCAGGCTACAACAAATTTCTTACAAAAATGCCTTGACAGCCGATCTAATATAAGGTCGGGGAAAAAGTTTCTTCGTATTTTATAAACAAATTCAAGACATATTTTTTTCAAGTTTAATTACATTTAATTATAATATATATGTACCATTTTGTTCGATAACTTGTTGCCATCTTTTAGGTAGTGACATGACCCCGTTGCTGTAGAAATTTTGGGAATTCTGATCAATAAAATGCAACAAGTAGTTTTGACAGTCCTCTCTTGATGTTAATCTAACACTACCCAAAGAATTCTGAAGAGATCGAAACAGGTGGAAATCTGAGGGTGCAAGGTCAGGGCTATGTGGTGGATGCATTAACACTTCCTAACCAAGCTCTCTAAATTTTTGCTGAGTGGCCAAAGATGTGTGCGGTCTGGCGTTATCATGATGAAAGACCACACTCTTTATGTTGATCAATTCCGGCCGTTTTTTCTCAATTTCTTGTTTGAGTCTCATCTGCTGTTGGCAGTAGAGATCCGAATCGATGGTTTTGCCCGGCGGTAAATGCTCATAATGAACGATGCCCTTCCAATCCCATCATACACACAGCATCACCTTATTACGTGTTAATCTGGGTTTCGCTACAGTCTGTGGTGCTTCACTGCCCTTTGACCATGATCGTTTGCGCACATTCTTGTCGTAGGTGATCCATTTTGCATCACCAGTGATCAATCTTTTCAAAAACGGTTCGGTTTCTTTACGTTTCAATAGAGAATCGCAAATGAGTACACGATTCATTTGGTTTCTTTCAGTGAGCTGGTGTGGCACCCAAATATCGAGTTTTTTTGTATACCCAGTTATTTTCAAATGGGTCAAAACTGTTTTGTGGTCAATCCCCAGGTCTTCAGCTACGTCGTAACTACTAATATGCCGATCTTGGTCCACTTTTTCAGAAATGGCATCGACTTTATCCGTAACAGGGCGACCAGAGCGAGCTGCATCTTTGACATCAAAATTCCTGGACTGAAAATGCTTGAACCAACATTGTGCTACTCTTGATGACACTGCATTAGGTCCATAAATGTCACAAATTTTATTCGCGGCTTGTGTCGCATTTTTCAGTTTTTTGTAATAAAATTTCACAATATATCGAATTTCTTCGTTAGATTCACTCATTTTATCGAACAAAAAAACAATTGAAAAATGGCGGGAAATTGCTTTTTACTTTTTGTATTCCTCTTTTCAAATGTCATATTTTTAATGGTATCAAAACCAGCCAGATACAAACAGTACAACCGATGAGATTTTTACTACAACTTCATACATACAAAATACGAAAAGACTTTTTCCCCGACCTATTATAAACATATTTTTTTCTGTGATAGACAGTGTTAATTTTATTATTCAAAATGATTACTAGGAAGAGGAGTTCGGTGTGGAGGTAGAGGGTGAGGGAGACAGCGACTATGCGCTGAGCGCGGTGTCGTCCGGCAAGAAGTCACGCAAGGGGCGCACTAGCAAGCACGCCACCACGCCCTCCACACCCGCTGCTTCAGATTCTGGCTCCGGTAAGTATGTTAGAGCGCTGCCATTTAGAGCATGCCGTTTTATGGGCCTGGTCTATGCAAGGTTTGCCTTAGTCCAGCCCAGTGTCTTTGAAGAAAGCCGTGAGATAGCTGATGCCAGCAGAACTAACACGCACACCGCGACAAAATCTTGACGTCATTTCGTCGAGTGAGAAACGTGACAAGGCGTCCGCGTTTTCGTATATGCCTATCTCGCTATGGCACGATAAAAAGATTCGACAAGATTTTGCCGCGGCGCGTATGCTAGCTCTGGTCAGACTTCCAGTTAGTACTAACTACTTAGCTAGGTCATGTTGAAGGCCTATGGATGACTCAATTCTAATCTTATTCTAAGAATGGTCACTAGCCTAATTAGAAGAAATAAAAGTCATCTCAACACCAACTAAAAGTTAACCCTTAAAATGAAAATAAGGTGCAGCAGAATTCCGCTATTGAAATGTGAGCCCTATATGGTGTGCTGTGTAGCAGATTTTCAAGAAGCAAATATCCAGTGCATGACGCTTGATCAATGAGTAGTCGACGCTTCATGTCTTTGATGTTCGTCACTTGACTTGATATGTGTGCTACGCACAGCAGCAGTACAGTAGAATTTACGACGAATCTAATTCTGTTTTACTTTTAACAATATAGGGTTCACATTTCAATACAACTTTTGGCCACACCAACTTAATATCCTGTGACCTCTGTACTTATTGAGAAATATTTTGTCCATAGCCGGCATGCCTACAGTAGATGAAGTGTGCTCCTCGTTTGGGCTCGCAGACGTAGATATCGAGTATTCAGACGCCGATCTGGAAAACTTGACGTCCTACAAACTATTCCAGCAGCATGTGCGCCCGCTGATTGTTAAGGAAAACCCTAAGGTGACACTGCATTAATTGCATTATTTACCTACTTGGGGGCGTCCATTAATTACGTGAGGTGATTTTGGCTATTTTTCGAGCCCCCACCTCTTCTGGTGAGATGTCGTAAGGTTATACCCACACCTTAATCTTACGTGAGATTTTTCAAAATGCGTATTTCGTGTGTAAATACTTAATCTGCCATGTTTTAGTAGAGAAACATAACTACTTCATTTAACACTTGTATTCTCGAAATATTTCACTTTTTCTTGCAGCAAATAAAATTACATGATATTTTCCGAGACCCCCTTTACCCTCACGTGAGTTTGGGTGAGATTCGGCTCTACCCTTCCCCCCCTAAATACCTCACGTAATTAATGAACACCCCCCCCCTTGTACCATTTTTTACCATTAAAATTATAACAATTTTAATCGTAAAAAATCAATATTTCACTAAAACTACTACAAATAAAATTGGGAATGGCTTTGGAATTACCAACACTGGTGAGATTTGGCTAGGTGTATCCTATTTTAATGTGGGTCTTTATGGATTATGCAAACCCGACGATATTATGTCTAGTGATTTGAATTTCAGATCGATTCCAGACACTGTTTGAATATCCCATTATGCTTCTATCATATAAATCATACAAAGTGTAAGGACAAATTATGAAGCATTTTTTTTTTAATTCTAATTGATGGAGCTTTTCCGCACATGGGAATATCATAATCATAATATTTATTTTTTTAAACTTAGCCTATTACACTACTCAACACTAAAAAAATATCTGATTTGGTTCATATTGTTTCATATCGAGGTTGACTAATAATAAATATATGTAGGCAATTTTTTTTTTCGTCTAGAAACTGAGGAATATGAATTTTAAGTTTTGACGAAAGTTTGATTTTTATATTGCGGGTATTTTAAAAATCGAAAAAAATGAGATGTTGTATTAAAAATCCTATTTACATATTTGTATTAAGGTCAATAACAAGGAATTATAATCACATAGTAGGAACTCATATAAAATAAATAGGCCGTAAGCCGCATCATCGCTTAACATCAGGCGAGTTAGCGGCCAAGCTCAAGCCTATTCTGCAATAATAAAAAAAGACATTAAAAAAAAATAGATGTTATAAAAATTCTATTTATATATTTGTATTAGGTCAATAACAAGGAATTATAATCACATAGTAGGAACTCAGATAAAAAAAGTTTGTTATTTGTTGAGTAGTGTTATTAGTTACATATTGAATTCCATACTTGTAGGTAGGTGGTACAGTTATTACACTTTTTGTAGGTATTGATTTGTGTCATTTTAATTTAACTAAATAGGTAGGCAGTTTACTATTGTGTTGTATATCCTTATCTACGACTTGTAAGTATATTTTTTAATATTTTTATACAAAAGTTACATATACTTAGTGGTTTATTTGATCACTTTCAACACAATCGTAAATCATAAAAGATACAGAAACTTTGCAGGTAGTACCAACCAATAATAAAATAAATAATATGACGTTTTAGTTGTTAATAGCGTAGGTGGGTACCTACTTTGCGTGTAAATTTAATGATTTTGAATGTGTTATTCGGATTATTTTACGAATAAACAACATTATAATATGCTTGTGACAATTGAAGATTTACGCTACCCTCCGAACTAGTATAAACTGTATCTCGGAAGGCAGAGTTCCTCCCGCTCGCTACATGCCGATGTACATTGAGTATGCCTCTCTAATTAGGGTAATTTGTATTGTTTTATGTTTGTATAGCATT
Source organism: Agriopis leucophaearia (assembly GCA_949125355.1). Classification (NCBI taxonomy): domain Eukaryota; kingdom Metazoa; phylum Arthropoda; class Insecta; order Lepidoptera; family Geometridae; genus Agriopis; species Agriopis leucophaearia. The sequence goes on along the minus strand of OX421265.1, from coordinate 15,571,961 downwards.
CTGGCTAAGTCAGAAAGAGGCTCCGCCCAGTCGAAAGTTCTGAGGGAACAAACATAAAAATCAGTCGAATTGAGAACTTCTTCCTATTTGGAAGTAAAGAATAGAGACACAAAAACCTTGTTTTGCTCAAATGGGTGCGAGAATCAGATCACTACTTTATCGTTACGGAACTAGGGTGCAGTGATTTATTTATAAGTACGACTTTTATTTTTATGTCTAAATTCACATTCCGAGTAACGGCAAAATAGGAGAACTAAATATAAAATACCTAAGACCAATGTATAACCCTATTTTTTGTGAATAAATTTAATTTAATTAATTTAATTTACTTTTTTCCCAGGTCCCCGTGTCCAAACTAATGATGCTTGTTGCTGCCAAATGGCGGCTGTTTTGCGAAACGAATCCGCACTTGAGCGGGCAGGGCGGCACCCAGAACCTGGGCTCAGAAGAGAACACCAACACGTCTACTGCCTCTGACTACACCTCGGCGAAACCCGGCCGGTCGGGACGAGCAAAGGACGCCAAGGTTAGACAGATTCACTATGCCAAATTAATGGCTAATGGACTTACAAAAAGAGGTCAAAAAGTTTTGGTGACTATGAGAGTTTGCGAAAGATGGCAGATAGTTGTCTTGACTACAATTTCTTACAATATTTGTTGGCTAAAAATTATAATAATATAAAGTAAGGGCGTATACACGTAGGAAGCAGGTTATCAGCACCGATCTGAGAGAGACTGCCTGCGCCGACTTCCTACGCGTGACCTGCGCGGACCAGTTCCGATAAGCGCACGTAGATCGGTGCTGGTAACCTGCTTCCTACGTGAATATGCCCTTAGGCACACTTACGTTTAATCTGAACACTATTTGTGAAAAATTTTATCTCTCTGTCATTATCTATTTTTACCTTAATTTTGTGTTAGTTTTCCTTTGAAAAAAGCATTATTCTATTCTGAGGGATAAAACTGATTCAATAAACAACATCGATGCCATCAAAAAAGTGGCACCGAATTATCAAAAAGAAGTTGCGCTCTACTGAATTTAGCACTACTCACAATACCCACATACACGGTAAATGCTTCTAGAGTGATGAACCATTAGAAGAACCGGAGGAAGAAGACCCGGACGAGGACGTAAGCGACGAGGGTGTATCTGTGCCGCGGAAACGAGGTCGCAAGCCGAAACATACGGCATCGGGCAGCACCACGCCGCGCGGCAAACCGGGCCGCAAGCCTAAAGTACCCACGCTTAAGATCAAGTTCAGCAAACGCAAGCGTACTAGCAGTGTAAGTACTTTTTTTTGACATCTGGGACATTATTGCACACACGGTTATCTGACCTCCAACTAAGCAAACCTTGTAATATGGCTACAAGAGAATGATATACTTACATAGTTATTAACACCCAGTCATAGAACAAACACAAATGTTTGTCCTAGGTGGGAATTGAACCCACGCCGACAAGTATAAATTGATTCCGAACGTGGCTGACAAAAGGCCCTTCGCTCAGCTTCAGCTTGATCTCTTTGAGTCTTGTGTTTAGATCATTGGTTTTTATTATGGCGTTTCGTTATGGCGAACACGAAAAGTGAAGCCACTTTTTGAAACAGCATAGTCGTTTGATGTTTTCAGTTTGAAATTCACATGGTTTTGAATGCTTATGGGTGCGTAAGTTGTGTATTTATACTGGAAATTCACGTAATTATGGAAGCGATTATGACTTAACTTTGGCAGCAGGCCGTATCCGTATCCATATGTATTTTTTATTTGATCTGTCTGAGCCAACATACTGAATTTTATTATATTTTATTGAAATATCCGGCTTAATGTCTGGACTTTTCAAATTTTAATATAGTACTAGAACGTCATTCATTGTACAATATATATGCCTGTATTATTGTTTTGCAGGAGGAGGATCCAGAAGGTAGCGCTGGTGTGAACTCTGATTCTGACGCGGAGTTCGAACAGATGCTGGCCGAGGCGGAGGAGCCGAAGGCACCAGCCGCCCCCACCGAGGAAGGCGCCGAGCCACCCGCCGCCGTCGATGAGAACGCTACACCGGTAACTATTTACCTTACTTCATTAGGATCCAGGTTGTGCTCGTGTGAATTATTCTGTAGCAGAGTTAGAACAGAAGCTGGCAGTGGTGAAGCAGTGACTGAAATTGCCCATCACAGCAGGCGATGGGGTTCATCCCCATCAAGACCATGGAAGTCCATCAAGTCCTTCTCAAGTGTAGGCATATCCATTTTTATTGTGGTAACCTCTAGACCATGAAATGTCCTGCCTGAATGTGTGTTACCCGATAGTTACAATCTGAGTGTCTTCAACACCGCATCATCCCTTAACATCAGGTGAGAAAAATAAAAAAAGTAGGCAACGCGGAAACCGCAGATGATCAGGAGAAAGTTTATATATAAGGCGAAAAATATATATTTTCTGTCTACTATAAGTCCATCTGTTGTGGCTATAATGAACTAACATTAATGGCCCGATTGATTTAGAGCACTTGGGCGATTCACACCGAACCTCACGCACAGGCACCTCTTTCCCACTGGGCACTCTGGGCACTTGCCCAGGGCCCCGTGATTGATGGCCCCTTTAGTTCCTGTCAGATCACCAAATGATAACCGATATTTATTACCGAAATACATATTTATTTAGAAAAAATACAAAGGATAATGACTGACTACAATACCTACTTGCTTATTAGCTTTTGCATGCGCGAACCTACTCAGCTCGCGCCCGAAAATAGTGCTCTATCAAGGTCATACCCTATTATGGGGCACCATTATCCTAATGTACCCAGGGCGTCCAATAGGTTAAAGACGGCCCTGCTCACGCGGTGTGAAACGCCCCATTACTCATGATAACACTGCCCATGAAGAGAGTATGTGTAAATGTCATGTTATTTTTACAATATTTCTTTAAAATGAAAAATTGATAATAATGTATCCGTTACTATTGTTTCAAAAGCTACCCAAGAAGAAAGCGAAGACCAAGATCGGTAACAAGACAAAGAAGAAAAAGAAACTGAAGACGACAAACAAGTTCCCCGACGGCGCTGAAGGGGAGCAAGAACACCAGGACTATTGTGAGGTAAGGCTAAACCAATCTCAGAAATATTCATATTCATATATATTTATAAAATGTTATTTTACATGTCAAATTATTAATCATAGTTATTACAAATTAGGTTAAAATAACACAAATCAAACAATAAATAAGATCAAATACAAAGGAATTAAATAATAAAAAATTATAAAAATTTAATAAATAAAATAATTAAATTATGTCATAGTAAAATCATTGTGTCATAGTAAAATAAAAATTACAGATAATGTAATTAAGTCTGGCATAAATTAAATTATACATTTATAAAAGTCGTCAAATGCGTAAAAAGATTGCTCTCAGCCATTTTTTTAATACAATAAATTCTGTGCAATATGGATTACCTGTGTATGGATGCCATCCAAAGTACATCCAATTTTGTAGCTAATAGGAAACTCAGCGTAAAAAACGGAAATAGCAGAGTAACACTCACAAATTTGTGATCATCATTTGCATAATGCCTTCGATCAAAAAAATACAAAGATGCCAGAATGTCGCGCTAATCGCGGCAATACTCAAACTGGCTGGACTCAATACGCAGCCAGATTGGATCCACAGTCACGCGATAGTTGCACATGCCTTAACACACCGTAAGAGCCGTAACAGACACGTCAACTTGGCTGACAAACCACCGTCTGACCCACGGGAGAGAAAGAGAAAATTGTCTCTTTTCTCTCGAAAGAGAAGTTCCCACTTGCGATTTAGACATAATCGCCGTCTAGCTTGCTCAATGACGGTTCACAAGTTTTGACGATGTTGTGCAAATCGAACAGACATTATAGAACTGAGCCGTAAATGTATAAATATATGGTTGGATTTGGTAAAATAATCTTGTTTCTATATAAATTGTATACAGCTATGTTTATATATGAAATTGCTGACGTTTATTGACTATAAATTTTACGCCTTGTGACTTCTATGTATAATTTTTCGAAGATAATGCCCAACATACAAGGTCTCCGAGAGCCAATGAGGCTGTCAAAACTGGATGGCACAACATGCAGTGTTATTTGATATTTGAGTAGCAGACATTTTTTACAACTAGGCCATTCATTGGCCCATTTTGTGTCGCCGGACTGTAGCTAGTTTCCTCCAGGAGGGCCAGCGGCTCGTTGATGCCTGCACAGGCTTCCCAGAGCGTTCTCAGCGACCCGAGGGTAGTTTTTGTAACCTGCACAGAGGACAAGTTGGGTAGGTTGAGCTAGAGTCAGCTGAAGTTGTAATGTCAGTGGTTGGCATACTCTAAGTCCAAACTGCAGGGTGTGTATTCAAATTCCATCAATAACCTGGAGCTTGTGAAGAAAACATTGTGACAAAGGCTTATCATGGTAGGGCACTTCTAGTGCTCGGATGCCAAGCTACGCGTGTTTGCCACTACGACCACACCGTCACCTAAAATTGGGTGAGCTGTGGTCAAACGCCGCCCGGCCGCTTCCATCACCTGACTCCCGAACAGTGGTTGGTTGACTGAACATAAACATGGTTCATTGCTCTATATTTATCTACAGGGTTATTTTTAATTAACCTAAAACTTCTCGCGGTCGGTTTCCCTACATCATACTTGTCAACTTTTGTTCCATGAATTTTCAAAAGTAAAAAAAAAACAAACATGTTTTTTTGCTGTGTATTTTATGGTGCATGTTACAACTCATTTTTTTAGGCCTTTTGTTCCGCATTCATTCTTATTTGAGACCACCTCGTTAGGTTATATGAGAGACTTTAGGTGATTTAAAAATAACCCTGTATATTTAGGCAAAGTACTATCAACTTTCTATTTCTAAATGATAACCCAAGTGAACTCCGCAGGTGTGCCAACAAGGCGGCGAGATAATCCTGTGTGACACGTGTCCCCGCGCCTACCACCTGGTGTGTTTGGAGCCCGAGTTGGAAGAAACGCCTGAGGGCCGCTGGTCGTGTCCGCACTGCGAGGCCGAGGGCAACCAGGAACAGGAGGACGACGACGAGCATCAGGAGTTCTGCAGGTCACACACATATTTCACACAAATCTCAGAATATCACAAGTTTCATATACACCTTGGGTCAACCCTGGGGGTAGACTTTGCATTTTTAACCGATTTCAATAAAGGAGGACGGTTCTATGTTTAACTGTATTTTTTTTTTTCAATGTTGTTCACCGATTTCTCCGCAAACAGTTTCCGATTTCAAAATAAAATATTTTGTTCATTAGGGTATACTTCCAATTTGGTCCCATTGTCGCCAAGTCAGGATCTGATGGGATCCCAGGGAAATCGAAGGCAACCCACATATTTTATAGGCACTTATTAAGTTTTTCATATATTTTTGAAGGCTGTTTCTAATTTTTTTATTTATATTACACGGGAATTACTCACGTAAGATTAAGGATACTCCGTTACTCTGTTTTTAATGTTACAAGATTTGGACAAATTTGCCTATTCAATTCTAAATAATGATTATCTTTGTACAGAATCTGCAAAGACGGCGGCGAGCTGCTGTGCTGTGACTCGTGCCCGTCTGCCTACCATCGCTTCTGCCTCAACCCACCGCTTGAAGAGGTGCCTGACGGGGATTGGAAGTGTCCGCGATGTAGTGTGAGCATTGCTTTATATTTTTCCACATACATGAACAGACTACACATTTGTACTTCATGAATTTTATTCCGCACTATAAATTTTTATATTTTATTTTTGACGTGATGTAACGTCTTATAAATCGATGAACGCCGGCTGCACGCACGAAAGAGTATGACTCTTTCGTGCGTGCAGCCACGTCACTTGTCACGTTCCGCCTGAGCCGAGCGTGCAAGCGAGTGCACGGAACAAGCGATAGAGCTTCGGCGTGTGACGCATACGTTATCACGTAAAATTATCGTCCGTAAACCGACTTTACAGACAACCAATTTTTTCCAAAATATATTCAGTGTTATTTTTAATTCAAATAAAACCTTTCGTATGCAGCTTCTCTACATCATATTGGACAATTTTTGTCCTGAAAATTTTTAAGTGAATTAAAAATAACCCTGTATATTATATAAGGGATTTATCGACCCGTAACATCCGATTGTTGATTTTGGATTGAACAGATGACGTTGTTCGGTAGGGTATACTTCCAATTTGGCCCCGTTGTCACCAAGTTAGGATCTGATGATGGGATCCCAGGAAAATCCAGGGCAATCCTCAAATTTATAGGCACTAAGTCTTGTTTAAGGTGATCCACTTGTTTTATTGTATTTTTATGAAATCCAAATGTTTATAATTAAATCCTCAGTGTCAGCCCCTGGATGGCAAAGTTGGCAAAATCCTGACATGGCGGTGGATAGATGCAGCCGCCAATTCGAAGGCTCCTCGCTCTAGGGAATTCTTTGTCAAGTGGCAGGAGCGCTCCTACTGGCATTGCACCTGGGTATCAGAACTACAGGTCAGTACATTACAAATGGAAGCTTACAGTATTTACGTTAAGCGGTTTAGCGGTATGGGGGACAATAGTGAGTGAAATAAAACCGGCCAGGTGCGAGTCGGACTCGCGCACTAGAGTTCTGTACCATTAACTATAAAAACGGCCAAAAATCACGTTTGTTGTATGGGAGCCCCCTTAAATATTTGTTATTCTGTTTTTCAGTGTATATATTAATACATCATATGTGAAAATTTCAACTGTCTAATCTCTTCTTTGTAGTGGTAGGACTCTTTTGCAGGGGTCCGCCTGGGGAAGTAACAGTTTGCCAGTTATTCAACCGCCAAGCAGTAGTGTGCAGACACTACTGTGTTCCGGATTGAAGGGCAATGCTTCCAACGAAATTACAGGGCACACATAGATTTGACATCTTATATCTCAGGGTGACGAGCGCAGTGCATTGCCATCCAGGGTTTTGAACTGTTGAAGTTCAAAATTCTGAGTGGCGTTGAACTGTTATGGGCTGTTAAGAGCCACCAGGCGAGCGACTTCGCTCGTCTCGTCACCCAATATCATAAAAAAATAAAAAAAGTAATAGGGTCCCGTTTTACCCTTTGGGTATGGAAAAATGAAGACATTTGAACACAAATGATAATTGTACTAAGGCATATTTCCCTTCTTTGTCTTATCTGAGCAAATATCCATAGGCCATGGTGATCGCTTACCATCCTATGGCATAAAAAATATTTTAATGGATATTTCTGGAGATATGAATCAAAATATGTTAAGGAAAAATCGCATGGAAAATACAAGGCCACAATAAATTATTATTTTTTCAAAATTCCATTATTCTTACCACAGAAAAGAGAAGTAAATAGAACGGAAATGAGAAGGAAAATCTGTTGACAGGCATTATGAGTGAACCTTGATTGAACATTCTTATTTATGACAACGCGTCGAACTCCGCGTCACAGTTGCTAACTGATTTCGAATGACTTTTCGTTTATATGGGTGCAACTGGTTACAACAATTTTTTTACAAAAATGCCTAGACAGCTGTTTTAATTTAAACAAAAAAAAAACTGTTCTGTGATTCTTACCAATGCTCACCTTTTTCTCACAGCTCGATGTGTTCCATCCTCTCACGTATCGTTACTACATGCGCAAATACGACAGCGAGGAGCCTCCCAAACTGGAGGAGCCTCTAGATGAGCGCGACAGCCGCTCCAAGCGGCTCAGGGACCAGAAGATAGACCAGGATCACGATGAGAAGGAACTTGAAGAAAAGTTCTACAGGTGAGAACATTCTAGAAACTTTCTATTAAAGTGAAGGCGCTTCTACATTGGAGGAGCCTTTAGATCTGAGGTCCCCAAACTTTTCTGACTCATTGACCACCCACTTTCTGTTTTTAAAACAATATTTATTCAATAATTTATTGCACATTATGTAATTCACATAAAGATCTTAGGTAGCATGTTTAAGGTAAGTATCATACAATGACCCTGATTGGGTATGGCAACAAAGTTCTATATACCTTCTGTCATTACAATTGTCGTCGTTTCTTGTAGATATGGTGTGAAGCCCGAGTGGCTGGTGGTCCATCGAGTGATCAACCACCGCACGTCGCGCGATGGCACCACCTACTATCTCGTAAAGTGGCGCGATCTGTCCTACGACCAGACCACCTGGGAGGCCGAGCATGCGGACATCAGTGGACTCAAGCAGGCCATTGAATACTACCAGGTGAGTGAGTGATCAACCACCATCATGCGGCTTTGTCCTCCTAGGGCTCATACAGATGGTCAGTCTGACCATCTGAACCAGACAACTTGTGAGCCCAGGTGGGATATTCCTGGATCTGCAATATTAGTTTTGTTATCTGTTACTGTCATTTGGAACGATGGGGACAGAAACAATATTGCATGCACAAGGATAGCAGGCCAAAGGTCCTTTTTGATTGATACTCTTTCTGCAGGCCGAGAATACCAATGCTATATCATAGATTAGTTAATTTTATGTTTCTTCATGGTGTACAATGTAATATTATCTGTTTGTTTGTCCAGGATATGCGATCATATATGACATCTGAAGGCAAGTCGAAGAGTAAGGGCAAGAAACCAGGTCGCAAGAGCAAGAACCGCGAGATTATCGATGATGACGACAGTAGCGGAACGCAGTACAAATCTAAGAAGTACAACCCACCCCCTGAGCGCCCCACAACAAACCTAAACAAGAAATATGAAGACCAGCCACAGTTTGTCTACGAGACCGGCATGCAACTTCACCCATACCAGTTGGAAGGTCTCAATTGGCTCCGGTATTCTTGGGGACAGGGAATTGATACTATCCTCGCCGATGAAATGGGTCTCGGGAAAACTATTCAAACTGTCACATTCCTCAACTCTTTGTTTAAGGAAGGTCATTGCAAGGGGCCTTTCCTGGTATCCGTACCGCTGTCGACTATCATCAATTGGGAGCGAGAGTTCGAACTTTGGGCCCCTGACTTGTACGTCATTACTTACGTTGGAGATAAAGACTCCCGTGGGGTGATCAGAGAAAACGAGCTGACGTTCGATGACAATGCAAACAGAGGCGGACGACCGTCGAAAATCAAATCACAAGTTAAATTCAACGTTCTGCTCACGTCATACGAGTTAATTTCAATCGACGCGACGTGCCTCGGCTCCATCGAGTGGGCCTGTCTTGTGGTAGACGAAGCTCACAGGCTTAAGAGCAATCAATCCAAATTCTTCCGACTTTTGGCCAATTACCAAATCAACTACAAACTGCTACTGACCGGTACTCCTCTACAGAACAACCTGGAAGAGTTGTTCCATTTATTGAACTTTTTGAACAAGGACAAATTCAATGACTTGGCTGCTTTCCAAAACGAGTTTGCCGATGTTTCGAAGGAAGAACAAGTGAAGAGGCTACACGAGATGCTTGGACCTCACATGCTGCGGCGACTCAAGGCCGACGTACTAAAGAACATGCCCACTAAATCAGAGTTCATCGTACGTGTTGAACTGTCGCCGATGCAAAAGAAGTACTACAAATATATTTTGACAAGGAACTACGAAGCTTTGAATCCCAAGAGTGGAGGTCAAACCGTCTCTTTACTTAATGTAATGATGGACTTGAAAAAGTGCTGCAATCACCCGTATCTATTCCCGGTAGCAGCCGAAGAAGCACCGCTCGGTCCTCACGGAAACTACGACACTCAAGCTCTGGTCAAGGCCTCAGGAAAACTGGTTCTCATGTCCAAGATGTTAAAACTGCTCAAAGACCAAGGCCACAGAGTACTTATCTTCTCCCAGATGACGAAAATGTTAGACATTCTCGAAGATTTCTTGGAAGGCGAGGGCTACAAGTATGAAAGAATCGACGGTGGTATCACCGGTACCGTTCGTCAGGAAGCGATCGATAGGTTCAACGCACCGGGCGCCCAGCAGTTCGTGTTCTTGCTTTCGACGAGAGCAGGAGGCCTCGGTATCAACTTAGCCACAGCCGACACAGTCATCATTTTCGACTCAGATTGGAATCCCCATAATGACATCCAGGCGTTCTCGCGCGCTCATCGTATCGGTCAGGCGAACAAAGTTATGATCTATCGCTTCGTCACGCGCAACACTGTCGAAGAGAGAGTAACGCAGGTGGCTAAAAGGAAAATGATGTTGACTCATTTGGTTGTGCGTCCCGGAATGGGTGGAAAGGGAGCTAATTTCACCAAGCAAGAGTTGGACGACATCCTGAGATTTGGTACCGAGGAACTATTCAAAGAAGACGAAGGAAAAGAAGAAGCCATTCACTACGACGACCGAGCCGTCGGCGAACTACTCGATCGATCCAAGGAAGGTATCGAGTCGAAGGAATCTTGGGCCAATGAGTATCTCAGCTCGTTCAAAGTCGCTAGCTATTCCACAAAAGAGGGAGACAACGAGGAAGAGGTCGATACTGAAATTATCAAACAGGAAGCTGAGAATACCGACCCGGCTTACTGGATAAAGCTACTCAGGCATCACTACGAACAGCACCAAGAGGACCAGGCCCGAACTCTGGGGAAAGGCAAACGAGTCCGAAAACAAGTCAACTACAATGACGGCAGTGTCGCGCAAACAGAAAACCGCGAGGATAGCACGTGGCAAGAGAACGGATCTGATTTCAACTCTGACTTCTCCCAAGGCAGTGAAGATGATAAAGAGGATGATGACTTCGATGAAAAGAATGACAATGGGGACCTTCTCAGTCGCCGCAGTAAGAGGAGGCTTGAAAGGCGCGAAGAGCGTGACAGGCCCCTACCACCTCTGCTCGCTCGAGTCGGAGGCAACATGGAGGTCCTTGGCTTCAATGCGAGGCAGAGAAAGTCATTCCTCAACGCGATCATGCGCTACGGCATGCCACCACAAGACGCGTTCAATTCGCAGTGGCTAGTGAGAGATCTTCGAGGCAAATCTGAACGCAACTTTAAAGCTTATGTCTCTCTATTTATGAGGCATTTGTGCGAGCCGGGCGCTGACAACGCTGAGACGTTCGCCGACGGAGTACCGCGTGAGGGACTTTCAAGACAGCACGTGTTGACGCGAATCGGTGTTATGAGCCTGATAAGGAAGAAGGTGCAGGAGTTTGAACACATTAACGGGTATTACAGCATGCCGGAGCTGATCCGCAAGCCCGTGGAACCAGTGAAGGGTGCGGCCGGGGAAAGCGCCGCGCCAAGCCCCGCCCCTTCCACGGCTACACCGATCACATCCGCCGCGCCTTCCCCTGCGCCTGCGGCTCCTGCCCCCGCCCCTGGCCAAGCACCAACCCCCGCTGGCTCGGACAAAGACGACAAAGAAGAAACAAAGGACGACAAATCAGAAACAAAAGATAAACCAGAGCCGATGGATACCAGTGATATCAAGGAAGTAGCTACAGAGGAAAAAGAACCTTCCAAAGAGGCAGAGGAGGCTAAAGAGCCAGAGCGACGCATGTCCATTGACGAGGAACCGGCTATAGAGGAACCAGATAAACCTGAGGAGAAAAAGGTAGAGGATAAGGAACCGCCGAAAGAAAATAAAGAGGAGGATATTAACAAGGAACCCGTGGAGTCGACCTTACCTACACCTGTTGATAAGAAGGACGACGCGAAGAGTGACAAGGCTGATTCTGAAGCTTCTGACAAACCTAAGGAAGAAAAAAAGGTAATAATCCGTTTTATTTTTTCAATGTCAATGAACGTAAATGCTGTACAATGTCAGTTTACCGATTTTTTTATGGTTGACAGATTAGGAGTTTAACCACAGCTCACATAAATTTATGTTAGTGCGGCCAAAGATGGTTAATATTGATAGAATAGGTACTGAGTCTCAAGTAATGCCACCAAAACCATAGAGATACAATACATAGAGTCACCATCGTGCCAAAAAATGACCGAACCAAAACCCGGCGCACGCTACGCATTGCGCAGACTTTTTGGTTAGTTGTGAGGCAACCGCAATTCGACTACAACGATGCGCGATGCCAGTACTACGATACCCTATCGGACAAGCGACGTTGACCACTCCAGACAGAGAGCAATCTAACACCTCTCATTTCAAAATCAGTCAAGTAGTTTAGGCTACAAGTCACACATACATACTTAACTTACCCACACCCTAAAAACATTATCCTCCTTCTTGGGCAGTCGGATAAAAATGCTATTGACGTAAGAACAACCGATACAATACCTATAGAGTCACAATCTCCAAGAGAAAACAGTCAAAAAACATCAGAGCATCGTTGTGCATGACTATACACATCGACCTAAATTTTTTTTTGCTACGCAATAGACAACAAAGCTTGGGAAAGGGATATCGCGATCCACATGAAAACTCCACAAGAGAGAAAGAGATCGACAACAAATAAAGTCTAAATCGCTTTTTGTTACGTCAATTAATGTCAATAATGACAAATAGGTACCATGCGGTACGGGTTGCATTGTGATAATAATATTTTTTCAGTATAATTTTAAATTACTGAAAATGGGCAATAGTGCTTAAGTGCAATTATAGTGTCTTGTGCATTTAGTGATTGTGATGTAAACACAAGAAATTACCTGCAGAATTTTGAGTTTCACCGGTAAATATATGACCTTCCATTGACATGATTTCATCTAAATTTTGACCAAATAATAACATAAATTGATTGCAAAATCCGATTTTACAACGGTATATTTATATATTTTCTTCATTATGTGTCTATTTCATAGGTAGAAGTAAAATTGATGATAAAATTAAGCAAAAAAAATTTGATATGTTTACGCTCTGTTATCACTAGAGATGGATAAAATGATGACGTCATTATTATCGATATCGATTCGATATTTTTTAGCAAATGTCATTAGGCAACGCGTGCATATTAATAAACATTTACATAAATTGTTGTTGTTATTACATTTATTGCGATTAGGACTCACGCACGACGTCGATGGTTAAATTATTTAATATTTTAAAACACGGTCACTAATATTATAAATGCAAAAGGTTAAGATGAATCTAATACTAGCAGTGCCCCACGGCTTCACTCGCTACCCCATTGCTAGTACTTACATAATTTTATTTCGTAGATAAAACATAATATTACGAATTAATTGTAATTCTTTCTAATTTATACTTGACGTATTCCATCCTTATACGTGAAAAATGGATACGGATTATATGTAGAGAAAACAAAAATTCAACAATTTTCAATAAACATTTTGAAGACAAATGTTTTATTCAATGAAATCAATATCGCATGTTAATGAAAGATTCAATACCTATTTCATTTGTACCCGTAAGTGAAAATTTGGGAAAACAATTCCAACAAAAATAATAATATGTGATGTATTTAACTTTGATTTTAAATTTTGATACCTTTGCATAAGTATATTTTTATGGATTAAATTCCCACCAAAACGATTGGTATGTTCGTACGTTAGTGTGCTAGGATAAATAAATATCGATACATGGTGAAACTGACATCTAACTCATCCGCCTAGCTAGCAGCCTTATAGTGGTTTTTATTCTTTTCGGCTCTGTAGCAGTGTTACTTGGAACAAGAAAACAACTCAATTATAATTGAAATTGATGCGATTATGTTTATCGACATAAAAAGTTGGTACGTTTCACAACACTAATTTACTCACGCATGCGCAAATGTTTTTTTGTTACGTTATCAAATTGTCGTAGGCTATCTTTGACATCCAAAATCTATGACTATACATCAGTTTCATAGTTCACAATGCCACATTTACTTCAATTTAGACTTTATGTCGCTTGCTTAGTGTTCAACGTCGCTTGTCCGTTATGTCATCGTAGAAATATTATCGCGCGGCGTTGTAGTCGGGTCGCGGTAGCCTTACAACTAACCAAAAAGTTTGCGTAATGCGTAGCGTGCGCCGAGTTTTGGTTCGGACATTTTTTGGCACGATGGCGACTATAGGTACTGTATCTCGATGTACTTAATTTAAGCATTCTTCCTAAGATCTGCATTGAAATCTAAAAATTAAGTCTGATAAAGTAAAGTGAAGAAAATAAACAAATGATTATCAATATAAAATACCGACTTCATAAAAATTTCAGAACTGAAATTGTCAAATTGAAATGGAACCACACTGGAAGCACCAGCTTTCAAATAAAAAAAATATCAAAATCGGTTCACCCAGTCGAAAGTTCTGAGGTAACAAACATTTAAAAAAAACAGTCCAATTGAGAACCTTCTCCTATTTGGAAGTCGGTTAAAAAACTGAAATGCCAATCCCACCTACTGTGATATAAGGGTAAGATAGTGATTTTCGGCAAAGTACAAATTAATATTTATCAACAGGACGAAGATGATGACGATGTAGTCTTAGTGAAAGAAGACGATGAGCTGAAGGTGGAACGCCGCAAGTTCATGTTCAACATCGCAGACGGTGGCTTCACCGAACTACACACTCTATGGCTCAACGAGGAGCGAGCGGCCGCTCCAGGCAGGGAGTACGAGATCTGGCACAGACGGCATGACTACTGGCTGTTAGCTGGTATAGTCACACATGGATACGGTCGCTGGCAAGATATACAGAACGATCTGCGATTCGCTATCATCAATGAGCCTTTCAAAATGGACGTCGGGAAAGGAAACTTTTTGGAGATCAAGAATAAGTTCCTAGCGAGGCGTTTCAAGGTACACATTTTTTGACATTAGACAATATTGTTCAGTTTCAGTTGAAAATTTTATTCAGATAGCAAATTCAGGGTTGCATGTTGATTTCAAGATTAGATTTTAGTGGCACGGGATTAAAACCTTGCTGTGCAAAAATTTTGCAAACGTAAGTATAGAATAATTATCAATTTAAAAAACCGACTTCATAAACATATTAGAACTGGACTTAATAACGCGTAATAAGTGCCTATAAAATTTGAGGGTTGCCCTCGGTTTCCTTGGGATCCCATCATCAGATCCTGCCTTGGTGACAATGGGACGAAATTGGAAGTAAACCCTACAGAACAAAAGTTTTTTTATTGGTCTACATTTGGCGGAGAAATCGGTGAACATAAAAAGTAAATACATACAATTATCAATTTAAAAAACCGACTTCATCAGAACTGGATCAAATTGAAATGGGACCAAATGGGAAGCACCAGCTTTGAAATAAAAAAAGAGAATCATCAAAATCGGTTCAACCAGTCAAAACTTCTGAAGTCAAACAAAAAAAATTATAATAATATAACCTCCTCCTCTTCGGAAGTCGGTTAAGAACGGTCCTCCTTTTTTGAAGTCTGTTAAAAAATTAAAATTTTCTTTATATATTCCAGCTTCTAGAGCAGGCGCTGGTGATTGAAGAGCAACTACGTCGCGCGGCGTATCTTAACCTCACTCAAGATCCCAACCACCCCGCCATGTCTCTGAACGCGCGCTTCGCGGAGGTTGAATGCCTCGCGGAGTCGCATCAGCACCTCAGCAAGGAGTCGCTCGCAGGGAACAAGCCAGCCAACGCTGTCTTGCACAAGGTAACTGATGCCACCCAATCTATTATTCCTAACCTTCATCTTTGACCACATCGTCGCTTACCAACGGGCGAGTTGGTGGTCAAACACGGACTTATTCGCGATAAAAAATAACTTGAGAGTTGTCAAGGGACACCCGGATGGAACGAAGTTCCTTTCTATGAGAGAGAGAGAGAGACAGACAGAGAAACACGCGCACACCGTACTGCTTACAACTAGCAAAAAGTGTCGTTACAACTGTTGGTCTTAATTTTTTCTGTCTAGCCCCCTTTCGCAACGCGCGAAAGGGAACTTCGTTCCAAAAACTTTTTTTTTATGTATAGAAGAGGTTTACTTTTCGCACGAACTCTTCTGATGGAAAGTGATGTGGCCGAAGATGGAGCATGTAGACTTAGAAGGTAATTATTCAGTCTGGCCTAGAAGACATAGGTTACAGTTTTCAGGAAACAAGGACAGTGGCAAAGTTTTTTATTAATGACTGAGTTCTGAGGTAACATAAAAAATACAACCAAATACAGATCCCTCCCTTTTTTAGAAGTAGGTTAAAAAGGGCTTCTGGCTTTTGGCTCTGGCTCCGCTAACTCCTTCCAAAGGAGCGGTTCAATGACCCGTGAGTCAAGAGACTTTTTTTTGTTCACAACTTGGAATATACACAAATCTTATTCTATAAAGTCTTGCACAACAAAAAGCACGGTGTAATTCCTAATACTAGTGAACACAGCATGCTGTTTACGGACATTGCTAAATTACAATAATCAGATACTTAACACAAATTGTAAGTTGGAGAAGTTCCATTTCCTTATACCTCCGCGATCTATTATTTTGTATAAATCTTCCCAGGGCCACTGAGAGACCGGCCTAGCCGAGTTTGGGGTCTACTGGTAATACAATGTACCTACGCATTATAGTTTAAATAACTCTTGGCATTCTCTACATTAACATGTAAACTTTTTTTGGAAATAAACTTTACTTAGCAAGCAGCCAAGCAGTAGTGTGCAAATACTACTGTGTTCCGGATTGAATGGCAATGTTTCCAGCGAAATTACACAGAGATTTGACATCTTATATCTCGGGGTGACGAGCGCAGTGCATTGCCATCCAGGGTTTTGAACTGTTGAAGTTCAAAAATATGAGTGGCGTTGAGCTGTTATGGGCAAGCGTGAAGAGCCATCAGGCGAGCGACTTCGCTTGTATCGTCACTCATATCATTAAAAAAAACATTACCTGGCCTGAGACGTATAATAGAATGGACATTGTTCTCCAGGTGTTGAACCAGCTAGAGGAGCTGCTGTCGGACATGAAGTCGGACGTGTCGCGGCTGCCGGCGACGCTGGCGCGCATCCCGCCGGTGGCGCAGCGCCTGCAGATGTCGGAGCGCAGCATCCTGTCGCGGCTCGCTGCCACCGCCGGCAACCCCGTGCCCGCTGGTAACTTATTTACTTCTCTGCTCTATTGATTTCTTAGATGACACTCAACGCTGCATCAACAACGATAAATTCCACCGCGTTGATATATAGATTGATACAACGAGCAATGGAGAGAGCTATGCTCGGAGTTTCTTTGCGCGATAAAATCAGGAACGTAGATATTCGCTATGGAACCAGAGTCACCGACATAGCTATTAAAATTTGTAAGTTGAAGTGGCAATGGGCAGGCCACATCGCTCGAAGAACTGATGACAGATGAGGAAGAAAGGTTCTTGAGTGGAGACCGCGAACCGGAAGACGCAGCGTAGCGTAGGCCTCCCACTAGATGGACCGACGACATTGTGAGTTGCGGGCATCCAGTGGATGCAGATGGCAGGATGTCGTTCAGTGCTAGACGTAGGCCTTTCCATCTCCCCATCATACTGAAATATAGTCAAAGTTATTGCCAGGTGTGGCACTTACAATAGGTTGTGTTGTCTATGGAAAAGCCTAATGTGAGTGTTGTTGTGTTGCAGCGCAAATGGCGCAGTTCCCGGGCGGGTTCTCCGGTGCCGGCTCGCTGCCCGGGTTCTCCCCGGCCGCAGCAGCCGCCGCTAACTTCTCCAACTTCCGGCCGCAGTACTCCGTGCCTGGACAGCCCACCTCCACACCCTCATCTAATGTAAGTTACTTACTACTACATTATATACAAAATGATCCTAAAACGTGTGTTTGAATAGACTGAATGAATCGACTGCCCCGGTGGCTCAGTTGGTAGTGAACCTAACTTCTGTGCTTGGGGGCGTGGGTTCGATTCCCATCTAGGACAAACATTTGTGTGATGAACATTTGTGTTTGTTCTATGTCTGGGTGTTAATATCTATTTAAGTATGTATTTAAAAATATATATGTATGTATATCAGTCTCTGGCAGCCATATTACAAGCTTTGCTTAGTTTGGGGTCAGATGACCGTGTCTGCAAAAATGTCCTAGATATTTATTTTATAATAAAGACATGAATGAATTGGCAAAGATGTTAACGTCAAGGTCTCCAAGGATTTTACAAACTATGAAACATTATGAGATTAAAAAACGTATTACTAATACAATAGACTATAGAGAATTATTTATAACATTTAAATGAGCTTACTAACCTGGATATTAACAATTCAAGTGCACATTTGTTCAATGATTCAAGAGCTCGCACGACTGCCTAACGATAAACTTGCCTACAAAATATATCATAGTCTTGTGACAATAATTGACTCATCGGCTCAGTCGTTACTTAGAAAAAAAATAACATTCTGCAAATCATTTGCATCAGTTAATTTTAAGATAATGCCGTAAAGCGTATGAGTAATCTTTCTGTGTGGCAAATATTTCACTAAAGGGCTCTACACACTGAAGGTGCCTTCCCTGCGGAATCACATCGTTGTGAGTTGAGACACTTTGTCGGGGCATGATATGAACAACTCTCTGCAAAAAACAAAGGCAACTAAGGACATTCGCATACTGCCAGTTAGACAGCGCGGGTGCAAATCCCTGCCAAATATCCCTACCGATATCAAACCAGTTTCAGTGTATGGAGCCTTTAAAATTTTCGGATTAGGTTCCGCAATCATAGCCAACATTTTATCTATTGTTTCTTGTTTTGTTTCAGAAGTCATAAGCCCTCGTAACTTATACAATACATGAATTATTCGACTCTACACACGTGCAGGTAAATTATATTTTAGGCAATATTGTATGTACCTTTCGCTTGATTCTATTTTAACAGAGGTCTTCCTCGAATATTATGCACATTTAGTGAAGGATCCGCACTTTTATTTATATCAAGCTCAAGTGTTATTTTAAGGTTTAGAATAATATTTGTATTGTTTGTTTTATTGAGCGGATAAATGGTCACATAGATGAATATTTTAGATTAAGCTTTCCAAGATTCCTGTTCCACCTTGGGTTTCAAGTAATAATTATGTAGTGATAGTCCAGTTATGTATTAGATACCAAACACTGCATTGACACAGACCTTCCACACTATTTATTTCATTCTGATCTGTATGAATCTGTTTTACATGTAAGTGATAATGGACTTATGAAATTTTTTATTTTAATTTACCAAAAATGGAATAAATCAATACAATTAAGAAAATAAACTGTTTTTTATTTTTGTCTAGAAACTGATACAAACTATTTTATTATGGAAATTGACGTGGCTGAAGTAACCGGCCTAATCTTATGTGAGTAATATAATTAAAATCTTAGGGGACCGTTTATGTATTACGTGTGGGGGGGTCTATGCTTTGCTTATTTTTGATGACATGGGTGGGCCCCCGTCAGCAGTAATTATTTACTTTTGTACAAATTATGGCAATTATGGCACTGCTGCTCATGAATTTATAAAAAAAAACAGAATTTGTTTACATAAGCATGGGAGAGGGGAGTAAGAGCTTTACTTACTTTTGCTGACAAGGGGAGGGGGTAAATAATTGTAATAAATCTGCTTACGTAATACTTGAACGGCCCCTAGAAACTATCTTTATATGTGTGGCGCAAATGCAGCCATTACACTATCCGATTTAGTGCACTAGGTATTTTTAGTGTGGTGATTTTAGTTATAAGAATCTAAATAATCACACTAACTTAGTGTACCAAATAGGGATAGTGTAATGCTCATAAATTCCTTACAAATAATACTACAATGTAAAAAATATTTGATTTTAATCACATGATTTCATCAAGATTACAATAACTTAAGATTCTTACATGTAGTAAATAAATAGTTAATATCACCAGGTATACGAGTCGTCTTCTGTGTTATACTTGACACTGTCCAGTTGTTTGGTCACATTCGGGTCAGCAGAACAGAAGTACTGAAGCATGTCCTCGCTGATGCCACAGTCTGATAAGTTCTCCTTGTTGAATGCTTTGGCAAAGAGGTTTGGTTCGTTCTCTTTAGAAATTTCACCTGAAACAGCAGAATTTTGTATTTAATAAGAGGTTTATGAAAATTATCAGACTGCACTAGCTGGTCGAAAATACGGTTTAAGATTTTTATTTCCTTAAAAGAATTTACAAATTCACTTATTGAGAAAAAAGTAATAATAGGTAAGTATTAAAGCGCCACTGAGCGTAGTTTACAGATATATTACAACAATAAATTAGCTATATCAAAACAATCAAAATATAATAAAATATGCGTTAACATTACAGTGAAAAAACAAACTTAGAGGGCAGGTTTATAAAATTTTGCAGAATATATGCAAGCGGCCCGTGCCGCGCATTGTTTACTAAGGCCTATGTATGAAGAAAAAAAAGTTTTTTTTTTGTTTTTTAATGGTCTTATTATAAGTAAGTAGGTATGGTTACAATAATTAAATGTCCTTTAAAATGTGATCTTTTAACAATTTAAAAAATTATCTGCATTGCCTAACTTGGGGTTCTCTGAAGAATAGCCAAACGTCTATGGGAACATGATACGCTCATAATGATGATGACTAAGGTTGTAATTTATTGCTAATACATCTTATTACACATGGATGACAGAAAAACTTACTTTGTGCAACATTAGAAGCGGCCCACGAGAAGGCCAGAGTGGGCTGATGATGCGCGAAGGTGGCACTGAACTGCGCAGCCGAGCTCGTCTTCAGCACTTTGAACAGCGTGTGGACAGCTGTGGGCAGGATCGGACCGCGCAGCTCTAGCGAGTGGTACTTTTTGCTGTCAGAATGTATTGTGGTCTCTCGCACCTTACAAAAGGAAATAGTTCTTCAGTAAATTCTATACATTCAAATTAAATTTCTACAGCTGTCCTTCAGCTGTGAGGGGCAACATCACGATATCATCCTATTTCTAGCTTATACAGGAAAAGAGTTTACTAAGCCAAAAAGGAGCCATAGGACCCATCATTATGAACGTTTACTATGGGACCAACCTTGAAAATATCAGCTGTTCCAAACGAGTGTGAATGACCTTTCTCTATGGTTAAGATAAGAATCGGTTTCTTCTAGGCAAGTGTGCTCCATCGTAGACCGCATCATCACTTAACATCAGGATCATCTCTTGTAGAATAGGTGAATTACTATTTATGTTTTCACTTCTGACGTGCAGTCCTATGACTATTTTTTTTTATTTTTTTTGTTAACTCACCTTTAAAGACTGCAGTGTTCCGCCGTGGAAGGCTGTGGGCGAGAGTAACGTGGGCGGCACTCCCGCGAACGGCCCGGTGGGGCTGATGATGGACTTGCAGTTGAGCAGGAAGTTGAACAACGCCTGTGCGTCTGCGCCGCGAACGAATACCAGTGACTCTGCCGCACTGTCCACATTGCTCTCTGCACTATGTGCGATGCGAGCCTGATAAATTAATGTTTACAAAGTTTCATTAATAGTAGACACATAGTTGAATTAGCGTAGGTAGGTCTCCCACTAGATGGACCGACGACATCGTAAGAGTCGCGGGCATCCAGTGGAAGCAGATGGCAGGATGTCGTTCAGTGTGGAGGTTAAAGGGGGGGGGGGGGCTATGTTCAGCAGTGGACGTCTTATGGCTAATGATGACATAGTTAAATCAAATTACTGTTGTAAATATATTATTAGAAACAAGTAGATCACATTAAAAACCGACGTCAAAAATATAATATGAAAAACGTAATAAATGCCTATAAAATTTGAGGGTTGCCCTCGATTTCCCTGGGATCCCATCATCAGATCCTGACTTGGTGACAGGAGGAGAAAATTGGAAGTACATCCTATCGAACAAAATATTTATTTTTAAATCGGTCAACAGTTGGCGGTGAAATTGGTGAACATACATAAAAATAAAATACAATGGAACATATATCCTTCTCCTTTTTTGAGGTCAGTTAAAAAACAGGGTTCCTATTTTTGAAGTCAGTTAAAACTAAGAAACGTTGGATAAGGCGAGGAGCATGAGACGTCTCTGCCTGCTTCCCTCTTCTCGGCCAGTTTGTGGTTCCAGTATATAAAAGTAATGGCGCCCCTTGAATATTTCTTGAATGCGAAAGTGGCGACGTATCGTCCGGTGTCTCACCTGCGCACTATTAATTTTCTTAATAAAATCAGTCTCCAATCCAAGCTGCGAGAGGAACTGGTCCGCATCCTCTTCGTCTTCCTCCTTCTCTGGCTCTGTCTTCGTGTCGTCCATCGTATCGTAGCACGAGTCGAACGATGAGTTCTTGGGCTGGTCATCCGATGTGTTCAGTCTTTTCTTACTCTCTGGACGGAGGGGCATTGTGAACTCTACATCTGGGGAGAGAGACGGCTGATTACTGGGATGGTTGTTCATAATATAAAAGCCTGGAAGAAATCGCTCTAGGCGATAAGGCCGCCCATTATACTGCCGTATATTTATCTTCAAGTTTCATTTGTAATTTTCTGTGTAATAAAGAGATATTGTATTGTAATATCTCGAAAACTACTTTACCTATAGCTGAAACTTTGCATTAAGGGGTCCGTTAAAAAAGGATTTTGTAAAGAGGCCGTCGCGAACAGCTGCTAGTTACAAATATAATCTTATTAAAAATTAAAGGGCATATTATACTATCAGCTCTTCCGCAACCGAATATTAATTTTTCAAATAAGCATCTGATACTCTCATGTCAGCGTACACGCAGCCCGGATTGGTGTATTTATTATCAGCCTATCATGTTCCCACTGCTGGGAGACACGAGCGAAAGAGGATTGGGCCCTTATCAACAGTGCTGGTCCAGTGCATGTTTGTGAATGGAAAGAAAGAAAGAAAGAAGAAAATAAATTTTATTCGGCACCTTTACAAAAAACTTATATCTAGAGGATAATGGCCCATGTCTTTGAACTTTTGAGGTTCTTGGATATACCGGTTTCCTCATTATGTTTTCCTCCACTGTTGTTAAGCGATGGTATCGAAACTGCACATAATTAACTTAAGTATTAAAAAAGTCATTGGTGCAGGGCGAGGGTCGAACTGGGTGCCGTCAGATTGTAATGCGCACATGGTACCGCCCGGCCATCATGATCATCAACCAGAAGATGTCTACTGCTGAACATAGGTCTCCCCCTTTAACCTCTACACTGATTGACATCCTGCCATCTGTATCCACTGGATGCCCGCGTCTCTCACTATGTCATCGGTCCATCTAGTGGGAGGCCTAGTTACGCTTCGTCTTCCGGCCACCATTGCTCACTCGCATTCAATTCGATCATTCGGATTAGTGTATTGACACATCTCAATGACTCGTTACAAATGGGCCATCCACTAACGACGTACATTTCTACTGGGATACGCTAATTATTTTTAAGTTTGCAACTTTATTGCCAGGTGTTTAGGTAGATAAATATATATATAAATCTGGGACATTTTCTGGAACATTTTAGCACACACGGTCACCTGACCCCAAACTAAGCAAAGCTTATACTATGGCTGCCAGAGACTGATGTATATTTTTAAATACATTCTTAAATAGTTATTAACACCCAGACAACAAACACAAATGTCGTCACATAAATGTTTGCCCTAGGTGGGAATCTAACCCACACCCCTAAGCGCAGAAGGTAGGTTCACTACTAACTGAGCCACCGGGAGAGTCATTTGCCATGTCAGTAGATATTTGCATGCGGGCGAGAGCTACCTCCCTTCTCTCATCTCGGTCACCTTCATCTGAAGTGTACAACTCACCTTCCTGCCGCAACGTCTGCCGGAAGCCTCTCGTAGTAGGTGCGATGAGCGCGCAGGGCTCCGACACTCCGCAGAGTCCAGCCGCGCGAAACAAACACGTGAACGTGTTTGCGCATACGTAGAAATATGGACAGTGGAGCGCTCGCAGCAACTGGTAACAAAAATATTTTTATAATGAAATGGCCTAGCTTTTGAGCACAACTCACCTGATGGTAAGTGGTAGATTGCTTCACCTTGTAGGCAGTTAAAAGCAAAGCATTGAAATATTAGTTGTTTGTGAGCCCTACATTGGTAAGTGACGATGTGGTCGAAGATGAAACATGCAGACTCAGAAGATACCTATTTACTCTTGCCATGAAAAGGCCCAGATTATATCTCTTAATAATTATACCTGAAACAGAATCGATAGATAAGAGAGTGACTAACAAACTACTCAAGTTAACCAGGTCGGACCTTCGTCTAATTATAGGTACCATCACAGGTCACTGTGAGCTAAACATTCTCTTATACCAAATTGGAGCTACAGACAGCCCTCTGTGCCGAGGATGTCTACAGGAAAACGAGACCGTGGAGTATGTACTGCCTAGCAAGGCCACAGAAGACATACGATTAAGGTTGAGACTCCTTGAAGAAAATCAAGAACAAGACTACAATACCAAAATACGTGGCGAAATAGGGGTAAAACAGTTTAGACAGCGACCCAAAGCCGTGCTCCGTTATCTTAGGGAGCTCGGCTGGTTTGTGTAGGCTGTCAGGGGCAAATGCACAATACATCCCAAGCGGGATGTCAGTGCAGGTTTTATCACCCCCACTTTAAATTAGAAAAGGCATGTGGCCTAACGTTTAACTTATTACAAATAACAGACTTAGCGATGAATATAACTAAATACATTACACATACTGAAAAATAAATTGAATTGGCTGATTAATTTCTGAGATATGAGCGTTTAAAGTTTTAGGTGGGGATAGAGAGGATATGCTCCATCTCTTTCTCGCAAAGCGTGTGTTAGTATAGCATGTGTATGCCGCGCCTGAGGCTTGACGTCATAGCTCAGTATAGTGCGCTCTCTGTCTAGCATGAAATTAAAATACTTATAACTTATTTATTTATGAACTAATTTAAATTTTGTTTTCATTGATAGGTTCTTTTGATGATCCGCTTTTTTATGAGGTAACAAAAAAATATTAGTCATCATGCCTATATTATACCTGAAACAAAGATCTAAAGCTCTCCGTCCACTCCTTATGAAGCGCCCGCTTTACATCTTCGTTGGTTGCCATGAAGCTGGTAGCGGCCACCTTGCCTGAAGATCGTGGGTATAAGTCGAGCCAGGGCAGGTGTGGGTGTTGCCAGTACAAGCATGTCTGGTGGAATAGTGCCCGGGGAGATGTGTCTAGAGTTGGTGAGGTAGTGGTGTCGAGGCAGCGGACGAATCTGAAATGAGTTAAAAAAAAAAAATTTTTTTAATTAGTTAATACGCGCGCGTATTCCCTGATGAAGGAGCTCTAATGGATCCGAAGCCGGTCGCTCGCCTCGACAGATAAACATAACTTTTTTTGTAACAGCACTATGTTTAGATAAACATAGTGCTGTTGCCCGCGACTTCGTGCGCGTAGATTTTCATATAAACTTTCAACCCTTTTTACCTCCCTTAATCCGGCCCGTGCGCAAAATAACATAGCCTATACTTCAATCTGGTCATAGCTAAGCATATTCGTGAAACTAGCATTTAAATCCGTTCAGTGGTTTAGGAGATATGTGTGGACAAACAAACAGACAAAAATTCTAAAAACTGTCTTAACATGTTCAGCTGCTTATTTTAAGACGCCCTGTTTTTTTTATATCTCGCAATTAAAAAAAGAAATCGCGGACGAAGTCGCGGGTACAGCTGGTATATTTATACATACTAGCGGACCCGGCAGATGTCGTCCAGCCCGACCGGGTCCAATTGTGTTTTCAAACCATCCAGGAACCCATTGAAATATACATACGAGTACAATTATTCATCCAAATCAGTCCAGCCGTTTTAGGTGGCGTAGGAGGAGTTAGGTGACAAACACACATACAGAAGAATTATATGCATTAAAATTTATATCTTAAAAATTTCGAAATGCGCAAGCAAGATAGAGGCTGCATGAAGCATGGATTCTTAAAATTTAATAAAAAAATGCTGAATGAATGAAATTATTTAAAATGCCCTTAGTGACCCCCCTACACTACACTATTAGGTACTATTCTGTGGCTGCGGAGAACAATCAGGAAAAAGGGTGAACGTTGACCAAACAATCTGTACAGTACTTACCCAGTGATTCCCGATGCTTCTTCACTGGCCTTCAACTTCAGTGTCCAGGCGAATGGCTTGGGCGACATTAACCGAACTTTTGTTTTTAATGCCCAGTCAATGGGTATATGTTTGTAACTTTTTTCTTTTACATGCTGAAACACAATAAATGGTATATAAGTACAATAAAGCCTAGCAAGGTTGCTTTTTTAGAGGGTGAGGGTGGAGGCAATATTTCTGAGATTTATCTATCAGAAAGTTCATTTTGAACGAATATTCAATAAAATTTCATGCTTGACTAATCAGTGTAATCTGCTTAGGCAGTAAAGAGGTAATAACGATTCTTGTAAACAATGACATATAGTGATGTACTTATGATATCAACATTTTAAGAAATAAAGTGCTTGGATCATGAGCCAGGCAGTTGCACCCATTTCCTCCACCCTCTATCAGCACCTGTTCTACTTTTTTTATTTGAGGTTACAGAGCTGATAGTGCTGATTTCTGTTGTCAGAGGTCAGTAACCACTTTGAGGTCACTGTACCAGCTGATGTTTATTACAAAAGGCCTTCTATGAATTTATGATGAGAAGAATAGATGTTGGATACAATAGACGTAATTCTTTTTATTGCCTTGTAGAAAAGCTGATCATGAATAAAGCAAAAACTACATAAAAATTTGTTACAAAATTAATAAGTTATAAGTATTTTAATTTCAAGCTAGACAGAGGGTGCATCATAGCATTTCAGATTTATAGCACGGAGAAAATCCAAGTATTAATTGGAAAAATACGAGTGATTTTTAATTTTCATTCTAATAGATAATTCTTGGTGAAGTTTCAACCTCTTTCGTATGTGCAATTAGGCTCTTTTATTACAAACTTTCACGTTATACTTGTCATAATCTTTATTTACTATACTTACTGTTTCTACAGAATGCTCAGCCGTAAATTTCTGTAAGAGGTTGGAGAATGTTGACAGCTTCTCTGAATCAACATGCTGTGGTGGCTTTTCCACCACTTTAGACGGTAACTTGAGTAGAGCAAACAGCGTCTTATCACTGGACTCGTCTAGTTGTGAGTCATCTTCTACTCTGGACTTCTTGCTGGCTTGTAAATTATTCCTGTTAGAATAAGCTTATTACAATAGCTACACCCTACAATTTATTATGATTTTATCAGTTTCTATGCACTTTGCAGTATAAAATTACGCCATCTTATTAACAACGCACACTATGGCTTCAAGTCGGTTCTAACATTGAAACATAGTCTTGAAAAAAACAGTTACTTTCACATATTGTAGTCTGCAGTGTAAAATAATTACGTAGTGAACTTCCTCAAACCATGTCTTACTTACTTTGAAAAAGGATTTTTTCTCTTATCACTATTTAGGAGCCTAGAGAAATCTAAATCTACTGTCTTTTGGCTACGGCTCTCCTCACTGGTAGAACTTAATGGTTGTTTCATCCGCTCCTGTAAATATTTATTAGTCCAATCAGGAAATAAATCACTGAAGACGTGGAGTCACGTAAAGCTTTTGGTGGACAGACTCGTCGTCCTATTCTGTCAGTCCTATGAGATTTAGGTTTATATTTTAGTGCTTCAGTTAGTCTTTTTACTCAGCGTAAATATGCTATTGTTCCTTAAATATGAGGTTGGTAATAACTCACCTGCAATGCTTTCTTTCGTTTCTTCAACTTGTGCAGTTGCATCACTTCGTTTGGCCTTTTCCATGGTGAGGCTGGCTCCATATTTATTGGACTTTAATAAAAGGTTAAGTAATTTATATCTCACAACTGCGATCACTTGATAATAATGAGAACTAAATGTACTTTGCTTTTCTATCATTTGTTTACGTCCCATGCCGTTAGGATTTTGCCGCCATGATTGGTGTTGCCAAAAATAGCCAAAAATGCCAATTATTGCCAGGATTGCCACAATGCTATGCCAGCGCTAACGTGACTTCGTTTTAACGCTACATTCAAATTCAAAGAGAATATAAGGTTATATAAGTAGCCCCCATGGTAGCCTTGTGAGCGAAAACGAAGTCTTTAAAAATATAATACAGTTAAAAAGTAGTAGGTAGAAGATCTGTGAAGTAGATGGATCTTTTTTCTCGATTAAATATCTAGTAAAGTAGGAATTACATTTTAAAGATGGTACTAGGTGTAAAATTGTATGGACCCACTGAAGTGAGAATTTTTCATTGATCCAAGGTACCTAAATCGAAGTGCTACAGAAGTGTTTTTTTTATCGGACAAGCAAGTGCTTTTATTAACTAAACAAAATACAACTAATAGCCGTAACAGACGCACGAACCACGAACCGCCCGCCGTCTGACCAACAGGAGGGAATAAGAAAATTTTCTCTTTCCCTCCTGTTGGTCAGACGGGGGTTCGTGATTCGTGGTCCGTACGTCTGTTACGGCTCTAACACTTTTAGCCGTAACAGACGGGTCAGCTCCAGCCCTCAAAAAAGGTTGTGGTCACCCGAAAATCGGGCAAGTGCGAGTCAGCGTATGAACCTTGCTCGTGCATGATCGATATAGTGCATTCCTACAAAGGGAATGTTTATAAAAAAAAATATGGCTGTCCTTGGACATACAACTATATGATTTGTGCTGCCCAACTCTTAAAGTCGTAACACTGACCACCTTCCACGGAACGAAAGAGAAAATTTTCTCTTTTCCTACTGTTCGGTCAGACGGCGGTTCGTGGTACGTGGTCCGTACGTCTGTTACGGCTTTTATAAACCCATAGCAACTGTGACGCAGGGATGTTATCCAGACTAAAACTTATACTAGATGAACGTCAAAACACCCGTTTTGGGACTCCACGAGGTGAAAAATGAAACCGGCGAAAATTTAAACTGCCCGTTTACGGACGTCGGCTTGTATAAGTTTTCGCCTGACTAGATTAAATTTTATCTACCTTTTGAGGTCGCTAAATTTTCGCCTGCTGTCAGATTGACAGCTGTTGAGGAGGTTAAGCTGTTTTTAAAATTATTATGTTCGAATCTTTTTGTTGTAGATGTTTTAATTTAAAATAAAATTTTATATCTATATAATGATAGATTGATATTTGATATTTTACAATTATATACCATTTACCATTTTATTTTACTATATTTTACTTGATCTTTATTTATTATTGAATTTGACAGCTAGTATTGTCATAATTGACATAAAGCTACGACGCCGTTCAGCGAACTTCCGTAAGTTTAATTTTTAGCTGGTGAAAAATTCGCTGACTACGTAAACGCACCCCAGAGTTCGACGTGTTGACATAAAAAAGAATGAACATTCTTATTTATGTCACAATACGTGTTGTGTAACGGCTATGGTACGGCTATGGTAGAATTTTCCATTTTTCAGATTTTTTTTTCGATATCTTACACGAGAAAAAAGAAAATAGCAAGAAAACAGTTCACTCCCAAAATTTATGTTTTTTTTCGATCGATACCTCAATAACGATGAACGATAGGTGAAAAATTATGTAGATCGTAATAGTCTAAGAGCTAGCAACGTTTTCGAGAGAGAATTTCAGGTAGGCTAGTTTTCAGATATGCTATCTCTCTCACTCCCCCGGACGTCATACGGGCTATCTGGCTGGTGGTAGTGGTTGCGTTCATCAGTGCGCATCCTAAATGTCCAGGTAAAATATCGATTTTTCAAATCATTTTAAGAAGTTTTTTTTATTTTTTATTATTTTTATTGAATTTTTCGCAACATGAATCTATTATTGCCAGACATTTTTATCGTTGTTTAAATTGTGCCAGACGCTAATTTTGAATTGAAAAAAAAAATTTTTTTTTCAAAATATTTCAGTATGGCTGAAATTTTTATATGATGTTATTTAAGTATCTAAAAACCTAAAATTAATTTGCCAAACAATAATTCGATTGTTAAACCTTCAGCCAAACCGATCTAAAAGTGAAAAGTGATGTGGTACCATTTTGCTTGGTCTAGGAATAGTTGTCGAATAAATTACAGAGAAAGAATTAAAAACTATTGAATTAATTGTGGATTAACATAGCATTAAAATAATTATTTATTTTTGTGCAAAATTAAGGTAATAATCAATCTCAAGGATGAAAGTAAACAAAAATTATATTGAATTATCTTGATAATTATCATCATCATCATCTTCATCACTGCTGTCATTTTCATTGTCATCGTCGTCTTTTGGATTATCAACGTCTTGTAAGCTATTATCTGTAAAAGAATGAAAATTTTTATAATCTTTCGGCAAAGAAATTTAATTTAATGATAATGTCGGCAACTAATGATGGTAACTGCTCTCCAACAAACCAGATAAAATCATATTTATCGTCATTTATGGTCCAGCCAGAAGCTTGAGGTGGTAGAGATGTTGGGTGTTGTAAATGAGCATTTCTCCAAAACTTTGTTACGTAACGAATTCGTAGTAAATGCTGATACAATTCAGCTTTGCATGGTGGTAGGCTTGATGGATCAAAATAACGATTTTTTTTTTCAAAATTATCATCTGATTTTTTAGACCGATAAGTGTTTGAAAACAGATGAAACCGAACTTCATTGACGTTCCAAGAATCACGAGCTCCGTAAATGTGACAAATAAACTTTTCTAAGATCTTAAATGTCTCATCCAGCAATTCTTCATCATCTGTTATAATATTTTGACAGGCTAATTGATACTCTTCTGATTGCTCTAACAGTTTAAAAGGTCGAAGTTTACCTTTCCGGAAAAAAGCTGGTGTGTAGTCGCATCCTGTTCTCAATAGGTGTTAATCGTTCTAACATTTGCAATCGGGCAGAAATTGGAACAAGTTCAGGAACAATGGCTTCAAAGGTTCGTCTTCTTTTTGCTGGTGGTGGTAGCATGTCGGACTGATCACTTCTACAATCGATATCATTTTCATTAGGAGCATCATTATCAATATTTTGACATTTACGGAGCTCGTGATTCTTGGAACGTCAATGAAGTTCGGTTTCATCTGTTTTCAAACACTTATCGGTCTAAAAAATCAGATGATAATTTTGAAAAAAAAATTCGTAATTTTGATCCATCAAGCCTACCACCATGCAAAGCTGAATTGTATCAGCATTTACTACGAATTCGTTACGTAACAAAGTTTTGGAGAAATGCTCATTTACAACACCCAACATCTCTACCACCTCAAGCTTCTGGCTGGACCATAAATGACGATAAATATGATTTTATCTGGTTTGTTGGAGAGCAGTTACCATCATTAGTTGCCGACATTATCATTAAATTAAATTTCTTTGCCGAAAGATTATAAAAATTTTCATTCTTTTACAGATAATAGCTTACAAGACGTTGATAATCCAAAAGACGACGATGACAATGAAAATGACAGCAGTGATGAAGATGATGATGATGATAATTATCAAGATAATTCAATATAATTTTTGTTTACTTTCATCCTTGAGATTGATTATTACCTTAATTTTGCACAAAAATAAATAATTATTTTAATGCTATGTTAATCCACAATTAATTCAATAGTTTTTAATTCTTTCTCTGTAATTTATTCGACAACTATTCCTAGACCAAGCAAAATGGTACCACATCACTTTTCACTTTTAGATCGGTTTGGCTGAAGGTTTAACAATCGAATTATTGTTTGGCAAATTAATTTTAGGTTTTTAGATACTTAAATAACATCATATAAAAATTTCAGCCATACTGAAATATTTTGAAAAAAAAAATTTTTTTCAATTCAAAATTAGCGTCTGGCACAATTTAAACAACGATAAAAATGTCTGGCAATAATAGATTCATGTTGCGAAAAATTCAATAAAAATAATAAAAAAAAAAAAAAACTTCTTAAAATGATTTGAAAAATCGATATTTTACCTGGACATTTAGGATGCGCACTGATGAACGCAACCACTACCACCAGCCAGATAGCCCGTATGACGTCCGGGGGAGTGAGAGAGATAGCATATCTAAAAACTAGCCTACCTGAAATGCTTGTTTTCCCGACGTTGCTAGCTCTCGTACTATAAAGAAAGCAACAAAAATGTGTTGCATAAAAAAATTCGTATCTCAACGGAGAACCGAGTCATTATGAACAAATTGAATTTAACCCTTTATTTCAAGATGGCGTAAATTCCACAAGCATATTTTGGTCGACAATTTGAAACTTAACTCCCCCCCCCCCCCCCACACGTAATATCAAAAATTTAGCTTTCTCGGTTCACTTGCATTTCCAAATGTTTAAATAATGACTGGACTATATTTAAAACAAATGTCATAGGTACTTGGTGTGATTATGGCAAGGATTATGGTGTAGGCTCCAAACTTGAGAGCCTACACCATAATCACACCAAGTATGAAATCCTAAGTAAAACAAAAAATCGTGGCGAGTCGAGTTCGCGCGCGCGAATAATCGCTGAAAACACTTTAAATACAATCCTACCTAACTAAAATATTGTATGGTAAGTACGGAACTCTCGGTTCGCAAGTTCGACTCGCAATTGGTCGGTTTTGTGCTATCCACGTGTGGTTGTAAACTAAACCTTATGTATTCTGTGACTAAACAGAAAAAATAAGTATTTAAGTCTGTGAGTAACCGTGACTGTAAAACGTTCTATAAGCCGGTTCTTCGCCTTCATGTGAAGTTCAGCTAACGACAAGCCTACGCTACGAGATAACTTACGACCTACACACACTACACATATATCAGTTCCAGTTCAGTACCGAAGCGATCGCCGCCGAATGCTGAACTACCTACGAGTATAATCGGCGTGGCAGAATGGTTGAATCGTCTCTGCTAAAATAAGTAGTTAAATTAAATAAAGAAATTCCGGGAAAATAGCAGATGTAAATGATTTGATTTTGGATTTTTAAAGCTTTTTGTTAGGGCATTAAATTTAAAATGATTTTTAGAGTTGGTGAAAGTTCAATATTTTAGTTTAGTTTTAAATACTTACGAAAAAAATGTCTGTAAAATCGGTTGTTGTTGATGTGTTTGAATGTTTGAAGGCACGCATTTTTCTGGTAAGAAAGTTTTTTTTTGCATCAACCATGTCTATACCTAGGTATTTTATGTACGTACCTAGTACTTAGTTCCTTTCAAAGTCAAAGTCATTTATTAATAAATATAAATTTACATGTCAATTCCAATTATTTCTAATTCTAATTAATAATTATTAGATATAGCTTGTATAAAAAAAAAAACAACAAAAGATAACGAATCAATATCCATGTCAATAGTCCTTAATTACAAAATATATTATACTTACATCTATAGGTATTTACTTTATTCGATCTTTAATTCAGATATTAATTTTGAATTTCGCTAGTTAGGTATTATAAATAACCAATGTTTTTTTTTACCGCATGGTCACAGTTGATCGAGATAAAGTTGGTGGCATGTTGCAAAATTCCCAGAACGCGATGATCTCAACTCAACCTTCCCGTCTCTACGTGTCTCTACCGAAATAAATTCTATCGTTATTTCATGAGTAGGTACGACAAATTGATGCTTCTACTTGCTACTATGCGATACTGTATCTACCTAAGTAGAAGAATATAATTATTTTACAGGGACTGGGAAAAACCAGAGCAATAATTAGATATCTGTACTACTTATCACCTTCGAAAAACTATACATATTTTTTGATCGAAGACTATCTCTATTCAAATTCAAATAGAAAAAGCCTTTATTTCTGATGATAGGTAGGTAAATTATTTCACTTTATACTAAGTATAGGTATAGTTTTACATAATATTGCATGAATTTATTTATTATTATGTTAACATACTTAACAATCATATTAATGAATTAATATTTTTTGTTTATTATGTATTTAACATTGCGACATCACTATGGGCACAGTTACTTACGCATACCTATCATAAGTACTTTTGCATTTTGCTGACTGCCTTTATAGAAAAAAATGTGCAAATCAGACAAAAAATGTCTACCTCAGCTTGTCCTAAAGTCTGGGCACAGAAGACATACTTAATAGCACAGTTTGGGTTGCGACGCGAACATTGGGTATAATAAAATTAGCGTACCTACCTATAGGTATTGAATTAGTTTGTTTTCTAGGCAACCCTTCACATAAATTAATTAGTGGCCAAGAGCGTGTCTCGACATGCATATGGTATGGTTAAAGCGGTCAGACGTTTTCCTAAATGCAAAACGCCGAAGCCTTCCTATACCTACACATACAAATACTTACTGATGGTCAGTTGCTTTGTGCAACAGGGGCCTTACGCCCAACTCTAAACGCGGGCCCGAATAGGTGCAGTTTGCAAAATCACGCGACCGCTAACCTTATCTTGGTGCGTTCGCGTGAGTTTGCAAACTGCACCTATTCTGGCCCGCGTTTACAGTTGATCGTAAGGCCCCAGGATTGGGTTTTGCCAGCCATATACGGCTCATAACCGGCGCTTGTAAGGTTCGCCGTTGACGGACACATCAAGAAGGCCAATACGAGTACATATATATATTTATAGGGTTCCGTAGCCAAACCCATTAAATATTCAATAAATTTATAAAATACTTTGTTCTGAATGTGACACTGCAACAAACCGCTAGGTCACTTTCATAGTTCAGGAATTAATGGTTAAAGAAACATATCTGTACCTAAAAGTAAACTATACGGCTATAACTCAAAAAGTTATACTTTATCAAAAAATGTTCGAAATTATATAATATACTAGTGACACACCCCTGCTTCGCACGGGTGTAAGTTTAATTATTTATATATAAACCTTCCATGAAATATTATCTAACTTATGGTGAAAACAGCATCAAAATCCGTTGCGCGGTTTTGGAGGAGTTAACGGATAACGGAGCGGAGCTATCTGCTTTGGATCCCAAACTTTGTAACTCTAGACATATCTGAGTATAGAACTTATTAAACATCGCTCTGCTTTGTAATATATGACAAGAATGCCTCATATCCAATATACTTCTAAAATACGCAATTTCGGCTTATTTTTGCGTAGACGTGATAATAATTAATTGTCTGCGTAAAGTGGACATGCGTCAAAAGTTTGTTTTGGTGACGTAAGCGTCAAACTACTAGCAACTGCCTAGATAAGGATAGGAGTATGTAAACTGTGCTAAAACAAATAATTCACCTGATTGATTGATGGTTTGACATAAAATAAAATTCCATTCAATACCCTATATCTATATCGCACCTTATCAGTCATCAGTGACTGAAAAATTCGGGCACGGCTAGGTGCTGAACAATGTATGTTAGTCTACTGTCTTATGAATGAATCATAGCAAGTAAAAGCTACTGAGATGACGCGTGTCGTCTAGAAGAGGATGTTTTTATCAAATTACATTTATTCGTGATGTGTGCCTATATAATTCTCAATATAAAAAACCGACTTCATTTCAAATAAAAATGAATCATCTAAATCGGTTCACCCAGTCAAAAGTTCTGTGGTAACAAACATTAAAAAAAAAACTGTCGAATTGATAACCTCCTCCTTTTTGGAAGTCAGTTAATGATTTCGATTTGGTGAAAGTAATAATAAGGTCATCCAAGTAACGAAAATACCAGTTATAATTTGGTAATGAACCAAAATTTGTCACCAATTCACCCTTGGCCATCATTTATTATTATAATTTAGAAGATGTACTATAATCTCGCCTAGTTTGACGCTTGTACTACGTATTACCTTTTTTACGTTAGAGCAATTACTAAAATACGTAAAATAAAAACTGGCCAAGTGCGAGTCGGACTCGCGAACGAAGGGTTCCATACCATTTTCTATAAAAACGTCCAAAAAAATCACGTTTTTTTGTATGGGAGCCCCGCTTAAATATTAATTTTATGTTAATTTAATAATTTATTTTTAAACTGAATATATAACTAAATATTCTGTGAATATTTCAAGCGTCTATCTCTTGCCGTTATCAATGTAGAGCGAAAACGAGCAAAAAAATCACGTTTGTTGTATGGTAGCCTCCTTAAATACTGATTTTATTCAATTTTTTAGTATTTGTTGTTATAGCGGCAACAGAAATACATCATCTGTGAAAATTTCAACTATCTAACGGTCACGGTTCATGAGATACAGCCTGGTGACAGACGGACAGACGGACGGACAGTGGAGCCTTAGTAATAGGGTCCCGATTTACCCTTTGGGTACGGAACCCTAAAAATATACGTTTGTTGTATGGGGGCCCTCTTTTGTACTTACTTTTAGACTTTATTATTATTTTTAGTCAATCCGCCATAACATTACATATTCTGTGAAAATTACAACTGGCTATCTATTTGATACGT
This sequence comes from Agriopis leucophaearia, assembly GCA_949125355.1. Taxonomy (NCBI): domain Eukaryota; kingdom Metazoa; phylum Arthropoda; class Insecta; order Lepidoptera; family Geometridae; genus Agriopis; species Agriopis leucophaearia. The sequence continues at coordinate 15,535,871 of OX421265.1, read as the reverse complement.
TTCCAAAGGGACGGGCGGACGGATGGACAGACGGACAGACAGACAGCGTAGGCTCAGTAATTCATTCATTCAACATTTAAAAGCGTAGCTCTTGTCGGTGGAGTAATTTCCAGGCTTGACGGTCTTCTGCCAGTGTTTTCACTTCATGACATTTGCCTTCTCTTTTATTTGGTCTACGAATACTCTTCTTCGTCTTCCCGGTCCTTTATTTTCTTCTACCTTACCTAAGGCTCAGTAATAGGGTCCCGTTTATGCCCTTTGGGTACGGAACCCTAAAAATGAACTTACCTACCATTTACTCAGTACAAATTACTTTTCATGGTACTTATACAATGTAAAATTAAAAAAAAAAACTATCCTTTTCTTTGATTTCCATTTCTTGTGTTGTATTTTTTTTACAAAAAACAATAGTCTCCGAATAAATATTTGTCCAAACTATTATGTATTCTGTGTTCAAAATGTAATTAATTCTCAACCTATCTTTTGGTATTGGAAAATGCACTAAAATATAAACAGTTTAAGTATGAATTTCATTTCGTACGTACATTTACGGAACACAGTATTAAACTCTTTAGCGATTCGATCCTTGAGAAGGGTAAGCACGTACCTAAGCATGCTTGTCAAACCCCAAGAGCTCCATGATTGATGGCTATCAACCCCCATTACCTGAACAAGATTACGCACTGAAAAGGAAAATCTTTCAATCGTGAAACTTTACCCTTCCGATGGGAACACCCGTGCACAGCGCCCGTGCGATCAAGTCATAGGCCGCGTTTTTGATACAGCGGGTATAGCGTAGCGACAGCTATAGCAGGTGATAGCGAAAGTAGGGCAGCTATTTTTGTTTTGCGTGGAGTCGAACCCCTTTGGCAGTAGAGCGAAAACATAAAGTTGAAGAGATACGGTTCTTAAAAAGTTGAACGCAATTGAAACATCGAAACGCATGTCGCTCACCTGCCCGTTGCAGTCGACAACGCTGCCTAACTATTCATCTGCATAAGACCATTGAGAACGCATCGGACCGGCAACGGAGCCTGTCATCTGATGCAAATAAGATCCCGCTGATAGCAGCATCGACACGCCGTCTAGTAATTAATGCGGGACCACACTCAGCTGGTGCTGTCATCGACTCCATTCACTCGTTCAATGGCGGCTGGCACAACGCCTGTCAAAGGCTGTGTGTATAGCCAACGCACGGCTCTGAATAGAGTCTGAAGTGCCTACCTAGCTGTAGGTGTACTGTGGGATTGTGGGTACCAGGGCCGCCTTTATAAGTATTTTTCTCAGGTGTAGGCTGCATGATTTTCTGTCAGTCGTCACTTCGCAAAACTTACATATCGCTGAAATTTTAATGTCGTCTGCCTAGCGTTTTTTCCGGCTCGATTCCGGATTCCTTTCTCCTACTGTGATTCTTCCACTACGCACAGTGCGTCTTTCATTGTAAGTTTGTTGGCTACATTCCTCATGACGACGTCAACCGCTTTGACCGACCAAGTCTGGAAAATTATTAACCTCATGTAAGTTTGCTGCCCCTTAACCATGCCGCTTCTAATCATAAGACTAGTCTACCCATGCAATCCGGCCCTGGTATATAAAAGTTATATAATAGGTACAGCATACATTTCCGACGCACTGCATACTGAGTATGATAAATTTCACATTCTTTCATAGTGTGTCTTGTCCAGTCATTCCTATGTGAAGGACACTTGAGATAATAAATCTGATGGACGAATGTTTCGTAAGCAAAAGCTATTTTTATGAGTTTGTTTAAATGCTGTAAAGTGAGTTTATTACTCTATGTCATGTGTTTGAATCACTGATTCATTTGCTGAAGATTTATAGCTGATAGCCTGATAGAAGTTCAGTGGCAAGAAATCTATTTACTTGTAGAAACTACCTACTTGTGTAGGAACTGACTCACAAGGTCTGAAAAAATGCGTTTGTTTATTTATCTATCGACATTTTTGTTTCAGATATCATGGATCTCATTAGTGATATATCTTTTTCATGACACATTTATTTATTATCAAAATGGACTACAATTTTATTATTTAAGGAAAATTTTAGGGGTGAGCATCTTTTTTAAATTGAATTTGGTTTGAAATCACGTTTGTAATTTCCTTTTTAACTGTTAATTTGATCATAGGTTTGCATGATAATTTATAATATAATTAGGTAGTAAAAACAAACTCCAGGACTGGTCTGGTGACTGCACCAGACCAGTCCTGGAGTTGCAAGTTTAATGGAAAGGCCTGTGGGTTGAGACACTTTGAATTATCTACTGGTAGAGCCTACCTACCCATCATCTATCCCAGAGGTTCCCAAAGTGGTCCAGGTGGACCCCAGGAGTTCACGGGAGATTCTACGGGGGTCTACGTAGGCGTATTTTTTTGTCGAGTTTTGGAAATATGGTAGAAATGTAGATCTGTGGTCCACCGGAACCAGCAAAATTTTGAAAGTGGTCTATTGAGAAAAAAAAGTCTGGGTACCTCGGATCTATCCAATGTTTGAGTGAATTACCCCCATATTTCTTTGAACTACCATTCTAGGTAAGTGCTTCCAATATTTTCCTTCCATTAATAATTTTTATTATTTCCAGCTAGGTTTATGTGCGTCGCGAGCCACAGCTACCGTGTTGAACCTTTGCGGTGCGTTGATACTCCTGCCACAATGCAAGAAGCTAAATCAGATACTGTACAGGATGCTATCCCGGCTGTGGCCGAGACTGTTCTTTGTATGGTTGGAGACAGCCAAGAGCTTCCACATGACTGTCGCTACAACGCTCGTCTCGTTTGGTGGTGAGAATTTTCTTTCCACAGCGCATTCGTCATCAACCCAGCTGAACGCAGATCATTAAAATGTGAGCCTTATGTCATGTAATGTACTTACAGTAGAATTTATACGAACATCGGATGTAGGACGAGTTGAGCACGCGCCTTTTGCCAAGGACCATGGCCTCTCATTATTATATCTCATAAAATCAATTTTGTATAGTTAGATTCGAACGGCACAGTCCGCACGGCAACAGTTCAGTTTGGTAAATAAAGATTTAAAAACAGTAATAACATCCTCAGAGTAAATTGTATGAAGAAAACTTTGTAAATACAATGTTTATTTTATCCAGATTCTAGTTTAAACAGTAGCACGCTAATAATAGGTCGGCCGGTCTTTACCATACGCTAGAATAATCACATCAGTTCACATGATCATTGGAATCAATTTCGGCATCGCATGTTTATTATTTTTAAGATTCGTATTTATTAGCGTACTTTTGTTTATTGAATGACTAGGCGATCAAGTCTCTTGTCTGATGGTAAGCGTCACGCTTACCCATATCCCATATAAAGTAGCAGTGCCATCCATAATTTTTAAATGCCCCAAAACATAGCGCGGTATCACTCTACGGAGTTGATCACAGAAAAAAAAAACGTACTTATTTGACGCTTCTCACCCTGAGTTATGAAGGTAAATCTCTTTATGTCCTGTAATTTCACTCTACATGTTTCAATCATTGGGTCATTGATTTACACACATATTTTTAAAATATATTTGCGCTTAGGAATCTAAAACTAACGAGATTAGCCCGAGACATGGATCAATGGCACAATGGAGTGGAGGCATATAAGTACCCAGCAGTGGGTCGATGTCAATACATGCTGAAGATTATGATGATGATGAATCTATAAATAAATGAAACCTGCAAAATTTTGACAAAAAAACATCCGCAAAAATATCGCAAAAGTGCCAGGCTGAAAGCCATATTTATACTTACCTAGATCACCTACAAAATTTGAACAGAAAACCATTACCAAAAGAAGGTGCGCCAAGCAGAATCACAAAAGCAAGAGGCACTTTCTAGCACTGAAACAAAGCCAGGCCTAAACAGCGGTGCCATTAGCCTGCGTCTCAATGACTTAATGGCGCTTGCAGGGCCTTACCTAACACCCTAATGAGCGCTTTGGCATAGCCAATTCCTTTTGTGAATAATTTTTGAAACCTAAACCAGCCTGTGGTTACGGGGTGGCATGCATTTTTGACACTTTCTAGAACACCAGGTGTGTATAATTTTTACGTCATCATAATTCGCCATGGTAATAAGACTTGTTGAAGTAACCAGTTGATAGGATAGGTATACTTGCTTCTAATTTTAAGGCAAGACCTAGTCTAGTGTGTTCTTATGAAGTACCAGCAATATTGTCACACCCACCTGAGTTAGATTAATTTCCTTTCTTGTTGACTTGTAGTGGATACTGCCTTTCTTAAACTGGGTGGTTTAAGACACTCTGAAGGGGATAATCACAATCACGCATATTGTCTGCTAGATTTGAATCGATAGAGAAGATGAGATTAGATGTTGATATGTTATTGAAACTTATAAAATCATATATACATTTGTAGAAGTTTATTTCCATTCTTTCCCAGTGCTCCATTCCATGTCGCATTTGGTGAACTTGTGGAACTTCTCCCGGGGTTTTGATGAGGAACACCATGAAATTAACTTGGCGAGATACAAGAATGAGGTTAGTTCCCAACTATGCACTTTATGCCGCTTACATTTTACCTCGGGCTGGCATATAGGTTGTTTAAGCTGCTTTAGAACAATACATTTTCTGGGTTACCCACAGGGAATTGGGATGCAAACCATGAATAAGTAGATTATTGTCTTTTCTTTCCTGCTCACTTAAGGACAGTCTAGTCGCCCAAAAAACTACACTTTCCCAACCATTGACATACCTACCTTATCGGATTTATACAGCGTGCCATTCAGTTTACTTTGGACCATATCATACTATAGTAAAGACAAACTGAAACAGCAAACTTGCGCCAATTTAGCCCGACCAGATGAATACACGCATACACGATTTAATCAAGTTAAATGATGCTAACTGATCAACTGATTTGGTGACTCAAAATTAGTTTTTTTCCAGAACCCCCTCTTTTTATTGCTAAGTACGGCGGGCATCACCGGCGTTCTGATGTTGCTCTCAACCCTCTGTATGGGAGTCACCTCCCTGAGGGTAGTTCGCAGAAGAATGTACAACGCATTCTGGTACGCACACCAGCTGTATCTGCCGTTTATGGTGCTGTTTCTCATACATCCTTTGAGGTAAGAATATTATCTACCTAGCATAGATAGCATAGATTCCTACTCATAATCGTCAGCTCACATGTCTAGTGCTGGACATAGGCCTCTCCTAATAAGTATAAGCCACTCAGCCCTATCCTCGGTTTTAGGTTTCCAGACACTTCGTACTTATTTCAAAAAAATATCTACCTACTTTAGATTCACTTATTACTTGTGTTTATCAAAATTGCTCAATTTGTGTACACAAATATGGCGGATCGGCAACCATCACAACCAATAACTGACAACTTTGGGGCGAGTACTATAGATAGATAAATAAATCTTTATTGATCACACCAAAAATTACATAGGTAAATAATACGATAATAAACAACTTAAAACTAGTGAAACAATTGGTGGCCTTATCGCTATAGGAGATCTCTTCCACTATAAGTTTTCATCAGTTGCAAATGCACCGCCTTCAAGGTGTCAACAAGAAAAGTGAGTAAATTCGAAAAGCTTGCTAGCGTTGATTGAACATTTTAAAGTCAGATTTAAAAACACGAATACGTATTTATTTACCTGTTCATTATACGATATACGAAAAGATTAAATTCCTTAATATTTTGATTTGAATTATTGTGGCAAATAGTTGGCTTACTAACGACAATTACGTCGTTTAACAGGGATTACTGAAATTCTAAATATAATGTAGGTCACTAGTTTGTTTTCGTCAAACGTTTAGTAAACTGATTTGAATTTAAACTTGAAGACTATGAATAATTAATTATTTTGACTGTAAGTTAGTATAATTAAAAAAATCTTATAATTTTGATGGTTGAAAGTTAATTCTAAACAAGTCTAAGTCATAGGCTGATGTCATTATGTCTTAGGTCTCCTCAGAATAAAGTACCTAGTTATTGTTATTTCCTCTTTAATTTCAAAATAAGTTCTGTGACTGAATATGACCTGAATTTGAATGAGCTTTTAACTTATATTGCCACACCACAATGACAAAGTAACAACCAACCGCAGGGCAATGAGTCACGTTCGATTCGAAAACCATGAATCATTTCAGCCAAAACTTATGCTATGGTCATTTCTTAGGGTCATGGTTTCAATGATTACTTATCTATCTTGATCCGAGGCCGATTCAACTTCAATTAATGTTTTTACTGAAACGGAAATAATATTAAATTGTTGATTTTGTTTCAGTGGTTTATTGAAAGAAGAAATTATTGGTGATGTAAACTATCTCAATTCTAGTCATTCCGAGAGTTGGCACAACCGCAGTTCGACTGTTATTAATACTCCTAGATTTACTCCAATTAAATCAAAAGTGAGTGAACCAATTTGTTTAAATTAATTAGCTACAGATCATTTCCTTCCCTCTATGTAGAGCTATAGGGAAGTCAGATTAATGCATTATTGTTCGTGCATTAGAGAGCATCTGCTCTTCTAATGCCTTGCTTAATTCGATTGAAATGAAGCGCTGTGTAGGGCAAGCGATATAAGTATATAGAACTATGTAGAAGGTAGGTATATCTTTTACATGCTCATAAAATATGTACGCTTACATACGCTTGCTTATATAGATATTGTCGTAAGCATAACCGTAATATGAAATTGAGTAGGTGCAAGTGATATTGAGTAGTTAATAATTATTAATATAAAAAACCGACTTCATCAGAACTAGACCAAATTGAAATGGGACCAAATGGGTAGCACCAGCTTTCCATTAAAAAAGAAGCATCAAAATCGGTGCACCCAGTCAAAAGTTTTGAGGTACCTAACAAAAAAAAAGTCAAAAATAAACTGTCGAATTGATTATCCGTTAAAAATAACACAGGTCGTGTAGGATTGTACAACCCTATTTAGTATCAATGGATGTGACAACCCTATCATCTGTCAAGTGACAATTTGTAGGTTAGATCCGGCGTCCAATAAAAGCAGATTGCAAGTACAATTATTCGTGTTGTTTTAATGTAGAACACTACAATTTAGTTGGCGACGAGGATAAATCAACGTGAAAAAGGCGATGGCAGTCGCTGAATATGCGGTCGGCGCTGCAGGGCCAAAATTCGAGCCATACTTGGAACCGAACTCGGTCAACGAAAGGTGGCGAGCATGGATGCGGAATTTCAACTACTATTTGGAGGGACAGATCGGGTTATCCACTAAACAGAAAGTGGCACGGCTGTTGCACCAAGCAGGTCCCGATATTCAAGAAATATTCGAAGGATTGGGGGACTGCGAAGAAGACAATGGAAAAGACGAGTTTGAAATAGCGGTGGCCAAACTCAACCGTTACTTTGCGCCAAAAGTAAATATTAACTACGAAAGACAGATTTTTCGATCCTTAAACATGGAGGATTGTGAAACGGCCGACAGCTTCGCGCTTCGCCTGCGAAGAAAAGCAAGACATTGCAAATTCACAAATCCTGATGAGTCAATACGAGATCAATTAATTGAAAAATGCAACAACATGGAACTAAAAAGGAAGTTCCTTAAGAAAGAACTATCTTTGGACAAGTTACTGGAAGTAGCAAGGATTTTTGAAATGGAGAAGCTAATGTCCAGTGCATGCAGGGTTGGTGAGACTTTACCTACAGAAACCCATGAAAATGAAATAAATGTTATAAAACCTAAAGGAGGAAAATGTTATAGATGTGGTAACACGGGGCATTTCGCGAAAGACTCCTCATGCCCAGCCTTAGACAAAAGTTGTGAGAAATGTGGACTGAAAGGCCATTTTAAAAAGCAGTGCAAAACACAGGTTAAAGCGAAGAAAAAAGGGAAGAAAAAGTATGTGAAATATGTAATAGAAGAAGAATCCAGCAGCGAGAGTGGATCAGACAATGAGTGGGAGGGTGATGAAGAAGACTGTGTGCAGTCTGTGTTCCCGATAATAAACTCAGCTAATAACAAGTGTAACATCAAAATATGCGACCAGGATTGCCAGTTCATCATAGACTCCGGTGCAATGATTAATATAATTGACAAAAAACTCTTTAAAAAACTTTTAGGATGTGGTTTAAAGTGCAAAGTTGTAAATAACAAGTCACAGAAGTATTATGCGTATGGGGGAAAAGAAATTCCAAAGCTAGGTATTATTCAGACAAATTTGTTTTCACCCGACACCAAATTAAATGTAACAGCATCAGTGTTGGTGTACAACGGGAAAGGGCCGGCATTATTGGGACGGGACACTTCCATTCAGTTGGGGCTTCTACGAGTGGGGCCTGAATCGGTCATGTCAGCACTTAATGAGCCCGCTACCACTCATCTGACGAAAGACAGTGTACTTGAGCTTTACCCTGTATTGTTCTCCGGGGTAGGTAAACTTAAAGATTATGAGCTTAAAATACCGATTGATCCTAAAGTACCACTTGTTGCCCAACCGATTAGGAGACAACCATTTAATATAAGACAAATAGAAAAAGACTTAATACAAGAACTTCTTGACAATGATATTATTGAACCGGTGACAGGACCAACACCATGTGTTTCACCTTCGCACATTGTTAAAAAAAATGAAGAGGGACAATACCGGCTAGTAGTCGATATGAGACGGGCAAATGAAGCTGTGCTGCGTGAGAGGGTACCGCTTCCCACTTTTGAAGAACTGCTGGATGACCTTAATGGTTGTAAGTACTTTTCAAAAATTGATATTAAGTGGGGCTACCATCAAATTTTGCTGTCTGAGGACTCCAGAAACATCACAGTGTTCAGCTGTAGCGCTGGACTCTTCAGATACAAAAGGCTATTTTTTGGCATTCGTTGTGCAAGTGAAATGTTTCAACGAATCATCTCCCAGCTGCTACAAGACATTGAGGGCGTAGCAAATAGCCAAGATGACATTAGAATTGGAGGTCGAACTCGAGAGGAGCATGACTACCGGCTCAGAAAGGTTCTTAACAGGTTAAGCGAGAGCGGTATCACTTTAAATAAAAAGAAGTGTTCATTTGGTGAAACTGAGATAAACTTTCTGGGTCACCACCTATCCCAGAGAGGCATTACACCTACATGTACATCACAGCAAGTAGTGAAGGAGTTCAGGTCACCACAGAACAAGGCAGAAGTGAGAAGCTTCCTCGGGTTAGTGAATTTTTCTGCCAGATTCATACCCAACTTTAGTACGCTCACAGAGCCACTGAGGCAACTTACCAAAAAAGATTCTGAATTTATATGGAGCAAACAACATGAAGAAGTGTTTTGCAAATTAAAGACTTTGATCGCACAAGCACCAGCCTTGGGCTACTATGATAAAAGAGCAGAAACTACATTGATAACCGATGCGAGTCCAGTGGGAATTGCCGCTGTGCTTATCCAACATCAATCAATTAATGGGAAAATTCAGCCAATTGCAATAAAGTACATTAGTAAAGCATTATCATCCACTGAACAAAGATATTCTCAAACAGAGAAGGAGGCACTTGCCATCGTGTGGGCTTGTGAAAACCTATACATGTACCTCATTGGGAAACAATTCAGCATTGTGTCTGATCATAAACCACTTGAGATCATCTATTCACCAAACTCAAGACCGTGTGCGAGGATCCAAAGGTGGGTGCTTAGATTACAACCATACACTTTCAAGGTAATATACAAACCAGGCAAGAACAATATTGCAGATCCATTATCAAGGCTATTAAACACTAACAGAAAACCAGACACAACTGAAGATAAAAATGAGATGTTGTTGCTAGGCTTGATTGAAACAATTATCCCGGCAGTGACTGTGGAAGAGGTGAGAGAAGCTACCTTGAGAGACAAAGAACTAACAGACGTAAAGAAAGCCGTAGAGAAAAACCAATGGCCAAAAGACTTGAGAAAATATGAGCTCATAAAAACGGAATTATGTGTTGTAGAAGAGATAATATTGAGAGGATCCAGAATCATAATACCCAAAGAGTTGACTGGTAAAATACTTGAAATAGGACATGAGGGTCACATCTCTGCAAATGGCATGAAAAGTAAGCTGAGATCAAAGGTTTGGTGGCGGACCATGGATAAAGATATAGAGTATTGGACTGACACCTGTGATGGATGTAGATTAGTAAGAAAAGCGATGCCACCAGAACCATTAGTGTCGACCGTGCTTCCAAACAAAGTGTGGGAACAAGTGGCAATTGATTTTCTCGGACCATTACCGTCAGGCCACTATCTGTTATTTATTATAGATTATTACAGCAGATTCTATGAGGTAGAAATCATGAAAAATCCAACGGCTGAAAACACTATAAATGCTTTGAGAAAAATCATAGCCAGAGAAGGTATTATGGACTGCTTAATCTGTGATAATGGACCAGCTTTCATTGACAAACGTTTTGTGCAATATTTAACATCACACGGCATAAAGCTTAGACACAGCACACCTTTGTGGCCACAAGCTAACGGAGAGGTTGAACGACAGAATCGTAATGTTCTAAGAAGGTTAAGAATTGCTCAAGCAATGAAGAAGGACTGGAAAGAAGAATTACTAACATACCTTTCAGCTTACCGCACAACACCTCATAGCACTACTGGAGTGCCACCAGGAGAAATGTTTAGAGGCAGACCTATCAAGACAAAGATACCAGAACTGATAAATATGGAAAAGACACACGAAGAAGAGGAGGTAAGAGACAGAGATAGGTATCAGAAAGATATGCAAAAGAAGTATGCAGACAAAAGAAGACACAGTAAAGTTTCTGATATTGAAGTGGGAGATAAAGTGCTAGTCAAACAAGCAAAACAAAATAAGTTGTCTACATGTTTTTCACCTACAGAGCACACAGTTATATGGAAAACGGGAAACTCAATAGCAACTCAATCACAGGATGGAAAAATTGTGAAAAGGAACTCTACCTACTTTCAGCCTATCAAGAAAAGAGACATGACTAGATTCAGTGTGCAAAGAGATGAAGAAATTGAAGTGCAAGAAAAAGAAAGTATGGGTGTTGATGGGAAAGACATGGGGCACAGAGAGAAAAGTGAAGAAAGAGAAAGATTCGACTCGACACAGGACGATATTGAGACTAAGACAGACAAACCTATGAGAGTCCGTAGAGCTCCTGCTAAATATAAAGATTTTGTGTTAGGCCTGGTACTAGATTGTATTAACAACTGATAATGACTTGTTACCTAACTATGACTAAACCTTTTGGAAACTGTAATTCAATTAATATTAGTGTAAACATAGGATGTGGCGATTTTGCATGATTATACTGTAAGAATTATTTGTTTGATATTGAAATTGTTATTCATAATTAAAATTATCTTTTGTCATGAAGAAAGGGAGGGATTGTAGGATTGTACAACCCTATTTAGTATCAATGGATGTGACAACCCTATCATCTGTCAAGTGACAATTTGTAGGTTAGATCCGGCGTCCAATAAAAGCAGATTGCAAGTACAATTATTCGTGTTGTTTTAATGTAGAACACTACAGGTCGGGCTCGGGATCTTTAGCACGCGCCCGACTCGCGCTTGGCCGGTGTTTATTATTTGTTGATTTGTGTTAAACTGTGTGCTATAATTATGTCACGTCTGACGTGTATGTTTTTGTATAATTTTCTTTGATCTTTTGATCTTTGAAAAATATAAGATATAACTTCGTGTTCTCAATCATAATAATATATAACTCATGAAATAGAGACAATATAACATATATCACACTAATATTATAAATGCGAAAGTAACTCGGTCTGTCTGTTTGCTACATAATCACGGCATCTCGATAAAATGTTGCGAGCCAATGGACATACATAATAACATATCATGAGGACGGACATAAGGCTATTTTTTTCAGAAGAAATCTCGGACGACGTCGTGGGTTCAGCTAGTATATTTATATATATTTTAATTTAGAGCTCCCAGTTCGCAAATGCCTAGTTAGTAAGCTAATCAATGCTCCATTATAGTGTCCCATAATAGATTTACAGCGGAAGTTCCGGTCTGGTCGATGTGATCCACCTAATCTCGGATTCGAGCAAGTTATTGAATTTATTGGCAACCGATAACAATGACTGCATGGTCATAAACTTGAATAGGTATTTGAACGTCTATGGCAGATGCAGTTTGTAAATGTTATCATTGAAATATAATTTAATGGCTTGGAAGCAGTGAAGTTCAGCGTATCATTATCATAGTCCCACTGCTGGGTCAGCTTTCTTTGAGAGAGAAGAGTTGCACCCTAATCCATCATGCTAGCCCAGTGCATGTTGGGGAATTTCGTATGTCTTTGGGAGCGTTCAAGTATTACGTAACGCAATTTTTGGAGATTTTGGAACCCCCCTTCCTCCCATGTAACGCGCCATAACGTTTTTCTGTAACCCCCTCCCCCCTAGTAAAATGTTACGTAACCACCAAGTGACTATTTTTACCTAAAAGTCACAATTACGCGGCGTTACGTACCAGAAAGATTAAATAACGCTAAAATACCTTTGTTATTGTTTTAAAAAATGCGCGAGTGAATCTCTTTAAGCGATCGTTCTGAAGGATAAAAAAAGCAATGTCACGTAACGCGTAGTTCAAACCCGCCCCTGTAACGCATCGTTACGTTTTACAAGACTCTCCAAATTCGTTACGTAATACTTGAAAGCTCATTTGAACTATGATACATGTCTTTTGTCATATGATTATGGTATTTGATTAAAATTATAAATAAGTACAATTTCTTTTTAGTTTGATTTATTATTGTAATCGAATTGAAGCCTGATCTGTCTTGATTAGACCTCGACTATGTGACCCCCTGTCTGAAAGCTGGTTTCGTCTTTGGCTACGAATAATTGTATTAAGCGGAAACAATGTATTTTTTACGTATCTGTGTATTATTTTTTTCTTTGATTTCACAAGTTCGAAGTTTTTTCCACATAAAAATGAATGGATATTGCCATTTAATTAATGTAATTTTCTTTCAGACTTGGCTTTGGATGTCTATTCCGTTAACCTGCTTCTGTCTTGATCTCCTATGGCGAATATGTTCTAGGAACCGAACAGTCGTTGATATTTTAGAGGTGAGGATATATATTATACCCAATACCCCATTATACCCAACTTATCAAAATGTGTAAACAAAAATGGTGGACCAGTACAACCTATGGTGATGTTACTTGGTTGTCAATCCGCTACATTGCTTTCTAGGTTAGTTTTATTTTACAAATTGCCTAAATTTCGTAGGTCTCATAATGTTCGAACTGTAAAGCAATTACGTAAGATTGGAACTGTTAGTCTCTTAATCGGTTTACCTACCTTCATTTGCATAATCGTGTTTAAATGATGCAAATGAATATCACTCAAATTGGAAATACGTTTCATTGTATGTCAGATTTACTATACAGAATAATGTGTTCTATAATTTGATAAATCTTATCTATTTTTGGTTTAAGCCATTTTAGAAGATGACATTTGAATAGAAGGTAAATGATCAAGCATCTATTGTTAACGGCCAACCGCACCTCGCATTGAAATCTGATCCCATAGTTGATAAACTCAGGGCCTTCATGACATAATTAGCAATTATGACTGGTAGATATGGAAATGACGATTGTTATATTTTTACGAAGATTATAACTAACTACCATTTGATTGCAGGCTAAACATATGGCGGGTCGAACAATGAGCTTGACACTAAGCTCTGCAAGCTTCACGCCCGTGTGTCGCGCTGGGCAGTATGTGGTGTTACAGTGTCCGCGTGTTTCGCTTATCGAGTGGCATCCATTTACTATTGTTAAGGTAAGAATCAGAACTGCTAATGAAAAATTATAAGCTGTCATATCTTCGTGCACGTGTGTTGCGTTATAAAATAATAATGCAGTTGTTCGAGCACCTGGTTCTAAGAGCGGTATTTATTCTAAGCCATTGTGAAATAACAGTATGCCATGGGTTAAGTTCTAGTTTGAAAACAGGCACCGTGGATAGATAAATGTTCGATGGCAACCTCTAGTGGAAGAGAATCTCAAGCTAGATAGATAATTGTAAAGCGATATGACTTATTGAGTCAAAAATTTCGTTTCCCGATTAAAGTAGCGCAAGGCAGTATAACGGAGCAGAAATACAATAGCCAACGCCCAACTCTAACCGCGGCTCGAATACGCGCAGTTTGCAAAATCACGCGAACACGAACCTTAACGCGCCGAGATACGGTTTGCGGTCGAGCCACTTTTCGCAATCACCTAAACTGAATCGTTTATAACAGGTGGGCGTAAGGCCCCTGCTTTTGAACTTTACCGTTAAAGCTATACCAGGATACGTCCTTCGATAAAAAAAAGTCTCACTTCATCAAATGATCCCTGTAGCACACCATATTGGTGAATATCACGCTACGAAGGACAGCTGTGGAAATCATTATTTGCTCTTAATTGTTGGAACGGTCGATAACCCCTGAACATTAAAGTTGTTTTTTGACAGGCATGTAGTGTAGGTACCTTTAATAACTAAACAAAATATTAATGGTTGTTGGTATCAGTTTGGCATCACCTTTACAAATAGGACGTTGGAATAAAACAGCTAGGTACGACCTAGTCCCTTTTCATCCGGCTTCAGGAAGTGGTTATCTCATATTTTTTATGTGTCTCATATTCCGACATTTGCGATTTGATTTAGCTAGGTACGTAAGAAGAAATAGAAGCTTTCTGTACGTAGGTATATATATCAGTCCCTGGCAACCATATTCCAAGCTTGCTTAGTTTGGGGTCAGATGACCATGTGTGTAATAATGTCCCAGATATTTATTTATTTCTCGGTGGTTCCACATAAACATTAACTTTGGCTCAGTAGTTTTTTAACCAACTCCGATAATACGAATCCAATAATATTAATAATTTTGTTCGAGCGCCTGTTGATTTGGTAATATCAATAATTTTGTTCAAAGGCTAACTAATTTAGAAATAAGTAATTCGCTAGTCCCTGTGCATTTTCGTGTATTCATGTTAAAATGCAATTAGGTATGTGCATTTTCGATGCTCAAAAATTGTGTAGGAAAACATCGTGAGGAAACCGGTATGTCCAAGAATCTCAAAACTTCAAAGACATTATGAAATATGGACATTCACTATCATACACTAGGCCAGTATGGTGGATTGCGGCCCATCCTCTCTCTCCCTGAGAGAAGGCCTGTGTCCCGGCAGTGGGAACATGATAGGCTGTAATGATGATGATGTTAAAATGATAATATGTACTACTTTTTTCAGGTTCCTACGCCATACCAAAGAAGTTTCGTAGTATGGATACGCGTTAGAGGTGACTGGACTGAAGCCTTAGAGAAGTTGCTAAAAGAAAATGGACCTCGTGAGATTAGGTATAGGCATGATTCAATTTGGCTCTTATGCCCATTGATATAAAACTATGGCTGGATAACTATTTTTCACTTTTTTCAGTTTACTGGTAGACGGCCCTTTCTCAAGTCCGATGGAGGCAGTGAATGGCAGTGAAGTAGCTATATGTGTAGCGGCTGGCGTCGGAATAACCCCTTTCGTTTCTGTGCTGCATCAGATTTTATTGTAAGCTCATATAATATCTTTTGTGTTAGTTTAGTCGGTATAATCAAAGCTTTACAAACAAGTTGGCTCCACTTATATTATTTGAACAAATATCCACTTAATTAACTTAAGTACCTATTAATTAATTCAATTATTAGAAAAACAGGTAGGTAACTAGGTAGGTATTTAATTTTAAATTGATCGCATGTGCTTATTTTTATTTTTTATTTTCCTATCTGGTTCAGCCCAGGCGTAATAAAAACACTTTTTTTTAAATAAAGCTTTATACAAACGTAAAGGTACGGACAGACGTGCTCATTACTAGCACGAAAGCATGCTTTTATTGAGCAAGTGCTCATTAGTAGCACGTGTGTAATGTAATGAGCATGCTTAATTAGAGCGTGCTCAAAAATCAAACGACGTTTGATTTTCGAGCATGCTACCTGAGGCGCGGGTAGGGAGGGGGCGTGATCCGAGCATGTCTGAAGTTACGAATGTCTATGGAACACACATTCTCCTTTATATAAAAATAATATTGCACGTAATAATGCTTATGAGGCTTTATTAAAGGACATGAATGATACAAGTTTATCAGCAGACGTTTAAAACAAGCAGACTTTAAAACAAGCATGCTTATTTCTGGCAAATGTGAACAGTTTGCAGAGCATGCTAATTTTAAGCAAGCTTATTAGCATGCTTTTTTTGAGCACGTCTGTCAGTACCTTTAGGGATCGGCATCTAAAGAAAATTACTGACTGAGCTACATTCAAGGAATTTATATACTGTAGTTAGTTTACATAGTGTGGCAAGTTAGAAAAATAGTTGTTAACCATTGATGACAGTCTAGATAATAATAATAAAAATTGTGAAACTAGTTTTTAACTCTTCTTTATTGTAATTTCTTTACAGGTACCCAAGAAGCCGCTTTCCCGGCCGCATCCACCTAGTCTGGATAGTAAGACACGAGCATGAGCTCACCTGGCTCGCAGACCTCGCCAGCAAAACCATCTCTCAACTCCGAGACACCAATCGACCAGACAGATTGCATTTACAACTTTACGTCACTACTGAATCTAATCTCTTACAGAATAAGGACCAAAATCCCATATCGCACATGGTAGTTTTAAATGAGAAGGGATGTATCACTCACAAAAAAGTCACAGATGATGAAAAAGTGACTCTTTTGACTCCCCATTTAAAAAGGGCGTATAAAATTAGGGAGACCGATAGTAGTTACAGAGTGGCTAAGGATTATCCCTTGTTGGGGTGTAGGGTTAGAAGAGGTAGACCGCATTGGGACCGTGTCTTTGGATACTGGGTGCATTTATATCCACAGTAAGTTTTTATATAGTGTCAGTCGATTCTGTTAAATTATCTTCTAAAGTTAAACTAGTATAACAAATCTGACAGCGAGTGTCATAATTATATGCGCTCTTTTGGCTCTTTTTAATTCAATGTCAGATACATATTTTTTTTGTTGTAAGTAGATAACAGGTACATTTTAGTCTATAGTTTGCTTACAATATGGTGTAACATAATCGACATTTTGAGTCACAAGATACCTCCTAAGATAGGTTAACTCCTACATCTTCAGTTTTTTTTTCAGATATCATCTCAAAGTGTATTGCTGTGGACCAAAGAAACTAGTAAGAGTATTACACAGGATGTGCAAAATAAAATCTAGAACAACCAAAACTAAGTTTACATTTGTACACGAAAGCTTTTCGTGACCAGTGATTTTATTCCAATATACAAAGTCTGAATAACATACCTGTAGTTTAATTTTTTACGTAGGTAATAATTAAAACTATTAGCTTGTGGGTTAATTCCACCCAAAAAACACTAAATAAGTGTCTCAAAATACCTTACATATAGGCTTCATATTTATACATATATTTTATGTATCTCATATGGAAATAATTGAGAATTTGTATTTTGATAGAATAAATTGCGCTGAATAGATTCGTGTGGACGAGTTACATAATATTCTACACATAGCATAATCTTCAAAAGATGGTAACCCTTTTTATGTCATGTAGTTGTTGAAGTCGTAATATCGTAGGACGGACAGACAACGTACGCTCAGTAATACGGTCCCATTTTACCATTTGGGTACGGAACCCTAAATAAAGACTTGAAAATATTTCAATAGTTTGACTGACATATTAAGCACAAAACGGGCGACGCCAAAATTAATAGAAAAAAAAGTCGTACGTCAAAGAGGTGTCAAGTTAAGTGTCAAACTTACGTCAAACTTGTAAAATTATTTTGTTGTTTTCTTTTCGTATTTTTTTTTAGATTTTCGAATTGCGGTAATTATTTAATTATATAAAATTTGTGCGCAAAAGCGTGTTTTAATAATGACTATGAATTTAAAAATAAAAATGAACAATATAGATGCATTTAAAAAAATTGCAAGCAAACTTGAAGACCCTGATCAAATTTATCAACATTTTGTGAAAAACCTATCGAAATACCATTTTCAAGTGAAGGCTATTATTCAGGTAATACATTTCTTTAAATTTACTGTATTTTAGACTAGTTTTGTGGTCTTTACAATGTTCAACTCGTGAACAAAGAACAAATGAAGTAAGAAGTTAAATTCCTCTGTTTTCTCATCTTTTTCATTAGAATTTTGGGTTCTTCTTAGTTCCTAATTCGTCACATTAATTACTATTAGTGTTTCTTTCGTATGGTTAGAAAACATTTACATAAATATGCATAAATTATCATAAAGTATACTTATCCTATTTTATTTATTTGTACAATGAGCTTGTGTAATACATAAGCATCGATAGATCATTGTATTACATAGTTCTATATATTGTTTTAGATAAGTTTAGTTACATAGTCAATGTAAATGTGAACAATAGACACTTAGGCTGCATTCCAAAACGGCGAATTTCATCCGACAAGAGTGAAATTCACTCAATCCTGGTTCCAAAACACTGTGGGTTTTCACCTGGTGTTTTGGAATGTCTCCGAGAGACCGGTATTCAACCGGTAGGTGAAATAATTCACACTGCTATCAACCCCGGGGAAGCCGTCAGAATCGAAATGATTGACAGTAAACGGCTTGTCCGTCTGTTTATCCCGCCATGAGCTTGTCAGAAAAAAGCATTAAGAAACATTATTATCAAAATAAATCGAGCAAAATAGTTTAAACTCGATTTGAGGCAGTTGGGGTAAATTGATATGACAAAATGTCAATGATATCATTGACAGGTAATTTTCCTCCGGCCTTATTCTAGCGTGCTCGAGATTAATTTGGTTACTCTTACACTCATGAAGACTCTCCTAACGAGTGTGACAATGTCCAATATAATCTCAAGCGCGCCAGAATGTAGTCTCTCATTCCAAAACATGATCCACCCCCCTTTCATCATAAACCTATTTCCGAAACTAAATTTCATGCGACGAATTTCACTTGACATAAGGCTATAGGTTTTGGTGAGCAGCCCTCACACAGATGTTCACATGACATTGATTATTATTTGTGTAATTTACAGGATATCCTAGAATGTAGAGACTCAATGGAAGCATTAAATGAGCTGAATGAAAAGGGACGGGCAAAACTAACACAGTTACGAGAAGAATTAGAAAACTTTGAACAGCATGGAAAGGATATTAGAGATCCGAAGTACACTCAAAAGTTGGAATCAGAGAGGCAACAGATGGCAAGGTGAACATAATATTGTTGTACACTATTTTTAACTAACACTGATTAATAATACCTTGATTAACAAATAGACTTGTCTAACAATCTTCTAAAACTAAAAAATATCAACTAGTTGAAAATTTGTTCATACATAGCATTGGCTAAATAGCCTAAGTAGCAAGCTCTTTGTATGGACTATCCACCGGTATCATTGCGTGGACATTGGATTTCTTGAGGGTTAGTTCGTTTAGAGTGGTCATCCGTTTGAATGGCAATGAATGCCAGTTTTCCCCAAGGATCGGTGCTCACTTCCTGCTACACATCAACAATCTGCTAAAGCTCAGTACCTTTGGGTATGCAGACAACGGCACAGACACATATTAATTGCATGAACTAGTCCAACCAGTACCATTCCAACTGGCTCCTACTTTCCGGGATGAATCCATACCAATAACTGACTGGCTGGAGCTCTTGGGCGTTATTCCGATGCTAACTCTCAACTTCCGTCTCCTATATTGAGAACAAGTATGAATTTCCTCCCAAATAGCTGGATTCTCTTGAAGTTGTGGCGGTACTTCACAACGGAACAGTTGCTCACATTGTATGAAGCACAAGTTCGGTTGTGCATGGAGTGCTGCTCTCACCTTGAGGCATTAGAGTCACGTCATAGAAGCTCATCAGCAACGAATCCCATGTGTAGACTAAGCTTCAAAGTCTTGAACATCAGTGCAAAGTTCAGACCCTGTGCATCTACTTAATCATATGCCCTATTTCCTGGAAATTTTCCTGTCGGGCGGACACAAAAAGGTGACACTGTTGATATTCCAAAGACGCGAACAAAGTGCTTCAATTTCTTTTTTATTATGAACCACTGCACTGTGGAATGAACGAGTGTGGCTGAATGGGTGTTCCCCGAAAGTTCTTAAATAATCTGGGTGTCATTATGTTGCAATGGAATCAGTTTCTTCTAGGCAACCATTTTTAATATTATGTTTTCTATTTCAGTCTTCTACGAGAGTTCAAAGATGCCAACATAATCAGTATGTTTGCCATAGAGAAAGCCGCTAGGAATGAGCTCATGAAGGTTGCTGATGGAAATGACACAGATTTAAGAAACCGAAAGAAAAAAGTTGACAGAGATGGGCTACTGAAAATGTCATCAGGTGTGTTCTTGATTTCTATTTATTCTAGACTAACTGCTTCGGGCTTGTACCTGCAATTTCCAGTTTTCCGCATGTTTCATTTTTTTTTGGGAAAAAATATTTTCCAAATCTATTACTGTGATGCCCACACATGTGGTTAATTCCTTGCAAAATTTTGTCAAGATCTGGTCAGCCAATTTTAGTCAAGAAAAATATCAAAACAAAGTTTTTTTAATGCCATAGGTGGCAAACGAGCAGACGGGCAGCCTGATGGTAAGCTGTCACCATCTCTTATGGATACTTGTAACACCAATTCTACTCAATGTATTGCTAACAAGTATGATTTTTCTGCAGGTGTGACGGAGCAGCTGTTGTCAATCAGCAGACAATTAGCCGATACTACCCAAAGAAGCCAAGACACATTAGACAATCTAGTATCTTCAAGTTCTACAGTCCATGTAAGTTTTATATGCTATCACAGCTCAGTGGTTGGCGCATTCAAATTCCTCACCATATGGTGCGGGTTGAAATCCCTATAATGGATTTTGAGCTGCTGGTGAAGGAAAACATTATGACGAAAGGATAACACGGTAGTATGGCTTTCTAATTTTCAACTGGCTAGCTACCACCTTCCAAGCATGTAAAAGTGTGTTCTGGCTGCATCACTTGACAGCTAGTTTCTATTCCAAAGCTAGGCGTGTTTACCATCTTCGACCACACCATCACTCAACATCAGTAGTATATGTCAACGCGAAATGAAGAATTTTAAAAACATCCTTTTAAACTAAATTAGACTCCTGTGATTTATCGATTATCTGACAGAGAACTAAAGTAACCGACATAGCTCAAAGGATTAGCAAGCTGAAGTGGCAATGGGCTGGCTACTTCAGCTGGGGTTCTAGAATGGAGACCGCGTATCGACAAACGTAGGACGCCCTGCAGCCATGGAGTGACGACCTCCGAAAAGCGGCTGGTGGCAAGTGAATGCGAAGAGCATAAGATCGTGCATTATGGTGTTTTTTAATCAAGGAGTTGGGTTAGCTCAGGTAGTTGCACAATAAAATCCAAGCAGGACAGTGCAGTACCCACAGAAGAGAAAAAAAAGAAATTTAAGAAATTTGTTGTAGCCACTTGCACCCATATAAATCCATAGCAACCGTGTTAGCAACTGTGACGCGGAGTTCAACGCGTTGACATAAATAAGAATGTTCAATCACATATCTGTCACAATACCTGGCGACAGAGTTTCCTTCTCATTTCCGTTCTATTTACTTCTCTTTTCTGTGGCAGTACCCATCGTTCCAATTTCGATAAGGGGCCATCCATAAATTACGTCACAAGAATTTTAGGACTTTTTAACCCCTCCCCTCGTCCTTGTCACAGGTTGTCACATTTTCAGAACCTCCTCCCCTCTGATGTGACGTCACAAAATGTTCAAATTTATGCGTGTATTTAAAAATAATGGATTGAAAACAGTTTTTTTTATTTTTTTTATTTTAGAGTCTCTCTTGCATTACAACGCCGCTCTATAAGTTAACTGTTGTTGCGTGAGAGATAATCTCATAGCGAGAGTGCTAAATTATTAATGATTATAGATCAAGTTTGTAAATTTTTAATGTTTTTTATTCACATACAAATTTCGCGTTATGGATTTTGAATTTTAACATGTTACGTCACAAAGCTTTTTACCCCCTGCCCCTTGTTACACTATGACACATTCTGGTGATGGTCCCCCCATTAACGTGTGACGTAATTTATGGATGACCCCTAAGAACTGTTGAGTCCTGTTAAAAGCCTTGAAGTAGCCTAAAAAGTCTGACCACTCAATCTGGCCGCTTACCCTGTACAAACTTTTATTGTTCTAGGGTACACAACTAGAGCTCCAAAACACTGCCGGCACTATCTCCCAATCCAGCAAATTGCTCAAGAAATACGGCCGCAGAGAGTTCACAGACAAAGTCATTATGTTCTTTGCCTTCCTCTTCTTTTTAGCTGTCTGTCTCTACATCGTACAGAAACGACTGTTCTGAGCTAACCTGTGGAAGCTGTATTTATTATTATTACATGACATAATGTATGGACTATTTATCAAATAAATTAATTATACACGTATGATAATTGAAAATGTACCACTGGCTTTTATTGGATTTAGAAGTAGGGTTTTTTTTTCAGTTTGCATGGGGAAGAACCACACTTTTGCTATTTATTCAACCGCCTAGCAGTAATGTGCAATCATTACTGTGTTTTGAATTGAATGGTGCCACCGCTGGCGATGCTATGCTCGGTCCAAGCTTTTATTTCCTATGACAGCTGCAATAACATTGCAATTGTTAATTAATACACTTTCTTAATCCGGATTTAATATTTTTTTTGCTTTACATTTTGATTTATTTTTAATATTTCCCTGAAACTGGGTTTTTGAATGTGACTACTAAAATAAAAAAGCTTATTACAATATATTATAATCTAAGCTTAAACTTAACAGCACTTGAAATAAGTCTATAGGTACTCTGCGCATAAACTATTGCCTTGTACGATAAATATATGCCTTATGAACGTGACTGTAGTAAAAACACTGTTTTAAACTATCACGGTTGTTCACTAAAGTTATATGAATATTAATTTTTCTTAGGTTCGAGTTCGAGTTCCAGTGATAACCGTAGCAAAAGACTAAGAAAGAGGGAGAAGAGATCGTTTTGTCTGTACCTAACTTTGAACTTTTCACCAACCACCCGCATTCTTCAGTCTTCCCGTGAACATGGTGCATGTAACTGCGCCGAAATATCGGGAGCTCCTTCCACAACCTTACCACGGTAAATATCCCGTAAACAATCATATAACTTTAGTGACTGTAGTAGGTACAAAAATATTCTGGTACCTATAAATGTTTTGCAGCTGTCAGCGAAATAAATGCTTGGACCGAGTTTAGTTATGAATATTTACTAAACAGTCTAGAAATCATTGTAACACTTCTCATTTGATTAACATAGGCATATAAGTAAGTACATAGTTGATAAGTTATCAAAATAGGTACGTGAACAAATAAGTCTTTTACAATTTGCACCAGACAGGAAAACTATGGAATATCTTTGCTACTATTGTTAAGCCGTCAGTCTGCCGCCAGTCGCGCTGTGTGACTGACCTATCGCTAGAATTAATACAACCGTCCGGAATCAACACAATGACCTCACACGCAAAATCGTGTATACTATTCACTATTCTGTTCCTATCGCAGCATGCTCTCGCCTTTGAAATTCTCGCGATCGTTTCGATGCCATTAAAGAGCCATTATATGGCCTTTAGGACTCTGTTTCATGAACTCGCCGTGCAAGGCCACAAGGTTACAGTGATCAACAACTTCCCCGATAAAAATCCGCCTCCTAACCTTCGGTTCGTTGACATTGGTTACCAGCACAGCTTTACGAACCCTTTGGAAAGTTACGAGAACCGCGACTCTACGTATTGGCATCTCACTAACGCGTACCGTCATTTGATAGGCAATGTGTTTGTGAAAGAGGACTGTGAACGTCTATTTAAGTGTGAAAATGTGAAGGCACATTTAGCTGAAAATCAGGAGTACGATGTGATATTTGTGGAGCAGTTCATGAGTGACTGCGGGCTGGCGTATGCGCTGACGTATTATGATGCTCCGATAATTGGAATAACGTCACATACGCTGCTCCCTTTTGCATACCCAAGGCTTGGATTACCGTTCGATATAGCCGCGGATGCATTTTACTTCTCGAACGGAGGGCAGAATCCTACACTGTTGCAGAAGGTGGAAAATATTGCACTTCAATTTGTGTTCACTACTGTAGGACGGTGGTTCATTCAAAGAGGCATCTATGACACGTTTGACCAATTTGCACCTAACCACTCGCTGGACATTGAAAGAGATGCGAGGACTAGAATGAAGATGATGTTTTCGTACCAACACTTTTCGGTGACGGGCGCCCGACTGCTGGCACCACAACTTATTGAAATCGGAGGCATCCATATCGGTGCTCCAAAGGCTGTACCGGAGGTAAATATTATATGTATTTAAAAATATTAACAGTATTTTATATTATTGCCATATTATTTACACCAGCATAATTTTAAAACATAGTGGTAAAATAGTATAGAAGAGACAACTAAATCTTAGGTTTTTTCTTTTAATAGTTACCTATCTATTTAGTTAGGTGCCTACTTTTTTAAACTATGTATTCTAGTTCCGATTTATCAATATATTTAATATATTAATATTTCATCCCCATTTTACAGGTACCAGAGCCACCTCTGGGACATTATCTGGGACATTATTGCACACATGGTCATCTACCCCAAACTAAGCAAAGCTTGTAATATGGCAGCTAGACTGATATACATACATATATATTTTTAAATACATACTTAAATAGATATTAACACCCAGACATAGAACAAACACAAATGTTCATCACACAAATGTTTGTCTTAGATGGGAATCGAACTCACGCCCCCAAGCGCAGAAAGTAGGATCACTACCAACTGAGCCACCGAGGCAGTCAAACAAAAAAAAAATACTCTTGTATTGTAATATTAAAATAGATAAGAGTAAAATTCAGTCATACACAATTCATTTCGTTGATAAAACAAAGTAGATAAACAAAAAAATTAGGTTGTCTCGTGTTAACGATTCAGTTCAAATCAGTTTATTGCTGGCTTTCTGCCGGCATTGATGCTTTCACGGTAGCGTGTGTTTATTTATGTAAATATGTCAGTAAATAAAGTTATCTCGTCTCTAGTTATCACGCTCGCGCTATGTCAACATGTAGCCGCTATAAAAGTCCTCGGCATAATATCAATGCCGTTACGCAGTCACTACACGGCGTTTCAAGCTTTTTTCCGCGAGCTTGCGCTTCGAGGACATCACGTCACAGTCATGAATAATTTCCCCGAAGACAAGCCATTGGCCGATCTGAGGTTTATCGACCTGAAAGGCATTTCATATAACAACACTGCTTCTATTAAACATCCACTATCATCCTACGAACATATCAATTCGAACATCAAGCGCCTCAAAAATGTGTACAACATTGTAGTTTCCGAGATGATCAATAGCGATTGTGAGCGTCTCTTCACGAATGAAAACGTCAAGGACCATTTAAAAGAGGGTCATCGATACGATGTGATAATCGTGGAGCAATTTATAAGCGACTGCGGGTTAGCGTACGCCGCGGCAATGTATGATGCCCCCATTATTAGTATAACATCGCACACGCTAATGCCTTGGTCGTTCTCTCGTCTAGGACTACCTTTCGATTTAGCTGCAGACGCGTTCTACTTCTCAAGCGAGCGAGGGACAGAATCCTCTATAAAATAAAGTTGAAACAGTTATTATAGAGTTGATATTAAGCACCATTGGTCGATGGAACATGCAAAGAAGTGTTTATGCAGCTTTTAATAAGCATCTCCCGGAGTATTCGTTAGATATAGAGCGCGTAGCGAGGGAGAGAGTGAAGATGATGTTTGTGTACCAGCATTTATCGATAAGTGGGGCTCGCATGTTACCTCCGCAGGTAGTAGAAATAGCCGGGATTCACGTCGGCACTCGAAAACCTGTTCCACCGGTAAGATTACGTTTCAAAGGCGTTTTTTAGGTCAATATGTTCACAAAGGTACTCTGCGCCATTCATTCATGAAATTATAGTACCTACTCTTTGAGTTTACCTGTCATATCTATTGCCGTCAATTCTGACGTACCATTCGCTAAACTAAAATAAATTTGACAGCTCTAAAATTGTTGCCATCCTTTTCTGACGTATTGAAATGAAAAGAGACGCTGATTATTATATTCCTGTGAAATTAGTTAAGTTTAGAGAATGGGACATCACATTCGACGTCTCTACTCTACCCAATGTCGATATAACCTCAGCCTATTTTTTTATTTTGTGTATTGCACATTGTACCTACGAGTACCTACAGTAAATAAATATAGTTCTTAAAACTAAAGTCAGTAACCTATAATAGGGTCTATGTATTGATACACTTATGATTAGTTATATGTACATATCACAAAATATCCATAGTAAAATTTAGATTAAAATGTTATATAGCAATTTTTTATTCAATAGTACTACTTTGTTTCTACTAGCTACCTACGAGTACGTTTTTATTTTGAAGCTTTTTACATTTCAATATTACCTATTATAATAATTTCGTGTTTATGGCGTACTTGCTATCATATTTTTTGGGAATTATAGGCTCATTATTACAGCATTTATTGAGCATATTACAGTAATCTCCTTAGAGTGCTTAGGAATTGGTAAGTTGGTACCTATACTTACCTACTTAGGGAGGACGTGTTGAGTCGTATTTACTACTATTATTGATGGATAGACAGTAGGGCAATAATTACTTTAGGTTGTTAGGACGTATAATTGGACATTGTCGAGCAGGTGGTGTGTAAAATCCTTTAAATGTGCCTCTGTTAGTAGCTAGTTTTTAAAACGTAACTTCCCATTTTCAGGAAATAGAGAAATTCCTAGCAGACGCGAAACACGGCGCCATCTACGTAAGTTTCGGCTCTAACCTGAAAGCCAGCACCATGTCGGAAGGAAAGCTGCAGGAGTTCCTGACAGCATTCAAGCGGCTCCCATACAAAGTCATCTGGAAGTACGAGAACGCGACATTCTCTCAAGAAAATCTCTATACGGCGAACTGGTTGCCGCAGCTTGATATTTTGTGTGAGTATCTGATCTATAGTTTTGGAACTTTTGTTTTACAAGAAATCCTAGCTTGTTAGAAGTCACACACTGAAGTGGCTTAAGCCAAATTCAACTGAAAATATTTGATTATGCTTCTAAAGGCCAATTCACACCGAGTACAGCGATTACGCCCATAGGCATAGGCGCGTTGGGGCAAGGTGGAGCGCTTGCCCCAATTTGGCTGGCTTGGCTGGTCGTGGCATGACCTCTGGGATGACCGATTTTTTCAAATTTACAGTATTTAATACTCATTCAATGGTTTTCTTTTCTTCTGTTCATATTCTTTGTATTTATAGGTATATAAAGCATGAATGTGTTGTAGAAGCCTATATATACTTTTTTGGAAATTCACAAAAAGCAGGCTTCAATGATTATAATGATTACGTACACTATAATTGGTTACGGTCAATAACTTGTGTATAAGGATACCTATTATTTTGCAGTGTACATAGAAAAAGTGTTCTGGAAAAAGATTTGACTCATACCACAGAATACATATTACAAGTAGGTAGGTACAGAAGATTCACTCCGCCAAATCATTTAAACAAGTAGCGACTCTTGCTACTACACAATAAAGTGCAATGTACTGTAATAACTACCTACAGCTATATTAACCTAGAAGTTGCCTCTCCGTCTATCGCTTAACTCTTGTTGCGTTATCTCTGTCTATCGCGCGGCAGCGGGCACGGCAAGTCCGACAAGACGACTACTTGTAGCTTCATACCTAAAGTGCGGAGTGCGCCAGGCCTGCCCATACTAACAAGGCTAATGAAATGCTTGTAAAATAGGTAGATACCTAATAAGCAGATCTGTAGATTTTTTGAAAAGGAAGTAGTTAAAGATCCATTAGTCTTTAACAATCGTAAACTTAAGTACATTCGATATCAAGAAGTACACTTGCAAGGTCATTTAAATAGCGCGTTAATAACTCTACTGATTAATTGACCTCCAAGTCTATCACTAAAGGTAATGTAGGTATCTATCTTGCTACTAGGATATTGTATTACAAGCATTGTATTATATTAGTATTAGAATGTGTTATTATTAGAATGTAAGTATCATATTTCTTACTATTTCACGACCCGCCGTCTACCTCCTGTATTTTTTTTCAATTTATTTAAGGATCAACAAACAATATACAACAAAATATAAAACTAGAGAGTAAGAAAATAAAAAATAGTTAGTTGTGATACCAGCATCGTTGACCACGGGTTAGGATGAATATGTATGAATCCTGTATGAATCCTCTCCATCCTAATGTTGCCTGGAAAAGATCGCTCTTAGCGATAAGGCCGCCGATTGTTATGCTAGTTTTTTTAAAGCTATTTTATCGTGTTATATGTAATTTGTGTTGTGAACAATAAAGAGTTTATCTATCTATCTATCTATATTAATAGTGCTGTTGCCCGTGACTTCGTACGCGGAGATTTTCATAATATAAACTTTCAACCCTTTATTCCTCCCTTAATCCGGCCCTTGCGCAAAATAACATAGCCTATACTTCAATCTGGTCATAGCTAAGCATATTCGTGAAAACCGCATTTAAATACGTCCAGTGGTTTAGGAGATGTGAGCGGACAAACAAACAAACAGACAAACTTTTTTTACTTTCTTTTACTAACTTTTTCTAAAAACTGTCAGCTGCTTATTTTAAGGCGCCTTGTGGGTTTGTCTTTTTGATATCTCGCAATTACAGTTTTTTATCTCTACGTGTTTATTATATGTATAGATTGTGTAAAGACATTTTCTGTTGGATTTTTTCCTGTAATATGATTGGAGCATTTACCTATGTTGCTACATTTATAGTGTTTGAAGAATAATGATCAGACATAGTTTAAAATAGACAGAAGGACAACAAAGTAATACTGTGATACTACGAACTTTAAACAGAGTGGTTGGAGCCCTAATTGTTTTTTATTATTATTTGTTAATGGACCTGCCTTACTAAAATATTTAGGAACGAATTCACGATGACCGCTGTTGAATCATTTATATAATACCAGCTGTTGCCCGCGTCGCCCGCTTCGCTCGCATAGTATAAAAATCAGCGTTAGTCCCTTCCCACCGTTTCAGTTTCAGTCCGTCCGTCCTGCAATACACATGTCACGTTTAGATATGCACATATACGATATAAGTTTCGCAATTATGTAATACTATATTCTGCTTATAATAAACTTGGTCCCCCATTTTCAACTTATATCCGGTCTAAGTTTCAGAACAGCTACTGCAGCTGTCAGAGTTAATAAAAGTGGACAGAGTAAAATCACGCAGTTAAACTTGACTTTTATAGCATTTTGGTTAATTCACAGCACTATCTTCTTCCAGGCCACCCAAAAGTGCTAGCTTTCGTCTCCCACGGCGGGATGCTCAGCCTGTCGGAGTCTACTCACTGTGGGAAGCCCCTCGTGACGTTGCCGTTCTTCGGAGACCAGTACTCTAACGCGGCAGCTGTGCGGAACATCGGCATGGGCAGGACGTTGTTCTTCGATCGCCTGAACGCTGACAATTTGGAAGCGGCTATCAGGGAATTGACTACACCTGAGTGAGTATAAACTTTCACGATGTTTTTTTCAATTTATAGCATAATCTGACCATACGATTTATAGGTCAGATTATGCTATAAATAGTATCACGCGTCAAAGTTTTCCCTGCCGTATTGCCTGTGATATTTACTTATCTACTGGGGCGGTGTCGCTCCATAGTAGCATCAACAAATAATACGCAGTACTCACGACTATCGTTTACATACATTTCATACACGTCTACTTTTATTGGAAGATCGGTCCAAAGATGGGTCGATACCATTGAAAAATAATAGTCAATATTTATTTATTGAGATATTTCATGGTCAAGCCAATTACATTATTACCTCACAAATTATAATTATAGATAAAAATTGAAAAAATACAAAGGAAATACATTAGTCACACAAAACAAGCTCAAAAGAAAATTATATAAATTAACAGATATATAACATTCAAATTGAAAAAAATATTAAAAAATACAAGTAAAATTAAAAATGATAGAAAACAGACTTCATCAAAACGTCAGAACTGGACCAAATTGACCACACGGACCACACGGGAAGCACCAGCTTTCAAATAAAAAAAATAATCATCAAATTCGGTTGACCCAGTCGAAAGTTCTGAGGTAACAAACATAAAAAATTAAAATATACAGTCGAATTGATAACCTCCTCCTTTTTGGAAGTCGGTTAAAAAGACCTAAAATATAGCTTACAGGAGGTCTATTCTGCAAGCTAAGTGAACCCGCAAGTGAGGTGATAAGCTAAGTGAACGTGTATTTTTCTTATCGATTACTATAGAGAAATATCAAAATGTTGAGTGACCACCATTGACTGTAGTCCCTTACCCTTATAATTAGATATTTGACATTTATCTGCAGAAATAGGCAAGAACAAAAAATCACATTCATTTAGCTTATCATTTCACTTGCGTTAGTAGCTTGCAGAATAGACCGGCTGAACTAAGAGGTTACAGCTAGAGATTACTGAGCTGCAGTAAACAAATCTTAACAAAGTTTGCGGGGGGAATTGCGGGGAATAATATAGCTTATTGGTCTGACATTACGGGAGTGACACATGCTTACGTCAGTTGCCACTTCATTGCAACAAACACAGAAATTGGGAAGCAAAAGTTGTTTAAAATCTATGAAATTAAATACAAAAAGCACTTCAATGGCCATTTTGTTTGTCCGTTCAAGCGAAGTAATTTAATATCTATATATTAAACCGACCGACTGACCGACCAACCGACGACATTGTGAGAGTCGCGGGCATCCAGTGGATGCAGATGGCAGGATGTCGTTCAGTGTGGAGGTTAAAAGGGGAGGCCTATGTTCAGCAGTGGACGTCTTCTGGCTGATGATGATGATGATGATATTAAACATCGATGACGTAGGCTTGTGTTATCCACGTGACCCATGCGTCTCGTAATGGCATACCTGGTGGAATATATTATTAATGAGTTTTATAATGCATAGACTTAAAAAACTAAAGCAAAACGAATTGAGCGTGTCCTTAAGGTCGTTTTCTTTTTTCCAGAATGCAACAAAATGCACAGAGAATATCGCGACTGTGGCACGACCGGCCGTTACCAGTTATGGATAGCGCCATCTATTGGACCGAGTACGTAGCGCGACACAAATCAGCACCACCATCTTTGCCTTCCAAACACAACACGTGGTTTGAGGGGCTGCTCATAGATGTCGCTATTGTCATTATAGCATTATTATTATTGATAGGGTTGGTAGTTTACTCAGTTTTGAAATTGTTGTGGTTTGTTATATTGAAATTCCTTAGTTTATTTCGGAGAATAAAAGTAAAAGGAGAGTAAGTTAAGTAGGTTACTTAGGATAATAATTAATAGGATTGTAGTTTCGTGGTTTGTTGTATGTAAATTTGTTCTTGTGTGATATGTTCTATGTATGTGTGCTGTTTGAGCAAGTGAGAATCTATTAAATTAATGACTCACGTAACTAATTTATTTTATTTCTTTATCTGTGAAGCCCGTTTTGGCTTATTAGTGTCAGTGGCAGTAGAAGTTGCTTAGTCCTCATTGCAGGTGATGCTTATTGCTTAGTACTTTCGTACGTATTGCTCGCGCCAGCGCATCGTTTGCAACGGGTTTATGCATATTTTTGGGACAAAGTCTCTTCTCTACATATTATAAAATGAAGTCGCTTTCCGCGTCTGTCTGTATATTAACTCGTCCTAAACAACGTACCTACCTGATTTTGATACGGTTTTAGGCAATTTTTTTTTGTAAATAAAAAAAACAATATTTTGCAAGCAAGTCGCCGATAAATAAATGTACCTGGCCAGAGTTCACATTTTTTTCTCCTCTTTTTTTTCGAAATTAAAGAAATTATTAATGCGCTATCAAGTTATATATATATATATATATATTTATATATTTATGATACTGGGTGACGAGACGAGCGAAGTCGCTCGCCTGATGGCTCTTCACGCTTGCCCATAACAGCTCAACGCCACTCAGAATTTTGAACTTCAACAGTTCAAAACCCTGGATGGCAATGAACTGCGCACGTCACCCCGAGATATAAGATGATTATATCAAGAGAACAAACATGTACTACAAAACAAAATGCCGAGGAGATCACCATCGTGCGGCTGGGTTCCCAGAACACTGGCAGAATTGCCTCTCTGCCAATACCAGCAGCGCAGAGTAATTATTAAGCCAAATTAAGCCTATTATATTATTATGCAGCGCAGCGTAGGACGTCCACCGACAATATGGACAGACGACCTAAAAGAGACCGCACGAAAACGCTGGATGCAGGCCGCTTCCAACCGGTCCTTTTGGAAATCGATGGGGGAAGCCTATGGCCAGGAGTGGACGTCCTATGGCTGAAATGGTGATGATGATAGCAATACCTCATCTTTGTGTAAAGTATGCCAGCTCTAGGTTCCCCCGAGGCGAGGACCAACCTAGTCGAAATATCCTTGACTGGTTATATTATGTTTGTACAGATTGGTGTTCATGTTAGGCACCTAGCTCTATATCTACACTAATATTATAAAGAGGAAAGATTTGTACCTATTTTTGTATGTTTGTATGTTTGTAATGAATAGGCTCCGAAACTACTGAACCGATTTAAAAAATTCTTTCACTGTTGGGAAGCTACACTATCCCCGGGTGACATAGGCTATATTATATTTTGTAGCGAGGCCGAAGGCCGAGCTTACACCCGTGCGAAGCCGGGACGGACGGCTAGTGTAGAGTATATTGACAAGCATGATTAGTGTTGTGGGTGAGAGGAGTTCCTTATGTCTACAAATAAGGAATATTAACGTCGTGATTGAAGGTAGTTTGGGAGAAATTGATGCGATAACTTTCTAGACTATATAGTCTAGACAACGCACATTCTGAGTATAAATAGGTTATATACTAGCGACCCGCCCCGGCTTCGCACGGGTGGAGATTTATTTTTTAAACATTCTATAGTAATAAATATAGCCTATGATACTCAGGGATAATCACATCATCAGCCAATTAACGTCCACTGTTGGACAAGGCCTCATAGAGAGGGACACCCATAATCCCCACGCTTGGCAGGCGGTTTGGGGATCGCAGTACGTTCACCGTGTACTATCAGGACGCTGCTGCCCATCCTCCGGTGGTTCTGGTCGCAGTTTTAGGACATCCCCGGGTCAAACTCAGGACTCAGTTACTCAGGGATAATGTAGCATACTAATGGTGAATGAATTTTTAAAATCAGGGCAGTAGTTTTTGAGTTAATTCGTTACAAACATCCAAATATATAAATATTTCCTCTTTATAATATTAGTGTAGATTTGAAAAATCCTTATTTGAAAGGATAGACTTTCAGTCATCAAGAATCGGTTGAGTAGTGCCCATACCATACTCTCTCTATGAAAGAAGGCCTGTGCAGCAGTGTTCCAGCACTAAAAATATACGAAATTGTTTTGGATGACGCTTTTGTTCCTCTTTCTCAATA
Source organism: Agriopis leucophaearia (assembly GCA_949125355.1). Lineage (NCBI taxonomy): Eukaryota > Metazoa > Arthropoda > Insecta > Lepidoptera > Geometridae > Agriopis > Agriopis leucophaearia. The sequence continues at coordinate 15,502,314 of OX421265.1, read as the reverse complement.
AGTAACAGATTGACGCGATTTTTGGCAAGGGGATAGTTGGAGGGCTGGAGACATGCAAGATAGAGGTGACTCTACGAGGTGATGAGGCGCTTGAGGTGATGGTTATCCCGAAAAAATTACGGTTCTCGATGGAATATCCATTATTCGAATTTCGAAAACATAACAGAGTTGCCATTTCAGGTTTCACGAGTTGGAAAACATTACCATTTTAGCAGTAGGGGTTTTCCGATTTTTTTTAATAAGGCGTTAAAGGCGCTGGGCTGGGTTATACCTATTATGGCCGAAAATCCGTCTCCCCCTAAAGGTTTACCGCTCATAGGCTTTTGTTTAGTCACAGGTAGTCGGAAATATAGGGCTGGTATTGACGGAAATCAAGTCTCGGATCTCTTTGGATAACGTAAGAAAATTACATTGTCAACTCTTAATTCATATTCTGAATTGATACGAATGCACATTTTCCAGTACCACTTACCTCAACATCATCCTTATTTATCCCACTGCTGGGTATATACCTCTCACTATCTTGCTGTGACATCTGCCTCAGTCCCACGCAAATGTGGCCCTGTTCAACCCGCGATTTTAACAATATCGTCCCGTCCATCCATCTCGCTGCCAGACCAAAGCTCAGCTTAACATGCATACTTATGTTTACAAAACCGAATAAAGAATACCTATGAACTGAGTAAAGGCATTAAAGTAAGTGAGCTTGCTATGTTGATAATTCTGCTCAATCCTGTTTGAACAGGCCGTCTGACGCGACCCTGGACAATCCGGCCAGTGACATCGACCTGGCTCTTGTTATGAACACGTCTGGAATCTATATTTGGAGAGAAGAGAGGACAGTGACGATTTTATTTTATGAACTGTATACCTAACTCGTAGATATGCTACGGCTCGTAGCAGCTACGTCAAAGCAGATTTTCTATACAAATACAATTTTACTCTCATTTTTAGGGCTCCGTACTCAAAGGGTGTAAACGGGATCCTATTACTAAGCCTTAGCTATCCGTCTTTTCTGTCTGTCTGTCTGTCCGCCCTACCTTTTAAAGGCTGTATCTTTCGAACCGTAATGATAGCGAGTTGAAACTTTCACAGAATATGTAATGTTACTGCGGATTAACTATGAAATAATAAAAATAATCTATACATATAATAAAAACGTAGAGATAAAAAAATCTGTAATTGCGAGATAACAAAAAAAAAATCACACAGGTCGTCTTAAAATAAGCAGCTGAACACGATAGGACAGTTTTTAGAATTTTTGTCTGTTTGTTTGTTTGTTTGTTTGTTTGTTTGTTTGTTTGTTTGTTTGTCCGCGCACACCTCCTAAACCACTGGACGGATTTAAATGCGGTTTTCACGAATATGCTTAGAAATTACCAGATTAAAACATAGGCTATCTTATATCATTTATTTTAATTCTTTATTTTTACATAAACGAAAATAAAAATCAATGATTTATTTCTTCGTTACCCGAAACGTAATATGAGGATCGTCACATAGCCTCAAGCAAGGAGATCCAAAGTAAAGAGAATGTTATTGACATAGCCATTAAAATTTTGAAACTGTCAACTGTCATTCGGTTAATCAGTTTAAATTTAAAGAAGGTTCCTTAACCTTCTTAGATGAATGAACGTGTAGATCAAGCATGTTATAGGCCTTACAACCTCTTTGGTGATTCATTCCAGTGCATGGAGTAGGAGTGTGGCGTACTCATACTCCTTGCGCCAACCTTCGTGAATTTCATTCCAATTTTCCACGACGTGTGGCGCTGGGGCGCGAAAAGAAAAAAAAATAAAAGAACACCGATTTTCAAATGGAATTGTCATTCGCTTTTTCTACGATTTGTCTAAGATTTTTCTTTGAATTAAATTTATAATTTCTTTCGGACTCAGCTATTTTCTTCCATTGTCGGTAGCTTAACCCTCTCCTTCTATATAAATAGTACAAATCCACTATAATTGGTGACCACTGAATGGACCGTACACCACCGACAAAGGTCAGAATGCCGCTAGATCGTACTGATAGCACTGCGGCTGACACGAAGAATAAAGATGATGACAATGTATTCCGAGTTGGCGTGCGAATTCCACCGTTTTGGCCCGAGAAGCCGGCGATTTGGTTCGCCCAGATCGAAGGCCAATTCGCGATATCCAACATCACTGCAGATAGCACCAAGTTCTACTATGTCATTGGACAACTTGACCCGCAATACGCAGCTGAAGTCGAAGACATCATCGTCAATCCGCCTGTGACCGAGAAGTACGAAAAACTCAAGCTGGAGCTAATTAAACGTTTGTCCGCATCAAGAGAAAAAAGGTACAGCAACTTTTAACACACGAGGAGCTAGGTGATCGTAAGCCTTCTCAATTCTGACGTCATCTACGACACCTAGCAGGCCCCGGAATTCCAGAAGACTTTTTACGCATGATTTGGACCAGCCGCCTACCGAACAGCACGCAGACCATCATTGCTTCGCAGCAGATGACGTCATCACTCGATGTGCTGGCAGACCTAGCCGACCGCATACATGACGTTGTCCCTATAGCCCAGGTCGCATCTACATCCAGTACCACACCGGGAAGCTCCAAGCTCCATATTACATTCTCATGGTTTTATTCTATGTTAGCATTTAAAACACAAAATATACCGCATCCTATTTTAATACAGTCCCGCGAATAGAAGTATTCAAAAAAGGCCCTTTGTACATGAAAATAAACCTATACAACTAAATTCCGGACGCAATAAAGAAAGAAATAAATAATATCATTTTTCCAGAACCAACTTCGTAAGTTTCTAACCCAAAAATGTTATTACGAGATAAAAGATTTATTCGACGATAAATTTTAGAAAATTATAATTAGAAAATAAATATCGATATATAAATAGTTAAGAAAGTAGCGTCATAAGTTTTGTATCATCTCATATATAATTAAGTAACCTATCACACTAAGTATGTTTTTTTTTGTTTTGTAAAATTACTTCACCCTAGGTTAAGTTTGAATAGTATATATAATATTTATGTAATAGATTTAACTATACTTAAATTTATATATCTGTGGTCTGGTTTTGTGAACAGCCACTACATAATTCATTGCTGCACCCTTTGTGCAGGGTATATAAACTTAGCTTTTAGAAGAATACAGTGTATATTTGCAATAAGAATAAGAATATAGAAATAATTTTATTTTACTGTGATATTTTAACAGATAGAGTAGTTCCATTTCATGGCTTTTTAATCAAGGTATAGGTACATACAAATGCACGCGAAATAAGAAATAACTAGCCAAGAGCGTGTTAAGACAAGCATTATGTCAGGGTTCCGTGGCCAGCGAAACTGGCCGGAAATATACTTTTAATGGTTTAGACAAAAAGAAAATTTCAAAACATGCTCTGCACTGTGGTCACATTATCTTTTTGATTTGAAAACTGTTGACGGTGTTATTTATTACTTTTATGATTCTATCAATACTTCACACAGGGCGACTTAAAATAAGCAGCTGAACATGTAAAGAACAGTTTTTAGAATTTTTGTTTGTTTGTTCACGCACATCTCCTACACCCCTGGAAGAAAAATGCGGACGGATTTAAATGCGGTTTTCACGAATATGCTTAGCTATGACCAGATTGAAGTATATGCTATGTTATTTTGCGCAAGGCCGGATTAAGGGAAGAAAAAAGAATTGAAGGTTTATATGAAAATCTACGCGTACGAAGTCGCGGGCAAAAAAGCTAGTTTAAAATAAAGTTTTATATCACCTCTCTGATTATGTAACAAATTATTATGTCAAATTTGAGACTAAATCGCGAATTGCAAGGTACATAATCAAGGGGCCGGTCGGCTAATGTCACAGGCATCATGCTACACCCAACAAGCTATAGCACATGTGCGTTCGCACCCAGCTCACCACCATACCATAATATCTCACTTGTTTGCCTGATCTGTGACCGAACCTTTTGACAAAAGTCAAAGATCATTTAGGAAAGTTGGTCCCATAACCCTGTAAGCTCCAATTCCGCGCAGGCATTAAACTAAGGCCACATTACCATTACAATCGCTCAGAGCTACCCAATTATAACGCGGGACTGAACGGAGACGCGCACAATCGTTATGTAAATATTGCTGGGTGAAAAATTTACTGGGATGGCCAGGAATTATGACTTTGGATAAATAAAACCAGTAAAACAATTACATGAAAAATGTGCCAAACGACCAGTCGTTTAGCACCCTGGTCGACATAAAGGTTAAGATTATGGGAAATGGTTGATTTCACTGCTCCTTAAAGCCCTAACAGACGTGTCGAATATGGTTGACGGACCGCCCCGTCTGACCAACGCGGGAGAGAAAGAGAAAAATTTCTGAAAATTCTGTAAATTTGTATATTAAAGGTATCTTGGCAAGTTGTGTGCTACTAAAAATTAGGAGAGAAAAAAAAACACGAAATGTCTCAGGAAATCACAATTCCTGGCGGTCCTACTTTCTCGGGGAAGGTTTGCTAATTATGCCGAGAGTTGATTCTGCAGTTTCAATAACGCGAATGTTTTGAGAGCTTCCGAGTTGGACACATGCCCTGAAGAGCCTAACTGGCTCTTCAGAGTTAGTTTTAGAGTAAAGGATTCTAAAGCCGAGAGTTTTGCTAGAGGAAAGGAAACTCGTGTTTATTAGAATACACGTTACACTGTTTGTGTGTGTTTGTCTGCACTCAAATCAGTATTCGTTACGGATTTGGATGGAATTGGGTATTGCTGTGAGAGTACTTAGCTTACCTATATATATTTGGTAGGTATTGGGTTTAAAGGTCCACCCCAAAAAAATATTGTTTACTATCTGACGACAACAGACATTGTCCTGTCTTCATCGTTAAGGTCTTGAGTTCATACAAAACTCCATAGAAAAAAGCAGTTTAATTTTTTCCCAAATTCCTTAATTTTCCGGGCAACATTTCCAATGTTTCTTTTCCTTAATCTTGTTTGGACTATTACGAATATTTATACAAAATAGCCAAATCGGTCCTGCCATTATTAAGTGATGCGTGTAACGAACAGTATTTAATTTTAATTAAGATATATATAATGATACATACATTGTGGACTTTCCTTGGACCAAACGTTTCGATTCTACGTTTCTAACCCGTACGGCCAAGGATTGGAACAACCTCCCGGCTTCCTTGTTTCCTGAGAAATATTATAATCTGAGACTTTTCAAGGCAAGAGTGAATAGGTCTTGATCTTCTAAGTCTGCGTGATTCATCTTCGACCACATCGTCGCTTACCAACAGGCGAGTTGGTGGTCAAAAGCGGACTTATGCGCGATAAATAAAAATGATTTTATATACTTACATAGATAATTAATTGGTGTAGGGCCGGGACTTCAAAACATCTTCAAAAACGTCAAAAGTTCAAAGACATATGGCATGCACCAACATGCACTAAGCCAGCATGATGGATTAGTGCCTATCCTCTTTCTCTCTGAGAGAAGGCCTACGTCCCAACAGTAGGGACATGAAATGATGATAGATAATGATGACTACAATGTTCTCCATTCGGCTATCCCAAGCTTATGCAACTTCCATGTCAAACTTCAAAATCAGTTCAGCCATTTAGTTGTGAAAGGGAAGTCTTTCGCATTTATAGTGTGATCATCGAGACATGTCTGTCTCGCTCTGTAGTAAACGATACTCCGACAGTGAAGGTCCTTCTCGAACACGGAACCCTACTGTAATAGCACGGGTTCCGTCGGTGGCGTCGCAATCAACAGACCTTACTCAAGTTCAATGCCAGTGCGCGAGCGCACCCTATCACTAACTGTTGCTTATACTGCGACTGCTTTGAGTAGACTCGTTCGAAAGAAATGAATCACGGGTGGCCTCGGGTTCCGTACTTAGAGTTAACCCGGCAAAATTCAAAAGTACCTTTATTGTCGTATTTTGGGTAAAAAATGTGTGAAGAGTAGTCCCTGAGTTATTACCTTAATTAACTTAACAAACAATTTAGTCCTTATCAGTAGACAGATGCTTAGATACATAGATTAGCCTGTCAATTTCAAGATATTCTAGATCTAAACTGCTCAAAGTAAGTACCAAAAAATAATATAATAAACCTACTCTACCCGTATACCGTATACTCTACCTAATACAAAAATTACGCGATAACTAGGGCCCATGACACCTCGATCCGAAAGCAAATTGCAAGCTTCCGTGTTGCCATAAGATTAAAACAGTGATAAAATTTATATCAAATACTAAGTAAAGTTCAACTTCCGCATGACTGACGTTATCACCACAAAATTAAAAAACGTTTTTTAAGATAATTGACTTATTTTTATTTAGTATGATAAGGAGGGTACTTTTCAAAACGGTCCTGGAAATAAGATACCAGGTTAATGAAGAATGTTATAATACCACACTGCCTGTATTCCACGCATGCGTCAGCTCACTCCCCAGCTGTCGGCATTGAGTTGCATTACGATAATTCGTCACTCGTAAACAAAGGTCAGCTCTGATTAGGACCGTTTTCGGCGCTGAATAGTCTTAAGGCCATTCCCTGGACGATTGATGGAATAATACGCATGGCAATGGACTTGGAGTGCAGGATCTTAGTTGTTATTGCTCTATTAATCTCCATTGTATTATGAACAGGCATCTAGAACGCGCAATGCCTAGGTACCTAGATGCTAACGTAGCGTTGGGATTCTTCATCTTACTCGAAGGCTTATGAAAGAGGGTTGTGCTCTACAGTGGGTGAAAACAAACGGATGCTTTGAAAAAGGCGTGGTAAGTAGACCCATGTAAATACAGATGACAACCTGTAATGAACAAAGATATGCTTATTCTCGTACACAGCACAGTCGAGGACGACCCAGGGTAGATTCACCTAAATACGTCATATCAGGAGAGTGGAGAGCTAAAACCAAGTGAATAGGAAATTAAGTAGTATTAAATATTAAGTGCATTTTATTTATATTACACGGGAATTACTCACGTATTCCCGTGTAATATAAATAAAATGTGTGAAAACCACGTCAGTTTCCATAATAAAATATTAAGTGTTCTGTGGAAGGTAGGTTACGGAATACTATTATTTATTATGGGGCGTAGAATCAAGAAAGATAATTAATGGATCCTTGGTAGGACTGAGGTGAGATGAAAACGAACTCTTGTAATATTAGCGAGAGCAAAACGGATTCATTATTATATTTTTTGTGAAAAAGTGAGTTGAGAACGGACGTACCCGAAACTAGGCTACGAAAACAAACAGTGGTGTCCAGTAGGTCTATAATTCCTTGATTTTTATATTGTAGGTAGTGTAACTTTTTTATCAAGTGTCATTTGTTGGCCGGGTGGTACCATGTGCGCTTTACAATCTGATGGCACCCGGTTCGATCCTCGGATCTGCACCTGTGACTTATTTAGTATTAGTATTTAAATAAATGATGTACAGTATCCAGTTTTGAGCCCGGTTCGATCCTCGGATCTGCACCTGTGACTTATTTAGTATTAGTATTTAAATAAATGATGTACAGTATCCAGTTTTGAGTTGCCATTACTCAAAAACCGTGAAAGAAATCATTGTGAGGCAACCGGTGTGTATAAAAACCTCTACAGTTGAAAGACATGACATTCCCCAACATTCGCTGGGCCAGCATGGTGGATTAGAGCCCATCCTCTCTCTCTCTCTCTCTCTCTGAGAGAAGGCAACAGTGAGAACATGATCCGCTGATAATGATGATGTATCCTTTGCAAAATATGACCCGCCAATGGGCCCCCTGCATTCTAAATTATTAGACATAGAAACTTGTAACTTACCATGCTCACGTAAAATTATCTTAGCGAAGGATGGTTTACTAGTAGTTTTCTTTTTACTTTACAATAAAAGTATATATTATGTCGGAATGATATATTTCTGAAATTGGCTAAGTTCTCACACCACAGAGCTTTGTTCGTTCGATTTTTATAACCACCAATTTCTTAAGTATGAATGTGGCCACAATAATATGGCTTTCGCTACGGAACCCTACCATATGCGTGTCTCGACATGCTCTTGGCCAGTTATTTTTACTAATACATTTAACATTTTTAAGATAAGACGCACGCAGGTTTTTAGAGCTAGACAGGACTCAATGCCCAAAATCAAATATCAAATAAATTTAACCCTTAGTTGGTCAGCGTAGAGCCGTAAGAATTGTCGACGATCCCAAGCTCTCCGAACACCTAGAGCCGCTCAGCATGCGCAGAGACGTTGGGTCTCTTTGTGTCTTTTATCGCATTTACAACGGGGAATGTTCTGAAGAACCGATCTGATGCCGGCATCGCGGTTTTATCATCGCACCAGCCTCCATCGCCTGAAAGTTCATCCGCATATCATAGATCGGTGGAAATCGCACACTGTGCGTTTTACGCGTTCCTGTTTGCCTTATACCTGCAATATGTGGAATGAGCTCCTACGGCATTTCAGAGTAGCTTTAATATGGGGTTATTCAAAAGGGCTGTTAATACAGTCTTTAAGAGTCGGTAACGTATCTGTGATGCCCCTGGTGTTGCTGGTATCCATAGGCGACGGTGATCGCTTACCATCAGGCAGCCCGTTAGCTTGTTTGCCACCTATCGAATTTAAAAAAAAAAAGCGCCCAAACCTTCCCAAACTGAAATCCTGGATCCGCCACTGATGACCACTTAGGTTCAGGATAGTTATGCAACATACTAGTTAGATTGTGTGCATAAGTGTATCCAGGGCCTTTATAATTAACTTATTCCAGATAAACCGCCATTAGTCATATCACAAGCATTTGTGTTCTTCGAAATACGAGTAAGCCTTGATCCCCGATATCGGTTCTACTTGGATGTTGTTATTGTAATAGTTAATTATATGATTTCTGCGCAGTTATTTATCATTTTATAATAAGGAAAACGTTTTATTCGTAGAAATATATTTATTACTGTTTATGTCTTAAGTAATCCAGGTCAAGATTCTTCTCCATGTAAGAACTAATAGAATTGAGGTCGGAATATTGTAAGTAGGTCCTTTTATTGATAAACGCCTCGGCTTTGAACGGGTGTAAATTCTATTATATTATTTATAAACCTTACGTGAAAAATTCTCTAACTGATGGTGAAAACCGCATCAAAATCCGTTGCACGGTTTAGGAGTAAGCGGATTACAGACAGACAGACGCGGAAAGCGACTTTATTAACCGACTTCCAAAAAGGAGGAGATTCTCAAATCGACTGTTTTTTTATGTTTGTTATTTTAAAACTTTCGACTGGGTGAACCGATTTTGATGATTCTTTTTTATATGAAAGCTGGTGCTTTCCGTGTGGTTCCATTTCAATTTGGTCCAGTTCTGTCATTTTTATGAAGTCGTTTTTTTATCGATAATTATTTTATACTATGTTGAGAAGATAGAGTTTCTAGAGATAGAGATAGATAAGAAGAAGATGACCTATCAGGGGTTATCCGCATTGTAAAGTTAAAAGTTTCTTGAGTTAGCAGAGATATATACATACAGACGCGGAAGCGACTTTATTTTATACTACTATGTAGAGAAAGATATTGTAATAAGTAATTCTTGTGCAGAAGCTATTACAGCAACCACCAGGTTTACTGGTTAATAATTGCTCCTAATTACGTTGTATTCGTTCTATCTAAGTATATATAGTACATAGTACGAGAGCTGTTGCCTGCGACTACGCGTAGACTTTCAAACACCTTTTGTCCCTCTTAATATTGCCGTTTTGCAAAATCCATTTTTAACGGATCATTACACCCATCTTCATGTTTTCCAATCAATTATTCTCTCTGTATTTGAAGTGTGATTTTGGCCGAGTGGTAGCATGCGCGCTTTACAATCTGACCGCACCCGTTCGATCCTCGGCCGTGCGCCAATAACTGAGTTGGAAGGCTTCAAGCCTGATTTAGGCCAGATGCATTCGTACCCACCACTCCACTTTAATATTAGTCTGATCTAAGGTACAATTGCATGATGGTATGGGTGAGTTATTTTACAAAAACCAAAAAGATTTATTTTGCGAGTTTGTATAGAGTTTAGCTATTGCTGAGATATAGACTATCTGAGAAATATTTATGGATGTGTTATACCTACAGCTCCCCTTTAGCTGTTATACCTTACCCCCACCCTCCTTGGTCGTTCTTTTGATCATCTCGTTTGCAGTTGTGTGCCGTTCAATATTGAAGTGTTTACGTTTACGTGTTTACTTCAGCCCGCTTCAGTTTTTGGCAGATATTTTTCGGTACTGCTAGAGTTTAAGGCATATCCAACCACAATGATTAAAGCTGAAGTGGCAGTGGCCAGCTACATTGCCCGAAGAACCGATGAGGTAGATGAGTTCTGGAGTAGAGACCACGTTTAGGCAAACGTATGTAGGACATCCAGGGGCCAGGTGGAGTGACGACCTGCTTAAAACGGCGGCTAAAAACTGGATGCAAAGAACTGGCAACCGAGTTCAGGGGCGTGCATTGGGAGAGGCCAATTACCAGCAATGGACTGTTAAAGGCTAATGATGATGATAAAGGCAAATCCAGGATATATTATGATCAAAGTAGAATAAATAATAGAGAAAGATCTGGAAATAAACTTCAGTATAAAGCCCCGTACACAACTGCACATTTGATGGCAATAACGCCGGAACCAAATGGCCAGTAAACGGCCAAGTGGAGCCACGCATTATGAGGTAACATAAACTCATGAACGGTAATGCTCTTGCACCCCAGACGCACATAACAGTGCCTCTATACTATACATACACTAGACTTCTAAGTGCCTGGCTCGAAACTATCAGCACTTCTATAAGGAGAGGTCTTGTTGTACAGGGTTAGGGATATAGACTGTACTTAGACGAAACGAGGTCATTGTACTCTTAATTATGAACCACTTTTAAATGGCGCCAACCCTGATATCGTGAAAAATATATCAGCCGTTTCATAGACAACGGTCACTGACACTCGAGAAAATGTATGGAACAGCTGATTTTTCGGCGATTTTACGGTTGTTCCCATGGTAAAAGTTATTTATTTATTTAAGCCCTACATACCTCCTATAACTACAATATTATTCATATTCGACTCATAAAATAATAAAAAATATAGGCAGTCATCCTGGTGCCGGGGCAATAGAATACGGCACCGATACCCTCTGCCTGTAGTAAGAGCCTACTAAAAGGGGACCTATGGGTTCGGGATGGTCAAAGTTGGGGCTCTGACCATCCACTTAAGCGTGCCCAGGGAGAGTTTTGGTTATTTTTTACACCCAGCATCATATTATTGTTTTTCTTTTCTGGAAACCCCAAGCAAATAAGCGGTTATCCGTTTATTTCACGTGTAGCTTTAGTAAAAAAAAATACCCAAAGAGTTCTACATATGCATGCATTAAATAGGATTTTGGGTATTTAAATAATTAGACATGCACTAGATTTTCCATTCATTACATAGTTGGATTCCCTTCAGCTTATTGAATATTATTATTAAAAAATAATACATAATAATATCACGTCTTAGTGTCGAAGTAGGTGCCTACTTGTTGCCTAATTTGTATGTAAGAAGCACTAGCTGGCAGTTTTATGACTCTGTTAATAAACGTATATTAAGTTGATACTATCAGATGCAGAACACTCGGTTTGAATAATACGACGGGACAAAACACAACAAAGAAGTGTTGCAGTTTTTAATGCGATCATACTGATCGAGTGATAAAATATCAGGGACAAAAGCTTCGCAGTTGAGATTCCTTTTTGAAGTCGTCATAGGTTTTTACGAAAGAATACTTTAGATACCTTTCATTCATGATGATATGCCTACAAACATGCACGCGGCGTAGGCACAATATCAGGGAGGGCTACTATAACCATCTTTTAAAGAACTTTTTAAAAACATAATCTAATTAGATTACCTTCTTGCGATGGTGGCCGAGTGATAATATGTGCTCTTTACAATCTGCACCCGGTTCGATCCTAGACCCTGTATTAATGAGTTATTTTAGTATCTACTAGAAATAAATTATCTGCAATTTCGATGCAATCGCTCAAAAACGGTGAAGGAAAACATCCAGGCGTCAAAAGTTCAAAGAAATATAACATTCATCAACATAAATGCACTGGGCCAGCATGGTGGATTAGGGTCCATCCTCTCTCTGAGAGAAGACCTGTATCCCAGCAGTGGGAACATGATAGGTTAATGATATCTTCTTACCCGAAGACAACGACCCTAACGCAATTTTTTATTTATAGTTTTAGTGTGGTTTTGTTTTATTTTATGTAGGTAGTCAATTTAATTGTACTAAATTTTTAATAACTTAAACAACATTCCAATAGTAAAATAAAATAAAAATAAAAACGATATGTTAATACCTAACTACTAAACTAATCTATTAAACCGCTACCAGTGGGAACCGTCCCCAAAATGCTGGCCCCATTACCACGTTGTATGGCAATGCTCACTCTTTGAGCAAAGTAGAGGCCAGCATTCTGGTCACGAGTTGATTAATTAATTTAGTCAATTTAATTTAGTTTCAGTATGTTATGTTAGGTTATTTTTTTATGGTTAGGTTTGGTACTTTAGTTTATAGTTTGGTTTTAAATATGATTTTCATGTTAATGTCAGTTAATATTGAAATAAACCAAGTTGTTATAAGGAAACTTTAGGACCGTGGGGGCCGACCGCTCCCAAATTCTATTTGGCGGAGATTTGGCAAAACATTCGATAGACCGGTGACCGGAATGCTTGCGCCTACTTTGGTCAAAAAGTATACATTGCCTCAACGTTAATATTATCGGCGTTCTGGCCATTTTTACTTCCACCAAGAGCCTTATAGTTTTTTTTTATCAATTATAATTATACATTTTAAGTGGCATATTTAGATTTCAATCTTATTCCATACTTGCTTTCTCTTTCTTTCTCTCTCTACCGTATAGAGAAAGCGAGAGATATGTCAATGTAAGATTGAAATTAGAATGTTTATACGTAAGGTTGTAACTTGTGCGCTTGTGGTAGATTAAAATATTGCAACTCAAGAGTCTACGAACGATCAGAATCATAATACGAGTATGCCAGTGGTGCGGTCGCAGTTGCGGAATTCGTATTGGTACAAATATTGTCGTTAACCGTACAATTTAACTCTTGGCACTTCCTCAATAACCATCTGATAAAGACGATGGAAATGCTTTGATGATGACGTCTTAGAAAAAAAATAAGGCCAATAACTATCTCATTTTCCTGAAAGTTTTGTTTCTAACTGAAAACTAAAGTTACGTTCACGCAGCTTTGTGACCTTTAAACTTGTGAAAACGTCTGTTTTATGTTTCAGGAAGCGAGGGTTTGGAATTCTTTGGGACTTTGTTGTGTGACATTACATTTTCAGGGTTTTATCTTATGTGATATATGTGTACTTATGCTGATTAATTTTGACTAATATAAAGTATTTTTTCATAAGAAGAGCGGCAAACAAGCATGCAGTCCGCCTGATGGTAAGCAGAAACCGCCGCCTATGGACAAATGCAACATTAGCGGTGTTGACGGTGCTTTGCCAGCCCGAAAAGGTAGTTGTTAACACCCTTTTTGAAATGATTCATGTTGAAGCTCGGCGGGAAGCCTTTTCTGGGAAGGATATTCCACACCTTGCAGGTTCGCGGAATAAAGGAGCGGAAAAATCGAACAGTATGGGATTTCCAGCTTTGCAAGATGTGGGGGTGAGATTTTTGACGGCGTTGGGATGTGCGGTAGTGGAAGTATGACGCAGACATAAGATCGAAGAGCTCTTCTGAGCATTCCCCGAAAAACAAACAATAAAAAATTCAGAGGGGGAACCCACATCTCTACTGAGGCTCAAGAGGCTATTATAGCTGGTATTCTGGAATATAGCTGGTAGCTGGAATATTTGTCGTCGGTATTAATGGAATGTTTGTCCGTAAATATGAGTTGATAAAAGCTAGGATTACCATATCAACATTTGAATTGTCCTGACATAAAACCGGACATTTCAATAAAGGTCCGGACATTCTCTGGATAGTATGTTTGTAAGTTTTTGAAAGAAGCTTTTTGTTTTGTATTTAATCAAGACAAATTTTATATAATTGTGTATGTTTTTTGACTCGTATTACATTGCCCAAGCTAAAAAAGCCGGACAAACGTCTAAAAACCAGACATGTCCAGACAAATCAGGAATAATTCGACGCTATTTATGGTTACCAACTGTGGTAACCATAAATAGAGCCGAATTATTGGTTTGTCTCGAATCAATCGCATTGCTATCGAGCAGCGCAGCGTTGTGGAATTGTTTGTCTGTACAGATAGAGCTGCTCTTAGGTTATCTTATACTTTCAGATAATGTAAGAGAATGAACTATAGAAGGTTCTCAACGGTTACTAACGCTGATATTTATTGCGATGATTTTGACCCAAGATTTCACACACAAAAGCCAAAGTAATTTACTAAGTAATTTTTTAAGTTACTTTTTTATATATTTTATATGGTGTATAATAAAGTGATATTGTATTGTAACCTTAAATTAAAAGAGCAAGCGGAAGAGTAGCATTTAGCTCAGGCCTCTAAATATATAAATAATAATAAATAAATGCCTAGAAATTTATACTTAATAGCTACATTAGAGATTAGAAATATTGTACGCACGCATCTTCAAGTAGGAAAATAAAGTTGAGATTGAGACTTAGTCCATCTTTTGTCGACGTGTGTTCTTCAAATTGTGAATACATTAAATACCACGTTTGAGAAACAATAGATTAATAAGCTAAGCAGATATTTTTGACCTTCAAAGTAATACAATATTTACAATAACACGTTAGACACCACAAAAATATAGAATACAATATTTACAATAACAATTTACTGACACCACATAGAGATATACTTAATACAATATTTACAATATTGCCCTTTAAAAAAATAAAAAAAATACACCACTTAATGATACAATAAGAATAAATCATCCATAAACACAAATGGCGATCTTTATATCGTGTAGATGTAGGTACTATAAGGTTTCTAAAATTGCTATCCAAAGCTTTCAAGCGGAAATTTCGCCAACCCTGCAGCAATGGTGCAACTACGCGATCCTTTTACAACAGCTTACACTAAAAGGTATAATTAGTGCGGTACTGTTTGCTTTTCACTGATGAATAGTAGTAGTTCTTTACACGGTTAGAAGTTGGCCAATAGAATAGTGTATTAACTCTATTGGAGTAGTTCTGTATTAGGCTTATAGAAAGACTTCTGTATTAGGAATATTTCCGCCGAGTCAGCTGGCTCTCCTATTTTTGGAATGATGTGTTACCTTGTTTGGCCTCTGCTCTTTAAATAGAGTAAGTACCTACTAGATAGGTAATACAGGTAATGAGCACGCCAAAATTTTCCAAAATGAAAAAGTGTGAACTCTTTATTTTGGAGGTGAGGATAGGCGACTTCCTCTATTATCGCAGAGTATCCTTATGTCAGTTTGATGTTTGATTGTTAAAAGTAAGTTGGTTGGTTATATCACTGAAGTGAGAATTTTTTCTACTTCTCTTTTCTGTGGGTTATATGCTGAGTGACTGACTATGATGTCAGTTGTGTGTGATGTGAGTTTTAAGCTGCCTGATGGCGGCTGTTGTTATTCTTATAACAATAGCCGCCTTCAGGCTGTTTAACGGTTGTTTCTCTTGAAACAACCGGAGAGGTTTCTAAATGCGTATAAATATTAAGTGATGCCAATAAAAAAAAAAAAAACTTGTGGTCGTACTGTAGAAGTGTTAAAAGAAACGCGCAAAGTGCTTCGTACGGGTTTTCTGAATATCAACCATGAAGCGGTGTAAATTTTTCGTGCCCGCTCTGACAGTCATATCAGTCATATATACCTACTGCACGTATCACGTGGTCTGAAAAACATAACTCTGCATAAGAGACACACAGATATTATTTCTACAGTTTATATACAGCTACCTATGTTGGTCCACGGGAACTACCTCTATATTATACAGAGAAGTACCTACTGTAGTCATAACTTATACGCAGCCATAGTAGCGTCGTTTTGTTACATAAAAACGTTGTGAAAATGATTTATTGCAGTAGACTACAGACCTTTGGCTTGTGAAGAGAATCACGTGCTTCGTAATGAGCCTGACATTTGTAGAACTTTGGTACACGTTCACTATTTGCACATTATAGCGAGGGTACTGATTTATTATTAGATTTTATAGCGTTGATTACGTAAAATCTCAGGTCATTCAAACGAGGGGTATGATTATGGTAAGATGGCGTGGTGAGTGCGAACGCATAAATGAGTCTGGATGCCTTTAGTCGAAATCAACCTGCAGGCGTGAGACGACCTTGCCGCCCTTTTTATGCATACCTATGGACTTCTTAGTTCATTATATTGTTAAAAAAATCAATGAAAAGTGCATTTCTAATATAGTTATTCATAAGAGTTCCTATAGTTTTAAAAAAGAAAAATATATTTATATTCTTGAACACTTTATCTATTTAAATTGTTAATTCGATATACAAATTGAATTACTTCACTCAATATAAAACAATTCGTAAAACAATTTTCATAATTATTAACGTATTCTTTAGTAATAAAGCTATTTAATTTATTGAAAAACATCTGTGTATAAGTTCGAATGGTATTTTTATATGAATTTAAAAAATAAAATTCAGTTTTTTTAAATTGATAATTATCTATAATAATTATCAATATAAAAAATCGACTGCAAAATTTGTAAAATATGCAATTTCAGTTATCTTCTTAGATGTCATAATATTATCATCCAAGTAACATTATTTTCCAGTTTTTTTGAATTAAAGCCAAACTGTTCAGTAGTTTAGATTGTGATAAAATTTTCCATCTGAAAGTACATCCATTAAAACAAAAAAACATAATCTGTCCATAAATCACGCGTCCCGAGGTAACAAAAAAAAACCACCATTTGGTTGGTCCATTTTTGAAGTATTTTTTTTATCAAAACATCAATTCGTTGCAAAACATAGATTCCGCTTTATTTGATAATGACTGTTTTGAAGTAGACACGGACCAAAGCTAGCTGAATACGTTAGAATAAGCTGAAAAAGCTGAATTAGTCTTTAGGCCTCTTTAGGCTACAAAGTTTAGTAATGTTTCTGTCAACAGGACGTATCGAAATGCTAATTTCAGGACTGATCTCGCCTTAACTAGAGAACAATGAATAGGATAGGTTGTCGTGTGGTAATCACTTAAGCTAATGTGTCTCCTTGGACCCATCATTGTATGCGATGTGTAACGTCGAAAATCTATATATCTTCTATCAATATATTTATAAAAGGCGATGTGTGTATGTATGTTCACTATGGACTCCGAAAAGACTAGACCGATTTCGATGAAATTTTCAGGAAATCTTCACATTAGCTCTGCGAGTGATCCCGTGAAGTTTGGTAGCGATCGGATCGAGTTTTTTTTTGTTTTAATATTTTACCTACAAAACGCAAGAACAAGAATAGAAGTCTAGTTAAACATTGACATATTATATCATAGAAAAAAAATGACATTGTCATCTAAGTCAAAGGAGGTATATAACGCGGGTGAAACCGTGGGCACAGCTAGTGTAAGTATAAAATGATAAGTACATACAGGAAGAGCTAAGAAAGTAGCCTTAAATTTCAGTTATATACAAATCTGGGTGTCTTCACATCACGTTTTTTCTAGGCAAGCGTGCTACATCGTAGACCGCGGCGGAAAAATGCAAACATATTCCTAAATAAATAACAATGTAATTTTGGTAGCACCTAATTTTGAGTTATATTTTACAGGGATATCGGATATGGAAATATAACTCAAACTAACTACACTCCCTGGGATTAACTATAACCCCTATCATAATTTATTAAGGCAGACCGTTATCGAGGAAAGATTAATTAATTCGTTGTTATATTGTAAGCAACACCTGAGCAAAATGTCGTGCAACAAAAACATGTACATACGAGCAAATAAGGTCAACCTGCTTTGTACCTACAAAACTAGCTATGATTATATTATATGCAGGAAATTACCACAACAACATCCGTACCTAAGTATATTTAGAAATTGCTGACAAAATAAGTACTACCTTACTAGCCAATTTATTTCGGTTTAGAAAAAAAAACATCACACTATAGGTACTACAAACGCGAAAGTGTGTTTATTATTTATCTTTCACGTAGCGATGAAGCAACGGATAGAAATGATAAAGAGTTAGTTGAACGGCCAAAATTAATTCGCGAGATAGAATATTTTTTTAATGTCGGAAAAACTTGAGGGAATGTCCATAAAATAACTACTACTTACCTTAATAGCAACTCTACCTTCTAACTTTATTTTGCTGTAGGAAGAGATTTGGAGCCAACGTGAAAATAACATGTAACAACATTGTATTATTTTCTGACTCTGACTATGACTTGTGATTATGACGATATTTATTAAAACTTGATAATATTTTAATACTTCACACTGGCAAATGCACAAGGAGTGCGTTGCCAGTTGCCAAAATCCTCACAGAGGAAGGAATAAAATAATAATAATAGGAATTAAAAAATAAAGTTCAAGCCCAATTAGCAACGAGGGCAACGAAAAAACTAACACATTTCCGGAACCTAAAGAAAAAACTTTAATAGTATGTTGCACAAAACGAATGAAATTAAGAATCAATAGGTTTTTTTGCATCTACTAGACATTGAAGCATCCCATATACATATGTATTGATGGCCAAATAAATAGATTCGAGAAGAAACGGGTACTGTCAAAAGTAAGTACTGTAGTAGCCAGTCAGATAAACAAAGACGTCGAAGATTGTAAGCAGTCGCCGGTATCAGCAATGCCGCGGAGTCGGCTGGCGGAGGTGAACGATCCCGCCGTCTGTGAACTTGACTCCGGTTTACCTTAACATTGCCCGCGAAGACACGACGCGACGCACCTATTACCTAACTGATTTATATCTGCGGTCACGTTTTTTTTATCGGGACTTTTCTGGTGGTTGTTGGGAATGCATTAGCGTAAATTTGAAACAAAGCATAAGGTTTATTCCACGTAGGTTTTAATGTTTGTGTATTAAATTTACTATTGGTGCTGTCTTGCGTCTTTAATGATGGACCTCTGCCACTATAAAGCTATTTTTCGCAATTATGACGTAGCTTAAATTACCAAACGTAAGACTCTGTGAGTGCAGTACATTGCGAAACAGGTGGTATACTGACAGTTGCAACGTACTAGATTAATTTCAACCAACAAAGTCCAGACAGCGATTGTCTTCCTGGTTTGGAAATTGTCGTATGTCTCGATGCGATTCCAGGGTGTGGACCGTGAACCCTGCGCGCGCGCCTGTTTTTATTCGCCGTCGGATGATCCGAGGCCGATATATAAGCCAGTGGCGTGAACGCCCGCCACCATTCGTGATTAAACGCCACCGGCGCGAGCTTCCGCAGATCGAGGCTGGACTGACCGCGAACTGATTGCCGCAATTGCTTCTACCCTTCCGTGATGCGTCTCATTGCGATTCTCGCAGCTCTCGTGCTGTTCACGGCTTCAGTCGACAGTGCACCTTCGCCATTCTTCGATGCTATATATGATGCTCTAAATGGAAACGGTAGAAGATCTTACGGCTACAGTGGATATGGAAACTATGGATACAGGCAGAGCTACGATCACTTCAATGTTCAGCGAGAGAAGCCGCCTAGACATGAGAAGTCCTACAAGGATCTCTGCAGAGTACACTTTCCTGACTCTATCGCTGTTCCTGGGTCAGGGGGCATAGTGTGTCCCTACTGAGGGTCAGAACGCGTGTTCTATGCCATGGAGCGACTGCTCCGCCGCCGCAACATCATGAGGATGGGATGACCTGATTCTTTACAGAGATCCTGCGATAACCTGGTCTGCTCTTTAAAATGATCACTGGTGAATAATGATACTGAAATACAATGAAACTATTTGAAGAACTATTCGTGATTATCTCGTACATTGTAAGTTTACAGCAGCCGTGATGCTGCCAGCAGGTTTATTCTCTATACAAAATTAATAGCAGTGATGCCAGCTACTGCAGGTGTAATAATTGAGAGGTGAAAGCTTCTCTGTGGATAGGTCACCCATTTCGTTCAGTGACAAGTAAATGTGAAAAATTATGATGCTATTTGTTATTGTGATGCAAACTGTGGTGATAACCTTGTGATATTGAGTTATATTATAAGTTTTGTGAATTATGAAGCAGTTTATTAAGTGCCAGATGAACAGTTCGTAGAACACGCGTTAATTAGCCCTAATACCGTATATTAATTATGAATCAGTTTAAAATAATGTAATTGGCTCTTTGTACTTAGAAAATTGTTATTGGTTTTTAACTTTGTTCTTGAAGATTGTACTGTTTTACATACATGATTAATTCTTCCACTGTAGTTATATATAATGATTGTTTACAAAATAAGTCTAATCTGCAATATTTTTGTTTGATATTAACAAAAATTTAGTAAGATTGTTTAAAATCAAGGTGTAGTTTTTAATTTATTTCCTGGTAATTTTTAGAGTATAAGTTAGATATATGTTAAATTAAGTTATTATTAAAATCTGAAATTTGCTCCGTTTGTTCGTAATAAATAGTAACTAATTAATATTATTATTATTATTCTACAGGTAATTTTTAAAAAATCTTTCGGCAATGATTCTCATAACGTTCATCAGTGGGCGAAGTACGAGTATTAACTACGTAAAATACGTACGGAATTTCATACAAAATTTGAATTTCTAAATTGAAGTTTGTATGGCATTCGATATGTATTTTAAGTAGTGAAAATTCGTAATTCGCCCACAGTTCATGGTAGGTATGTATCTCTACCCGTCTCTATATTCCTCTGGCCCTCTATAACTAGCTCTTGATTTTACGTAACCTTTGTTGTATCCAGGGTTACGCATATAGGCATAGACAAACATATTATCTTCCTTGATATAGGCAAATAACAGCAGCAACAAAAGCAACAGGTAGTTTATTATACAATAGTGGCAGGCCCGTCGTTTGTCCGTGGTCAAACTCCTGTAATGTCTTTAGTTGCAATAATTCGGTTATAATAGGCTTAACTAAACATCTCGTACACTTATGTAGTCCGTACATTATAGACGCATCCGCACGCAGTCCATATCATCATCGTCATCAGCCAGAAGACGTCCACTCACTGAACAACATAGGCCTCCCTCTTTAATCTCCACACTGAACGACATCCTGCCATCTCCATCCACTGGATGCCCGCGACTCTCACAATGTCGTCGGTCCATCTAGTGGAAGGCCAACCTAGACTGCGTCTTCCGGTTCGTGGTCTCCACTCAAGAATCTTTCTTCCCCATCGGTCATCAGTTCTTCGAGCGATGTGGCCTGCCCATTGCCACTTCAACTTGCATGCGGTCCAAGCTTCAAAACGCTTTTCTCAATCGTATATATCGCTATATCGCTATATATATAGCTGTCGGTATATCGTAAACAGTGTTAACTGTTTACGATTAAATAATTTCCAAGAACAAAGGCGATATTAAAATAAAATAATTAATAAAAAACCTTTTAAAAACATGCTTTTGAGCGTCCGCCATATTGAATTTATTGCGACTTAATTTTATTTTTCGTATTCTTCTCAGCAAACACTTTCATTTGATACTCATATAAGCATTAAAAAAACTGG
This sequence comes from Agriopis leucophaearia, assembly GCA_949125355.1. Classification (NCBI taxonomy): domain Eukaryota; kingdom Metazoa; phylum Arthropoda; class Insecta; order Lepidoptera; family Geometridae; genus Agriopis; species Agriopis leucophaearia. The sequence goes on along the minus strand of OX421265.1, from coordinate 15,480,651 downwards.
TCCGCCATCTTTGGGAGGCCGCCATATTGGATTTAGAATGTCGTCACTTATCTAACCATGCATTGTCATCCAAACTAAACGTGTATGCAAAATTTGAACTCGATCGGTTGGGGATAACTGTTTTAAAATTCAGTTACAAGATTAGACCCAAACTGACAAGGAAAGTTAAATAAAAGCTTTTAATAAACCTAGTGAGTAGAATGCGTTCACTTGCGATTGTATGTGAACGGAGCTTAAACAACAAACAATAAAACTTGCTAGGTATAATCAATGGTTAAATTTAACTTCTACGAATGGCATGTTTACCTTTATTCCAGATCAACTTTAGCAAATAAGGAGTCTTGATAAATAATGTATCTTTACAAACAATCAAGCGTCGCTGAGAAAGTTCGGACTTTAATTATTACTCAAAGCTTTTGCAATAAGTGTTAGCGCCACGAGGTACTTTATGACTGCAGGTGCAGCTTGTTTTGTGGCCCCAATAGCTGCAGCTGAATTTATAGGAACCATAACAGCAGTTATTTAGTTGTGGGCTATGTTTCATTACACAAGTTATGTTTCGATGTCTAGATATGCTGTAAGCATAGCTAGGATCTATCATGATTGGTTCGCTTTATGCAATTAGGTCATACCTGTTTATAAGATTTTATGGTAAGCTTTACGCAGAACGGAACGAAGCGGCATCCGCGGAACGGAAAGCGACCACCGGGCAGACCAACAGCTCGCTGGTCGGATGACATTACTAATAAGCCCATTGCAGAACGATGCGCAGTAGGTTGCGCAATTACTTGCGCGAGTCCTATCGCCAGCGTTAAAACGTAAAAAGCTACTCGCGTGGCGACGCGCACTCGTCAACGCAAAAAGACTCGCGTGACGCGCCTGAGATCTGTAGCGCGGGGAAGGTAAGGTTCACTTGCGGAAAGACCATAGCGATGGACGAGGAACTTCTACTGCCACTGACACTAAGCAAAACGTGTTGTAGGCTGATTGCAGCCGATGCGCAGTACTCGCGCGAGTTTACTGCGCATGGCGCGGGATGGCAGGAAAGCAGTGGACGTAACTGGCACTGAACTGGAAAGGATGGCGCACTAATGAGAAGACCTTAACTCAGCATACCCAATGCTGGAAAATGGTTTATGATTACGGGTTTCCAATACCCAGTTTGGTAGTTAGAACCAGTAACACCATAAATGTACTTTTCATGAATAAATGATTTTGATTTTTTGATTTGATGATAAGACTACAAACTGCAATTTCGAAATTCAAAATTTTTTGTAAATTTGATACGTATTTTACGTATAATATTCGTACGGACGGACGGTAGACAAAACATCATCAGCACTAGACTTACCTACGTGATCCGGCCCCAAGTTGTTTGTTTCAGGTATACAAGAAATCGTAAACCAGTTGGAGGTTTTCGGACGACTATTTCAACTGGTGACTATGTTATGTCCAAAGATTTCATAAATAATCTTCGGTTTTGTCATTCAACTTGAATTTATTTATCACTCTAACGATTTTTGTAGAACTGTGAATGAAACCGCGGGAGGTTGTGCGTCGAATAATAAACCTTAGTAACTCCCCGTATTGCGTAGATATTTATATCCCGCTTTGATGTCTGTATTGTACTAAGTATATAATATAATTTCCATCGCATATTGTGACACGATCAGAATACGAACTATCATAATTATTAAAATTTTGTCCTTGGTCGAGGATGCAAAAAAATAATGTCCATTATTTGAGTCATATAATATAATACAGACAGGATGATGTGTACAACTTTTCAATGGTTAGATATTTTTTTTGGTTGAATAATATAATTTTCAAATGGAGTAAATGACAATGCGATTCATAGGATCCTTCTTGCATTACGTCTGCAAAGTGTGGAATGACATCTATTTCGCGGTATTTTCGAGAAGAGAATCTACATGTTTTTTTTTGTATTCTTTTCTTTGTGAGGATTTTGGCGTCGCAATTCTTGTACATTTGCCGGGGTCAAATATTGAAATATTAACAAGTTGTACGTAAATATTTATGTAGTCAAACAAGTTATAGTCACAGTCAGAAATAAGCATTTTTTTTTATATGACAATTTAATTTTTTTAATGAGACATGTTTCACCGCATTATATCACTTTACCACTTTAACGAACATATAAATAATCCACCATTATTACCCACATATATATATATATATATATATATATACTAGCTGTACCCGCGACTACGTCCGCGATTTCTTCAGAAAAATATTGCCTATGTCCGTCCTCATGATACATATTATTACCTCGCAAAATTTTATCGAGATCGGTTAAGCCGTTTAGCCGTGATTATGTAGCAAACAGACAGACAGACAGAGTTACTTTCGCATTTATAATATTAGTGTGGATATATATATACATATAATATAAAAATGAACCCTATTTCTCCTGGTCAAACTATAACTTGTGAACGGCTTTACCGATTTCAATCCTCTTTTTTTTTAAATGTTTTCTAATACTTTGTATAAGGTTCTTACATTTAAAAACGGCTGGACTGATTTGGATGCAATTTTGTGTTCCTGGAGTGGGTCCATAGTAGCCAGGCTGACAGCCAAGCTTACACCCGTGCGAAGTCGGGGCGGGTCGCTAGTAATACAATAAGGCAACATATTTTTTCACGTTGGCATAAACTAACATGGGGTTTCTCATCAACAACGTATTTTTGATGCCTCAGATATATATTTTAATCTTATATTTAAAAATCTCGTGTCACGGTGATTTTGGTCGCCCTCCTCCGAAACGGCTTGACCGAATTTAGGATTTTTTAAATGTATATTTGGGAGGAATGAGAATAGGCCGTAAAGTATTTTTCATCATCTTCACAATTCTTCATCACCACGCAGGTAAAATCGCGGGCCCAGCTAGTTTGATGATACAAATATCCTTTTTATTTATATTACCCGTGAATTACTCACGTAAGATTAGGCCGATTACTCCGACTATAGTTTCAACCGCATTCGGCGATCTTTATCAAGGTGAATACGCGCGCACGGCTGCGTCTCGCTTTGCACATAAAATGTGTGAAAACCACGTCAGTTTCCATAAAAATACAAATATCCTAATCCTAATGGATAAGCAGCTTATGCTTTTTTGCTACACGGCAAGAAAAACAATGAATACAATACAAAGTAAATAGGTAGAGATACTAGTTGTGTCTATCGCTTAGTATGGATTACACGTTCCGATGTAGATCAACGACTGATCATCAATTATCATAAGGTCACATACCTGAATCATGTGTAGTGTTTTTTTGTATCTGCGTAATATTAAGGTAAAGAATTGATCGCAAGGTGGCCATCGACCTTTACTTCCGTCATACAGTGTCGGTACTAAATGAATTATTTATTAAATTTTAACAATAAGTGAAATTTTAACAAAAGTATTGTTTGTGTTATACAAAACTGCATATTTGTGGTTACTGACGTCTTTTTAGTTGTGTTGTGTTTTTTATTGTGATTCATTTATAAGGTATTCTTTTGAAAATCAGTGTTGATTATGATAATAATTTATATTGAATATACGTTTGGCCACCAACTCGCTGATAGTAAGCGACGGTGTGGCCAAGGACGGTATTAATTGCGTCAACAAGAGATACAAAATACTGGCAATGCCCTACTTAGATAACATAATAAAACACACTAGCTATATGATTCTAATTATAATGATACAAATTCCATCTATTATCTTATTTTTTTGTAATTATTATGACTAAAACCATTTTGCTATTTTTCAGTAAAACAGCAGACTTTTTCGAAGACTTCTAAGTCTGCGTGCTTAATCTTCGACCTCATCGTCGCTTACAAACAGGCGAGTTGGTGCTCAAACGCGGACTCATTCTCGATTTTTTTCATTTTTTTTAAATCCTAATTATTATATCAATCAATACCTACCAATTTATTTTGTATATTTATTTAAGAACACGCTTCTATCTACGAACTGCTGACCAGAAGGTATTCCGAAAAGCAATTTAAAAAAAACATAAAAATAAATTAGCTGGCAAAAAGCTGGGCGTTTAATTTTCTTTTCTGTGTTAGAACATAACAGCTAGGCAATGATTTAATGAAATGCGAAAATCACTTCATAATATTTATGTATAATTTTTACGTGAATATCCACGCAGTGTACTTATACAATAATTTTCACTTTCGTCCATTAATGTTTTTGTTGCTGGCCTTTGCAGTAATTTGCTCTTTTTAACTGACTTCAAAAAAGGAGGAGGTTTTCATTTCGATTGTGTTTTGTTTTATGTTACCTTAGAACTTTGGCTTTTTTTTAAACCGATTTTGATGATTATTTTTTTATTTGAAAGCTGATGCTTCCCGTGTGGTCCCATTTCGATCAAATCGAACTGAATCCATTACTGTAATTTTTAAGAAGTCGGGTTTTTAATATTGATAATAGTTTTTTCTCCATACCTACATCCAAACACATAATCAAATGGAAATCCAACCAAGCCGTTCTTCGTTCCTGGAATCCTCAGTAGTCGTAATCAACATAATCCGTCAAAATAAACGTTTAGCGTCTCGTGCGCAGAATTTTAAATAAAAAAAGATCGAGTATGCCTTAAGCATATTTGCGGCGAATGATGGATACATAGCTAAGTACGCAACTAGTACATAATATAAATTGCTATAATTATGATTATTTACGGGATGTTTAACGTGGTAAGTTTGTGGAAGGAGCTCCCGATATTTCGGCGCAGTTAGATGCACCATGTTCACGGGAAGACTGAAGAATGCGGGTGGTTAATATAATTCCTTTCCGTGCACAGTTGCCTGGAAGAGATCGCTTTAAGTTATAAGGCCGCCTGGTAAAAGCCTAGATAATTACTTTAGTTTATAATGTTATCCTGTTTTTGTGGTTTTTAATAAAGAGTTATTGTATTGTATTGTGGTTGGTGAAAGAGACAAGTGTTGGTGAGTACGGTAAATATCCCGTAAATAATCATATAACTTTAGTGAACAACCGTGATAGTTTAAAACAGTGTTTATAAATTGCTATTTTATTAATGAACCAGATTTAGGTAAACAATTTAAACATTTAAAGTAACGTTTCACATAGGAAGAACACTACATGAGGAATAAAATTGAATAGCCGTGTAACGCAACATTGTTTCAAATGCACATTTTGTGCAAGTTTACGAACGAACTCGTAAAACGGACGGTGTAAATACGCAGTGTGAAGCACATTTAGAAAAATATTCGGTACGTAAATTTAGAATGATTGTTCTTGTAACTATTTAACTTTGGCTTTTGCGTATGGCTACTTATAACTATATCTACTATACATGCTCAGAAGTTTTGGCGCTAACGTAAAAAATTGTATATAGTCCTAGTTCAGAAATTGATGGTTATAGAAATTCGAACGAACGAAGCTCTGTGGAGTTAGCCAAATTTCAGAGATGTACCATCCCGACAGAGCATATACTTTTTATGGTTTACCCATAGAGAAAACTGCTTGTCGGGCTACGGAACCCTAAAATAGACGCTTCATTGTATTATATTTCTAAATGTGTGCATTATACTATACTCAATCTCCATAAGGAATACTCCTTACGGAGATCGACGTAGAGTTGAGTCATTAAAGTTTCGTTCACATCTGTATCGAACTGTTGATGGGCCCATCAAATAAGGCGCCTGTTTCTGATCGAAGATTTATTGACGTTTTGACTCTCAAACCTTGCCCAGACATGTCGAAAGATCTATTGATGTTTTGAACTCTCCAAACCTTGCTAAGACAACTGATAGGGTAGTTTTGCGAAGATAGTTTCTCTTGATTTTGACAAGGTGTCTTGTTTAAAAACTGTGATTGATGTCTAGTTAAGAGCTTAAGTAAACTGCTGTTTTATATGTCAGATCAGATAAACAAGGGAGATAGGGAGTACAATTACGTATCGTTTATGTTGAAATGTCTCCATGTTTCACCCAGTTTTTTCACTAAACCACTAAACGCAAAAACTGTTAGTACGGCATAATTTGCTCATTTTTCACGCACACTAAAACATTTTCTGCGACACCAATAAACTAACTAATATTTCAGATATCATGCAAAAAGGATGGCAAGACCGTCTGCAGGGTGAGTTTCACTAAAGGCTATGGCTTGATTTAGGCGTGATGGTTTCGCAGCCGATCTGAATGCCAGCTAAATTGGGTGCTTCTACTTGCTATACTGGGTGACTGAGTAGACCACAAAATAAAGAAGTTTGTAGGTGTTTATTTCGTGGGTTAGACAGTGGAAATATTGATTGATTCCCGCATTAGAAAGTTCTATTTTACCCACACAAGTCTGGCAACGCCTATGGTGCTAAAGTGGGGTGCCAGAGATACTATATAAGTAAACCAATCCTAAACTATAAAGGAATGCGGTTTATTTAAAGATTACGAAAGTCCAAGTAAAGGTTGGTCTAGGACATTCAATCGCTCTAAGGAATGCAAACCTAGCTTTTTATTCAACAAATTATCGCAAGTGCTTCTGTTTTTTGTACAAACGTGTAGCTATTTGATGACTATCACGTGTACATAACTACAACATGATTAGATCATGTAGCTCTTCTAAATGGTCTTATATATAGATACCTATTTGTACATATTTAGATAGTTTTACTTAGAATACAGGCGGGTACCTTATGTTTAAGACATAAAATGACTGTGTCTATACTTTTTTAAATGTGCTTCCATCATTTCATGACGGTATTTTAAAATATTTAGAACTTAAGTATATTTTGTTATAATAACTAGAATCTGAGAAAACATGTTTATCAGATTTTTGTAAAAACAATAATAATTTTTTGACTAAAATTAATCTCTTAAATTGATTAAGTACATTTTTAAACCCTGCAATTTTCAATCGTAGTGACAACACTGCAAATTTTCAAGATCAAGTGAGGGTAGGAGAACAAACTACCCGCTCTTCTCGCCGGACTCACACGTAGTTTTCAGTCAGCTCGTGACCACAGCATGGTCGAAACGTCGAGCGAAAGGTATCTATTTTTACCTATATTTAATAATGCGCGATAAGTCCCGATAAATACTAAAACAGAGAAAACTGACTGAGAAACATTATTTGTTAAGACCATTTTACAAAAACGTCAATGACCTATGAGCTAGAACGCTTTGAATTTATCACAGTTTTATCGCTGTCTTCAGATAATATTCGAAAAAATTTTGAATGAAGGTTTTAAATATGACCTATATGTATTGTAAGATTCAAGTTTCTATGTCTTATAGTTTAGAAATGCAGGGGGGGGACCAACTTTTTGTCACTTTGGTGGGCAATATTTCGCAAAGTATAGACTTTATAAAAAGTGATGTATAAAACATTACCTTCATTTTAAAAGACCTTTTCAACGATACCCCACACGAGTAGTTGGAGTGAAAAAAAATATCACCCCCATTTCACATGTACCAGAGCCACCCCTAAAATGCAATATTACATATTTTTAATACTTTTAAAATTGATATCTATATTACAACTGTAAATTTCATGCACATATCTTAATAATTATAGAAGTTAGAAGGTTTTGAAAAATTCGGACGGACGGACAGACAGACGGACAGAGAGACAGACAGACGGATGGACAGAAAGAATTTATAAGGGTTCCTTGTCGGGCTACGGAACCCTAAAAAGGGCTGCAAATAAAAATCGGCGGAATAAAACCGACTTGGTAAAATTATTGTAAGTTTTAAATGTTTGATGAGAAGATGAATTAAACTTTGCTTTCATTAACTTGAGTTTTTATTTTGAGTAGGTATATTTTATTACGGTAGGTTGATTGGTAGTTGAAAGAAAAGTAAATTACGCACCTTGCTAACGTGAGTAAGTAATGCACTCGTGTTAATTTAGTGTTACCAACATAAGACTAGTGCATTAATAACTCAGTTTGCGCTCGATGCTACAATTTACGATTATCGCCTACCTGTATAGATGGATATTAGGTAAGAGTCCACACATTCTCTCTCTCTGAGAGGCCTGCGATCTTTATCAAGGTGAATGCGCGCGCGCGGTTGCGTCTCGCTTTGCAACGAGAAAGCAGACTCAGCCAAAGCGAGACGCAGCCGCGCGCGCATTCACCTTGATAAAGATCGCCGAATGCGGTTGAAACTATAGTCTGAGTAACCGGCCTAATCTTACGTGAGTAATTCCCGTGTAATATAAATAAAATACCTTGCTTATTGGCTTTTGCATGCGCGAAGCTGCTCTACTCTCGTCCGAAAATAGTGCTGTGTCCAGGTCATAGGGGCCCCATTATCCTTATGTCTCCAGGGCCTCCAATAGGCGTGTAGTATTTATTTACTAACCTAATCGGTAATAAAACAGTGTTCTCATTCTTTGTTCTATAACAACAACCACTAAGCTCAGTGGCCTTCAGGCGGCTTAAAAAACTCTAACATTAGCCAGCCGGCCTATATACGAATTTAGTATGCCTAGCTGTAGTACCAGTATAGCAAACATAATGAGCATATAATGAGCAGAAAATTTCATTTAGGACGTAGATTTGAGAGGCGTTGGTGTTAATAACACCTAATCAGTGTTAGTGCTTGGGCAATTAAAACCTAATCATCGCATAACGTTTTGCTTTACAATCGGCTTAAAGGCAATTTTCACCAGGTATTATGCTGTAATCCTATAATGACAATAGGATAGGATTAGTTTTGTGCCTTTGTACGGTGATAATTGGGACTGGTGGTATGTATTGGTTTTGTGTAGGTACTTAGTTTAGAATTTGGCTGAACATTTTGAACATCTGCAAAAGGACATCGCCGACATTGATTTCCACGAGACACTTGAAATCTTTTCAAAGATCTTTATTATTACCACTTTATTTAATTGCATTCTCGGCTCTAGCCCGGACATTTGTTAGGCATTGGTGGAGCTGAAGCCAACAACAAGAGGCCCTGTTGAATATAAAAAATAAAATTATGGAATATGTATAAAAAGGAATATGAAACTATTGTACAGTAGGTAAAGGATAAAAAAAAACTAGGCTATTGAGGTGAACTACTTGTGGATGAGATAAGAGATCTGTTGGATGAGAAACGGCACCTACCTTATCCTGTTTTATCTCAAAATTAGTTAGGCAGGTGATGACTTGCGTCCCACTAAATGGGCATCTCATAAAGGCTGCCGTATCTTGGCACCGGAAGGGCCAACATTGGCGTAGGTGTCTTAGGGTGTAGAGAGGTGTGCTGATTATCACTATTATTAAACATCTTACAGACTTCCAAAAAGGAGAAGGTTATCAATTCGACTGTTTTTTAATATATTTTTTTATGTTTGTTACCTCAGAACTTTCGACTGGGTGAACCGATTTTGATGATTCTTTTTTTATTTGAAAGCTGGTGCTTCCCGTTTGGTTCCTTTTCAATTTTGTCCAGTTCTGTAATTTTTTATGAAGTCGGTTTTTTATACTGAGAATTATTTCTTTTGTTATGTAGGGTATATTGCCAATTTAGTCCATTTTGGAAATCAAGGGCAACCCTCAAATGTTATAGGTACTTATTACGTTTTTTTTTTATATTTTTGAAGTCTGTTTTTAATGTGATCCACTTGTTCAGTAAAATCAATTGGAATATTTTTATTTGCACTCCTACCATTTCAGACCACTACTGCTTTCCTAATCGCGTCGGTATCAGAGTATTGCCAGGCGTCAGTCATTAAACATTTTATCAGCTTGTTAAATCACTAGTTTTAATGCTGTTGTTAGTCAGACTGGAGCAGAGTTTTTTTTTGTTGATAATAAATAATATCTGGGACATAATTGCACACACGGTCATCTGACCCCTAACCAAGCAAAGCTTGTAATATGGCTGCCAGAGACTGATATGCGTACATATATATTTTTAAATACATACTAAAATAGATATTACCACCCAGGCATAGAACAAACACAAATGTTCATAACACAAATGTTTGTCCTAGGTGGGAATTGAACCCACACCTCCAAACGCAGAAGACAGGTTCACTTTACCAACTAAGCTAACGAGGGTGTCAGTTTTAGTAAAGGTATGGGTGTAAAATTCCCAACCTTTTCTTTCTGATTCTGTATGTACTTAACACACTTCACACTAAATTATAAACGCGAAAGTTTGTGAGTGTATGTTTGTTACTTCACGGTGAAACTGCTGAACGAATTTGGATAAAATTTGGAATGAAGACTGCTTATCCTGATTTAACACAAAGACTACTTTTTATCCCAAAAATAACGGTTTCTGTGGGATAGCGGGTGAAACCGCGGGGCACAGATAGCAAATAATATATGTACATAGAAAATAACCGGCCGAGTGCGAGTCGGGCTCGCGTACGAAGGGTTCTGTACCATTATCTATAAAAATGGCAAAAAAAACAAGTTTGTTGTATGGCAGCCCCCCTTAAATATTTTATTCTAATTTAAATATTTATTTTTAAAGCGAATAACATAACTCAATATTATGTGAATATTTCAAGTGTATGCCTGTTGCCGTTATCAATATCGAGCAAAAACGAGGAAAAAAATCACGGTTGTTGTATGGGAGCCCCCCTTAATTATTTATTTTTAAAGCGAATAATATAACTAAATATTCTGTGAATATTTCAAGCATCTACCTGTTGCCGTTATCAATTTCGAGAAAAAACAAGCAAAAAATCACGTTTGTTTGTTTGTTATTTGTTCCCCTTAAATATTTGTTTTATTCTATATATTTTTTGTTATTGTGGCAACAGAAATACATCATCTGTGAAAATTCGAACTGTCTAACTATCACGGTTCATGAGATACAGCCTGGCGACAGACGGACGGATGGACGGACAGCCGGACAGCGGTGTCTTAGTAATAGGGTCCCGTTTTGTGTTGGGTAAGGAACCCTAAAAATCATCCAAAATTCGTTAGTTTTTCATTGGGGTAACTAAAATATCACGAGCGTAGATGTCATTGTATATTAAAATATCCCACATTTCTCCACAGGGTCTTACTTAAAAACGTTACTCGAGTTACATACGCTTAAATATGCTCCGTCTTGTTTTCGCGTGTGACGATTGCCGTCAGCGAGAAGTTGAGAGAGCATTTTAAAACAAAGATCAACTTGAGTAACGTTTTTAAGTAACACCCTATGTCTGTATAAGTTAAGTAATTATAATTATCCCTCAAATGATTTTCTTGGATTTTTGTGATTTACACATTTGAAATTAAACACCTCGCCGGATACTGTGAGCGAATCCTACGTACATAAGTAACGTTTTAAAAAAATCATTAATGATACTTGTAAATCACGACCCTCAAATGACTCTTAATTTCATCCGTTGAAGGCCTCAAAATGCGCAAAGACAGTGGATACATGTTTGAACCTTTGAACCTATTGGGGTCGAAACTTTAGGTCCGTGGGGGTCGGGTGCCAAAAATATTTTTTTTAAATTATCGAAACGCCTTGTGGAAGCATCTCGTGACCAAAATGCTGGTCGGTATCTTGCGCAACGTGTTAGCATTGCAATGCTACGCAGCAACGCGGCTAGCATTTTGGGAACGTTGCCTACAGGCAGCGGTTTTTAAAATTTGTGTATTTTAATATATTTATTTTAATTTAGTTACTTAAACCTTTTTTTTTTTTATTTAGGTAAGTTTATTATGTTTCCAAATATGTATAGTTTGCTGACAAATAAATAACACTATTTCATAACATTTCTATAAACATCACACCATCATCATCTATGACTAAGGACACTGCAATGTATTTGAAACGTCAGAAACTAAAATAATGTATAATACACACTAGGTATAAAATAAGATTTACCTTAGGGTTTTTCAATGCTTATTTTTATACCTCTACCTATAATGCATACTTTCCTCATTCCTCTTTCTACCGAATACAAACGTGCGTAAAACGCAGTACAAATGTCTTTGAAATATTTTTCGCGGGTCAAGACAAGGGTCCTTTATCACGAACAGTGACTGGGAAGAACGAGGGTGTTCAAAATTCCTTACCCATGTTTCTTTTGTAGATTTCTATCTGACACCTGCGACTGCAAACAAATACCTATGTAAAAGGTGACCTCATGCATTCGTAAAACTAGCAAATTGCTTACCTATAGATATAGCTACCTATATAGCTAGTTCAATTCATGAATAAGCGTTCAATTCTTTTTCCGCGAGTGTACTCACATAACTGTGTAACTATCATTGACGGATTATTATAAGGACCGGACCAACGGAACTTTTTAATGGATCCGATTCAGTGGTGCGCACAAAGCACAGCTTTTCTACAAAAAGCACCAGACTGAAGCCAGTAGCACGCCAACTTCTTTAGTGAGTGGTCGTCGTACTCCAAGAGCGATGCGACGTAATTAGTAGATACGATGCGAGCAGATATATCGACAGATTGCGCTAATTTTACAAGTACTAGACATTTGGGACGCCAATATTCTGATGGGTACGGAGATAGAATGTTTAAATATATATATACGTCTATGGTAACGATGGTACTAACGCGCTTTAAATTAAAATGAACCGTTTACATCAGAGGATCTGTGTTCACAAAATGCATGCTGTTCGGAAGTGTTGCAAGGCACTTCCGCCTCCCTGTGCGCACCAAACGCGATTAATCTCTACCTACACCTATAATTTTGATAGCCCGGTTAGCTCAGTTAGTAGTGAATCTGTCTTCTGCGATTGGGGGCGTGGGTTCAATTCCCACCCGGGACAAACATTCATGTGATGAAAATTTGTGTTTGTTCTACATCTGGGTGTTAATATCAATTTAAATATGTATTTAAAAATATATATGCACGTATATCAGTCTCTGGCAGCCATATTACAAGCTTTGCTTAGTTTGTGGTCAGGTGACCGTATGTGCAAAAATGTCCCGAATATGTAATATCAAAACGACCTACATAAAAAGGAAGTTAAATAGCTAAAAAAAGCTAAATGACACGTCTAACAATGTTTAATGACCAAACAACGTGTAATTATGATAATTATTGAAAGCAGCGTTAAGGCAATTGGTATTACTTGGATGCATTAGCACAGAATACATAATGATACAAATAGCATTAGCCAAATTGGCTCAGCCACACCACTATTCTATTTCTTGTAACAATAGACCATGTAACCACGTATAATTATGATAGTCGATTAAAGTAGCTCCAGTTAAATACAATTTTATTAGGTAGGAAAAAATATATACCTAGTAGTCATTCCGTACCTACCTCGTGATATGGAAAATTACACCACTAATTTGTTATTTCGATGAAAACAAAAGTAGCAATTGTATCGCAAATAAATTAAACGCGTTGTTCGTTATTATTGACACAACATTTAATTAATGACAAAGAGAGTTAACTGCCAAACAATGGGGCTTTTACCTATCAATAAAATTAAAACGTCATTATTTCACAACTAGCTTCACCCCGCGACATTCTCTCAGTAAATGTAAAAATATCATGTCACTTGCCGCCCCTCCAACTACGTATATATATTTATTTTGATAAAGTTTTTGTCCATATATAGACAAAAATCTTGTCGATTCGTTGCTCTGTTGCTGCGTAAAAGAGGAACAAATAACCCAACTAATGCAATGCAGAGTTATTAGTTTTATGATATAGTAGCAATAGTTGACAAAATAAATTGTATAAGCTAACAAAGGGCATGGACTCCGGAATCCGTAGTGCTGCACAATAAAATATATTTAAATCTCAAAAAAACTACGCAACAAACTTTTTTGCATTTATAATAATTATGATTTGCTAGCGTAGGACGCACTGAGACACGATGAAGTGTACATGATGGAGTGTGCAATGACTGGAAGCGAAAATCCGAAAATCGGGCTGAGGTGACGTGAATCAGGAGAGGCCTATATTAGCAGTGGACTAATATAATTATGATGATTATGAAAATTAAACAAATGTAAATAAACATTGGGATACCTAATTTTAAATAATTTAATTCAATTTCCAGTTTTTGTTTGTCCTGGTTGTTCAATAATACACTTGAGCGAACAAAGAACTGACATTAGGGTTGACCACTCAGAGAATATCATAAAAGTTTATGAATTTAAATTTAGGATTCATGCAAAACAACTTCTTCAGTTCTCTAAACAGTGTTCCGAATGAAAAATAATGAAGTGAACAAGGACCGGACAAAGTGTCACCCGCATGAAAACATTGTTCAGCGCATCATTTGTCCAGATAAAAAGGGGGTGACAGAATCCGTCGCCAAATTGGACGTTTCCCTAACATAAAACAATAAGGTGTCGTTCTAAAGGTACGGTCTGACAGTGCGTATTTGCGTATCGAGTGAATTTCTAACTTTTTACTCTCACACCTGGTTATCTATACATATATCTATATCTACTATAAATCTACCTATGTATCTATATATCTATCTATATACATATAATAAATGAAGAGTTAAAAAATGTGTAATTATGAGATATTATAAAAAAATATACACAGAGCCTCTTAAAATAAGCAGCTGAACACGACAAAACAGTTTTTAGAAGATTTGTCTGTTTATTTGTTTGTCCATGCAGATCTCCTAAACTAGTGTTTTTCAAACGTATTTACGACTCGACCCCCTTAGTATGAAAAAAAAATCGGGACCCCCACCTTCAACAGTTTATAATCTATATATTATTTTATTACAAATTTATATCAAATATGTAGTTACAACCTTTTTTTATTAATATAATTACTCATTAATTAATTTTTCTTAGATTTTTTTTACCTTTCGTTTTTTGTTCTTTTACCGAGGTTTCGCGACCCTTTTATAGAGGCATGGCAACCTCCCAGGGGGTGGCAACCCACAGTTTGAGAATCACTATCCTGAACCATTGACGGATTTAAATGCGGTTTTCACGAATATGCTTAGCTATGACCAGATTGAAGCATAGGCTACGTTATTTTGCGCAAGAGCCGGATTAAGGGAGGAAAGAAGAGTTAAAAGTTTATATGAAAATCTACGCGTACGAAGTCGCAGGTAACAGCACTTGTATAAAATAATTATTTTTTACTAAATTAAATATAAACTGACCTCACGAAAAGTTCAACAAACGGGATTCATCCCCTAATTTTTCACATTTAGAGGTGAAATATTGTTTCCATATTATAAAATTCAGTCGAATTTAGAACCATCTTTTTTAAAGTCCATTGAATATATCAAACAGTACCTACCGTTTATAGTAGGTATATTTAAAGATACAAAGTTAAATTAAAAATTAAATTTATAAAGTTTGCTAAAAATAGGACAGTCCTGAAGAACTTTTGCGAAGTCCACTAACTTTGTGATTATCAAATTTGAAGAGGAATCATTTATGTGATACGTTGATGGAAACCGTGTGTCGCCCCCTTTATGTGGTACAGCTGTCCGCTGGGCTTTACGTCGTAAAGTTGAATAGGTAATAAATCGAGAGGCAAGGAGACAGGTCAGCTGTGAGTGGTCCCGCCAATGATTAAGTTACGGGTAGGAATCTCGTCTGAACCGTCGAAGGTTGGCCAAATCTTGAGTGGGTGTTATGGCTCTTGAGTCCTCATTTATAAAGTCACTAGCGACCCGCCCTGGCTTTGAACGAGTGTAAGTTATATGTACAAAACCTTTCGTGAAAAAAAAATTAACTGATAGTGAAAACCGCATCAAAATCCGTTGCGTGGTTTCGGAGGAGATAGCGGATATACAGTCAGAAAGACAGACGCGGAAAGAGACTTTATTTTATACTAGCAACCCGCCCCGGCTTCGCACGGCTATACGTTTTATTAGGTATATATATTTAAACCTTAAGTGAAAGATTATCTAACTGCTGGTGAAAACCGCATCAAATCCGTTGCGTGGTTTAGGAGGAGTTAGCGGAAATACAGACAGACAGACAGAGGTGGAAGTGGGAAGTGACTTAATTTTATACGATGTAGAGATGTAATGTGATGAATAAAAATAATCAAACCTTCAACACTACAAAGATTCTAAGATAGGGTTTGTAGTTTTACTCAATCGTTAGTTTTTGTTGAACTGTCTAATAATAATAATAATAAGGGGCGGCTTTATGGCGAGCCGTCGGTGAGCGGCGACACCGCGTACCCCGATTCCATGGGGCTAAATGAGACCCCTGACCCCTGGCTTGCCTTAACCGGCCGTCCAGGGGTGGAAACCGCAAGAGCTAAGAACCTAAGCTCCAGGGTGGAAGTGTTAAAGGGCATAACGCCGCGAGTAGCTCTTAGTGAAAGTGCAGCACACCTCTCTACACCCTAAGCCACCCACGCCGATGTTGCCCCTCCGGTGCCAAGATACGGCAGCCTTTATGGGGGGCCCATTCAGTGGGTGGCTAGTCATCACCTGCCTAAATATATTTTGAGATGAGACAGGATAAGGCAGGTGCCGTTTCTCATTCTATAGATCTGTTATTCCATCCACAAGTTGTTCACCTCAATAGCCCAGACTTTTTTAATCCTATACTGTACAATAGTTTCATATTCTTTTTTATACATATTCCATAATTGTATTTTTTATATTCAACAGGGCCTCTTGGTGTTGGCTTCAGCTCCACCAATGCCTACCAAATGTCCGGGCTAGACCCGAGAATTTCATTATATAATAATAACCTTTTTGTCAAATTTAATGAACCAATGGCAGACAAAACTTAAGGTTAGGAACTCTGAAAATACAATAGAAACTGATTCAATCCCCATTAAACGAGGTATCTTCCAAGGAGATGCTTTCAGCCCACTTTGGTTTTGCCTAGCACTCAATCCACTCTCACATATTCTCAATAACTCTGACGACGGCCTTGAAATAACAAATACGCACACCAACATCTCAATAGCACATCTAATGTACATGGATGATATAAAATTATACAGCAACAGCACACAATCCTTATATCACCTAGCAGACATTACACAAGAATTTTCCAATGACATAAAAATGGAGTTTGGCATTGATAAATGCAAAACTTTTACACTTTGCGACGGACAAGTAGTACCTGAAACCTATGAGTTAAATACAGGAGAACAAGTAGATCCGTTAAATCAAAACGATACCTACAAATATTTAGGCTTCCAACAATCTCATCAAATACCCCAAAAAGAAACGAAAAACGAAATTCTCAGAAAATTTAAGCATAGGCTCAATATCTTAACAAGATCACAACTGTATTCGCGTAACCTAACCCAAGCCATGAACACATTTGCCATTCCCATTCTTACATATTCTTTTGGAATCATTAACTGGACAAAAACAGACTTAAAAAGAACTCAAACTGCAATTAACACTACATTAACAACCCAACGCAAACATCACCCCCGATCTTGTGTATAAAGAATGACACTTCCAAGGAACGAAGGGGGGCATGGAATCATCGACATTTTAAACCTACACAATAAACAGATAAACAGTCTGAGAAACTACTTTCATAACAAATCCGAACACTCCCAACTACATAAAGCAATAGTAGATGCAGACAGACGCATAACCCCACTTAACCTCCATAATCTAAACGTACAGCGTAACCAACACATCACATCAAACGAAGATAAAATAACAACCTGGAAGCAGAAGTCTCTACATGGGAGGCATCGTCACGATCTGGACCAACCACATGTTGATAAAAACGCGTCAAACGAATGGCTTAGACGTGGCGAACTCTTCCGAGAGACTGAAGGCTTCATGTTAGGGATACAAGACCAAGTCATTGATACAGGAAACTATCAACGCTATATTATACGCCGTCCAAATTATAATGACAAATGCAGACAGTGCCATATAGCTTCTGAAACGATTCAACACATTACAGGTGCATGTAAATCAATAGCTCAAACAGACTACAAACACAGACATGACCAGCTAGCCGCAGTAGTACACCAATCCTTAGCGTATAAATTTAAATTGGTAAAAGAAAAGGTACCCTATTACAAATATAAACCACAGACAATTCTTGAAAACCTAAATTATAAATTGTACTGGGACCATTGGACCATTGTTACTGATAAAACAATTCATTATAATAGACCAGACATAACAGTATTAGATAAACAAAACAAATCAGTATTTCTAATTGATATTGCCGTTTGTAACACTCACAATCTCACTTCTACCCACACAGAAAAAATTGCGAAATATGTTGATCTTTCAATAGAAATCAGAACTCAATGGCGCGTAAATACTACCAGAACAGTTCCAATTGTTGTATCTACCACAGGCGTAATACCTAAAACACTCCACACAAGTTTACACACTCTAGGGATCCCTCCAACGACATATATCCCCCTACAAAAAGCTGCCATACTCAACACTTGTAGAATTGTGCGTAAATTTTTAAACACATAATAACTGCAACAAGTATATAAGTAATGAACCTATTTTTAAAATTTTGCACTTGGCTTTGGCCCGTGCTAAGTAAACCTCCTATTGCAGGAGAGAAACGATTTTCGTTACTACATATAATAATAATAATAAAAACGCAGGGGCGGCTTTATGGCGAGCCGTCGGTGAGTGGCGACACCGCGTACCCCGATTCCATGGGGCTAAATGAGACCCCTGACCCCTGGCTTGCCTTAACTGGCCGTCCAGGGGTGGAAACCGCAAGAGCTAACAACCTAAGCTCCAGGGTGGAAGTGTTAAAGGGCATAACGCCGCGAGTAGCTCTTAGTGAAAGTGCAGCACACCTCTCTACACCCTAAGCCACCCACGCCGATGTTGCCCCTCCGGTGCCAAGATACGGCAGCCTTTATGGGGGGCCCATTCAGTGGGTGGCAAGTCATCACCTGCCTAAATATATTTTGAGATGAGACAGGATAAAGCAGGTGCCGTTTCTCATTCTATAGATCTGTTATTCCATCCACAAGTTGTTCAACTCCATAGCCCAGACTTTTTTAATCCTATACTGTACAATAGTTTCATATTCTTTTTTATACATATTCCATAATTGTATTTTTTATATTCAACAGGGCCTCTTGGTGTTGGCTTCGGCTCCACCAATGCCTACCAAATGTCCGGGCTAGACCCGAGAATTTCATGAAATAAAGTGTCATAATAATAAAAATAATAAAAACGCAGGGGCGGCTTTATGGCGAGCCGTCGGTGAGTGGCGACAACGCGTACCTCGATTCCATGGGGCTAAATGAGACCCCTGACCCCTGGCTTGCCTTAACCGGCCGTCCAGGGGTGGAAACCGCAAGAGCTAAGAACCTAAGCTCCAGGGTGGAAGTGTTAAAGGGCATAACGCCGCGAGTAGCTCTTAGTGAAAGTACAGCACATCTCTCTACACCCTAAGCCACCCACGCCGATGTTGCCCCTCCGATGCCAAGATACGGCAGCCTTTATGGGGGGCCCATTCAGTGGGTGGCTAGTCATCACCTGCCTAAATATATTTTGAGATGAGACAGGATAAGGCAGGTGCCGTTTCTCATTTTATAGATCTGTTATTCCATCCTCAAGTTGTTCACCTCAATAGCCCAGACTTTTTTAATCCTATACTGTACAATAGTTTCATATTCCTTTTTATACATATTCCATAATTGTATTTTTTATATTCAACAGGGCCTCTTGGTGTTGGCTTCGGCTCCACCAATGCCTACCAAATGTCCGGGCTAGACCCGAGAATGTAATTAAATAAAGTGTCATAATAATAAATTTATTTATTTGTTACCAAAATTTGCAACTTATGCTATCTTATTATATTAGATTATTAAGTTAAAATTCATGCACGATTATATTATACTTAAATTCTAAATTTACGTTAAAATTTAATACAACTATCAATTAAATCAAGATTGAATAAAAAGCAAACAAAATGAAATAGAATAAAATAAATAATATAATATCTATATACTCTACCTCTGGAACACAGAATAAATATAATACAATCATACTATTGTAAATTAATGTGAAAGTAAGTGTCTATAAACAAACACTATAATATCAATATGAAAGTAACTGCAAATACAGACAGAGAGGCAGACGCAGAAATCAACTTTATTTTATAGTATGTAGAGACTATGTAGAGAAGTGGAATATTGAGTATCTTTCTAAATATTATTGTAAAACTACATAAAATATCGGGAAATTGTTTTTTTTTCTGCGAGAAGATGCAGAATATCTATAAAATAAACAGGGATGGCTTCATTTACAAATAAAGGTAGATTGTGTCAAAGATGCATAGATATTATGGCGTTCAGATTGACTACCAATTACATCGAGTGCGACGCGGCTGCTGATCGATTTGTAATTGAACAAACGTTTGCATATTGGAGCAGTGTTGTAGCAGAGTGCATAAAAATAGCGATGTAAAAAACTACCGAGGCTTGCTAGATAAAAATTATTGTTATATAGCTTTTTCTTGGACAGTATATCTTTTTAAGAAATAATGAAAGTATGATCTAGGTGTCCAATAGTGACAATAACTTGGTTAACAACCTTATGGAGACGCGCGGCTGCGTGTCGCTTTGCAGTCGCGCGCGCGCATTGACCTTGATAATGATCTCCGAATGCGGTTGAAACTATAGTCAGAGTAACCAGCCTAATCTTACGCAAGTAATTCCCGTGTAATATAAATAAAATGTGTGATAACCACGTCAGTTTCCATAATAAAAAAGATAGTTTGGGTATTTTGAAATTGTATTCTTTGAAAGAAAATTGGGCTCTTTATTCTTTATTACAAATTAAGCATATAATTAACAGAAAATCCAAAACATTACATGCTGCAGCTTAAATGGTACAATAGAACTGAATTTACCCATTTTGTCAAAAAAATATATCCAGAATCAGGTTGTTGAGAAAGTATGCTATTCATAAGTTGAATGAATCTCGGTGTGAGCGCATTATAGGCGCGTACAGTGTGCATCCCCGGGGGCGGCTCCAGCAGACGACGGATACGGCGCGGCCCTAGCTCGGCATCATAGCCTCGCATGTAATCACGTGGCACCAGCAGACGCAGCTCGCTCGCCACATTCGGGTTGTTAAAATTTGTTGTGAAGTAGTAAATAATAGTGTACAAGTGGATCACATCAAAAACGCCTAAAATTTGAGGGTTGCCCT
Source organism: Agriopis leucophaearia (assembly GCA_949125355.1). NCBI lineage: Eukaryota > Metazoa > Arthropoda > Insecta > Lepidoptera > Geometridae > Agriopis > Agriopis leucophaearia. The sequence continues at coordinate 15,459,622 of OX421265.1, read as the reverse complement.
CGATTTCCCTGGGATTCTATCATCAGATCCTGTCTTGGTGACAATGGGACCAAATTGTTAGTTTACCCTACCGAATAAAAGATTTTATTTGAAATCGGTCTGCAGTTGGCGGAGATATCGGTGAACATACATAAAAAATATTATTTATAACAGTGAAACATTGAATCCGCTTTTTTTGAAGTCAATTTAAAATGAGTTGCATCTTCCGCCTTAATTCTAATGTATATATAGTCCTACCATTTCATATACAAAGAGGGATGGATACATGTATGAACCCGTAATTTCTTGTACAAGTATCGCCCGAATTTGCGCTGAATTCTTTCCACCATGAGATAATACTTCTTTTCATAGGGATCCCAAACAGCAGCGTTAAATTCAAGTTTATGTTTCAAGCTTAGTTGCTATCGTCGCTATTCTGTCTGATGATACAATAAGTAATCTTATAGTGCAACAAGACGAAAGAGTACTATATGGTTCAGAGTTTTAGACAATCACGGCTGTTTTACAGATATAATCAGTCACGGATGCAATGGTATGTTGTGAGGAGACAATGGATATGATTTATCTATCGAATAGAGTGAGATCGAAGTGACTTATCGCAGTGCCGTAGTATGGGAGTCAATCAGCGACATAGTTCGGGGTAAATAGAAAACAAATTGGCAGTTTCCTCGCGCTATCAATCAGTACGCAATGACGCACGCTTGACGTGCTGTCGAACTGAGTTCGATTTGTGTTGTAATTACAAAATCAATAATTTCTAAGTTAGTGTAGTAATGTTATGTCACGAAGAAGGCACCGACAGAAACCGCGATATTTGGCCGCGTTCCGTTGTAATTGAAGACCACCACCTTGCTCTTACCTTTGGAATGGATCAGCTAAGTACCAGCTCGGGGCATTGGAGTCAATTGAGAAGCGTGCCAAGAGGCTCATCAGCAAAGAAGCCCTAGTTCAGACTAAGCTTCTTAGTCTCGAGCATCGGCGCTAAGTTGCTAGTCTATCGGTTTTTTATCGGATACATTTTGGAAAGTGCGCATCAGATCTGCATGATTTAATTTCCTCCTGCCCTTTTTTCTATCGGACTGCCAGAGCGGGCACGAAAAATCGACACTGCTTTATGGTTGACATTCCGAAAACCCGTACGAAGCGCTGTGATTCCACTTTTATTGTGCGAACTGCTAGTATGTGGAATGCGCTGCCTGAATGGGTGTTCCCCGATAGTTACAATCTGGGTGTTTTCATGTCAAAAGTGAATCGGTTTCTTCTAGGCAAGCGTAATCCATCGTAGGCCGCATCGTCGCGTCGCTTAACATCAGGCGAGTTGGCGGCCAAGCGCAAGCCTATTTTTCAATAAAAATAAATAAAAAAAGACAGAACAGACACTTGTTTATTCTACAGTCATTAATATTAATGCATACCATAAAACAAGGTTCCGTGTCAAAACTTATATCTAAAAATGGTTTTAAAAAACCTTTGTTTTTCTTTCTTCATCTTAAATACTATCTACTTAGTATTGAATAAAATTTAATATTAAAATTCAGTTAGGTAGGTATATGACGTAGGAAAGCCGTTGAATATTTATTAAAGCCTTGTTACAACACGTTGTTGTATACAAAACAAATGTTACATTGTAAAATGTCCTGCAGTCCAGACACGTAGAAATCCAACTCGGAGCCGCCACCACCAGCGCATTATTCGTAAAATGCACCATATGAACCAATTGTACTATTGGAGCCATTTGCGTTCGTTCCGGTGTGGGTGTAAATGGAATAACAGCTTTATTTGCCTGGAGCCAATGGAATAAAAATAGACTACTTTGAGCGGCAAATGGATTAGTTGTACCTATTAGTTTGATATTATACATGTATAATTTTGTGTGTTTATTTGTTTGCTCAACTTCGAAACGGTTTAATGGATTTTTATAACCATTATGCAAAATGGTCCTTCTGATACATTACCAAACTTTGAAATGGTAGCTTACGACTTCGTATATACGCGTATACTTACATGTTTTAATGAAATGTTATAACTACCTATATAAAATAATTAACAGTATGAAATACAGACTTCATAAAATGACAGAATTGGACCAAATTGAAATGGGAGCACACACACACACACGGGAAGAACCATCTTTCAAATAAAAAAGAAACTTCAAAATCGGTTCACCCAGTCGAAAGTTCTGAGGTAACAACATTTAAAAAAAACATTCGAATTGAGAACCTCCTCCTTTTTGGAAGTCGGGTAAAAAAGATTTTTGTCGATTTTTACGAGAATATCCACGCTAGGTTTGAGAAAACCACTAATAGAGCATTGGGGGCTACTGAGTATTTATGAACTTACGTATGTGGCCATTGTATTTTAAAAGTGTAACAGGTACCGAACTGTGGACGATGTGAAAAACAAAAAATCGAGATAAATGACACTATTATTATTCGTTTTATATGTCCCGAGGGCTGGCTAGCTGCTTGTCTCGTAATAAACAGCGCCTGAAATATCACTGTTGCTGAGTTAAGTACAGGTAAATAGGCAATTTGCTGCTACAAAATTAACGTCTTTTTGAGGGATTTAAGAATTAACCTTTGTAATATTGCTAAGGTTCTTTTTTTGACGACGTTTTTACGACCGTAGGTGTATCTCAGTGTGCGTCCGTTCGTCACAGTCATAACTCTTGGATGACGCAGATAAATGAAAAAGGCCCTGAGATAACTTGCTTACAGCTGTCCGTATTTGAGGGGATGTAGGTATGCAAAAGAATAATGTGTGAACGTAATGTTTACGTTTTTCATGCAGTTATATGAGACTTTACGTTATGTGGGACTATAATTACCTACTCCGTTGAAAAGGCCGTCGTCATCAGCTCATATCAGTTTTACTTATAGGCATTTTTCAAAGCTAGGCAGTTATCCGAATTTCGTCTCGTCGTTTAGGTACCTACAGTCGCTGCTATTTTCCCTCTGTATCTATCAAGGGCATAGCCAGGACCTTTAGGTTGGGAAGCTCTTTGAGCGAGCGCTTACTTACACTCTCCTAATACCTGCCCGTACCTACCGCCGCCCTTGGTATCTACAGGTTGACGCGGAAAGAGTGTACTAAACCGAAAGGGGTCCTTTTTACTCATCATTATGCACAACTTTTACTATGAGACCAACAATTAAATCGCGAAAAAATTTCATCTGTATCCATAAATTTTGTCGAGTGTCGTGACCGTTTTCTATGGAACAGCTGTTTTTTTTTGCGATTTCAGAGTTGCTCCCGTAGTAAATGTTGATCATAATGATAGGTACTACGAAACCCTTTCGGCTTAGTACACCCTTTCCTTGTAACTTTTATTGGATTACGCAGAAAGGGTGTACTAAAAATTGTAACACAGACTTAGCCCATGACCAGAATATGATGCTGCAGGCCAGTGGCCTTACGCCGAATTCTAAACGCAGGCCCGAATAGGTGTAGTTTGCAAAATCGTGCGAACGCGAACCTTAACGCGCCGACATACGGCGTTATTTTTTAAATTGCACCTATTCGGGCCCGCGTTTAGAGTTGGGCGTAAGGCCCCAGTGCTCAAATTTATGTCGTAGCTAACAAGAGTGCCTTGCTGAAATGGGAATGGGCGATCCATGTTCGCAGAATGAATCCAGAAAGTTATTTTTTTAAATTAACTAGTAGGATTGCGCTTGACCGTCTCATCACCTGATTATAAGCAATGATGCGGTCTACAATGGAGCACACTTGCCAAGAAGAAACTGATTTAATCATAATTTCAAGACACCTAGTTTCTAACTATCGGCAAACACCTATTTAGGCAGCATGGGCAAAAAAGCTACGCTTAGTATGTTTCAAGTCCGGAAGGAACATCTAAGCAGATTCCAGAAACGATGGCGAGACGATCTTAATGTATTTGCCTAAGTTACACCATCGACAAAAGTACCATCCATCCTTGGTTACACCTTAAAAGTTAAAACTTACTAACTGGTACTGGACTCGTGTCTGTACTAACGTCTTCTACCAATACAATTTTCAAACGACCCATTCGTCAAATAGTCCAAAACTTTTAAACGGCTGAACCAATTTTGATCAAACATACAACTAAAATAAAATCTGCTATCAAAAAAAAAAAAGTTAACAGATAAACAAACACACACACTGCCTCAAACTCATAATGCCTTCTCCTCTCAGCTGTGAGTAAAAAAGAGTTTCTTTACCATCGAATGCTAGTATGATGGTAAAAAAACTAAGTTAGATCATAGATAAAATATTTACTAGATACTATTATATAGCATAGTTGAATGAATAGGTATCGTTTTATGATAGATAGCCTGCGAGCACTGCATCGATCGCGCGTGCATCCAACTCGTTGCCCGCGACTATTTTCCGCTACATGCCTCAAGCACAGCCCGCTGCGCCAAGACCACCACAAATAGATTGCGACCCTTAACTTGGTAATTTATGGACTCATATAATAAGGAAAGGATGGGGCCAATAAACTTTTGCAAAGCAGCCAAGTCGGGGTGCTAACAAGTGTACACTGTGCTGTGGAGACCACGGACCGGTAAGCGCAGCGTAGGACGTCCACCAACAAGATGGATAGACGACCTAAAAGAGACCGCAGGAAAACGCTGGATGCAGGCCGCTTCCAACCGGTCCTTTTCGAAATCGATGAGGCAGGCCTATGTCCAGCAGTGACCGTCCTATGGCTGAAATTATGATGACGATGATGATTAAATAGCGCCAAACAAGTTACAGTCAGAGTCAAGCTAAGTAAATTACGGTCAAGAGAAACTCATGGCTCAGTAAAGTTGTGGAGGCTTTACAAGAGGCTTCTATAGAGTTTTGAAAATAACATGAAAACACATGTTTCACCTCATTACATCACTTAGTGTGTGTGGTCCACTCGAGTGTGGACTCGAGCACTTCACGAGCACTTACTAAATAATATTCCACCATTATTACACAAAAATACACAAGTTTAGGAAAGCCGACATGTTTTTTTCCACATTGGCAACAAAACTCTCTCTCGTTTGTTCTTATATGCCTGTGTTGCCTGTCACTTTAAAGTAAATATCATGTAAAAAAAAAACATAAGTCAAGGATTCGTAATACCTCCAATCGACAGTGAGTACTTCTTCAGGTGAATGCCTAATAAAATCAATTTTGATCAGAGGTCTGCACAACTTGTTGAGTCCAGGGCCCTCGAAAGCCAATTTCCCGTAAGAATAGATATTGTAAAGTGGAAACGTGAAAATTTTGCAAACGATTTTGCGTATTCAATTTGTTACAGTATCGAGTGTTCTCTACAAAACTTTATAGCTGAAATTATATTCACAACTATTAACAAGTACAAACTGAAAAAGAAAATATGTATTTTCCCAATGACTCAAAGCCAAAAGAAGGGCACTTTACTTAGTATATAAGTTTGTACCTATTATATGTAACAGCCTGAAAAGCGCCTCAACCATTTTTGATAGATGAAGTGTCAATACGTTCTTGTAGGTTCAAGGTTGGTCACTAGTCACTAGATAGGTGACGTCATCATACATACAGGGGCATTACGCCCAACTCTAAAAGCGGGCCCGAATAGGAGCAGTTTGCAAAATCTAGCGACCGCAAACCGTATCTCGGCGCGTTAAGGTTCGCGGTCGCGTGATTTTGCAAACTGCACCTATTCGGGCCCGCGTTTAGAGTTGAGCGTAAGGCCCTAGGTGAAGACATACTGGGTTACGCGGTAAGGATGTACTAAGCCAAAAGGCGTCCATATTATGAAAAAAAAATACTCTGGTGGTAGCAACTGAAAATCGCGAAAAAAATATCAGCTGTTCCATAGGATCATTCGCACTCGAAAAAATGTATGGACAGAATTTATTTTTCTGTGGTGTTAACTGTCGTCACAGAAACATTAAAAGATTATATGTATTTGTAAGGCGTCATAATAATAACATATTGACTTTTTTAATCCTATACTGTACAATAGTTTCATATTCCTTTTTATACATATTTCATATTTGCATGTATTTTATATTCAAAAGGGCCTCTTGGTGTTGGCTTCGGCTCCACCTATGCCCACCAAATGTCCGGGCTAGACCCGAGAATTGTTTGACGTATGATACCTATCTTCTTTGACTGTGTATACTATTCTTATATAAAGAAAATAAGTTGTTGGAAAGATTACGCAACCGTGTCATTTCTGTTAAATCTTTCTCATCGTGGGGTCGATTGAAAAGCTTATCTGCTCTTTAGTTTAAGATTGTACATGTATTCTAGGTATAGTTTTGAAGTCGGTTTTTGTTATCAAGAAAAATACTTTATATTATTTCACATTTTAGTAAAGAAATTAATTATCCACGATGTAAATATTAAATAAATAAAATACTAGCTAAAACGAACACTAAATAAACAGTTAGACTGTCCATAGACCGTTGAAGATCTAAAGATCATTTTAGTACAGTTATATTATAATTATTAACGGGATATTAACTTGGTACCCAAGGTTGTGAATGGAATTCCCAATATTTTGGCGTAATTACATGCGCGTTCACGGGAAGGCTGAAGACGAACGAGGATTTGAAATTTTATTCACAAACTATCTATCGTACAATCAACGTTCATTTTATTATACATTGTACAATATTACTGTAAAATATTGAACAAAAATAAAGAAACACCAAGTGGACCAAACTATCTTTGATTTTAGCAGAAACCTTTGAATTTAGGATATCTTCAATTTATAGAGACGTTTTACTATGATTGGTTTTGGAGAATATGATAGAGTTCAACAATTTAAATCAGCTGTGTTCGCAGAAAACCGATCTGATTTTGTGTCAGGAAATATTTGGTTTCATGTAGGTAGTTAGATAATTTCTTGAATCATAACACTAATATTATTAATGTGAGAATTTGTTTGTTTGTTAGTTCTTCTTCACACAGCCACAGGGCTACGGACTGACGTGATTTTTGCATAGAGGAGGGCCGGGGAGTGACATTGGACTTTTAATCACGGAAAAATGTAGAACGGTTCCTGAGAAAATGTCCACATGGCTTAAATCACGGCTCACAGATAGTATGGTATACTTTAAGTTTACATTAGGTAGAATACTCAAAGATGGAATCATAGTTATAGTCGGTCCAGTTTTATTGAAGTTGAAGTGGTAATGGGCAGGCCACATCGCTCGAAAAAATGATAACCGATGGGCAAGAAACGTTCTTGAGTAGAACCAGAACTGGACCACCAACAGGCGAGTTGGTGGTCAAACGCGAATTTATTCGCAACTGTGGATTACATTAAAAACCGACTTCAAAAATATATGAAACACTTGAGTGCCTATAAAATTTGAGGGTTGCCCTCTATTTTCCTGGATCCCATCATCAGATCCTGACTTTGTGACAATGAGAACAAATTGGAAGTAAACCTTAACGAACAAAAGTTTTTTACAAAAAAAAAAAAAAAAATCGGCAACATTTGACCTAATAAAAAAAAACAGTGGAATATACAACCGTCGTCCTTTATTGAAGTCGTTTAAGAACTGTGCCTATAAAATATGAAGGTTGCCCTCTATTTTCCTGGATCCCATCATCAGATCCTGACTTGGTTACAATGAAACTAAATTGGAAGTATACCCTGAAACTGAACAAAAGTTAAAGTTATATGATTATTTACGGGATATTTACCGTGGTAAGGTTGTGGAAGGAGCTCCTGATATTTCGGCGCAGTTACATGCACCATGTTCACGCGAAGACTGAAGAATGCGGGTGGTTGGTGAAAAAGTTCAAAGTTAGGTACAGACAAAACGATCTACCCTCTTTCTTAGTCTTTTGCTACGGTTATCACTGGAACTCGAACCTAAGTCTCGACAAAACACACTCACTGTATCACTGTGTATAGTATTTGTCGAGACTTAGGTTCGAGTTCGAGTTCCAGTGATAACCGTAGCAATAGACTAAGAAAGAGGGTAGATCGTTTTGTCTGTACCTAACTTTGAACTTTTTCACCAACCACCCGCATTCTACAGTCTTCCCGTGAACATGGTACATGTAACTGCGCCGAAATATCGGGAGCTCCTTCCACAACCTTACCACGGTAAATATCCCGTAAATAATCATATAACTTTAGTGAACAACCGTGATAGTTTAAAACAGTGTTGAACAAAAGTTTTTTTTTAAATCGGTCAACAGTTGGGCAAATAAAAATAAACTGTGGAACATAGAAACGTCCTTTTTGAAGTCAGTTAGTAAAAGAACAGACAATGTATCGTTCAACCCACTCACAACTACCTCCATATCCGAACACGAATTTATACGTCAAGCCAAGAGATTTGACCTAGACAATAAACATAAAGATCAGTGCGAAAAATCACGCAAAGGTATTTTTAGATGAAAATTACGAGAACAGTCGTGTTTTTGTTTGTGGAATTTCCGTAGCAGCCTTCATGATTAGTTTATAAATATAGGGCTTCGTTTCAAAACATTATATTGCGTGTTTGATGCTTGTATATCATTAACAACGGATTGTTCTGACATCAGAATGGAATTAATTGTGAGTAAAGTTTACAATATTCTTATAGGGGGTCTAAAATACTAATACGCTCTCCTCCGACAATGAGTCTCACATTTTATGTATGTATTTTATATAGCTCTTACATTTTTTTTTACATTAGCCTGTATCCTCCCACTGCAGGGCAAAGGCCTCCCGTCCCTCCTTCCACTCGTCTCTGTTTTTGGCAATTGGGTCCAGTCTTTCAAGTAGGAGTCCAGTTTATCCCTCCATCTCCATCTGGGCCGTCCGGGAGGTCGTTTGCCATCCTGAGGAAGCCACTGTGTTGTGGTTTTGGCCCAACGATCCTCCGACATTCGACTGATATGACCGGCCCAGTCCCATTTTAGGCAAGCGGCCTTCTGAGCTCTTATATTATATACTAAAATTCCTAAAAATATCAGAGACTTAAATACTGCATGGAAAAATTAAACAAAACTTATTTCTTCTTCACATTTGTACGCCGCTCCTGGCAACGTAATGAGATACCTACCATGTTTTCACAAATGAATAATTGAATCTGATTTGGTTAGTTACATTTCTTCTTCACTTCGCTTATATTTCGTCATAACCTTCCATAACCTCTTTTAGCACTAAAAATTTGTACCTTATTTTAGACGCTATTTTAACAGGGTCTAAAAGAACAAAACAAATTAAAAAATTCTCATTTCAGTTTATTTGATTGAATATAGTTTTTCTTATTTCTTTTTGAATATTTTACTCTTTTTCAAAGTAGTATAATTTTGTTGCATGTTTTGAAAAGTTTGATCAGTTTGTAACTAGATTACGTCTAAAGTCTATACGCCGCGGGTATGTAATAAGTTATGGAGGTGAAAGTACAGTTACTTGAGGAACGATTTTATACCCAACTGCCTAAGAAGGATAATTTTTGGGGTTTATGTTGATACGATATGTCGACCACCGGTTACGCGCAGTGCTAGAACGTCTGACTCATGAGCAGAAAGAAGGTCCTGGATAAGGTTCCTAGCCAGGTAGATGTTTAAATAGTGAATTGAAATATCTGCTGGGTTTATGTGTTTGTATGCGTTGAATGGCGTTCCCGACACCATCTATCATATTGACCAACATACGTGGAACCCTGGGAAGTATGATTCAATTTTCATCATTTCAGTGTCTTTAGATGCAGTTGGGTTTTTTGTTGGTTTTAAAATTGATTATACTACAAATTTAGTACTTTTTAATACCATAGGTGGCAAACAAGCAAACGGTCACTTGATAGTAAACAGTTACCGTCGCCTATTGATGTAACACCAGAGGCATCACAAATACGTTGCCGACACTTTAAGACTCTAATAACTCGTCTTTTGAAGAAACCCATGTTCTAGCTTCTCTGAATCACCGCGAAAGGTAGCTCAATCCACATTTCGCAAGTGTGAGGCAAGAAAGATCGTGTGAATCGCACAGTGTGCGATTTCCACTGATTTATGATATGTGCGGATGCACTTTCAGGTGGTGGCGGCTAGTGCGATGATAAAACCGCGACGCCGGCATTAGATCGAACAATAAAAAGTTATCATTGCTTGATAATAATTATAACTGTTTATTGCATTTCAGGTAATTATTCTCCTAGCGGGAGTCGTCGTTGTAATGCCTAACCCTATACCACCCTATGGCCAGTCATCATACGATCCAGTCTACAAATCTTATCAACCAAACAACATGATCCCTTTGGTTCCAATACCATCTTCTAAGAACGATTATGATATATTCGTTCGCAATGAGTATCAAGAAACTAATGTGTCAACCCTTACTCCCATTCAGGTAAGGTTGATTGCTTTAATGAATACTGTATCTGGCAACTCCGGTGGAGACCCGACTCTCATGGATTCACTAAGAGTCTTATAAGGTGGAGCGTTAAATCTATAATATTATTATTTGATACACATAAATGAAAATAAAATGCTGTTTCAATGACATGTTGAAATGTTTGTGTTGGTTTGCTTATTTTAACCGACATCCAAAAAGGATGAGGTTCTCAATTCCACTGTATTTTTTATGTTTGTTACCTCAGAACTTTCGACAGGGTGAACCGATTTTGATGATTCTTTTATATTTAAATGCTGGTGCTCCCCGTGTGGTGACATTTCAATTTGGTCTAGTTCGTAAAGTCTAAATAAGGTTATTATAGAATGAAAAATTAGAAAAGAGTCCAGGAAAAATTTCAAACTTCATCGTCATTTTTTCTATAGGATATAAACTTAAAACCATAACTCAAACAATTTGTATCTTATTTGGAGTGGACTATGTCTTTCGGGTCAGCTAGTATACAAATAAAGGTAAGAACGCTATGGTCAACTACGGTACGGTGTAAATTACAATACCATGATGCAATCTCCTGCGAAAAAAATAATGTCATCTGACTTTGTCTTCCTCTCTCTGTGACTCGGGAGGATAGCCATAATAGGCCCCTTATTCTTCCTTTCAGCTAGCGCTAATAAAGGAGGACAGTGTATAGATTATAGATCGATAACTCTTTATTGATCACACATACATACATAGGATAAAAAAGACGGGGATAACCATGAAAATGATGCCTTACATTTATAGTGTAAGAACCTCAAAAGACCTGAAATATTGTTATCTTTGATTTGTTCCCTTAACACCCTTTTTCGAGAGGGTATAAAAATAAAATCTGTGTCTACTGATGAAAATCTTTAGATCAATGTATATTCAGTTACTTGTATATGCAACATAGGCTATCAAACCCTCGTTTAAAAGAGCAGGATGGGTGCACCGCAGCAAGCTGGAATGAAAAGTAGTCTATATGCAAATCCAGCAGATCTGTAAAGCAGATTGGTGCAGGCAGTGATTGAAGCGGCTTTTCAGCCAGATGACGTCATATTTTTAGCACACGAGTGTACAGGACAAGCAGATACGCTCCACTGTATCGAAATATCTAAGTTGTCTGGTTAATAGAAGTAAGTATTCCGGGCTAGGCGTGTTAACCATCTTTCACCACATCATCACTTAGTATTAGGTGAGCTGTCGTCAAACGCCTAGCTTATAAACAGAAAACCTAATCCAATGTTTCCCAATTTTTTTAGTGTCATGGCTATTAGACCATGTTATGTTTGTTGACCATTTATGTTTGCTAACATAATAATTATCTATTTAAAAAACCGACTTCAAAACTATATACTCATACGTAAATACGAAATTTCATTTACTTGAATGACATCTTTTTTTCAGTTATTTTGATTTAAAAACCAAACTAATAAATCGATTTTGATGAAATTTATATTATACCACCTCTGAAGTATGGCCATAGTATGGCCTACCAAACAAAAAATCATCAAAATCAATTCATAATTTGCGGAGAAATCGGTGAACATCAGAGAATTAGTTATTAATTCGCTGGCAAACATATATTAAAAAAAATACAGGGGAATATAGAATCCTCCTTTTTTGAAGTCGGTTAAAAAACTTTGTTAGCAAACATAAATACACCTTTCGACCATTTTACCATACCAAGTACACTGAAATATTAAATACCTAGAGATTAGAGTAGATTTGAGATGTTTTTACGAACCACCGGCCGCGACTTTCCCTCTGGTGCCGACCCATCAAATTTGACATCCAGGGCAAGGGTATAAACAGGTACGGGCAGAGGGGCAACTGGCCCTCAAGCTAGCAGAGCTCTTTTGGAGAGTTTCCTAACCCAAAAGTAAATAATTTTAAATAACGTTGCATTTGTCCCCAACTGCCCCCTATCTGATTTAAAAGAAAATCCTGGGTAATTGTATTGTATTGTTAGAAATAAATGTGTATGCAAAATTTCATTAAAATTGGTTAAAAAGATATAGTTCTAATTCAGCCTGCAAGATTTGACCTAAACAAATTAACAAACACTACAAATTATATAATAGTTTATAATGTATAACGACATTGTGAGAATCGCGGGCCCAGTGGTCCAGTGGTCTTCTGGCTGATGATGATGAATGTATAAATGATGAGATATAATGAAAAAAGTGCTGCCGTATCCAGGTCATTTAGAACCTTATTGCCTATTGCACAATGCCTCGATCATGTCTTATAGATTAAAAAACAGCTGATTTTCAGTCAATGGTCTGCATTTTAACTGCAGCCTTGTTCTGCATGCAAGCACGTGCGTGTTAAGTGATATTCTGCACCAGTTATTTAACAGACCAAGTTAACTTGCAACGTGCAGATGTGGTTTAATTAACTGTTTTAACTATCACGATTGTTCACTACAGTTAGATGATTATTTAAGGGATATTTACCGTGATAAGGTTGTGGATGGCTCCCGATATTGCGGCGCAGTTACATGCACCATGTTCACTGGATGACTGAAGGGTTCGAACAGTTCAAAGTAAGGTACAGTTACCCTCTTTCTTAGCTTACGGTTCTCACTGGAACTCGAACCTAAGTCTCGAAAAAATATACTCACTAAAGCACTGAATATCGAGAGCTCCATCCACAACTTTATACGGTAAATATAAAAGTCATTTAACTGTAGTGATCAATTGTGATAGTAAAAAAATATTTTTTTCAGGTCATATTATATATCAGTAACGAAAATAACAATTCATCTTCATAATATTAAAAATAATAATAATAAAAACGACAAATGAATACCTAACTACTAAACTAATCTATTAAACCGCTACCAGTGGGAATTGTCCCCGAAATGCTGGCCCCATTACCACGTTGTATGGCCAATGCTCACTCTTTGAGCAAAGTAGAGGCCGGCATTCTGGTCACGAGTTGCATCGACCAGACGTGATGACAAATCTTTGTTTTTTTTTGGCTCCTGATCCCCACGTGCCCATGATTTCGACCCCTTAAAAATAGTGTACGAAATTTTTCCCAACACATTAGTACAGATTTGGTATTGTATGATGGTTTATCCATTTGTTCTGGCTATTGTTTTTGGTCCTAAGTGCTCCCGAAAGATGCTTTAATTTAAACTTATTGTGTTATTCAAACGTTGGAAACTTTACCAAGAAAACCAAAGTTCTGCTAAGTCATCGTACTACTTATAACAATTATTTTCTAATTCTAACTTAGTTCACAAGTTAATCCCTACCATATTATAAATGTGTAGATCAAATACCTTCACACATGACTTCTAACTAAGTAGAAGCAATACCGGATATCGGTTTAACTTGCAAAAAAAAACCCGTTTGCGTGATTCAGGTAAAGTGTCGTATTTACCTTTAATAGACGCACTTTTCATATTTGTGAAACTACGATCCATTTACACTCATTATTTTAGGAATTACTGAATACCTTATTACGTTTTAAATAATATTATTCGTAAAGTTTAAGCAAATTTACAATTTTTTCGCAAAACATCGTTTTAGTACGCAATCTATTTTCAAACTATGGAACTACAAATCTGACGGCTGTCAGTTTGTTTGTTTGTCCGCGCACATCTTTTAAACTACTAGAAGGATTTCAAAGCAGTTTCCATGAATATGCTTATTAAATACCTGATTGAAACATAGGCTATATTAATTTATGATAATAAATAGTAAAAAAATATTTTTTTAATAATTATTTATAACGCCATCTAGCTTATTTTATAGTAATGTTGTCGTAATGACAGACTTCTACTCGCAGACATGGTAGGTAGGAAGACTGAAGCGGCTGTTGCCATATAATCTATATGTAAATAAAAATATAGATATTCGCCAAAGAACCAGAGTCACCGACATAGCTATTAAAATCTGCAAGTTGAAGTGGCAATGGGCAGGCCACATCGCTCGAAGAACTGTTAACCGATGGGGAAGTAGGTAAGGTTCTTGAGTGGAGACCGCGAATTGTGAGAGTCGCGGGCATCCAGTGGATGCAGATGGCAGGATGTCGTTCAGTGTGGAGGTTAAAGGGGGAGGCCTATGTTCGGCAGTGGACGTCTTCTGGCTGATGATGATGATGAAATAAAAACGAATCGCCGAAATGTATGTACCCGCATAACTTCCGATAGACTGCACCAAATAGTTTTTTTTGTGTTTGTTATTTTCAGGACAGCCAACTGCTTTTGAAGAGGTTTTACAGTTTATTATGGCGTAATTTAAAGTACGTTTATTTTTGTATTGACTTCTGACGTGCTAATATACCAAGTCGACGGAGATTAAAATGAATACATTTTTTTGCCAGGATCAAACTTAAGACCAATAACAGACACGCAAAGTAGGTGAACTCGCGGCATCTAATCTGTTACTGATCTATGATTAGCAGCTATTTTGGATGTTATGGTGGTGAACGAAAGCGGTTTAGTTGTTGGAAGGGTCGAGGCGCAGAAGGCGGGCAAAAATTATTTAGACATCATTGATTGGCAGTCTTTACGCGGAGTAATGTTAAATAACAGCGATTAATTATAGATACCGCTCCATGCTTCCTACTTACTATTTACTAATAATTCAATAATAACGTTTGTCATGCATGACATTTCGCTTGACTTATACCAATTTTTTTTCCTTATTGGCTCCATGGCTCCACACTTCCAACGTATTTAACCAGTGAAAGTAATATATTATTTGCTTGAAATATATTTGAAACTATGGACATGTCGGGATACCTGTATCGAGTCAGATTAAAACTAGACTAAAATCATACTATGACGATAGTATGACAATCCGCATTAAAATGGAGAGCAATAAATCTACAATCATGTCATATGTGTAGGTATTATCTATAAAATATTCAGTATAAATAATCCGATGGATTTGTGCCTATTTAAAGTTCCGTTCGTGTTCGTTAGTGTAACATTTATATTTGGATATGTCAGTCTAATCGTCCACCCACTAATTACTTTGCGCTACGCGTACGAAGTCGCGGGCATTAGCTAGTCCTTAATGAACTAAGAAAGATGGCTAAGATGTACCTGTATTTGTATTCAAAGAGATTATAGATGAGTCGTTTTTGTTTAAATTTAATATCCTTACAGTTGACTGCCAACTGTCCTGAAGGATAAATTCAAGGGAGGTTAAAGGGGGAGGCCTACGTTCAGCAGTGGACGTCTTCTGGCTGCGATGAATAATATGTTTTATGAAAAAATAATTTAAATCGGTTATTAATGTTCTGATATATAAGCGCTTAAATGTTTTGGTAGAGAAAACTCTTTCCCATAAAACAGAAAATTACGTCAAGCCTCTGTGCGCCATACTTGTCAGAATAGAAATTATATGGCGTACAGAGAAGTGACGTCATAATTTGCTGTTTCGCGCTCTCTGTCTAGCAAGATATTAAAATGTTTGTAAGTTGCTTATTTTTGATCAGATTTTCATTGTTTTCATTAATCAGTTATATCACTCGAAGAACCGATAACCGATAGGGAAGAAAGGTTCTTGAGTGGAGACCACGAACCGGAAAACGCAGCGTAAGAAGGCCTCCCACTAGATAGACAGAAGACATCGTGAGAGTCGCGGGCATCCAATGGATACAGATGGCAGGTTGTTGTTCAGTGTGGAGGTTAAAAGGGGAAGCCTATGTTCAGCAGAGGACGTCTTATGGCTGTTGATGATGACAATGAATCAGCTATACTTATGGGCTACATTTTAATAGGACAATTAAAAATAACAGTCATCTAGCCCAGCGTTTCCCATAAGCCGGGTCGCGACCCGGTACCGGGCCATCAATACAAAATACCGGATCGCAACATGTTCCTTGTTTTAAAAATAATACCTGCTATAGATCGACGCATCGTAAATATAATATGTAAAATTTTGTGACTAAATAGGTGATACCAAAATATGTAGTATTAATAAAGAAATTACAATTAATAAATGTGTATTATTTTACCTAATTGAACCAGCTTGGGTTTAAAAGTATTAAGTGGGTTGGACCTGGGTATGTCCGAAATCTGCGACCAGAACCACCGAAGGATTGGCAGCAGCGTCCTAATAGTACACGGTGAACGTACTGCGATCCCCAAGCCGCCTGCCAAGCGTGGGGAATATGGCAACACCCCTCTGTATGATGGCCTTGTCCAACAGTGAACGTTAATTGGCTGATGATGTGTGTGTGTGATGTGAAGTGGGTCACGAAGGGGCAGTGTGAAAATTACCGGTCCATGGCAGAACAATGTTTGGGAAACACTGATGTTGCCTATTATTTTGTCAGAGTTTATACAGTGTCAGTGTACATGTTCAGTTAATTATTATACAGTGTAACACAGGTTTAATGATTGAAGTTGGGAGTGCTGTATGCGGTACCTCGTTTGTCTCGCTTCCGTATTAATAAAATAATATTTCGGCGCAGTTACTGGCACCATGCATTTTTCAGTCTTCCCGTGAACATGGTGCATGTAACTTGCGCCGAAATTTCGGGAGCTCCTTCCACAACCTTACCACGGTAAATATCCCGTAAATAATCATATAACTATAGTGAACAATCGTGATAGTTTTAAACAAAAGTCAATTAACGATGTTATGTCAAACTCACAGAAAGATCTAAACGATTTTTTTTCTTTTCTTTTGTTGAAAAGGTAGGTGTAGAGGTCGATTTACTCTTATTCATGGGTAGTATTACTGTGACGTAATAAATTTGTAGGTAATTCTGATTAAAGTTACCAACTAACTAATGAGCGATCGTGGCGGAGCAGTAGCATGTGCGCTTTACAATCAGACTGCATCTGGTTTGATCCTCAGCCCTGCACTTATTTAGTAGTATACATAAATTATGTGCAGCTTCGATGCCATCGCTCAAAAACGGTGAAGAGAAACATCGTGAATAAACCGTTATGTCCAGGAACCTCAAAAGTTCAGAGACATGCCATTCACCAACATGCACTGGGCCAGCATGGTGGAGCCTTTGTCCCATCAGTGGGAAAACGATAGGCTTATAATAATAATAATAAAAAAAACGCTTTTATCAAGATAGTTTCTGCAGTGGTAGGACTCTTTTGCAGGGGTCCGCCTGGGGAAGTACCGCACCTTTGCCAGTTATTCAACCGCCAAGCAGTAGTGTGCAAACACTACTGTGTTCCGGATTGAAGGGCAATGTTTCCAGCGAAATTACAGGGCACACAGAGATTTGACATCTTATATCTCGGGGTGACGAGCGCAGTGCTTTGCCATCCAGGGTTTTGAACTCAGAATTATGAAGTTCATAATTCTGAGTGGCGTTGAGCTGTCATGGGCAAGCGTGAAGAGCCATCAGGCGAGCGACTTCGCTCGTCTCGTCACCCAGTATCATAAAAAAAAAACACTCCATATTCCAGAACCACAGTCTCTTAAATATATTTCGTTCATAATATCTGTTACATTAACAATGTTACATCCAAACTCGTTTAATGTTTTATGGTCGGAATAATATTCGTAATATGTCCGGCTTGGAGCCATCAGATAAAAGGGAAAATGCCTTCTCGCTGTAGCTGCTTTGTGCGCCATCTACAAAATATACATCATTATATTTAACGCTTCATCTGAACATCTTGTAAATGTTCAGAAAAAGTTCTTTACGCAATGCATTTGCTTGGTATAATCTGATAATCCTTATCGTACTGAGTGTCTAGTTTTCAATTGCATTTTATGCGTTCGATTTATATGAAGCTAAAGCAGTACCATTTACATAGCACTAGATGGCGGTATTCTTATTTCATACAAATCGTAGATCGAGTACTACTCGATCGCGATTTTTACGATTTGTGTGTTTACCTAAACGAAATTGAAAAACGCGCACTAGGCGGTCTGACATTATGAATTCGAAAGTTTTTGAGTATGTAAGTGTATGGGTGGGTGTATGTGTAGGGGTGTGTGCGTGTATGTTTGTTACTCAATTAACGGCTGAACGGATTTGGATGAAATTTGGTTTAGGTAAGCTTAACGCTTGGATTTATATATAGACTATACAATAACTTACCATAAGCGTGTCAAGACACGCATATGAGGAGTAGGGTTCCGTAGCCAAAGCGGTATAATTTTGTTGTGGTCTCATTTATAGTTCAGCAATAATTGTCGTTTATAGAAAAATTCTAAAAAACGAAGCTTTATGGACTTAGCCATGCCATTTCTGAGATGTTATCTTCCCGCCATAATATTTCCTTATTTTAAACGCAAAAAGAGGGGATATTGTAAGTTTAGCGTACGTATCACTTTTTTGTTTTGATTCAGTACATAAAAGTAGCATACCCGCAGCTACCGAAAAGAGAAGTAACGGAAGAACGGAAATGAGAAGGAAAATCTGTCGCCAGGTATTGTGATAGAACCTTGATTGAATATTCTTATTTATGTCAACGCGTCGAACTCCGCGTCACAGTTGCTAACACAGTTGCTATGGGTTTATATGGGTGCAAGTGGCTACAACAAAATTTCTTACAAAATTGACTTGACAGCCGTTATAAATTAAAAAAAAAAATGCCCGCAGCATGCTGGCAGCAGTACCCCGCTGAATGGAAATGTGGTAACTGTAACTGGCATTTCCACTTATCTTCTAGTTCCCAAACGGCCCACTTATCATCTTGCCGTTGCTTGAAATGCCGTGGGCTAAATTTGAACAATGTAGCCGTTCTACAATAACTTATTAAAGATTTGATTACGATTCCTTTTAAATGGCGAAAAAAATCCGTGTTTATCATCAACTCGCCTGTTGGTAAGCGATGATGTGGTCGAAGATGAAGCACGCAGACTGAGAAGATATCTATTAACTATGACCATGAAAAGAGCCAGATCGTCTCTCAGCAAACAAGAAAGCCGACAGGTTGTTCCAATCATTGGCTGTATGGATTTAAAACGTAAAATCAAAACGTTTGGTACGTATCCAAGGAAAATCTGCAAGGTAAAGGTAGTGGGCTAAGGTGGCAGTGGACTGACTTCCTACTTGTCCTGTAGTAGAAAAGCGATGGCAGGATAAGGTCATGTAGTTCCAATGCACATTCTCCGAATTGAACCCTGAGGATAATTGATAGACTCGCTATTAAGGCGCGAATCTACCGTTGTGGGCACGATGGGCATGCCCACAACCCTAATACGTGACTTGTGACGTCACATACCTTTACCCGCGTGAAACTACGATAGATACACTGTACAAAATCTTGGTCAGGCCATCATATATATTTTTACATTTTCTTTGTAGGAATGCACTATATCGATCATGCACGAGCAAGATTCATACGCTGACTCGCACTTGCCCGATTTTCGGGTGGCTGTGACCACAACCTTTTTTGTGGGCTGGATCCGCGCCTGGGTGTTCCAGACTGAGAAGTTTCTAGATAAACTTAGCTAAAGTTAAAATGATTGTGACACTGTACGTAAGACTCAATACCCTCATTCGAGACCCGCACAATACGTATGACCCAGTCCGAACGCTAAGTTACAAAAAAAGTTCAATAGGAAAAAGTTGGAATAGAGAAGCGCGCTTGGAGCACTTTGCGAGAAAAAGTTTCAGGAGGAGGAGCGTGTTCGCGCATGCGTATTGTTACCGCCGAAGAAATGCTTCACAGGCTTCGACAGCCACCGCCGATGGTGAAGCACCAGTCGCCGCGATACCACTGTGCTAAACGGACGCACTTGCACTTCGCATAGGTACATAAACTTCCGTGAAAAAAAAAACTTCACTACAGACACTCAAAACCAATACTTAGACACTTTGAAAAAAGTTTGAGAACTTTTGAAGTTTACGAAAAAGTTTTTCGAAGTTGGTTGTTGAATGAAAATTCGTCACTTATTTTTCTAAAACCTTGGTAAATATTCAAACTATGTAATTTTACTTGTTAAGTAACTTTTAAAAGGCAAAATTTATATATTTCATATTAATTATTAAATATGAAAATATGACAGTATTTCTTAGATTCTCCAGATCACCTCTCGAATATTACTTATTCCTGACCAATACATTACTGAAATTCATAAGCGCAATTTTTTTGTTTATGGGTATTTTTCTGCATAACTTTCATACTAAGTTTAGCTAAAATTTTATAATAATTCTTTACAAAAATATATTTTAATTTGCGAATTATTCAGTGGTATCTTCAAACATCCTACTAACTTTTATAATCAAGTAGGTACGAAACGTAGACCATATAAAAAAAAAAACTTTCAGATATAATTAAATTACAAGTACAACAAAAAATACACAAAAAATAACATTATTCTATTTACTTTACTACGGCTATTTTAAACACTTACGCACGAATTACTTTCATGTTTTTACTTTCAATTGAGTTTCGTAGAGCCATAGTATCTTCGAGCGAAGTTCTTGAGAACTTATTGTATTGACTTGAGTCAATACCGCAAAATTATATCCGCTATTATAAACTCCGTCTATATTCTCACATCTGAGTATCACCGTACGCCCACAATGCCCACAATAAGAACTGCTAAAGGGACCCCAATGTCATTAAAAACACAAAACGTTGCTTTCTATTCGTTATTCAAAACTCATTAACCCTAAAAACAGCTTAGTAAGTTTCCTTTGAAAACATAATTTCGTGTACAAAACTCCGTTACCTTAATAATGTCACATTTGCGGTTCCGTGCCTAAGCCGAATGACCCTTAATTATGTGACGTCACATTTTTCTTTTGACGCCACCTCGGTGTGTTTATTAAAAGTGAAAGAAGAAGAAATAGGGCATTAAGTCAAGTAAGATAAATTAATTTTAAGCTTTAATTTACAAAAATCCTAACTGTCTCAATTCACATTTGTTTGGTATTTGAAGGATCAACAACGTATATTATTATCTCATAATAAATACAAGAATTTGCAAGCTCTCTGTACACATAAAGGTAAGTAGATATATTAAAATCATGCATCAAGCAGACTACAAAATTCCTTGTCTTGTTTAATTTAATCAAAAGTATTAAAAATACTGCCACCTTTTGCAAAACGCATCAGAAATTATTCAAAGCTTCTTCCATTATAAAGTACAAAAAATGGTTTCATTTAATCATCAACTTTTCTCGTAGTTCTCATGATTCGATACAAAAGCATAAAACATGAATTAAACGTTAAATTTGTTGAAATAAAACGCCACAATTTCAACAAAAATAGTTTTATTGCTACATTAATAGCTAGTTTTACAATTTATTTATTTGATTTACGGACAAAAGAAACGAAACAAACCGCCTTTGTTTCGAATAGAAATAATCAGTTGGACAGAAAAAATAAAAAAGGTACAACCCTATTCTAAGGAAATTTGGATATCGCAGGCTACTAGTAAATTAATCACAATATTTTGTTAGGAAATGTTCACATATCCGATTTACCCTGACAATTGGTATGCATTAAGAGAAACAAATGCTGGATAAAAAACTATGAAAATACAAATATTTTTGGTGTCTACAAACGTTGCCGGTAATAAAATTTAGCAAAAATTTGTTCCCTATAGTAGATTATGCAATATGGGAAATAAAGCAGTGTCTTACGTCGCGGGCGGCATATTGAACCCTGAGCGTAACGAGGGATTGTAAACTCCCGAGCGTAGCGAGTGAGTTACTCGTATACAGAGTCCTGAGTGAAACGAGGGGTTCAAGCTGCCCAAGACGAAGACAGGCTTTATTCCAGAGGAGCATACTCTACTTTTCACACCTTCTGCGAGACAATAAAAAGCCACGTTTCACTGAAAATCACAGCACCAAACACCGTCTTTTGTATCACATTCTTTGTAAACGCACCTTTTTATTTTTTTTGAGTTTTGCTTATGGTGGCCAGTTCGATTTTCAAATAAACCTCTTACCATATGGGCATTTCTACTAGTTTTCCACGAGCTTCCACACGAATTTAACGTTCCAAATTCAAATCACTTTATTCCCTAGGGAGTTTCATACAATTTTATATCGTATTTTATAATGCTTTACTTTACGTTGAGGTTGCATGATATGTAATTGGACATTGTCGAGCAGGTGGTGTGAAAAATAAATAATACTCCAGGATGAGGAACTTTTTTACCCAAGCTAGAAATTAACTATGCTAACGTGCTATGGCGTAACAATACCGCCACCCTCCGCCAGACGATATACTAATACCTACAATGATGAAGAATGTGAATAACATGATATTATTAGACAAAAACTAATCATATAATACTAGAATATGAGATTACTAAATGTAAGGAGAAAGGTTTGTAGCGGTAGGACTCTTTTGCATGGGTCCGCCTGGGGAAGTACCACACCATTGCCAGTTATTCAACCGCCAAGCAGTAGTGTGCAAACACTACTGTGTTCCGGATTGAAGAGCAATGTTTCCAGCGAAATTACAGGGCACACAGAGATTTGACATCTTATATCTCGGGGTGACAAGCGCAGTGCATTGCCATCCAGGGATTTTAACTGTTGAAGTTCAAAATTCTGAGTGGCGTTGAGCTGTTATGGGCAAGCGTGAAGAGCCATCAGGCGAGCGCCTCCGCTCCGCTCCACTCCGCTCCGCTCCGCTCGTCTCGTATCATGAAAAAAAATTGGAATAAAAAATGTTTGGTACACAATAATTAGGAATCAGATAAATGGGAGGGTCGGAGGACGTGTAAAGTGTAAATATCTGAGTGCGCCAAAAAGAAAAATACTGAGTACTCCAAAATGTAGAAAAACTAGAAAGTTGCAGGTAAAACCATGAAACATAACTAGCAAATTCTAAACAATTATAAAAATCATTATACCTGTAATCATTGTGCCCACCAAATTTTGCCTACACATAAATTCTTTTACGTTTTCCTAATTAGTACAGAATTTTGATGAATAGCCGAAAAGGGGAGGTTTATGAAAAAATATTTTTTGGGAAGAATAAAATAAATCTTTATGAAAATAGCCCTATTTAATGATGTAAATGAAAATATGGATTGCGGGTCGTTGTTTTATCATTAGTTAAAATAATAGTACTTTAGTGGAGGGTTTTAACAGCTAAGTACTTGAAGACTTTTAATATTTTATGAACCTTGAGCCATTCTGCTTTTTTTACTACTTAATCCTAAAGAAATAAGGTTTTGTCATGCCTCAAGACTCAGTGCTAAGGAATGATAGATTTTCATTATCGAACAGTTGCAGTCTAAAACTGACTTAAACTGTCTTGTATTTTTTCTATAAAACAGTTCAATCGTACGAGGTTTCAATCCGTCCATAGTCCAAAACTCCAGAACTTCAACGTGTAAAAGAAAAGAAAAAGAAAAAAAAAGACTTTTGATTGCCCCGGTGGCTCAGTTGGTAGTGAACCTACTTTCTGCGCTTGGGGGCGTGAGTTCGATTCCCATCTAGGACAAACATTTGTGTGATGAACATTTGTGTTTGTTCTATGTCTGGGTGTTAATATCTATTTAAGTATGTATGTATATAAAAATATATATGTATGTATATCAGTCTCTGGCAGCCATATTACAAGCTTTGCTTAGTTTGGGGTCAGATGACCATGTATGCAATAATGTCCCAGATATTTATTTATTTAATTTAATGAACTTATGAAATTACTTTCGGTGTGTTGAATGTGTGGTTTGTTTTTACCGATAATTAATATTGGTATGTTAGCCGTAAGAACAATTTTCTTTTTCAGAAAATATGTGAAAGTCTTTGATACTTCTGCGTTGATACAATTAATTTGGTCCAAGTTTTTAAACTTTGTCGGATGCAGTGAGTGACCGAAGCTATTCTGTTTTTTTTGCTAGATTATGAGCGTAAGGTTTTACCAGGTATAGACGATAATACTACAGTGAAATATCAAAAGTTTCAGCTTTATGTAATGTTATTGGTTCATAGCTTGAACCAGTTATAAACGCCACACCATTGTAACAGGCAAATTGTATTCAAAACAGGTCATGTATTTATAGGTCGCGAAATATTGGGCTAATAATGATATTATTACACGGGTGGCCGAAGGTGACTTCGTTATCGTGACGAACGCTTCACTACACAACTAGGCTCTGGTAGCCTGAGGGCTGGAACATCTACGTAGCTTGCTCGAACAACGGATGGAGCTACGTACTAGCTGATTTCGATTTTACCTGAATCATAAATTAACCAGGATAAAAAGTGGTAGTGTAATGAAGGCTCTTATTTGCAATTCTCGTCATGTCTGTTTTTGACAGTATAACCATACGAAATATGCCAAAGTTCGTAATTTATCAAAGTTAAACTGGTGTTATGAAAAATGTAAATAAGGCCCAAGTTTTAGCTATGTCCACCAATTTTTTACCGACTTTAGGAGGAAGATTCTTAATTAGTTTTTTTTATTATTAATACTAATTACTCCGAATTTTTGATCAAATTTGAAATTTTCCGTGAAACTCTTTCAATTTTTCTTTCCATATAAACATAATTTGGACTATTACGAAAATTAAAAAAATCGTTAAATCAGTCTAGCCGTTCTAAAGTAATGCGCTTACCAACCGACAGCATTTTACTTTTGTCCATTTTCCTCAACATAACTATTGTGTTTTCATATTTATCGGGACTTATCGCGCACTATTAAACTTTTCTATTTTTACCTATTTAATAGTGCGCGATAAGTCCCGATAAATATGAAAACATGTGTTCGAATTGCAAAAGTTTAAAAATTACTATAACTATTGTGGAAGTTATTTTTGATTGAATTAGAACTACTGGATCTACTTTTACTGAACATGATTGTTGAAGAACGTATTTACCAATAATTTATTTATTTATTTATTGAGATAAAAACGATATAATCACTTACATAAGATGTTTTCAGAGTGACGTTTCAAAAATAGTTCCATCTTACTGCATAGATGGCAATGTAACCGCGCCTATCTAGCATAATTATAACACGTCGGTTAAAACGGTAACGTCAAGAAACTGCGGAATTATCCTTTAAAATTGCGAAAAGGTGCCGTCACCGCGCTTATCAAAACTTAAGACAGTCGATTCATAAGTGCTAGCGATGTTTTAGTCTGTGTATATTCTGTGGCGTATGTCTTCATATACATATAAAATATAGCGCCATATAGTAAAGCTTACCATAAGAAGAACTCTGAAAAGCTCTCATTTTTTTAAATAGGATTACGCATGCGTTTGCTCTCAACTCGCCTGATACTATGTGGTCTATGATGGAACACGTTTGCCTAGAAGAAACAAATTCACTCGTGATTTGAAAGACACCTAGATTGTAACTATCGGGGAACATCCATTTCTTTGTTTTTCTTCTTGGGCTTCATCTTCATAATTTCAAGTCAAATTATACAATATCTCGTATCAATCCACAGGGAGACATTAATAAGATAGGTTTTATAATAGGTGTTAGTTTACTGACACAATCAGCAATCGTTCTAAAATTTTGTTAGTCTCCTGACTCAGATTTAGATCTGAATTTAGGATTGTAACAAAACTTTAGATAGATGGAATTACTATAATCATCTTGTCATTGTAATCAGATAGCTGCGACACCAAATTTCAACCAATGCTGCTCCAAATTTCAGCCTTTATTGAGTCGACTGTAAACACACATATAAACAAACATAAACTTTTACAATATTTATGTGACTTAACCACCGGAGGATGGGCAGCAGCGTCTAGTACACGGTGAACGTACTGCGATCCCCAAGCCACCTGCCAAGCGTGGGGATTATGGCAACACCCCTCTCTATGAGGGAGGCCTTGTCCAACAGTGGACGTTAATTGGCTGATGATGTGTGTGATGTGACTTAAAAATTTAGTACTGCTGTATTTAATATCTCCTGCATTATTCCAGGTGTTTCGTTCATACGTGCTACATTTTAAAGGTAAAAAAACAAGGTAAGGAAATAATTTCCGCAAGAACCGTGACTCTGGATCTTAATAGAGCATTCCATTAGGAAAAATTGGATTGAAAACCAAATTACCGTTGTACCGTTTCCAGCACTCTTTGTTTTCATTGCTTGCATCTTCATTTCGTTTCGTAGAATGAGAATTCTGAATTAACCCGCGTCTTTTACAGACGCTGCAGCACAATATGATTTGTCCGACTGCACTAGAGAAATGTGCCACTTTTTAACTGACTTCCAAAAAGGAGGAGGTTATCAATTCCACTGTATTTTTTTAACGATTGCTACGTCAGAACTTTTGTCTGGGTGAATCCCGTTTGGTCCCATTTTAATTTGGTTCAGTTCACAACTGTAATGTATTAGATAAATGGAGGTAGTCTCAATACTATCTCAAACTACCTCCATTTATCTAATACATTACAGTTGTGAACTGTATCCTACCGACTGCGCCAAATGTAATGTTGAGTAAAAGACAGACTATCGCAGAATGAGGTTTATTCGTAGGCAGTGACATATATATAGAAGTCAAATTAAATGGAGGTAGTTTGAGATAGTATTGAGACTACCTCCATTTATCTAATACATTACAACAACAATAAAAAATTAAGAAACTGTCGAATTGAGCATATCTCCTCCTTTTTGGAAGTCGTGGATTTTGGATCATGCTAAAAAAATACTGAAGGCATTAAGGTAAATCATTGTCATCATTAATAGTTTTTATCATTCTGCTACATATACTTTTCTCTTGCTTTTTCGGTCCGTGCTAACCGCATTGTCGCGACGATACTCTTGACTCCATCACCCTAGATAGCTAAAAGTATTGTAGTTGAAGTCCAGAAAAGTAGCCAAGAAAAGCCAATGTCTTGCTTATCTAGCTTTATAAACCATGCTGTATTTTTGATGAAGCTATTTTATTTTACACTTTTCGGAGTACAAGTTGAATGGAACAAAGCAGTGACGAAATTTGGGTTATCGCTAGCGAAGCTGTTGTATTTTGATATTTTAATGAAACCTAGATTATCCGGGCAGATCGTGACTTCCAGCGTTCCTACGCTTTCAGGTGAAATTTCTAGAGTTTTTTTATCTTGTAGGCAAAACACGCGCCGTCGTAATAAAATATTCATGTGCCTTGCATTTTATAACGAAACAAGTGTTTGTGTATTTATACACGTACTTTGATCATTATAAACGTACAGACATCAAAAAGCTCTTTCCCAAGATGAACGCTCTGTAATAATAATGCGTGAGTCAATAACTTCAAATTTATTGGTTGCAGAATTAAATAGATTGCACATTTTAATTATTCCCGGTAAAGAATAAGTTATCAGGCGAGTTAATGGCCAAACGTAGATATAAAAAACATATAAGATTAAATAATTAAAGTAGTTAAGATTGAATGATGAACTTCAGCTAAGTACCAGCTTGAGTCGTTGGATTCTATTGAGAAACGTGCCAAGAAGCTCATCAGTAAAGTCCCAAAGTTCAGACTAAGCTTCTTAGTCTTGAACATCGGCGCAAAGTTGCTAGTCTATCGGTTTTTTAGGATATATTTCGGAGAGTGTGCATCAGATCTGCATGATCTAATTTCTTCATGGCCATTTTTTTATCGAACGGCCAGTCCAGGCATGAAATGGTGACAGCGGTTCGTAGTTGATATTTCAAAAATGCGTACGAAACGCTTTGATTCCACTTTTATTGTGCGAAATGCTAGACTGGTATTCGCTTCTTGACTGGGTATTCCTCTATAGCAGGGTTTCTTAAAGTGGGGTCCGTCGACTCCTTTGGGGTCCATGACGCGAGTGCCAGTGGTCCACACTCCCGAGGTTTTTTTTATCAGAATTCGTTTGAAGTATGAAGTTATTTAAATAAACAAAACCAAAACTAAAGTAATTTTCAAAAAGCACTGTTTACTTATTCTAAAATTCTCTTTGCCAGGGGTCCATAGTATTTCTGAGATTTTTAGAATGGTCCGTGGCTATAAAAAGTTTAAGAATCATTGCCCTATAGTTTCAATAATATTTTTAAATGCTTATATCTTAGTTAATTTTGAACACATTTAAATTTTCGTTATTCGGCTCTATTTATGGTCGGCTTATTTATAAGCAAAACAAAAAACTTTCCAATTGTCTATTCTAGTTTTACTAATTCTGTTTTTGACCTCAGATCAAGGGTTTGTTTGTGTTCCAAAGACTGACAGCCGAGGCAATAATAAATCAGTCAGCTCGGTTTTGCATTTCGTTAACTAAAGTTTGACAGGCCACTCTAATCCATCAGTTAATTTGTGTCTCCATTGACAAAACAAATTTTCATTAATCTAGCTATCTACGACTATATATATATATAATTATATACAAAGTGTTCGGTTAGACGATGGACCTTTTCGAGGATAATAATATCCTCCTTAACCTAACGCGGCAATGTGGCCAGCATTTTGGAATCGATGCATGCGGGCAGCGGTCTTTTAGATTAGTGGTTTTTTTTAATGTATATTTTATATACGTATTAGTGATTTGTAAATTATTAATTTTAAGTAGCGTCATGTACTTACTCATTAGTGTTTTTACTACGTCCATATTTTTTAATTTATAGGGCTCCGTAGGGAACAGAAACATGGAACTTTACAAGTTCATTCTATCCGTCCGTCCCAATTCTTTAGAACCTCCTAACTTTTATAGTGCATGAAACTTTGCACTATTACAGCTTTGGTATAAAGCTCAATATTTTAAGGATAAAAATATAAAATGTGAAATGAGAATTAGCTCTGTGTGGGGTTTCTTTGAATAGTTATTTTAAAATGGAAGTACGTAACTATAAGCTTACATTAGTTTTTTTTACTTTGCGAAATATGGCCGTGGAAAGTGTAAAAAAATGGTCCCTCTCCTTGAATTTTTAGGAACCCTCATACGTTCTTATGGTAGATGGTTTTTGTAAAATAGCGAGGCGTTTCCAGAATAAACAAAATTTAACAAATAAAATACACTGAAAATTTTGCTTTAAAAAAAAAAGATTACAGACATACAACCCTCTTACCCTAACTAATCGCCCTTCTCTGTTTTTTCGTGGATAAAAAATTCATTTTTATTCGCTCTTAAGTTCTATATAGAAAAATTCCCTGCGTCTAGTTTAATTAATTATACATGCGAATATTTGTGCGGAATGGTATAAGTTTATCCGCGTTTGTGTTTGTTTATTTGCACTTAACTGGATGTATAACAGCTTAATAAATTTAAATGAAATTTGATACGGACGTACTTATCTTTCAATAGATATATACTAGATATAAATTTTGTCACTCTAATTTAGATGTACAAGGAAGCAATGAGGAAAAGAAACAATGTCAATTGCTCTCTTAAGAAGCAACTCCCTGAGTGGCAACGAACCTAGTACTTTTTAGATAGATAATGTCATTGCTCTGTTACGGCTTATCGATTTCACGACAAATTTACCACTTGTTACACAAAAAAACTTCTTTACTTGATGTCGCAATAACAATTTTAAATCAATCAATAAAGCAAAACGTAGATAAGTGTCATTTGGGGCAAGTCGGGCGCGATAAGAGGGCCTCCGCCCGCGACCAGGCCCTTTGACGCAACTTTTTGAAGCCATATTATTAAGGGGGTCTTTGTTTTGTCCGAAACACTTCCTTTCAAAATAATATCGCCCCAAACATTTTTTCCACAATTTCCTTTTGTAATCTTTCGAAAATAGTTACGGAAATTCTGTTGTTTCTTGTGACAATTTCTGTCATGTTGGTGAGTCGCGTTTTTTCCTCGTTCTTGGCAGATGATTTTTCTCTTTGTTTTCGTTAAAATTGGAATGTTTTACAGATGAGTTCATGTGATTTGCATGATTGGTTTCGTCGTTTTATTGCTAATTCAATTGTGCAAAATAATATAGACGAAAATCTAAATATTTTGATTTAGGGAAGTACCTACTGTATAAGAGAGGTAGGGCTAAGTAACAGAAGTATATAGCTATATTTTTAACCGACTTCTAAAAAGGAAGAGGTCCTCAATTCGACTGTTTTTTTATGTTTGTTATCTCAGAACTTTCGACTGGGCGAACTGGGTGAACCGATCCCGATGCATGGGTATGGGTGGTCCCATTTCAATTTAGTCCAGTTCTGTAATTTTTATGAAGTTGGTTTTTCATATTGATAATATTTTTTTTAAAGTGTTTAACGAAAAATCGGGACCACACGGGAAGCACCAGCTTTCAAATAAAAAAAGAATAATTTAAATCGGTTCACCCAGTCGAAAGTTCTGAGTAACAAACATAAAAAAAATACACTCGAAATGAGAACCCCCTCCTTTTTGGAAGTCAGGTGAAAAAAACACTACAAACATATTTAAAAAAACATTAATTTAACTTTGACTTTGTAGCTAGACTTTCGGTTTACGCCTAAAGTAACCAGTATCAACCCTGATTATTAATTCAGAGTCAAAATATCTCTACTACGTTACTATAGTTTTCAATATGACACATTGTAGAATGACGTAGTATTCAAGTTTATGGTATAGCGCAAGTACATCTACTGGTGTACTAAAGGTACATGTCCTGCTGTACTAAATATGGACTTTAAGGGTAGTTATCACCCACCCGTCAGTCACCCGTTAGTTATGGTAGGGTCTTCTTAGTTATCACTTTTTACTTGTGTTTATTTTAAGTAGGTATATGGCATTAAACCTTTTTCTTTATCAATGTCTAACATTAATTTCACGCGGAACATTTTTACACAAAATTAATTAAATTAGATATTTTTGACCCGAGACCGCGAACCGGAAGACGCAGCGTAGGTAGACCTCCCACTAGATGGACCGACGACATTGTGAGAGTCGCGGGCATCCAGTGGATGCAGATGGCAGGATGTCGTTCAGTGTGGAGGTTAAAGGGGGAGGCCTATGTTCAGCAGTGGACGTCTTCTGGCTGATGGTGATGATGATGAGGTATTTTTGTATAGTGGGCGAGTGTGAGTGTTGTTGAAAAAAATTACAAAAATTACAAAAAATTGCAAAAAATTACTAACGTACTAACTTACCTATGTACTTGTAAAAATATATTGGTCGTTATTTATTGACCCGGGTATGTCTTAAAACTGGGACCAGAACCACCGGAGGATGAGCAGCAGCGTCCTAATACGAGTAGTAGTACACGGTGAACGTACTGCGATTCCCAATCCGCCTGCCAAGCGTGGGGATTATGGCAACACCCCTATCTATGAGGGAAGCCTTGTCCAACAGTGGACGTTAATTGGCTGATGATGTGTGTATGTGATTAGGCAAAAAGTCAAAAAAATCTCGGTTGCGTTTTAGATCTCACCTAGTGGGTAGCCCTCTTCACTGCGACTATTTTCAACTAACGAAGAAGTTGGGATGTACTTCCTCAATTAATAAGGACATGCGATCATGATAAGAAAGTTTATGATTGATGCCACTGTTGTAATGTAGATAGATAGTAACTATTATTGTGACTGATATTCAATGTACGAATAACGTATGTTTTGGTAAGATATGAAGAAACATTAGACGTAAATATTGGTTAAGGGGCCTGTTCCCGTCTGTCTCTCTCGCTTGTACATATTCACATTATTGAAGATATAAAATCAGTGAGTGTAAATTTCCAAGAACTGAAAAAAAACATGTTTTGGTGTCTATCGTAACATTAAAAAAAAGAAACTGTCAATTTGATATATCTAAATTTGACGGAGTAATATGGTAATAAGAAAAAAAACACTTTTTACCATATTACTACGTAAAATTAAAATACATATATCAAATTGTTATTATCTTTGTTTTTAATGTCACGATAGACACCAAAACATGTTTTTTTCAGTGTCTGGAAATTCACACTCACTGATTTTATATCTTCAATAATGTGAATATGTACGAACGAGAGAGCTGCAGACGGGAACAGGCCCCTTAAGACAATAACGCACTTAATTATAAGCCTGGCATTGTCTCAACTCGAACCGTTCAGTATTCTTTCTATGAAGTTTTTACTGCAACGTGTACTAATCACTCTAATCAGAATCGTAACGCACCGCCGCGACTCGGGATAAGCTGGTGAACCGTTTGTGGTTCGTGGTCAACACACTGTCACCGGCTTTAAACGTCGTCTCGTCACCACGCTTACATCTTGTCATATTACGTCTTGTCGTTGAAACTGCTATTAATCAGTTGAAAATTATCTAAACGACAAAACATTATAAACAAATCGGGCCGCTCCATACCTAAATTGCCATACCGTAGTGCCAAGCAGTAGTGTGCAAACTCTACTGTGTTCCGGATTGAAGGGAAATGTTTCCAGCGAAATTACAGGGCACACAGAGATTTGACATCTTATATCTCGGGGTGACGAGCGCAGTCCATTGCCATCCAGGGTTTTAAACTGTTGAAGTTCAAAATTCTTGAGTGGCGTTGAGCTGTTTGGGCAAGCGTGAAGAGCCATCAGGCGAGCGACTTCGCTCGTCTCGTCACCCAGTATAAAAAAAAAACCCTAATTGGGTCATTGTGTTAATATAAGTGTTAACTATATAGGTACTTAGCATAATATAATGTGCAATAAATAATTTGACTTTGACTTTGATTCTGTGAGATTCTGCGGCGTTCTGCACGCTGGGACACACAGAAAAGAAAAAAATAATTTTTGTTTAAACTAGAACGGCTGTCAAGGCATTTTTGTAAGAAACTTGTTGTTGTATTTTTTTTTATGATGTGACTTTTTGCTGTTTGCCTTGCGGCCTCTACAGCTTGACCGGACTAGTTGGTGAACGCAGAAGGCGTTGGGCCAACATGAGAGAAACTTGTTGAAGCCACATGCACCCCATATAAACCCAATGCAACTGTGTTGGCAACTGTGACGCGGAGTTCGACGCGTTAACATAAATAAGAATGTTCAAAATTCCTTCTTAATTCGAACTGCACAGGAATGGAATGCGCTCACTGCCTCGGTGTTCCCTATAAATTACAACTTGGGTTTCTTCAAAACAAGAGTGAATGGGCACCTCAAGGGCAAGCGTGCCCCATCTTAGACCGCATCGTCACTTACTATCAGGTGAGTTGTGGTCAAACGCTAGCCCATTTCATCATATATAAAAAAAAAAAAAAACAAGTATCTGTCACAACACTTGGCGACAGAGTTTCCTTGTCATTTCCGTTCTATTTACTTCTCTTTTCTGTGCTAGGATACAGGCCACAGAGAAGATTCACCATGCTGGCTCAGTGCATGATGGTGAATGTCATATTGTGTCTTTGATTTTTTGAGGTTCTTATCTACCTCACGATATTTCCCTTCACCGTTGTTGAGCGATGGCATCAAAACTGCACATAAGTTATTTCGGTGCTAAAAAAGTAATTTTAATTTTGTGCAGAACCGAGGATCAAACCAGGTGCCATCAGATTGTAAAAATGAATGAAATGAAATGAAATATTTTTATTCCATATTTACATCCATATACAAAATTAAAAATTAAAACTAAACGATAACATTATTTATAAAAAATTAAATTATGTGATGGGCGTGTGGTACGCTCTCCATGTACGATGCAGGAAACTAGAGTGCCAGTTGCGCACCGCAGCCACCAGAGTGTTATCTGAGCGGTATAGGGCGGCGCGCGTGCGCACATGCTACGTAAAGCGCAGATGCTACGGCCTAGGCTATCATCGCTCCATTTGCGCATTGTACTGGGCTTGTTAATGGAAATACAACTCGATTAGTCTGTATTATCCTACGCAGCAATTGATATGGCAGTAAATGAACAGAACTCTCGAATGCCACTCCAAACTAGAACTAACCACAGTCACTAAGTACATTGTGTCGAATCAGTACTGGGTACCCATTTCCCAGTGTAAGATAGATCGTACAAGTTAATAGGTGTTGGAACAACAACAATTATCGATTCTCAACACGCCCGTAGATCGTCAGCCATTTAACTGAGTGGCACTTAATCAATACTCTTGATCCGGTTAATCAAACTTCTATGTGTATAAAAATCTCGTGTCACGGTTTTTGTGGTCGCACTCCTACGAAACGGCTCGACCAATTTTTATGATTTTTTTAATGAATAGTTGCTATGTATGAGAATTGATCGTAAAGTATTTTTCATCACCATCACCGGACGCAGCTAGAATCAAATCTATAGATGTTTCTCATATAGAGTTGAACTCCATATGAGAATTCAAACTCACAGGTAAACCTTGTTTATTTTAGATATTAAAACGTTAATTTTTTCTTAATTTAACCTTCAAATTGTATTTTAGGTAAGCAGATAGGTATTTAGTTTTAAATATGAAAATATATCTGCTTTTAAAACTATAAAATATGATTCTGACGTTGAGTTGACGTACAGAAATCCCAAGGTTGGATCTGTGAAAACAGGGACAAGTTTCACCATAGTAATGGTTTAGCTATAGTTTATAATTAACTAGCTGATACCCGCTACTTCGTACTCGTAGAGCTCCGCCTTCGGCATCGCTACTATGCCCCACTCCATATTTTTCGCTATTTTATTCTGTTTTTTAGTATTTGTTGTTATAGCGGCAACAGAAATACATCATCTGTGAAAATTT
Organism: Agriopis leucophaearia; assembly: GCA_949125355.1. Taxonomy (NCBI): domain Eukaryota; kingdom Metazoa; phylum Arthropoda; class Insecta; order Lepidoptera; family Geometridae; genus Agriopis; species Agriopis leucophaearia. Next base: position 15,424,874 of record OX421265.1, on the reverse strand, counting down.
GAACTAACTATCACGATTCATGAGATACAGCCTGGTGACATATGGACAGACAGACAGACAGACGGAGAGCAGATCCTTAGTAATAGGGTCCCGTATTACCCTTTGGATACTGAACCCTAAAAAGTAATACAACAATCGCTAGTTAACGCTAACAACGCCTGAATTGTTTTAGAATGATACGTACATAGTATGCGCCTGCAAGTTCCCAGTGAGTCGCCGGACGTCCCTGACAGTATCGTGACGTCATTGTTCTCGACCTTGTTCCAGTCTACATTAATGATGTTACCGCTTCAGTTCCGACTACACCTACATTAATGATGTCGGGAGCTGCTAGCTTACGCTTTTTAATGTCTCTTAAATCTTGCTTCCGCAACTACGTCCCGTCCCAGTCCTCCGCCTATTATACCTACTGCCGGTTTTTGAATTAATTTTAAGTTACTTTGTTTTCATGTTTTTTTGATATGGTGTATAATAAAGTGATATTGTATTGTACGTCCCGTCTCAGTCCTAATATACATGATCTAAGACTTTAACTGCGTTTACAAAAATACTTAGGTTCTGCTATCAATTAAAGAGGCAGTACAAATACTTTATAAAACTAGGTGTCTTCAAATCACGAAGCAATCGGTTTCTTCTAGGTAAGCTTTCTCCATCGTAGACCGCATCAGACGAGTTAGAAGCCAAACGCAAGCCAATTATTGAAAAAATAAAACTATTTGCAACGAATTCTAATAAAAAGTAATATAAGATCTATAACATCAGACGAAACAGCAGTCAAACGCAAGCCGATATATAAAAAAAAAAACATTTTCATCATCAGCCCTAAGACGTCCACTGCAGAACATAGGTCTCCCTGTTAGAACTCCACAATGAACGACAGCCTGCCATCTTTTGGCCAGTGGCTGTAGATGCAGCCACTGGCCAAAAAAAACTATTTGGAACAAACTCCAATTGAAGTAATTTAAGATCTTAGTACTGAATTCGATACGAAAGATTGCGATAATTTAAAATTGACGATAAAATGTAACTATGTATTTACACTAATATTATAAAGAGCTAAAGTTTGGGACTTCGTATGGTTCTAGGAAGTAATCTCGAAAACAATTGAATCTATCCTAAAATTATTTCACTGATAGAAAGCTATATCATCCCTGAGTGTGTGTGAGGCTATCCTGAGGCTATGTTTATTTAGTTTACATGGCGGGAGAAGCTGCTTGCATAAGCTAGTAACAAATAAAATTCTGTGATCATGTGCACGAGAAATGGGGACGGATTTTGAAGCAAGCCACTACTCGAACTGATGATCACACTGTCAATACTAACAATTCTGAAAACGATAATAATATAGAAAGCTTGCGCACTATGTTTGAAAATAAATTAAAGAACTTACGTACAGATACTTTGACACTTAGATTTAATCCAAACTTTTATAACAACCTTGAGCTGAAAACCAATAAAACTTATTTAGTGGTATGTGATGTGTGTCTAATGAATGTCTAGACCTCAGATCAGACAAATAAGGGACATATGTGGCTTACCAACGATTATGTACTAAGGAAAAACGTACTATAAAGTAGAAATTAAAATTACAACTATGCCCTGTTTAAGCCATGTTGTGTGCTCATTGTTTTGGGTCATGGGATCGAACAAAGTTTTTAACGTACTACGTTACTATATCTGTAAATTTCCTGTGACACGTTATGATTGCTAAATAATAAAAATAAAATAAAATAAGGCATAATTTATCATATGCCATTTTACAATTATCGTTCGTGTTCAAATGTCTCCGTATTTCTTCTTTTTTTAAGTTACATAGTAAGCGTTAAAAATTAGTAAGTGAGCCGTACTTTCAGTTTTTAGCGGTTTAGCACTATAGTTTTTTTTTTATAGAGACTTCAATGTCGCTAACTAACTAAAACTAAATAATAGTCTACATGCAATATATTTTTTTATTATTGTAAGATAGGCTTGCGCTTGGCCGCCAACTCGCCTGATGTTAAGCGATGATGCGGCCTACGATGGATCACGCTTGCCTAGAAGTAATCGATTCATTTTTGACTTGAAAACACCCAGATTGAAACTATCGGGGAACACCCATTCGGACAGCGCATTCCACATACTAGTAGTTCAAACATATAAAAAAAACAGTCGAATTGATAATCTCCTCCTTTTTGGAAGTCGGTTAAAAAGAGGCGAAAAGGTCGTATGATGGGTGAGTTCTATTAAAACCATCAAGATTGATTTAGGCGAGATGCGTTCGCACTAGCCACGCCATCATACCGTATCCGCTTTGTTTGTCTGCTCTGAAGTCTAGACCTACTCTAAGTACGTTTACTTGATCAATATTCTCACACAAGTTCTCCTGAAAGTTATGAACAGCGAAATTACTAGGAATTTCTAAAGCTAAAGCCTACGTCTGTCGACACCGTAATTACATATACAATGGGCCTGTGCGCGACAGATTTCGGTGTGCGATCACGCAATTTCAGTTTATGACGTGGAATTCAGTACGCACACACATACAGTTTTACCAGTACAGTGACAAATGTAATGACTTTATAAATGTATAATGATTTCGAGTCCAAGCAAAATGATTCGAGGTTTTGTTCTGCAAGAGAGAGTTTTCACGCATGTTTCAAATCGTATAAGTTATTTTGACATTACATTAAATCTATTTAAATAAACAAGACATTATTGAAAAATATCTTTATCAAACCAAGCTTTTATGAAATTAGCGATCGGAATAGTGTGCTGATAAAAATGAGTCCAAACACTGCCAGTCTACTATTATCCATCGAGGAGTGCCGTTGTCCACCGTCATCAAATTAGCTAGCTGTCATCATAATATTGTATTATCATTGTAACTTGATAGACCAGGGTCGATAATTTTTGAAACCAAAAAAAATAGTAGTAGGATGAAACCCATTAGAAAAGGAGGGGAATATGATAAACATGAAAGGAAAAATAAATTACAGGCGATCTGAGTTCGGGAAGTAGGAGGGGGGGGGGGGTTTAAGGGTAAAAAATGGTTTATCTCGATTTCCGGTAAAACTACAAGTCCTATGAAAAAAAGTCAAATGGCAAAGTTGTAGGTAATAAAAAGATCTACAACTTTTATATAAACAATTTTTTTACATAACCTCAAAATTCAAATAACCAAGTTTTTGGTTTTTTATGATTTTTTTCAAAAAAAAAAAATTTTATACGAAATTTGGTGAAAACTTTCCTTTTTATGTCCCAAATACACTGTAATTTATTTGATTTAAAATATTTATTTTTTCACCTTATTTTGACTTAATATCAAAAACGCACCCTAATTTTCAATCGAAAATTCTCGTGTCAAAATATTAGCTTTTTTTAAAAAGTCGGTGTGCTTTTTGTTCGTTGAAATCTCTACTTTCTGATGGTTAAAAAAAATATACATTACAATAGTAAATGTTCTCAGAAAATGCAAAAAATCTAAATAAACTCTAATACTATTTTTATTAACTTTTTACTATTTTTGAAGGCTTCTACCCTGGTCTATGAAAAGTATGCCAAATTTCAGCTCAATCGAAAACCGGGAAGTGGGTCAAATTGCAAGATTTGATTACAGACACTGGGACCGGTGATCACTTATGAGATCTGATTCCGCAATTTTTTGTTATTTTTGTAAACAGAAAACCGCGGGGCACTTTACTAGGTATATCATAAAGTTCTTTTATATTGTTCCCGTTATGCATACGAAATTTTGTATCATACAGATTTTTAAAAATTCTGTCATCGTACGCTGTTTATTGCTACTATCAGTTACATAAAGCAGAACTGAAGAAGACAAGCTAAAATAGTACCTAAACTGTTTTACCGCATTGCGTTCCTCTCGGGCGTGTACATTTTATCTCACAACGATCAACTACTGGAACGAGAGTTCAAGAGCCTGATCTTTAAGTAGGTGAACGTACAAGAAACATCACTTGACGTTTTGGAGCTAAATAAAATTTTGTAATAGAATATTTATAGTCCTATTCTCGGTAAAATGCAAACACGAAGGGTCATTGTACTTTGAACATTTTTTAACTGAGAAAAACGAGTTAAGCTGTTATAGAAAAAACTTATTGACATTCGACAAAATTTATGGGTATATGTAACAGCTCAGGGGAAGTCCATAAACGTCACATGAATTTCATGATTTTTAGAGCCCCCTCTAGTCCTTGTCACAGTTTGTCATATTTGTGTTTAAAATAACATTTTTTTTTCGGGACATTCGGGACATTTTTGTACACACGGTCATCTGACCCCAAACTAAGCAAAGCTTGTAATATGGCTGCCAGAGACTGATATACGTACATATATATTTTTAAATACATACTTAAATAGATATTAACACCCAGACATAGAACAAACACAAATGTTCGTCACACAAATGTTTGTCCTAGATGGGAATCGAACCCACGCCCCCAAGCACAGTAGGTAGGTTCACTACCAACTGAGCCACCGGGGCAGTCGTCAATTAAATAAAGCGTGTGCAAAAACCGAATACAAACAAATTTAATTACAATAATATTGATTGAGTTGATAATATCTAAAAGCTATTCGTTGGAGTTGAAGTTTAGCACTCTACATTTATACATTTGTGAAATGGTGTGCAAGCTTATGATTTCCCCCCCTTGTCAAACGATTTCACGCTTTGTTGACACCCTCCCTCCCCCTTGACGTACCTAATTTATGGATGGCCCCTTATTCGATATGTAGATAATTTACCGAGAAACAGAGTGTATATATAAAAACTTTCAAACATAATATATTCAAATACCTTTAGGGCTAACATTACCTACTCCAAAAATGCCAATCAGGTAACTCCAGGTCCATCTGCATATTTCCGTTTTATGAAAAAACACTAAATAAACTTAAAAAACAAAAATGAAAACGGAATAGACAAATAAAACCTGTACGAAGCGCTTCGATTCCACTTTTATTGTGCGAACTGCTAGTATGTGGAATGCGCTGACTGAATGGGTGTTCCCCGATAGTTACAATCTGGGTGTTTTTAAGTCAAAAGTGAATCGGTTTCTTCTAGGCAAGCGTGATCCATCGTAGGCCGCATCATCGCTTAACATCAGGCGAGTTGGCGGCCAAGCGCAAGCGTATGTACAATAAAAAAAAACATTTAAAAAAATGCGATCTTAATTGTAATTACGATAAAAACGCGGATATTTATACAATTTTGATCCTTCAAAAATCCAAAAAAGTTGGTTCATATTTTTGACACACAATTTTTAAAGATTATTTGAATTTTTAGAACCAAGTCTATATAAAAGTGACGAATTTCCATTAAATCAGTATCATAGCATGTGACCACGACAAACAATGCACCGAACTGGATTCGGTTGAGCCACTGACAACAAAACACCACAATGATGTCTCAGCACCTCACGAGCATGTTCGAACAAATCGGCAACTTCACCAAGAACAACCTCACTCACAACTCCAAACTAGTGAAAGAGAAGGAGAATAAAGCTAATGCTAATCATGTGTGTGTGGGTGCGAAGCCGGCGTCACCCTCGCACAAGCAAGCGCAGGCGCAGCCGCTGAAGAAGCCCTGCAAGCTGAGGAATGTGTGCTCGAAGGCGGAATCTTATGACACGCTGTACGCGAAGAACTCTTTGGTAAGTGATAGTTTTGTAAACTTGGATTGGGTACTGCAGTATGCCGACATCTCACAGAAGGACTTCTTCATAAAATAGTTTCATTGAGAAACCCAGTCTGTTCTGAGTAGCTTTTTTGCTGGGTACTGTAGTAACCAGTCTGGTGAAAGTAAATTAATATTGGGTACTATGGGACTCAGTGACTGCTGATAGGCGAGTACATCGACATATCAACATCGTACACGCACGTGCATCCTGCTCTCCCATTCACATCCTTGTTTTAGTTGTACATGTTTACACAGTGTGTAAGGCGCATAAACTTTCAAACATATCTATTACTTGTCAATAATTTTTGAAAGCCATTTTATAACTAAAGTTATTTTAGTGGCTTCTTGAGATGACATATCATTAGATGGTCCAACCCAGTCACGATAAATTTTTTAGGCTTCCAGTACCCATTATGACATTTCCAGTGTGTATTTTTCAGATGTGCTTGCGCAATGTGCCAAGTATTATTTTGGACAACAGGCTTTTGGGAGCGTTGAACATCGACACAAAATCTTTAAAAAAATAGTTTGCATTGGAATTCTTAAAGTGAACATTAGGGTGACCAGCCACAGCTAACGCTTTTGCACGTTTTAAACATTTTTGAAAATAAAAGTGACTGCGTTGGAATTCTAAAAAAATTAACGATATGGCTCTATCTTTAGAATAACATTTTATACGATGACGGAGGAGAAAAATACTCGAAATTGTATTTATCTATCGGTTCTTTCAATTTCTCAGCCAGCGAATTTTTGTGTTCAATAATGTTGAAAACGTGCGAAAGAGGTAATGGTGGTTGGTGGGCGTGATCTTGAGTTGCCACAATCTAGCGTTACGATGCCTACGGGCACTTTCTTATCTCTTCCTAACTTTAAATACAACAGCTCAGCAACAAAATGGGTACTACGTAGGATATCCGTATCTATATACAATTGAGTGTCTACTTGGTACAACGGGCTACAATACTCAAAGTGAAGCGTACTGTATCACTAATGGAGTTTGTACTGCATTGTTGTCGGGGGTCTCGTAATTTAAATTATTAGGGTTAGGGTTAATGTTTTATTGAAGATTAGTTACTTTTATATTTAAATTTAATATAGGATTATGAACCTTGAATGAGTGAATTAGAAAACTATTGCCCATTCAAGTTATGTATTTCATAGATAAAATAATACAAAATAAACAATGTTACAAGCCTCAACTTATCTCACCTAGTTAGCATAGTTTGTAAGTCAAGGAGGAAGGAACTCTTTTTAAATTCAGATTTTACTGATATTGGACAAGCGTTCTATCGCAAAACAACCAGCCCGATGGGTAGATAATAGAAATAGAAATACATTTACATAATATATTTTCAAAATCTTACAAAAACATTTGTTTTACCTACTTACCTACTACCCGAGTATGTCCTCAAAGTGCGACCAGAACCATGCCAGTATCCTAAGCCGCCTGCCAAGCTGCCACCTCTCTCTAAGAGGGAAGCCTTTGTTCAGAAGTGGATGTTTAATGGTTGATGTGTGATGCGCTTACTGAATTATACTAGGACTGAATGCAAGTTGAATCGAATTACACTTAAAGCAAATGCAACTTTAACCGATTTTCACGTTTTGAGAATTAAACTTGGACCATTTTTTACCAATAATTTATATTATATACTGTTGTAGGTATTAGCATTATCAATTCAACATAATATGGACTCTACTTCGTCACATGGGAATCATTGTGGATTTTCCCATAGCGTACGTGTAATCGGTTTATCTACGAGTTAATATTGACTACATCGGTTCTGATTTAGTATAGTTATAGATGACGATGTTGACGCAATACTTCAGCTGCGTGGAGTGTGTCGTTATAATAACTCTTTATATCGTTAAAGGCTATCACACACAGCGTCCGATCCGATCCGACATTCCGATGTTAGCAGCGAGACGATCGAAATATATACTGGTTCTCTGTAACCTTATCGCATAACTTGGGGCTATGGTGTTCGTATGCTTTCCAGATTCCATGCGCGTGAGCAAGACAACACAACAGACTCAAGCGATAAGGCTACTACCATCGGAGAGGTCCCGTACAATGTGCATTAGATTGCATCTAGTCAGTTTGTATTCTGCCTTTCATGCCTCTTATATTATTATGATCGTCATTGAATCAAGTCGGATTATGGGATCTATGAAGCTGAAATTTGGCAGGTCGATTTCGTCATGGGGTGTAGGGATTCGGTAACAATGTTGCGAGTGGGCCGAATTGAGGGGGCAAAAGGGTTGAAAGTTTAGAATAAAATCTACGCGTACGAAGTTTCGATCATGTTTCTGTAGATGAACTGTTGCCACCTAAAAAATGGCACCGGCAAAACAAGGCATATGCCTTGTTTCGCTCTCATTCAGTCTAAGGAATTTGAGCTTTATTGTAATTCATTAGGCTTCATTTTTCAATTCTCTTGTTTTAGACATGTGTTGTTTGATTTCTGATTTTTCTAAAAGTCGTAATATTTTATTTGGGAATTTTTTTGGTCGATTTTGCATGAAACTGTGCATCTATAGAAATATATATGATCGAAGGTACGAAGTCACGGGCAAAACAGCTAAAGGAGAGTAAATTATGGACGTGATACTCAAAATTATTTTGTAATTTTACTTTGTTATCTTGCTTTATCTACAATAAGGGAAACCGAAAAAAAGTTTAGAGTAAAACTGGAAAAAATCTACGATCAGTGGCACTTGGGATCGTATCGGCGGCACGGATCGGGCATTGTCAGTGGCGGCCTTATATCAGAGGCTATTGTTACAGAGGGTTTACACGGGTGTACTTATAATGCAGGCTAGCTTTTGTTAGAGATACAGAGCCCGTGGTTCCATCCCAGCGGGATTAGAATCAGATGTAAAAAGAAGTGATAAAGTAACATGGAGTTAGCAGGTCTTACAAACAAACATAAAACAGCTTTTATCATAACTGATTTGTTTTTTTATTAAGATTTTGTAGCGAGATATTCAATTACGATCTTTATTAATACGTAAACTACATTTGAATTATTCAATGGCGATTTGAATCTGTACTCGTGCTCGCGAGATATTTACCACAATTTTCTTGAGTTTGGGTCGGGAACTCAAAATACCAGAAAATTGCGGTATTTCGCAGTTAAATGTACTATTTTAATTAGCATATTTTTGTAACTACCGTCAAAGTTTAAAAGAGTTATATTTTTAAACCGATGTATTAGAGACTGATGACCGATGGGGAAGCAAGGTTCTTGAGTGGAGACCACGAATTGGAAGACGCAGCGTAGGTAGTCTTCCCACTAGATGGACCGACGACATTGTGAGAATCACGGGCATCCAGTGGATGCAGATGGCAGGATGTCGTCCAGTATGGAGGTTAAAGTAGGAGGCCTATGTTCAGCAGTGGACGTCTTCTGGCTGATGATGATGATATTAGTAAAAGTTTTTTTACGCACGTTATTCAGTTTTCCTGCAGTTTTTAACCAACTTCAAAAGAGGAAGGGGTGCTCAAATCATTTGGTAATGTTTATTACCTCAGAACTCCGGCATTTAAGAAACCGATTAGAAAAATGTTTTTTTTTTTAATTTGAAAGGATTTTTTCAGATTGGTCTTATAGAAATTTCATTAAAATCGGTTTAGTAGTTTGACTTTTTAATCAAAATAACTGGAAAATTTTGTTACTTTCTTGACAATATTATGTCATCCGAGAACACGAAATTGCATATTTTATTAATATTGTAAGTCGGTTTTATTGATAACTAGCGACCCGCCCCGGCTTCGCACGGGTGTAACCTCTGCCTTCGGCTTCGCTACTACGACCTGCTCCAGGTACAAAAAATTTCATCCAAATCGTCCAGCCGTTTATGTAAGTACCTTCTACGAAGTATCAGAAAAACAATTAAAAAAAAAGATGAATAAAATCGGTAAAGCCGTTCTCAGGTTATAGCGTGACCAGGAGAAATAGGGGTTCATTTATATAAATAGGTTATTTCTGATCGAAAAACGTTATAATAAATAAATATCTGGGACATTATTGCACACATGGTCATCTGACCCCAAACTAAGCAAAGCTTGTAATATGGCTGCCAGAGACTGATATACATACATATATATTTTTAAATACATACTTAAATAGATATTAACACCCAGACATAGAACAAACACAAATGTTTGTCCTAGATGGGAATCGAACCCACGCCCCCAAGCACAGAAAGTAGGTTCACTACCAACTGAGCCACCGGGGCAGTCAAATGTCGTTATACATGCAGGGTTACGCGGAAAAGATGTGTACACATTAACTTTTTTTTTGTACGCTACATACAGACGGACGGACAACAAAGTGATCCTATAAGGGTTCTGTTTTATCATTTTGAGGTGCGAAACCCTAAAAATTCACGAAATTTGTTTAGAAATACCCAGTATCTTATATAAATGTAGTCCCATAGTAGGCCTACTCTTTTGAAATAACTGGACCGTGTCGATAATGGTTGAAAATTGTATTCCAACGTCGTAAAACTTATTCAGGCTAGCTGGATACAAAATCCTTACAAAAAAGTGATCCAAATGTAATACGGAAAAAAAGAAAATAGGCCAGAAAAGGGTAAAAGTAGGAGTATACCTTAATAAAGAAAACGTAAAGAACTTAAAGGGGGCAAATTAGAATAATTTTCAGATAACTTTGACCCGCGAAAACTTGTATGCACTGTAATGCGACTGCCCGGGTGGCGCAGTTGGTAGTGAACCCACCTTCTGCGCTTAGGGGCATGGGTTTGATTCCCACCTAGGGCAAACATTCATGTGATGAATATTTGTGTTTGTTTTATCTCTGGGTGTTAATATCTATTTAAATATGTATTACAAATATATATGTATCAGTCTCTGGCAGCCATATTACAAGATTTGCTTAGTTTGGGGGTCAGATGACCGTGTGTGCAAAATGACCCAGAAATTAATTAATTAATTTAATGTTTTAATTTATTATGCTACAAATTTTACAAAATCAAAGACATGCTATACAGTATCCCTAGTAGTATCCCTAGTTCAAACTAAGCTGCGCTTTGATTCCATCTTTTTTATACGAACTGCTAGTCTGTGGAATGCGTTTCATGATTACCCATTCATGCAACGCATTCCACAGACTTCGTTCCCGTTCCCCGATAGTTACAATCTGGGTGTCTTCAATTCGCGAGTAAATTAGTTTCTTCTAGACAAACGTAAAGTTTTTAAAGTTCGCAAATGTTCATCACATAAATGTTTGTCCTAGGTGGGAATCGAACCAACACCTCCAAGCGCCGAAGGTAGGTTCACTACCAACTGAGCCATCGGGGCAGTCTGTTTTCTGTTCTGGCATGTTGAATGAAGATAGTTTATCGCAGAATGAGGTTAAAGGTGATACGTTTCATGTTTGGCGGGAAATTCAAATTTCAAACAGTTTTTTTTGTCCTTGTAGCCAGGCCAGGTAATTATGGTGATATACAGTGTTTGCGAAAATTGTTGGTTATTTTTTACATTATCATGTACAAGTATTAATCAATAACTCACCATATTACTTACATTTGTCAATAAACTGTTCGAAACAGCAAAAAATTGTTTATTGACAAATTTATGTAATAATGTGCATTAAAGATAAATAGCTTTAAGTGAGTTTGTAAAGAATAATAATCAATTTATGCAAACATCATGACCGTTTACAATAATTACCCGGTCTAGCTAAAAGAACAAAAAAAAACTGTTTGAAATTTGAATTGCCTGCCAAACGTGAAACGTTCCACCTTAATGCGTATACAATGGCACACCAATATAACAGGTGAGTATAACAGTTGGAGATATTATAAATAAATATCTGGGACATTATTGCACACAAGGCCATCTGACCCCAAACTAAGCAAAGCTTGTAATATGGCTGCCAGAGACTGATATACATACATATATATTTTTAAATACATACTTAATTAGATATTAACACCCAGACATAGAACAAACACAAATGTTCATCACACAAATGTTTGTCCTAGATGGGAATCGAACCCACGCCCCCAAGCACAGAAACTAGGATCACTACTAACTGAGCCACCGAGGCAGTCAATTAAGACTACCCCATTTATCTTATACAGTACAATAACAATAACTTAACAAATATAACAGAACATCAAAATGTACATCAAAAATGTACTCGAAGATTACCAGTAACTAATAAAATATAACCCGACAGAAACGGTAACTTTTATAAAGGTCATTAGAAAACTATAAATAACAACGGACAAGTAAATCATTCGTCGCGCAACAGAAATGGAAAAACAATATTTTTATTGCACAATAAATCTTTTTTTCTCCCATAAAATATTTAAGAGGAAAAACACGCGAATGTTACTAAAGAAATGTTTTGAGGTGAATGCAAGCGATGGTTTCTCACGTTCAGGGAAAAGCTTAGGTGATAGCGAAAATAAGCAAAAAAATATATTTAAACTGTCTGGTTTATATCTGGTGGGTGACTACAAATAAGATAGACTTTGTAGCACCCTGTGCGTTCACACGATCTTGGCACTGTAAGCCATACACGTTTTTACAGGTATAAAAAATTACTCCAAGTTTTATTTCTGAAATATCGAAATCATCAAAGACTAAACAAATCTATTGCTGCAATAACAATAGATAATTTATTTAAACAATGTAGATAGATAAATAAACTCTTTATTAAAAACCACAAAAACAAGGATAACATTATATACATTAATTAATCTTGGCTTTTAACAGGTGGCCTTATCGCTTAAAGCGATCTCTTCCAGGCAGCCGTGCACGGAAAGGAATTAGATTAACAAAAATAATGGCCTTAACTAAAAAAAAGTAAAATAAAGTAATGTAGGTAAAATAAATTGAAAATTCGCCACCAAACACCTAACTGTGAACCTTTCCACAGCTTCACTAAATTTGAGAAGCAGTTCCCAATTCAAAATTTCCCACCACAACGTCGCTTTAAATCAGATGAGCTATGGTTAAACGCTTAGTCTGTGAGCTGTTAAATACACCTTGTTGGCTGAGCAAAGTGAAGCTCTTACTCTACGGGAACAGATTGTCGTATGTATGTTTGTGAGTTTGTATATTTTGTTCGACGATAACTTACCATGAAGCTAATCTTTATGAAATGTTGTAGGAAAATCTGAACAATGATACGCAATTGAGTTATCGTCGCGCAAATATACAAAGCTAAATAGAAGCGCCGACATGTTCCATTAAAAGCTGAGACCTCGGTCAATTATTCTGTTAATCTTCATTGAAATTCAAAATTGTTTATTACACCATAAAAGTACCCTATCAATAACATTGTGCTATTACCCAACTGGGTGGAAATGAAGTAACCATGTCTTAGATATTCGATACCCCGTCAAATTGTTAGCTTACATTATTACAAATTTTCAATCTTAAGTAATTTGATTTTAACTTCTTAGCATATATAAATTATTTTTAATACTAAAAATTATATATATCTAAAAGTTGATTATCACATTTACATCATATTAGTGTAGAAATCTAGATAAAGACACTTGTTTACATAAAAAATAAAACATTCACACACCACATTGCACACTCAATAAAGGATCTAAGTTGTTACATCTACCTCATTCCGAGGAAATCTGTAGAACCGGTATAAATAGACCTATTTATCGGGATAAAATATTGTAAATCGGGTGTCTTTGAATAGATATTGCCAAGCTTTGGGACGTGCACGTCTGGGTCTTGATAACGGTGTAGAATTTACAAGCAGATAAAATGCTTTACAAAAAGGTAAATAGTGCTTTTATTTGTTCAAACGCATTGCGTAAGTAATGAATATTGAAAGCTGTGATCTAACAAGCCAGATAATAAAATTTGTAACATCAAAACTAGTGGAATTCATTAGAAAAATAATTGAGAGATGTGATCTACTAAGTCAGATAATAAAATCTGTTACATCGAAACTAGTAGAATCAATAAGATAACTTGATCTAATAAGTCAGATAATAATATCTGTTAAATTGAAACTAGTGGAATTAATAAGATAATTGAAATCTGTGATCTAATAAGCCAGATAATAAAATCAGTTACATCAAAACTAGTGGAATCAATAAAATAATTTGATCTAATAAGTCAGATAATAAAATCTGTTATATTGAAACTAGTGGAATTAATAAGATAATTGAAATATGTGATCTAATAAGCCAGATAATAAAATCAGTTCCGTCGAAACCAGTGAAAATTATTAGATACACGAGCTAAATTTCAGCTCATTTAATCAATCCTCATTAATTGTTATGTTAATAATCGTTGTTTTTACCATAAGTCCAAAGTTATACTCACCTACTACATAATTGACATGCTACATAATTAAATAAATTTTTGAAATTTGGCTCCACAGAGTTTCATTCGTTTGAATTTTTCTATAACCACCATTTTCTGAACTGTGAATGAACCACCAATTATATGCCCTTAGATACGTAACCTTACCATATGCGTGTCTCGACACGCTCTTGGCCAGTTATTACCATATAATGCAGCTGTAAAAGTCAAAAACATTTGGACTTACATCATAGTAAATATGTTCGTTTCATTATAAGCCCGGTAGCTGTTGTACGTACGAGTATTTCCCGATAACATTGTCTTTCCAATGGATTAGTGTTTGTTAGATAACACTAAGCTCTTTGGTGCGATGCAAGGCTTTTACACTATTTTTGTGAGAGTCGTTTGTGAGAAAACTTCTATTTTTAATGAAATAGGGTCGCAGTTAGATAATCTTTCTCAGACACTTCTTCATTGGGGTGATGATAAAAAAAGATGTTTTGATACCACCTGCTCGACAATGTGCAATTCATGCAACCTTAACGTAAAGTAAAGCATTATCTCTTAAGGGATGTAAAATTTTATGAAACTCCCTAGAGAATTAAGTGGTTTGAATTTGGAACATTAAATTCGTGTGGAAACTCGTGGAAAACGTGGAGAGGTTTGTTCGAAAATCGAACTGGCCACCATAAGCAGAACTAAAAAAGGTGCGTTTACAAAGAAACTAAAAAAAAAAGACGGAGTTTGGGCTGTGATTTTCAGTGAAACCTGGCTTTTTATTGTCTCGCAGAAGGTGTGAAAAGTAGAGTATGCTTCTCTGGAATAAAGACTGTCTTCGTCTTGGGCAGCTTGAACGCTTCACTCAGGTCTCTGTATAACTCCCTCCTTCGTTACGCTCAGGGTTCAATATGCTGCCCGCGACGTAATACACTACTTTATTCCCTTAGTACATAATCTACTATTTTTCTTAGTATTTAGCCACGGCAACCCCGCAGGGACCTCTATCCTTTATAATCCCTAATTGGATATAAGGATCTTGTATGAGAGTAAATATTACGGGGGGAGGAAGGGGTAAATGAGAGCAGGTAGTACATGATCTGCGCAGGAGCTCCAAAAACACACTGTGTCCGTAATTACACTACCGTACATTACACAATACAATGAAAAGAAAATACACTAAAGATTCATCAAAGAAATAAGTAGTTTTGAATTAGCCATATTTAAAAAACCACTGGTACTTAAATACCTAAGAAATCTAGCTCACGAATTATAATAAGAGTTATACATAAATCGTTTATAATCTCTCTGCCCACTCAGATCGTTGAAATTCAAGTCATATTTCCTGAAGCTAATCCGGCTCATCTGAAATTCAAGACAAACGATCACCGCAGATTGATCCAAGCTTAATCTCAGAGCTATAGCTGCAATGCCGACCGCAAAACAATATCTCTCATGCCTAACTAGAAATGATTTCCACCTGGCGTGCCATCTTCTTGTCTGGTGAATAGATAATTTGGCTTCGTACGTAACATCAAAACTAGGTAAGTATAGACAATTTAAATAGTGTTTTAAACTATCACGGTTGTTCACTAAAGTTATATGATTATTTACGGGATATTTACCGTGGTAAGGTTGTGGAAGGAGCTCCCGATATTTCGGCGCAGTTACATGCACCATGTTCACGGGAAGACAACACAACCACCACCTCCTTCCACAACCTTACCACGGTAAATATCCCGTAAATACTCATATAACGTTAATTTAAATAGTGTTATTAATTCACAAGAAACACTTTTAACACTTGATTTACTTATATTCATAATAGAATTGTGGCGGAACTCTTTTTCACCAGTGCGACCTTCGCGGTCGCCTTTATTATTTTATTTCAATAGAGTTGTTTTTTTGTTTCATAAGAGATCTGTCAAGAGGTGAAAAAATAGATGTTTTCGATTCCGCAAAATAAATTGTTTTAATAATAGGAGTAATAATATCCTAAATTGGTGACCCCGACGTGATTTGAACACGCAACCTTCTGATTGTTCGTCGACGAGAATACGAAAACGTAGAAAAAGAAGTGGTGAATTCGACTACGAGAGCTGTGCTGCTGACTGCTGGCAACAATCGCATGGAGCGCGTCAAGACTAAAGTCGAAGTATCTTTTGGAAGAACCAGTGTGGACTAAAAGACAGTGTGATTTATATTGTTGTGTGTTTTTTTGTGTGTGTATTTAATTTAATTTAATTTTGGTGAATTTTTGTACATATTTTTAAGATATTTTTGTACCAATGTTTTTTGTAGGGCATTCGCGCACACCACACTCCCACGTTTCTTTTGTTTTCAGTTTTTGTTTTTGAATTTTGTTTTTCTCTTAGCATGGTTTTTCATGACAGCACACGTCATGAGTGACAGTGAGCAGGAAGACTTCAAACCAGCTTCCGCGGGTACGGGTGGACGTGAAATGTCAAGCAGTGACAGCAGATCTGGCACAGGCGGTACGGAGAAGGTAATGATTAACAGAGTATCTATACGTACCCCTCCATTTTGTAGAGATCGCCCGGCCCTATGGTTTGCGAGTTTAGAGGCGCAATTTACCATCAATAATATTAGCCAAGAAATCACGAAGTTTAATTACGCAGTTGCGCACCTCGATACCAATTGTACTCGCGAAGTAGAGGATTTCATAATCCAACCTCCGAGGGAGCAACCCTACACGAAATTGCGCAACGCAATAATATCTAGGTTCTCAGATTCTCGGGAGCAGAAAATACGCCGTCTTCTAGAGAAGGAGCAGATCGGCGATCAAAAGCCGTCGTTTTTTCTGCGTCATCTGAGATCGTTAGCCGGTGCAGCATTTCCGGAGGATATTCTGAAGACAATTTGGATGAGCAGGTTGCCACGATATCTTCAAACTGTCTTGGCTGCTCAACGATTAGAATCGTTGGCTGAGCTAAGCGAACTAGCGGACAATTTGGCTGAAATTAACGCTCAATCAACTTCATTGGAGGTATGTACGGTTTCGCCTAACTCGAATACTGATCTTGTACAGGAGCTGACTAAAAAAGTTGATGAATTGACCCGTTTAGTAGCGTCACTTTCCTCTGCTGGTTGCAGCTCGCATGTTGGTACGCGTAGTCGTGACTTCAATCGTAACCGTAATCGTAGTCGCAGCCGATCACGTTCACGTAACTATGATTTGTGCTTTTATCATGACCGTTTTGCGACAAAAGCACGTAAATGTGTGCCTCCATGTAAGTGGTCCGGTTCCCCGCCTAGTGATCAGGGAAACCAAAACAGCAACTGTTAAAGGCGACATCCAGTTGCTCGCCAGCTAGTCGCCGCCTTTTCGTGACCGACCGGAGATCCAACCGGAAATTTTTGGTGGACACTGGTTCGGATATTTGTTGCGTTCCTCGTAGCTTTATAAAAGGACGTACGCTTCAGCCATTATCATATAGTTTAGTTGCAGCTAATGGCAGTAAGATTATCACATATG
This sequence comes from Agriopis leucophaearia, assembly GCA_949125355.1. NCBI lineage: Eukaryota > Metazoa > Arthropoda > Insecta > Lepidoptera > Geometridae > Agriopis > Agriopis leucophaearia. The sequence goes on along the minus strand of OX421265.1, from coordinate 15,407,399 downwards.
GACTGGTACAGTTGAACTTAAATTTAGGGCTACGACGGGATTTCACCTGGAACTTTGTCGTGGCGGATGTGGAAAGTGGTATTATTGGCGTAGATTTTTTGTCGCATTACCAGCTTTTACCCGATTGCTCAAAAGGTAAGCTGTGCGATAGTAAAACTGGGCTTATTTCGTCCGCGGACCTTTATACCGCGGAACAGCAAAGTGTGAAGGTAGTATCTCTTCCTGACTCGCCATTCACAGCGATCTTGGAGAAATACCCAAGTATAACGCGACCACCTGGTGCACCTAGAATTATTAAACACAGCACCGTACATTATATAAACACTACCGACGGTCCCCCTGTGACATCTAGACCGCGTCGGTTGGCACCATTAAAACTGGGCATTGCAAAGAAAGAGTTCGAAGATATGGTCCGAGCTGGTACTTGCCGACCATCTGATAGCTCTTGGTCATCGCCTCTGCATCTCGCACCTAAAAAGGACTCAACGTGGCGTCCTTGCGGTGATTATCGTGCATTAAACGCCCGAACGATTCCTGATCGCTACCCTGTCCGATACATAGGTGATTATGCGCACAACTTGTCTGGCTGTACCGTTTTTAGTACTATAGACTTGGTCAAGGCCTATCAACAGATACCGGTGAATCCAGGCGACGTGTGCAAGACAGCGATAACTACTCCATTTGGATTATATGAATTTCTGTATATGACTTTCGGTTTGCGTAATGCTGGGCAGACTTTTCAGAGATTTATCGATGAAGTAGTCCGTGGCTTAGATTTTTGCTATGTCTATGTTGATGACATTTTGGTTTACTCAAAAGACCAAATAGCGCATGCGCAGCATCTGGAAATCTTGTTCCAGCGATTGCACGACTATGGCGTTGTGATTAATACAGCCAAGTCCGTATTTGGTGCCGCAGAAGTATCTTTCCTTGGGCATCGAGTCAATGCTGCGGGCACGCGTCCTCCTGAGGACAGAATTCGTTCTCTGGTGGATTACCCGCCCCCAAAGACAGTTCAGGGTATGCGCAGATTCATAGGCATGGTCAATTACTACCGCCGGTTTTTGCCAAGTACGGCTAAGTACCAAGCGCCGTTAATTGAAGCAATCACTGCTATTCAAGGCAAAGGCAATAAACCTTTTGTGTGGACTCCTGAGCTAGAAAAGTGCTTTGAAGAATGCAAGAAAAGCTTGACGTCCGCTACAATTTTAGCACACCCAAATAACAGTGCTGAGGTTGGGTTGTTTACTGACGCTTCAGGAACGCACGTTGGTTCTTGCCTACAACAGCGCGTCGATAATGATGATTGGCAGCCACTAGCCTATTTTAGTAAAAAGCTGACTGCTAAACAGGCTCAGTGGCCGGCGTACTATCGGGAACTCCTTGCGGTGTACGAGAGTGTTCAACACTTCAGGCACCTGTTGGAGGTACAACACGTCACTATCTACACTGACCATAAGCCGCTAATATACGCTTTTGTACAACGACGTGAGAAATTGCCGCCTATCCAATTAAACCAGCTGTCTTTCATCAGCCAGTTTACTACTGATGTAGTGTATATTAAAGGGGTTGATAACATCGTAGCTGATGCCATGTCGCGCGTTGAGTCTATTTCTCTTGAAGAGGATTTTGCTGCACTCGCGTTATCGCAAGAATCGGATGAGGAGCTAGCTAGTATGCGTGGGAATTCGTCTTTGAAGCTCGAACCCATCCTCATCCCTGGCACAAATATCACAGTAATTTGTGATACTTCAACTGAGCGACCACGTCCATACCTGACACCAGCATTCCGTCGAGCTGCATTCGACAGGTGTCACAACCTCAGTCACCCTGGCGCGCGGGCAACCACTCGCTTGGTAACTGAGCGTTATGTATGGCCTCAAGTAAACGCAAATTGCCGTGAATGGGCTCGAACTTGTTTACGCTGTCAACTCAGTAAAGTAACTCGACATATTAATTCGCCACTTGGAGAGTTTAAATTACCGTCAAACAGATTTAGGTCGGTGCATTTAGACATTATTGGACCACTTCCTCACTCGAAAGGGTACAATTATTGCCTGACTGCGATTGATAGATACACACGGTGGCCTGAAGTATGGCCTATGTCATCAATCACAGCAGAAGAGGTAGCAGATACATTCGTAACTGGTTGGGTTTCCCGTTTTGGGGTACCAAACATTTTGACAACCGACCAGGGCCGGCAGTTTGAATCTGTGTTGTTTCGCCGTCTAATGGATGTATGTGGTACCAAACGGGTGCGCACGACTAGTTACCATCCTTGCGCAAATGGTATGGTGGAACGCATGCATCGGCAGCTTAAAGCATCTTTGATGTGTCATAATGACACATGGGTAAGAGCTTTGCCGTTAGTTTTATTAGGGATGCGAACGGCGCTCAAAGAAGATTTGAAGGCATCTTCTGCAGAGCTCGTTTATGGAGAGACTCTTCGCTTGCCTGGAGAACTCGTCATACCTCCAATAACATCGCAGAGCCCAAGTGACGTTGTAGATTTCGTCCGTGAGCTGCGCAAATATATGGAAGCTCTCCGTCCTGTCCTTGCTACACGCCACGCCCAGCCATCGACTTTCATATTTAAAGATTTAGTTAAGGCGTCGCATGCCATGTTACGCGATGATTCAGTGCGAAGGCCGTTGCAGCCGCCTTATTCCGGTCCTCATCGTATCATCGGGCGAAGAGACAAAACGATCACTCTCGATATTAATGGAAGGGAACGTACAGTTAGCATAGATCGCGTTAAGCCTGCCCATTTGGATTCGGCGTTTGGCAATTGTGAACCAATTGTGCCGCCTGCGCCAACTCCAGCTAGCAGTTTCACGCCTGCGTTGGTCCCTGCACCTACACCAGCTCCTGTCATCACCCGGTCCGGGAGGAGGGTGAAGTTTAGAAATATTTTAGATATGTGATTATCTTATTTATTTATAAATTTTTCAGCTTATTCTTCCTTTCTCCGTGGGGGGGTGGTGTGGCGGAACTCTTTTTCACCAGTGCGACCTTCGCGGTCGCCTTTATTATTTTATTTCAATAGAGTTGTTTTTTTGTTTCATAAGAGATCTGTCAAGAGGTGAAAAAATAGATGTTTTCGATTCCGCAAAATAAATTGTTTTAATAATAGGAGTAATAATATCCTAAAGAATAATTCATTACTCCAAATTGGAGAGATAGATGATTCTAGATTATTGGACAATGTTTGGGGTTTTTTGCGCGATAGAATCCGGAATATGAATATTTGCAAAAGAACATAGCTATTAAAATTTGCAAGTTGAAGTGGCAATGGGCAAGCGACATCTATCGAAGAAGCGATAACCGATGAGGAAGAAAGGTTCGTGAGTGAAGACCATGAAACAGAAGACGCAGCGTAGGTAGGCCTCCCACTAGATAAACAGACGACATCGTGAGAGTCACGGGCATCCACAGTGGATGCACAATATGCACATGGCGGGCTGTCAATAAGTGTAAAGTTTTAAGGGAGTCTTATGTTCAGCAGTGGATATCTTCTGGTTGATGATGATGGCGCCAAATTGCGTTACTCCGAAAGTTCTTGATATCAAAAGACGTTTACTTTACTATGTTTTCGTCTGCTGTAAACTAAAAATCAATATAAAAAATCAAACAAAAAAAAAATATTATTTTCTTTACTGTGTGTCCTTGATTGTGTGAAACTAGTATAATAGTAAAAGAAAATACAACAACTATACATATTAAGTTTCAGCATGATTTTATATCTTTAAAAATGCGCGTGCGATATAGTCTCGAGAAATCTTCTAAGCTAAAACAATACTCTACTCCTTTCTACACTGATAAATAAAACTTCGTTTGCGTGAACTTTAAAATAGCCCCGGGAGATGGAAGCTGGAAAATAGTGAATAGACGCTGAGTTAAATCCTTTAATCCAAACTAAACTGTAAAATTAAAACTGTAGATCTTAAATAAAAATATTTTTTGAACGTTAATTGGTTTCGGCGAGTAGAGGCAGCTTATCGAAGACTCGAGTTTCCCAATATGCCATCATCTGGGAGCTTACACAACAAACTGATCGGCTCTCCTGTAAAGCTGCGAACGCACTAAGGTGCTATAGTGTGGCGGGACAACACATTATTAATGTAATTTTCTCTGCATCTGTTTTTGACTATATCTGTGCTACCCCGAATTTACAGTTCAAAATCCTGAGTGGCGATGCACTGTGCTCGGCAACCTGAGATATTTGATATTAAATCTCTTTATGCCCTGGATTTTATTGGAACATTGAAAACACAGTTTATATTTAAAAAAAGAATAAACATCGGAGTGGAACTAGAATTGAAGACTGAATTGAAGGAAAGTGGAACCTGAATGTGTGCCTCTTTTATTGTAACTGAGTAATGAGACGATCGTGTCGTTTGTTGATAGTAAGCGTCACGCATGTTTATAACAGTTTAGTACCAAACGGAATTTAGAACCTAAACCCAGCGCGGAATGCGGCGCTCGTCACCCTGAGTAGATGCTAAATTTCTACTTACGTCGTTTTGAAATTTGCAGCTAACATTTTTATTTATGCCCGTATTATTACAAACATTTTTTATTTGAATTTCAATCTTATTTGCTCCGGTGTTCGAAAATCGAAAATCGAAATTAAGGTCACCAATCTGAATGTAGCCTCGCGTTCGTTTGTTATTATGTAGAAGGCATTTGGAAGTCGACTCAAGCTGGAAACAAATTATTTACCAGACGCGGCAACCGGACGCGGCTATAGGATGCGACATAAAGGTATCTAGATAATGAATGTACACTGAGTTGTGCAAACTATCGGACGTAACCTTGGGCTGACCTTGAGCGATTGGACGTCCGACAGAAATCTGGCGCGCCGAATGATATTGTCAGCCGTTGTTGTCTTTTGAAAGACTGTGCACACTTATCAGTCGCGTCCGTCAGCCGCGTCCGGTAGTTTGTTTCCAGCTTCAGTCTAGACTTGAGCATATTATCACGCTGAGCTAAATTTTTTATCTGCAGTGAGCTGCTTTAACTGCCTGTATTATTGACTTCAAAAATGTTTCACAAACTCTCAGGCTCAAAAACATCATTTGTATGATAGTATTAAAAACATCGTAGAGTGCATGCTAGTGTGTTCACACCCTAATCCAAGCAACTCGTGCTGTTGATTACTCGACACCGCAGCTCAAATTAACATTTTGCAACGAACTGTCTAACGTAGTTACTGACAATTACTATTAACTTAGTAATCCGTTAAAGTAAGACGAATTAATAAAGTTGCTCTCGTCAAGTTGTTCGGGTTAAATGATTTATTGGTAGAAGATTTTATAAGCATTTTTGCACTAAAGTGTGGCTGATCAGAATACGTGTGACAGTTTCCATAAATAAATAGAAAAGTTGTAAAAAGCTACATTAAAACAGTAAATTTTGATCAATTTTACTAGTTTTAGGTTGTAACTGGTAGCCAATATACTACAATAAAATATTAAAAGAAACTATTTTCATTTAAATGTTTACAATGCTATTTCAGATGTCTGACTTATTCTCTCAGCGGCCGAATGAAACAGTTTTTAATTTTATTTTTTAATATTATTCCTATTTATTTCTTAACATTCTCGGGTCTAACCCGGACTTTTGATTGAATGTGTAGAAATATGAACAGACACTCTTGTGTCGTAAAAAAAAGAAGGTATTTAACACTGGTTTAAACTGTCATTATTCACTATAGGTATTATGATTGTCAATCACGATGATTGTTAATGATTTATTTACCGTGATGATGTTGTGAATAGAGCTTCCGATCAGAGTAGTTAAATTATATGCTCCATGTTCACGGGAAGGCAAATATCGCGTTAATATTCATAACTAGTGGAAGGTATTTAATCCGTAAGCTACAAATACGTACGCTTTGTTTGCAGTGACTAATGAGGCGAAGCCGTGACATTGAATGGTGCGTGAATGAGTGAATATCGGGCATTTACTCGTACTTTGCTTTCATATTGCCAATATAGAGAGCTAACTACACATATAACAACATCTAAGCTGTTAACATTAGATATAAGTTGGTTTTGTTTCATATCCTTGTAACGGTGCAGTAAGTACGGAAGAGGTGTACAAGATGATCCCATGAGCTAAGACGATTCACATCACTTTCAATTGCAGCGAAACTATCAATGCCATGTAGTGATATTTTTGGTAAAACATGGTACATACCTGGCACTGTCCATGTCCCACGTCTGTCAATTCATGATGTCGATGTAAGCGATGCACATGTTTTCATGGGAAAATATAATATTGTGTGCTGTTGATCTAAGGTAAGGTTGACTAGGCTTTTGTAAATTTTATCGTATACAGTCAGTTGCAATCTTTGTTGTGATTGAAGTTTTCTAATTATGCTTAATTCTGTATTTTTCGTGGTAACAGTGGAATATTTATTGGTTATGTTACCGAAAAATTGACAAAAATGCTGAGTCTGGGTGCAAGATGATTGTTACCAATGATGATTACCTTCGAAGTGTACAAGATGATCCCTAGGAATCTTGTCCATAGGGATAATATAGTACCTTAGTGCAAATAACTACTCTTATTTTATACACTTGAACTGACTGAAACGAGAAAGTTTTTTTATATTTGGATGTTAATTATAAAATAATTTTTGATTTCGCTACACCTATACTAATTTCTGTACACAAAACCAGTGAATTGGTTTCTTCTAGGCAAGTGTACTTCATCGTAGACCACATCATCGCTTAACATCAGACGAGGTGGAGGTCAAATGTGGATAAATGTGGTGGTTGACTGCCTCGGTGGCTCAGTTGGTAGTGATCCTACTTTCTGTGCTTGGGGGCGTGGGTTCGATTCCCATATAGGACAAACATTTGTGTGATGAACATTTGTGTTTGTTCTATGTCTGGGTGTTAATATCTATTTAAGTATGTATTTAAAAATATATATGTATGCATATCAGTCTCTGGCAGCCATATTACAAGCTTTGCTTAGTTTGGGGTCAGATGACCATGTGTGCAATAATGTCCCAGATATTTATTTATTTATAAGGTCGGGGAAAAAGTTTCTTCGTATTTTTTAAACAAATTCAAGACATATTTTTTTCAAGTTTAATTACATTTAATTATAATATATATGTGCCGTTTTGTTCGATAACTTGTTGCCATCTTGTAGGTAGTGACATGATCCCGTTGCTGTAGAATTTTTGGGACTTCTGATCAAAAAAAATGCAACAAGTAGTTTTGACAGTCCTCTCTTGATGTTAATCTAACACTACCCAAAGAATTCTGAAGAGATCGAAACAGGTGGAAATCTGAGGGTGCAAGGTCAGGGCTATGTGGTGGATGCATTAACACTTCCTAACCAAGCTCTCTAAATTTTTGCTGAGTGGCCAAAGATGTGTGCGGTCTGGCGTTATCATGATGAAAGACCACACTCTTTATGTTGATCAATTCCGGCCGTTTTTTCTCAATTTCTTGTTTGAGTCTCATCTGCTGTTGGCAGTAGAGATCCGAATCGATGGTTTTACCCGGCGGTAAATGCTCATAATGAACGATGCCCTTCCAATTCCATCATACACACAGCATCACCTTATTACGTGTTAATCTGGGTTTCGCTACAGTCTGTGGTGCTTCACTGCCCTTTGACCATGATCGTTTGCGCACATTCTTGTCGTAGGTGATCCATTTTGCATCACCAGTGATCAATCTTTTCAAAAACGGTTCGGTTTCTTTACGTTTCAATAGAGAATCGCAAATGAGTACACGATTCATTTGGTTTCTTTCAGTGAGCTGGTGTGGCACCCAAATATCGAGTTTTTTTGTATACCCAGTTATTTTCAAATGGGTCAAAACTGTTTTGTGGTCAATCCCCAGGTCTTCAGCTACGTCGTAACTACTAATATGCCGATCTTGGTCCACTTTTTCAGAAATGGCATCGAATTTATCCGTAACAGGGCGACCAGAGCGAGCTGCATCTTTGACATCAAAATTCCTGGACTGAAAATGCTTGAACCAACATTGTGCTACTCTTGATGACACTGCATTAGGTCCATAAATGTCACAAATTTTATTCGCGGCTTGTGTCGCATTTTTCAGTTTTTTGAAATAAAATTTCACAATATATCGAATTTCTTCGTTAGATTCACTCATTTTATCGAACAAAAAAACAATTGAAAAATGGCGGGAAATTGCTTTTTACTTTTTGTATTCCTCTTTTCAAATGTCATATTTTTAATGGTATCAAAACCAGCCAAATACAAACAGTACAACCGATGAGATTTTTACTACAACTTCATACATACAAAATACGAAAAGACTTTTTCCCCGACCTATTATAATAAAAAAATGGCTGTCTCGGAACGCCCGGCAGATGTGAAACATGACGGCATAAGAAAGCGTCATTTCGTTTGCCGCAACGACGTGCGAGTAAGTTTTACTGCCAAGGCTAGCCAATAGATGATTCACATAAACAATGAAAAATTAATTTTTCAAACCAAGCTTTTATGAAATTTGTGATCGAAACGGCGTGCTGATCAAAATGAGCCCAAACACTGTCTGTCTACTATTATAGACAATAAACAATATTTTATTTATAGCAAAAATCCACACACACTATGATGATTACAATTTATTAATATATTTAATATATAAATAATATATGTCGGAACACGCCGTGACCAGGAGTTAAGTCACCAGTGATGACGTCACTATTTCCATTAGATGGTTCTACCATTGCAAATAAAACCTTAACTTTTGTCAGGACTACCTTCTTTTAAGCTACTTTCTAATTTTAGACTGTAACCAAACCGACTTATTCACGGGGTAGGAAAACAAAACACATTAAACTTCGGATAATGAATTCTTGATCTTTTATTTCTGCACAGACCCTAAGAAGGTGCTCTATGCTAATGCAAATTTACTGCCACGTTCGTAAAACCCTAGACGCTGCTAGAAGAAGGGCAAGAAACTATAGCGTCATCACTTTACAACAATTATTACAGAATAACACTTTTTATAACACTGATTGAGTAACAAATAAACAGTGCACCAAGTGCACGGAATCACTTTCTAAGCAAGACTGCCTGAGTCTGCGCTTTGTACTGTGCTCGACGAATACTTGTAATGGACTGAGTCTCGCTTCACGACAGCCCGCCATTTTATAACAAATATGGCGTCGTCGTGTCGTTGCGAAGTCATAACACTCGTTCATTAGATCTTTAAATAACTTGCTTTACAGTGGTTAATAACTCGTTAATTAATCTTAACTATTTATAGAACTTAGTTATTATTAACATCAATCAATTATTGGTTTAGCTAATACATTTAAACAATTGAAACAAGGCGCCACGTTTCCCTAGTTAAACATCACATCAACTGTTTTTAATATTACCACTAATCTAACTTAACCTCACTTAATGTTTATCGTTTATAAATCAAGACATGAATTTAGCAATAGTTAACTTGACATTTAACTAAAGATTAAATAGTCTCGAGTCATTGTTTGCTGTCTGGAAAGGTAACAAACCATTTTATTACATTTTGTTTCTCCATAGTTATTTTTACACTTAAATAAGTAAACTAACTTACATTAATGAGATTTTAGACTTTTCTAGTCATAATTTTAATAGACATTGTTAAATTCGACGTTATTATTTATAAGTTTATTGGTCTTGCGCCGACATATATTTACCAATGACTGCCCCGGTGGTTCAGTTGCTAGTGAACCTAACTTCTGTGCTTGGGGGCGTGGGTTCGATTCCCATCTAGGACAAACATTTGTGTGATGAACATTTGTGTTTGTTCTATGTCTGGGTGTTAATATCTATTTAAGTATGTATTTAAAAATATATATCAGTCTCTGGCAGCCATATTACAAGATTTGCTTAGTTTGGGGTCAGATGACCGTGTGTGCAAAAACGTCCCAGATATTTATTATATATGCATTATCCATCGAGGAGTGCCGTTGTCCACTGTCACCATCATCAAATCAGCTAGCTGTCACCATAATATTGTATAATTATTGGAACTTGACAAGTATGCCAAATATCAGCTCAATCAAAAACCAGGATTTTTTTCAAATTTAACTTGCAAGATTTGATTACAGACAGACACACACTGGCACAGGTGAAACTAAATAAAAGCATGTAAAATAATAAACAGTTTATTCTTATCTAAATTTATTCAAATTACCCAATGGAGTACAAACACAATCACCTACTTCAGCAGTTTCAACAAATGCTTACAAGTCTGAAAAAATTTACAATACAAACATCTTTTTTTCATACCCTAACAGCGTTATAACGGTTCATGTCGTTACACCGTACGATCCGTTGCAGGTTCCGATCGCCGTTTGATGCAATAACGGAAGCTCATTACGAGGCGAGTTCATAAACTGCAAACAATTTCCACTCAGTTTCCTTTTTCTTTCATATTGATATAAAAATATATTGAACAGTTTAACTGAGTTATAATGGCCAATGTGCAGAGCTATTTAATTGCACTTTGGGATTATTGCTTTTTTATATTATTTTATTTTTCTTTTACATACAAAACATATTACGCTAAATCACTTTTATTGTATTTCCTGTTCAAGTTTGATATATCTACTTATAAAAATCAATATATCAATTCTAACCCCATACATTTTCAGAAACGCAGTACACGTAGACTTTCACATAAGTTTTCAACCTCTGTTTGCTCAGTTATTACGGCCTTTTCGCAAAATCTTTTCTTAGCGAACCTCTATAGCCCATAACGAATCTATTTGCAAAATTTCAGCTTTTTAGGTCAAATAGTTTTCCAGATTTTGTGATGAGTCAGTCAGTCAATGAATATGAGTGAGTACTATTTCGCTTTAATAGATGATATAAGGAACATAGGCCTCCCCCTACACCCAGTAAGGGGATGCCTATGTTCAGCAGTGGACGTCTTCTGGCTGATGATGATGATGAAGAAGGATGGGTGTGACAAGTGAAACAGATGCAGCAAGTTGAAAAATAAAAGGTTGAAAAACATTTTTTAAACGAGCTTTTTCGTGTATGTGCAGTTCTTATATTAATCGTTGAGGAGTTCCCTCGTTAGGAGTCAAACTTGAGTGCAGTAGCCATGAGTGACACATAAAATGGGTTATCATATTGAATGCGTATACATCATTTCATGTTTGTGCTGCTAACCATTGAAGAGTTCCCTCGTCAGGACCCAACCATGAGTGCAGCAACTATGTCATAGTAAAACTTAAATTCAGCTGTCATAATAAGATGCGTACACAAAATTTCGTGTCTATGCTGTTGAACACTGAAGAGTTCCTTTATCTGAAGCTGGATGTCGATTCAGGTCATACTTACCATAAAAATTTATAATCATCGGAACTGAACCAACATGTGAAAATTCAACTCCGTAGGATAAGTGGAAGTGGCTAATTTAGCTTGCAAGATTTGACCTGAGCAAACAAACTAACATTACAAGTTAAATTAAACTTTTTAATAATCTGAATTCGATTTGATCTTTATGTATGAAAAATTTAAAGCAACTATTTCAAAAGCTTAGTTAAATCGTATAAATATGTTAATGTTTCGGAACTAACTTTATTGCCAATTTCGAACACAAAGCGTTTTTCGTTATTCCACAATTCATTTACATTTCGGTTCAGCGTGTCGTATAAAAGAGTGATACGAACTGTTCACGCCAAGCAATGCGTAAAATTGCAGCGGGACTCGCTCCACGGATCTGATTGCCACCACCGACTCAGAAAATATCCATTTTATAGTCGCTTGACTCCAACCAATCCGCCACCGATTGGCCACCGAGAAAGTGCTCTATTACCATTCAACAGCCTGTCAGTTTTCAATTCGAGACCCCGCGTCCGGGAAATCAACCTGACGGTTCAAACTTGTACAGGGATGAAACTTTTCTGCGAAAAGGTTTATAGTCTTTCTATTGAAGCCAATTTCCCATTCAAGGGGTCTCAGTTTTCAATTCAGGTATTTTACAGAGGAGAAAAGTTGGAAGACTTGTTGATTTTTCTGCTAAAGTTTCCAGTTCCCAAATTATTCATTGATGCTCGTGAAATCTCGTAAACCTTTTTAAAAAGCTTTATGTAGTACCTACTATAATACTATAGGTAGTGAATTAACTAACTTTTTAACGTTATCATCATTATCAGCCTTTCATGTTCCCACTGCTAGAACACAGGCTTTCTCTGAGAGAGATAGAGAGAGAGAAAGGATGGACCCACCATGCTGGCCCAGTGCATGTTGGTGAATGTTCTCTTTGAACTTCTTTTTTAAAATGTTTTGGTCATACTGGTTTCCTCACGATGTTTTTCATCACCGTTGTTGATCGATGGCATCGAAGCTAATCATATTTTATTTAGGTACTAAATAGGTTATTGGTGCAGGGCCGAGGAGCGAACCAGCCGGTTTATTCTGCAAGCTTAGTGAACGCGCAAGTGAGGTGATAAGTTAAGTGAACGTGTATTTTTCTTGTCGAATACTATAGAGAAATGTCAAAATGTCGAGTGATCACCATTGACTGTAGTCCCCTACCCTTATAATTATTTTTTTTAATTGTAAGATAGGCTTGCGCTTGGCCGCCAACTCGCCCGATGTTAAGCAACGATGCGGCCTGCGATGGATCACGCTTACCTAGAAGCAACCGATTCACTTTTAATTTGAAAACACCCAGATTGTAACTATCGGGGAACACCCATTCAGGCAGCGAATTCCACATACTAGCAGTTCGCACAATAAAAGTGGAATCAAAGCACTGCGTACGGGTTTTTGGAATGTCAACCATAAAGCGGTGTCGATTTTTCGTGCCCGCTCTGGCAGTCCGATAGAAAAAAGGGCAGGACGGAATTAAATCATGCAGATCTGATGTGCACTCTCCAAAATGTATCCGATAAAGAACCGATAGACTAGCAACTTTGCGCCGATGCTCGAGACTAAGAAGCTTAGTCTGAACTAGGGCTTCGTTGCTGAGGAGCCTCTTGGCACCCTTCTCAATTGACTCCAATGCCCCGAGCTGGTACTTAGCTGATCCATCCCAAAGGTGCATGCACGACCGAACTTGTGCTTGGTATAGTGTAAGCAACTGTTCCGACGTGAAGTACCGTCGCACCTTCGATAGGATACCAAGCTTTTTGGCAGCAAATTGAGCCTTGTTTTCAATATAAGACCCAAAGTTGAGTGTAGGAGACAGAGAAACGCCCAAAAGCTCAAGCTGGTCAGATATAGGAATGGACACATACCGGAAAGTAGGAGCCAGATGGAATGGCGTCTTTATATAATTTTTGACTACTAACTCAGTTTTCATGAAAGCAATATTTATCATACACGGTGCCGCGAATACATTATAAATAAATCATACCTGTTTCCAAACACTTTCTTTTGGCCCATTTCAAAAGTCAGTCTCGAGTTGCATTTCATTTTTCACAAGAATCTTCACAAGAATTCTGGCCAGTGCATGGCTTGTGACTCACATGTAAAACATTTTAAATAAAGAATCATTAAAGGTTTAAAAACTGATACGGCCATTTTACCTTTAGAAAACTTAGCAAACGTTTAAAGAATTTTTTAAGTTGATAATGGTTTTTTTCGGAAGAGATCGGAATAAACGATTTTTTCCATATTCCTCCGCCATTCTATAAAATATTAACATAAAAATTGCTTTATACCATTAGCAATGTTATTCTAAAATAATGCCCAATGGTTTTTTTAAACCCCACACACATTTTTTTTCTACAATAATGTTGAAATGTGGGAAAAAGATAGCTCTGGCCTGCGAGTTCGACCTTTTTTTATATAATTTTTTTATTCAGAAATAGGCTTGCGTTTAACCGCCAACTCCCCTGATGTTAAGCGCGATGCGGTCTACGATGGAGCACGCTTGCCCAGAAGAAACCGAACCGAAGAAATAAAAGTGGAATCAAAGCGCTTCGTACGGGTTTTCGGAATATCAACCATCGAGCGGTGTCGATCTTTCATGCCCGCTCTGGTAATCCTATAGAAAAAAGGGCAGGAGGGAATTAAATCATGCAGATCTGATGTACACTCTCCGAAATGTATCCGATAAAAAACTGATAGACTAGCAATTTTACGTCGATGCTCAAGACATAGAAGACTTTAAGGCGACGTTACTAGCGCACTAAATATACCTAATGCAAACAGTCGGGGAGGCAGTGACGACAAATAACCAGCATTCTGGAAGAGCTCAGATAAAAATGATAGAAGTGTGTTTGCGCCGCACTCACTGCAGTCAAGCGTGCAGCGACAGACGTAACGAGCAAATTATTTTAAATATTAAACCTCAGCGAGGCGTTTCAAAAATTGCCGTTTTATTTGCAGGTGAACTTTTAAAGGAGGAAAACTGATAAGTTCTTTTGAGATGTTTTTTTTTTAATATTAAAAAAACCCGAAGACGTGACGTGACCATAATGCAGTTTTTTATCTATAGCTTTGGATAGTTAAGGATATGTATTCAGTTTAATTTAGATTTAATTTAGTTAGATAATTATTTAGCTACTTTAGCATATTTGGATATTAGTATTTGAAATAAATTTTAATTGTTTTATTTAAATATTCACTTGACTATTTGGCATTCTATTTTCTGGACTTTTGAACAACTGCGCCGAAATTCCGAGAATTCAATATTCCAGAAAATCATTGTGAATACAAAATAAATACTATCTATATTATAAGCAAAATTCAACCCACTCATTGATTCTGATTTATCACGAAGTCTCGAAAACTACTTGTCCTACGAAGCCAAAATTGGCAGATAGATTCATTATAAGATAGAAGATAGATTCTAGTTTTAATGAAATGCGAAAATTACCTCAAAATATTTATACGTAAATGAATATCCAAGAAATTGTTGAGAAAAGTATACATATACGAGCTTTGGCAGCAACTGAGAATTTATACTGTCTACTACTGAACTCAAATAATAGTTATAAACCTCAAAAGATATTTCCACTAACTTTTCTATTTCCCGTAGGTATTTTAAGCGTACGTCTACGTACACAATCTATCACGTAATGTTCTCGTATCATACTATGTTTAGTTATTAGACAGCTTCTGATATGGCTTTGGAAATGTTATGAATTATTCTACGATAATAACCAAAACAAAACTTATGAGCTATTATTATAACTCATTTATACATTTTTAGTAATTTTTGTCCCTTTTCGTACCATCTTGGGATTTAGTTTTGTGTCTCTACAAGACCTATAAATTAATGCATTTAATTATTGATTAATGAAAACTCCGATGACTTTAGGCATTCAATGAACATCTCTAATTCAATCCTAAGCCGGGCTTAAACTTTCAATTGAAATAGAGACCTAAGTGTTAGAGTATTTCGTTAGAATTGTATCTAAGGCGGAGTATTATGTATCTTGTAACGCATTTGAATAGCTTGAATTGATCAGACGAAGACAATTAGACTGAAGTCTGAAACGTAGGTGTTTTTGCTGTCTAGAGTTTATAATGTCATTTTAATTTCAATACTTTTACTTGCAATCTTATTCGAATATTGGCACGTGTGTCAGGTTGATAGAATGTAACGTGTTTCGTAAATGTTTTTAAAGGGACAAGTGACTTTATCAACAAAATAAAATACAAACTGACACTAACACAAAAAACAGTTTAACTGCCCATAGATCATTGAAGGTCTAAAGAAAATCCAAAAGCTCAAGCCCACTATCAGCTAGCAGAGTACCCAGCTTGATGGCGGCATTACCATGCTGAATGGCAATGCTTATGCGTTGAGCTAGAACCACGCCAGCATTTTGGTCACTCGTCGAATTAACCAGGCGCTCTGAATGTTTTTTGAAAATAAGGAATGCTTCCGGTCCCCAAAGGCCCAATGTCTCGTCTCGACCCCAAACGGCTCAAATAATAAATAAATAACCACTGCCGAGGTTAGCATATTTGCGCCGCTTGTGCTGCTCTGACAAATTGGCAGCCGCACCAGCCCTATCTTGTGTCTCAGAAAGATGTGACGGCGCCAAAGTATCGACACAAGTTTAGTCACGTCTCACACTAGGGGCCGCCCCAAGTTCTAGAGAATAAGTGCCGTACCGTCAGGCATCTTTGCATCCTCACGCGCAAGATTCGTAAATATTGAATATGACGTCACATAATAAAAATAAGGATTTATATTTTGCGGCGAAAACTTAGCTATGAGTTTTCGCCCGACTTTGTTTTGTATATATAAATATTATACCAATTGAAACTGTCTTGAAAAATATCTAAGTTTTTAGATAATTTATTTCTAAGTATCAAACAAAAAATTTTATGCCCGAAATGGGCAAACTGTGATACACTCATATGTAAAAGTTAAAAAAAAAAGATTCTAATTCTGGGTAAATGCAATGCAATGGTAAAAACCAATTAATTGCTCATTCAGAAGATTGGTTTTAAATTAACCATTGAGTAAGATACATTTGGCAAATGGAAACCGTAGGACGACCACGTAGTTACGTGGTTTGGCCAAGGTAACAGCGGTTTGCCACACCGTGCAGTGTGACCATTTTATCTATACAGGTGAGCAAATGGGATAACAAACAAGCTTCAACGGGAGGCAGGCAGTATTATTCAGGACATACGAAGGAGGCTCCCCTAATCAACTGCACAAATAATTTGGTCACACCGAACGTATAGAAACACGTAGATTTATACGCCGCTAACGGAAATGTAATGAAGGGAACACTGTAAGTGTGTTAGTAATTTACCGTTTACATTGTTTGTGCAAGGAGAAATTGAAGCGTATTTTCTGCTGATGTCACAGGTAAAAACAACACCAATATTTTTACATATGCCATTAATTTAGATTATATTATGATGTTCAAATAATACCACGCTTAAGGGCTTAAAACAACCCCAAATTTTTACACTACATTTAGCCAGCAAAACTAGCTGAATTGTTCTTTAAGTTAACGACGTTACGATCGATGCCGATTTCAACATGACGTATCGACCTGTTAATTTTGTTGCTTACATCGTCTTGGTGAACTAAGAACAACAGCCTACTTCTGTTTGATTAATGTGTCAGTAAACTTTTGTATTGATTCTCACTTCGAGTGAAATCAGGTGGGCGAGAAGTACGAACAAGCGATACGTAATTTATGGACATTTGTTTAGACCGCAGATTACTCAAAGTAGCTAGAAGTGTCATCTCCAAAATAGCGTCAACAATTTATTTGTAACTATAGCATCCGATGACACGCCCTTTGGCCTTAGTACGAGAATTTCCGAAAAAGTTATCGTTACTTAAACGATAGCAAACGTATGAAAAATTCAGTTTCAGGTATACGGGTTGCCTAGTAAGGCAACCAGCTTCTTTTTAAGAAATTAAGTAAGTTGGAAATAAATATATATATTTTTTGTTATGTTTGTTTTCTTTCACGTTCGATACAGGCACTGTTCAATTTTTCATACATTTTGCTATCGTTTACGTAACGATAACTTTTTCGCAAGAGCTTGTACTAAGGCCACTTATTCACGTCATGATGGTTTATGACAGCTTTACCATAGATTTGCTATCTGTCAAAAATCGTAATTTTCGAATAATGTAAATGTGAAAGGCCCCATGGTTTAGATTTTTTGTTGTTTATGTCCGGCCCCTGAGATAGTGCTTCTAACATCTGCAACTTTGTAAGAAACAGAATGAAAACATTTACTTTTAATATTTTATTCTAGTAGTGGCTGCTAGCTACAATCCTACGATCAAAAAGCTAGTGAGAGTGATCAGAATTTACCGTTTTTACGTTGTTATGGCAACAGTTATAGGGCAAGAGTCCGCGACGGCCAGACCTTCGTTAAATAATAAAATATAAAAGTTTCTCTGTGTATGCCCACTATACAGGTAAGAAGGCCAGGCTATGAAACTTGGGTCGCGGTGGCTTTGGCAGGGAATAGGTAGTAAAAGTGTGTAAAATTGTGTCTCTAATTCGGTATAGTATAAAGCTTAGTTTCAAAAATGTTATTATTGATAATTTTAGAAATCGCCTCGTCCACAGCCAGACACTCAGTACGGTTGCAAGCCCCCTCCAGACACCCTTAAAGTAGGGTTAATTTTAATTATACTTACGTTATAGTATAAAAGCTGAATATTATAATGTTACTTGGAAAACTATAAAATTATGTATTAGATGCAGCGTTTTTTCAGACTGTTTTTGACTGTTCTCTCAGCGCTTTAGTTATTTTTTTGTTTGGTTGCATAGATTAAAATTTATCCCAATAAAAGTGGTACCTATATATGATAACGCAAGATCTATCCAAAATATTATAATTTATTTAATTGCTCCAAAACATCAATCGCATCATCCCAAGCATCGCTTGAGCATTTGCATTACTACAACTTCGAGTAGGAGTGGGGGCTCAAAGTTGTGGCAACGTCTCTTCCAGTTGCTGACTTCCAAATATTCCATGGTTTAGATGGGTTCGCTGTAAAGCTCAGCTAAAGTAACTCTAACTCCTATACTGCAAATGGCTCTTAAGTTTAATATACACGAACGAGTTTTAAATGAAATTATTTCGTGCTTGCTTAAAACATGAAATGTTTGGGCATTTTAAGTTGAGCTAAATTATCCAGAGAGAAACAGAAAAACGAATAACAAAACGATTGAAGAGGTTTTAAAATAACCACAGCGCTTAAAGTTTAGTGGAAGTAAAATTAAAAATATTTTTGCGTTCAGATCAGCCTATCAGAAATATAAGGTACCAAAAAGAAATCTAATCTAATATATGAAAAACGTAATAAATGCCTATAAAATTTGACGGTTGCACTCAATTTTCCTGGGATTCCATCTTAAGATCCTGACTTGGTGACAATGGGACTAACCTGACTTGACTTGACTCAAGAGTTGGCGGATAATCGGTGAACATATTTTTTTTAAACACAGTGGAATAGAACCGACCTCCTTTCAAACAGCGTACTTGATTAGTAAGCTGTACGTCATATTAGTGTCAGTACAAGTACTACTTCAATTTTTTTAACTATTTATATATTAACTGAAAATAATAATAACTTACTTATCAACCAACAGCAGGATCATAATTTTTTCTGTGCACTGTTCTTGGGAGTTGTATTACATTGTATTACAAGACTTGCACTGACACTAATGACGTACTGCCGTGACAAGCAAACGCCGGGCAATTATCTTGTTTTAATATTACCAATATAGAGTGCGCAGTTAACGCATCTACATATAAAACATCTTAGAAGATATGCATCAATTAAGCACTTATTATACCTTTCAGACTAGACTTGAAGGGGTACGGAACGGAATTTCTCACTTGCGTTAAAAAGGCCTCATCTCGTATTACAGCTTTAATTTTGTCCAAAACAAGTAATGAAATAATTACATTAGAAATACATATTTTAGGTTCCTTATAAAAAAAAACTTTCCTCTTGAGAGAATTTTGGTTTCTCAAGTCTTGTGCATTTGCCAGTGTCAACTATAAAGATTTACAAGTTTTATAAGAAAGTCGTCAAAAAAGTTGGAGACAAGCAAAGTAAGTCACGGTCAACTCAAAGTCATGTCCTGGTAAAAGTGGTGGAGATTTTACTGGAGACTTCTATGGAGTTTTGGAAACAACACGAAAAGACAAATGTTTCATCTTAATGCAACTCTTTCCCGAGCACGTCTAAAATTAGGAAAGTAGAACAATGAAGCGACAAGTTTTTATCTCGTTGGCGTTTATAGGGATGATACCTTATCTACATAAATTTAATATTGAGTGATGCGATACTTAAGTGTGCAAATGGAAGGGACGGTATGAATCCCCATAAACTCTGTCTACAGTCTGAATTTGGAAAATAAGGGTTGACCCTAAAGAATTAGTCTTACTACATTTCGATTTTCGTCTGTCAATATGTTTCCGAGTGAATGAAATCGCGGTAATTGTGATTTTACGTCAACTTACATTATTCTGATATTAATAAAATGTAAGCGTCGAATTCCCTAAAACAGTTTAGTAATCATTGACACCCAATATAAGCTCATGCTGAATCTCGCAGACAGACAGCTTGTTAAGCTTGACGTCAATGATATTACCCGCTCTGAAATGTGATGTATCCGTGACGCTTGCTCTGCGACTGTCTTCAGTTCTGCACCGTTACGCCTTGTTCTTGTTATGTCTCTGGCACGAAGCATAATATACAAAAGAAAGATTGTACTATTACAATATCTTTCTTCACAGCAATTTGTGATCGTACGCGGGGAGAGAGAATCACAGACGTGTGGTTTGGTACGCCGGATCACTGTCTGACCAAAGGTAGAGCAAGAGAAAAATGTATCTTTCTCTCCCGTTGGTTGGACGGCGGTCCGTTAACCATATCCCTCACATCTGATATTCTTTATTTCATGGCTTTTTGGGTGACCCCAAAAACTCTGACTGCTCTTAATAAATGTACGTATGGATCGTGAAAATTTTCAAGTAAATGTGATCCAAATAAGAAGATACCTCAATACCATCGAACTGATTTGATGATGGAGCCGAGAGGTATGTAGTGGATCTCTTTAATATATAATGACAGCCCCGTTAGCTTAGTTAGTAGCTTAGTAACTAAGCTTAGTTACCTTCTGCGCTTGGGGGCGTGGGTTCGATTCCCACCTAGGACAAACATTTGTGTGATGGACATTTGTGTTTGTTCTGTGTCTGGGTGTTAATATCTATTTAAGTATGTATTTAAAAATATGTATGTATTTCAGTCTCTGGCGGCCATATTACAAGCTTTGCTTGGTTTGGGGTCAGATGACCATGTGTGCAATAATGTCCCAGATATATTTATTTAATAGCTAGCAATAAACCTCTCGAGTTTGGCTTCGTTTCGATGTTTTTTTACTATTAGATATATTATATATTGTTGAATAGTGTCAACGTTTATGATGATGACGTCAGGCTTCACTTGGAATCATGAAGCACAGTTGCTTGCCACCTCCTTTTTGTATTTTCTCTGTGGTCTCTTGGGATATTGCTTGCTGAAACGTCTGTTAAAGTGTGATGTGATGTGTCTAGAGAGTTGTGATTCTGTGACATTGATAGCTTTTAGCGTTCTGAGTGTATGAGTAGTTCTGTGCTTTGGGAACGGTTACATGATATTCAGAATTGAAAGCAACACTACTTACTACTAATTTTAGATGTCAATACACTTTTAGATGTCAATTATTATAAAGATCTGTATTATCACGACAGTACGACTCGCGAAAGCGATAGCAAATTCGATTCGAATTCAATTTCGTATTAACTTTAAGTCCTCTAGATTAGAATATACAATGTGCCATGAAGAAAAGCTATCAATGTCCCAAAAAACAATTGGAATTAAAAAAAAAACTCATAAAAGTAAACGAAATTGCGTATTTACTAATTGTTTTTTTTTTATTGATATCCAAAATTTGAGTACAGAAGCCTGCACTTTGATCACCAGTCTCCACACCGAACGTTTGGTCAGACCCCTATATTGCAATACCACCCAAGCAATATCCCCAGAGATCGCAGAATTACAAAGAGTTGTTCAAGTACGTTGTTCTTTATCTGCAAGGAAAATTGAGTTTGTTAAGCCGCGTTAGTAATGTGGTTATGCTCACTTCACTACTCAAATAAACTGGCTGAGTAGCGGTTCTATTTACGCTAAAGTTGGTGAATGAACCTAAATACATCAAAAAGGAAGCTCGCTTGACAATAAATTAGCTATCTCAACAAGTTTCATGGTTATTCACGTATTTAGTTGAATTTTGCAGTGAATCCATTTTTACCGTCTTCAAAATAGGAGGAAGATTCTCATTTCGACTCGTTTTTTTTATTTGTACATCTCAGAAGGACTATATACACCCATTTTGACGACACTTGTGAACCAATTAACGTGTTTATTTTGTCATTATGTAGACTCCTTAAGAGTGTTTCAAATTTTGCCGGCCTTTACCAATTAATTTCAGTCTTAAGACAGAAAATCGGTTTAGCCGTTTTGTATTGAAAAGGCCACAACACGAAAGAAGACTAAGTTACTTTCACTTTGATAATACTTGCGTGTGATATCATGTTCATTGACCGAACCCTTGTACTTTATGTATTCTGTGCCGAACCGAACAAAGGTCTTAGATTTTAAGGGAACAGTTCAGCGTTTGTATGTATTTTTAACCGATTTCAAAAAAGGAGGAAGTTTTCTTTTTACATTTTTTAGCTCAGACCTCCCGCATTAATAAACCAAAAAAAATAAATTCGTAAGGATAAGATCAGATTGGTCTTATAGAAACTTCATCAAAACCGGTTAAGTAGATTGGTTTTCAAATCAAAATAACTGGAAAAATATGTCATACTAAACAAAGTTGCGTATTTACTAATTTTTAAGTCGGTTTTTTAAATAGATAACTATGTTAGAAAGTTTTTGGTAAAAGTACCACGTGAAGTGCGTAACATCCTGACAACATTCTGTGATTCGAACATCGAATATTTTGCTTTCACAAAGCTAATAAAATAAAGCGAAGGAACTCACACGAACTTGTTTACTATGACAACGAACGCTAGCTGAAAATAGGGGTTGTTCCATAAATAGTTCTCTATTTAGTTTTCTACCGAGAAGTCTTAGATCGTCATTTTCTACGCTATTTTCCCAGCTGTGAGACAAAACATGGAGTAAGTATAGTATGTAACCATTGTAACGGTAGATTTTCTCTTTATTCACAAACGTTTACTAAGTTTATCTACTGGGCTATGCATATAGACTGTACTAAGCCGAAAGGAGGTCATAGAAACGGTTATTGAGACTTGAAAAAATCTATGTAACGGCTGATTTTTCTTTCGCTTTTCAGGGAAAGCGAAAGAAACTCATCATTATGAACAAATTTTACTATAGGACCAATAGTAAAATTTGTTCATAATGATGAGTACAATGACCTCAACAACTGACATAGGGCAACTGAGACAGCTGCTCCGCTCTCCAAAAGATAGATACCCATTGGGGGTTCCTGGTGTATATATGATCCCTTGCGATTGCGGCAAGTGTTACGTCGGTGAAAGGAAGAGGAACGTGTCCACGAGGCTCACGGAGCATATACGTTCCATGAAGAAGCTAGATACCAATGGTTCCGCAGTGGCAGAACATTCTCTGGGCTCCGGTGCTCAGCATTATATAAGTTTCGACAAAGCGAAAGTGCTGGCACGGGAAAAATTCTTTGTGCCCCGGAAAGTCCGAGAAGCCATCGAGATCAGTCGACGTCCAACCTTCAATAGGGATGGAGGATGGAACCTGCCACCGACTTGGAAACCGTGTCTTCATGGAGTTCGTGGGAGTGACAGTAAGACAGGTGGCGACGTGGTGAGCTCCGTGTGCTGGAGTATTCCCGAAACACATGAAGATTCGAGTGGGGAAGAGCTCCAGTGTGCGCCAGCGCAGCACATTTCTCCGCGCACCCCCACCCCCGCACCTGGAAATTGTTTTTCTTCTTCGGAGCAGCCTTTATTGCACCTACGAAATACAAAACAAAACAATGTTTTGGTAAAAGTCATGAAACAAAAGTTGGCAAGTAAGATAAAAAAAAGCGAGAGATTTTTATTTAATTATCAATAACCCTGTATACAGTTTTTCTTTTGCTGACGAGGGTCCAGTGCAAATATGAGACAAAGCACATTTTACTTAAAATAGGCTTTTTAACCGTTTCTAAATAAGACCGTTGTGATTGTCCAATCTTTGTTGCTAGATTCTTTCTTTGCGATGCTCGATGTGCTTATTATATATCATTTTGATAGTTAAGGTTGACTTTATTGCATCTGTGCGTGAGAAATATCGCTTGAACGTGCGTTTTGTGGACATGTTTTATTTTATTATTGGTTTTTATATATATGTATGTTACTTGTACAGTAAAATACCATATGTTACCAAGTTTATAACAGAATCTTTTTGAAATTAGTTTTTTGAGTTTGATTTATCGTAGTGTCTATATTTTAGTGTTTCTTTGCGCGATTGAATCCGGAATTATTTATCACCGATTTAATTATTGAATTCAAATATACATAGCTATTAAAGTTTGCAAGTTGAAGTGGCTATGGGCAGGCCACATCGCTCGATAAACCGTGAAAAAAAAATTTTTTTTTCATACCGTCGATTATCACATAGGCTTAATAATTATCATACCGGAAATGTAGGATAACGGACAAAACTGCGAAACGTAGCTAGTGTTATGCTTTTACAATATTTTATCAAGAAACCTATTGATAGGGAAATAGATCTTACATGTGTAAAACTAGCAACACCCCCCTTCATTGCGTGCAAAAACCCTCAGGAACTGGATATTTTTTAACTATTTCCATGCAAAAAATCTTGTCGAAATTCTTTGTTCCTACTTGAACGAAGGACAAATATACACACTTACGGAAATATATAATATTAGTATGATATTTAATACAAATGAGCTTAAATTTATCTTTTATCACACATTCATACATTTTTACGACTTGTAATATGCAATAAACTAAAACGGAAAAGAGAAAAGCCTAAATTGTATGGGATTTCGTCGATTCTCCTACTTTATACCCCATAATGATATTGAACCCTTCTTATTAGTCAAATAAGGGATCGAATCCGAAGGCTATAGTAATAAACTCGTGTACTGAATAAAATTGAAATTGTATAATAAAAACCTTGTCCTTGAATGAACCCCAGTACTAACAGACTTTTTTAAATGAAAAGAAAATGGCCAGTGGAGACGAAATTTGCTTAAAGTATTTTATTTGTATGAAAGGGTTAGCAAAAATTAAAGACAAATGATTGAAACTGATCTCAATATAGAAAAAGCACTATTAATACATTTAACCTCCAAAATTAGTTTCAAAACCGTTTATCATCATAATAAGCCTGCCATAGTCTACTGCTGGACATAGGCCTTTTTAAAGGCATGGCACTTAGCCTGATTTTCGCTTTTCGCTTCTAGTAACTGCCAACTGCCGCACGTTCGTCCCACATGGTCCCGCGCTACGTCGCCGGCCGACTCATAGTCTCCACTTCAGAACACATCTATATACATTTTAAAGGCTATATTATGGGTCCGCGAAAAAAAAAACCGACTCACTGCAGTTTGCTGATACGTAGCTCAACGTAAGTTTGTATAGGTAAACGTACCCTAAGAGTCACAAAGGGGACCCTATTACTAAGCCTACGCTGTGTCTGTCTGCCTGCCTGCCTATGTCTGTCTGTCTGTCTGTCTATCTGTCTACCTGTCTGTCCATCTGTCCGTCCGTCCTTTAAACGGTTGTATCTTTCGAATCGTAATAGATAGCCAGGTGAAATTTTCACAGAATATATAATGTTACGGTGGGTTAACTAAGAAATAAAAAAAAATGCCGTTTTTATAAATAACGGTACAGAACCCTTCGTGCGCGAGTCCGACTCGCACGTGGCCGGTTTTTTATATTGATAATTATTAATAAATAATAATATAAAATATCTGAGACATTTTTGCACACACGGTCATCTGACCCCTAACCATATGTGTCCCAAACTAAGCAAAGCTTGTAATATGGCTGCCAGAGACTGATATACGTACAAACAAAAATGTTCTCACGTGAATGTTTGCCCTAGGTGGGAATCGAACCCACGGCCCCAAGCGCAGAAGGTTGGTTCACTACCAACTAAGCCACAGAGGCAGTAATATATTGTACTTATACTGTTTTGTAATACAGAATGTTGTTAAACTTTATTGTCGGGAAAATAAACAATAGCTCAAAAGTATGTGATCCGAAAATCCCGCCTTACTCCAAGACATACATGCATATTGTTTACATATCGAACAAAACATGAAAATGCGAAAATGTTACGCAGTTTATTCGATCGGGAAAGAAAATTGAGAGTAAATAAAGACCCAGGTATCGAGTAGGCCCTCAAAGGAAACAGGTAGAAATATAGAAAATATTTCGCAGGATTCCGTTGTATTGTCTTGCGTTCCTTTGAATATTTTAAAGGTTTCGTAATTCTAATTTCTATTGAATAATTTAAGTTTAAATATTGGCTGTAACGCAGAACAAGTTATTTCAGTGACAAGCGCCATTGCGAACATACTCTGTTCTACATTACCGTATATTTCATGTGAATTTAATTTGAAGATCAAGTACGAAACTCACGAAAAAAAACGTGTTTAGTTTACTAAGTTTTTGATTAAGTACCTTCAGCTGAAATTTCGTAACAAACCCACAACAGAAGATAACAATACTAAAGCTTTTGAACAATAAACGAAGACAATTAACTAGATAACAGGCCTTGCGAACATTTTGATTAATTTATCACTACGTATAACCTGGTGCCTCGCTCATGGAAACCGCACAATTATGTGATCTTCTACAAAAATAGCCGATGATCTGTAAATTACGGACTAGAAAAGTTTTTTGAAGAAAACCTCATACAATAAATTAAATATCGCGCGTGTCAATTTCCATCAGCAAAAAGTTGAAAGATAAATTTAGAGTATTGTTAAGTAGAGTTTCTAAAGTAACTAACAGACGTGTTGGATTTGGTTGACGGACCGCCGTCCAACCAACGGGAGAGAAAGAGAATGCCCAAAGGGGAGAGAAAGGGAATGTTATTCTCATTCTTTCTCTCCCGTTGGTTGGACAGCGGTTCGTCAACCAAATCCAACACGTCTGTTCCGCGATTGGGTATTAATTTTGTTTACCTTTTTTATACAGGGTTAGTTTTATTGTACCCAAGAACCTCTTGCAGACAGCTTCTCTAAATCATATAACTCTTCTTTTTTTATTCTATACAAAAACAAAATATATTTAAATTAGGACTCAAAAATAATAAATAATGAGGGCGCTATAAATGGCTATACTTTACGCGGTCTCAAAATAGTAGGAACGTAGGGGCCTGCGCGAAGCTTAATGGCGGCTCCACATTAGTGCCGTGAATTCACGCGCGAATTCACGGCATAAATTCACGGCACAAGACGTGCCCTCCACATTCACGGGATGCTCACAGTCGTTCGTGAAACCCGCCGCAAATGGACGTAGAATCTGCTGCTGCAATAACTTTGTTTGCTGTGGCAACATATTACTATTTAGACGTCCAAAACAAGAAAGTTATTAAAATCGTTGGAAAAAAAGAAGATGGTGGTAGGATGGTGGATGACGTCCGTACGCCTTTATAGTCCGGGGTAAACTGGCGCGGGGCCGTGAATGTCGATGTGTACGCGTGAACGCCGCGCGAAGGGGGCGCGAACGCTTTGTCGCGGGACAAAATACTGACTCTGATCGGGGAACAGGCGTAGACGCGCGTGAACCCCGCGAAAACCCTTCACATTCACGTTCACGCTTGTTTTCGGAGCTTCACGTCACTAATGTGGAGCCGCCATAAGAGGTAACAATACATAATAATTTATGGACAGACATCATATATTTGTGGCAAAAAAAACACAATATAAAATGGTAAATAAAAACATTACATATAAAATAAACCTTAGCTTGAGCTTATTATATTTTTTATTACATATTAAGTAATTCAAAAACAGATACACCCATACATTGTGGACTTTCCTTGGATACGTACCAAACGTTTCTATTCTACGATTCTAATCCGTACGCCCATGGATTGGAACAACCTGCCGGCTACCTCGTTTCCTGAGAGATTTAATCTGGGCCTTTTCAAGGCAAGAGTGAATAGATATATTCTAAGTCTGCGTGCTTCATCTTCGACCACATCGTCGCTTACCAACAGGCGAGTCGGTGATCAAACGCGGAATTATTGGCGATAAAAAAAAAGAGCCAACTCTTCCATCTATAAAGCACAAAGCTAGAAACCCCTAAAAATAATATTATAATTTTTTACAAATCAAAATTTGTGAAATGTTATGGAATGAAAGTATGATATTAGAGAAGCTGCCGATAAGAGGTTTTTGGTAGGTACATTAAAAATAGTCCTGTATAACAGCCTTCAATCTCGATGTCCTGGAAGAAAAAAATATCCTCAAGGGCTTATCGTCATTATTCGATAAGGTTTGCTTTTGCAAATCATGTTATTCATACAGTAAAATTGAATTTTTGTGCACGCTACGGCGACGGCGACGTAATATACATATTTGTGTAGTCATCATATCAGCAAGAAAACGCAATTCTGTCTCAAAAATCTTTGACTTTACAAACAAACTCATCCCAATATTTTTATTGTAATTATAGAGATAGAAAGGTGTATTGTCTATCCATCAAAATGAACCACTTGTAGAACAAGAAAAAAAAATGTTTCCTGTAAATGGATCACGTAATCGGTCTTTTTGTATGAGGACACATTTTTTTCTCGCATCCAGCAAATTTGTGTTCTACAAGTTATTTACTTTGATGGGTTAATCAACAACCTTTAGGTACACCTTTTTGTTACACCTCTTATATGCATTTATGATATACTAGGATAAAGTATATATGATAGCTACGCATTAGGATCGTTTTTGAAGGTATATAGTCTCAAAACTAATAAAACTGTTGCTGTCTTTATTTCGTACTCTGAAATAAAAATCGGTCAAGTGCGAATCGGGCTTGCGCACTGAGGGTTTCGTACCACCACAAAATTCAATTTAAAAAAAAACGAGCAAAAAAAACTCACGTGTGTTGCATGGGAGCCCCCTTAAATATATGTTTTTATTTTTATTTAATTATTTCTTTTAAAGTGAAGCTAGACTCTGTCGTTACACCGGCGTTGACATTCAATCCTACAGAAACTGATTATGTTTCCGAGATAAAAATTAACTAGTTAGTAATAGTAATTTCACTCTCCGGGCTTTGAATAAAATCCATGCATAAAGTTGAACAGAGGTGGCAAACAAGCTGACGGGCTGCCTGATGGTAAGCGATCACCTTCACTTATGGATACCAGCAACACCAGGGGCATCACAGATACGTCGCTGACCCTAAAAGACTCTATTAACAGCCCTTTTGAAGAACCCCATATTATAGTTCTTCGGAAATGCCGGAGGAAGGAGCTCATTCCACAAATTGCAGGTGTGGGGTAAAAAAGAACGTGTAAAACGCAGAAATGTGCAATTTCCACCGATTTATGATATGTGGTAAATATGGATAAATAAACTGATAAACCAACACACACTCCAATTATTAATAATATTTAGTATGAATTAGTGTATAGTATATTACCATCTTTTATAAATTTTCGCTGTGATGATTTTAGCAGTCAAACACTGAATAACAATTAGCAATGCTTATAATTTCTGTAACGATATTTGGTTATAATGAAATCTACTTGTAACAAAAACACCGACATGGTTTAACTGATGAACAATTAATTTTCGTCGCCCAGCGGGCGGCTGATTGCTTACATTCGTCCACGGTCCTAAATAAACGACACAAGTTTAGATTACTGGACACAAATACGCTGTATTTATGATTCAGTGGCTAGTTTGTTCACCTGTGGTGGGCAAATAATGACCATTCCGGACGAAACTCTCTTACCTTGTTTATGATAAGATAGCGTTTCGTATTTCTTTCTTATTTGACTGTTCTTTTTGTATTTTAGATTAAAATGATGCAACTCATTTTTACCTAACGATCCGAAACCCAAAGGGTGGAAAAGAGACCCTATTACTAAGCCTACGATGTCTGTCAGTCCGTCCTACCTTTTAACAAATGTATCTTTCGAACCGTAATATAACCTAGTTGTAACTGTGTGTCGTAACCTAGTTGAAATTTTCTCAGAATATGTAATGTTACGGCTAATTAACTATGAAATAATAATAAGGGCATATAACAAAACGTTTTATAAATGTATTTTTGTATTTAGTCTAATGTAAAGACGGTAATATGTACAAGTTTAGATAATAAATGAACTTGCCACTAAAAAAAATTACTTTAAGGTCAATAAGTGCGCAAGCTTCTGTCTCGTAAATTTTGTTGCCATGCATGCAAGCAGATTAAACTGAAAATCCAAAATCGCTGTAACCATTGGACCGCTATGTTCAGTTACATGAGTTATCAATCCTGTCTGTCAATCTGTCAGTTTGAGTATTCGTATCGATGTGTATGCAGCACGATATAGGTATCATGGTATGCAGTTTGATTCGTTGTTTGATCAATCAAAGTCATTTATTTGCAAGTAGAGTGATTGTGTATTTCTGTGTCCGTGTGCTGTAATGGTCTCTTTTATAGGAATATTTGTTCGTGTACAACTCTTATACGTTTTACGTATCCATCACACTGCACACTAATATTGTATAAGCGCAAGTTTGTGTGTATTTGCCTTATTTTTTAAATTGTTTTCTTTTTTTAATCGGGCAAGTGGCTTTATTAACTAATGAAAGTACAAGCTGATACTGACACATTTACAGACTGCCCATAGACCGTTGAAGATCTAAAGACAATCCAATTTGTCTTACTTATACTTAACTCCATAACGGGTGAACAGATTTTGGTGAAATGTGGTAAAGAAGTAGCTTCTCACTATTAACTACATTCAGTTTGATAGATAAATAATTTATAGCTTTTTTGCCGTTTTCTTGTAAAAAATACATCGGTTGGACTATACTTACATTTCTAGTGACATGTTAATAATAACCATATACAAAACATGATGTTATCTATAATCAGTGATCCGTAGTTTGCTTTTTTCCTCATCTATACATCTATACCTATACATATTCTAACTATCTATCTATACATATAATAAAAACGTAGAGTTAAAAAACCTGTAATTGCGATGTAACAAAAAAAAACCACAAATGGCGTCTTAAAATAAGCTGAAGCAGCTGAACACGTTAAGAGTTTTTAGAATTATTGTCTGTTTGTTTGTGCACGCACACTGTCGCACATCTAAATCACTGGACGGGTTTTACTGCGGTTTTCACGAATATGCTTAGCTATGACCAGATTGAAGTATAGGCTATGTTATTTTGCGCAAGGGCATTAAGGGAGGAAAAAAGGGTTGAAAGTTTATATGAAAATCTACACGTATGAAGTCGCGGGCAACAGCATTGGTTGTCTATAAGACAAGTGATGTCGACTTGAATGGCTTTTAAGCTTAGCACTAAACTATTGCTGTCCTCGCAAGAAAAATAATTTTTAGTTACTCTAAACTTATTGTCTCCAAAGCAAAGTGATGATTTCTCCTGCATTGAAGGATATGCCGGGGATAATGCAGCTTTCTATTATTGAAAGAACTTTTAAAATCGTTCCAGTTCCAGAGATGACCTACAAACATACAAATGTACCTACGACACACATTTAACTTAAGGTTCAGTTTTTACAGTCGCCATTCCTAAGCGATGTAAGTTGTCAAACAATTTAATCTATCTACATCTACACTAATATTATAAAGAGGAAAGATTTGTACCTATTTTTGTATGTTTGTATGTTTGTAATGAATAGGCTCCGAAACTACTGAACCGATATGAAAAATTCTTTCACTGTTGTGAAGCTACACTATCCCCGGGTGACATAGGCTATATTATATTTTGTAGCGAGGCCGAAGGCCGAGCTTACACTCGAGCGAAGCCGGGGCGGACGGCTAGTATATTATATTCAGAAAATGTACAGTGATAAACATGTAATTTACTTAATAGATTTTGGATAACTAAGCACTGTTTACACTATTCTGCATATTATATAAGTCTAATTAGCTTGCTCGTCAAAAAACTTGTTGGGAAATGACATATTTTTCAAATAAGAGATCAAAATTAGCACCAAACCAGTTCTTGGAGACTGTAGATTGAAATTTATGTGGAGGTATATTAAATTGTGGGAGGCCTACCTACGCTGCGTCTTTAGGTTCGTGGTCTCCACTCAAGAACCTTTCTTCCCCATCGGTTATCAGTTCTTCGAGCGATGTGGCCTGCCCATTGCCACTTCACCTTGCAGATTTTAATAGCTATGTCAGTGACTGGTTCTTTGGCGAATATATATGTTCCGAATTTTATCGCGTAAAGAAACTCCGAGGATAGCTCTCTGCATTGGCCGTTGTGTGACTCTTGAGTTTTTCCAAAAGGCCAACAGTTAAGGACCACGTCTCAGTACCACTAGATGGACCGACGACATTGTGAGAGTCGCGGGCATGCAGTGGATGCAGATGGCAGGATGTCGTTCAGTGTGGAGATTAAAGGGGGAGGCCTATGTTCAACAGTGGACGTCTTCTGGCTGATGATGAGGATGATGTATTAATTAGACCGACTTCGGTTTTTTTTCCAGATTGTTGACTCAGTATGTTAACCTTTTGCAAAAAGAGCCTGTAAATGTGTGTGTAATTGTCTGTAGTTTGTAGAACTATGAGGAGTTTGGGGACTAATAAGATGATTTACGGAGCTTGTACAGACTTTCAGACTTCATGGAAAGGATACGAATGAGGTAGATAAAATTGAGATTGTGCTATTTTCATAAACATTCCGCTATTTTGCGTCTCTCATAGAGTGGAATCATAATTATAATGTATAAACATCTCGATTTTTATGTTATGTCTTGTTTTAATGTGAATCGTCTATTGGCAGGCTTTGGCAGTAAAATCGACTCGTATACCATGACGGCGAATGGCATGACGCTCTCTTATACCGTCATGTTTTACATCTGTCGGGCGTTCCTTGAAGACCAACTTTTTACTCTGTTTAAACCAGTCAATATATACTGCCTGTTGCCTAATATAAAAGTAATAAATGTTTGTGCTCGGGATTAAAGACGCGAAACGTTACGTCTAATAAAAGTCAAACGTGTTGTCGATTCCCTCACTCCGTTGTTAACTTTGATATTCGCGAGGAGTTAACCCTATCTAAAGGTAAAAACGCACTAACCTGCTTAGTACTTATACAGCCTAGCGATGAGGCTACTGACTTATTGTTAGATAGGGAATACGTTGGTCGTACAGGTGAATTTGCAGTAAAAGTGTGTTAACTGTATATCGAGATACCATACCTTTAAGGTTACCCACCTGAACTCGCTTGACCGTCACGCTCAGGGCCCTGATTACATTACTACAAACACGCTCTTAACGCGGCGCGTTAAGTTAACCTCGAAAAGTTGATCTTTATTTGCTGATTGCAAATTTTTAGAGGTTAAGTTAACACGCCGTTTTTTAGTTATGGAATCAGGGCCCAGATATAACAGTGTGTATCCGTAACCTTTGAATACAGCGCCATCTATTGTGGAATAAGTGAATTACTAATTAAGTTTTCACGTTTTACGTACAGTCTTACGACTAATACTTTTTTTCCTAAGCCACCGCGCTGGTGTATTTTTACCCTAAGGCTCTCTTTCAGCTTCCTTAGTACGTAAAATACGGTTTAACGTCTTGTATTTTGGGTGTCAGGATTTTATTATTTTGGTTTATGTGCGTTAAGCGTCGACGCTTCTGGGTTAAGATTGATACTTTTGCCGTCTTAAGAGGGCTCCATTCGACCAAAACAATACTTTTATTACTTTTGTGTACTCGCTTGTTTTAGGTCGTTTCTCTATTTTAGACTTTATTAATAAAGTTATTAATGATATGAAAAATATTTTTATCAAGATATACATAGGCTTACATAAGTTTTTTATCAGCTTGTAAAACACACTGGCGTATGTCTATAAAGGATTAAAATACTAAATGTTGATACTGCGATTCCTGCACTAGGCTAGACCTCTACCACAGGAAAGTGATACCGTTTTTTTTATTAAATGTTCAAAGGAATGAAAAGTTCAATCTATGCGTTATTTGAATTTTATTCGGTTTTAAAATCATTATCATAACATATGGCGATATTTTATGGATAAAGCCACTATGTATCTGTCGTTTGGCCCATTTTCACATGATTATTATTTTTCTGCAATGTACCTATAGTTAACTTTTTTCTTTCGTCATGAAAGGATTTCTTAGGCGTTGCACATCTAGTATATTTGCCATGTCAAGTGTTGGAATATAATCGCCAAGTTATATGATATATTATCAAATGAGTCACAATCAGAGTCATGCAAAGTAAGTCACGGACAAGTCTAAGTCATGTCAGTAAAATGAGACTTTACTAGAGGTTTCTATGGAGTTTCGGAAGCAGCACGAAAATACCTATTTCACCTCGTTATATCGGTCCCTACACTCGAGCACGTTCCTGAATGGGTAATAATACACCATTTTAACGTATTAACACTCGAAAATACACAATTGTAGGAAAATAATACAATGAGACGACATGTGTTTTTTCACGTTGGAGCAAAACTCCTAGTTATAGTGCGTTTCACCAAAGAGTTCCCTCGCCGTAATGTTGGCTCCCCTGCATTTCCCATACACATTACAGGGAAAGTGCAGGGGAGCCAACAGTACGGCGAGGGAACTCTTTGGTGAAACGCACTTTATCAGTTACGCAACTACTCAATATCATAAACAATATTTTCTCTATGACTATATTCAAATCTTTGCCATTCTGAAAAAGGCCACGAGTTCGCGCAATCGCGGGACAGCCGGAAGGGACTAATGTCTGGCAACACTGAAATAACATCGCGGGTATCATACCTGATACCCGCGAAGCCTTACCCGACGCATATTTAAATAAAAACCATTGTATTTGTTCCCCTTTCAAGTTTTATTCAGATTTTATTTGAATTAAAATGAAAGTAAGTATGTACGTTGTTCGCAATTTTTTTGAGTGTTTTAAATAAAAAGTCTAAAGAATGTGTAAGGGGTTCCGTTTTTCCGTTTACAATGAATTTGTTTTTTTTTATTCAGTATTTTTAACATGTTGATATAATTTTTTAGGTAAAATTTTAGCTGTTTCGGGAGGGACGAGCAAGAATAAGAAGATTATTGAAACGTATATACGTTTACCGTTCGTTTATTAGCTTAAATTGAAATATGTATGGATTTCAAAACGGTTTTTTTCACTGATAACAGTGACACTGTTACCAGTGTTACATACTTAAGTAAGTAATTAAGTAAATAACACTATATACTTAGTTATATAGGCTGCGTGCCAGCCATAAAAAGAGAGTTTTATGGCGATTTTTTTGGAAACGACTAGTCTGGCTACGACCTCTACTGTCAACTATCATATTAGCTTTATTTTATTTTTAACTAGTATTGTGTTGCCTGCGACTTTGTACGCGTAGATTTCCATATAAACTTTCAACCCTTTTTCCTCCCTTAATCCGGCAAAATAACATAGCCTATACTTCAATCTGGTCAAAGCTAAGCATATTCGTGAAAAGCGCATTTAAATCCGTACAGTGGTTTAGGAGATGTGCGCGGACAAACAAACAAACAGACAAAAATTCTAAAAACTGTCTTAACATGTTCATGTGCTTATTTTAAGATGCTCTGTGTGATTTTTTTGATATCTCGCAATTACATATTTTTTTATCTCTACGTTTTTATTATTATGTATAGATTAAGAACCCTCTCACATTTTTTGTCGAAAAAAGC
Source organism: Agriopis leucophaearia (assembly GCA_949125355.1). Classification (NCBI taxonomy): domain Eukaryota; kingdom Metazoa; phylum Arthropoda; class Insecta; order Lepidoptera; family Geometridae; genus Agriopis; species Agriopis leucophaearia. The sequence goes on along the minus strand of OX421265.1, from coordinate 15,372,045 downwards.
AACGAAAACAAAATTTTTGGCGTTCTTATTCTATCAGATAGAAATACCTATAGAAAATTAAATTTCTGTACCTACTTACTAAATAGATCTGTATTTTTTGTTAAAGTAGCGCCTTAAAATTTTGTAAAACTCAATTTATTACCTCTAAAATATTTTTTCGTAAAACTCTAGGAGGAAAAGTTTGAAAGTCGATTGCGTTAAATTATTTATATAATATAAACAATAATAAATGTAATATTTTTCTTGTTTTATATTCTTGATATTTACGGCAAAAATTTTTCGTTTTACGCCCGAAAATCTAGATACCTAAAATTTTACGATTGCATATTTAAGTATGCTTTTTAAAATAATAAAGTGGTCACAAAATGACCGAAACAATCAATGTACGGAATAAGTTTTATTCCGTACATTGATTGTTCATCAAGGGAAAGTACAGATTGAATTAGCGATTTTCGCTAATACTAGCCGCTCAGCTTTCAGAAGCTAGCAACTCCACAAACTCTTCTAGTTAGGTACCCACTTCCAATTATATGCCACAGAAAACTTTATAGCCATTGTTCAATATAACAGAACGTTTCTTACAAAATGAACTCTTATTAAGATAAGCAGTAACTTTGCTTTGGAACATAATTAAGTTAAATGCTTTTCCTTTTGAGAACAGTTGTAAATTCGTTATGTACACAAATACGAACGAGCCTGTAATATAACAATCACATTAACAATTTCATGTAACTTAGGGATTACAGAACTTCACATGTTTACTTAACACGGGAATTATGTGTTAGATTAAGTTTGGAAAGTTACAGGGTATTTTATAATAAACTTACTGAAAGTCTGTCATAGAATTCAGTTAACAATGTTGAGTATTATTTGAATTATACCATAATTCTCTAAACAAAATACAAGCTAACACTAAAATATTTAAATTAATACCTATACAAAAACAGTGTGTTTCTGGTTCATCGCGTAAGCATTGTCATTCAGCATGGTTATGCCGCGCATGCTGGATACGCTTGAGCGTTTGGATTGTCTTTAGACCCTCAACGGTCTCTGGACACTCTAACAGTTTTTGTAGTGTTAGTGTTAGCTTGTATTTTGTTTAGAAAAAAAGGAAAAAAAATTACGCAGACATATCGCTCTGAAAAAATAATAATATGACCAATGAGTAAATTTATTTACAAAACTAGCTTTTTTGCCCGCGACTTCGTACGCGTAGATTTTCATATAAACCTTCAATTCTTTTTTCTTCCCTTAATCCGGCCTTGCGCAAAATAACATAGCATATACTTCAATCTGGTCTTAGCTAAGCATATTCGTGAAAACCGCATTTAAATCCGTCCGCATTTTCTTCCAGGGGTGTAGATGTGCGTGAACAAACAAACAAAAATTCTAAAAGCTGCCTTAACATGTTCAGCTGCTTATTTTAAGTCGCCCTGTGTGAAGTATTGATAGAATCATATAAGTAATAAATAACACCGTCAACAGTTTTCAAATCAAAAAGATAATGTGACCACAGTGCAGAGCATGTTTTGAAATTTTCTTTTTGTCTAAACCATTAAAAGTATATTTCCGGCCAGTTTCGCTGGCCACGGAACCCTGACATAAAGCTTGTCTTAACACGCTCTTGGCTAGTTATTTCTTATTTCGCGTGCATTTGTATGCATACCTTGATTAAAAAGCCATGAATTGGAACTACTCTATTTATCTGTTAAAATATCACAGTAAAATAAAATTATTTCTATATTCTTATTCTTATTGCAAATATACACTGTATTCTTCTAAAAGCTAAGTTTATATACCCTGTATAAAGGGTGCAGCAATGACTTATGTAGTGGCTGTTCACAAAACCAGACCACAGACATAAACATATAAATTTAAGTATAGTTAAATCTATTACATAAATATTATATATACTTACTATTCAAACTTAACCCAGGGTGAAGTAATTTTACAAAACAAAAAAAAACATACTTAGTGTGATAGGTTACTTAATTATATATGAGATGATACAAAACTTATGACGCTACTTTCTTAACTATTTATATATCGATATTTATTTTCTAATTATAATTTTCTAAAATTTATCGTCGAAAAAATCTTTTATCTCGTAATAACATTTTTGAGTTAGAAACTTACGAAGTTGGTTATGGAAAAATGTTATTATTTATTTCTTTCTTTATTGCGTCCGGAATTTTGTTGTATACGTTTATTGTCATGTACAAAGGGCCTTTTTTGAATATTTCTATTCGCGGGACTGTATTAAAATAGGATGCGGTATATTTTGTGTTTTAAATGCTAACATAGAATAAAACCATGAGAATGTAATATGGAGCTTGGAGCTTCCCGGTGTGGTACTGCCTGGGCTATAGGGACAACGTCATGTATGCGGTCGGCTAGGTCTGCCAGCACATCGAGTGATGACGTCATCTGCTGCGAAGCAATGATGGTCTGCGTGCTGTTCGGTAGGCGGCTGGTCCAAATCATGCGTAAAAAGTCTTCTGGAACTCCGGGGCCTGCTAGGTGTCGTAGATGACGTAAGAATTGAGAAGGCTTACGATCACCTAGCTCCTCGTGTGTTAAAAGTTGCTGTACCTTTTTTTCTCTTGATGCGGACAAACGTTTAATTAGCTCCAGTTTGAGTTTTTCGTACTTCTCGGTCTCAGGCGGGTTGACGATGATGTCTTCGACTTCAGCTGCGTATTGCGGGTCAAGTTGTCCAATCACATAGTAGAACTTGGTGCTATCTGCAGTGATGTTGGAAATTGCGAATTGGCCTTCGATCTGGGCGAACCAAATCGCCGGCTTCTCGGGCCAAAACGGTGGAATTCGCACGCCAACTCGGAATACATTGTCATCTTCATCTTCATCTTTATTCTTCGTGTGAGCCGCAGTGCTATCAGTACGATCTAGCGGCATTCTGACCTTTGTCGGTGGTGTACGGTCCATTCAGTGGTCACCAATTATAGTGGATTTGTACTATTTATATAGAAGGAGAGAGTTAAGCTACCGACAATGGAAGAAAATAGCTGAGTCCGAAAGAAATTATAAATTTAATGCAAAGAAAAATCTTAGACAAATCTTAGAAAAAGCGAATGACAATTCCATTGCGGTGTTCTTTTATTTTTTTCTTTTCGCGCCCCAGCGCCACACGTCGTGGAAAATTGGAATGAAATTCACGAAGGTTGGCGCAAGGAGTACGAGTACGCCACACTCCTACTCCATGCACTGGAATGAATCACCAAAGAGGTTGTAAGGCCTATAACATGCTTGATCTACACGTTCATTCATCTAAGAAGGTTAAGGAACCTTCTTTAAATTTAAACTGATTAACCGAATGACAGTTGACAGTTTCAAAATTTTAATGGCTATGTCAATAACATTCTCTTTACTTTGGATCTCCTTGCTTGAGGCTATGTGACGATCCTCATATTACGTTTCGGGTAACGAAGAAATAAATCATTGATTTTTATTTTCGTTTATGTAAAAATAAAGAATTAAAATAAATGATATAAGATAGCCTATGTTTTAATCTGGTAATTTCTAAGCATATTCGTGAAAACCGCATTTAAATCCGTTCAGTGGTTTAGGAGATGTGCGCGGACAAACAAACAAACAAACAAACAAACAAACAGACAAAAATTCTAAAAACTGTCCTATCGTGTTCAGTTGCTTATTTTAAGACGACCTGTGTGGTTTTTTTTTTGTTATCTCGCAATTACAGATTTTTTTATCTCTACGTTTTTATTATATGTATAGATAGATAATATCTCTTTAACAGGGTTATAGGTTACCGCGTGTGTGGTGCTGTAGTGTGCTATTTCACATAGCATAGCCTTAGTTCAGGTGATTAAAACGAGTTTTTTTTTGTTTATATCTCACATTTTCACGTACATAAACCCTGAAATAACACTCAATTGAGGGCAATCTTGAATCTGCAATCATAAGAAGAATCGTATATAAATATCATTCATGTTGAAGTTTAGTTTTGGCATTATAAGTGTTATAAATTAGGTAGGTATCTATAGAAGTATTACTGTTTTTGTTCAATAAACTGCAATAAAAAAGACAGCGCAATTTTTTTTTGTTTGTTTAGTTCTTTCAAGTAACACATTTTGGTTAAGGCTGATCGTGCCTCAAATCAGCAATATTAGAAATATCGTCCGTTGAAATAACCCCTTACCCGAAAATAAGCTTGGACCAAAGTACGAACATCGCGCAATCACGGTGCTATTAAAAAGGCTTACCAATTTAATAGCTAGGATTAGGTTCAATGAATTTAATTATTAGTTTCCAATTAATTTCATCTAACATTGTGATAATATTACGTTGATAATACCCGTGTTGAATATGTTTGACTTGTGAACTAACATACAGTATTGTAGAAACTACCTGGCACTCCTGACAGTAAGTAAGCTTTTACTCATTTTGTTTTTATTATACGGTAATTGAATTGAGCGATGGTGGCCAATCGGTAGAATGAGCGCGTTACAATCTGACGGCACCCGGTTTGATTCTTGGCCCTGCACAATTGACTTATTTAGTGTTTATAAAAATTATGTGCAGTTTCGATACCATCGCTCAAAAATGGTAAAGGAAAACATTGTGAGGAAACCGATAAGTCCGAGATCCTTAAAAGTTCAAAGACATATGACATTCACCAACGAGCACTGGACCAGCATGGTGGAATAGAGCCCATCTTCTCGCTCTGAGAGAAAGCTCGGGTCCCTGCAGTGGGGACATGATAGATAGGCTGATTACATTAATAAAAATAAAATCACTTTTATGGGGGCCCATTTAGTGGGTGGAAAGTCATCACTCGCCACAATATCTTGAAATGAGGCATTATTGGCCTTACCTCATACCATAGACAAGCTCAACACCTTTAAGAATTAATCACAATAGGCCAGATTTTTTTATCTGTACAATAGTTTCATGATTCCCACACAGTCACACACATCTCATAATTGTATTTTATACTCAAAAGGGCCTCTTGGTGTTAGCTTCGGCTCCACCAATGCCTTTTAAATGTCCGGGTGAGACCCGTGAGTTGTATAAAATAATAATAGGAAAATACTTGCGGAAAAAGTGACAGTAAAATGAGGTTATAACATTAATTGGAGTAACAGTTTTACGTGAGCAAAAACAAAATGTGTGAAAACCATGTCCGGTTCCATAATAAGTTTTTACTGATTACGTATGGAAAATAGCGGCACTTATAAAAAATGGTTAGGCTACTCTTTCGGGTTCTATAACTATTCGGTACTGATCTCAGGTTAACCTTCCTTAACCTTCAGACAGCAGAATAAGAATACATCATGTTTTTGAAAATTTTGTAGTATTGCAATTAAAACATTTAGATAAAGAAATTAGTTTCTTGAATACATTTTCTGCTCTAGAGTTACACAGGATTTTACAAAACAATATAGCCACAGAGACAAATTTCTCAAATCTCCAGATAAGCTATTTATCTTATCACACTGAGCTATTTAGCAATTTGCCTGTGTCCTTGCGAAAAATACTCGGATAAATTCCACTTTTCTTCTCTGAGCTAAGGGTCAGTTTACACCGATCTGGCGAACTTTTGTACCCGTAATGAATGCAGTTCAAAGTTGCACAAGAGATTTGAAATGTTCGCCAATTGTGTGGAGTGGATTTCTCGAAGGAATTCTTTGCCTACATTCTTTAAAGGTAGTATACGTATAGTACGTTGTTACGTCATTAGCGCCTTATGAAAGGCATTTCAAGTCAGATAAAGTTTTAGGAATAAGATTCCTCGTGTGTTTTATTAAGGCTCGATAAGAAAGTCTGCTTTTGATGAATGACGAAGTTTCGTCGCGTGGTTTTAGTTTCCAGTTTGTGTGTGGCAACTTTATGTGATACTTTGCGAATAAGAATATTAATGCAAAATTAGCGAAAATACATATTTTCAGCTCATATAAATATACTAGCTGCGCCCCGCGGTTTCACTCGCGTGGTGATGAAAAGTAGCCTATGTGTTAACCCAGGACAGAAGCAACGTATATTCTAAATTTCATCTAAATCCATCCAGCCGATTCTGCGTGATTGAGTAACAAACATCCATCAATCCATTTATACATACATCCATCCAAACTTTCACGTGTATGATATTAGTGTGATATAATATTACTTATTTCTTTTTATTCTTGAATCTAGCACAGGTTTTGAGAGCCATTGGTGGAAGCCAACACCAGAAGGTGTTTAATATAAATATAGTTATGCAATGTGTGTGAAAATGAATATAAAACTATCGCCAGTAAGATTGAAAATTTCTGGGCTATTGTGGTGAGTTATTGATGGTGTACTAGACCACCACTACCACTATTACCACTAGCACTAGATGGACCAACGACATTGTGAGAGTCGCGGGCATCCAGTGGATGCAGATGGCAGATTGTCGTTCAGTGTGGAGGTTAAAGGGGCCTATGTTCAGCAGTGGACGTCTTCTGGCTGATACTGATGTTGATGATTGATGGTGTAGAGCTAGTCTATGGTATGAGGTAAGTATTGCACCGCATTTATGGCCCCTGGCAAAATATTATGAATTGTCACCCACTAAATAGGCCCCATAAAGGCTACCCTTTATTTGTATTATTATATCTATAAATTCTCGGGTCTAGCCTGGACATTTCAGGGTCATTGTTAGGGCCGAAGTGAACAATGAGAGGCATTGTAAAATATAACATACAATAATGAAATGTATGTAAAAGCGAAAAGCGAGCGTATCTAGAGTATAAACTCTACAATGGTTTTATGTTATTATCAGCCTATCCCCACCAAAACGCCTACATCTCAGAAATGTAGGTAAGAAGACTCAATAAAAAAATAAATATAACAGTATTAGTAATGTATTGAATTATATCTTTCGCTAAGCCTGTTAAGCTATCTTCTATATAATATATTATATAAAACAAAGTCGGGTTAGTTCCACCATTTATAATTATATACTCCAAGAAAGTTGGAACAATTTTCATGATTTTTGATATCTTGAATTTTTCTCTGCTCCGAATAGCATATCAGAATAATAAAATATCGGAAAATTCACGTATAAATATATATGAAGAAAATTAATTTTCCCATACATTTGTTGGTGGTATGGTACAACAAGAAAGAAATTGTCATCTATGTCAACTGAGGTTGCTTTCGCTACCAGGGAAGTTTTTCAAGGAGGTATAATAAATAATAATAATAAATAAATATCTGGGACATTATTGCACACGTGGTCATCTGACCCCAAACTAAGCAAAGCTTGTAATATGGCTGCCAGAGACTGATATACGTACATATATATTTTTAAATACATACTTAAATAGATAGAACACCCAGACATAGAACAAACACAACTGTTCATCACACAAATGTTTGTCCTACATGGGAATCGAACCCACGCCCTTAAGCGCAGAAAGCAGGTACACTACCAACTGAGCTAACGAGGCTGTCTGTAACGAGGTATAGAATAACGTGGGTGAAACCGCGGGGCGCAGCTAGTTTGTAATAAATGCAACATCAGAACACAGCTCTATTCACAAAATCATAATAGGTGTATTATGCAGACCCGCTGTTATCTAACATAGGGGTATGAGAACTTTACCGGTCTCAAATTCCGTTTTGTTTTATCTCATAGAAACTGCATATAAAACACTTTATTCCATATAAAAGCAGTAATTCAGCAACAACAAAAACAAAACAGAGGTGTACCTGATGCGTTTGTTTGGCATAGAGTCAAAGTTTCCGCTTTCAACTGCAGTATAATCCGCAGGGAAAAGTTCACTTGTTGCATTTCCTACTCAGTGGTGGTTTTTAGTTTTTTTAATATACTGGGCGACTTTTTTAACGAAACGGAATACTTAAGGTATGAGGTACATGGACTAGAAGCCTAGAGCATGGTAGTTTAATAAATTTATCAGTTTTCGTAATCGTTTGTTGTATGCAAACATTACCATTGTTTGTAGTCTATCCTCCACAGAACAGAAGTTTGAAAATTAAAAATCCTACAATATTACTATTACCTTTCTATACGATAAGTCCATGTACCTGATCTCCAAGTCACCTGAATTTTGTTGTAAATCAAAAACCAACTAGCTCTAATTATATTTTTGACATAAGTTTGACACTTGTAGAATCTAATTTCAAAACAAACTTTGTATAAGAAGATAATCTAGCTTCTCTAAAGATTTTTGATATGGCATTTATTAAAACACTGTTTTAAACTATCACGGTTTTCACAACAGCTAAATGATTACTAACCAAACCACTATAATAATATTTTTGGCAAAAGTTTGTCACTTTTAGATTCGAATAATATTTGATTATCGATAGAATTAATGATCGAAGTTCGCTAAAGATTTTTAATATGGTATTCATTAAAACACTGTTTTAATCTATCGCTGTTGTTCACATACCGCTACACGAATATTAACCAAACCATAATCTTATCACGGCATATTATATTCCGTTAATAATCATATAACTCTGTAATCGCATAATTATAAATGCCATTACTAATACATATTTTCTTACTTGGGGTTTAGAAGAAAAATGAGGTGTTTGTTTATTTTTCCCACAGTCAAATATTTTGATGGCGTTCTAGTCAAATGATAATTTGATAATACCAACATGAAACATCTATCACATTCAAGTAAAATCAGCAAGTTTTTGTGTGTTTTTCCGCCTTTCACATTATGTCAAGAAAAAAGAAAACAAATGCCTTCCATGCATAATAAGGCGGTTTTCACTAGTTTAAGCATCATCTGTGTCTACGGTTAATAGTCAACGGGCAAAGGCCATTAAAAGACTAAAAATAAAAAGGTGGGTTACGACAGTATTCTTATTAATCTTCTGCATCATTATTATCATGAGTATTAAGGTCCTTGAGTGGAGACCACGAACCGGAAGACGGAGCGTAGGTACCATGTTCACGGGAAGACAGATGGTTCACGGGTCTTTCCATGAACTTGGTGCATGAAACTGCGCCTAAATATCGGGAGCTCCTTCCGCAACCTTACCACGGTAAATATCCCCGTAAATAAGTATATAACTGCGGTATTCTTTTTTTGTTGCCCAAAAAGTTCTCAACGCACCTAAAGAAGTTTTCACTTCAAAAAGTTGTTTTAATTTTTTATAGACCCTGTTTAAAAAGCAAACAGTTGAGTTTCATCTATCTACGAGGTAGGTATATTATTTTTGCAGAAATGTAAAATACATATTATGTGTTCGCGCTTCCGCCACACGTGGTGCCCCTGTTGCATGATGTATGTAATATTCTCCGAAACTCTCCCTTCGCAAATAACATCCACAAAACGCGCCATTGTTTAGAATGATACACAATTAATCCCTTCGCAAAGTAACCGAATATGAATGGTATCAACTATATTTACGTTCTCCGCTACCCTTGCGGAGCGTTCATACTACGCTATAACACATTATCGCATCTTAATAGCTTTCCTTCTAATATGCATTCCGACTTCAAAAAAGGAGGACGTTCCTATGTTCACTGTGTTTTATAAAAAAAAAAATCTCATACTCGGAAAGTAGGTCTGAAGTTGCCTGAGGTGCGGGTTGAAAGTAATATATTTCAGCCCTAGGGAGAAACACTTTCAACTTATAGTGACAGTTGACAACTGAGACACTCAATTATTTAAAAAAAAATAGTCCTATTTTCACATATGTATTTGAACCATGTTCCAACTTTTTTTTTCGCTTCAGAGGATTATGGTCCCGCACTTCTCGTGCATTTGCCACATATTTTCTTTAGTCAGTTCATGTTTTTATTTTTAGTTTCTTTGTATCCGTAATGAAAAGCACTGTGCCTCGGGGTTAAAGACTTATTTAGTCCCTCGAACTATTAGCGCCCTCGCTACGCTCGGGTGCCAAACCCCGTCTCAGGACTAAATAAGTTACTTTCACCCCTAGGATAACAATGTACTGTAATTTATGTACACCGATTTCTCCGCCAATTATAAATTGATTTTGATGATTCTGTATTTGATTAGCAGGCCATACTACAGAGGTAGTCCCATATAAATTTCATTAAAATCGATTTAGTAGTTTGCCTTTAAATACAAAGTAACTGAAAAAAATATGTCAACCAAGTAAATTAAATTGTTTACTATTTTTGACGTCGGTTTTTTTATGTGATCCACTTGTATACATTTTGTTTGTAGCTAATAAATTACCTATTACAAACTATTACTTAAATTTTTCTACCGGATTTATGATCAATATGATGCAGAATTTTACATTAATTAATAAACTTGCAATTATCTTATCGTAATTTAGGCCAAAGAAAAAGAAAGTATGTAATTAATATAAACACTATTTGGAAATGAGGTTATTAAAAACAGTAGCTTAATAAAACATACCGCAAGAACTTTAAGATTATAAAAGCGCCATATAGTAACATCTTTATGGCGCGTCCCACAGAAAAGATAAGTAAATAGAACGGAAATGAGAAGGAAACTCTGTCGCTAGGTTTTGTGACAGATATGTGATTGAACATTCTTATTTATGTCAATGCGTCGAACTCCGCGTCACAGTTGCTAACACAGTTGCTTTGGGTTTATGTGTGCAAGTGGCTACAACAAATTTCTTACTAAAATGCCTTGACAGCCGTTCTAATTTAAACAAAAAAAAAAACTTTTCTGTGGCGCGTCTTCATCGTTCTTGAAAACTATGACGCTGCAATATAACGCGCTGTGAAAAGACCTTAGCCATATTTATAGCGTCTTGTTTACTTACACAATACGATTTTACGGTCGAAGTAGTTACCTGCGAGGATTTACAGCGACGTCGCAGGTTGTTAGTGAACTTTAGGGACTGAATGAAACTTGTAAATACAACTGTTTGTAGGTAGATGTTTTAGCCGGTAGAGTTTGGAACTAACCCAGCCTGAGGTGAAGTTATGACGGTTCTGTTGACAAAATATCCTCAAATTGAGGATGCCTGTGCTATATGGGATTTTTAATACAGGGTTACGCATATAGTACTAAGCCGAAAGGAGGTCATTGTAGGTACTCGTCATTATGATAAACTTTTACAATAGGACCAACCCTGATATCGCAAAAAAATATCAGCTTCTCCATCGTGTCGTATGTTAAATGATAAAGCGGTCTACGATGGAGTATCCTAAATCAGAAGAAACCTATTCATTGGCGACTTGGAAACACCCAGATTGTCTAACAATCTAACACACATTCAGGCAGGTCAACTATCGGGTAACACACATTCAGGCAGCGCATTCCACAGTGTAGCGGTTTGCACAATGACATTTGAATCAAAGCGGGTTTTCGGAATACCAACCACGAAATGGGCCTTTTCGTGCCCGGCCAGGCCTTCCGATAGAAAAATTAGCAGGAACTAAGTCATGCAGATCCGAAGCACACTCTCCGAAAAGTATCAGATAAAGAACTGATCGACTAGCAACGTTAAATCTATTTCCAATTAGATTCTAGTGTCGAAAGTATAGACTAAGTAATTCTTATTATTCAAGACGGAGTATTTGCGGCGTATTCGAAGTGCCTCGGAAATTAATCTCAGCGGTGTACTACTATGTAATCTGTGTTCCAGGTACCGTGTGGAATTCTCAGAAGAATAAATTTTAAGCGTTGAAAGCTATTTATCATTTTTCCGAATTTAAATGCGCGGCGAGTTTTTGGAAATGTTTCTGATATAAAAACTCTCCGAAGATTTCTGAATTAAATATTTTGGATAAGACTGGCTTGTTTTTTACAAGTGTATAGAGTTGATTCTTAGCTGCAGCATTTGATTCGGTAATAGCTATAATTTTGCTAGAGCGCTTACAAATTTTGAAGTCAGTTTTTAGGGTTCCGTAATCCTACAAGGAACTCTTATTAGTTCGTTCTATCCATCTGTCTCAATGTCCGTCTGATTTTTTGTATTGAAAATTAAAACTTTACTTTAGAACTTTCAAAAGTTTAATGAAAAAAAAAAATATGTTAGGAGTTTTGGCGCCAACGCGAAAGTGAAAAATACATAATATTCTCATTGTATTATTTTTCGAAATTCGTTTTAATTCGAATGTAAATGTATAATAATTGTAGATAATTGTAGATTGTAGATAATTGTTTATTAAGTGTTCGTGAAAGTGCTTGAGTGTAAGCAAGTGATATGGTGAGGTAAGCCTCTGGTAAAGTCTCCACGACTTTACTAGGGCATGACTTGGACTTGACCACGACTTGCTTTGCTTGACTCTGACTGTGACTTGTTTGACGATATTTAGTAAAAAACGATGATGGTACAAGATATTGACGCTGATGGAATTTGACGCCAGTATTATTTTAAAGCCCTCAAGTAGTGTGATAGTTTTTCGTGTATCAATATTAAAGACTCCACCACTTTACTATGGCATGACTTTCATTTGAGTGTGACCTACTTTGCTTGACTCTGTCTGTGACTATGACTTGTTGTACGATATCGCCAATCTGTTAAAACTTAAAAATATTCAATACTTTACAATGGTAAATGCACAACGATGCCTTTTTATTCACCAACTATTAAATATCTGATAAAAAATTATGAGATGCCTACATTTTTAACCAACTTCACAAAAGGCGGAGTTTCTATGTTCCACTGTTTTTTATGTATGTTCTCCGCCAACAGTAGACTGATTTAAAAAAAATACTTTTACTCGGTAGTGTAGATATATCTCGCGTCGCGCGGCGGCCCGTAGTGCAAAGCGGGACGCAGCCGCGCGCGCGCATTCACCTTGATAAAAACAGCCGTATGCGGTTCAAACTATAGTCAGAGTATCCGACCTAATCTTTTGTGAGTAATTCCCGTGTAATATAAAATAAAAAGTGTAGATATACTTTCTATTTGGTCCCATTGCCACCATTGATGGGATCCAGGGGAAGTCGAGAGCAACCCTCAAATCTTATAGGCACTTATTAAGTTTTACATATATTTTGAAGTCGGTTTTTAATGTGATCCACTTGTTCAGTAAAATACTCAAGGTTAAAAATAAAACTTTCACGGAACGAGAAAAGCATTCTTCACATTCTCTCTGCACTTTGCAACTTGTACTTGTAGATATTTCATAGAATTCATTCGTTTTAGTTCAGTTTGCAATGTTTCACTGAACTAATAATACTTGGTATACTTATTACGAAGCGCCTTGGGGAAATGTTAGAGAATTCTTTAAATAAAAACCTGTGAAGGATCATTCAAACTTACGCCGTTGAACACTTTATATATTTATTATTATTTTTAAAATAATAATAAATAAATAAATTGTTCAACGGGGTAGGTTCGAATGATCCTACCTATCGAATGATACTTTGTTTTATATTAAATGATACATTCGAAGTGTTTACTATACATTCAGTCCCGTTATTATCAGTTCCGTTACTCAGATCCATCATCAGACCAGATCGATTGTATATTATTATATAATATATGATTGTATTGTCATCAGAACCACAAACCTTGGTAAAGTTTCTAATAAATAATCCTATTAAAAGTGGGTTAAATTTGGATTCATATTTTTTTTCACTAATACACAATTACACACACATTTTTTATTTATTATATATTAAGCTTGCGTTTGACCGCCACTTCACTGATGACTAACAACGGAGCTTGCTTGACTAGAAGAAACAGATTCAGTCGTGACTTGAAAACATCCAAATTGTCTAATCGGGAAACATCCATTCAGACAGCACGCTTCCACAATAAATGAATCCCCGATATTTTTAAAATTTGGTTAAAAACTTGAGATGTTCTACTTTTTGTTTTATTTTGTATTTCTAAAGCCGGGTCCACCGCGGCATGTTTTCGTGTTAGCTAACACACTAACATGTTACTGACACGAAAAGTGGGTACTTTTCGTGTCAGTAACATGTTAGTGTGTTAGCTAACACGAAAACATGCCGCAGCGGACCCGGCTTTATAGTTTCATAATAATCAAGGATATGCCGTAAACTGAAAATAACTTTTTTTTTTTTTAAATAAGATGAATTATCTAGCCTATTATAATATTGATTGAATTTGACGAAGACGTAGGCAGTGTATTATATTATAAGAACGGACATGGGTTACTTTTTAACCCGAAAAATATCGTGATAAACTGGTAAATGCGAGTAAACCGTGCATCTCGTCATAAATAATATGGAAAAGCAGAGGAAATATTTTTAATCAACAATTTTATTTTTTCATGTCAAACAATCTGCAACAGACTGTGTTGAGAGTTTAAAAAAAAAACAACGTTGGAGTTGGCATCAGCGTTTGTTATGCAAACCCTTTTTAACCTACTTTCGAAAATAAGGGTATTTTGCATTCCTGTACTTACCTTTTTATATTTTTGTGAATAAGTTGGTATACGATGGTCAACCCATATATTTAGGTCAACCTTCGTGTCAATTTTTAACCCTTGACGCAAACAGTCCCTCTGTTTGTTATAAGTTTAATGTGTGCATCTGTGTAATTGTGTCTGTCTGTGGCATCGAATGAAAATAGTGAAAATCAAAGAATTTGTAAAAAAAGGAATAAAAATAATATCTTTTAAAAACTTGCTTTCAAGAAATACAAGAACCAGACTCTGTAGCTGATTAGAACCGTTTAGCGCCTCGTTTCTCGTGTTACCTACCTTTGAGACTTTACTGCATGACGCTACGGCGGCGTAGCACAGCCTACGGCGTAGCAGTTTTTTTGTTATTGAACTATTTGAATTTACTATTTTTATTTATATAGCTGATACTCACTTGCGTTGAGATAATTTTGTTAAATATAATATCTTTATATGTACTTTATTTGAATATACTTATCTGATATTTTTTCTTATTTTTAAGTTTCTGAGTTTGTTTAAATTGTTTATTTAATTTTAATATGTATGTACCTTCTATGTATTTGTTTGTATCATTCGTCACCCACGGATACTACTCGGCACGGTATACGGATATCCGTGCCGTATGGTATCCGTGGGTGACGTCACAGTAGGTTCTAACGGAAGACCAGCGCTAGTTGTTCGCAGCCAGCATTATGCTGAGTTGGAGCCGGTGTATGGGGAAAAAAATGTATACATGTATCTTATACTTCTTTTCTGTCTAATTGTAATGTTTATTACCACACATTTTTTTTTGTCTATTTAAGGATTTGGATTATTCAAATGGGGACGACTTTTGCAGTTGGGGCTTGAATGGGACAGACATATTTTGATATTTCAATATAATTTAAACGGTGGAATAGGTAGAAAATCTCGGTAAATACCACCACTCGTGCAGCTAGATCCAAGATACCAAAGTGCCTGAAGACAAAGGTATTTGATCAGTGTGTGTTGCCAGTGATGACATGTGGTACTGAGACGTGGTCCTTAACTATTGGCCTTTTGGAAAAACTCAGAGTCACACAACGGGCAATGGAGAGAGCTATGCTCGGAGTTTCTTAGCGCGATAAAATCCGAAACGTAGATATTCGCCCAAGAACCAGAGTCACTGGCATAGCTATTAAAATCTGCAAGTTGAAGTGGCAATGGGCAGGCCACATTGCTCGAAGAACTGTTAACCGATGGGGAAGAAAGGTTCTTGAGTGGAGACCGCGAACCGGAAGACGCAGCGTAGGTAGGCCTCCCACTAGATGGACCGACGACATTGTGAGAGTCGCGGGCGTCCGGTGGAAGCAGATGGCAGGATGTCGTTCAGTATGGAGGTTAAAGGGGGAGGCCTATGTTCAGCAGTGGACGTCTTCTGGCTGATGATGATGATGATGTGCAGCTAGTGATGTGGATATGAAATTTTATGGCCACCAGAACACGTTGCTACGCTTGTTTTGTCAATAAGACTTGACTGGATGGATAAAACTTATGCGATCGTCTCAATCTATTCAAGTTGAAGATATTTGCGCTGCAAATGGCTCGTTTGTCGTTGTGGAAGTTCACCCTAAACACTGAATCCTGAATTACGTGAAGGGTATGTGTGTATATGTATGTTAAGGAGATAGGAAGCATTCATTATTCTTTAGGCTGCGGTTTGCCACTTTAATGCGTGTTTGCCAGTTCTCGATACGATAAATGGTTTTAAAAGTCGTTTACAGAGCATTGTCATTCTGTTAAATTTATTTTTCCCAAAAACCTTAAAAGAGTACGCATCGACGCAAAAGTTACTTGTCTTATCATCATCATCATAATCATCAGCCAGAAGACGTTCACTGCTGAACATAGCCTTTAACCTCCACACTGAACGACATCCTGCCTACTGCATCCACTGGATGCCCACGACTCTTACAATGTTGTCGGTCCATCTAGTGGGAGGCCTACCTACGCTGCGTCTTCCGGTTTGCGGTCTCCATTCAAGAACCTTTCTTCCCCAACGATTATCAGTCTTTCGATCGATGTTGCCTGCCCATTGCCACTTCAACTTGCAGATTTTAATTTTTAAGTTGCTTGTCTATCAGTGTTTAATCGGAAACATTTCGGAGAGTGTGCGTCGGATTTTCATAATCTATTTCCCTCCTGCCCATTTTTCTATCAGACTGCCAGAGCGGACACGAAAATTGACACCGCTGTATGGTTGATATTGCGTAACCCGTATGAAGCGTTTTGATTCCACTTTTATTGTGAGAACTGCTAGTCTGTGGAATGCGCTGTTTGGATGGGTGTTTCTCGATAGTTACAATCTGGGTGTCTTCAAATCACGAGTGAATAGGGTTTCTTTTAGGAAAGCGTGCTCCATCGTAGACCACATCATCACTTATTATCAAGCGAGTTGGCGGTCAAACGCAAGTAAGCTTAATACAAAACTGTTTTAATGATGAATTTCTAGTGTAATTCCGCTTCTACGTCGCTTCAAGTACAATAAGGAACTTGTGATAAATATTTGTTGATAATGTTAATTTTATTGAGTTTAATTTTGCCTAATCTGATATAAAATATTAATTACATAAATTGAAAATTAACGTAACCTGAAACAAAAATTAATCAATTCTGAATTATTTTTAATTAAAAAATTATTAAAGTAATCTGAAACAAAAATTAATTAATTCTGTCACATGAAATATGATAATACTAAATCTGAAAACAAAAATGTATTAATTCTGAAACATAAAATATATATATTAATTGAAATTACATGTATTTTAATTGAATTTAAAAAAGTAATAAATAATACCCGTTTCCTTAGTGCACTTTGTCGACACGTGTTTCGCCTCTTCACGAGGCATCCTCAGGACGTGTTGACTCGTCGAGCGCTTGGCCGGAATTACACTAGAAATTCATCATTAAAACAGTTTTGAAAATGGACTTCCGCAAAGTAACGCCTGATTCAATCAAGCTTAATACATTTAAAAAAAAACCTAAAAGAGTGTCAAAATTCAGGATTTTTCAATTGTCTTTATTATCTACTTTACCTTTTTGTATGTTAACGCTTATACAGCCTGTCGTCACTATCTTTATATGTAAAATTATTGTGTCGGTTTGTTCGTAATTTCGTTTCGTTCGTAGTTTTCCTAGTAAATGTTTGACTGATTTTTCATAAAAAAAGGAACTTATGGGGTCACCTCGATGATTTTTAGCTAAAGTTGGAGCTGGTAATTGGCTTTGTTGTTGAGATCTAGTTTTTTTTCGCTAGCTAGGACTGTTGCAGGACAAACTCTGCCTTCTACTCCTCTAGTATTATTATAAATGCGATAGTATGATAGTTTGTAAGTGAGTAAGTGAGTATGTATGTTTGTCTCCGCTCAACTCTGTAATAGCTAAACGTATTTGTATACAAAAAGGGGAGGTATTCTTTACCGGATTAAAATTTATACTTTATGTCCTGGAAAAAAATATCTGTTTCTGTAGGATAGTCGAAAGAAAAACATATTTTAGATACAAAAGTATGAACGTTTCTCGAGTGTTATTTGAACAAAACTTGATTATTTTCGGCAATTTATCATTGTGAGGATCTTACACACGGCGAATTCTAAACCTCACTCCTCAGGGAAATTCCGAGAGTGTACCTCCGTGTAACGTGACTACGCATTCAAATATCCTGAAATTATTGTTATTATTCTATTTTCTAACAATGTTTTGAATTTCTGTTTTATTTTAGCATTGTTTGGTTACACTGGAGTAACCAAACAATGGTATTTTTGAGTTAGTTTAATAGCTCACCAAAGTTCAGTAATTTATAGATATTAGTACCCTGGTATGTATGATATATTAGAACCACCAGAGTATGGGAACCACGGTTGCCTGGAAGAGATCGCTTTAAGCGATAAGGCCGCCTGTTAAAATCCTAGATAATTACTTTAATTTATAATGTTATCCTTGTTTTTGTGGTTTTTAATAAAGAGTTATTGTATTAGTAATTTTTAAACTTTCGCGATTCGAACACATGTTTTCATATTTATCGGGACTTATCGCGCACTATTAAATATAGGTAAAAATAGATACCTTTCGCTCGACGTTTCGACCATGTTACAATGGCCGTGGTCACGAGCTGACTGAAAACTGCGGGTGAGTCCGGCGAGAAGAGCGGATATTTTGTTCTCCTACCCTCACTTGATCTTGAAAAATTGCAGGGTTGTCACTACGACACACAACACTGACTGTATCGGTAAAAGTCCTAGTACCTACACCGCGGTTTGTACATTTGCTTACTATGGGATTCCACGACGCCGCTAACTTAAATCCATCCTCCCGGTTGAAATTGCGATGTTTTCTGATTTCAACCGCTTCACGAACCATCCTTGAAAAATAATGCCGTTCAGTGGAGAGGACCTTCGGGTCGTGGAGCTCGATCCAGTGACCGGACCCCGACTCAAGCAAATGTTCTGCTATAGCCGACTTCTGTGTCTGGCGATTTTTAACGGCTGCGATATGTTCTTTGATCCTTTCTGCTATGGTACGCTTTGTTTGACCTATGTAGGAACTACCGCAGCTACAATCAACCTTGTACACACCAGGGGTCTGAAAAGGAATAACGTCTTTCGGCGACCTCACGTGTCTCGCCAACTTTGATAAGGGGGTATACACTGTTTTGATGGAGTACTCTTGTAGCAAGCTCCCTACCTTATCCGTTACTCCTTTAAGGTAAGGCATGAAAGCCGGTTGCCGCTCGACGTCAGTCCTTCTCTTGTGGCATTTGCGTCTTGCCCGACCGCGTTTAGTCACACCATAGCCATTTCTTTTAAGTACCTCCTGAACATGCCTTTTTTCAGCCCCTACAAAGGTAATCTATATCTATATATATATAGGTAAGGTATCTATTTTTACCTATATTTAATAGTGCGCGATAAGTCCCGATAAATATGAAAACATAAGTTATTGTATTGTTTTGTATTGTATGGGCAGGAGTATCCTTTTACTAGACGGTGAACGCTCTGCAATCTCCGCAAGCCATTTGACAAGCGTAGATATTATGGTTTACCCCCTCATGGAGTTCTAAGGGGAATACCTTTGTTCAACAGGGGACATATTCTGGTTCATGATGATGTGGCTGAGGCGATCTCTTCTTTCTGTTATTTCTTTTGTATATGCTAACTCTTCCCTTCTTGTTTAGTCTAATCTGAGTGCTTGTAATTGGATTTTATTTGATAACACTTACATAATATCAATTGTGAGCATGCTTTAAAGTCTTTATCTTTATCTTTCTACATTGACCATCCATCCTCACAACAAAATCACAAAACGCTCATAAGTTAGAGTAATACATTTAGTAAGACCTCAAAGCCCAAGGGCCGAATTTCGTCAATGTCAAGCGGTTGTATATTTAGCGCGGGATAAACGGTGCCCTTCGGAACCTTCAATTAAGGGTGTCGGCGAGTTCGTGCTCGACTTACTTCTTCGGCCAATTGCGCTTTATCGTAAACACGTTGTGGTCTTACGACACAAGAAAATATCATTACAGAGAATTAAATCATATAAAATATAAACTAATTGAAAAAAAAATACTGTTACGTAAAATTTCTAAGTTCTTTATGAGTAAATGCAACAAACTCTCAAATGACAAAGTAGTATTGATAACGCCGCCATACGTAATTCGACCATTCGACCATACGTAATTCGTACTTAAAATCACTAGTACATTTAATTAATTAATTATTTATTTTTTCATTAGTTCGTTCATTAGTTCTTTTTTCGAAAACCTGCGCATTCGTTTTATACCTCTGCCATGCATCATGTGGCTTGACCGTATCTTAGAGCACAAGAACTATCGGTACTTAGTTACTCATAATTCCGTAACGCGTGTGTGCATAAGGTTGGAGATCACTCTCAGCGATAAGGCCGCCGATTGTTGCACTAGTTTTAAGCTGTTTTATCGTGTCTTGTGTATGTAATTTGTAGTGTGAACAATAAAGAGTTTATCTATCTATGTATCTATAATACGTGACTAAAACTCATATCAATGCTTCGAGTACACTGTGAGGACATCAAATGTGTCTGCATACAATTCATCGTGTCAGTACACAATGAAGCATTTATGTCATAAACCGATCAAATGCGTGCCGGGCTCGCGCACTGAGGATTCCATACCACTAAAAAATACCTACCGGTATATATTACCGGTTTTACACTAGAGCAAATACAAAAGTACGTAACAATTTTTTTTTTGTATGGGATGCGGATTCGTTTAGTTTTAACTTTTTAACTTTATTATTATTTCTTAGTTAATCTGCCGTAACATTACATATTCGTGAACATTTCAATTTCTTACGGTTCGAAAGATACAGCCGTCAAAAGGTAGGATGAACGGACTGACAGACATACAGGTACGGCTTAGTAATAGGGACCTGTTTATACCCTTTGGGTACGCCACCCTAAAAATAAGAAAGGGATTTGTACACCAAAAAAAAAAAACGGAACAAAAAAGAGTTGCAACCCTTTAATCATAAAACTGGGCGCATTAAATCACCAGTCTCTTGAATGATTACTCGACAGGTTCATGACTCGTTAACCAGTAAATCTATATCTATCTATACATCTATATCTAAACATAATTATAATAAAAACGTAGAGATGAAAAAATCTGTAACTGCGACGTATCAAAAAAACCACACACACGCAAACACACACACTCACACACAGGGCGTCTTAAAATAAGCAGCTAACGTTAACACGTGTTCAGTTTTTAGAATTTTTGTCTGTTTGCCCACGCACATCTCCTAAGCCACTGGACGGATTTAAATGCGGTTTTCACGAATATGCTAAGCTATGTACGAAGTCGCGGGCAACTGCACTAGTAAATAATAAATATCTGGGAAATTTTTGCACACGGTCACCTGACGCCAAACTAAGCAAAGTTTGTAATTTGGCTGTCAGAGACTGATATACGTACAATCAATACAAATATTTATATTTAAGTATTTTCTTAAATAGGTATCAACACCCAGACATAGAACAAACACAAATTTTCGTCACATGAATGTTTGCCCTAGGGAATCTAACCCACGCCTCCAGCGCAGGAAGTAGGTTCACTACCAACTGAGTCATAGGGGCAGTCAACCCGTGGTACTTTGAAAATCATCACTGGGACCTGTCACTCTGTAGTATTTCCTTTTCAGCGCTCGTGGTCCAATATTTAGCAGTTTAGGGTAAGAACATATTGTGTTTTATGGGATAACATTTTTTATTCGATACGATTTTATTCGGGAGTTTGGTGTTAATAAACGTTGTGTTTGTTTGTTTGAGTTTGTATCCTAATAAACGGAATTTAATTTAGTTTTCGTTAGAAGGCAATAAAGTGACATAAAATATTATTATGTTTAATGGAATATTACGAAGTGAGGATTACTGGAGAAATTAATTAAGAGTTATAAATTTTGTATGAATTTTATTGCTTTACTGTTAACTACATCCAGTGAATGCAACAGTTTCACTTGTAATAAATTTTGGAGCATTTAATTCCTTTTGTAATTATAACTTTAAATATAATCGTTAAAAAAATTACTTTTTCAAAGACGCGCAATAAGGAAGTGATTGAAATAGTTCTTGTCTTTGTTGATTCATTCTCGGAAAATTAATATTTGCCACACCCGCACATCATACCTACTTGTCAGGAACAACCGTTGTGAAACTATTGATAGTTGCCTCGCAGTAAATTCGCTCACACTTGAAGTGCCTGAGCGACAACACCTTCGCTTACCATCAAGCAAGTTCTTGACCGAAAGTAGATCTATTAAAAAAAACCATATCATTATCATCATTTTAAGCCATAGGACATTAACTGCTATGCAGTGGTTTCTTCCATCAATCTCCAAAAGAGCCGGTTGCAAAGCGGCCTGGATCCAGCGTTTTCCTGCGTTCTCTATTAGGTCATCTGTCCATCTTGTGAATGGACGTTCTACGCTGGGCTTACTGGTCTGTGGTCTCCATTCGAGAACCTTGCGGTCTCATCGGCTGTCTGTTCTGCGTGCTATGTGCCCTGCCCGTTGCTTCAATTTGCTTGTTTACCCGGTGGGTTATGTCGGTAACATTAGTTCGTCTATGGATCTCCTAATTTCTGATTCGATCTCGTAGAGAAACCCCGAGCATAGCCCTCTCCATAGCTCGCTATGTGACTTTGAGCTTGTTTATGAGGTCCATAGCATATTAAAAAAAAACTATTGGCACAAAAGTAAACTTCGTACTGCTATTAAGCATGTTTTAAAGCTATTCAAGAAGAATAACTTTACAAACAAAAATCCAAGAAAGACTATCAACCACAGGTTTAAATGCAGACCATTTGCCCCTCTTTATTATTCATGAGTATTACGGCCTTTAAACGATGCCCCTCCTAAACTTTGTTCTTGATTTCCGTAAAAGTTATCAAACATTTTGAATTAATAAGAGCAATTTTTAAAACAGATCCTGAGAAGGATCTTACATGACAAAAGTTTGCAACTTTGATCGTCTCTTTTATTCAATTTTTTTCCATATTTATCTGGAAGTATCTTAAATGTTTTAGAGATGGCACTGATTGTGAATTTCTCGCGTGTTGAAAGCGATAGCAAGTTTCCTTTAACTAATGTGGCAAAATGCGGTACCACTTTTTCTTATTCGTTTCGCTCTTGGCGGAGCAATCGTGATTGCCACATAGTAATAACAGATGTATGCCTCTCGAAATGTAATGTTTGTCCTACATTATCTTATCAAGTCATCAGCTCTAAGAATTAAGTAAGATATGCCTTCATGTCATCATGCAAACTTCTAGTCAAAGTTCATGTTTTGTCAAAAAATTACGGGAGATACCTTAATTCATTGCTTATTAAAATATTACAAGTGTATAATATAGTAGAAAGATCCTATGAATAAACTCCAGGCCCTGATTGGGTCTATTTTTGTTCCGGTATACAAGTAATAACGTAGAAATCTGTTTACATGGACAAAGTTAGAGAAAACAAAAGACTAGCCGAACTTCGGGAAACAAACAACATAAGTACTCGTATTTTATAAGAGCAATTATTTTCTGTTTAATTAAACTAAAATATTTACGTTTTTGACAAAACCATGATACCATTTAATATGAAGAAATTGACATTCTATGCGTTAGTTATTTTGTATACCAAATTTTACCAAACTAGAGACATCTTATGGCTTTTTGTTAGGCTTTAAAATTAGTGTAGAACTCGAATTTTTTGATTATTTATTTTTATATAGAATAGATCTACATTTGACCACCAACTCGCTTGATGGTAAGCGATGCTATGGTCGAGGATGGAACACGTAGATCTAGAAGAAATCTATTGTGTATGTGCCTTTACCGTGACATCACCAAACGGATTTAACGAAAAACCAGCGATGGTTAAAAGCCAACATTAGGGCTGATTTGTGACTTTGACGCTGTTTTTTTGTTGTGATTTTTTATTGGTGTTTGTCACAAATTAACTTATTTTATTCCACTTATTTGTCATCCGTCGGGCTTTTGTCAGTGCCGGCGTCCCGTCAGTCCTGGAACCTCATGGACTGATGCGAGACGACGGCAAAAGACCCGACGGAATGACCCTCATACCATGGAAGGTGGGGCAGCCATTGGTGTGGGATGCAACATGCGTAGACACAATAGCTCCGTCTCACCTTTCCGCAACTTCGGCTAGGGCAGGCGCTGCCGCCGCTCAAGCCGAAAACCTCAAGTGGCGCAAATACGCACACCTTGACCGGGTGTACATGTTTGCTCCGTTTGGGGTGGAGACGATGGGTCCGTGGGGACCGGCCGCTTTAGGGCTTTATCGGGACTTGGCCAGGCGATTGGTGGAGGCGTCGGGTGTTCAGAATGCTGGCTTCTATTTCGGGCAGAAATTGAGCATTGCCATTCAACGTGGCAATACCGCCAGCATTCTGGGGACCTTTCCCTCCACTAATGGTCTTTTAGTTTAATATTTTATTTATTTATTTTAAGTTTTAGTTTTTAGTTAGTAGTTATTATGGTAGGTATGTACCTACTATTTATTATTATTTTATAAAATTTTATTCCATATTATATGTTTATGTGCATCAATAATAACAGCCTGTTAAAGGGTTGAAAAGATGGAATAATTTTGGATGGCTTAAAGCTAATTCATATCAAATCCTTTATGAATGAAATTCGTTTCCTCTCCGTAGTATGTCGGATACAGGTGTGTGACGCTTTAATTATGAAGAATTAAGAAATAAGCGTTGAAATTAGAGGGTTTAGCGAAGTTAAACGATAAGCATTCAGGCAAGTGAACTCATGACATGGCAAAGGCATTCATTAAGGAAGTCATATTTATTTATACAAGCAGAAGTTGATTAACTATAATAAGAACGGATTTTAGCACCAAAACATGTATGCAAATACGAGTATTGGTAGATTTTTACATATTATTATAAAGGTAAGGACATAGAAAGAAAATATATCCATAAAAGTCTTGACTGACTGATAGACCAACGCACAACCTAAGCAGTGAAATGGACCTAATGATAGAAACATGAAGTTTGGACAAAAGTTTATCCATATAATTTGTAACCACTTACTAAGAAAAACATGTTTTTTAATATCCATTCAAAGGAGTGGATTATTGGGGTGGTTTAATTTTTTTATAAGAAATATATTTTACTTCAATACAACCTCAAAAAAACTTTGCAAATGAATAGAAAAAAATTAGCACAACTATCACAATCTATTGAAAATTCTTATGAAACAAACACGATTAGTCTAGAAGGAGAAATGATAAATAAATATCTGGGACATTATTGCGCATATGGTCATCTGACCCCAAACTAAGCAAAGCTTGTAATATGGCTGCCAGAGACTGATATACATACATATATATTTTTAAATACATACTTAAATAGATATTAACACCCAGACATAGAACAAACACAAATGTTCGTCACACAAATGTTTGTCCTAGGTGGGGATCGAACCCACGCTCCCAAGCGCAGTATACTACCAACTGAGCTAACGGGGCTGTCGTAGTCGAGGGAGTCGTAGGTACTCGTAAAATATTTCGCCAAGGCAACATACTTATACATATTCAAATGCGTATACAAACAGTATCGCAGATTAATCTTTCATTGTTCATGCTCATCGAACCGCGTAACACGTCATTACCATCTTTCACGTTAATTTGTTTCGTGTAAACAAAACATTATCAATATTAGAAGTTGGGTAGTGACTGGCGACTCAGATCAGAAAAACAAGTGAGATACTCATATGGTAAGGTGACGTGGCGGGTGCGAACGTATCATGCCTAAGTCAGGCTTGAGTACTTTAGTCGAACTTAGCACGAACCCTGCACCCTGCAGATAATCTTGTCGCGTTTTTGCATGTAAACAACAGAAAATAGAAGTAAATAGAACGGAAATAAGGAGGAAACTCTGTCGCCAGGTCTATTGATATATACTTGATTGAACATTCTTATTTATGTCAACGCGTCGAACTCCGCGTCACAGTTGCTAATACAGTTGCTATGGGTTTATATGTGCAAGTGGCTAAAAACGGCTTGGCAGCCGTTCTAATTTGAACAAAAAAAATCTTTTCTGTGATGTGGACTATTTTTTTTGATGGGCAAGTGTAACTAAATAAAATACTATTTAGTTAGTTCATTGGTGTTGCTGCAAGTTTCTTAGTGTATGTGAAAAAGGAGTGAGTGTGCCGTACTTAGAGTTTTTGCGTTTAGCGGTTTAGCAGTATAGTAAAAAAGGTAGATGAAACACGGATACATTTGAACGATAATTTTAGCATATTTCCCTTTTTTGTCCGATGTGATGTGGCGTGTAAAAGCTCAGACAAACTGTTAGTTATATTTTTTTGTACTTCGATCAAATAAGTTCTGGTATATTAAGAAGCAATATTCTATGCGTGTGTGTTGTGTTAAGTACTCGTAGATGGTGTATTATGGTTTTTATTATTTATAAATAAATAAACTGAAAACCAACTCCAAACTCCTAAATTATTATCGCTGTTTCATGAAGAAAAAGTTTAATCATAATTAAGCCGTAACTATTATGTAACTGTGTTGTGCTTGTGCTGTACCTATGTGTTTTGTTGTGTATTATGTTATGAGTATGTGTTGTGTTTTTTGTTTTGGGCTCTAAGATATTTTTACCTGACATCTCACTGTTTGGGCTACGTTGTGTTATCATATCGTCCTCCTTGAAGTGCTGGTCAACAGGCCTAGGCGGAGCCTAATTTTGTTTTAAAGGACCTATCGCACGGCGCACAATTCGATAATTGACCATCAGCATTGTATGTGTAGGTATAGGAAATCTTTGGCTGGGTCTTACTGATAAGACAGAATTTGACATAGAATCAGCTAGTTTCTCAGGAGAGGAGCTCACTGACTTCATATTGTAGACCCTTCTGTTCAGCTTTTCAATCGGCATCTTTAATAAGATACTCAAGGACTTGAAAGGCGTCTCTCACGTGCATCATCGATAGACGCGTGTCGTTGAAGACGTTGAGGTAATATTTTTCGCTCTAATTTTATTGTTGACTTATTGTCGGCATGTTACATAATTATCAATATCAAAAATGCCATAGGTGGCAAACAATCAGACGGGCCACTTCATAAAAATGTCAGAACTGGACCAAATATGCGCCCTCTATCCCATAGCGCGTGCATTAATTAGTCACTATCGGTTTTAGAGAGCGCATGCCTGATTTAGTACTGAGGTATTCCGACAGATGTCTCTTATAATAACTTTTGTGTGGAAACGACTTTTTAATTGTTACATTGTAGAAAAATAAAACGTAGTAGAACTGGACCAAATTGAAATTGGACCAAAAGGAAAACACCAGCTTTCAAATAAAAAAACAATCATCAAAATCGGTATCCCCAGTCGAAAGTTCTGAGGTACCTAACAAATATTTTTTAAAAGTCGAATTGATAACCTCCTCTTTTTTGGAAGTCAGTCAAAAAACGTGATAGAATAGACATTTGGCTGTGAAACATTGTTATCAAACTACTCGTAAAAACAGTCGAATGCATATTGTTTTTTCTGTAACCAATATTAAGAGCAAATAAATATTTTGTATTTTTGTATTTTGCATATACAGAATACAGTCGAATAAAGTCATAATATAGTTCTATGTTTTTTATATTTATCGGGACTTATCGCGCATTATTAAATATAGGTAAAAATAGATACCTTTCGCTCGACGTTTCGACCATGTTACAATGGCCGTGGTCACGAGCTGACACAAAAAAGCTGTTCAAATCGCGAACGTTTAAAAATTACTATATAGTTCTAGTTAATGAGCTTACATTTTTATTTCATTGTATCTTCTTGGCGATGTGTGAAAAGTCTCGAAAGAAAATATTTCTGTCTTATAACAGTTGCGAAGACTATCCTCGATTTTTGTGATTGGGTTACAAGTTACAATTTGTCGTGCGGTGAAGAGTGACCCCTATTTTTCTAGACCTCTAACAACGAGATGTTATTTGTTTTATAAATTGAGGCATTTACAGAAATGATTTTGCGATGGACTTAGTTTTATTTTGAACATAAAATTGTCTAGTCTAGACCTTTTGAAAATAAAAGAGTTTTAGGAGAGAATTGGAACTAGGATTCGTTTACTATTTTCTATTTTCGTTTTATGAAATGTCTTGATTACGCCGATGTACATATACGGAGGCTGCGTTTTCGGGGGCTTTATATGGCTGTTTAGGTGATTGTGAAAAGTTGCGTGACCGGAAACCGTATCTTTGCGCGTTAAGGTTCACGTTCGCGTGATTTCCACACTGCACTGTTTCAGTGCAGTCTCGAGCCTACGTTAAGAGGTAGCCGTGTAAAGCCCCATGAGGGAAAATGGCAGGTGGATTTATTCAAAATCGATTTTGTATAATAAACGCTATAATAAGTGACTTTGAACTGTCAAATTTTACCTCAGTGATAAATTTAACGTCAGTGACATCCTAGTGGTTGGCAAAAAAGTACGATGAAGCCGTCCCGTTGACATCAAGAAAACAGTTTTACCCGCTCTAATTATCACTAATTGCCTAGCTGAGAATAAAAATGCTTCCAAGTCGAGCTGGAAGTCGGATAGTTTTTGCAATTTTCATACCTGATAAATTTAACTAGTACGTTTGTACTAGTTAAATTTATCAGGAACTACAAGGCCGATTTTGGTGAAACTTGGTAAGAGTTTTTATGAATGATTTATTGAATAGGCTATATCAAGGGGTGGTCCCGTTTCAATTGGAAGAAAATGTTCCATCTTTGAGGGTGGAAAATTAGGGGATGAATTTCGTTTATTTAACTTTATTCAATTCGACTTGTGTCGATACTTTGGTGCCGTTACATCTTCCTGAGACACAACGTAGGGCTGGTGCGGCTGCCAATTCGGCAGAGCAGCACAAGCGGCGCAAATACGTTAACATCGGAAGTGGCAAATATGTAAATTTGAAGCGTTTGGGGTCGAGACATTAGGCCCTTGGAGACGGGAGCTCACGACATTTTTCAAAATTCTTTCAGGGTTAATGCGACGCGTGACCAAAATGCTGGCGTATTTCTGGCTCAACATATAAGCATTGCCATTCAACGTGGTAATGCCGCTAGCATGCTGGGTATGCTAGCGAATATGCTGCCAGCTGATAGTGGGCTTGAGCATTTGAATTGTCTTTAGACCTTCAACGGTCTATGGGCAGTCTATTTTTGTAATGTTAGTGTTAGCTTGTATTTTTTAGGTTATAAAGGCACTTTTTTTTTACTTGATAACGGTTGTTTTTTTTTGTTAAAATGTATTAAGTAATAAATAAACTGAAAAAAAAATATGTAGCGTTAAGTATACGTAGGTAGGCCAAAACAAAACGTCAACCTCTTCCATACAGATTATGACAGCTTCCAGTCTTTTTAAAATGTCAGTCCTATATAAGTACAAATCTACACTCACTATACAATAGAAATGTCACTGCTTCTATCGGTTAGTACCACAGCAAAAACAAAAAAAAAACTTTTTTGTGGTTAGTGCATTACATACTTAGCGGTATTTATGCTTCCCGGAATGAAATGAATGAATTGGTTAGATGAAAGCGTAGTTGATTGATTTAGAAGTATATCGGCGTGGAGTGCTGTTCAGTATGCAGGCCACGGCAGGTGGCGTGCGATCATTTCAGGCCAGAGATGAACATCCGTTATTTTGCCATCTACCTATCCCGCGAAGTTGGAATAACATCCTAATTTGATGAAATTGATATAAATATTGGTTCTACAAGCAATACCAGTATAAGTAAAGAGGTTTCAATGTTTATTTTAAGAGTAGGTATGTGTTAAATTAAATTATAAGTATAGGTACTAAACTAGGAAAAAAAAATGTCCAGAAAGTTGTTCATAAATATCTCAGAGAGGTTTTTAAACATATATTGAAAAGTAATTTGGGTAAAAAAAAAGCGTTTCTTTTATAATGTTGGTGGGCACTTAGAAAGGATTCTTACATTAAATGGTAGAACTACGTGTCATTAATCCGATTGATGATGCTACTTAGTTTTTTTTATATTGGTGGGACACTAGCCCTAAGCTAGTGGCACCATGAGGCAGTTAAGATACAATTGGAGAGACCACGAGTCAAAAATCTACCTATACCAAAGAGAAGATTTTAGATAGGTATAGGTACCTATATTAAAAAGTACTCTTTGATAGGTCTTACGTATTTAACATGTTAAATATATTTTTTCTTTTCGCGCGATTTTGTTTACTTTGGCTCTACTCGATTAGAGTATTTTAGCAGTGTCTTGAAACTTAAAAATAAAGAAACCTTTGCATTCAAAATGAAAAGCAGAGTTGAACTCGGGAGAATCCACAATACAATACAATAACTCTTTATTAAAAACTACAAAAACAAGGATAACATTATAAACTAAAGTAATTATCTAGGCTTTTAATCCACCTTTTTCACACTCAAAATATAGGCTGCGTTTTCGTTCGTGCGTTTATCTCGTATGAAATTCGTGGGGCCTTATGGCTACCTGTTTAATCGATTATGTTTAGCTGATGTGAAAAGTTGCGCGAACGCAACGTATGCGTAGTTTTTCGTACTGCGCTATTTCAGCATTGATTTGCGCCCGCGTTAAAAGGTGGCTGTAAGCCCCCTGATCGTTCAGGGGGCAGGTAATGTGGTCGACCAAATAACGAGCACAACTTTCCACTGTCAGTAAGCGATGAGTAGAAAAGTTACTATAATCAACCTCTAGTTAATTCCCTCTTTTGCCATTGTAACTAAAACAACTAGGTACGAGGAATAACCAACCCAACTGACACATAAATACCTACGTGACTATCATCATTATTTCAGCCATAGGACGTCCACTGTTGGACATGGGCCTCCCCCATTAATTTCCATAAGGCCCGGTTGGAAGCGGCCTGCACCCAGCGTTTTCCTGCGGTCTCTTTTCGGTGGTCTGTCCATTTTGTGGGTGGACGTCCTACGCAGCACTTACCAGTCCGTGGTCTCCATTCGAGAACCTTTCAGCCCCGTTGGCCATCTTTTCTGCGTAATATGTGTCCTGCCCACTGCCACTTCAACTTGCTAGCCAGATGGGCTATGTCGGTAACATTCGTTCGTCTACGTAATTATAGTAGGTAGTATAGTTGCCTCTAAATAACAAATTCCGACGTGAAACTAACGCTATTTTGATGGTAGCCGAAAACTAACGTCAGGTGTTTTCCGCTACGTGTTAGTATATCTACATAGCTACTCCACCTGGTTCCACGCAGCAGGGACCAATCGAAGGAAGTGTAATATATTGTTGGCCGAATTAACATCACGACTGTTTTTTTTTTCTCAAACTTAGTTGCTCTAGGGCTTACTATTGGATATCCTTTATTCTTTGTAGCTTCTATTTTGTATTTTTGTTGTGAAATTCATATAACTAGTAGTTTGCCCGAATTGTAAACAATAATAACAAATCATAAATATTCGAGACATTTTTGCACACACGATCATCTGATCACTGATCTTTTCCTTTTTTGAAGTCGGGTAAAAAGTGGTTCACAAATAATGGAGTAATTAGCACACATAAAAAATTTTGTCGCAATGAGAATTAGTCCTGAAGTCGGTTTAAAAAAACAGAAGTTCTCCACCAGTGGTGAGGATGCCATTGGGAAAAATTGGAATAAATCCAATTTCTATTGGTTTATTTTATTGCCGACCGGTCGTAGATCTACAAAAGATCTCCACTTCGATTATTGATATGATGGATAAAGCGATATATTTTTATTTTACGATACAAACGGGCTTGTATTTTCAAGACTTTATTTTTAATAATATTACTTGAATACAGCTAACCAAACTTTATACAGTAAAATACATTTATATAAAAGCGTAATACCACTGACTCACCAAACACGAAATTTTAAAACTACCTTGAAGTACTTTATTGGAAAATCCAACGAC
The DNA here is from genome assembly GCA_949125355.1 of Agriopis leucophaearia. Taxonomy (NCBI): domain Eukaryota; kingdom Metazoa; phylum Arthropoda; class Insecta; order Lepidoptera; family Geometridae; genus Agriopis; species Agriopis leucophaearia. The sequence continues at coordinate 15,340,261 of OX421265.1, read as the reverse complement.
AGAGAAGTTATTTTTTAAATAGCATAAATAGCCTCCGAAAAATCATACTCAACTACGATACGTAACGTATATGTATCCATTTATGGGAGACTACTTCATTAAATGTGTAATAATTGGCCAAGAGTGCACTGAGACATGCATATTATGGTAGGGTTCCGTAGCCAAAGCCATAATGGTCACATTGGATATAGAAAAAATCTACCGAACAAGACTTAAAAAAGTTTGTATCATACCTTACTTTCATTTTAAAATACCTATTCATATTCAACATTACCACAAGCGTATGCAGCAAAAAAATAATTCATCCCCATTTCACATCCAGAGCCAATCCCCTAAAATGTAAAATTATACTTTTGAAATTGAGATCTATACTAAAACAGTAATTGTGTAAAGTTTCAGGCATTTTCCAAAGGAGCCTTAAGGATTTGTTTCTGTAATGTCTCTTCACAACCAGAAACTTATGTAACAAATATTCCTTCTTTCGAATCACGCGTCCTGAATAATATTGATTGAATTAACTTGTTATTCGGATCGTTCATTAGTAACCAAGTGTGAGGTAACAACAAGAACAAAGTTAGAACATTAGTTCTCGTTCATCATCCCCGTACTTCAGCTTTGATTAGATATATTCTTTTACCTTAGGAAATAATATTCATCGCTTTCAAATATACCAGGGGAACTTTTTTGAAGAAATAATTAAGGACAACCAAACTTCATACTAATATCCTAACTAATATGATAAAAGTAGTAGTAGAAAATAATAACTCTTTCTCTCTGTCTGTCTGTTCGCTTTTCAAGACTCAATGTATAGCGTACAAGCGTGCGTTGTTTTGAACATTGCTGGGTGCGAATCACAATGTCAAAAACATTCTTATTTATTATACACTAGCTGCGCCCCGCGGTTTCACCCGCGTGGTGATGAAAATCGGTGATGATGACGATGATGAAAAGTAGTCTATGTGTTAATCCAGGACATAAGCAATGTATATTCCAAATTTCATCCAAATCATGAAGCCGTTTCTGCGTTTTTGAGTAACAAACATCCATCCATCCAAACTTTCACATGTATGATATTATATAGTGCGATTAAGCTTTGTTTCACTCTCCCGCCTAATGTGAAATCTTGAAATCTATACATCTAAACATATAATAAAACCGTAGAGATAAAAAAATCAGTAATAGCAAGATATCAAAAAAAAACAAGGCGTCTTTAAAAAAACAGCTAAACACGTTAAGACAGTTACTAGAATTTTTGTCTGTTTGTTTGTTTGTCCGCGAACATCTCCTAAACCACGGATTTAAATGCTGTTTTCACGAATATGCTTAGCTATGACCAGATTGAAGTAGTGAAAATCTCCGCATATGAAGTCGCGGGCAACAGCACTTGTCTGGTAATAAAAGAGTTTTTTTAATTGTGGGGTAGATCTGCGATCTGTTGAGACCGAATAGTTGAGCTACACCAAGAACGCTACTGTTCCTAGTACTTCTTGCCAACAACTAATTGTACAATAGGCAAACAAATTTTAACGATTTCTTGGTCAGTCTAAGAAAATTACAAAGAGTTTGTGCGCCAATGGTGAAAGATAAACATTATTGGTTTGTAGTACGAGGTGAAGTCAGTGACATATGTATAATTAATATAATTATCACATTTTGAACTCTTACAGAACTAAGATTTGTAAAGAATAGTGTATAGTCAATAGCAATATACAGCTGAAAGATATCAAACCTTATATAATGTTCAGGATTATTTGTTCCTGACCGTACTAAGGGTTGAGATTGAGAGTGCAGGCAATCACTAATTGGTCGAATGTGGGATTAGTACTAATCGAGTACACAGACTTAAGCACATATTGGAATCAGAACACGATCTAAGGAATAGCTTACTAATTCCCAGCACGTAGCGTTCAATATTGTTTATCGTTTGTTCCGAAGACGGGACACAAGTCGCGTAGTTCCCTCGGGTTTCGAGGAAACCTGTAAACCAATCCCTGGTTTTATTTACGAACGCAACGATGTTGTTACACGACGGTTGATGTTTTCTTTTGAGGTAAACTCAACGGTAAGTAACGTTTCAAATTTAGGGACGGAAGTGAGATTAATTTTATTTGAAGTGTGGAAATTACAGGTAAACATTTTTTACATCATTTGGTTTGTTTTTAATTCATTATCATCAATTGGTTTCCTCTTTCACAACTTGAACTTCGGCTTATTCTGTGTCAGTCTTGTTCACTGATTATAAGCCATCTGTATACGTGATATTATCACTGTAGCTTGCTATGGTTCGATCGGAAGTCTTTTTCTGTCCCGTTTTTTTCAAATTTTGTAATAGATTTGCGTTTCACCATCTATTCGATGATGTGGTCTACAATAGAGCACGCTTGCCTATAAGAAACCGATTCGCACTCTTGACTTGAAGACACCCAGATTGTAACCATCGGGGAACACCCATTCAGGCAGCGCATTCCACAGACTAGCAGTTCACACAATAAAAGTGGAATCGAAGCGTTTCGTACGTGTTTTCGGAATATCAACCATAAAGTGGTGTCGATTTTTCGTGCCCACTCTGGCAGACCAATAGATAAATGGGCAGGAGGGAATTAGGTCATGCAGATCCGATGCACACTAACCGAATTAAGAAGACTAAGGAGCGTAGTCTGAACTAGGGATTCTGCTTGCTGATAAGTCTTTTTTACCTCTATAGATTTCCTTAGCCATAAATGCCTCCATTCACGGGGTCACGGACTGTCTTCCTGTCCGTGTTGTTCCTAGTGAACCTCGTTCGTTTTAAAACGACCTTTATACATTAATGTCAAATATTTAATTAGTGACACATTATAATTGTTTTTCGTAACTCAGGTCTTGGTCTAACTTTCGAAGTTTTGAAAACTTACCTTAATTAAATATCAAGCAGCGATCATGAAACTCTAATTACATAGTTATGGAACTTGAACGCATTTAGCCTATCAGTAGTCGAGTGTAACATAGTTTAGTTCTGTACGTGTCTGAAACGACTGGAATCGTGTGAAACTTAGTTCTCGAGGCTGTTCGTACACAAAGGCAATCAAAATATTACAATAGACACACATTTTTATTTATTTATTTGGATCACTAAATTGCCCATATATTTCATCCTCAAATCCATCTTCAAATTCCGGCCAGCATTTTGGGACGATGCCTGCGGGCAGCGGTCTATTAGATTAGTGTAGTTTTATGTATTGATTGTAGCTTATGTAAGTTTCTTATGCTTACAAATAATGTATAATATCTGCAATAAAATGTTTTTTTTGTTCACATAGTATACAACCTCGATCTTCTAGAAGTGAACACTTCATGCATGTGAATAATAATAAGAATAGAAATACACCACATATATTTTTATATATGGGTACCTTTCGCTCAACGTTTCTTGAAATATCGTTTCATTCGTTATAACGACTATGTTACAATAGCCGTGGTCACGAGCTGACACACATTTAAAATATGTGTTCAAATCGCGAAACTTTAAAGGTTGCTTTTACTCTCCCTTGTTTGTCTGATCTGAGATCGCTACGCTGCCACTCAAGTTACCTAGTATACGACGCGCCGCACCGGCTTTTATACGAACCTATAAGTTTCACGCGGATTCAGTATTGCCGCTTTAACTGATATCAAAGGTAGTAAAGATGTTGTGAAGCAACAATTACAATCGAAATGGTACAATTTTGAGACTTGAATGTTTATGATTATTATTAAGATAGTAGTACTGTACAGTGACGAACAAACTTACTTGTTCTTTTTAATGGCAAATACCCATCGAGATAGTCACAATCATGCCAAAAAAAAACAAACCAAAACTCGGCAAATGCTACGAATTGCGCAGACTTTTTGGTTACTTGTATGGCAACCGCGATCCGACTACAACGCGATTCCAGTGCTACGATGCATAGCGTGCGCCGAGTTTTGGTTCGGACATTTTTTTGGCACGATTGTGACTCTTTGGTATTGAATCTCGATGGAACCATCTCCTTTTTTAAAGTCGTATAAGAAATTGCTTTTCAATAATATTATGAAACGAAGAAATGAAGGAGTCAGCTCCTGACCAAGGCCATTGTAACATAGTCCAAGCGTCAAGCCTAAGGTTCTTATTGTTGCCTAAATAGAATAATGCAGGATAAATCCCGACATTTTAAAAATGTGTTCGAATCGAGAAAGTTTGAAAGTTATTTTGAAACGTATCACTGAAGTTTTTTGTGTAGGTACATCCTTGTTCTTCAAACTGGCTTATTCACAGCTAAGATACTTGAGCGACATAGATTTATACGGAGCAGACTACACAGTACACATGAAAAACATCCCCACAAACCGGGCCATTACCGCTGCAATTGATTTCTTTACCAATCTATACGTTCCCATTTCCTTCGATTGGCATGCATTATTTATGAAAGCAGGGTAAATAAGCCAAATGGGAGGTATGTACGAGTATTGCGGTTACGAGTCGCCTGGGCCCGCTCAGGGAGATAGGATCGGGCCAAATGTTTTGAGTATATCTGTGTACGTGTAGCCACGTTAACCGTAATGGACAGATGTTGTGCTTGTAATTAGGAAATGAGTTTTTTTAATGGTGACAAAGAAGCAGACAGGCTACCTGATGGTAAGCGATCGCCGTTGCCTATGGGTACCTGCAACAGTATCTGAAAGTATCGAGTACGAAGCTTTGGTATATTAGTTAAGTAGTATTAGATATCAGAATAACAATAATGTCAGATGAAGAATTTTGTAATTTATTTTTTGTTGGCCTCAATATTGGTTTGGAATATGTCTGATGTCTTGGTTTCTAAAGCTGGGTACAGAGCTAGCGAATACGAAGGCGTTACAAGAGATTCCGGGTGTGGTCGTAGTGATGCGGTCTCATTTCATTTCAATAGGCTATCGGAAAGGTGGTTAATTTGTCGGATTAGGTTAGGTCTCTTTCCAGAAAAGTGAGTGTTAACAGTTTGTATGGAGTACTTATAAAAGTTACGTGATTTGTAAGTATAGTGCGCTCTCTGTCTAGCAAGACCGATTTTGATGATTCTCTTTTTATTTGAAAGCTGGTGCTTTCCATTTGGTCCAGTTCTGATGAAGTCAGTTTTTCATATTGATAATTATTTGAATACATTTTTATTTTGTTTTCGGTTATCGGCTCTATAAGCAGACGTGGTCAGCTTTTTATAAGACAATAAAAATATGAGTTGGATAGTCTATTTAAATGAAGTGAGAGGAAATGTACTTATTACATGCGCTCGCGTTTGTTTGGTCTGTACACGGCATTGCGACATGTTTCTGACCTTACTTTGAATCCATACGCTACATCTACTTTAGACATGATAAATACATACTCTGAATAGATTGATACGTCTTTTTGATCGTAAGTACCTACGGTATGTAAATACTCTTTTCAGTGGGCGAAGTACAAATTTTCGCTACCTAAAATTCGTATTGAATTCCATACAAAATACATTTTTAAATAACAAATATAATTATAATAACAAAATACAATTACAAATTTGTATGAAATTCACCACTGTACTGCTCTGCAATCCCTACTCATAAATGTAACAATATCTGTTTTGGTTCGAGTATTTAGACAATAAAAGTGGCTCAATTTGAACAAAATTGTCTGTTTTATAGTATAATAATTAAATTGTTGTATCATTTGCGGTAGCATAACCGTGTAATACCTACATAATGACCATTTTATTCCAAGAGCTCGCGAAATCGGAGAACTAAACATTTTCAACGGGGAGCCTTATGTTATGCGATGGTGGTTCCCTCAATCAATTCCTTAAATAAGTTAGTCGCTCTGTATATTTGATTTCACTTTGTTAACACTGTTAACAATGTAATCTGGTTTGATTTCAGTGCATAACACTGTCATAACTTGTTTACTTTATTTTCATCTCTTTGAACTGCCATGAACTTTACTATGTCCGTAAATATAATTAATTTGCACTGCGTTTGTGTAACATTGTAATAGTGACAATTATACGACACATTAACAAAAAAAAAATTTAACATGACGACCCAAGAACTCTGTAATTATAATGAACGAGAGCTCATTTAAATGTCTAAATGGGATTCATCCCCTGCTTTTCCACTCTCAGAGGAGAAATAGTTTCTTCAAATTTAAATGTGACCACTCTTGAAATATCTTCTTCTTTCTTAAATATAAAAAGCGATGTGTGTATGTATACATATATGTATGTACTTCATTGGCTCCAAAATGGTTGTACTTACCGATTTTGACGGCACTTTCACTGGCAGATATTCGATGATATAAGACGTAATCTACACGGGCGAAGCCGTGAGGTACAGCTAGTTGCCTGTAAAAATACTTATCGTTAAAATTGTTTCGTAAATATTACTATGTTTTTTCTTCTATTCCCTTATTCTTGATTTACAAGTTATAAAACAAACTAGCTGCGCCCCGCGGTTTCACCCGCGTGGTGATGAAAATCGGTGATGATGATGAAAAGTAGCCTATGTTTTAATCCAGGGCATAAGCTATCTCTATTCTAAATTTCATCTAAATCCGTCCAGCCGTTTTAACGTGAAGGAGTAACAAACATACACACTCACACACACGCTCACAAACTTTTGCATTTATAATATTAGTGTGATAAGTATTTGAACTTCCATATTATGTACCTAGTGTTTTTGTGTTTTAAATTTATATTGTTTGTTACTGTTCCCAGTTTTGAGGAAGACACTGACTGTTGCAACACAGCTTACGCTAACGCAGCAGGCAGTGAATTCTAAATGTTTTTGTGCTTTCTTTATGTAACAATAAATAAATTTTGTATTTTTTGTTAATGGTGAAAACCACAGAAAAGAGAACGGAAATGAGAATGGAAACTCTGTCGCCAGGTATTGTGACAGATATGTGATTGAACATTATTATTTATGTCAACGCGTCGAACTCCGCGTCACAGTTGCTAAACACAGTTGCTGTGAGTTTATATGGGCGCAAGTGGCTACAACAAATTTCTTACAAAAATGCCTTGACGGCCGTTCTATTTTAAACATTTTTTTTTCTTTTCTGTGGTTGAAAAACCATTGTCCTTTTTTTTGCAAACAAGTTTAACTTTTTATCATACCTATCCCACGACATCGGCAAAAGCCTATTGGTATTATTGGGTCGATCTGATAATCATTGTATTCAGCCAATGTTATGAAATCATTGGATTAATTAACATTCAACATTAGGTACGAGATTATCTTAAGATTAAGAAAACATATGAACATATTATTATAGTTTATTTAAGTTTATCTAAATGTTGAAGTATAAGTAATTAGTTAATTAATTTATCACATAATCGAAATTGAAAAATTTCTTGTTGAGAAATAAAGTTCTTTAACCCGAACTAGAGCTTTTTTTTTATATGTGGGACATTATTGCACACATGGTTATCTGACCCCAAACTAAGCAAAGCTTGTAATATGGCTGCCAGAGACTGATATACACACATATATATTTTTAAATACATACTTAAATATATATTAACACCCAGACATAAAACAAACACATTGGAGTTTTATCCCGGAAAATTGTTCGATTCCTGACGAACTATCCACGCGAGTGAAACTACGGGGCCCAGCTAGTACCTACTATAAAACGTCGCAGTAACAATGCGGAACAAATTAAATTGGAATAGTACTATGTTCTTGGACTTCCATTATGGAACAAAACTTCTGCATTCTCTTATTACAAGCAGATGTGGCATTCTTTTGTCCGTTTCAAATATAAAATTATTTCTACCCTCACTCTCAGGTTTATAATGTTGAGATTCCGCGTTTATTGCCTGTCATTTTCTTAAAAATCTTCGGTAATCTACCAAATAAGTTCATTGTAAAATGCGGTAGAAGATTTTTTCCTCACTTATTACACCGATTTGAGGGTGAGAAATACATTACGAAATGTAATTACCATGGTTACATACCATTACACTGGATTTTATTTCTGGGATGAAAAGTAGCTTAAGCCTCCTCAGCCCTGGATCTACGTATACGCATGCAAAAAGTCATGATGATTCGTTGCTATTATTCGTTGAAAGAGGAACAAATAAACACATTTTTATATCGGTAGAAAATCGGATTAGTAGACATGTCATGATTATGCCGCATAATAATAGGTCGGGGAAAAAGTCTTTTCGTATTTTGTATTTATAAAGTTGTAGTAAAAATCTTATCCGTTGTACTGTTTGTATCTGGTTGGTTTTGATACCATTAAAAATATGACATTTTAAAAAAGGAATACAAAACGTAAAAAGCAATTTCCCGCCATTTTTCTATTGTTTTTTTGTTCGATAAAATGAGTGAATCTAACGAACAAATTCGATATATTGTGAAATTTTATAACAAAATAGGGAAAAATGCGACACACGCCGCGAATAAAATTTGTGACGTTTATGGACCTAATGCAGTGTCATCAAGAGTAGCACAATGTTGGTTCAAGCGTTTTCAGTCCGGGAATTTTGATGTCAAAGATGCAGCTCGCTCTGGTCGCCCTGTTACGGATAAAGTCGATGCCATTTTTGAAAAAGTGGACCAAGATCGGCATATTAGTAGTTACGACGTAGCTGAAGAACTGGGGATTGACCACAAAACAGTTTTGACCCATTTGAAAAAAACTGGGTATACAAAAAACTCGATATTTGGGTGCCACACGAGCTCACTGAAAGAAACCAAATGAATCGTGTACTCATTTGCGATTCTCTATTGAAACGTAACGAAACCGAACCGTTTTTGAAAAGATTGATCACTGGTGATGAAAAATGGATCACCTACGACAAGAATGTGCGCAAAAGATCATGGTCAAAGGGCAGTGAAGCACCACAGACTGTAGCGAAACCCGGATTAACACGTAATAAGGTGATGCTGTGTGTATGGTGGGATTGGCAGGGCATCGTTCATTATGAGCTTTTACCGCCGGGCAAAACCATCGATTCGGATCTCTACTGCCAACAGCAGATGAGACTCAAACAAGAAATTGAGAAAAAACGGCCGGAATTGATCAACAGAAAGAGTGTGGTCTTTCATCATGATAACGCCAGACCGCACACATCTTTGGCCACTCAGCAAAAATTTAGAGAGCTTGGTTGGGAAGTGTTAATGCATCCACCATATAGCCCAGACCTTGCACCCTCAGATTTCCACCTGTTTCGATCTCTTCAGAATTCTTTGGGTAGTGTTAGATTAACATCAAGAGAGGACTGTCAAAACTACTTGTTGCATTTTTTTGATCAGAAGTCCCAAAAATTCTACAGCAACGGGATCATGTCACTACCTACAAGATGGCAACAAGTTATCGAACAAAATGGCACATATATATTATAATTAAATGTAATTAAACTTGAAAAAAATATGTCTTGAATTTGTTTAAAAAATACGAAGAAACTTTTTCCCCGACCTTTATGATATGTCAACACCATTGCACTAAAAATAGCGTACTTGTACTAACACTACTGATCTCTACTGTGTTTAGAACTGCATACTGAGTTGTCAGTGAAAAAGCAAATGACAAGCAATAAATAGCTTATCTATTACCAATTTTAGAGCGATGGCGGCCGAGCAGTAGTATGTGCGGTTAACAATCTCTCGGTACCCAGTTTGATCCTGACCCTGCACCAATGATTCGATATGCTATCGCTCTAAAACGGTGAAGGAAAACATCGTCTAAGAACCTCAAACAGTTCAAACACATACACAACATGCACTGGGCCAGCATGGTGGATTATGGCTCACTCTTTTTCTCTGAGGCCCAGTCTCAGCAGTGGGAATATAATAGGCTGACAACGAGCGCGGTCACCACATCTACATTATATAAAAACATTGAAATTTTACCAATTACATTTTGGTTTTTATTCAATTTAGTGAATGCAATCAAATTGGACAACCTAAAAGAGACCAAAGAAAAACGCTGGATGCAGGCTGCTTCCAACCGGTTCTTTTGGAAATTGACGGGGGAGGCCTATGGCCGGCAGTGGACGTCCTATGGCTGAAATGATGATGATGAATCAAATTGGATAATTTTACAGGATTTTACCCTGCTTAAATGGCTATTTAATGAAGATATCTAGACTGGCCTTCAAGAAACACCTTGTCCTATCAAAATCAACCTGGATTTCATGAGATCAGTTTAGCATTCATAAATCTAAACTATCTAAATAAATTATTCACCAGTAAATTTTCCGATGAGGGTGCAGTTTGTAAAGACTTTCTCATATTTAGAAAATGCAATGTACACAGAGTTTCAAAAGCAGATATTAAGTCTGCGTCTGTTTCTGGTTTTCTCCCTTAAAGTGAGTTGATCTGAGTAACACGACACGGCAATGTTTCGCAGCTTAGACAGCAATGTGGCTGGATTGCACTCCCGTGTTAATGGAGCGCAAATGGAGCCGCCACTTCCGTATGTGTACCCTAATGTCGTTTTGCTGACAAGCAAAGCACATAAGTCTGATTATTGTTATTATGGAAAACACTGTGATGTTAATTTGTTTGCGCGTGCCTTCTGGGGTAAATATTTTTTGTAAATTTTTACAACTTTTTTTTTCCATTTCTGGCACATGAGTATTTTTAAAAGGCGAGTTAGGGTTGGCTATGTATTTGTAATGCCTTTGGTGTTATAAGTATCCATAGGTGAATGCTTATGCTTACCATCAGGAAACCCGCCTGTTAGTTACCTACCTATGGCAAAAAACGGAGCATTTTCCCTTTTCCCTCTCTACAAAGGCAGGACACATGAACTGCAATCTTTCGCGTGTTTAATTTGATTTATTTTCTTGCCCGATCTAATTTTAGTCACGTTTAGCTTGCAAATGGCAGTTTATAAATTTAAAACTTTCTGGAACTCTCCGGCTCCCTTCAAGGAGCGTCTTGAATTATAAATAAAGTATTATAATAATATTATAGTCTCCAGATAGCCTACAGTGGTATTTTTTTATTTTTTTCGTTTAGTGTTTAGTTTTAATTTTTTAAATGGATATTAATTTTGTATATGGATGTAAATCTGGAATAAAATATTTCATAACCAACTCCACGTAACAGCAGGTTCTCAATTCAACTATGTTTTAATTTACACTTTGTCATCATCATAGTCAACCTATTTTTGTCCACGGCTGAACATAAGCATCTACCAAGGTAAACCAGTTAGCCTTGGAAATTATGGCAGCCTTACCAAATTAGCCCAATTGAATAGTTAATTGATTCATTACAATTAATCTTATCCAATATGGAGCTTTTGAGATGCTCCTTTAAAAATTCTACCAACATTATGATCATTGGTTATAAAGATGAACTTCACCTTGACGGTACACTCGTATAAGACATCTACTAAATCTATTATTTTAGTCGTTCGCGAATTTTTTATGTAATAAAGAGCCATCAGATTGCTTGTCCACTAAATTGATACCAGCAGGACAAATATTTTCAGAGAGTAATTGGTGTTGCCATAGGTATAAGAAAGTAATTGGCTAATTATTTTCTTGTGGCAACACCGGGTATCAATTTCCTTAGCGCCTTGTGTAAACGCCTTGGGTACACTAAGCTAATTCTTGTATCAATGAAAAGAGCAATGTAATGCTTTGTTAATGCTTGTTTGCAGGGAGAAATCGAGTTTGATGTTTATTTTACGGCATTTCGGTCAATATTTGGTTACTTCCTTGTAATTATTTGCTTTTAAGGTGGTCACTCACCAAGAGTATACGCTTGTAATGTAATAATTCAGATTTGCGCATTACTTCAGTGAGTGAGGAGAATCGAGCAGTACAGTGTGTAACGTGTAATGATACAATTTTTAACATTGAGCGCATTACAGTGCGCACACCCGTGATACAATTTGTAACATCATTGCGCAACACTTGTCTTGTAACATGATCGTCTCGCGGACTAAAGCTCAGTGATTGTAAAAGGGCTATTTATAGCATACCCCGATAGCATTCGTCTGTAATGTAACGTTACAGATTCGACAATTACATCAGTGAGGGAGGAGAACCGAGCATTACAGTGCGCAACCTGTATTGATACAATCAGTAATATTTGGTAAAAAGTGAGTCTAAAATGTTACATTACAGGCAACTGCTCGTCTGTCAGGGAGGCAGTATTGCAACGTAATGCTCAAAATCGAATCTAAAATGTTACATTACAGGTGAATGCTCCCGGTTAGGAAGCACCTTTACAACAACTGATTCGATGATACACTTTCGAATGCTACACACAGTGCTAGAACTTATAACGTTCATAGTTTGAGCGGTTACAACATAGAAAGCTCCTCAGTCAGTGAGTTGAGCAAAATCTAATCTTGTATTGTTACATTACAAGCTAATGCTTCAGGTGAGCGACCGTCTTTACACATTTTTCGGATACATTTATGTAACGTATTTTCACTAACAATTACGCTTTTTAATGAGTACATAGGTTACGAGAAGAAATTGGCAAATAATATTCATGCACTTTATAAGACTCCAATATTGACCAGAATGTAGCTTAGTAACTAAAGTTGTTAATTAAGTTGCTGGTGAAATGTGACATGGCAATAAAATAACATCTCAAACCCAACAATATTCCAGAAAAAGTGCAGATACAAAAGAGTTTTTTCTCTCTCGATCGATTAAGCTGTATTTGCTATTCTGGCACATGCCAACACGTCTCAGGACTCGCTGAGCAATGCACACGAGACGTGTGTTGTAATTATTCGACGCTCATTACCGAGTGCTGACGTTGAGTCGAGCGACGTAGCAGTTCCGAATTCAGTACGCGTCACGTTTCAGAATGGCGCTCTTTAGGGGAATTTTAGCATGTTACTTAACAAAATTGCAGTCATCAGCTGTTGTTGTAACAAACTAAACCTGGAATGGTTTCTGCGGTATTTGTTTTTATACAACCTCACCATAATAACCAAGCGGTTTATATTTGTATGAGTGCAATGGGCATGTGGTCTAATGTTTAATTTATTACAAATAACAGGCTTAGCGATGAATATAACTAAAAACATTACATTGAATTGGCTGATTAATCACTGAGATATGAGCGTTTAAAGTTTTACGTGGGGATAGAGAGGGGATGCTCCATCCCTTTCTCGTAAAGCGTGTGTTAGTATAGCATTTTTATGCCGCGCCTGTGGATTGACGTCATAGCTCAGTATAGTGCGCTCTCTGTCTAGCATGAAGTTAAAATACTTATAACTTATTTATTTTTCAACTAATTTAAAATTTGTTTTCGTTGATTCGTTCTATTGATGATCAGCTTTTTTATGAGGTAATAAAAAAATTGTCATCATGATGCCTATTGTGACGCCAGACTCACATTTAACGTTCCCATAGTATCGTACTGTACACCTTGAGCATATATTATGAAGCAAGTGCAGTTTGAAGGGTAGTTTTGACGTAGATGGGACGTGTAACTGAACCTGGATAGAGCCAGTCTAATCAAGAAAGAAAAAGAAAAAACGGCACCAATCTATATTATGTGGAATGGAATGGAATTTCCTAAATAGTCTTCCTAATAGCTTGGTTTGTGGAATGTAATTTCTTAAGCTTTTTAGCGTGCTTGCATGCACACCGCGACAAAATCTTGTCGTCACTTTGTCGAGCGAGAACGCATCAAGATGCTTACGGTTTCATAAAGGTACGCCTGTCTCAATGTGGCACGATAAAAAGAGTCGACAAAATTTTGTCGCGCTTAGCATGCTAGCCCGGCTGGTGTTTAAATTTCACGTCCAAAATACTTTCAAACAGTGATATATAACTTATTTACCTTTAAATAAATTCAAGCACTTTGATAGTATAAACCTTTATCCAAGATTCAAAGCAGCAGAGAAGCGGAAACAATTTATAACATACCAGCAAACTGTCAACACAGAGATGGGTATTAATCCCTAACTTATCGGCTAACAGGCTAAGTATAAACTAGTGTTGTGAAAGGCCAAATTATGTATATACTTATCGATATTGGAAATCACTGCAAATATACTAAACACACATACTTTGACATTATTATTTTAAAAGGTAAGTAATTAAGTGAATTTATTCCGAAAATTCTTTCACTGATAAAAAGCTACAGTATCCCTGGCAAGAGTTTTGTTTCGTTCCATAAGGACGACGGATAAAGCCGTGGCCAAAAGCTAGTCACAACAAAACACAGTAAGCCCGCATTGTTGTACGATATTTAAATTGTTTGTATCACAACACTGCTGATAATATTATTGTACAACTCACAAAGACAATAAGCTATTGTGTTGTACAATAAAATATTAATATCTCAATTCATCAATTGGGGTGGTGTGAGGGTGTTAAGGGTGAAAAGATTACCGATGTTGGGTTTAGCAATACACTGTTTGATGCCTGTTCCTTTGGCCTTTGATTGTCGAATTATTTATTAACCTGTAGCATGATAGAGAAAAATATAGTCGTATGGTTCATCTATGGTATCGCATTTATTGTATTTTAGGAATGTTTTGTGATAATAATCACACGTGATTTTTATTTATGCCTTTGGTTTAGTCATATTAACAAAGTAACGCAAATCAAAAAGGAGGGCACTGTATTAAGCTTGTATGTACTATGTATATGTATGTTCTGACATACAGCCTAAACGGCTCAACCGATTTCAATAAATGAGGTGTTGATAGATAAAATGTCTCTATTGAAGAATGTTCACTGCGTAGATGACGTCATCATAAATATAAAATGGAGTGAGGATGAAAAATTAATTTTACTGACCTCATGTGAAGTTTTATTAAAAATTGTGCATAGTATTTTATTCATGAAAAAAATTATTACATTGTATTTTTATTTAATTTTTATCATTTCATTATGACAATGAAAATATAAATTCATCGTTCATAATAAATCTAAGTAGATGCACTGTTTGCGAAATAAATTTCCCCCAAAAATTACGCGGCTTAGTTTTTAGCTAAAGGAAAATTATTGTGTTTTATAGATATTGCTCAAATTGGATAGATTTCACATACAAATTTTTGTAGAATAGTAGCTTTTTTTTCTTTTTACCTAGACATTAGTAGCCCAAAACGGCTCTACAATTTTTTCCGTGGCTTCCTACATCTAAATAATCTACCACCACAACTTGATGTCATGACATGAATCCGTTTGAAATCTTCATTTTTACTATTATTTACGTATCGATAGTTTTTGGTACAACACTACTACGATGTGAGTGAACCTGTGTAAATTATTGTGGTGATTCTTACTTGAATGACAAATTCATTATCTAAGCAACCCTTTTCAAGACAAGTCACATGAGAATAATTTAACCAATATATCCGATTAGGCACTTACTTATTCATAAAACTATTGTTTGATGAATTGTTTTTTTTAACAGACCAGTGCCTTTATTAAATAAACAAAATACAAGCTAACTAAATACTTAATACCTTTTTTTATGATACCGATTGACGAGGCGAGCGAAGTCGCTCGCCTGATGGCTCTTCACGCTTGCCCATAACAGCTCAACGCCACTCAGAATTTTGAACTTCAACAGTTCAAAACCCTGGATGGCAATGCACTGCGCTCGTCACCCCGAGATATAAGATGTCAAATCTCTGTGTGCCCTGTAATTTCACTGGAAACATTGCCCTTCAATCCGGAACACAGTAGCCTATTCCACAAAAAAAAACTGTTTGATTGCTCATAGATTGAATTGAAGGTAAAAGATAAACCAAATAGTCAAGGTCACTACTAGATGGCAGCGTCCTCGCGTACTGGCGGTAACACCACGCCAGCACTATGGTCACTGATTTAGTTAAAAACGGATGTTCTGATAGAATGCTGGTACTGAAAGTGACTGCAATCTTCTATACCTACATTGTTCAAAGCCACAAAAACATATACGGCCGTTCATCGATCAATGCTCGGCGCTAGCTAGATGCTTGAGTGGCATTTCTGTTTTCGCAGTGCATTTGGGAGCTTTGTACGCGTCTACAAAATAGCAGCGACGTGTCATTCTCGTGTGCACGAGACTAGAGTTCCATCGCGACTAACGCTCATTGGAGATTCAAGGTGGCAAGATAACAAATAAGCGGCCGTGAAAACTGTTCCCGTGGAAATTGTCCCGCAACGCTTACGCGCCGTGTTGTACCTTCACTGCGCTGTACACTGAGGCCGCGTCTACTCTAAACTCTATTAAATGAAGTACATATAATTTTTTTCGGTATCCGATACATTTTCAAGAGAGTGCATCAAATCATTCGGAGATTTAATTCCCTCCTGTCCATTTTTCTATCGGACTGCCAGAGCTGGCACGAAAAATAGACACCGCCTTATGGTTGATATTCAGAATACCCAAACGAAGCGCTTTGATCCCACTTTTATTGTGCGAACTGCTAGTCTGTGGAATGCGCTCCCTTAATAGGTGTTCCCAAATAGTTACAATCTGGGTGTCTTCAAGTCTAGAGTGAATTGGTTTCTTCTAGGCAAGAGTGAGCCATCGTAGACCACATCATCGCTTAAAAAGAAAATTTTAAAATGTTCCTACTCAATACTGCAATGTTGTAATGAGAGTAGATATCTGTCTACAAACTGCTAAGCAGTTTGGCAGAGTTGTATATACATAGCATGTACTTTATTCACTGAGATGAATAAAAATAAAAACACCAGGCTCGTTGGCGGCTGCTTGGTGCTTGCAAGCCTATTATTTAATTAAAAAAAAGTACAATTTTAAATCTAGCTCAATCCAAAAAGGGTTGATTTTTCCATGTCCGCATATACGCCTCATTACTCTTGCCTCACTTTGTGTACGAAAGTGTCCAAGAACTTTTAAAAGTTTAAACTACCATTATATGGATTCCGAAGTTATTACGAGTAGGAACATAAGTATGTATTTAGTATAGCCGTATAAACATGCAGTGTATCGTGAACTTTTTGTTGTATTGTCATCTGCTACAAAAGACTTCCTTGATTAAGAGGGCGCTGAAGGTCATACAAAACTTTCTCATTTCGTCGATTGTTTGCTTTGTCTTATGAGAGAGCAGATGTTCTGCCTTTTATCTGTCAAGATTAGTTTTTCTTCGAGGAGTAGAATACAATTCATGAAGCGTAAGCACAATGAACCTACAATACTGTTTCGTATTCGTATTTACGTTTTCATATCATGTCAAGTCAATAAGATATATATAGGGCTAATTATGTATTAATTAGGTACTTAAATAATAAATACATAAATAATAAAGTAAACAATACACAACAAATATAAAAATACACGAAAACCAAAAGATTTTGTGAAGGGCCGATCTTTAGTAGAAGATCTACATTTAGTAGTGAACAAATATGTTTTTACCTCAGACATGGCTTCCTTCTTTCTTCAAAAACTGGGCACAAAGCTATTATCTAACACTTGATTTAGAGGAAAGACAAAATTATGGTTTTATTTTACAAAAAATAAACACATAAATAATGTAACTTAATCATTACAGATGTCTTCTAGTTACTACGATTTTCAATCGGGTGGAAATGAAAAGGAAAAACACGTTTTAATGGAAAAAACTATTGAAATTATTGCATATTCATTGAATTGTTATATATATATATTGAATTGTTTGATAAGTGTGCAAAATTTCAATTCAATTCGATGTTTCGAAGTAGTTGAAAATCTAGTTCAAATATTCCGTTACATACATACCAAGCTAATAAAACCGTGTTAAAAATATAGACCTATATTAAATAGTCGAAACAATGTCAATAATTAAAATATGATGTTACTAATATAATTAATTAGCTGATAGACATTTCCATAATTGCTATAATTATAAACAATAGTACCTACTGCCACCATAACTAATATCATCATTTTAACAATATTTGTCAACAAAAACTTTTTAGTGTATACTTAAATAGACTCAATTTTAGATTCCTCACTGAATTAGGTAGAGTATTGTAGATAATAAGTACCATACACTTCATACTGATGTGGTTAATTAGATTAGATGAGTGATTACGATGTCTGTTTTTGTCTCTTGTAAAAAGGGACTGTAATGAAAAAAAAAGTTTTGTAAAGTAAAACGTGCAATAAGGTATAAAGTATAAGCAGTTGATGATAACCTTTATGGGGTTAACCTACTGATCAAAACCTTTTGTTATTATACGGTGATTTTCGCTCGTAAGAGTTGGAGAGAGCGCACGCGTGTCTTATCGCATATCTCGCCTTGCGTTCAGCGAAATTGCTTATTAACACGATGTACCCATAAATCTAGATTACTTACTTAGCAGGAATTCCGAGGAGGCGTCGCTTTTTGTATATAAGAGCAAATACTGTTAAATTCCAGGTATATGCTGTTACAGAAATTACTGAGAATTACTACTTAATTACTTAATATCTTGGAAGAACTGTGTGACGAGCGCAGTGAAGAAGGTAAATTTAATAAAGAATGAATAACCCGCAAGTTATCAGAACACTTTATAATTCTTTGGTAAGGAGCAAACTTGAGTCGGGTGCATGTGTCTGGAATCCTTATCACGTCACCTACACGCGAATGCTCGAGAAGGTCCAAAAGGCCTTCTTGAGATCGCTCTACAATAAGGTTTATGGGTACTATCCATACATGTACCCGACCAAGTTCTTGCTCGGCCAGCTCGGCTATAACTCGCTGGAGGTAAGGAGATTAATTGACCAGCTCACTACCTGTTTTAAGGTGTTTAGGGGGACAGTCGATTCTATGGACCTGCATAACCTCCTGTTGATGTTATTCGTGCCAGACGAGCCCAGAGTCCCAGCAAACAGGCGCGGCCAGCTGCATGATTTATTTTATGTTAACAGCAGTCGCACGGTGGCGCGCTCTATGTCGCCTTTAATTCGCGCCCGTCGCCACCTTAATGTACTCCTCGCTGCCAACACTGAACTTGACATTGTATTTGACGACTGGAAGACCCTTATTGTATCTTTCCAAACATATTGTGAGGGTTTAACTGACCAGTGGGATAGATGCAATAAGACCAACTCTGATTTTGACTTTGACGATTATATGGAATTTTAGTATTTATTTTTCTCTGACATTTGTATTTTACTTATTGACATTTTTTAATTTTTGTAGTTCTTAATTTATATTAACATGTGTGATTTTTGACATTTATTTTTATCCTTAATTATTATTGCTGTTATGTGATTTCAATGTAGTAAATAATGTATTTTAATTTTATTATAATCTTTTTTTATATAATGATAATTTGTGAGATATTTATGTAATTGGTTTGACCGTGTTTTATCTCAATAAAAAAAAAAAAAAAAAAAGCCCTATAAGTTTTTTTTAAGATCAGACGTGACTGCCGTCACATTACAACATCGTCTTGCTTACGAGTATGTCATTATCTACTTCACAACTTGAATGATGTCGTCCAATGGTGAACTCAAATGATTCTAATATACTATTATAATTAATGCGGATGAATTTTTTTTTCACTCGTGTGGGGTACCGTTGAAAAGGACTTTTAAAATGAAGGTAAGGTTTCATATAACTCTTTTTTATAGAATGTATTGTTTGCTTGCGAAATATGGCTTCGAAAGTGCCAAAAAGTTGCCCCCCCCCCCCTGCATTTCTAAACTATAAGATATAAGAACTTGTAACTTACAACACGGATAGATCATATTTAAAACCTTCATTCAAAATTATTTCGAAAATTATCTGATTATTACTTTTTGAGTAACAGCGATAAAACTGTAATAAATTCAAGGCGTTGTAGCTGAAAGGTCATTGACCTTTTTGTAATATGATCTTAACAAAGAATGTTTCTCAATCAGTTTTCTCTATGGTTAAACCATAAAAAGTATATGCTATGTCGGGATGATACATCTCTGAAATTTGGCGAAGTCCACAGAGATTCGCTCGAATTTTTCTATAACTATTAATTTCTGAACTATGCCTACAATTAATGGCTTTGGTTACGGAACCTTACCATATGCGTGTCTCGACACGCTCTTGCCCAATTATTCTATCGAACTGTCGGCGGGCATCGCGGGCATGAAAAATCGACACCTCTTTATGGTTGATATCCCAGAAACCCGTACGAAGCGCTTTGATTCTACTTTTATTGTGCGAACTGCTAGTTTGTGGAATGCACTGCCTGAATGGATGTTCCCCGATAGTTACAATCTGGGTGTCTTCAAATCTCGCGTGAATCGGTTTCTTCTAGACAAGCGTGCTCCGTCGTAGGCCGTCTCATCGCTTAATATCAGGCAAGTTGGCGGTCAAACACAAGCCTATTAATGAATAAAAAAACAACAACACTATTTTAAACTATCACAGTCGTTGACTACAGTTATATGATTATTTAACCATGGTAAATATCCCGGAAATATTTCGTGGCCTTCCCGTGAAAATAGTGCATGTAACTGCTCCTAAATATTGGGAGCTCCTTCCACAACCTTACCACTTTAAATATCCCGTAAATAATCATATTATTACTGTTTATTTAATGTTACTATTTACCTATGTAATTGATTATTTCGTGTTTCGTGTGCGGTACAGTGCCGTGTGATGTGGGATCCGTGGGTCACTGCCAGTTTAAATGGAAGACCAGCGCTGGTGGTTCGGTTTTGTGTTAATGTATCTGTTTAATGTTTTTAATATTACATGTTTTAATTTTTTTTATTGGAAACTAAAATACTTCGATGACGTAACACGACGTAGCATCAAGATTTTAAGATAACAATCACTTCTTGTCTCTAGGCGTATTGATGCTGTGTGTTACTCATACAGGACGTAGAGATAAAAATGTTTCTTGGGCTTGTGGACACGGTGGCCTTGTTTGTATAATATTTTTTATCTCTACATAGTATAAAATAAAGTCGCTTTCCGCGTTTTGCCTCTGTATTTCTGCTAACTCCTCCTAAACCACGCAGCGGTGATGATGCGGTTTGCACCATCAGTTAGATACTTTTTTACGGAGGGCTTATATATAAAAATGAATAAATAAATATCTGGGACATTTTTTGCACACACGGTCATCTGACCCCAAACTAAGCAAAGCTTGTAATATGGCTGCCAGAGACTGATATACGTACATATATATTTTTAAATACATACTTAAATAGATATTAACACACAAAAAATATTATATAGTTCACAATAGCACATTACTTCAATTTAGACGTTATGTCACTTGCATAGTGTTCAACGTCGCTTGTCCGATAGGGCATCGCGCGGCGTTGTAGTCGGATCGTGGTTGCCGTACAACTAAAAGTCTGCGCAATGCGTAGCGTGCGCCGAGTTTTGGTTCGGACATTTTTTGGCGCGATTGGGATTCTAATGGATTGTATCTCGATGACCACACGTACGTAATGATAAAGTAGACCGGGAAAAACATCTTATAGGCGTTTCTGACAATAAGTACTTCAAAAACTGGCACTGGATTATAATCAACGAAATGTGAAAACCGAGATACATTTACTAAGTAAAATACATACTTAAGATTCCAAAAGTACGCTGTTATTCTTGCTATACTGAACGGACAACAAGGAAAATGTTTCTCATAAGTACGAAAATGATCGAACAATAGCATAGCTTCAATGCGAAGGTTTAATCTCAAGTTACTTCTGAAGAAAAGGTCTTATCTCAAGAAGTTTACGAAAGAAAGAAAAATATAAAAGTATTTTCTCGAAATATCCTCAGAATGTTAAGAGCTAATCCTTGAATCCGTAGCTCATTAGCTAAATGTGAGGGTGTGTCACCGTTTGCCTTTTCAGGAGTTTTTCCAGCGCCTCAAGTTCGAGATATGACGTAATGTTTGCGAGAAATTAAAATTACCTCGACGGAGCCTCGGTGCTTAGCTGGTAGACTCGGTGCTTAGAGTACCCACGGTTGATGAAGCCGCGAGATTATTGGGAGATTAGATAAAGTATGAAAAGCTTTGTTTTTGACTTGGTAAAGATTATAGCAAAATTTGCTGTTTCCCGCGTCTTCATACGCATTAGATTAAAAATATAAACTTTTAACTTCCATTTAATTTTGTCCCCCTTAATTCGGCTCTTACGCAAAATCTGACAAACTCATACATAATGAGTTTGTCAGATTTTGCGTAAGAGCTTTCATCCCTTTTATTAATATTTTTGTTTGGCCTCCAACTTGCCTGATGTTAAGCGATAATGCGCTTTACGATGGAGCACGCTTCCCTAGAAGAAATTGATTCACTCGTGATTAGAAGTCATCCAGATTGTAACTATCGGGGAACACCCATTCAGGCAGCGTATTCCACAGACCAGGATCCCTATTTAAACCCCTTAGAATATACGAGAAACATTTGCGCGAAAGACCCAGCGGTTTAGGCTGTGCGTTGTCAGTGAATTAATAAATTTAGAGTTTGCACCCTAAGATTTGCACCGGGTAAAATTAACATAGGCCAAATATAATTGCATATAATATGCAAAAGACGAAAACCTAACTACTAAACTAATCTATTAAACCGCTACCAGTGGGAATCGTCCCCAAAATGCTGGCCCCATTACCACGTTGTATGGCAATGCTCACTCTTTGAGCAAAGTAGAGGCCAGCATTCTGAAAAAAATTCTCACTTCAGTGAGCATTCTGGTCACGAGTTGCATCAACCAGACGTGATGATAAATCTTTGAAAAATTTTTTGGCTCCTAATCCCCACGGGCCCATGGTTTCGACCCCAAAAGGCTCAAAAATGTACCCACTGTCCAAGGTACTATATTTGCGCCTTTTGAGGTCTTCTGCGAAATCAGCCGCCGTGCCAGCCCTACTCAGCGTTCTGGGAAGATCGTTTTTTTTATTTTTTATTATTGGAATGTTATTTATGAATCAAACTAAAATACTATTGAGATGAAAAAAAGGAGTTTGAAAAAAGACGAAAATGCAGCCAATGGCAAAAAAAGCTTTGTTTTCTCAATATAAACTTGGATTGGTTTCGTAAGTGTTTTCTATCTGTTTGTAATTTTTTTTTGGTGTACACAATAAAGAGTTTCTATCTATCTATTTATATAAACTTGGATTGGATGGTCAAATGCACGTTAGTAGCTAAACGTTTGAACCAATCAAAGCAAATTTAAAAGAAGAAAAAAAAATAGAACAGATTGAGCAGTGTTTGATCTAGAAAACGGATTAAAGGCTGCTACAGCATGAAAAACTATGCTGCCGCGGGTTATAGGTAGATTTTTAATGCATTGATATGCTCCATTTACAAGCAGGTGACTCATATAATTATGCTGGCTTCGTCATTCAGTAGGTATACGAATTCATGATAAAGCCTTAATGAATATGGTACATTATTAGTCACGATTATACAAATACAAACGAAAAAAGATAAGTTCATAGCATATTGCGATACCTAAAATATGCTTTACGCGCAACTTTGTTTAAACAGTTTCTTACGCACTGTGCGAGCCACATGTCATGTGACTAGAGAATACACAATCATAATCATCAGCCAGAAGACATCCACTGCTGAACATAGGCCTCCCCCTTTAACCTCCACTCTGAACGACAGCCTGTCATCTGCATCCAGTGGATGCCCACAATATTATATATATATAGTCCATCTACACAATATTATTGATTTCTTGTTTTATTTTGGAGTTTATGTTGCCTGAGCCACGGAGTAGATATTTCTGAATCAGAACTAATTATCTGATCGGAACATTGATTTATGTGTGAGGAAGCAACAGTAAAGTAAAAGAAGGTTTTGAATTATTTTTCTAAGTATTATTGTATAATATGTTTGTTATATATTATGTATATTTTAATATGCCATTTATTTTTTTTATTTTACTAGCTGTCAATCATAAAGAAAGTAAATAATTGCATGGCATTCAGGTTTGAACTATATATTTAAAACTGTCGTTTCTAGCTCATTGGAAAATTAGTTTAAAATCGATATTAAAATGTTAGGTACCGAATTATAAAATCTAACAGACAAGAAAGAGTGCCAATGGAAAGAAGTAAAATGACACGCAACGCAGTGGTCATTAGAAGTTATGAGAGTTATTATCTTGTCTTTTATACAAACAAAAAAAAAAATATTTAAAAATATATATGTATGTATATTAGTCTCTGGCTGCCATATAACAAGCTTTGCTAGTTAAGGGTCAGATGACCGTGTGTGCAATAATGTCCCAGATATTTATTTATTTATTATTTAAACAATGATGTAAATAGCGTATATTTAGTTGGTACTAATATCTTATGGGCCAGCTGTAGTCAGGCCAGATTATCAGAGCCGTGTAGCGCGAGAGGTGTTAAGTAATCCAAAGACCTCCAAAAAAGCCTAATAATTATGTGATATAAAACCAACCGGAACTATCAATGCCACTAACACTAAAACCACCACCAAGAATGAAAACGACCAGACAAGATGGTCGGTTGTTTAATCTAGTTAGTTTCTAGTTGAGGTATGCCCAAGTACTGTTTAATTTAGAAGCGTTACGCTCAAAGAGTTATATTTATTTTCAGTAGTTCAACATTTTTTGGGCATTATTATGGTTAGTTCCTTGCTCAAAGTTGTTCGTTAAGTCGAGGACTATGACCTCCTTTCGGCTTAGTACTACCGTTCTATATAACCCTGTATAAATAAAGTGGAATCTTTGCATAAAATGTTTTCATTGGTTTATTGCCATATACGTAGTACGTATCAAAATAGAATAAATCCATCACCTTAGCCCAAATGAAAACAGTATAATGAAACACAACAAAAAATGCATCTGCTACGGCGTAGCACTTAGCCATTCTTTGTGAATCATTTCTACTCAAATTCAACATACGGACAAATTACGCCACTAAAACGGAAGAAAAACACTTTGACAGAGATATTCTAGTTTCCTAAAAGAAAGAAAATGAGTAGAGACAATAAAATAGCAAAGTTTTAGACATACTAATATAAAAATGCAGAGGTTCTTGTTAATTCATATCATGCAGTGAGACATTTTTCAATTGCTGAAAGTCTCATTGATCACTATTTATTATGGCAAGTTCTTGCTACTCTCAATAGCGTTTACTTGGATATATAATTATCAATTTAGAAAACCGACTTTAAAATAATAAAACGAAAAAAATCTAATACCTCCTTGTTTTGCCCCGATCAAGCACTGAAGTGAGAATTTTTTCTTCTCTTTTCTGTGCGATCAAGGCTCTCGAACACTGAAGTGAGATTTTTTTTTCGTTTTCTCTTTCTGTGCTCTCGAACAAAATATTGTAGCTATTGTCAGTGGTTTGTCAGTTTATAAAACTTGTAAACAGTAGAATAAATTACTTTGGTTACCTTTTTGTTACTCTCGTAGAGATGAACTCGGGAGTGACAGTGACAGCAACTATCTCGATTGCTATAGGTCTTGACACAACCTTCAGTACCATACGTTACAGTAATTTCTTAATGATTTCTTAGGGTTTCGCCATTATTATACACTAAAATTAAACACTTTAACACACACACTTTTCAATTTTGATAATTTAATGACTATGGCAGTCATCATAGTCAAACTTTATTGGTAATTATACAAAGTAAACATTAATATGTAGTTTCCAAAAATCCAAATATAATCATTACCTATAATGAAATAATACGATTATTAAAGAGGCTGCGAAGACGAATTTTCATAGACATCCGCCATCGAGTCAATCTGTGACCACGGATACTGCAAAGCAATGAGATTTTTATATATGCATCAAAGTTTTCGAAACCTCGGGAATTAAAATAACGTGAAATACACACGATAAAAAGTGTTTAGTTTCAATGTCTTTATAGTAGGGCCAATTTAATAGATCACATTTGACAAAATTCAACAATGTAACCTTTTAACGATATTACTTATTTTTTCAAAGTTATATACATAAAATACATATTTACTAAGATTTATTGTAATAATGACAAAATAATGCAGTTTTACTTTGAAATGCAGCTTTATTTTGACAAATAAACAATAGACTCACAGATGTCAAATATGATCTATTAAATTGCCCCTATTTTGGTTTCTATTAAATAAAAGAATAAAAAAAACATACAGACGAACATAGTACCTGCTACTTTTTGGAAGTCGGTAAAAAGTGTTAACTCCCACTAGATGGATCGACGACATTGTGAGACTCGCGGGCATCCAGTGGATGCAGATGGCAGGATGTCGTTCAGTGTGGAGGTTAAAGGGGGAGGTCTATGTTCAGCAGTGGACGTCTTCTGGCTGATGATGATGATGATGATGTTGAAAAAGTGTTAAACATTATAAATCCGTTAAAAATGTTTAGTTTGAATGAGTAATTTCTCAGACTACTACTTTAATGCAAATATCCGATTCCCTCAGGGTTAAATTTTTTGTTTCCAGTCAGTGCGCCGTTCCACGCGCTATTAACTTTTTTATTAATACCCATCGGGCAGCCTTTGACGAGATATCACTTTGAGCCAGCGGTAATCCACTTTTAGAACTCGATATTTTCTGGCGGATCGCCGGAACGGTCAACTATTTTGATTGGTTTTTATAAGTCTTTGCGGTCTAGAAATAGAAACATGCGATTATTATACCTATGTAGGTAGCTACTTGGCTTCGTAAACGAATCGAGATGTCTTTATTCTCAGTCCGAGCATTTATTTGCTCTGACAGTTGCAATAAAATTTTAGAAATGCGAATGAAAACCACGATTTCTGATCACTTTCGTTAGGTTTTTGAACGTAAGTGTAACGGACGTAAAAAGTACTACAGTGGGCGAAGTACGAATTATTGATACGTAAAATACGCATCGAATTCCATACAAATTTCAATTGCAAATTTCTAAATTCAAAATTTGTATGTCATTCGTAACTTATTTTACGTAGCTAATACTCGTTCATCAATCGATAAATCAATCTCTGAGACAGTAAACATCGCACTAGTACTTTTTTAATTCTGTTCATATAATTTAAAAGTGTTAGCAAGATATTACTAATGAGAATAAAATAACCTACATATTTGTTATAAAAGTGAATAAGGTGAGCAATGAATTAGAATAAACCAACCAACTGGTAGTCAGGCTCACGCACTGAGGGTTTATACCACCATATAATACAAAAAATAGTGCAAAAAGACAATAATCACGCCCTAGCAATCACCCATCCAAGTTAGACGATGCTTAAGCCGGTATACCAGGGCCAAGAAATTTGATAAATAGGTATTTAGCAACTCTATTGCTGTCTCGCTGCGCCCTGACCAGCGAGCTATCGACGTGTGCGTGTCAAACAGACTGTGCGTGTGTGTGTGCCCGCCCGTGCTCCCTAGTTGCCTACAAATTCATTTCGCCTCGCAGTCTACTCGGCTAGTTGATATCGTCGTTTGCCGAATGTCGAGTGATTTTTGTTATTTTGCGATCTGCTCATATTTTACTAACCGACTACGCCAAATAGACCAGGGTCGATAATTTTTGAAACAAAAAAAATCACATTAGGATGGAAGATGAAACCCATTAGAAAAGGAGGAGAATATGATAAAAACGAAAGGAAAAATAAATAATTGGCCAAGAGAGTGTCGAGACACGCATATGGTAGGGTTCCGTAACTAAAGCCATATAATTGTAGTCATAGTTCAGAAATTGATAGTTATAGAAAAATTCGAACGAACGAAGCTCTGTGGACTTAGCCAAATTTCAAAGATGTACCATAGCATATACTTTTTATGGTTCAAACATAGAGAAAACTGATTGAAAAACATTATTTGTTTGGATACGCTTTGAATTTATTTACAGTTTTATCGCTGTTACTCAAAAAGTCATCATCAGATAATGTTCAAAATAATTTTGAATTAAGGTTTTAAATATGACCTATCTGTATTGTAAGACTCAAGTTTCTATGCCTAGTTTAGAAATGCAGGGGGGGGGGGGGGGCAACTTTTTGCCACTTTGGCGGGCCATATTTCGCAAAGTATAGACTTTATAAAAAAGTGATGTATCAAACTTTACCTTCATTTTAAAAGACCTTTTCAACGATATCCCACACGAGTAAGTGGATTAAAAAAACAATTTCATCCCCATTTCACAAGTACGAGTGCCACCCCTAAAATGCAATATAATATATTTTTTATACTTTTAAAATTGAGATCTATATTATATTACTGTAATTATTATTTAAATTTAATTTTTTTATCTTAATAATTACAGAAGTTAGGTTTAAAAAAAATTCGGACCGACAGACAGACAGACAGACAGACAGACGGACGGACAGAACGAATTTATAAGGGTTACTTGTCGGGCTACGGAACGCTAATTACGGGCGATCTGAGTTCGGGAAGTGGGAGCCCCCCCCCCTCTCGTGGGAGGGGGGGGGGGTTAAGGGTAAAAAATTGTTTATCTCGATTTCCGGCAAAACTACAAGTTCTATGGAAAAAAGGTTAATGGCAAAGTTGTAGGTAATAAAAAGATCTACAACTTTTGGCACAATAATTTTTTCACATAACCTCAAAATTATGTGAAAAATTCAAATAACCAAGTTTTTGGTTAAAATAATATACACGTTTATAAGTATGTATATTAAATACATACATACTTATGAATATAAAGCGAGCTAATAACGATACAGTAGCTACTCCAAGATATAGTGCAGTTTCACACGACGCTTGAAAACTTCCTGTGAGGGTGCCGGTCTAGAATGTGATGATAGTTACGGATAGGATTACCATGTACAGTTCCTATGGGATAACTTTAACTATAATCTAATAATTTAAAGTAAAGTAGGTAAAGTAGAGGTGTTGTATGAGAACTTGAGGAGATATTCGAGACCCTACATACCGCCGTAACATACTTCACTGTTGTTATGGGTGACTTCAACGCAAAGGTGGGACGCGGAATGTTGATGAGTTAAGAGTGGGGTCATATGGGTATGGACAGCGGAATTCGAGGGGCCAGCGGCTGGTTGACTTCATGGAGAAAGAGAAACTCTATTTGATGAACTCCTTCTTTCAGAAGCGACCATGCAGAAACTAGATGTGGATTAGCCCCGATGGTTCTACCAAAAATGAGATCAACTTCATCATGACGACCAAGAAGCGAATATTCAATGATGTCTCCGTGATCAGCAAGGTGAAAACCGGTAGCAATCACCGTATTGTCAGAGGCACATTGAATATCAACAAGCTCGTGAGGTCGCGTCTGGTGAAGTCCACGCTCCATTCTGATCATACTCAACTCCAAAACTTCAAAGACTTCCAACTCGAATTGCATAATCACTTCCAGGGCCGAAAGCGGAACTGTTCGTACTAAACAATGGGCTGGTGGAAACTGTCCAAGCAGTGGAGTCCAAGTTATTTAAGATCCCACGCCGGAAAAGACTTCAGAAGCTCTCAGATTAAGCTAATGAAAGATCTGACTGAGATGAGACTGCAACCTTCAGCTGATATGTCGGAATATGGCAAACTTAATAGACGATTCTCGAAATCGGTGCAACACGATCTAAGTTCCTATAATACAAGATGTATTAGGTACGCAATTGAGCGAAACCAAGGCTCGAAAGTGTTCGCAAAGAATTCGTCTATTGCGAAAAGCCAAATGTCGAAACTGAAAATCGAGGTTGGCAGTATCATTTCATCGAAGCCGGAGAATCCAACCCAGATGGGGGGCAGCATTTGGGAAATTGCGTGACATCTTCTCGTCCAAGATACTACAGTGCTTAAAGACAAGGGTCTTTGACCAGAGTGTGTTGCCAGTTGCCAGTAATAACATATGGTACTGAGACGTGGTCCTTAACTGTTGGCTTTTTAGAAAAACTCAAGAGTCACACAACGGGCAATGGAGAGAGCTATGCTCGGAGTTTCTTTGCGCGATAAAATCCGAAACGTGAATATCCGCCAAAGAGCCAGAGTCATCGACATAGCTATTCAAATTTGCAAGTTGAAGTGGCAATTGGGCAGGCCATATCGCTCGAAGTACCGATAACCGATGGGGAAGAAAGGTCCTTGAGTGGATACCACGAACCGGAAGACGCAGCGTAGGTAGGCCTCCCACTAGATGGACCGACGACATTGTGAGAGTCGCGGGCATCCAGTGGATGACAGGATGTCGATCACTATCAGTATAGAGGTTAAAGGGGGAGGCCCATGTTCAGCAGTGGACGTCTTCTGGCTGATGATGATAAGCTATAATCTAATCACTTAGCAAAGTAATAACCAAATGTATTTGAATAAAATTTTGAAAAAATATCTCAACAAAATTAACTAATATTAAGAGAATTATTTATTTATAAATTTTTCCACTTGTTACGATCCTGATATTCCTGATACACAAGTTACAATATTTTTTTTAATTCTTTCTTTTCGTACTTAAATGTGTTATGTGTGAAAACCAC
Organism: Agriopis leucophaearia; assembly: GCA_949125355.1. Taxonomy (NCBI): domain Eukaryota; kingdom Metazoa; phylum Arthropoda; class Insecta; order Lepidoptera; family Geometridae; genus Agriopis; species Agriopis leucophaearia. The sequence continues at coordinate 15,309,992 of OX421265.1, read as the reverse complement.
GTCAGTTTCCATAGTAAAAATAAATCATGTTGTGCGTCAACAATTTTGTCCAAATCCTAACTTGCCGGCCGTTGCAGTAATGTGCTAAATTCACTGCACGCACAAAACACTAACTAAAGACGAGAACCGTCACATATCGATATCGATGGACAGCACTAATGTGTCGATACAATTATCGACTACATGTCTCTTCTCTAACTGTATACGTATTAGACCGACCCTCCCCTGACCTCGAGCCTCTGCCCGTAGAGCGCAATAAGGACAACTGCAGCTCGGATCGTTTTATACCTACGAAATTAGACAAAATCATCGTCTCGGATTCTTCTGTTTCCTCATTCAAAAATAGGCCGATTTCATAATTTTTTTCAATTAATTGTTTAAAAAGGATTGATCTCGGCTTCTGTCATTTACTTTTGTTTTACAAACTCATAAATTTTGTTTGAGAGACGTCTGAACACGGAGGTAAAAATTTGATATTTTTTGGGATTTTTAAAAGCTCATATTTCTTATAGTACTTAACTTACGAGAAAAAATAAATGACACAAGCCTGACCATAAATGAGATAAATTTGATAAAAAAATAATATATAGCTCTAGCGGTATTATCCAGGGAGGAAACAGGAGAACAAGTTTGTATGGACTAAACGCTGCCCAAATTGCGCCTTAACTTCGTCACCGACTTGTTGACATTATTTATTCTTTGTTGTTTTACTTTAGAGTGTGTACTATAATCATACGAAGCTTTAAGTGAGGAGCCAATAAAAAATGCGTTAAAATTGCCTGCGTTATGCGTTAAAAGGAGCCAATAAAATTGCCTTTTTGACCTACATCGAATTTTTTTATGCGATTAGACTACCTACAGAGCATTTTTTCGATTCGCAGTATTTTGACCAAGTAACTAATGTTCACTTTGTTTACTTACGTTGTTTGCAGCTATATACAAACAATAAAAGTAATAAGGTAAAGCTGACTGTCGTGAAGCCTATCAACATGCCTGTTGCTCAGTACGTATAAATGTCGTAGCGATTTAATCGGCCACCTGTTGTAGGCTCATCAATTCTACTATTTTAGCAGTGCTGATAATGGCGTGAAAACCTGATTCTATCAAAGCAAAGTTAATGCAAATTCTTAAGGCGTTTTTTGTTTGGTTTTTTAGTATAGATAGTTAAGTCCGTACGGCAGACTTGTCTCATTATGAATTCAAAGTCTGCCTTGAGCCCTTTCCGCGGTGCTTTTATACCTTACCTAAAGTGCAAAAGTGACCTTGTTTCTGTAACGATTAGAGCAAAAAAAGCTGTTGCACTCAGTAATACGATAAATAAGAACGCGTGCTTGGAGCATTTGTAGGTATATAATTTTAAAGTTTGGTCACTGCTGTGTATGCTAAAATTAATTGTATTCCGACATATCAAAGTCTTTATTTATTTGTAATGTCATGTTGGAGTGTGTCTGGCGTCCGAAAGGCTTCCTAGTACTTTTCCTTAATTTGTGGTATAAGCTAGGTGGCAACCCTAGTGGATGAGTTTTTAGGCTCCGTTTCCAGGAACCATTTACCATCCGTCTTATTTTCAACTGACTTCAATAATTTGTGTTTTATTTTTGGGTTTGTTGCCCGATTTATTCATCAACTAGCTAATGCCCGCGACTTCGTACGCGTAGCGCAAAGTAATTAGTGGGTGGACGATTAGACTAACATATCCAAATATAAATGTTACACTAACGAACACGAACGGAACTTTAAATAGGCACAAATCCATCGGATTATTTATACTGAATATTTTATAGATAATACCTACACATATGACATGATTGTAGATTTATTGCTCTCCATATTAATGCGGATTGTCATACTATCGTCATAGTATGATTTTAGTCTAGTTTTAATCTGACTCGATACAGGTATCCCGACATGTCCATAGTTTCAAATATATTTCAAGCAAATAATATATTACTTTCACTGGTTAAATACGTTGGAAGTGTGGAGCCATGGAGGCAATAAGGAAAAAAAATTGGTATAAGTCAAGCGAAATGTCATGCATGACAAACGTTATTATTGAATTATTAGTAAATAGTAAGTAGGAAGCATGGAGCGGTATCTATAATTAATCGCTGTTATTTAACATTACTCCGCGTAAAGACTGCCAATCAATGATGTCTAAATAATTTTTGCCCGCCTTCTGCGCCTCGACCCTTCCAACAACTAAACCGCTTTCGTTCACCACCATAACATCCAAAATAGCTGCTAATCATAGATCAGTAACAGATTAGATGCAGCGAGTTCACCTACTTTGCGTGTCTGTTATTGGTCTTAAGTTTGATCCTGGCAAAAAAATGTATTCATTTTAATCTCCGTCGACTTGGTAGCACGTCAGAAGTCAATACAAAAATAAAAGTACTTTAAATTACGCCATAATAAACTGTAAAACCTCTTCAAAAGCAGTTGGCTGTCCTGAAAATAACAAACACAAAAAAAACTATTTGGTGCAGTCTATCGGAAGTTATGCGGGTACATACATTTCGGCGATTCGTTTTTATTTCATCATCATCATCAGCCAGAAGACGTCCACTGCTGAACATAGGCCTCCCCCTTTAACCTCCACACTGAACGACATCCTGCCATCTGCATCCACTGGATGCCCGCGTCTCTCACAATGTCGTCGGTCCATATAGTGGGAGGCCTACCTAACCTACGCTGCGTCTTCCGGTTCGCGGTCTCCACTCAAGAACCTTACCTACTTCCCCATCGGTTAACAGTTCTTCGAGCGATGTGGCCTGCCCATTGCCACTTCAACTTGCAGATTTTAATAGCTATGTCGGTGACTCTGGTTCTTTGGCGAATATCTATATTTTTATTTACATATAGATTATATGGCAACAGCCGCTTCAGTCTTCCTACTTACCATGTCTGCGAGTAGAAGTCTGTCATTACGACAACATTACTATAAAATAAGCTAGATGGCGTTATAAATAATTATTAAAAAAAATTTTTTTTACTATTTATTATCATAAATTAATATAGCCTATGTTTCAATCAGGTATTTTGTAAGCATATTCATGGAAACTGCTTTGAAATCCTTCTAGTAGTTTAAAAGATGTGCGCGGACAAACAAACAAACTGACAGCCGTCAGATTTGTAGTTCCATAGTTTGAAAATAGATTGCGTTCTAAAACGATGTTTTGCGAAAAAAAATTAAATTTGCTTAAACTTTACGAATAATATGATTAAAAACGTAATAAGGTATTCAATAATTCCTAAAATAATGAGTGTAAATGGATCGTAGTTTCACAAATATGAAAAGTGCGTCTATTATAGGTAAATACGACACTTTACCTGAATCACGCAAACGGTATTTTTTTTGCAAGTTAAACCGATATCCGGTATTGCTTCTACTTAGTTAGAAGTCATGTGTGAAGGTATTTGATCTACACATTTATAATATGGTAGGGATAGTACTGATTTCAATAAAAAAAAAATATAGAGCAGGTGTATCTTGACGGTGGGTCCCATATACAATTTGAAATGGTGGAATATGAGGAGATGAATCCCGTTAAACACTGTTTTAAACTATCACGGTTGTTCACTAAAGTTAAATGATTATGATATATTATGATTATGTCTTCCCGTGAACATGGTGCATGTAACTGCGCCGAAATATCGGGAGCTCCTTCCACAACCTTACCACGGTAAATATCCCGTAAATAATCATTTAACTTTAATGAATCCCGTTTACAATATTTCACCCACTTCTTGTGAAGTTATATATTTTAACCATTTTTTATGCCATAGGTGGCAAACAAGCAGACAGGCCGCCTGAGGGTAAACGATCACCGTCACCTATGGGTACCTGAAACACCAGGGGCATCACATATACGTTGCTGACCCTTAAATACTCTATTAACAGCTCTTTTGAAGAACCCCCATATTAAAGCTACTCGAAAATTCCGTAGGACACACTCATTCCACATCCACATATTGCTAAATAAATGTAAGGCAAAAAGGAACGCGTAAAACGCACAGTGTGCGATTTCCACTGATCTATATAATATGTGGATGAACTTTCAGGCGGTTGCGGCTGGCGGCATCAGATAGTTCTTCAGAACATTCCCCGTTGTAAATGCGATAAAAGATACAAAGAGACCCAATGTCTCTGCGCATGCTGAGCGGCTCTAGGTGTTCAGTGGACTTGAGATCGTCGACAATTCTGACAGCTCTACGCTGTAATGCATCAAGTGACTGACACAAAAAGAGGGGTGTGTCTGTCTTTGCCTCTGTGCGCCCGTGTACCATGCGATCGTGCGTCCGTGCGTCTGTACGTCCTTGCGTCCGTACGAGGCGATCGAAAGTGTTCTTATATTCTATGATTCAAGAAAATCTATTTAGCCATTTGAAAATTATCAGCTCTATTATAGTTATTTTTTTATATTAAATGTTTCTATAAAATTTTTACTACCTCTGACCAATACTTTGTTACTCCAATAATCTGAGGAGGAATTTCAAGAGGAAAAGTCGCAGAATTGGCTGCATAACTGTTTAAAAGTAATTCAACTGATTTGTTATTGGTATTACTGGCAAAAATAAAGCTATTAGAAAATCAAGACCATCCAAGAGGCTCTCACGCTGATCCGAAAACAAATTAATACTCCCTTCTGAACAATTATGTTCATTATGCGTGTTATAAATTGGCAGTAATTTTCCCAAATGCTACAGCTACTCGGGCTTTGTCTGAGTTTTAAAGTGCTAATGGTGGGAATGCATTATTTGAGCCAACTTTTAAACAAAAATGTTATTGATAACACTATGGTAAGATTTCTTTACGACAAAGGTGGCAAATTAGCTAATGGGTCGCTTATTGGTAAGGATTACCGTCGCCTATATATATTACCTATCTGTAACACCACCCCTGGTGTTACAGATACCCACCCCTATCACAAACACGTGGCTGACCTTTAAAGACATTATTAACAGCCATATTGAAGAATCCCATGTTATAGTCAATCGAAAACGCCACAGGAGCTCATTCTACATATTACAGGTGTCAAAAAAGATCGCGTAAAACGTACAGTGTGCGATAAACAGTTTTTCAGACCTCTCCCCGATCCGACCGATCGATCTTAAATGCGACAAAAGATACAGAGAGAAGAATTGAGCTGTTTTCTCAGATAAATTATTTCTTCTGAACCTTTACATCATGTTACCACATTTTGATTACACCGTTACTATTAGGTAAGGATCAACATCTTTTCTGTAAGTAACATAATTATCAATAGGTAAATTTTACGGTTTGCTTGGACACCTTGTACTTACATAAAATATAAAAAAATGCGATGATTACAGTTGAAAAATAAAAATTAAAAACACGGTTATTTGACACATTAAAACAAACCTTTTGAGCCTAACCTCGAAAGGATTAAACGCGATCGAGATCACAATTGTAATCACAAACAAACATCTATAATAAGCCCGCAGATATTATCGTGCTCCATCGTAGACCGCATCATCACTTAACATCAGGCGAGGTGGCCATCAAATGCAAACCTATTACATATAAAAAAATTAGTAAAAAAACTCGCAGATTCAAATCGATACGACTATTACGAGTGGATTAAAAATGACTTTCAAGATTTGTTTATATATTTACAAAAGAAGCTAATGAAAGCGTGTTATAAATAAATTTTACCATATTTATAGAGGATCAATGGAACAGTATCTAAGCTTGTTTGTAAAGTAGAACAAGATGTAATGTTAAAAGTTTCTGCTCTCCGCTAGAATATGAATTAGTTCAATGCTGCCGTCTTGTATTTAGACTTCATTCATAAGAAAGGAAAATAACACGAAGTTTCATAAACAAGATTTATTCTTCTTGCATAAATATTTGACTAGTTTTCTGCCATAACACAATTTTTATTGAAATAACTGACCGAGCGAAGAGAAGTCTCGGATAGGACAAACTGGCGTTCGGATGTGTGTTTGGAAATTTGTAGGCAAGTAGTTCATTCAAATAACTTGTATCACTTTTATTTTGCGAACTGCTAGTCTGTGGAATGAGCTGCCTGAATGGGTGTTCCCCGGTAGTTACAATCTGGGTGTCTTCAAATCACGAGTGAATCGGTTTCTTCTAGGCAAGCGTGCTCCATCGTAGACAGCATCATTATAAACATTAAACACAAACAGCCTATTAAAAAAAAACTAATGGGTATCGCCAAAATGGGTTGAAAAGGTGCGAAGATAACCTCACAGCACTTATGCTGTGAGGTTACCGTTCGGGGCGAACTACCTACTAGTAATTTTTGGCCGAGCAAATAGTGGTCTTATATTCCAAATTCTTATTAATATTTATATGTATTTTTAATAATATCTTGCGTATCGTAGATCAGATATTCATGAAATTTTGCACGCAAGTAGTTCATTTCAGTAAAATTTCTAAGTATAATATCATATATCATATCTATTTAAGTATGTATTTAAAAAATTATATATGCGTATATCAGTCTCTGGCAGCCATATTGCAACCTTTGCTTATTTTGGGGTCAGATGATCGTGTGTGCAAAAATGTCCCAGATATTTATTATTTATTTTATTGACTGATATCAGTCCTGGGATAGCGAAGATATATCGGGTTACGCGGAAAGGGTGTACTAAGCCGAAAGGAACAATGGACTCCTTTCGGCTTAGTACACCCTTTCCGCGTAACCCGACTTCCAATTTTCTTATGAGCAACTATAAAATCGCGAAAAATATATCAGCTGTGCGATAGAAAACGGTTACTCACACTCCACAAAATCTATGAAACAGCTGATATTTTTCTCGCGATTTCAGCTTTGCTCCCCATAGTAAAAGTTCTTCATAATGATGGGTATAACGACTCCTCTTCTCTTAGTACACCATTTCTGCATAACCCTGTAGAAATAGACATAATTTATTTATTGCAAAAAACACAATATACAATGGTGAGTAAAGCATTAAATTAAAAATGATAATGAACTACAGCTTATTACATTTTTTTGTCACAAACTGGCTCCAACTCTGCGCGATGCCGGTCGTTAACAACCGGAGCTGGTCTTCCGTTGGTTCCGTCGGTTGGATAATAATATAGTGGTCGGGAAGTCTCAGTTCGGGGTGAAAAGCTAGTTGTTTAAAAATATCTCACTTGATGCTGAAGTGATGAATGACTTGAAACAATGATAATTTGTAAATTACATATCAAAAGGTGTGTACCTATATATGTTTGTACCTACTCAACTCTGCAACGGCTGAACAGATTTGGATGAAATTTAGTACGGGAGTAGCTTGTACCCAGGATTAGATATAGTATTTAGAAAACGGTACTTGTACATTTTTTTATGCCATAGCTTGCAAACAAGCAGACGGGCCGCCTGATGGTAAACAATCACCGTCACTTATGGATACCTGCAACACCAGGGGCATCACAGATACGTTGCCGACCCTTAAAGACTGTTAACAGCCCTTTTGAGGAAAATCTTTTTTCCTGTGAGCAGGTGAAACTACGGGGCGCTGCTAGTAAAACACTTCAAAGATTGATGATAATTGGCTCAGAAGCTGGCTTACCAGACAAAACATTGAAGATAACTACTACATTTTTTTTTGGATAAACGTAATACGTCCAGCTGTTTTAGAGAAAAATGGTAACAAACACACAATCCTACCCCAAAAGCTTACCTCTTCGTTTAGTCAAGGCTAAAAGTGCCATAAAATTATTAACAATGCAGCTATTACAAAAAACTTACCTACCCTCTCTGGCTCACAGCTTTATCTCCAGCTAATGTAAAATACCTATACTCTTGTTTTTCCACCTCAATTTGTCTCTGCAGTTCTTGTTTTCATATTTATCGGGACTTATCGCGCACTATTAAATATAGGTAAAAATAGATACCTTTCGCTCGACGTTTCGACCATGTTACAATGGCCGTGGTCACGAGCTGACTGAAAACTGCGGGTGAGTCCGGCGAGAAGAGCGGATATTTTGTTCTCCTACCCTCACTTGATCTTGAAAAATTGCAGGGTTGTCACTACGACACACAACACTGACTGTATCGGTAAAAGTTCTTGTTTTGCTAACTGTATTACAAAAGCCACGGGTGGTAAAGTAGCAAATGACTGTACTCGGGTGTTTTTTGTCCCGGTATATGGATAACAAGGATTCTCGTTTAGTTTTCAGCTGAAAATGTTACCATATATTTTCGAGGTACAAAGCGCGACTTTTCCGCTTTTCAGCTGAAACTAAAACACCTGACACAAAGTCCGGGTGCGAGGGATAATTTTAAATATGTGCACTACAGACATTTATCGAGATAGACACCGCGATCGATACGTCAAGTTGTATGAAAACCTAGCGTGCTGCATTTTTGTACCAACTACGTTACCAGAGCAGGATTGGAAAAAATCACCATATTTTTTTTTTCTTTTATAAATCTCTAGCATTTTTTATATAAATCTCTACTTTTGAATTTTTTTGGTTTTATAGCACATGTTGTAGCTTCACAAAAAATGTGCGTTAAGCGAAACGCGCCCTTTGTTATCATCGTAGAAAAATAATCCCCGCGCGGTGGTTTGTAAACTTTGCCGTCAAAAACGATTTCAAACGAGCTTTTTATTTGTTGTATTTTGTATTAACTGGAAAGCCGGAAATATTTTTTTTGGTAAAATGTTACAATAATGATATTGATACATCTGATTTAGAGTTTCTGACCCTCGTGTAACTCTAACCCTTCACACGGACAAAATCTTGTTTTAGATTTTTAGTTTAAGTTTATTATTTAAGGGTTTTTTTTTGTGTTTGCTTCATTTAATATACCTATGTACATTTTCCTGAAATAAAAGTATAGTGCCATCATGTTGATTTTTAAGTTTATTTCTATCAAAGAAGTTATTTTTTTTTATTAAATCATTAAATATTATTGAAAAAAAAACAACTGAATTTGAAGAATTGTGATTTAAATTAAAATTTTGTGCCAAGCCAACCCTGCACGAGAGTAGTTTAGAAAAAATAAGAATATAATTTAGTTTTTATAATATTTTTAATTGCAGGCGGCTTGGGGATCGCAGTACGTTCACCGTTTACTAATAGGACGCTGCTGCCCATCCTCCGGTGGTTCTGGTCGCAGTTTGGGTTATAGCGTGGAATTATCGCAAGAGGGAGGCCTTTGTTCAGCAGTAGGCGTATACTGGCTGATGATGTGTGTGTGTGTGAATATTCTTATTAATATTTATTTAACTACATTTTCATACCCAACTGCTTTCGAAGAGTTTTTTAAATTGATTTATGGCACACTTTGGCATTTTTGTATTGATGTCTAACGTGCTACCAACCACCAATCAACTGACTGTCAAGATCTTGGAGATCAACATGAATTATGTGGCATGCTAGTAGAAGCATTGATCCAATTCTAGACATACACAGACATGTAAAGTAGGTGAGCTCGCGGTGTCCTCCTGGCAAAGGTCTGTGGTATATATACGCACGAAGCCCATGAAGCCCATTAAAGCCAACCTATTTTTTTGCACTTTGACATTGTTTTGCATAAATTTCATGGTATTTTTACCTTTCAATAGGTATGGTATGTTTTATTCAGATTCAACTTTGTTATAATATTAAGAAAGTGTTAACATTTAAGTGACAATTAAGTTCTTATTTTAGGTGTTTAAGCCTTTCGCTGTTTTTTTTTTGTTGGGATAGTGTCCTCTTGATTGATAGTTTTTACAACTTTCTCAACAACAGCAAGCATGATGTAGAAAAACACAAGCCTATTTTGATTAAAAAAAATAAGTATTAGATCAAGTATACATTTTATTATTCTTTAAAATGTTACTTCATGTTATTCAATAACTAAAACGTTAATTATTAAACTAATACAATGTAGGCAATAATATTGTCGAAACCTTGTCAAACTTGGGTCACCGGCCCGGAACGATAGTTTTAATGTTAATGGTCCTTTGTAATGGCAGAAATTAGAAGTTTTCTAATTAGAACAGATTAAACGGAGCTGAAATAAACAGAATGCTTTCATCGCTAAAGATGTTAATAAGAGTGGAAATTTATAGATCCGTAAACATTTTTTACCCGACCCGGACCCGGGTATGTCCTAAAACTGCGACCAGAACTACCGAAGGATGGGCAGCAGCGTTCTAATAGTACACGGTGAACGTACTGCGATCCCCAAGCCGCCTGCCAAGCGTGGGGATTATGGCAACACCCCTCTCTATGAGGGAGGCCTTTGTCCAACAGTGGACGTTAATTGGCTGATGATGTGTGTGTGAAACATTTTTTAACTCGTGCGCGGCAGATACGTACTACCTCACCCCAAAGCGGAATTACAGGCAAAGATCTTGTAAAATTAGCTGCGTAATAGTAGATTTTAAGCTATTATTGATTAAATTAATACGGAAACTGACCTTAATTTTATACATCCTAGAATCTATGAGTAAGAGTGAAATTCGACAGCGCGGAAATACAAACGTGCATAGAATGCATGTTGTGTATTCGTGCAAGTACTTTCTACTACTACTTTCTGCTACCGCACTATTTTTTGGTCAATATTTCTGCCTGTAACAATAATTACTGTTTATTTCGTTATTAATACAAGTAATTAACTAAATACATGTAATCAAGATTACTATATTATATGTCTCCTCCTACATTTCTTTTAGTTTTTCTGATGGTGATGAACTTTTAATAAAAAAAAAAGCAACGAAATTTCGCATTTGACGAAGCAATCTCTCTAACCGCTTAACATTTCGCGTTTACAGTAACCACTGAAAAAAGTCTATGTACCGCATCGCATAGTTCGTTTATGATAGTAAATTGTTATCACGCACTACCCTAGCAAAACGCGGAAGAGATATCTATCATCATCAGCCATAAGACGTCCACTGCTGAACATAGGCCTCCCCCTTTAACCTCCACACTGAACGACAACCTGCCATCTGCATCCACTGGATGCCCGCGACTCTCACGATGTCGTCGGTCCATCTAGTGGGAGGCCTACCTACGCTGCGTCTTCCGGTTCGTGAGAGATATCTATACTGGTCGGTAAATCTTCTAAGTACACATGGAAACTTCACATTGAACATTACCTTTGGACAAACAACTTGGGACCCATCACTGCTGACAGAATAAAACCTTCGCAGTATACTCGATCACCAGCAAATAGACTGATCCATTTGGGACTGAAATGCATGACTCTAATCAAATATTGTTAAACGGCACATGACTAGAAACCACGCGGGGTTGTTTGCGACCAGATAACAATTACCATGTTTGGAATGATAATACCATCACTCCATGTTTGGAGTGATAAAGCCTTCATGCCATGTTTGGAGTGCTAAAACAAATGTTTTGTTTATGTCATCTGGATGTAAATATGACCCCTTTTTCACAGTTTAGAAAAGTTGAATGCACTTTATTTTTGCAAAATCGCACACGATATCAACATGTTCCGGGTGTATAAAGAAGTAAACGATCCAGAGACGCAGTTTTACAGCTTTTAGGCTTCTAAATTCTAATATTTGGAGTGCAGCTACAAATCCAAATATCTATGCCATTATCTGCAATAATGACGCGAACCACGGCCGAAATGCACCTGGATTTTAGTCAAATGTAAACCATAATTACGTACTATAAGCTTATTTTACAAACAGATTTGGTTCAGCATTGCCGTTCAACTTGGAAAGCCGTCAATCAGCATGCTAGGCAGACTCACACTGACTTAACTGTGTTAACTAAAGCATTTATGTTAAAAAAATCATCATCCATAGATGAGATAAAAAAGAAAAACTTTTTTTCGTTCTGCAAACCCCTTTCATTTGATACTCATATCATGGGGGTGCATACAAATAATTGGTCCGCCATCTTTTTGAGTCCACTATATTGGATTTAGAATGACGTCATTTAGCTAGCCATGCATTTTAATTATCGATCACAACCATCTTTAAAACATAAGTACATTTACTAAATTTATTTGGCCGGTGCACTTTATAATTGTGTGCCAAAAGTTTGAAATATATTCTGAATCATAAAAATCACTTAGCGAATATAAATGAAAAATGGTCCAAAAATATAGCCAATAAATTGCAGTCTAATATTATGGAAAAAAAAGAACTTATAGTACGAAATGAAACAGTTTTATTCCAGAGTATTTCTAGTCTTAAATCTTGAAAGAAAATACAACTTTGCCTTTACATCATGTTCAAAGGGCTTTCAACAGCTTTGCCATGTTTAAAGCTATCTGGCTCTCCTATTTGTATCAATAAAAATTTAAATAGCTTCTTGGGTGAAGGATCAGTTCAAAGAATGTGTTATATTAGTTCAAATAATAATTGTATAGAATAAAGGGTATTAGGGTTCAAAGCAAAACAGATCCCTAACAGTCTCACCGTGTCTTATAAATATAATTAACAATTTTCCACGGAAAAATCTGGTGTATTAGGAGAGCCTGGAAGCTACTTCCGTTACAAAGGGTTCAATGATAATTGTAATGAGAAACAAACTTACAAAATTACAGTTAAACATCATCACCCATATCTTCTTTGTGTCACTGCTGGGCCGAGCAGATTTTGTACGTACGTACAACATTTTGATGTGCAAAGAGTTTTGATTACGATTTTCCGCTAAAAAGAGGCGCATGCGGTGGTTACATTACAATTTAAAAACAAAAATTATAGTCTGCGTGTTCATCTTCGACCACATCATCGCTTATCAACAGGTGAGTTCGTGGTCAAATGCTGACTTATTCGCGATAAAAAAGACATTTCATCAGGCTAGCCATCTGGAAATGATTTTTTGTAGTCTGGTTACTAGGAAATTGCGTTTATGTCCAATGTCAAAGTTACTCCAGAAACTTTGGCGCCAACGTGAAAAAACATATCGCCTCGTATTATTTTCCTAAAATTGTGATTTTTAGAGTGTTGATATGTAATAATGGTGGATTTTTATTAAATAGGGTTCGTGGCCAAGCTCGAGTGTAGACATGTGATACAACAAGGCGAAACATATATTTTGGTGTTGTTTCCAAAACTCCATTGGAGCTTCTTGTAAAGCCACCACTTAACTAGGGCATGAGTTTGACTTGACCGTGTCTATTTTTACTTGACTCTGACTGTGACTGTGACTCGTTTGACGATATCCAATAAAATTTGAAAATATTTAAATACTTGACACTGGCAAATAAACAAGAAGTGCGTAGCCAAAATCGTCACAGAGGAAAGAATAAAATATTTAATCATAAAAATAAACGTGTACGTAGTTGCGGGCAACAGCTAGTATTTAATACCAATATTAAACCCAACCCAACCCAACTCCTAATCTGCTTAACCCTTAAGCTGTTATTACAGCTTAAGGGTAGGTAAGATTAAGATTAAGGTTGATATTGGTATTAAATACCGTCGCATAGTTGGCAATAGCCAACTATGCGCCTGCGACGACAACGTCACCTCAAGCTCGTCAAGCCACCGGATGCGTACGTGACCTGTCAGTTTGTCTTGCCTATAAACCTCTTATATATACAGTGGGGACAGTTACTCGAGTTTAGTGCGCCCGCGGACGCGTGTGCCTCATTTATTTAAATTACTCAAAAAATTCACAAAATCAAAACACAAGTTAGTGTCATCAGAAACAATGGCACCCGGTGTTCTACAAAACGCAGACGCGATCATTAGCAACTCTTTGGAGAAAATTGCGACGGAACACAATGGAGACTTGATAAACAAACTGACTGAAGGACTGGCTCTTAAGACGTGCCCTATAGAACATTTTACCAATGGTTTGGTTGAAAACGGAGTGGATAAAGTGGACAATGTGGTAGTGAAGAAGCCGATTAGGAAGGTTGTAAGGCCGAAAGTGTTGAAGAACCATGAGTCCCGGGAATACTTGTACGATCGCCTTTATGGGTCTACTTGTCCTATGGCTGTAAGTTCAATCATTTTTGCTTCAGTAGTATTCAAATTGTCACTAGTATTAAGTAATTAAAATGATGTGTAATGTGTTGTTATGTGTTATTATATTAATATGGTTGAGTGGTACTATTTAATAAAAGTAATGCTTTTTTTTATAAAAAAGAGCGGCAAACTGGCAAACGTACAACCTCATAGTACTATGGACATCTCAAGCATATCATAATTATAACGTCTTTGGGACGCCAACACTAGCCTTAATGTCGATGTTTTGACAGCCGGTAGAGTTGTTTTTGTTTTGCATCGATTTGATTCAAGCTAAGCTTAAAGCTGCAGGATTCGAAAGGGGAACTACCCTTTCAAATCATGTCTTAAATCAAGGTTCACTAACCTTAAGGGCAAGTTCACCGAAACTTAACAAGGCAATTAAAATATTTAAAAGATTTTTTGACAACTCTTTTATAAGTAAAATATCAGCTAGATGAAAAATCATCACTTATTTTTTTTTAAGTTTTATTTTATTGTTCATCTGGTTTTTCTTTCTGGTTCAAAATAAATGGCCATTTAATCTCCTGGTTAGGTTCTAAACATGATAGACCTTAGTCCTCATCTACAAAAAATACCTAACTAAATTCTTCTGAATTCCTTGGAACTATATTTTCAGCTAAACAGCTTTTACATAAAAAAATTGTTTTACACAAAAGTATGAAATAATTAGCTCATAGTAATTTACCAGAAAAATAGCAAAGTAGTAAAGTGGAAAAGTAGTAGTTAGTAGTAATAGTAGTAAATAGTAGATATTTAGTATTTAGTCCAAAAAAAAATTTTTGAATTTGGACCCTGGGTATGTCCTAAAACTGCGACCAGAACCACCGGAGGATGCGCAGCAGCGTCCTAATAGTACACGGTGAACGTACTGCGATCCCCAAGCCGCCTGCCAAGCGTGGGGATTATGGCTCTATGAGGGAGGCCTTGTCCAACAGTGGACGTTAATTGGCTGATGAAGTGTGTGTGTGTGTGTGTGTGTGTGTGTGAGTAATTTACACCTTTTTTTCATTTGAAAAGTCTTTAGCACGCTTAAATAAGTTGGTTAGGTTATCAGAACAATTATTTGTATTAATCATATTGTTAAAAAATAAACAGATAATAATATATATCATTATATCAAAGCTTACTCAGACTTAGTGAACAAAAGACGATTAAAGCTTCAAAATCACAATTATTATAATTTTGTTTATTACCTACATACATAACTAAATACTTATTTATCTATGCAAATGAGCACAGATTACGTATGTTCATATTTGAACACGCGCCAGAAACAAACAACAGACAAACCAAAGATAAAGTCAATCAGTAAGTTATAATATGTATTTTATTCGATGCCATCTATACTGCCACGTATCTCTGCAACTAATAACATAATATACCAATGCTGACTTCATCATTTTTTTTATTTCCCAGGCAACTAAAAAAAATCTTTCCCTAAAAACCTTATTTATACTATTGCGATGATTTAAAAAAAGTTTGCTAAATCGGTCCGTCCATCCATTCTCAAGTGATGCACTTACAAACGAAAAGTATTTAGTTTTTATTTATATAGATAACTAGCTGCGCCCCGCAGTTTCACGCACATTATATACTTCTTTGATGCAAACTCCTTGGTCGCTACCAACCTGCAAGCAGTAACCTCCTTCGACTTTAATGATTTTTTTCTTTATGATGTAACACTTATGTCAATTGTACATGTACAGACTTGAAGTCTGTACATGTACAATTGACATAAGTATTGACATAGTTGTACATGTACAGACTTCAAACATTCATGTTTTTGTTTTTTTGTAGGGAAAATATTAAAATACCACAAAATCTAAAATTCATAGAATCATTCGCTGGGCTAACCAGACTGAAGATTGCCTGAAAAATTTATTAAAATAGGTCCAGCCGACAAAGTTTTTTTTAAATTAAAATAAGCTTGCGCTTGGCCGCCAACTCGCCTGATGTTAAGCGATGATGCGGCCTACGATGGATCACGCTTGCCTAGAAGAAACCGATTCACTTTTGACTTGAAAACACCCAGATTGTAACTATTGGGGAACACCCATTCAGGCAGCGCATTCCACATACTAGCAGTCGTTCGTTCAATAAAAGTGGAATCAAAGCGCTTCGTACTTACGGGTTTTCGGAATGTCAACCATAAAGCGGTGTCGATTTTTCGTGCCCGCTCTGGCAGCCCGATAGAAAAAAGGGCAGGAGGGAATTAAATCATGCAGATCTGATGCGCACTCTCCAAAATGTATCCGATAAAAAACCGATAGACTAGTAACTTTGCGCCGATGCTCGAGACTAAGAAGCTTAGTCTGAACTAGGGCGACAAAGTTTTTGGTCATTATGATGGTAAGGTCTATACTTTTCCCACAAAGCGAGTCAGTATGGAGTTACGTCATTTAAAAGTCCATTACTCTGTTTTGGCGCCAACGTGAAAACACATGTCGTCTCATATTATTTTTTTAACTTGCCTATCGAGATATAATACGTAATAATAGTGGATTTTTATTTATTAAGTGTTCGTGGACGTGGTCAAGTGTAAAGAAGTGATAACAAGGTGAAACATGTATGTTTTTTATATTTATCGGGACTTATCGCGCAATTTTAAATATAGGTAAAAATAGATACCTTTCGCTCGACGTTTCGACCATGTTACAATGGCCGTGGTCACGAGCTGACTGAAAACTGCGGGTGAGTCCGGCGAGAAGTGCGGGTATTTTGTTCTCCTACCCTCACTTGATCTTGAAAAATTACAGGGTTGTCACTACGACACACAACACTGACTGTATCGGTAAAAGTCCTAGTCCCTACGCCATGGTTTGAACATTTGCTTACTATGGGATTCCACGACGCCGCTAACTTAAATCTATCCTCCCGGTTGAAATTGCGATGTTTTCTAATTTCAACCGCTTCACGAACCATTCTTGAAAAATAATGCCGTTCAGTGGAGAGGACCTTCGGATCGTGGAGCTCAATCCAGTGACCGATATAAAAAACATGTGTTCAAATCGCGAAAGTTTAAAAATTACTATTGTGAAAAATGTATTTTCGTGTTGTTTCCAAAATTCCATAGAAGCGTCTTGTAATGCCTCCACCACTTTACTAGTGCATGGCTTTGACTTGACTGTTACTAACCTACTTGCTTGAATCTGACTATGACTGACTGATTTCATAATATGTATATTAACAAACTTAATAATTTAGTACTTGACACTGGCAAATGCAAAACAGTGCGACACCAAAATCCTCAGAGAGGAAAAAATAAAAAACGAGTCCATTGCGCTCTCTGTCAAATAAAAAAGACAAAAATGTTGTCTAGAAAAAAAAACTTCCTTTACTTTGATTATCGGCTCCATTGAATAGATAAGACGTGAAATTATACATAAAAAAAATAACAGTTTTGCAAAGATAGACAATGAAAATTATCATTCCAGTAGTAGACTAGTTTATATTCTCTTTGTCCAGTAGCTTACTACTTAATTACACGAAAAAGTGGCTCAACGTCCACATATTATCTTAGATCAGTGGAAATCACACACTGTGCGATTCACGCAATATTTCTTGCCTCACACCTGCAAAATGTGGAATGAGCTACCTTCCGCGGGAGAAGCTACAACATGTGGTTCTTCAAAAGGCGATTTTATAGTCTTAAAGGGTCGGCAACATATTTGTGATGCCTTTAGTATTACAAGTATCTATAAGCGACGGTGACTGCTTACTATCAAGTAGCCCGTCTGCTTGTTTGCCACCTTTTAAAGGATTAAAAAAACGTCAATGAACATCAATATTCATAGCAAAATTACTTGTTTTTAGCATTTGCGCAGTCCGATAACACCACCATGTCGGAATTATGATTTTATTGCTCACTAGTTTCGAGCGTTTCGGTCATAAAGATTCAATACATAAGTGGAAATATGTGTGGAAAACAAACAAGCCACACTTAAATTTTTCACGCTCTATCTACGTAGTTCTTTTAGCTACCGGCGTGTTATGATTTAAGGTGGCAACTCAGTGACCGATTTTCACACATTTTCGACCCGGCAAGACTTGGAAATAATATTTCTTTTGTTTTTATACTAGTTTAACATTATTAAGAATGTACAGTTAATGTTTTTTACTAAGAAAATACATGCTCTTAATATTTTTTTATATGTAAAGATTACTCCGGTAATGACGTATGGGACGTGGTTCTTAACTGCTGGCCTTTTGGAAAAACCCGAGATTCGCACAGCGGGCAATGGAGTCGTGCTCGGAGTTTCTTTGCGCGATAAAATCCGGAACAAAGATATTCGCCGAAGATAAACACCGATAAACAATTTTATTGATAATAGTGTGCATAATTATAAGTCAGTATAAAGAACACCGCCGCAGAACAGATCCGCCGACACCAACATATCTGCTTAGTTTTACAAGTTGGAGTGGCAATGGGCAGGCCACATCGCTCGAAGAACTGATAACCGTTGGAGAAGAAAGGTTTTTGAGTGGAGATCACAAATCGAAAGACCTCCCACTAGATGGACTGACAACATAATAAGAGTCTCGGGCATCTAGTGGATGCAGTTGAGTGTGGAAATTAAAGGGGATGGCCTATGTTCAAGTTTAGTAAAGGAAAACTTCTGGTTGATGATGATGAAGATTACGTTAAAATATTTATGTATGTATCCGGGCGATGATTGCGAAAGCTACTGAAATAGATAAGCGATAAAAAAGGTCGTAACTATTCATCTGAAAACTTAAATAATGACCCTAATCCATTAAACCACCTTATTATGGAGTAAGTTAAAGTACCTATAGCTGGGTATAATTACTAATAGGACACTGCTGCCCATCCCCTGGTGGTTCGTCGCAGTTTTAAGATATACCCGGTTCCGGAATACCGGATCGGAAAATAATAATAAATATTGAAAATTCCTGTACCAAATCCAAACCAAATTACAAAGGTTCCAGGATATTTTATTTTTTGAAACCTTTGTAATTTGGGATTATAAAACAATTTTTTCATTAAAACCAGAATATTGGCGGCTTAGAGTTGATAGCCTCTCATTTACCCAATTTTTTTTAGGTATCGATAAATTTATAACCCTTTAATCCTGCCTTTATACGGCACGACTGAAATAATCCTACAGGAAGATTTTTCAAGAGTAACGATGGATTAAACTGCAATTAAATATTTACGCCATCTTAGAAAACTTTTCAGCCGAGTTTTACGAGAATGATACAATATTTATATCGAGCGCCGTATCCCTGAAAAGGCGTATACTTTTCTTACTTATAGTAAAACCGCCCGCCACGCGCCGTAGGGGTTCCCCGCTCCAAAGTTACTTCCACCGGAACTTTGTATGAGATCTACTGCTTGGTTATTCAAGATAACTCTTAGATGTATATATTAGCATACATTATAACTTGAGATTTAAATAACTAAGAGGTTGCAGAAAAATCTTATAAGTTTACCCTCAGCATAAACGCTGGATGCTTCGAGCGGTTTTTTGTCAAGCCATAATTTTTTTTAATCATTTTTGCAACTTTTCGCGGACGATAGTTGACATGCTTTAAACTGAGACATTAGATTCGTTTATGCTTATGAGAGCTAGTTTTATTTATATTTTGGTCAATAATAGTCCTAAAAAAAATTGGAAATAAATGTAATACTTTTCTTCTTCTTTCCTCTTGAGAGTTTTTAGCGTCGCACTATTTGCATTAGACAGTGTCAATTATTGAAATATTTTAAAGTTTATTAAAATATAGTCAAACAAGTCACAGTCACAGTATAGTCACAGCAGAGTCAAGCAAAGCAAGTCACGGTCAAGTAAAACTCATGCCCCAGTAAAGTGGTGGAGGCTTCACAAAAGGCTTCTATGGAGTTTTGGAAACAACACGAATAGACATGTTTATACGCCTCTTTATATCATTTACCTACACTCGAGTACGTTCACGAAACTTAGTAAATAATAATACATTAACACTCAAAAATAATCAAGTTTGAGAAAATAATAGAACAAGCGGACATGTTTTTTCACGTTGACGCCAAAACTCCCAATGAACATTTCATCGATTGTTGTTCCATTATTTATAAGGGCGAGGGCAAAAAATGACCAAACGTGCAATGATTTTACTGAAATTAGTTTTTATATATAAGTATTTGAATAATTTGCGGTAGTCTAGCTAGACAATATTGCAGCTACACATTTTCGTCAAAAGTTTGCTCATTGACGTAGGTGCCGAGTTATCCGAGTACCTCTATAAACTAATTCAAAACAATAATTTCATGCAAAATATAATTTTACTAGCGCCTTTTATACAGGGTTACGCGGAAAGGGTGTACTAAGCCGAAAGAGATCCGTTATATTCATCATTATAAACGTTTCCTCCCATAGAAACCTAGAAATCGCGAAAAAAAAACAATTATTCCATACATTTTGTCAAGACGTGTCAATGACCGTTTTCTATGGAACAGCTGATATTTTTTCGCGTTTTCAGAGTTGCCCCCATAGTAAAAGTTGTTAATAACGCTGAGTATAACTGACCCCTTTAGACTTAGTACGCCCTTTCCGCGTCACCCTGTATTGGTACCTGGAAATCAGTAAAGTGAAATCAACAACACGCGATAATAATATAAAATCCCTTTTATTCCCATGATAACGTGGAATGGGAGTTTGTATCACCGAATCATTGAAATGTTATGTTAAACATAAAAAGCCCATTGTGTTTTATAGACCTTTCCTTTTATGGTTAAAAAGAGGATGATGTTAGAGCTCTTAGGTGAGTGATGTTTAGGGCGAAGCTATTAGTATTTTAACCGACTTCAAAAAAGGAGGACGGTTATATGTTCCACTGTTTTTAGGGTTCCGTACCCAAAGGGTAAAACGGGACCCTATTACTAAGACTCCGCTCTCCGTCCGTATGTCCGTCTGTTATTTATTTTATCTGCCACCAGGCTGTATCTCATAAAAATATAA
This sequence comes from Agriopis leucophaearia, assembly GCA_949125355.1. Lineage (NCBI taxonomy): Eukaryota > Metazoa > Arthropoda > Insecta > Lepidoptera > Geometridae > Agriopis > Agriopis leucophaearia. The sequence continues at coordinate 15,289,083 of OX421265.1, read as the reverse complement.
TCCGTGATAGACAGTTGAAATTTTCACAGATGACGTATTTCTGTTGCCGGTATAACAATGAATACTAAAAAACAGAATAATATAAATATTTAAGGGGGCTCCCATACAACAAACGTGATTTTTTTGTCTCTAAGAGAGTGCATGTGTCTCAGTAGTACGAACATAAGCTGTTAATGAGTGGGTAATGTGAATTATACTAACCCGACTTCAGATCAGATAAACAAGGAAAATATGAGTAAGGTAAGGCGGCATGACGGGTGCGACACATCAGGTCTAAATCAGGCATGCCTTTAGTCGAACTCAGTCTACAAAACGACCATCATTTCGATACGAAGACTACAAGTAGTTATTACATAGTCATTAGCCATAAATAAAGCTAATAAACTCGTACCAATTCAAAACTTCTATGTTAAACGCTGTATGTGTTTCTTAGCCATCTAATGAAGATGTCCACTTCTTAATGAGAAAAACTGGCACTACAAATTTTGCGCTGCATTTATTTAGACAAATAAGTTAAACTCTTGTTCCCGTTGTTCCAGCCGACGCTATGCAACGAGAATACGTGTCTTGGCAGCATCATGGGCCTCCCGGGACGGGGGGACGTGCCTCGGGAGCCCGAGGAGGTACTAAAGGACGCCAAGGACTTTCTTGGACAGTACTTCGCTTCTATACGAAGGTGAGAATGCCATCTTATTTTATAAATCCGTATCTCTTTGTTAATGCCTATCTCTAGGGAGTCAAAAATAACTTCTCTGTACATGTATTTATATTCTTATTCGAGGTGGGGGTGATAGATCCTGCACTGACGTCCCGCTTGAGGTGTATTGTGCATTTCTCTCACCTACCCGTGGGAACCCAGCTATTCCGAGCCAAACCAAAAAAAGTTGGCCGTTACGGGACGCCCAGCAGGTGTAGGGTTACCATATCTCAGGATTTGTCCTGAGATTTCAGGATTTTTCGACTCTTCTCAGCATTCCGGCTGGATTTAGCAAATCTAGAGAGTAGTATATAATTGGGGTTTCTGGATCAAAAGTACTTCAAATAGGTCCAGTTATAAACAACTAAATCTATTCACGCCATCTATTCAAATAGATGAATAAAGTAGTTATTGAATAGAGAAATAATTAATAAAAAACGATAGTTTTCGATAAGAAGTCATACCTGGCGCAGAGAAGCGCCGGTCTTCTTATCAAAACTGTCGTTTTTTATAAATTATTTCTCTATTCAATAACTACTTTATTCATCTATTTGAATAGATGGCTGAATAGATTTAGTTGTTTATAACTGGACCTATTTGAAGTACTTTTGCTCCAGAAACCCCAATTATATCCATGTGATGAGAAAATACTACTTCGCCAACAGCAAACAAATCGGAAACTGATGCATTTTCATCAACGGGTAGGGAACTGGTGTGTTTCAGCACCAGTTCAACATAGCAGTTTACCATGGTTGTCTACATCAGTTCATCATATTCATCTAGAGTTATTTATACTCTGTATGCATTTTTATGTTCTGAATAATAAAGATATTGTATTCAATCAATCACCAACTTGCTAACTGTGTCTTTTCATATAGGTATTTATTTTAAGTAGCCTCCATTATTTATACATAGTTCTTTTCAAATTAATGAAATTATTTATGTATGTATAAATTTTCGTAATTAATTATAGCTTACAGGCGCGGGTAGGTATAATTAAAATAATCAATTTATTATGTACTTAACTTTATATTTTCCATATACCACTTATTTAACATGGTTACATTTTTCATTGCACATATATTTGTATGGTACATACAACTAAAAATACCGGGCGTGTTACCATATTTCTCATACAATGAATATATACTTGGACATCCATAATCTTCTAAATTTAATACGTTATCATGACAAACAATATTTTTTATCCATAACGTTTTTTCAACTCCTTTTACATAAATAATTTTATTTTTTAAAAACTCAGCTATTCTAGTAGACATCTGATAATTAAAATAAGGTATATTCCCTTCATTCCAAAATATATTCCTATTTCTTTCTATCCAGCATACTTCGCGTCTTTCTTTTTTTGTCAAGTTATAGAATGGATATGGCGGTTTCATTAAAAATACATGTAACCGTTGTTCATCCATTAGAGCTATTTCTTTAACTAGCATATTATTTGTTTCATCTTTAAATCCTTGAATATCTACAAAAGTATTCATGATAGTTTCCTCACAATATTGCTTAACGGCCTATACTCAAATAAGCGATCGTTAATAATTAGACAGTAAGCAGTTGTGTTATCTGGTATATTTTCCGAACATTCAATTTCCAATCGCACATCGACCGGTCCAGTTTTTAATGTTTCACTCTGTCTTGAACAATCAATGACAAAAAGTGGAGCTTTTTCTTTATATTTTTTCAAATCAAGCAGTGGCTCAGAAGGCTTGTTGTAATAAGACTGACGGAATCGAGTATACATTTCGTATAATATACTATATTTCTCATCAACAAAATTTAGGTTTAATGACTCATAAGGATAATATTGTGAGTTCAAAAAGAGTGTAACATTTTTTAACTTGCAGTGATCAAATATAGTACTATCTTTACTTTCACTATGTTTTCTACTTGTTTGCAAACCAAAAATAACGTAACGGGGTTTTTCGAGCTGTGACGCTGTTTTAACTGACCAGGAATGTTTCGAAGTTTTTGGTAACAATGGATATTCATATAAATCCCAATTCCGAAATGCAAATTGTATTGCTCGATCTTTCTCCAAGCGTTTTAGCAAAGAAAGTTTTTCCCTGTCTGACACTTTGACATGAGGTACCCGCCATTGAACTTTTTGAATAATTATGTCAAACGAATTATAATCAGTTTCATATAAAACACTATCTAAACTACTGGAACTTCTATTTAGTACGAGTTCATGTTTGCAATTAATCATGATTTTATTATAATCCTCCGCAAAGCCTAATATCTTATTTAACGGTACTACCACACAAAAATTACCATCAGCATTTTTTATTCCATTCCACCCCCACATTTCAGCTGCTCTATCTTCACCATCATTCATCGAAACGTATGATTTCATAGTTGTTGTTATGCCAACATTTTTGCAACGGTCAATTTCGACGCCATTTATTTCATATCTAATACTTTCGAAGAGAAATGCTATTGGATTATTTGTGAAATGAACACTTTTATGTATACGTTTTCCATCTTTTCCAGTGATTTTACCATATCCTTCAATCAAAATTGAACTAGCGGATGGCAAAACATATAAATCTTGCTGGTGGATTGGTATTCGAATTTCGTCGTTTTCTTTAAAACTGTTTCCATACGGATTGTATGTATGGATTTCATAACTTTCAATTGAATTATCGTATTGTGCAGAGTCTGTTATATTCAATATACTCATATTTTAAAACCCAGAGCTCTTAGAAATTCTTTATTTATTTTAGTAATATGTTTCGTTACTTTACGACTGTGCAGTATCGCTGTTCGAGTGGAAGTAACATGTTTATCTTTTTCACATACACTTTTATTGAAAACAATCATTTTCTTTTACGTAAATGAAGACACAGTGTTATATTTTCTTCTCTAAAATCAATGATGTTTCCATGTAAGTCAACCAGTTTAATGGCTATACAAGAAATGCTCTCCTTATTAACAGGGAAGTATATAATATTTCCTGGATTTTCTATAAAACGATGTCCTGGTGGAACGTTTGGAATGAATTCATATATTATATGTGACGCTGATCCGTTAGTAAAAGAGTCCTTAACTAAGTCACATTCAACTCGTATCACTGACAGTGGTAGAATGCTTATAGCATTTGCTGAATCATGCCATTTATTGGCTTCAAGACGTATTTTTGGAAATCCTAAAAGTGAGCTAAAACTAAGACTATTCTGAAAATTAACTGTTTTTGTACTGAACAAAGAACATGTTAATGTATTGTTATTAGCTTTGAGATTTAATTCACAGTTTTTAATATTATTGTTGATATATTCACATAAATCTTTAATATCATAGGTACCGGTAGGAACTTTTATTTGCTCTCCATCGTCTCCATATGAAAATATGTTATTATTTTCACTGATATTAGGTATAGAATTAAAAACGGATATGTATAATAAACCACATTCATAATCTTTGTCAATATTCAGGGGTGGTAGAAAATAGGTATGCATTACAGATTTATTACCACTGATGGTTACAGTAACAGACATTTTGACAGACTAAACAGTGTTGTTTACAGCACTCCTTAATATATTCATATTATTTTATCTACTCATCCAGAATCGTTCAAGAAAACGAATACACAAATGACCGCAGTTATAGGCATTATCACGCTGTAAGTTCTCATAATTATAAAATATAGATGGTCCTAAGTATTTTATCAACTCTTCAGTAGGTTTTAAATTTCCATAACTGTCAAAGTATTCAACATAGTTGTAAATTTTTGCATATGCTACCCAATGGGTCCCAGGGTTTTTCGAAGAATCTAGGTTTATAATACCACATTCTTTTTTAAATGTGTTTTTTGGTAACTTATCCCTCATGAATACTCCTCGAAAATATGGAACATGTTTTGTATACTTTAAGATATCTATGTTGGTTAGTGCTCTATTGGGTAGCTGATATATTAGTTTTTTTTCTTTTGGGATACAAAAATTCCAAAGCCCTTTTTGTAAGGCTTCAATTGTAATCCTTTTCCTATGCACATAGCTTCTATTTGTTTATTATGTCTTTCTAGTTCTGCTAATCGTTGCTGTGCAATTTTGTATTCATTGACGGCCTTTGCTATTCCTGCAGCTCCTCCTGCTAAGCTACCAACAGCAGACAGGCCGGCAAATAGCGGTATTAATGGAAGAAAGCCGCCAGTTTTCGGTACTGGAATAACTCTAGGAACTGTGACTGTTGAATCTGACGCTATTTCTTTAGCAGCTGCTATAGCTAATTTTATAGCCATCTTTTTGCACTTAGGTTTTATTTTTCTGATTTGTTTCTTTGTATGAGTCACAATTTTTCGAAAAGTCTTCTTTAATCCAGCTCCTGTAGAAACCTTTGCTATCATAGCTTTGTTCACTAAATTAGCAGCAAATTTTTCTCCTTTATTTGCATCAGCTGCATTTTGTCGTTTTCTAGCCATTTTCATTAAAATTATATCAGCTTTATGTCTTTCTTCTAAGTTTCTTGATTTGCTGTATGCAATATCGTGTCTCTTGCAATACTCGTCTAATAAATTAATACCTTTATCCCCTCTTAACAATCGCTCTTTCAATTTTGTTCCTGGACCACAGAAATTATAACCAGGCAAGTGAAGTTCAATTGGTAACCTGTTTATTAAATTATTGAACAGTCTATCGTTTACCATAACCACACATAGAATGATTGAGTCAAAACATTTTCATATAATTTATACATTTCTCGAGTTAAAGTATATTAGTGCTATCTATCCAACTATTTTCCGTAATTGGTAATCCAAGCCATTTTACAAAAACTTGATTTTTTCGTCTTTTTATAACTTTCTCTACGAGATAAACATCGTGGTGTTTAGTTTTTTGAAGTTCTTGCTTATAAAATGCGCCTAAAATAGGTTGATGTTTTCTATCTTCTAATAAATAAGTTACAGGATTAGTATTCTGTAAGAGAATTATTTTAAATATTTCTGTTGACCAATTAGGTGTGTACCCTTTTTCGAAACAGCCTTTGTATTTACTAATTCGAACAAAATCTCCTAAACTAAATTTATTTTTATATTTTGGTTTTGATTGAGCGAGAGCTATGTACCTTCTTAAAATTTTATTTTTATTCTTTTCGCTTATTTTTGCAGGTTGTTTTCCTATAGTTCTATGAACTGTGTGATTATATTTATTTACGATAGACTCTAATATACCACCAATCCATCGATAACTCCCTTGAAGACTAAACTGTTTATAAAGTTTGCTCTTCAATGTTCTTATTAGTCTTTCTACAATTGAAGCCTTTTTTGTAGAATATGTAGAGTAATGATTTATATTGAAATGTTGTGTTATTTTTTTAAATTCATTATTATAAAACTCTTTTCCTAAATCCGTTTGCAAGTTCTTCGGATTACGCCCCCTTTTTAATATAGAGTTAAATGCATTAGAGACTATTTCTTTGGTTTTATTTTTTAAAGGAACAGCCCAAGCAAATTTAGAGAATGAATCAATCACAATTAAAACATATCTATAGTCTGCGTTTTCTTCCGAAAAAGATTGCATATCTATTAAATCAGCTTGCCACAAATCATCGATATCTTTTAAAATAACATGTCTTCTGGGAAAATGTATCCTTGCATTTCTATGGATTTCATTTACTACGTCCTTTTTGCTCATGTTTAGTCTTTAATAATTCACATATTTTTTCTAGCTTTGTTAATCTGTCATTCATTGCTATAACTCGTTCATTTAGAGACGAATAGCTTCTTGTATAATCTGCAAGTTGTCTGTCTACATACTCTTTTGTACAAGCATCAAATGATTCAATGGGTGTCAATAGATTTCTTATATTTTTATGCTGTACATCTAAACACTTATCACTCTCTGACAACTTAAAGTGACACCATGGGAATGTAATTGGTACTTCATTAGTTTTTTTTCGTTTAAATATATTTAGCCCGAATTTATCAACATCCATGTTCGATAAACAGATCACTACTAAGTACGTCAATCGTTTGAAACTGCTTTTATGGTTTTATTATACCAGCTTCTTTCAGTTCTTCTATTATTGAAATAATTTCATTGTCATGATTACAATTGCCAGCGTCTCTTGAAGCAACCAAAAGTTTAAGTCTTTCAATTAATTCGTTGGGATCATCCCAATAAATTAAATCAGTATTCTTTTTATACATTTTCAGACTTGGTAAACTACCTCCAGATTTCGTTGTAATTTCATAAAACATTGGTTTTATAATTTCACGATATTTTACACCTTTATCACCCCTAATTTGTTCGTTAGGGTTATAATTTCTTTTATGAACACTCGTATTTACCAAAATATCTTTGTAAATAAGTTTATCTTCCTCAGTAATTAATTTTATATCTGGTGTTTTATGTAATAAAACCTCTTTTAAGCCAGGAGTTAATTCATATGGCACACCATCAATTGTTATACATGTCTTTTCATAATCGTCATCTTTAACAGTAAATTTTGCTATTGAATTTCCGATAAAAATTTCTTGACCCTTTTTTCTTACACCGAAAGGTATATTCATATTTTCATATAAATCGGCTAAATCATTTTTACTTAGTGATGTTTCCATAAACTCCTTGTTATTATACTTAAACGCTTCATCAACATCTTCTTTGTCATAGCTCTTTAACGATGAACTACTTTCATCCGAATCCACAGCATCTTCAAATTCAGATGATGGAAAAGATGTGTTATCAACGCTTTTACTTTCATTTCGTCGTTTATACATTTGATGGTTGTTATCCACCAGAACTTGCAAAGGTGCTGTTATAGGCTTAAACATTTTATTCATTTTTAAATTTGTATTTTGTTCTTCATCTCGCATTTGTTTCATCTTGTGTTTTATTGAATTAACCGATTTAATTAGCTGTTTTTTGATATTGTGTTCCATGATTTACAATCTTAGCAGAAGTAGAAACCACTGGTATGTTAGAAGTAACTAACAGTGATGAGAAAATAAAAATATTTCGACTTATATGTACCAATGAGATATGACACAGACTATGTAGAGTAATTAGCTAAAAGAAATAAAAGTGTCGAATGCTTTTCTATATCTTCCATTGTCAAGTTCACACTCTTTATTAACTATTAAAAAATTGTGTGGTTTATGCCATATACTAGAACACATGTTCTTGAATTGTAACCAATTCATGTCAGTGTTAACATGTTCTCTATAAATATGCTTTAAATTAATGTCATCCTGCTTGAATACTATCAGAAAGTTTACATTGTCTCTTAATAATTGTTTCGGAATTTTGGAATATGTTTGAGACAAATAAAAGCAATCTATCTGCTTATGCCTACCCATAGAAAAGTAATTACGAATGTTAGCCTGATTTTCACAAGCAATGTCATCAAATATAAAAACAGATTGTGATAAAGCTTCATTAGGATGAATAACATATTTATCATCACTGATTGTAAAATATCTAATTCCTGGAACTCTTTTCAATACTTCATTCAGGAACTGGTATTTTGGTTGAAATGTAGTTTTTGAATACAAGTAAACGTTTCGAAATTTCAGCCCATTTTCATGCATTAGTAATGACAGCATTACATTAGTCTTCCCACAGTTGGATGGTCCACATATAATACATCGAATCCGGTTGGGTAGAAGCAAACTATGGTTTACATAATTGATAGAAGGTTCTAAATCAATGGCTTGTACTTCTAAGGACAGAGGTTGCTTAACCAACTTCATGGTAGCGTGTGAAACACTAAAAAGAAGCCATCCTTTATATAAAGAAATATTATGTTTCCTAAATAGTTCGGTAAGGCAATGAATAAATAAAATTTTCTTAGATATTTATAATTTATTTATTTATTATCAAGCTTAATAAAATATATGGTACACTTTACACGCTTATTATGTAATGCACTCATCTATTATATCTTTATAAAATATTTTAACTACAGAATCAAGACATCTCCATCCATACAATACATCTTAGATTTTAATCTATATTATTTTTTCTGATAGGTAATTCTCCTACCACGTTCAAGGGTAGCTGGGTCTAAAACGTAACTTTCTTAGTCCATGATAGATCAACAGCTACCCTTTTCAAAAATGTGTTATTATGTATGATGATGATGTTGCTGATGAACACACCATCAAAATACAGTGTCACAATGTCCCCAAGGTAGCGTGTTAACTTGATTTGGAAGAATTTGTCTCTTATCATCGTTTCTATTCAAGACTAGCTTGTTAACTTCCTGCGTATATAAAACATGCTTTATGGATTTTATCATGTTCATTTTGCATCTCAAATTTGTATTTTTTACGAGTGTTTCATGATAATCTGTTAAGTTGAGCTTTTTAGTTACTGTTTTTGATATACCTTTCGCTTTTTTAATTTGAACCTTTACGCTTTTTATACAATACAGTTTAGCTCTTAGTCCTATAAATTCAGCAATCACATCACCGCCTAATTCATCCTTGAACAGACCGGGAACTTTAGCATTAGCTATGGGTATATTGAAAGGATTATTAAGTTTGAAATTACTAGTATCAAATACAGACAAATCTTCTTTCATGTCTTCATAAAAATCATTGGTGTGAATCAAATACAGTAAGCTGTCTGTGTCGGTGTAGCATAATTCTACGTTGTTTTTATACTTCTTTTTTATAAAATTATAGTGGAACTGATAAAGGTGAGTCTTTGCATATTCCAGTACACTGAACCCAATATAGATGGGGCGATCTAGTTTTATTTTTTCGTGTTTAAGCTGGATTGCAGCAAAGTTTTCAGAAAATATCGTTGCACTGTGAAAGTTTGGCTTTGTAATAAGTACCTTTGCGCCGATTACTTTATTCGTTTTGTTATTACTATCACTCCATTGGGTGACCAACTTCACATTAACATGCTTTCTTTTGTTCTCGATTGTTTTGCCGAAAATAGCATTGTTAAGTAATTTGAAGAAATCTTTTTCAAAAGCAGACGAAGATTTTTGACGTAACTGAGTATTCAAATCTATGTACTTTTTTAAGTAATTATCTTGACGAAAGCTTAAAATTTTATGAATTTTTGTTAGTAGTAATCCATGTTTAATACATTCTTTTAAATGTGTATAATGGATTACATAATGATATTTATCATAGAGATTTGCTATCAGTTTGGGATTTTTACCACCAGGCGGTATGAGTTTCTCACTTGCGAATGGTAAATCGCTGTGAAAACCATGTAAGTAATCACTATATTTCAAATCAACTTCAAGAATGTATCCATAATCATCATCTTCTCGTGTATTCATAATATCAAAATCATTAATTTCGCTATTATTTAAAAATCGGAACTCTGCAATAGGCATTTTTTTTGTCATAGCGTATCCGTATAGATTGTTACAATCAAGGTATACTAAAAAAGAAGAATCTTTTCGTTCATCATAATGGGGAAGGTATTTATTGTTTGCTTTTGCATGTCTAAGTGAACACTGAGCTAAACCTCCACGAATACCTTTCTCGAGTAACTGATAAATTTCTATATCATTAATTAATTCCAAATGTACTTTTGAACATAACAACATTGAATCCCAACTAAGACCAGGCGAGGTTATATAATAAGCTGGATCTAATTTATAATATCGTAAACATGTATTTCGAAAATTCTCAAATATATCACAAAGAATTAAGACATCACTTTTTAAATACAAATCTGTGTATTCTCCAAGCGAGTGAATATTAAATATATTCCAAACATGTAAAGCTCGAGCATAGTCTTCGTCTGATATATGCTCTTGTGTTAAACTATTAAAAAACATATTTTTTTCTGGGAGTTTATCATTCTTATACTTTGACCATGAGTCTACATAATCATAAGGATAAACTCCTTTCTTCTGCATTAGATCAAATTGATCTTTCTTTGTAAACTCTTGAGATAAATGTATAAAGTCTTTCTCGCATAAGGTTTTACACAAATTATCTAAACTCGAGCTGAGAAATTGAAAAGAGTCCAAAAATTTTATTTGAATGGTCTGTGGTGAGTTTTCCGTAGTCAAATACTTTGTTATACTCAAGTATTTTTCCTTTGTTTGGGGTATAATTTTAATTTCACCCTTATAGTTAGCCAATTCTTTTATAAATAGGTGGCTGTCATAACCGGATAAATTGTGAAAGACCACTGGTACGAAGGGGCAAACTCTATACAATAGATTACATTGGTTGTGAGCTGCTCCTCTGTATTCACCCGTAATATGATCATGATCCATCACTTTATCATCAAAGAGGAAGTTATTACAGATGTGACATACACTTTCCTTTTGATATTCTTCCTGCTGGTGTTTAGATAATTTTAACATCGATTTTTTACATTGTATAATACTACGTATCTCTGTCACATCTCTGATTAGATACTCTATGAAAACTTTGGGACAGTCGGAACCTCTATACGTTACATATTTATTCAGGCTTGAATCATGTGAACAGCATATGTAATACCCGAAACAAGAAGGTTCGTGTTTTTTAATCGTTTTCGTATTAATACTCAAATCATTATTTTCTGGACAATTAATTAGAATGCTTTCAAAATCCGCATATATTACAAAGTTTATTTTCTGTTGCCTTTCGTAGTGTTCAAATTTTAGTACGCTATTCTTTGGCGGTAAAACCGATAACACTTCAGAACATGAATGTGTAGTATACTTAGAAACACTGGAAAAAAATTGCAAGCAATTTTCACACAAGTACATTTTGCCTTTGTGTCCGGAAATTTGTCTTCGTACAAGTTTCAAAAGATCTTTTATGAGACAGTAGTGAAACTTGCCACTTTTTTCTATGTACAGCAAGTTCACATGATTAGATTTTCTTGAATCAGACTTGTACAGAGGCCCAGTTACATTACACTTATTACTTAATCCATAGATATTTACACTCACATCAGAATTGTTTTTTTCTAAAATTCTTACATCACTTAATGTGGGAGGAAAATTCATGCCCTCGATATTTAAAACGTTACTATAGTGTGGATAAGAACTTACCCTACAAGCATTTCGCTCGCGTGGGTGTAAGGCAGCCACTATAGACCATAACAGGCAGTGATTATCATTATTCTGTATGTTTATACAACTTTTTGTGTTTTTAACTTTGGCTGGTAAATCAATATAAGAACCACCTCGCATAGGGCAGTATTTGTTAATATTGATTTCTAGATGACTTATTGATAAAAAAGACCACCCGGACTCACAGTGCTCAAACTCTGTTAATTTCTGTTTTATCGTGTTTAATGCATCCATATATTTCTCTTTTAGATCCGTGTGTTTTAAAATAACAGTATTTTTAGTATTAAAAGACTTGAGCTGCTGCTGGTCTGAATGTGGTAATATAAAATTAGCAAACAACTCTATATTCACTTTTAAGCAGCTATGTTTTGATTGAATCATTTCAACTAGTTTTGTCACATATTTCATACTGTCATATAAAAATGCTTCAGGTGTCTCAAAGTGTACTTCATACGGATTCAATCGGTATGTAAGGATTCGATTCTTAAATGCTGTTGCAATAATCTCAATATTTTTGAATACAGTTTTTAATAAGCAATTTGATTTATGCACATTACTTCTCAAATGATACTTGAATTCAGATTTTCGTAAAATCTGTTTACATTTGTGGCATAATATGGTTTCATTGCTTTGTGACTGATACTCGACATCACTGATTGGGCTCGCTGTAATAAAAAAAATACAACATAATTAAGACAAGGAAATGATATTTATTCAATTTAACTTAAAACTACGATTACATTTTGATTACATGAGTATACAATTATAAAATGATAAATGAAGTATAAAAATTAAGTATCTATTATTTTTACTAAAAATAATTTGATATGAATGTGGGTGATATGTTTTTAAACTCTTTTCTACTAGAACATATAAATTTTGTTAAATTGCTCCAAACTTCTGTGTTGTCATTAGTTTTATATTTTAATGACATCACAGCCTGACGCCACCTATTCATAGGAGCAATTTTTTCAATATCCGAGACTTTGTATACTTTTAATTCGATATAATGCGTCCCCTCTTTATCGGGAAAAATTTGTCGAGAGACGCCGTTGGCTAACCTTCTCGTTATAGTATTAGATACCAAAGCGTTTGGTTTTTTTGAAGATGAAGCACAGGCCGCTTCCTGCGCTTCATCTTCACTATCCGTACCAAATAATTCCCTAGCCGTCGGCCGGGAGACAGGGTGAATCTGGGTTTTCGTTTTCTTCGAAACTCGCTGCGCGCTGCGCGCTGGTGGGTCCGAAAGGCGTCGTGATGAATCCTTTGCAGTTTTTTCCTCCCGCCGTTTTGGCTTCTCTACTGGCTCCTCTGTTAAAGGCGGCATGCTTGAGCATGAAGAACGAGACTCGTCTCGGGATTGTTGCTTTGTCGCCTTCTTCTGAGGGCGAGTCTCTTCAATGCTTTCATCGGAAGAGCGCGATTCATCCCTGGATCGTTTCACTGCTTTTTTTGAATGGCGTGTCTCTTCAATTTCATCTTCTGAAGGAAAAAGGTCGTCAGCGTTCGATGATTTTGACCTGAAAATAAGAAAAATAAACTATGAAATGATTTTTAAACTATATTATAGTTATTCTCTTTTTACACTCATATAAAATTTTAATACTATGAAATAAATTGTAACGACACGACTACAAAAAGATCGTACCCACTTCTAATAATGCTCGTTTGCTTTGAATTATTATAAACTCAATTGATTCACGGGCCTTTAGTTTTGAGATGCAACAGTGGGGCTGAAGCCAACAGGACAAGAGGCTCTGTTCAATATAAAATACTATTATGGAATGTGAATGGATATAAAACTATTGTACATAATAGGATTGACAATTGATTTGCTATTGTGGTGAGTGAGATGGTGTTGAATCAGTCTATGGTATGAGGTACTGTACGTCTATGTACATATTATGGTTACTAGGGTATTATTATTATTTAATAAGTCGATACCTAAGTAAAAAAGGTCACATTAATTTGACTCTTTTAAAACACTATCAGACTTGAAGTACTTACATTTTGTTTAATTTGTGGAATTGAATCACGCAGCACTGATGATTGAAAAACGAAGTGCAGCGTATAGGGCTGAAATGAAAAAAATATGTTATTATTCAGTTGTCAATACGAGCTTACTATTTATTATTTAGGAATAAGTTATTTTGGCTATTCATTCACTCAAGACAGTTCATAAAACTTTATCAAGACACAATTAATGATGAAGAAATAAAAAAATAAGGATGTCAGTAAGTTCGGAATACCTATGTAAAAAGTTGAAATTTTAATTTGTTGAGAACATGGGATATTTCACTTATCAGAGTAGTCACATAAAGAAATTTTCTTCTATTATTTTTTGTTTTTAAAATCAAAACACAAATATGCAATGATACTCACAATTTATTGAATAGATGACCTGAGTTCAATCCGACCGAGCAATCTGACACGCACCAACACACACGAATGAAGATGACACTGAAAAAAACATTTAATAAATTTAAATATGTATAACAATTAAATAAAAAAGTGTTCTTTAGAGAATATGCAATTTGAACTAACAAATTGATGTCAAACATTCAAAGTCTTATCAAGATACAAATGATCAATGAATAAAATACTAGGGCAGCATGAATCAAATACAAAAGTTTAACGGATTTATAACTTCAAAAATGAGAACATTTTAATGAATCGTTAGAGTAATCACTAATTCAATTATATAGACGTTCATTTTCTTTTTATTTCTTAATTAAAACGTAAATATATAATAATAATAATACTCACAATTGATTGAATAGAAGACCAGACTGCAATCGTAACACTAGCACAAACACGCACAAAATACTTTTTCTACACCTGTTGTCCTTCAGGAAGCAATTACTGTACTGACTCAGGTTTTCTTAAGCTTTATATAAATATTAAGGATGTCAATGTGTACGTTCACATTGACGTTAGTGTTAAACAAAAATAGTTTGTCAGCAGTTTTTCCATATCGAGCTAAATCAAACATTTTAAACTAGCTGCACCCTACAGTTTCACTTGCGACTTTTTGGTTAAAAATGGTACCTGTTATACATTATGATCTAGGTCTCAATACAATACCTCAATACCATACGAAATCAATTCAACTATTTTGATATTTTAAAGACAAACAAACCAACTAGTATTTGCATTTTTATGTAAGGACAGTTACCGCATTAACAGGACTGTTTAATCTGTGACACATACTTAAATAGTTCTCCGAAAATATTTAATCAATATGCAACTTTATTACTACTCTATAGAAAACAGTATTGTACCTACCGATATTTACAATTGAGATGTTTTGATAATCATTACTATAAACACAGACGGATCATCTGACGCCCGGCGCCTCGCTTAATGCATTCCTCCCGTTTAGGAAAACAACGGAATTATTTGGTTAGAAATTAAAAAAATTGACTAATTTTAGACCTTAAAGTCATTATAAGCAATTATATAAAAGACAGATAAATTAATATTGTGAAATTATTATTTTTTCGACCTTTGCAAAGAACACAACTAACGGATTATGTCGGTAAGTTTAAATTATTTTACCTATTAAGTATAATAAATTATTTTGGCTATTTACATACTCAAATAATTTTATTCCTAGACATGATTTTAACGTAAATAGTAGTTCACTGTGTTGAATAGGTTTAATTAATTAAATACGTTAAAATAACTCACTAAGCTCCTTGTTTCAGGAATCTGGAGACCTATTCAACTTCTTGCCGAACAATCAAGAGAAATCGAGAAAAAGGCCACACCGAGATGACATGACTTACTCCTGCGTGAGAATGCCGTCGAAAGGAACAAAAATTATACGAATAGAGTTATATGACGTGGAAACAATACCTGAAGAATTATTAACATGCAAATGTAATGCTGATCTATGTGTACAACACGTCGTCAAAAACGTATTCATGGATGATGTATATAGATCATTCAGAGATATAGTATCTCTTATAAAAGATAAAATCAATGTTACAAATTAACTTAGATTATAATTGTTAGCTTATTAAATATTAAATAATTATACTGAAGCATTAAAAAAAGAAAGATATAATTGGGGTTTCTGGAGCAAAAGTACTTCAAATAGGTCCAGTTATAAACAACTAAATCTATTCAGCCATCTATTCAAATAGATGAATAAAGTAGTTATTGAATAGAGAAATAATTTATAAAAAACGACAGTTTTGATAAGAAGACCGGCGCTTCTCTGCGCCAGGTATGACTTCTTATCGAAAACTATCGTTTTTTATAAATTATTTCTCTATTCAATAACTACTTTATTCATCTATTTGAATAGATGGCGTGAATAGATTTAGTTGTTTATAACTGGACCTATTTGAAGTACTTTTGATCCAGAAACCCCAATTATATACTACTCTAGAGATAGCTCAGGATTTTCAATAAAACACAGGTTACATTTTAAAGATCTCTCTTATTAAACTACTAAAAATAATTTTCTTTTGGTAACGATTGAACAGTTAAAATCAATACTTATTTATCAAAGTAAAACAAACTAAAAACAATCTTCTTTTGGTAACAATTGCAGTTAAAATCAATACTTATGTATTAATTTAAAACAAACTTAAAATAATCTTCTTTTGGTAACAATTGCGGTTAAAATCAATATTTATTTATCGAAGTAAAACGAACTAAAAATAATCTTCTTTTGGTAACAATTGCAGTTAAAATAAATACTTATTTATCAAAGTGAAACAAACTAAAAATAATCTTCTTTTGGTAACAATTGCAGTTGCAGTTAAAAGTAGAAAATCTCAGGACTTTTCCATGGAAATCAGGCCTTTTCTCCGGACTTTTGATTTTTTTATCTGGTAACCCTAAGCGGGTGTGAAACATAACGGCATTAATTATGACGTCACGTCCATCAAGGGACACGAGCGGTTTTACTATTGGCATATCACATTTAAAAATATACGGACTAGAATTGTGAATCGCGAAGAAAAAAAAAACGGTTATAAAACTATATTTTTTCAAGTTTTAGTGGGTCAACAATGGAATAATACAACATTTTGCATCTCTGCTTTAATTTCTTCAGGGGACGATTTGGACAATTAAAACGATATCATTATTCCAAAACTTTGATATTCTACTCACATCTGTCGCCAGGTTTTATTACTAAAACAATTTCATACGCTCCCGACTTAGTAGGTACGAGTACAATGATACCAATAAAATCTTCCAACTCGAAAAATACAAAGCGCAGCAATGATAATAAAAAATAAGTTTTGTTTCATAAGAATAATATGCTAATACTTCTTGGGTAGAAAGTTTTATGTTCCGCTGAAGGTAGGATTTCCATCTTTGGTAGATTTGAAGGAAAATATTTTCATTTTACAGCACTCCTTCTTTTGTGAAACTTGTTTCTCCAACTCCCTAAGTTGAACTTTTATCGGACTAATAAAAAATCTTCTGGTACGTTTGGTTTGACTGCTTTTTTCTAGGTTTTTACTTAAAGGGTGTAAAAGACGTTGTTCACTATTATTCAACAGGTCCATGGCGGGCTTCGTTTTGACTTCGTACCTATATTTTCTTTTCATTTAGCGAAACAATCGGACTCTCTCAATCAATCTCTCGACTGCCTCGGTGGCTCAGTGGGTAGTGATCCTACTTTCTGTGCTTGGGGGCGTGGGTTCGATTCCCATCTAGGGCAAACATTTGTGTGATAAACATTTTGTGTTTGTTCTATGTCTGGGTGTTAATATCTATTTAAGTATGTATTTAAAAATATATATGTATGTATATCAGTCTCTGGCAGCCATATTACAAGCTTTGCTTAGTTTTGGGGTCAGATGACCATGTGTGCAATAATGTCCCAGATATTTATTATTTATTTAATCTCTATCAATACGGATCCAAACAAACAACCACTTTGAATGAAAATTTGACGAGTAAATTTTTTTCTTGAGTATATCAATATCACTTAAGTGGGCACGAAAAGGCAATTCATGGTTGATATTTCGAAATCCATACGAAGCGCTTTAATTCCATTATTATTATACGAACTGCTAGTCTGTTGAATGCACTGCCTGAATAGGTGTTCTCCGATAGTTGCAATCTAGGTTTCTTGAAATCGCGTCAATAATCGTGCTTCATCGTACACACAAAAGCACGCACGCAGTCAATGCACTCTAGGAACTGATTTTAAATTCTCGCTATTATTTCTATCGACTTTTACACTCACTGAGCTGGCTAGGAACTCCTAAAGAAAGGAGTTCCTAGTGCGAGTTTATTTAATTGCGTTTACCTATTAGGTCAAAACGGTTTGTATGAAAATAAGAGTGGTGCCATCCAGACGACTGTAGACTTTCTCATTAAATACAAATCCAACAGTCAAAAGTGCATGTGTTCCTACTCAACGAGTTCATTTCATGCTCGCCTCAGTCGGTCTCCCATCTCATTTGTGAATCGTTTAACTGTTTTGTTTATTTCGTATGTTGCGTATATTGGTAGTGCTGTGCAGTATTTTTGCAATTTTGTATTTGCTCTTGCCAGATAATTTAGTCCTATTAAAATATAGTCGACAATAAAATCAATTCAGAGCGATTTTTAGTAGAAAGGCTGTGAGTCTGTAATGAAAATTCTTGAACGTCATTTCCTATGGCTATTACGTGGTTTTTTGAGTGGCCTAGATAAACCACGATCCTTCCACAGTGAAAAAAAATCACAAACTTCTTATACTCAAATGTTTCCAATACACTATGTAATAGCTTTTAGAAACAAAAACCTGTATAGCCAAGCAAATAGGTAAATGCATTGTTTATCGACATTTCTTTGCTTTTCGAGATAGTTATTGTTATTAAATTTTTATTATTCAAAGCGCTAGACTGTAGAATACGCTGCCTAAATGGGTGTTTCCCGATAGTTGATGTGTCTTTAAGTTGCTAGTTAATATTACTCTACTAGGCAAGCGTGCTTCATCGTAGACTGCATCATCATTAAAATTAAAGTTATATGATTATTTACGAGATATTTACCGTGGTAAGGTTGTGGCAGGAGCTCCAGGGAGTCTTCCCATGAAAATGGTGCATGTAACTGCGCCGAAATATCGGGAGCTCCTTCCACAACCTTGCCACGGTAAATATTCTGTAAATAATCATATAACTTTAGTGAACAACCGTGATAGTTTAAAACAACGTTTACATTATTGATGTGGCGGTGAAACTAAAACGTATTTTAACCGACTTTTAAAATTTGAGGTTCTATGTTCCACTGTATATTTTTTGAATAAAAAATATACCTTTCCAGCTTATCACTAAATTTGCGATTGAAAAATCAGATTTTTAACCGACTATACACGACCGAAAAAAAAAACCGATCTTACGAATTTCGAAGTTTTTTTAAATTGATAATTTGAATTTGTATGAAACAGAGCAAACACCCCGGCCCACGAAACTCGCTGGAAAGCAGTCCAGGATGAAGTAGCGAAGACAGGGACCTACCAGTTTACAACCACTGAGCTGGTGTTCGGAGCCAAGCTGGCCTGGAGAAACGCTAGCAGATGCATCGGTAGGATACAGTGGTCTAAATTACAGGTGAGAATATGATATAGAAACTTTTTTTGGCTTCCATTTCAATTCATAAATTATCAGTTTGTACCCTGAGAGATTGGTTGACACTTTTGTCTCTAAACTATAATGTGAATTCACAAAACAATTGAATTTGTGAGTTTCAATTAAAAACAATTTATAAAGTAGGTATAGGTATGTTACTTTAAAACACAATTATTTTTAGCAGAAAAGGGTACTATTATATGTATATTTCCGGGATATTTACCGTGGTAAGTTTGTGGTAGGAGCTCCCGATACTTCCCGGAACATGGTGTGTAACTGCGCAGAAATATCGGGAACTTCTTTCACAACCTTACCTCGGTAAATATCTGTAAATAATCATATAACTGAAGTGAACAACCGTGACAGTTTAAAACAGAAAAGGGTAATCAAATAAAAGTATATAAGACGGTTACTGAAAAGCACTTTCGTTAATTACGGCACGAACGAAAAGCACAATTATTGTATTTTAAATTATAATAAAGCCTCATTCTTACATAAAGTTTCTTACAATATGACAATGGAAAAATCATTGTAAATTAAAACAATTTTCACACTTAGCGATAATTAGGTACGTGTATTGACAAAGCGCGGACACAGGCTTCGATCACACACGCGACTGGCGTTCAACCGTCTTGATCCGAGATCGCTATAGGTACGTACGCGTCCTTGTGTGCGTGCGACTGTCCACGCTCGTTGTTTAGAGTCGGCCTTCTGTACTTAGGTATTTATTTTGTAGTAGAACAGTATATGTAAGACAGATTAGACAGAGTTATTAGCTAAAAAATCTCGCACGCAGCTTCTCCACATCGTTAAGTATGATTTTTAATAATGAGTAAATTTAAAAAATATGAAAATAGGCCTAAATGCGCTTGACTGCCATCACGCCGATGCGGTCTACGGTAGAGCGGGCTTGCCTAAAAGAAAACGATTCACTCGCGACTTACCCAGATAACCATCAGTTGTTCTTTTTATAAAAACAAAAATATTTAAATTATGACTTTAAATGGCAAAAATACGCAGTTTCAAATGATAAAGAACGCAGGGCTCGGCCGAAGCTTAGTATCCGACTCATGCACCCTTTTTTTTAGGCAAACAGAAATATTTTGGCAAATGTATTAAAAAAATTCATTGGATAAACGTTATTAAGCTGCCTACGAGAGGTTATTTATTGATTTTCAATAGCCCTGTAATAGCAAACATACCAGGTAAATTTAATTACCTTAAATTTGAGTAAAAAAATTGTAAACATTCTAACCAATGCAAAATAAATAAACCAGCCAAGTGTGAGTCAGATTCGCACACTAAGGGTTCTGTATCACCACAAAATATAAAAGTAGTGCAAAAAGACAACACCACGCCCAGGTCACACATTCAAGTACCGACCGCGCCCGACTTTGCTTAACTTGGTGGTGAACAGAAATAATAATAATGGCAATGTGCATTTAAGCAAATACAAAAATGCATTAAAAAAAATAGCTGTATATTAGTTTTAACTTTTTGACTTTATTATTATTTCTTAGTTGAAATTTTCAGACAATCTATTCTCGGAAAATTTCAACTGGCTATTTATTACGGTTCAAAAGATGCAGTCGTTAAAAAGTAAGACTGACGGACAGACATCGTAGGCTTAGTAATAGGGTCCCGTTTACACCCTTTGGGTACGGAACCCTAAAAACTACGTCATAAATAACGAAGTCTTTGAAATCCTGAAATAACTCAGCTACAAACTCTCAAGCAAAATGAAAACCGTTATTCGTTAAGGAAATTACCTTTCCTCTGAAAAAAGAGCAACGAAATCAATTATACAAGCTCTTGCCTAGTGAAGACTTCCCAGCAAAACGGGTGCTAAATGAATTTGCTGACTCTAATGAGAAAACTCCCATTTCGCTCTACGATGGTAAAAAATAGGCAATTAACACTTAGGTTCGGGGTTCTTTGAATTTCCTCCAGGACTAGCAATTCTTATTAAATTTGTAAAGAAACAGGAAAAAAAAATTAAGTAAATTGATCAAAGATGTTGAATAAAGGTATTTAACATCTGCTAATACGTTAGCAGATTTGTTTAAAAATTAGTCAAGTTTCAGGTGACTATATCCAGAGCATACTCTTTTTAGGGTTCCGTACCCAAAGGGACAAACGGGACCCTATTACTAAGGCTCCGCTGTCCGTCCGTCTGTCACCAGGCTGTATCTCATGAACCGTGACAGTTAGACAGTTGAAATTTTCACAGATGATGTATTTCCGTTGCCGCTATAACAACAAATACAAAAAAAGATAATAAAATTAATATTTAAGGGGGCTCCCATACAACAAACGTAATTTTTTTGCTCGCTTTCGCTCTATATTGATAACGGCAAGAGGTAGGCTTGAAATATTCACAGAATATTTAGTTATATATTCACTTTAAAAATAAATTAATAAATTTAAATAAAATTAATATTTAAGGGGGGCTCCCATACAAATAACGTGTTTTTTTGCCGTTTTTATAGATAATAGTACGGAACCCTTAGTGCGCAAGTCCGACTCGCACTTGGCCGATTATTTATTTCTACGTTTTTATTATATGTATAGATACAGATTTAGATTAATGGACTAAGTCCTCTCACAGATGGCATTTCCATCACTTTATTTTCTTTAACATTTCTCGGTTGACACCGTTTAATGGAATTACAAGCTCCAGGGTTGCGGTCTCGAAGGTCTTGCGATGTATTTCTGCGACCACTCTTTGTAATTACGCAGTTCAAATAGAGCGAGAGGTAATCGGTACGATTTGCTTATAGACTCGTGATTCAGAGAGTCTTATTCTCGAACAAATAAGTTTTTAGCGGATTTTATTTCGAAATCGAATATAAATAAATAAATAAATATCTGGGACATTATTGCACACATGGTCATCTGACCCCTAAGCCTAAGCAAAGCTTGTAATATGGCAGCCAGAAACTGATATAAATACATATATATTTTTAAATACATACTTAAATAGATATTAACACCTAGACATAGAACAAACACAAATGTTCATCACACAAATATTTGTCCTAGATGGGAATCCAACCCACACCCCCAAGAGCAGGAAGTAGGTTCACTACCAACTGAGCCAACCAATATGAACCAAAAAAAAAACTATTGTTACCTATTCATTGGTATAACAAGTGGATCACATAAAAACCGACTAAAATGTATGAAAAACGTAATAACGGCCTATAAAATTTAGGGTTCCCATCATCAAATCCTGACTTGGTGACAATGGGACCAAATTTGAAGTATACCCTACAGAACACAAGTTTTTTTTTAAATCCGCTGACAATTGGCGGAGAAATCAGTGAAAATAGGTACCGATAGTTACAATCTGGGTGTCTTCAAGTCAAGAGTGAAGCGGTTTCTTCTAGGCAAGCGTGATCCACCGTAGGCCGCATCATCGCTTAATATCAGGCGAGTTTTTTTTTATTCTGCAATTTAAAAAACAACATACATAAAAAAAACAAGTGCGAGTGGGCTAGTGCACTGAGGGTTCAGTACCACATGTAAGTACAAAAGAATCACGTTTGTTGTATGGGAGCCCCCTTAAATATTTCTTTTATTCTGTTTTTTAGTATTTTTTCTACAGCTGAAATAAATCATCTGTGAAAATTTCAACTGTCTAACTATTACGGTCCATGAGATACAGCCTGGTGACCGACGGACGGACAGCGGAGTCTTAGTAATAGGGTCCCGTTTTACCCTTTGGGTATGGAACCCTAAAAAACAGTGAAACATATAACCGTCCCTTTTTTTGGAGTCGGTTGATAAATTGTTGTTGTGGGGTTTCTACAGCAAGATTTTCTACACCACTTTTATTATCTTCGTGTAGAAATTTATTCAGGGAGCGAATAAGTAACAAAAAAAAAAATACTGTGGGTTATTTTTTATTAAATGTAATGTCATCTCAAAATTTTATGTAAATGCATGAGTTTGATCTAAAATGTTTTCTTAAGGTGAAACGTTTCACTTTGGCGGGAAATTCAAATTTCAAACAGTTTTTTTGTTCTTGTAGCTAGGCCGAGTAATTATTGTAAACGATAATGATGTTCGCGAAAATTGATTATCATTCTTTACAAACTCGCGTAAAGTTATTTATCTCCAATGCACATTATTACATACTCAATAAACAAATTTATGCTGTTTCAAACGGTTTATTGCCAAATGTAAGTAATATGGTGAGTAATTGATTAATAGCTGTACATGATAATGTAAAGAACGACCAACAATTTTCGCGAACACTATGCCATTTCACTCTTGGTTCTGACCACAACCAGCTAGCAAATCTTAAATAAGTAATCACTCTTGAAAGCTACCACACAACAGTCCGTAAAGTGAGTCACCAACAACAAGCTGTGAAAAATCTGTGCTAACAAAAATTGCGAACACTTAAAATGAAGCAATTGGTTTTGCTTCTTTAAAAGTTTTATTCAACGTTTGCTCGGAGTGCACTACATCCATTTCATTAAAAATTGAATCCAAAGTCAAGCTAGACTTCCATTAGCAATCCGAACATAATAGAGCATCGCATCTTAACTCGTATTGCGATGTAGATACAGCCAGGTGTTTTATTTTAGAACCAGTTTTGAACCTTTTCAATTAATAAAATAGACAAAATAACTGTATTTCGTATTTCCATTTTGACCTTAAAACATAAGTACGTATGGATATTCCCGGTCTCTATTTCGTTTTCCGTTTACTGATTGAGGTAGGTTTTACTTTTTTATGCCATAGGTGACAAACAAACTGATGAAACCTGTCAAGCAGTCAAGGTAGTGTTGCAAATTAAAAAGCAGAAAAAAAAATAGAATGTTTTTTTTTTACTTTACTGAAAAAATAATGATTGGCACCCGCCGTTTTTTTTTCTGAAAATCACCATTAATTTTTTTTTAATTCTTTTTCTTTAGAAAAACCATGTTTAATTAATGTTAATTAATGTTTTATTTATGGAACTTACATTTTACATGTGTTTTAAATATTATTAATTCACAAAATGATCAATAAATGTATGTAGGTAACTTCAGGTAACTTCAGTCAACGTTGCCAATATTGTCATGAATTTTTGTTCAACTGAACCAGGAAAATATAGTATATTTTAGTTCAAGGGCCGATTTCACCATCAAAGTGAACGCGATCAACGCAAAACTAAACTGGTATAAAGTGGCTTATTGAGTTCAAAACGTCAATTTGGGTTTCACCAACATAAACTTAACTGCGATCAGTTTATGTTGGTGAAATCCCGTCTCTTTGAGTAACAACAAAAATTCAAAATTTAACATTTTTACAAAAGTTTTCCAACAATCTGTTCACAGGTATTCGACTGTCGGCAAGTGACGACCACGAGTGGAATGTTTGAAGCCCTCTGTAATCACATCAAATACAGCACAAATAAAGGAAACATCAGGTAAACTTACGTAAATAACTACCTGCACCGCGGTTTCACCCGTATGCTGATGAAAATTTGTGATGATGATGATGACGAAAAACAATTTACGATCTATTCTCATACCTACCAAAAATATAGTATTTATTATTGAATAATTAAAACGGCATTAAGCCAATTACATAAATTAATTGTAGTTACCTAATCATATCAAAATAAAATAAATTACATGTCACAAATTCTTAAAAATATGTCATTTTATCATGGGCTTAAAAACTATAATTTAAAATTAAAATAAAACACGATTATCATGTGTTCTTCTCACAATACGTCAAACATACCAACATTAAGATCGACCACCTGTCGTCAAACACAAAAATTCGTCGATCCGTTACGGAGGAGCGCGACCACAAACACCGTGACACGAGATTTTTATATATATAGATTACCAAACTCACACATCGTCGTTATATTTTTCTCGAAACATTCGTAGCATTTAGTAATTGTAATATTGTATGTACTAGATTTTTCAGCCAATTTTTCAGACAATAAGTTATCTTTCATCTGGCCTTATCATACTCAAACATTAATTTTTGCCTACTTTCACCAAGATCTATTCATGGATTTAAACGGTAACAAATAAGCTGAGAGAAGGACAGACAGACAGAAGAAGATTCGACGAAGAGATACTCGTAACATTCATATTTATAAAATTTGTATAGGGTCGCCAACGTATCTGTGATGCCCGTGGTGTTGTCTGGTGTCCATAGGTGACGGTGATCTCTTACCATCAGGCGGCCTGTCTGTTTGTTTGCCACCTATATGATGGCATAGAAAAAAATATTATAGTATCGAAGTGTCTTATAAATTAGACTAGCTATTGCCCGCGGTGAATAATAAAGGGCTGCCTTCGCGAAAAAAAATGCGTAAGACGGTTGACCGCGGCCTTGTTCAGCCGTGTGATCAAGGGCAAGCTTATCACACTTCATACTTCACACTAATCACATTAATATCATATATGTGAAAGTTTGGATGGATGGATGGATGGAAGGATGAATGTTTGTTACTCAATCACGCAGAAACGGCTGCTTGGTTTGGATGAAATTTGGAATATAAATTGCTTATGTCCTGGAATAACACATATGCTACTTTTCATCATCACCGATTTTCATCACCACGGGGGTGAAACCTCGGGGCGTAGCTAGTTTCATATATGTGAAAGTTTGGATGGTAGGATGGATGTTTGTTACTCAGAAACGGCTGGATGGATTTGGATGAAATTTGGAATATACATTGCTTATGTACACATAGGCTGCTTTTCATCATCATCATCATCGATTTTCTTCACCACGTGGGTAATGAGTCACACAGATAACAAAAGTTTTTTTTAATTGTCCGTTCGTCTTTAGGTCAGCAATAACGGTGTTCCCTCAACGCACAGACGGCAAGCACGACTACAGGATATGGAACAGTCAACTCATCAGTTACGCAGGGTACAGGCAGCCTGACGGCTCCATCATAGGAGACCCCATGCACGCTGAGTTTACTGAAGTAAGTTACAAGTAAAAAAAGTTACTTTTAAAACTTTCGCTATTTAAACACGTTTTAAATGTTTACCTGCTCATTATTTTATTTAGGTAAAAAAAATCAGTCATAGGACTGTACGTCACGCACGTAGTAATTCACCATTTCTACGAGAGATGGCGCTGTTTTAAAATACCTACAGTTCCAAGATTTTTGTTTACCCAAAAATTGCTCAGTGCGCCTTAAGAAGTTTTAACTTAAAAAAAAAAAAACGCCAGGCTCTGAATTCGGTTATTACAAACATTTGCTTGAGGAAGGATCCTGTTACTGGATCGAGCTCCATGATCCGAAGGTCCTCTCCACTGAACGACATTATAATGGTTCGTGAAGCGGTTTCTTCTAGGCAAGCGTGCTCCATCGGAGACCGCATCGTCGCTTAACATCAGGCGAGTTAATGAAAATAGATATAAACACCCGAAATAGAATCAAATCAAATTATTTATTTATCAGAACATGGTAGGTACACATGCATATAAAGTAGCATGCAGGCTCGTAAGAATGGAAACGTATCTCATGTCCTTGCCAGGTACGGCGTACAAATGTATTTTTTTAAATTTTATTAGAAAAACACAAATGTTCATTACATGAATGTTTGTCCTGGGAATACTGGGAATCGAACCCACGCCCCCTAAGCGCAGAAGGTAGGTTCACTATCAAATGAATCACTGGGGCAGTCAATATCACTGGTTAGTTTATTTTCTTATTGGTTGTTGGTTTGTGGGTCTGTTTTATTTGGTTTCCTATTTTCTTTTTATTTGGTCTAGAAAACGAACACAACACGAACTTACAAAAACAAACTTCGTGGCTGTACGAAAAGTAGTTTTGCATATTCAAGGAAAATGTATTATTGCATAGTTCGACGACCACTGTGC
This sequence comes from Agriopis leucophaearia, assembly GCA_949125355.1. Taxonomy (NCBI): domain Eukaryota; kingdom Metazoa; phylum Arthropoda; class Insecta; order Lepidoptera; family Geometridae; genus Agriopis; species Agriopis leucophaearia. The sequence goes on along the minus strand of OX421265.1, from coordinate 15,261,948 downwards.
TTGCGTGAAAAACTCACTCATTCTGTCAGTCAGAATTGATGGTGGCTGAAAAAACAATCGGCTCACTGTGAACACTACATATAAATCAATCTATATTGACGGTTTTGAGTACTCCACCACCTGTTATGTTCGTGCAGAATGTATGGGATAAAGCTGATAATTAATTACGACTGCATTTTGGAGTAATACCTTTAACCTACAATCGGTTAACTTTGCAGTAAGCGAGTAAGCGGTAAACAATAGACAATCGTTTTTGATAGTCTTCGCTTAAAAAGATTCTCAAATGAACACCTCAGTGAATATTTCAGCTGTTAACTACAGAATAACAAAAGATTTACGTAATTAGATTGCATGTATTTAATAACCAACTTTTATACGAAACCATATTTTAATGGATTAAGGGCCGATTTTTCAATCCCCAGTTTAAGAATCAGATAGGATTTATTCCATTGATAGTATGATTACGAATTTTTGAAGATATCTGCGGAATAAAACCTGTAAATTTATTGGACAGATAAATGTATTAATTTGTTAACTATCTGACTGATTAACTGCAGATTGAAAAATCGGCCCTTAAAGATATAAAAGCTTACAGATATATCAAAAAGAGAACCTGGAATAGTCCCGGTAGATATCGTATCTGGGAGCACACCGTCCGCTTTGTGTAGACGTGGCTTAATAGCTCAGATCAGACAAACAGGGTGAAATTACAAGGCACACAGAGATTTGGCATCGTATATCTCGGGGTGACGAGCGCAGTGCATTGCCATCCAGGGTTTTGAACTGTTGAAGGTCAAAATTTTGAGTTGCGTTGAGCTGTTATGTGCAAGCGTGAAGAGCCATCAGGCGAGCGACTACGCTCGTCTCGTCACCCAGTATCATAAAAAATATATGGAGATATGCCTTAATACAATTATAGTTCACCCACCCACTTTTTTCACTGTACCACTAAGCCACTTAACGCAAAAACTTAAGTACTGAACATACAAATTTTGCACGCATGCTAAGAAACTCGCAGCGTCACCAATGAACTAACTAATAGCCGTAACAGACATGTCAGATGCTGGTTTGTCAGCCAAGTTAACACGTTTGTGAGCTACTTAATATTCTACCAAAAAAATTGGCAACAAGGTCATCCGTAGGGTGAATTCGGCTGAAGGCATCAAGCCTGATACGTCACGTCGTCTGATCTGAGGTTAATACATATTGTAGCACGTCATATTTTAATGATACCAACACTTATTTGATGGGGAAGAAAGGTTCTTGAGTGGAGACTACGAACCGGAAGACGCAGCGTAGGTAGGCCTCGCACTAGATGGCCCGATGACATTGCGAGAGTCGCGGGCATCCAGTGGATGCAAATGGCAGTATGTTGATCAGCGTGGAGGTTAAAGGGGGAGGCCTATGTTAAGCAGTGGACGTCTTCTGGCTGATGATGATGATGAACACTTATTTCAATTTTATAAAAGAAAAAGACAGCGTTCCCCGATTGTTTGACCAAAATTCGATTTCACGTGCACATTTTGGCTTATGTAGAGGTTTCATAAGATACATTGTCTTCAGACTGACAACCATCATCAGACGTTTGCTTGTCTACCTGTTTAGATAAAAAAGACCATGTAATGTTATGTATGTTTTTTTTCTATAGTTATGCCTGAAACTGGGTTGGAAGCCGACACGCTCTGCGTGGGACATTCTACCTCTGGTACTCTCTGCCAATGGGAAAGACCCCGACTACTTCGATATACCACGAGAGCTGGTCATGGAAATCCACATGACGCATCCCACGTAAGTCTATTGCTATTTAGGCTACCTCATGATATTCAAATCATGAGTTCTGGAAGTTCTGAAGTAATCGTAAGTACATATAAAAAAGTAGCCCGCAATTTCAGTATTGTCACGCGACGCCAAGAGGTACAAATTATTGCATGGCTAAGTTTATCTTAGAAAATCTATTTATATTATGAATGAATTTATTAATTATAAACTACTTTTATATAATGAGATACATAATTGAATAATCTAATTTATAGGTTTTGCATGTATTACTATTTGACTAATGACTACTTTACAAATTTCCTAATTGTGACTAATTTCTTAAAATGATGACTTTTAACCACACTATTGTAATAGGATAATCCTGTAAAATTGTTGTAATGTATGAAAAAAAAAAGTATATTATAAAAAACAGTATATTTGCCTGGAAAAAAATTGTAGCAGTTATCGGTTAATTTAAACCGAATCATTTCGAGTTGTCAAACCTCACCTTTGGATTTCCCCTTCTATTGAGACAGCCAAGCCAATGTTCTTTATCGATATAATCAACTCCTCACAATAGATAAATCGCTTCTGATCCACGAAGTTCGATAAATTCCTAGATTGTTCCACAGCAAAGTACCTATCTGATTTACGACACCAAACTTTTTTCACAATAGGTATTTACCATCAATACAAGAACCAAAGATTAGAACTATGTTGTACAGAGTAAAAATTCTTACGAATAACAGCAGAAGTAGGTATTTACACACAAACATTTGGACCATAATTTAGACAGTGACTCAGCTTTACACAAATCTTTAACTTCACGTGGACCTTCAATGTTATGCCAGCGCATGCAAACAATAGTCACCTTTTATAGAGTAAGCTTACAATTCTTTGATAACGCGCCCCCTTAGATCTTTTAACCTAAAAAGCATGCCCCAAAAAGGACATTTTGAACATGCAAGACAATACATAAGTACGAAATAGGTTATATTGCCTAGTATTAAAAATCATTAACGTGACCAAGTTTTTGGTCGATGATACAAAGATACAAAAACATATGTTATAAAGGTTCAAGGTTTCAAGGTTCAGGTCACAATCTTCAAACTGCCTACCATTTCTTAGATTACAAATGACTAATTTTTAACCTTTCCATTGCGGTCAACCTTGTTTACACATCTCTAATGCGCTTCTATAGGATCTTGAATACTTTTTTCACTGAGATCATTTACTGTTTCATTGTATACAACGCATGTCGTGCAACATGTCGCTACAGTTTCCCTTCTCGATTTACGCCCACATAAAAAGCTCGAGAATGCATATTATGCCGAGGAAGGTAAACGACGAATAGGCGAGCACACGTTCACCCGAGCAGATTGCTTATCGTAAAAGCGTGGTCCGGTGATCTCCAATCTGTGTTTATTGCCCATAACTCTGCCTATTCAATATCGCGTCGGTATTGATAATGCTAACAGGCGTTAATGCGACGTAAGTGCGACTTTGCTCTCTTGTTGGACAAATGTTTGTATTGGGACTCAATCTTTAGGTAGAGCAACAAAATCATATAAGAAGTCTCAGATTTATTTATGAAATGTTTTATTATCACAAGTTCTCGAAATGTCATATCCATTAAATGTTTTAAACATTTGTTTCCAAACTATAGGTATCTCGGTATTTAGTCTGCAACAAAGCAAGTCATAGTTTTCTCCTATAGACAGGCACAGATAAGATTAGACGATTAAGATTTAATATTAAGTTTTTAGAGTAAAGCACAAACCTTTATTAGTATAGACACTGCAAGCACGGCAAGTTGTAAGAAAACGCCACGTGCCGCATTTGCTCTACCCACTATGAATGACGTCAAGAGAGCAATTTGGTGGTTGTTTAACTCCATTCGCAGAGCCAACTGCGTTCAAAGAGTATTTACAGTTTGCATGCTACTGCTAATAAAGGTGACGTAGAACAATCTGAAAAATGCGCCAGCTATTTAGAACTTAAGACAGGCCACCGAAATATAAACTAAGCGAACATCTGGGGTCTATCTTGATAAAAATCTGTGAAATAAACTTATCTCATCAACAAAAGCAGAGTATCGAATTTTCCTTTATTAGTAGGTAGATATGTTTACCCTATTATAAGGTACCTGTGGTATTTTACCTCGATGGGTACTTAGCTTACTTTGAATTTTGTCGAAAATAAAGGGGTAAGTAAGTACCCTTTATACTCATATCAAGAAACTTCATCATCGCTTAATATCAGGCGAGTTGGCGGTTAAACGCAAACCTATTATTTGTAATAAAAAAAAACTCTAAACTATTTATCACACCACATATTGATGTTGCCAAAACTTTCCTGTCAATATCACAAAGTTTTAAAGCCAAATGAATGGTCCATATTTACGTGATGGATTCATCAGATACACAGAACACTCGAAACTTTTCTTATCATTTTAGTAGGTATATGAAATGGCTACGGAAATACTGTGAAACTTGCTCCATAACTGAGGACAAACTTAGCCACGTAACCTATAGTAAACTTGATATTATAGTGTGAAACGATACAAGGAAATGGGCGTAACTTAAGTTGGTCAAAATATATTACAAATAATATTAATGTCAAACTAATTGTAAATTTTTTGTTATGCAAATTAGAGATATCACGAGTGCTTCTTGCCTAATGCAACGTTCTTTGTCAATTACATAGAACGTCGTTCCATGTAATTAAATCCACCAATGCCCTTAACCTGTTGATTAAATGATACCAGGGTCCTTACGCCTTACTCTAACCGTGGGCTCGAATACGCGCAGTTTGCAAAATCACGCAAACCATAACGCGCCGAGATACGGTTTGCGGTAGCGCAAACTTTCGCAACCACCACAACAGAATCGTTTATAACAGGTAGGCGCAAGGCCGAATATACTTAAATTAGAATTTGGTAGCAAGTGCCTCTATTAATAAAACAAAATACAAGCTAACACTATAAAAACAGTTACGATTGCCTATAGAACGTTGAAAGCCTAAAGACAATCCAAATGCTTACTATGTAATCCAAACTGCTAGGTACGAAGCGTACCTAGCATTCTGGCTGCATTACTACTCTGAATGGTGGTGGTATATAAAGATTATACGTTGAGCCAGAAACACTCCAGAATTTTGGTCACAAAATGATGATTTTACTTTTGCTTGAGCAGTATATAAATGTGATGCTATAGATATGTCTTTTAACCACCGCAATAGAGCAACTATTATTTTAATTTGAGACTATATTTTTGTGTGACTCGACATTTTTCGCGATGCCAACAAAACTGCTATCTAAAATTCTTCTTTCGTCCAACAGGTTCGAATGGTTTAAAGAGCTCAACTTGCGCTGGTACGCCCTACCAGCTGTATCCAGCATGCGGTTCGACTGTGGAGGAATAGAGTTCACCGCCAATGCCTTCAATGGCTGGTACATGAGCACGGAGATAGGGTGCCGCAACTTCTGTGACGTCAACCGACTGAACATGCTTGAGGTCTGTAAATATTAAGTCTACTTAAGATATTTTTATCTATAGATGGGTTAAGGTTAAGGTTGTGCCCGCCACCATATTGATAAGATGAATGCAAGGCACTGTATCATACTTGTCACAGCTGTCTCTCAGTCACGCACTCCGAGTGTCCGGCAACACATCGCAGCTAATTAACTGTTTTAGCAATAATTGCAATAAAATGCCTTCCTGTGTCTTTATAAACACACGCTTTGTGAGAGACAAGAAAAATGTTTCATTTCACGCGTAAGTACTATATTTTTTGTTAAAACAGAAAAATAATAAATATTGTTTTATCTTAGGCGGCTGTTGTCACTACGAAGAGTATGAGCGAGACGTGTAGATCGTCTTGTGTGAGGGAATGATAAATATTGCAGAATAATCGACGACCAAAGCCAACCAAAGCCGAATTCAGTCGATCACCACGACGGCGGCCAGTTGCCACTTTTAGTTAGTTTAAAGCAGTTTTGTTCGCCTATAACGTCTCTATTATATTACAATTCACTGATGTCTACTATGTGGAGCTTCTTCTAACTGTAATTTGAGTTGGCGATAAGACTTATAATATAATATGCTGAGGTCTTAGCTCTGTGCCTACCCAAGTTTATTACAAATCGAAAAACAGGTTGTGTATATTCTTACTACTATAAAAATAGGATGAATGAATGAAATAGAATGTAAGAGATTTCTTTGAGATCGACGAGTTTCACTCTGTACCATACCGTTGCTTACAATCAGAAGAGTTGATAAATGTAAGGCATCGTGTTATTTAAGTGAATTCTACACAAAAAAATCATGATTTAAAAACACTTTTGTTTGGATTTATGCTTTACAACGGTATTAAAAATGTAATCTATCAATCCTTCCATTGTCAATCACAAGTCATCGAGTTTTTAATTTCCCCGGAGACAAACAATAAATTCTTGTTGTGAATCTGGATAGATCTTATACGTACATAAATCTCATTTTCACATTTGACAGAACCGTTAGCTCAGTTGGTAGTGTACCTGCCTTCTGCGCTTGGGGGCGTGGGTTCGATTCCCACCTAGAACAAACATTTGTGTGATGAACATTTGTTTGTTCTATGTCTGGGTGTTAATATCTATTTAAGTATGTATTTAAAAAGATATATGTATATATATATCAGTCTCTGGCGGCCATATTACAAGCTTTGCTTAGTTTGGGGTCAGATGGCCATGTGTGCAATAATGTCCCAGATATTTATATATTTATTTTATGTACAGATATTTTTACAAAATGCTAAACAGATTTATGCAAAAGTAACTGCGCCCCGGGGTTTCGCCCATGTATAAATTTCAGGAACCATACATTTTCCGTATATGATTTTATTAGTAGATATATATGAATACAATCACATTCATAACTTCCCACTAGGATTTCCTGTGTCTGGGATGCCATATATTGAAACACAAAAAGAACACGCATAGCTTACACTCAGACTATGTAATTAAATTCATAATTCAAACATCTAATCAGCCGGGAATCGAACCCTGAACCTCCTGATCAGAAATCAGGCGTACTACCAACTAAGCCATACCAATCGTCCTAAAAGTCCTTATTTATTACAGAAAGTAGCTCACCGGATGGGGCTGGACACACGGACTCCTGTAAACCTCTGGAAGGACAAAGCTTTAGTGGAACTGAATGTAGCTGTCCTGCATAGCTTCCAGCAGCAGAATGCCACGATCGTTGATCACCACACTGCTTCGGAGAGCTTTATCAAGCATTTGGATAACGAAAACCGGCTTCGGTAAGCTTTGGATAATTATTAGTAACTACAAGAACTATCATTTTAACAGCTACTAAAAATATTGTAACGCGTAAGCGTTTGTTCCTTGAAACATGTTTCGCCTTTTTAATGTTATTATAGAGAACAAATTGAAAAGGCAAAATCATTTTTTTTTATGTTACTGAGTGACGAGATGAGTGACGAGACGAGCGAAGTCGCTCGCCTGATGGTTCTTCACGCTTGCCCATAACAGCTCAACGCCACTCAAAATTTTGAATTTCAACAGTTCAAAACCCTGGATGGCAATGCACTGCGCTCGTCACCCCGAGATATAAGATGTCAAATCTCTGTGTGCCCTGTAATTTCGCTGGAAACATATTTAACATATTTTGCAAACGGTTTCTTATGGAAAATAATTGGTTGTTATATCTTTGTGTATAAGTTTATTTTACACTAAGTTATTGTATTTTGTGGTGGTACGAAGGTCAGTGCACGAGCCTGATATGTACTTGGCCGGTTTATTTTATCTCACTGCTTAAGTATATCATGAATCTTCATCAGGATGTATTTTTTTTTCATTACACCTATCTTGGACAGATTGTTCAGTTAGGTAAGTCCAACTTAGGCAAAGAGGTCGCCCGAAGAATCCAACTCGGATGGGCAGCGTTCGGGAAATTGCGTGAAATCTTCTCGTCCAAGATACCACAGTGCCTAAAGACAAAGGTCTTTGACCAGTGTGTGTTGCCAGTGATGACATATGGTACTAAGACGTGGTCCTTTACTGTTGGTCTTTTGGAAAAACTCAGAGTCACACAACGGGCAATGGAGAGAGCTATGCTCGGAGTTTCTTTACGCGATAAAATTCGGAACATAGATATTCGCCAAAGAACCAGGGTCACCAACATAGCTATTAAAATCTGCAAGTTGAAGTGGCAATGGGCAGGCCACATCGCTCGAAGAACTGATAACCGATGGGAAAGAAAGGTTCTTGAGTGGAGACCGCGAACCGGAAGACGCAGCGTAGGTAGGCCTCCCACTAGATGGACCGACGACATTGTGAGAGTCGCGGGCAGTGGATGCAGATGGCAGGATGTCGTTCAGTGTGGAGGTTAAAGGGGGAGGCCTATGTTCAGCAGTGGACGTCTTTTGGCTGACGATGATGATGATGTTTTCTTTTTTTTATAAAACCTAATAGGATACCAAAAAACGTTTTTTATTTATTTATGAGACTAATACACACACACTAGTTTAATCTAGTGTGAGTTATGAGTCTCATATTTAATGAACTATCATAATAATTTGAAGTACTTATATATCACAATACCAATTTGTAAATTTATTTTATAGTTTTTTTTTTACCTGAAACCAGTTTATTCTCAACTTTCTCTGACCTCGTAAACGAAACAGGGTGAATGGGATCACGCAAGCTGTGATAAATAAAAACTGGAATCGTCTGCAAACTGCTACGTGTCCCTACAAAGGGCAGGAACATCTTCAACAGTTTTATCACGACTTTATCATTCGCTTTGTCCACTTCAGAACCAGTTGTCGCGCAGTTCTCACGGCCCATTCGAAAAAAAAACTCTATAATATCCTGTTTTCCATGTTTATATTCTGAATTAATCACGTACAAGATTACTGCTTAGACATCCGGATCCGAAACATCTAATTAGCAACGTTGTTAGCATCTTTATCATTGAATTGTAACTGTTGTTGGATCAATAAGAATAATAATTGACACATTTACTGTTAAGAGTAGCTACTACGTCTTCAGCCCGTTTTACCATTGCGCGAAACAGTGGGTAATATAAACGATTTACATATAGAGTTGCTTACGAGTCAGCTCCCAACTTAGAACTAAATGACTATGCTACAAATGATAAAACTTCAGATTACTCAAGAACCATTTTAATACATGTAAAACGGAAATTAGAATAACGAAAAAAACGTAATGTCGAGTACTTCTAGATTCGGAGAATAAACGTGTTTTAAAAAGCCCGTACTCGGCGAATTATTCTCTCGAGAAAAGTTTAATCAATCATGTTTCCGAATTAACATTTAACTTATTTATATCCATAACTATTTATACCCAAAATATTAGTTTGGTATTAAAGTTATAAGTTTATTTACGGGATATTTACCGTGGTAAGGTTGAGGAAGGAGCTCCCGATATTTCGGCGCAGTTACATGCACCATGTTCACGGGAAGACTGAAGAATGCGGGTGGTTGGTGAAAACGTTCAAAGTTAGGTGCAGACAAAACGATCTACCCTCTTTCTTAGTCTTACCGTAGCAAAAGCAAATATAAAAATAAAAATAATGCAACGCAACCCAAGTTGACGACATACCAACTCTTAAAATCAAATTAAGATTCACGAAAAGATCCGTAAACATTTACAGTCTTACTTAAAAATCTTCACAATAATCCTCTCGCAAACCTCTCTCAATTGCGAGGCGTTTTAAGACTTGATCCAGGATCAACTTTTTTTCACCCATATATCTGCATAAACCTATTTTATCCCTCTCTCAGATAAAATACCCACAGAGAAACAAAAATCATTCAGTTGGCGCAGACTATAGCAAAAATAATCGACTAAAATTCTTGTTGAACGAATAATGTATGAAAATTTTGATTTTTACGTCAGTGGTAATATGAATGTCAATGTCAGGTGTCATATTTGACGGTACTCAGAGCACGCGTGTGTCAATCTGGGTTAAATTTTTGCGCATTTTCAGGGATGCGTTTACGGCACTTATCCAGACTAAAACTTATACTAGATGAACGATAAAACACCCGTTTTGGGACTCCACGAGGTGAAAAATTATACCGGTGAAAATTTAAACTGCCCGTTTACGGGCGTCCGCTGGTATAAGTTTTCGCCTGACTAGATTAAATTTTATCTACCTTTTGAGGTCGCTAAATTTTCGCCTGCTGTCAGATTGACAGCTGTTGAGGAGGTTAAGCCGTTTTTGATATTATTTTGTTCGAATCTTTTTGTTGTAGATGTTTTTATTTAAAATAAAATTTTATATCTATATAATGATAGATTGATATTTCATATTTTACTATTATATACCATTTTATTTTACTATATTTTACTTGACATTTATTTATTATTGAATTTGACAGCTAGTATTGACATATATGACATAAAGCTATGACGCCGTTCAGCGAACCTCCGTTAGTTTAATTTTTCACCGGTGAAAAATTCGCCGAGTCCGTAAACGCTCCCCTGTATAAATAAATAATATTTTAACTTGTGTTAGTGAAAACAAGCCGATTTCAACAGTGAACAGTTTCGATTTCAGCATTCAGTAGCGAAAACACTCTGCTGGAGCCGAAATTTAAGGATAAAAAGGATTAGAAATGGAGCTCGTAAAAAAAAATCGCTTCATAAATTGGAGTGAACAGGAAAAGGTAATTACCAAGTTTTAGTTGTATGCTGACCCTTAAAAATGCACGAATTAACATGATCTATTATAAAAGAGGTCCAAGAGTTTTGGATTGCAGGCCACGCACCATTCCTTGTTTCAAATTCGATTCATTATGCCAAGGCGTTATTCTAACATGACCCATGATCTTTCCTCTGTTTGCCAACCACAACTACTTGGAATATGGCCTGCCAGAGGTCTAAGAACACCACAGGCAATATTTATGGCCAAATACAACCTACAATTCCTCCAAAACCTTGGTTCTTCAAATAAATAAAAAATAGATAAACATGTTACTTCTACCATCTGTTGCTTGTACTTCAGTGTTCCTCGCGACAATTAGAATCCGAGACCACTCCCTCTGTGTATTTTTAAATGCATACTTAAATGGATATTAATACCTAGACATGGAACAAACACAATTGTTCATCACATGAAAGTTTGTTGTAGGTGGGACTCGAACCCGCGCCAATAAGCGCAGAAGGAAGGTTCACTAGCAATTGAGCCACTGGGGCAGTCTAATAATTGCTCGTTTAGTTAAATATTCAATAAATTAAGCATTTAGTTAGTTTGTGCACGTGCCGTGTGGTACGTTCGTGCGTGAAGTCACCTGCCGGCCCAACGGAAGACCAGCGTCGGTTGTTTACAACCGGCATCATGCTGAGTTGGAGCCGGATTGTGACAAAAAAAATATGATAAGATTTAATTAAGGCGTGCCGAAGTCTTTACCCACAGCTATAGTGGTTCGCAAATTGATCCTGCTTGCCATATACTTGTGCAATCAGGTAGGAAGTCAAAACTCTGTCATGTGTTCTAATGTTATTATGTTTTTTTAGGTGCTGTCGAGCTTTCTACACGAAAACGAGTCCATGTAGCATGTACTATTGCAAGGCCACAGAAGACATGATTCAAGTCGAGACTCCTTAAAGAAAATCAACAACCACAAGTCTCCAATACCAAAACACCTGGCAAAATAGGGATAGAATAGTTTAGGCAGCGACCCAAAGCCTTGCTCTGTTATCTTAGGAGCTTGGCTGGTTTATGTAAATGTGTTTAGCTAAATGCACAATACACCCCAGCCAGTGTCAGTGCAGGTCTTGTCACCCTCACTTTGAATTAGAATTAGGGACTCTTGGGGTTGGCTTCAGCTCCACCAATGCCTATCAAATATCCGGGCTAGACCTCGAGAGTAAAGTTAATCAAAAATACATACCTATTTAATATAATTATAAAAATACTATGAGAGAATTAGTACTGAAAATATGTTTAGTATTTGATTACATATTTAAAATCTATGCTCTTATGTAAGATTTTTAATTAAAATACATGTTTAGTTTTTGTGTAAGTGTAATATATTTTATAATAAATAATTTTCCATAAAAATGCTTTGACTTATTCGGCCAATGTCATCATTGATATTGTCCTCGTTGTTTGTCATTTCTTCATGTTAAAGTTGTGCTGTATCTGAGGAAATAAATAATCAATTAAAAAAACCGACTTCAAAATTAGTAAATACGCAGTTTTGTTTACTTGGATGACATATTTTTTTCAGTGAGTAGTAGTAGTTTCATTTAAAAACCAAACTACTTAACTGATTTTGATGAAATTTATATGGGACCACCTCTGAAGTAAGACCTACCAAACAAAAAAGGAATCATCAAAATCAATTCATAATTGGTGGAGAAATCGTTGAACATACATAATAAAATACAGTAGAACCTCCTCCGTTTTTGAAGTCGGTTAAAAAAAGGAGATTGTCATATTCAATGCATTACAATGTTCCTATATCTAGTCATTTGAGAGTGGAGATTCTGAGAAATGTTAATGAATTAATAGAAAAATAAATAGCCAGACATTTAAAACTTATTTTGGTGGGACAACGGGTGGATACAATTATGTCCACTGTCACACAAAGCACCCTGAGACTACCAGTGGGATGAAGCAGTAGATTTAACAGAATGTAACCCTTTCTCCAGTAACGAGCCCAGGTGTTGTTTGTTATTTACACCTGAGCTCATTACACTAAAAGAAACTGAAGAACAAAGAAATCCCAATGCCTGCCAAGCGTAAAGTGTACAACATGTGTATTCTACCAATACTTACCTATGGGTGCCAAACCTGGAGCCTAACAAGGGCTCGCACCCAAAAACTCAAGGTATGTCAACAAGGAATGGAGAGAAGCATGTTGCCCATTAAGCTGAAGGACAAGTGAAGACTGACCAGAATATGGAAGGCCACATGCGTGACAGATGTCTCACAGAAAATCAAGTGACTAAAATGGCATTGGATAGGACATGTAGTCAGACTCCCTAAACAAAAATGGATCAAAGAGGTCATATTGTGGTACCCCGGAGATGGGAAGAGATCATGGGGACGACCACATAGAAGGTGGGAGGCTGACCTACCAAAAGGGTGGCGCATAATAGCCAGAGATAGGGAGAAATGGCCACTTCTAGAGGAGGCCTATGTCCAGTGAGGACAACCTGATTCTGAAACTGGTGTTACAAACAATTTTTTTTAGAATTAAGTATTGTTTTTTTTTTAATTAAGTAGTAAGTATAACTAGTATATAATTGTGTAATTGGATCAGAGAATAAAGGCTATTTTTATTTTAACCCTCTCTCCGATCCTCTTCGAACAAAAAGCTGAGATGCTAGATGCAAAGCTAATAAAAAAAAGAGTAACTCACCTAGTTCTTTGTAAAGAATCGACAAATTGTGCAGAACAGCACTATCGTAGTTTTGATATTGGCATAGTTACCCCTCATCAATTTCAGCAATATCAGAAATCGCTGCTTCAAGACACTGAAGTACCTTTCAACAACATTGCGGGTTCGGATATGCCGGTTGTTAAAACGCATCATGTGTGCTGCCTCCAGTGCCACGATGTCACATATTTTAAGGTCAGCATCACAGACGATCTGAAAATCGTTTTTTACATTTAAAAATTATTTACTGATAACTAGCTGCACCCAGCAATGTCAGTGACACATGTGATTTATCATAATACCTATAAACATGAGTTCCCACTGCTGGGACTTGACCTTGTCTTCCTAACACAGTAGCAGTGTGCGGCAGGGTTAGAAAGCTATGCGTGACTATAAAATCTTGCACGCCGTTCTACGAATACCGACATGGATTATAATATACAAGCTGGAATGGCATTGTGCAAGATATGTACTTACTTGGGTATTGATAGAGAAATGTCTCTTACTGTTGATGTGATACTGGCCAACGTCTCCTTCATTATTTCTAGGTGCATGCAATCTATTGCACCCATAATCCCTTGAAGGCCGCAAATAGCTTCAAACTTGCTGATAGCGTTGGCTTTTCCCATCATAATATTCAAAGGCATTTTTATGTACCTACTGTGAACTTTTGGGAGCCAACGCTATTGCTACTTTGCGGGCCACACGTGACAGCGTCTGCTGGCTCAATCCGCGCAGTCTTCTTGGATCTAAAAATAAAACATAACTTTCTTACTTATCTTGGATTCACATACATACTGCATAACACGAAACTTGAACAAAATAAGTATTTTTTATCTACCTCATGGTGGCCCCAATATCTGATTACTGCCATTACTTGCAGTTCCACAGGGATGCCGCCACCTCGCAGATTCACCTGTAGAATAGTGTTCCGTGGTCTGCCCTCAGCAAGTCAGAAATCCGGCGGATATTTTCATTGCTGGAACGGTACCTCAGCCGAAATTCATCATCCGATAAATCATATATACCATGTATCGGATCACGCCTTAATTCTCTGGCGTATCCTTCTTTTCAACGCGGGAGCTCTAAATTGGCGTAACATGTCCACATCCCTTCGGAAATTGCACAAATCCATGATAAATAACCACAAAACTTAGCCAAACAACAAAAAAACAACCTAAAAGAATGTTATTCAATCAGCTAAATGCTGATTGGCCGATATATACTGTGATCTATGCTGATTGGTTAAAAAGCCGCCATATTGCCTCGCAAAGGTCTCTTAACAACGTCCGGCCAGTGGTAAAATTTTGACAGCTATTGAGAGCGCTTTCAAAGCCCTCGCAACTTTTTTTTTGGTTTTAGGTAAGAATTTCGCTTGATCCGCAGATCAAAGGTCTCTCAAAAGATTTTTAAGTAAGACGGTTAATGCGAATAAGTTAATCTCTCCCATCCGCAATGATGACATACATATCACAGATGTAGATAACAAAATATTATATGCCCATTCGAACACATTCGAATGAATATTTTTTTCGTTTTGTCCATACGTTGCTGGGCTGAAAGCTAATCGAAAACTTTTTCCGTATTTGAGTGAAGCAACATATAATGTCGATTACTACCGATTTTAGTTCCTCCGCGTTTCCTTTGGAGGCGCTAAAATCGGTACGCGGAAACGAAACGAAAAAAGTACCTATTCGAAAACTATCAAAAATTGTACTAAGCGTAAAAATATCTAGCATTTGAAAAATTTGCGCCGTATGGCGAAATCTCCAATAAGTTAAATGTTTTAATGCCATATATGGTAAACAAACAGACGGTGGTCTACAGTCACTGTCGAATATGAATACATGTAACATAGACGCGTTGCCGACCTTAGTTCAATGTATTATGTTCAGTTTTTGCAATAAAAGTTCTGATTCTGACTACTACGTCGCATTGCTCTTGAGTTCTTCTCACCAGAAACTTCGACGTGCAACTGGAACGCGATATGTTTGACCACTCAGTCGGTATCATTGGAAAAGTTCAATTTGCCCGGTCCTTAATACGAGTATATATACTGCAATGCATAAAATATATAAATCACACAATAATGTATAATAATTATTGTATGCATGGAAAACCAAAGCTACCTTTCAAACAATTTTCTGAATGAATACGCTCGACGATACAATTTCAAAACGCACTCATAGCAAAATTATGCGGTCGAGAGCCGAAATTGGACTGTTGAATGTTCGAACATAATAATTGATGGGACCGCAATCACATGCTATTTAATTAGACGCTCATTAACGATGACGACATCGTTTTGCGAATGTTTGTCAATAACCACACCGCAAACATGTAGCAGATGGGAAACCTGAAAATTTATTGCAACCATATTGAGTTTGGCAATTAACCTGTCATCAGCGGAGCCCTGCAGCCTGTACGATCATAGTGGACATGTGTTCAGAAGGACACATGGAGGTAAACAATGTACTACCGTGTGATTGTTTTGATATGTTGCTTCACTGTACTCTACTGTACATTACGTCACGCTGTAGTGACGTAAATTTTGACACGTACTTGTACGTGTCGTGTGATAAGTTCGATCAAGTAACGAAATTAGCAGTTATAACTTGGTAATGAACAGAAATTTGTGACCGACTCACACTTGGCCATTATTTATTATTTGTGGTATACACTTTAGAGTATGTACTATAATCATGCCAAGTTTGACGCTTGTACATATTACCGTTTTTACAATAGAGCAATTACAAAAATGCGTTAAAAAATACGTATGTTGTATGGGGTGGGCTTTTGTTTTTACTTTTTTATTATATCTTAGTTAATCCGCCGTAACATTACATATTCTGTGAAAATTTCGACTGGCTATCTATTACGGTTCCAAAGATAGAACCTTTTAAAGGTAATACGGACGGACAGACAGCTTAGGCTCAGTAATAGGGTCCCGTTTTTACCCTTTGGGTACGGAACCGAGTGAGTTTGACTGAAGGCATCAAATCTGATTTAGGTCAGCGTTTGCACCCACTACGCTACTACCATATCGTCTTTGTTTGTCTCATCAGTCTGAGGTACCACCGTTCCGTGTAACCTTGTATAGTGTAGAA
Organism: Agriopis leucophaearia; assembly: GCA_949125355.1. Taxonomy (NCBI): domain Eukaryota; kingdom Metazoa; phylum Arthropoda; class Insecta; order Lepidoptera; family Geometridae; genus Agriopis; species Agriopis leucophaearia. The sequence continues at coordinate 15,245,665 of OX421265.1, read as the reverse complement.
ACATTCAAATACCGCGCAATACTTATTTTTAGTATTACGATCACGTACTTACTATTCATGTAAAATGAGCTATTTAAAGCTAATGAACGTACAATGATGACAAATTGACGATATATCGTGTTCTAAAAATCTATGACATCTATTCTGTACATTTTGTAGTTGGCATGAGAGAAAGGCTGATTCATCTTCGGAGTCTTTTCTTAATTTAAACGTCATTCTAAGAAATGCTCATAAATTTAGAAGTTGTGATAGGTAATATTAATTGTTCTATATCTAGTTTATTTTTTATTCATGGTAGGCAAAATATACGAGTGTCTTCAAGTCGCGAGTGAATTGCTTTCTTTTAGCAAGCGTACGTACTCCAGCGTAGACCATCCTACTAATATTATAAAAGCGAAAGTTTGTGTGTGAGTGTGTGTGTGTGTGTATGTTTGTTGCTCCTTCACGCTGAAACGGCTGAACGGATTTAAATGAAATTTGGTATGGAGGTAGCTTATATCTTGGAATAACACATAGGCTACTTTTTATCCCGAAAAAATATTTCGTTCCTGTAGGATAACTTCAATAAATCAACTTCGTATGTTTTAGACTGATTTCGATGAAATTTGATATGAAAGTAGCTTATCCTAGCATTATCACATAGCATACTTTATATCCCGAAAAAATAAAAGATTCCTGTAGCATAATTTCAATCAAAACTCCGTTACTGTTTAACGGATTTCGATGAAATTTTGTAAGGAGGCTTTTTATGTTCTGGATTAACACATAGGCTATTTAATACTACTAACTATTTTTTATTGAGATTGTTCAAGGACTATAGTAGATATAGACAACTTTGTATCCCAAAAAAAAAGACTATTCCTGTAGGATACCGTATCCATGACGGCTGGGTAAAATTTAGTATAACTTTATACTAACCATTTTTTTTTTTTACTTTTCTTCTATGTTTTTCCACGGGAACTACTAAATGATGATGATGACTGATAAATGAAATTATGATCTAAAGATAAGCAATGGGCCATATTAAAATACACAATACTTTTGACCCCGTAACAAATTATGGTTCCCGGTTCCCGTGGAAAAACATAGAAGAAAAGTAAAAAAAAACTTTCGATGTAGTTAGTAGTAGTTTTCTGGGTGGCAAGCGGCCCGCGAGTTTGAGTGTCAAGGAAAGATGACGTACAAACAAGTAAAAAAAAAAACTTTCAACGTTGCGCGGTTGGCTGGGCCGCAAGCGGCCCGCGAGTTCGAGTGTCAAGAAAAGGTGACGTACAAACAAGTAAAAAAAAAAACTTTCGATATCGCGTGATTCGCTGGGCTGCAAGCGGCCCGCGAGTTCGAGTGTCAAGGAAAGATGACGTAAAAACAAGTGAAAATAAATTACTTGCGACGTTGCGCGGTTTGCTGGACCGCAAGCGGCCCGCGAGTTCGAGTGCCAAGAAAAGGTAACGTAAAAACAAGTAAAAAAAAACTTTCAATATAGCGCGGTTTGTTGGACTGCAAGCGGCCCGCGAGTTCGAGTGTCAAGAAAAGGTGATGTACAAACAAGTTAAAAAAAAAACTTTACATATCGCGCTGTTCGCTGGGCCTGAAGCGGCCCACGAGTTCGAGTGTCAAGAAAAGGTGACATATGAACAAGTAAAAAAAAAACTTTCGATGTCGCGCGGTTCGCTGGGCCGCAAGCGGCCCGCGAGTTCGGGTGTCAAAAATAGGTGACGTACAAATAAGTTAAAAAAAACGATGTCGCGTGGTTCGCTGGGCCGCAATCAGCTCGCGAGTTCGAGTGTCAAGGAAAGGTGACGTAAAAACAAGTAAAAAAAAAACAGAGATAACTAGCACTGAGACCCAAAGCATGTAAATATTTAATAAAATTCACCATTTAAACATCTGCCAGGCCGGGATCAAACCAGAAACCTCCTGCTCATAAGGCACATGGGTTAGTACTTAGCCATACCGGTCGTCAATAGCCAGGCTGCAATATTTATATCGTCCTAAAATATAAGTACCTACTTTGTAGAGAACTCGATTATATTTCTCTCAAACAACGCGGGCGAAGCCGCGGGCGGAAGCTAGTATCATTGCTAAAGGGGCTCTACCCATGTGCAGTTAAAGAATTAAGAAACACTGAAAGTGGGTAATTTTCAAAAACTTTCAAATACATGTTTTGCTTTTTACTTTAAACAAATTTTCATGTAATTATCTTTTGATTTGACGTAGTAAAATGGTAACGATTTTTTTTTACTTGTTACCATTACGTACTAAACGATAAAAAATTAACACCGATAGTGAAAAAAACATTGGTACAATACAATTTATATTATTATATACATATTAAAAAAACTAATATTTTAAACTGAAGTTATATGATTATTTACGGGATATTTACCGTGGTAAGGTTGTGGAAGGAGCTCCCGATATTTCGGCGCAGTTACATGCACCATGTTCACGGGAAGACTGACGGGATGACATGACATGTTCACGGGATTTTAAACTGATTTTAAACCAAAATAATAGGCAGGTACCATACATTAAACAAGCAATAAAAACCTTCAATAAATACAAAGTGGTTTAATTCCATAACTATTTCACACAAATGTTTCACATGTTGTCGGCACATTGTAAAATCTTGAGTACTTTTGGCGAGTGGCAGAGTCATTAACTCTACTAATCACAGTGTTAATATGAAAACAGCTGGCAGCTTAATTGGTATTATTATTTCAATATTTAGTGTAAGCTTTGGAGGCGGATGCTTTATCATAATAAATTTACTGAACACTAGCAGCGCTCTGCGCAACACAAATGTTCATCACACAAATGTTTGTCCTAGATGGGAATCGAACCCACGCCCCCAAGCACAGAAGTTACGTTCACTACCAACTGAGCCACCGGGGCAGTCGGGGATAAAGCCTCATAAGTTTGAACTAATGAACGGGAAAATAAATAAGCAAATGTAGTGTTTTCCTTAACGTTATCGTTCATAAATTAATTTGTGCTAACCGCTCATTCATGTTCAAAAATACCAATTAGTGTGTAAGGCTTCAGTAAACTGTATTATTACTTAAGATTCATCATCATCATCAGCCATAAGACGTCCACTGCTGAACATAGGCCTCCCCTTTTAACCTCCACACTGAACGACAACCTGCCATCTGCATCCACTGGATGCCCGCGACTCTCACGATGTCGTCGGTCCATCTAGTGGGAGGCCTACCTACGCTGCGTCTTCCGGTTCGTGGTCTCCACTCAAGAACCTTTCTTCCCCATCGGTTATCGGTTCAAATACAAATACAAATCTTTATTCATAACTCCATAGTTACAAGTCAAACTTCTCCAGTACACTCTTCTACAAAATTATATATACAATTACATCTTACTAATATCTTATTATGTGTTATTATGTTACAATAAATTAAATTATACTTTATCAATAAAACAAATAAAAATGATTATGATAATGACAATGAATGAATAACAATGTCAAAAATCATTTAACTTAAAAAAAACATCAATTTTATAAAATAAAAATTTTAAGAGCCAAGCTCTAAGCTTGGTCTTAAAGCATGCGGTGGATGGTGTATCCCGGATGGAAGCGGGTAAGCGGTTGTAGATCGCGGGCCCTAGGATATACACTGATCTCTCTGATTTTACGAGCCGGTGCGACGGCGTTACTAATTGCGCTTTCTTCACGTTGCTCCGCATATTCAACGTACTATACACGCCCCTGCGCTGAAATGTATCGAGGTGTGTGTGAGTGAACAGGGCAACCTGGTATATGAGTATATGAGGTTCTTTGAGCGATGTGCCTGCCCATTGCCACTTCAACTTGCAAATTTTTATAGCTATGTCGATGACTCTGGTTCTTTGTCGAATATCCACGTTTCGGATTCTATCGCGCAAAGAAACTCCGAGCATAGCTCTCTCCATTGCCCGTTGTGTGACTCTGAGTATCTCCAAAAGGCCAACAGTTAAGGACCACGTCTCAGTACCATATGTCATCACTGGCAACACACATTGGTTAAAGACCCTTGTCTTTAGGCACTGTGGTATCTTGGTATCTTGGACGAGAAGATTCAAATACTTAAGTACTTACGTACTACAAAATACTTAAGATTACGTTGCTATAAATATCACGGTTTTTAAACCAAATCTGGTTATGTTTTGTTCAATGCTTGGACGTAACCAAACCAGTCTAGTCTTTCTCAAATGATGCGCTTACTAACGAATATGTTCCTTTATATAGATAGATGTCATATAATTATAGTACTTACTTCTGTGATGTACCTACACACCTATCTTTAATCTAGATGCAACTTGTGTCTAAATATTTTTGTTTGTGTACAGGTCTGGATGCCCCGCTGACTGGATTTGGATCGTGCCACCAATGTCGTCATCCATCACACCCGTTTTTCATCAAGAGATGGCGTTGTATTATCTCAAACCTTCTTATGAATATCAGGTATAATAGTTTATCTACCTAATACTTACTCATCTTTGTGCCGATCCCCAATATTGTGATTATTTTGGGTGTCAGTGGCTTCCTTACGATTTTCTGCCATCTATTTTGGTTGTTCAGTTTTCTTCTCTACTTTATTTACGTATGCATTTTTAAGTTATTTTTTTATCACTGGCATTTTGTAGGTAAATTTTTCTATATTATCATTATTCATACTATATATTGTGTTTCGTATCATTAACATGGATAATTTATGCTACATTTCAAATCGTTATGCTAATTCATAAAAATTAACACATACTTTATTTTCAGGAACCAGCTTGGAAAACTCATCAATGGCAAAAATCAAAGCCTATAACAGGCAAAAGGCCCATAAATAGAAAGTTCCACTTCAAACAAATTGCTCGCGCAGTTAAATTCACATCAAAGCTGTTTGGAAGAGCTCTATCAAAGAGGATTAAGGCAACAGTTTTGTATGCGACAGAAACGGGAAAGTCTGAGCAGTATGCAAAGGAATTGGGACTGATATTTGGACACGCTTTCAATGCACAGGTGCGTTTTGGCACACTCAGACTCTGGAATAAAACTATTTGAATAATTCTTGAATTCATGATTTCAAGTAATTTTTGTAAGCAAAATCAAAACATATTGCAACCAATTTTTCAGGTTCACTGCATGGCGGATTATGATATAACATCCATTGAGCATGAAGCATTACTACTAGTGGTGACATCTACATTTGGAAATGGAGACCCACCGGAGAATGGCGTTGTAAGTATATACTCTACAAATAGAAACTCGATGTTGAGAGTTGATAGCATATATTTAAAAAAGTGCATTGAAAAAGGTCTTTGCTCTTTTTGAGACTCTTTGTTTAACTTTTCTAACGTTTTAGGCTTTCGGAGAACAACTTTGCGAGCTTTTGTATGCAGATGAAATTGAAGAATCTTCTGGGTAAGAATATTTTATCCAATTAAATAGAACTATAAAACTATAGAAGTACGTTCTCAAACTAAGAATTTTAATTTCAGGAATCAAAACCAAACGTCAAAGTCGATGATAAAAGCCAACAATCAGATTGAACTCCAAAGATATGCTGCTGGGACCCAAAAGAAATTAAACCGATTGGAATCTCTAAAAGGTATACAAAGAAATTTTTAAACAAACCCTAGTACATTATGAAGTAACTTTATTCATGGGCATGGATTTTCTTAAATATTGTTACAAGAATTAAACTAATGTGTATGTTCAGTTTAATTAGTGTTCACACACAAAACAATGCACAGACTGTGGATCAAACATGGAAGACTTAAATGATGCCACGGATAGTATGTACATATACGATTGAAGTGTTTCAATTCTGGTCACAACTCTGGTCTGGTCTATACTAAAAGTAAATAACGATAAATAGTCTTCACTTACTATATCCATTACTTAACAAGAAGGAAAATACATATTGGTGGATATAAAATGCCATAATTTCATTATGATTCAAAAAAATATATCATCATTATAGGAAGCACAACTGACGCTACGTCCATAGATAGTTTTGGTCCTCTGAGTAACGTCCGTTTTGCCGTATTCGCCCTTGGATCCAGTGCCTATCCTAACTTCTGCAACTTTGGCAAATACGTGGACAAGCTGCTTATAGACTTGGGAGGAGAGAGGATCCACGATCTGGCTACTGGCGACGAAATGTGTGGACAAGATCAGGCGTTTAGGAAATGGGCTTCCAGTGTTTTCAATGTAAGTGTTTTATGATATGGTTTTACTAAACTTTTATGCCTGTTTTTAAAGTCTCATCAAAATCAAGATTCAGCACATTAATCAGTAAATTATTAGCCTATAGCTTTAAAATTAGTTAGGTAACTAGGTACACATATTATTTTAATTAGTAGAAGTTAACCCGCTACAAGGGAATTTATAAAATTTCTTAGTTTTTCTTGAATTAGTTTACCATCACCAAAACATGCGTGACAATTCATTGTAAACTATGAGAAAACGGTTTACACGAGCTGATCTCGAGAGATAAACATTTAATGTGTAAACCGTAGATTGTTACATCACCCGAGTTGGCGGTCAAACGCAAGCCTATTAAAACATAAAAAAAACTTTTTGTGATATTTTCAAATTAGGCTGTCATTAGTACTTGAAAAGGAAATACCGTTTTATGTACCAATGTTAAACTTTGATAACTATCTTAGAACGGATTATCGGCCTTGCGTCGAGTGACAAAATAAGGCCAAGTTCGAACCTTCAGGAAGTAGGTGTCAGCTAGATTATTTTCTTGGAACTGTGTCACACCTAACAATGGATCGGCGATTAGTCATGAACGTTCTTGGTTTCGCTCGTGTAGCTCCCAAAGGAAGTCATCTTAACTTGATTATTTTTAAGCTGTAAAAAACATGCATCCTCTACCGTATTTGCGGAAATTGTAGGTATAACAAAAATTTACTGTACTCGCCATTTAATATATACTTTGACACTTAATTGGATATTCGTTAATTTCTGTATCCTAATGCGCATAAGCATTGACGGCAAATAAACACGTCATTTTGTACTCGTTTGTTCATTAAATGCTTTTCCCCAGTAATATTATTTGATCATACTGATCAGATACTGACACAAAAGTTTACTAATTTGTAGGTAGCCTGCGAGACTTTCTGTTTAGATGACGACGAAACTCTCCAAGAAGCCAAACGCGCTCTTGGGACGGTGGCCCTAAGTGAGGAAACTGTGCAATTCGCTGCTTACGGCACGAAATCGCCGCCTCTGCAAGTGGCATACAAATCTGCCATGAACAAAAAATTCATTTCTTGCATTGTAAAGGCTAATAAGGATCTGGGAGACGCTTCTGCTGAAAGATCAACTATCTTTATCGATATGGAACCAAAGGTAAAGATAAATAATTAAAAATAATCAGGACTATCTTTTACAGCTATGACTAGAAAAAACATGAATCATTAATTATATTACATTGATTATTATCGAAATCACCATATTGCCACATTATCTGTTGAATTTTGAGATTAACACGAAGATTAGTAAAATGACTAATGTTTATTTGCAGGAAGAAGTTACATACGATCCAGGAGACCACGTAGGTATAATGGCATGCAACCGAAAAGAATTGGTAGAGAGCATATTGTCGAAAATCAGAGACGTTGAAAACTACGATGAGCCTCTACAACTACAACTAATGAAGGAAACCCACACATCAAGCGGTATGAATATTGCTTGTACTAATCATAATCATTATAAGCCTTGAACTGAATAACACACAGCTTAGCATTGGGCTCTCTTCGTTTCTGTGATTCTTGTGGTCCCTTGCTTTAATTCTTTTAATTCACCATAAACTTAATAAAAAAAAAATTACAATGTACTTTGGTTAAACATTTATGATGCCTACTACCCAAGTATGCAACTCCTTGCTGTCCTTGTCCACAGTCTAGGCATCTTCAAGGCTAGAGTGGATAGATTTCTTCTGGAGCGACGTGCTCCATCCTCAGCCATCCTACACACCACACTATCGCTTGCCATCAGTAGAGTTGGAGACTAAACATTATACATATAAACTTAATATTGTTATACATCCAGGACCAGTAAAATCTTGGGAACCACACGAGAGACTTCCAGTGGTTAGTGTCCGTGAGCTTTTCACAAGATTCTTGGATATAACCACTCCACCAACGACGATTCTCCTTCAATATTTGGCCACAGTTTGTGAGAATGAAGAAGAAAAGAAACAGCTCAACAACCTTGCCACTGTAAGTTGGTGGTACTTTTGATTGATTTTCGATACACGGTCTATAAATAAGGCTTGCAAAGGGTCATATCAAAACTATTTTAAAAATAAAGTAATAATTTCAATGATTATATATTATAATACAATTTTAGTATCAGTAATTGTTGCACGTCATAAATTTGTATGTCCATAATAAATTATGTTTTTTTTTATATGAAGCACTTCATAGAAAAGTTAACGACTCTGAATTTTTTGTTATCATCAAACAATGAAGAAACAACAATAAAAAAAACAGCCAGGCATTTTTTACCGAACCATCAAAAATCATGTTCATCGTCATCATCGAATCATTAAACATAATCATTGATATCTTTTCAAGGCTTTGATAATAGGTTATATCCATTTTCAACAGGATCCAGGTGCATATGAAGACTGGCGACACTTCCACTTCCCGACTCTGGCCGAAGTATTAGAACAATTTTCGTCGGCTAGACCAAGCGCATCGTTACTTGCTGCGTTGCTGTCTCCTCTGCAGCCGAGGTTCTATTCAATCTCGTCATCACCCTTAGCTCACTCTAAAAGATTGCATCTCACAGTTGCAGTTGTTACATATAAAACCCAAGGTAAATAATATTAGACTTAAATGTGTATGTGAATTTTTCACTAATCCGTTCCTAAGAACGGATTAGTGAAAAATTCACCAAATACCTAAGTATTTGTAGTTTTTTTTAAATGTTTTAATAGGCTTGCGTTTGAACGCCAACTCGCCTGATGTAAAGTGATGATGCGGTCTTCGATGGAGCACGCTTACCCAGAAGAAACCGATTCACTCGTGATTTGAAGACACCCAGATTGTAACTATCGGGGAACACCCAAAGTGTAGTGTAGTTTTATTAACTGCGTGATTGTATGAGTCTTATATTGTTAATGATTAAGCAATTATCTTGATTTCACTTGTCACGAAACGTAACATAATTAACACACATAACTTAAACGCGTTATTTTATTCAGTCTGGTTTTATGCACTTTTGCTAACACCTCACAACCCACAAACTTCTTTTAATATATTTAAAAAAATAACTTTAATAGGGTTTACAATAACAAGGCGACATGTCTCAAAAGTGGAATTCATCATTTCTCTATATGATTCACATGTTGAAATCGTTTGATGACTAACAATACATTAAAGAATTCCTACTTAGTTGTCAATTTATCGCACGTCTGCCATGAACATGACCTTAACCATCCTCATTGTTAGGCTAATTTTGTATAGTCAAAAATCATAAACTGATGAACTCATGAACTGATGATTCATCTAATTTCACACGACTCTGTAAACACAGTTAAAAGTAGATCCTATATACCTTTTATACTCCATTTATAAACAGTATAATGCATTAATGTCTCAGGGTTTATTATTCCCCATTCCCACGTACGATTTACGTTAAACGTATTTCACTAGAATCGAGCTGAAACTATTTTTAATTTTATCCTTTCGCTCCGAACAATGGTAGTTTAGTTAATTATAGCAACATTAAAGACAGAAGGTTAATCAGTACCTATAGTTCAGTAAAAAGTAATGTCATATTTGTACAGATGGGGAAGGACCTGTCCATTACGGAGTTTGCTCAAATTATCTCATGGACCGCAAGCCTGGTGATGAAGTCTATCTTTTCATTCGAAGGTAATCTATCTTCAAGATATCCAAATCGATTAACTCGTACTTTAAAAATAATGTCATCTATTTACGGGCTTATATTTTCAGCGCTCCGAATTTCCATTTGCCACAAGATTTGACAGTTCCTCTCATACTCATCGGTCCTGGGACGGGCATAGCACCCTTCCGTGGATTCTGGCATCACCGTAGAGCACAACTTACTTCTCGCAACCGTGCCTCTTCTGGGCCAGTGTGGCTGTTCTTCGGCTGCCGAACTAGGCCCATGGACTTATATCGTGAAGAAAAAGAACAAGCGCTGAAAGATGGCGTTCTTTCAAAAGTTTTCCTCGCATTGTCAAGAGATAAAAATGTTAAAAAGGTGCGTATATTTTTTAACCATTCAACAAATAAGTGACAAAAGATAGAGTTCTAAGGTTGGTTGAATTGAATGGGCTGCTAATAACGACTATATCGATGAATACTTTGAAAGAGTTTTGAAACTTACTTAGTTAATTATTGTTTTAGATGTATGTCCAAGAGTTAGCAGAAATGGAAGGTTTAGAAATCTACGAATTGCTGATAAATAGAGGAGCACATTTCTATGTCTGTGGTGACTGCAAAATGGCTGAAGATGTGCACCAAAAGCTAAAAGGCATTGTGAAGAAACACGGAAATATGAGTGACGACGAAGTTCAAAATTTCATGTTCATGTTAAAGGTAAGTCATCTATAAATTACTAACCTTGATATTCACGTCTTTTTTTCTCCGTTCTTCAAAAATTTAAATAAGTAATATCCAACACTAATTAACTAACAGTTATTAGTCATCTACTTTAGGTATACATAATATATACTTACGGTTAGAAATTCTATAAATATACGGTTGCATTTGGCATACTAACGAAAGATTTGAATGTAATCAGATAGTTAACTTATTAGAATTAATGAAGAACGGTGTGGATGAGTGTAGGCATATAAATATATTGGCCCTAATCTCTATAATCTCCACTATAGGAAGAAAATAGATACCACGAGGACATATTCGGCATCACGCTACGCACGGCAGAGGTCCACAGCGCATCACGGGAGTCCGCGCGCCGGAACCGCGCCGCCTTGCCATGACGCCGGTCCTCAAGGTTCCACCACCAGGCGCTCACTTAACACATCGACTACACCCGTCACATCATGCTTAGTTGACTTTTCAAGGCGCTTTTTAAGCACACGAAGCTTCTTCTAGCTTAATGTTCATTGAGAATCCTGGATATAACCCCATTTCACTCAACCACTCTATAGAGAACATAAGATACAGAACATGATATATACATATCATGCCCACTCTAAGACTACGGCACCAATAAGGGTGAAGTTTGACATTTCTGGGAGTCTCATGTAAAATTCAGTTTAAAAAATCGTCTGATATGTAAAGACAAATGTACTTGACAGGTTAACGGCTCTTTGGGAGAAAAGAGAAATATATTATTGACAACGCACTAGCTTATGGTTACATATTTCATGTTTCCATTTCGGTTTTTTTCGGTTGCCTGTAAGAAATCGCTATAGGCGATAAGGCTAGCCATTATACTACCATATATTTATTTTTGATGTTACTTTAAGTTTTAATTGTATTTTCTGTGTGTAATAAAGACATATTGTATTGTATGACTTTAAGTTTGGAATTAAAAGAAGTCAATTATATTACATTGTCTCAAATTTGGCTTGCGGCGAAGTGTCAATGAATTAATTAATTTTGGCGTGCATGAAAGGCGCTACCGAGGTTGTGCATGATAACGAGTTTATAAAAATGTACATAGTTTCGCTAACTTCTGTAAACACATTCCATTCCAGTATTATATTTTTAAACGCTCATATATAAACGAGGCTGCTTACAATATGAATAAATTATAATGCGGTATTTTCTATAGATTTTAAAGCAGGGTGTTTCTATTAAAGCACAAATACAATCATTTCCTTCTGGCAGCTTTATATTAATATATATATCGTAATCGATACATATTTCCACATTTAATGCGTTATTACTTATTTAATATAGATTTTGAAGCAGGGTGTTTCTGTTGACTTAACGCACAAACACATTTAAATTATATTCTTCTGAAAGCTTTATTAAATTTTAGTGAAATATTATAGTAATCGAATTCCAATATATTTCCAAATATATACAAATTACTTACTATTTAGATAGTTTTAACCTCCAGCTAACTATTGATGATAACAAAATAATTTTCTTATTAATCTCAATCAATGTCCATTTAATGCTTACTTGTACTCAGCAACTTTATCAAAATATAGTACCTATATTTTATTTAGCAAGTACTTAATTACTGTAGATTAGATAGCAACTTATCAAAATTATTCATAAATTTAATGGAATTAGTTGCAAAAAAACTATGTTTTATATTATTACGAACAGTTGCCAAAACAATGTATAGCATTTATAATATAATTTTATTTATTAGATAAAAAAAATTGGCTTTGTAAATAAATATTTCGTTTTTAAGATGTTGTCTTTGTTTATTTTGAAAAACAAAATATAAATGATCCATTGACTTACTAATATTATTTTGGATTTGCTTCAAATTCATCAATTAACTTAGACATATTAAATAAATTAAGTATTTTAATCGATATATCCTTAACTTTTTCTATTTCATAGGTGTGAGTGTTAAATTTGTGATCCTTTGACTAGTCACAAGAAATGTATTCATATTTTCTATTATTATAAAAATTTAATATACAAACCTTTTTTCTGATGTAACTTAATATTTCTATAAGAACTTATTAAAATTAATATTTAAATACATTATATCGTACATTGTATTAAGTGTCTTTACCGAGTAATAGAAAACTATTACATCCATATCTTTTGGTCATTATCGAAAGCAGCGTTGCGATATACTAATAAAATAAATAATATATGATAAAAATAATATTATCAAGTTCATATCACGCCAAGTATTATTGTAATGCACTATTTCATCTAATAATGAATGCTATTTGAAAATGTTTAATCTACAAAGCGATAAAAGAAATTGATTATAAAATGAAAATATTTGTCTGTTATTGGTTAAATAAAGTTTCTTCGTATTCATAGTGCATTTTACTTCTAAACTTGGGCCCTACCCCTAGCTCGAAAAGTTGACCCGCATAGGTGTTATTTGTCTAAACGGTACCATCAACTATGATAAGCGGTAGTTGTTTGATAGCCGCTAAGCTTTGCTATTTTCACGCACACACGCATAGTAAAACGGATTTTCGTCCATTCAAGTTAGACGCTTTTAAACGATGCAGCTTAAATGAGTTGGTTAATTTTAGGTACCTATCAGGTACCTACTAAAAGTTGGCTCGCAAAAGTGAAGCTAGGGGTAAGGCCCTATCTCTTCCTTATCCCCAGTCCTAACTATTAGCAAACAAATGTTTTGAAACGGAAAAATCTCAGGAACTCTCGAAAATTGAGTTACAGTTTGATCAGGTAGTTTATTTTTAAGGAGTAACATTTCCTTATCTTGTTCCTTATTTGCTTTCCGTTATTTTCTGACGGTTGTTCTTTGTTCGATATGTAACCACATATTCGTTCTTGGACATATTAGTCATACATAGACATCATTTATTTATATCAAAAAACACAATGTACAATCACACTAATATTATAAATGCGAAAGTAACTCTGTCTGTTTGCTACATAATCACGGTTAAATGGCTCAACCGATCTCGATAGAATTTTGAGAGGCAATGGTATTGTATCGTGAGGACGGACATGAAAAAATCGCGGACGACGTCGCGGATAGAGCTAGTCCCTACCATATTATAAATGTGTAGATCAAATACCTTCACACATGACTTCTAACCAAGTAGAAGCAATACCGGATATCGGTTTAACTTGCAAAAAAAATCCCGTTTGCGTGATTCAGGTAAAGTGTCGTATTTACCTATAATAGACGCACTTTTCATATTTGTGAAACTACGATCCATTTACACTCATTATTTTAGGAATTATTGAATACCTTATTACGTTTTTAATAATATTATTCGTAAAGTTTAAGCAAATTTACAATTTTTTCGCAAAACATCGTTTTAGTACGCAATCTATTTTCAAACTATGGAACTACAAATCTGACGGCTGTCAGTTTGTTTGTTTGTCCGCGCACATCTTTTAAACTACTAGAAGGATTTCAAAGCAGTTTCCATGAATATGCTTACAAAATACCTGATTGAAACATAGGCTATATTAATTTATGATAATAAATAGTAAAAAAAAAAATTTTTTTTAATTATTTATAACGCCATCTAGCTTATTTTATAGTAATGTTGTCGTAATGACAGACTTCTACTCGCAGACATGGTAGGTAGGAAGACTGAAGCGGCTGTTGCCATATAATCTATATGTAAATAAAAATATAGATATTCGCCAAAGAACCAGACTCACCGACATAGCTATTAAAATCTGCAAGTTGAAATGGCAATGGGCAGGCCACATCGCTCGAAGAACTGTTAACCGATGGGGAAGTAGGTAAGGTTCTTGAGTGGAGACCGCGAACCGGAAGACGCAGCGTAGGTAGGCCTCCCACTAGATGGACCGACGACATTGTGAGAGTCGCGGGCATCCAGTGGATGCAGATGGCAGGATGTCGTTCAGTGTGGAGGTTAAAGGGGGAGGCCTATGTTCAGCAGCGGACGTCTTCTGGCTGATGATGATGATGAAATAAAAACGAATCGCCGAAATGTATGTACCCGCATAACTTCCGATAGACTGCACCAAATAGTTTTTTTGTTTTGTTTGTTATTTTCAGGACAGCCAACTGCTTTTGAAGAGGTTTTACAGTTTATTATGGCGTAATTTAAAGTACGTTTATTTTTGTATTGACTTCTGACGTGCTAATATACCAAGTCGACGGAGATTAAAATGAATACATTTTTTTGCCAGGATCAAACTTAAGACCAATAACAGACACGCAAAGTAGGTGAACTCGCGGCATCTAATCTGTTACTGATCTATGATTAGCAGCTATTTTGGATGTTATGGTGGTGAACGAAAGCGGTTTAGTTGTTGGAAGGGTCGAGGCGCAGAAGGCGGGCAAAAATTATTTAGACATCATTGATTGGCAGTCTTTACGCGGAGTAATGTTAAATAACAGCGATTAATTATAGATACCGCTCCATGCTTCCTACTTACTATTTACTAATAATTCAATAATAACGTTTGTCATGCATGACATTTCGCTTGACTTATACCAATTTTTTTCCTTATTGGCCCCATGGCTCCACACTTCCAACGTATTTAACCAGTGAAAGTAATATATTATTTGCTTGAAATATATTTGAAACTATGGACATGTCGGGATACCTGTATCGAGTCAGATTAAAACTAGACTAAAATCATACTATGACGATAGTATGACAATCCGCATTAAAATGGAGAGCAATAAATCTACAATCATGTCATATGTGTAGGTATTATCTATAAAATATTCAGTATAAATAATCCGATGGATTTGTGCCTATTTAAAGTTCCGTTCGTGTTCGTTAGTGTAACATTTATATTTGGATATGTCAGTCTAATCGTCCACCCACTAATTACTTTGCGCTACGCGTACGAAGTCGCGGGCATTAGCTAGTAGAAAATAAAATAATAAAATATAATATTATACTGGTGATATTATATTGGTTTCCTTGCGATGTTTTCTTTAACCGATTTTGAGCAATGTCATCGAAACTACACACAATTTATTTAGATAATAAATAAATCATTGGTGCAGAACCGAGGATTGAGCCGAATGACGTTAAATTTTAAAAAGCACATGCTTCTCGGTTACTGTCGCTCGGTTATCATTTTAGTTTAAGATAGTTATGTCTACAAAGATGCGACCCATCCTTTCACATAAACCTTGATCCTTGAGAAGGATAAACACCTAATTGAAACAAGAAAAATACCGGCGTAACAGAATGAGCTAACGGGATGCGGTCACTAAGTATCAAGAAATTTGCTTAGTCAATGTGAGAAAAAAAAAAATTAAGAAAAGGGGCTTCCTTAGCGTCACTGAAGCGTTGACCTGAATAAACCTACGTGAGATGAAACATGTTTCTATGCATGAATCTAATCATGAATTAAGAAAGCAGAATTACCCATTGACCTGGCAAGCAGAAAAATAGGTAAATAAATCAACGTTTATTCAAGGTATTAAAAATTATTGAACCGCAGTCGCGAATGCTATTAGAATTGCCTAGTAGAAATTGACATTAAAATCGCAAAGCTTGATGTAGTTCTGATTTTTTTGTATATTGTATAAAGTTAGGGTATCTAGTTTAAATCCAAATTTAGAACTTCGAAAAACTTGTGTTCGCTGCGTACTACGCGAAAACATTACAATGCATTTTTTTTTTACTTTTTGCTCTAAAAGTCACATTCGAAATGCCATTTGTAGATTAAAATACTTAAGCGTGTTTTTTACAAAAATAAAATAAAATGTATATAGAAAGTTAAAACTACTTAAAATCAATATAGAAACTAGCACTGATATATATAAAAAAAATAAACTAATTTAATAGACCGCTGCCCGCAGGCAAAGTCCCCAAAATGCCGCGTTGCCGCGTTGGGTGATGCATTACGCGAGGTATCATTTCGGTCACGGGATGCTTCGACCAGACGTTAATATTTTTTTGCGCCCAGCGCTCACATGTATTCCCAAAGGCTCACATATATACCCAATGTCTAGGATAGTATATTTACGCCTTTCGAGGCCTTGTGCAAATTCAGTCGCCGCACCGGTATTATTTTGTGTACCGGGAAGACGAGACCGCGCAAGGGTATCAACGCAAGTAGCGTGCCATACTAAAGGAATCTTTCTTCCAAGGAATCATGCTTATACCGTCCGGTCATTTACCATCGCTACATAAAAGACCGCTCGGTTCGAACATGGCCGCGCAGTTAGCAGTGGTAAAATCCCGGCGGATAATGTCGCGTGAGGGGAAATCCTACCTTGTGTTAGAAAGCAAATATAAGTTATAATAAAAATAATATATATCTATTGTGTTCGCATGTCAGAAATTAGATAATGGAAAGAACACGTCCATCTGTCACACATACCTAACTAGCACATGTTAATTCACCTGAAATCCTAAAAAAACTTTACTCCTAAGTTTCTTAGTGGTTCAAAAAACTATTCATGAAAATAATCTTGGATTAATCCATTGTGAAAGACGGTAATATAGTCCATAAACTTATCATATCAATCGCAAATCTAAACATAATTACTGACTAACAATAAAACAATGTGATATAATCGCACCTATTCAAAGAAATCGAGAAACACGTTTAATTAAGAATGTTTCTGTTATAGAAATTGCGTTTTGTTTTAAACGTTCCAGTAGCTAGCGAAACATTGAATTTTGAAATTACATAATGTGCCACGACTGTTTTTTTTTTCAGTTTTGAGTGCTCTGTTTTCGATTACCGTTCCCCACAGCTAACTCTCTCTCACACACACCTTTTTAACCGACTTCAAAAAAGGAGAAGGTTCTCAAATCGACTGTATGTTTTTGGTGAGATTTTGATGAGGACTTTCAATCTATGTTTTAACTGCTATTTTTCTACTTTTTAAGTCGCTTTTATTAGCTTGGCATGTATGTAATGGTATCTTAGAACTTGATTTTCAACTAGATACTTCAAAACGTCAAATTAAATTGAAATTTTACAAGGATCTATGACAATGCAATAATTTGCATAGTTTGTCCTATTATTCTTACCAAGATCTTCAGGATTAGCGATTTTAAAGCGTGTTTTTTAGTTTTTATATAAACTGCGAGGATCATTAGTTTAAGTTTGTAGATGTAAGTGAAATCGGTTATTGTATTTTTTTCCTAAAAAATAACTGTATTATGTATCGCCAAGTCATAATTGAGCGGATGCGACTAGTGAGAGACCGAAGAGAGTTGATAAAAACAAAGGGAGGAATATACTCATCAGTGGGCCATGCAGAACTGATGATGATGACGATGAAGTCAGAATTGTTAAAATTTTGAAGCAATTTTCATGTTGATATTATATTGGAACGAAGTTCCCTTTCGCGCGTTGCGAAAGGGGGCTAGACAGAAAAAATTAAGACCAACCACAGATCTACTATTTAGAGACCAACAGTTGTAACGACACTTTTTGCTAGTTGTAAGCAGTGCAGCGTGCGCGTGTTTCTCTGTCTCTCTCTCTCTCTCTCATAGAAAGGAACTTCGGGTGTCCCTTGACATTGACACCTCTCAAGATTTTTTATTTAGACGGAGTTTGTAATGCCTCCGTCATCCTCTTTTTACAAAAACAATTACTTATTTACAATTAGCTTGCGTTTGATCGCCAACTCGCCTGATATTAACCGATGATTTATTTATTGTCGGTCTATAATGGAACATTCTCGCCTAGAAGAAACTTATATTTTACCGATTATATTTACTAAAAATCCTAAACACCTACATCAAAGTTGGTAAAATTGAAGATATTTTATGTTTTCCTTTTCATTGCTTAATCATTTCCAAAAACTAAATCATTGTGGGCTTTTTGTATCCCAAAAAATAGTCTTTAGGTCCCTTATAACTTAGATTAATTACATAGACTTTTAATGCCGAAAATAATAAACAAATTTTTTGGGAAAGCAAATGAAATCGCTGGGCGCTGCTGGTTTAAAAAATCTTATCTAGTAAAAGCTCTATTTCCATTATGATTACAGAAATCTATATTACCATTTTGTCATAATACTTATCTATTTGTAGAGGTAAGTGATGGTCAATAAAATTCTACCAGATTTATCAAGTTATCTGCTGGACAACTCCCGCGATTGCATTACCATGTTATTGCTATCGTATCTAAGTGCACGTTGTTTGTTTACATTCTCAAACAGGGTCAGTCAGAAAAGATATGCTAATCTAAGCTAAAAAGACGTCATTGTAATATTTAAATCACAGAAATAATATGTTTCACACGTTTGGTAGAGTGTAAGAAACAAAAAAGCGGACTGCTCTGTAAAGAGGGTGCTTTGTTTTGATAAAAAATCATTGGCAGTAGGTACTTGTAAATATATTTCATAACATTTCTATAGAAAGCCGTCATCTACTACCTGTGACCATGGACACTGCAAAGTGCTTGAAATGTTAGATATTAAAATAACGTAAAATATATGCGATAATATTAGTAAATAGGGTTCGATTTTAATATATAAAAAGCCTATGTTTTAATCCATGTTATAACCTACGTGCTGTCCCATTGTCAATTATTATACACTTAAAAGAAAAAAGAATCTTGGACAAAGGAAAGGAAGACAAGACCTTTTCCATTAGGATTTCCTTCAAAGACTCAGCAGAAAAGTCAGATTTTTGAAGTGAATACTTCTTTAGGCGCGTTGAGCACTAGCGCGTTCTTTAGGGTTTACAAAAATCATGGGACTAGCGTCATCGTCACGATGTACCGTGTATTTTAAAACAGCGCCATCTTTTGTAGAATAAGTAAACTACTACTTTAGTTTTCACTTCTGACGTGCAGTCCTATGACTGATGTTAGTGTTGATTCTAGCTAAATGAATCTGCTGTGGTCTGTGACTCCAGACGTCATTGTCTGGAGTCACAGACCACGGCACAGTTTATTAAAAATTACATCCATTAAAAAAAAAAACCTAGCTAGTAGTTTTACGTAATGCGTGTCTTTTTTACAACAACACAATTCAGGACCAGCTAGTTAAAAAAAAACAAGCTGGATCCCGCGGCCTTTTCCACGATTTTCCATTTTTTCCGCCTTTTTGAGAGCAAAATCACCAAATGTCATCTTTGTGATGCACACTGTTACCTTACCAAGTTTCGTTAAGATCAGCTTAGCTGTTTAGTCGGAAAACGAACAAGACATAGTGAAGGAGTCATTTTCGCTTTGATAATATTACACTATTTCTTTCGTTTGTTTACTCTGACAGCTGCAATAATATTGTAATAAGCTGAATGAAAACATTTCTTTTTAATATTTTAATAAAGTATTATCAGAGGTGCCTGCTACCAAAGATCTAAAAAAAAATTGACATCCTAAATCTATGCCTGCTAGTCTTGCGTTCAAAAAACTAGCAAAGTTATCAGAATCATCATCATCGTCAGCCAGAAGACGTCCACTGCTGAACATAGGCCTCCCCCTTTAACCTCCACAATGAACGACACCCTGCGATCTGCATCCACTGAATGCCCGCGACTCTCAAGATGTCGTAGGTCCATCTAGTGGGAGGCCTACCTACGCTGCGCCTTCCGGTTAGTGGACTCCACTCAAGAACCTATCTTCCCCATCGGTCATCAGTTCTTCGAGCGAAGTGCCTATTGCCACTTCAACTTGTAAATTTTAATAGCTATGTCGGTGACTGTGGTTCTTTGGCGAATATCTACGAGTACATAATTACGTTCTGAATTTTATCACACAAAGAAACTCCGAGCATAGGTGTCTCCATTGCCCGTTTTGTGACTGAGTTTTTCCAAAAGCCCAACAGTTAAGGACCACATCTCAGTACCATATTATGTCATCACTGGCAACACATGCACATGATCAGAATACGTGGTTTAATCAGCTTTTTACAATTTTGCTATCAAAGCATCTGTCAAAGCAAATTAATGCTTGAACCGAGTATAGTTACGGTTTATTTCACGTATCCAATGAGTTACTAAATGTAATACACTTGTATCTTAATATGTATTAGTCATATCGGTAAGATGCAGCGTCTAGCGCGTCATTACTTACAGCGGTTTACGGGACTTACCTGCTTCGCACCCGCCTGAATAGGGTTACCAATGTTACCATCCATACGGATTTATACGGACATATCCAGATTTTTAGACTTTTGTCCGAATTTTGTCCAGATTTGTAATTTCTCCGGCTTTTTTAGCTTCGGCGATGTAATTAGAATAATAAAATATTTAATTACAAAAATAATTATAATTATAAAAACAGTCTTAAATCTTCTTGAATACAAAAAATCTACAATACTGGGTAAGTTTGGTGGTTTGGTGGTTTGGTGGGTACTGTTTTGGTATACGTTTTGTACGGTATGGGTGCAGACTGAGCGTTCAAGGGGCCGCAGCAGAATTTTTGAAAAGTTTGGCCCAGCGCGTTGTGGTAACAACGAGTTGTCACGTTTTGTGGCTATGCGTACGGCTGCTCTTAGAGCTCTATGCGTAAGTCATTGTTGCTTTTGTGTGTATTTTAATATTATTGTCTAAGTACTCTTATTGTCTATCTTCGACTACACGTTGCTTTTAATCGGGCGAGTTGGTGGCCTAATTTAGACCAATTAGTTTTTTTTTTAGACCAATTCTACATAAAAAAATGTTGAAAATCATAAAATTATGAGGAAAAAGGTTGGGTAAAGTTGCAATATATTTCAATGAGCAAGTAGGCAAATAAAGCTGAAGTAAAAAAACCTTTGAAGTATACCAAGGGAAATAGACCAAGGTAAATATGCTACGGTAAATTGACCTTTTAATAGCTGCGCTACTTTGCTCTAGCAAAACCCTTATAACATCAAATAAATAAGTACTGTACACATTTCAGTCAACGAAGTTGACAGATTTATGAAAGAAATGACCGTAAGAAACATGGTCATCGCTAACCATCCTCATTTAAATAACATCTTGCTGTACTTTCCCAATCACTTAAAACACGTAATGCAAAGTTGGCCTTAATGTCCCGTCTGGACAAGTGGCGTAAACAGTTCGATTAAAGAAGCCAATGAAAAGAGGTTGCCATATCCCTGCCTTGTTGATAGATTAGCCCAGTCGATGTCAATGATACCTCATTAGATGGGGTTCGATTGGGGCAAAACTATTTTAAATACTCGGGTAAAATAGATAGTAGTTAGAAAACGCGATTACTCTTCTGACAGTTATCTCGCTGGAAACACCCAATAGTTCCTTAATTCGGATTACGGCACTTGCCGTCATCGCACCGTTTTGGTCAAGTACTGATAAAACGTGTGTATCGCCTTGATCTATGATAACATCCGCCACACGATTCAGTTGCGACTTGCGACCGGCGCGGGCGCTGCGTGACGCATTCTTCACTGTTGATATTTTTTGCGGTCCTTAGAATGCCCGGCTCGATCGACTCACTTCAGTTCTCCTCCGGATCTCCAACGGTATGCATATATACATGCAGCGGTCGCTCGCCGGCTCAGTTAGTTCGCGAAACACGCAGCGTTCCTAACGCGTCAAATGTTTAACATTTGCTGTCCGAAAGATCCCAAAGGATCAGTGAAGGAGGACAAAATGGAGCAAGTTAACGGACATGTGGAGGCTAAGTGCCCTTTTAATGGTGAAAGTGAATTGAAAGTTGACAATAACAATGGGAATGGGAAGTCAGTGAAACCGAACCTTCGTATTAAAGTTCCCCAGCCGATCAGATTGAAAAATCACATGGAGCTGCAAGAGAACTTCGATACTTTACACTCTCGAATTGAAGAAGTCACAAGTTTTGTAAGTTTTTAAGCTTTTTACTATTTTTGACACATTGTCGTACCAGCAATAACTAATAGGTGATTGATCAGAACTTAATAAGTTCTATAAAACAACTGCGAAGGAAAATAAGTAATTAAAGTAGAGTTTTTATTTTATGTTAACTCAACACAGTTATATGATTATTTACGTGATATTTACCGTAACTGTAATGACCATGATATTATTTAAAATAAAAAAAATAAAACTGAAAGTTTACAAACAAGGACACGATTTTACTAACAAAAAAAGTGTCATTTATTACATTTTTCTTCCAATAACCGATGGGGAAGAAAGTTTCTTGAGTTGAGACCACAAGCCGGAAGACGCAGCGCAGGTAGGCTTCCCACTAGATGGACTGACTACATCGAGAGTCGGGGGCATTCAGTGGATGCAGATGGCAGACTACCGTTCAGTGTAGAGGTCGATGGGAGAGGCCTATGTTCAGCAGTGGACGTTTTCTGGCTGATGGTGATAATGATGAGTGTATTTCTAATTGAAGACGTATTCTTGTCCTATATGGACAAATACAAATTGAAAGTACAGAAACAAGCATAACTAATCAATTCTGTAAAGGGCGTATGTTGAATAATTTATGATGTTAATTCTCAGCTTCCTATTTAAGAATGTCTAATGTGCAAGTGCTAATATGTAAGACACGATGTAAATATTTGCGGTAGAGTTTGCTGGGAAATATAAACACGCCAATCATAATTGTAAAATAAATAAATCTGACTAGATGATATTGTACTCTGAGATAATAGCTGGTCATAGCTGGCTGGTGGTCATTTTCGATTTTATTGTCATGCACTGTATTAAAGCACTAACTCATTTTTATAGTCAATATTATGCGTAAGGTTTTACTTAAACATCTATACAGAAAAAAAAACATAATAAGTTAAAAATTACGAACATTTTGAAGAAGTTACCTAAATAAGTACCTTCTTCACAATGGGCTCAAAACGCTTCTTTCTGGTTCTATCATAATTATAAAAAAGTTGAAATATAAGAAGGAAGGAAAAGGACATTTATAGGAAATTCAGTTTCTGTATTTAAAAGATCTGTATTTGTTTATTGACAATAACAGCTTAAAATTTTGGATAAACTCAATGTACAACCTATTACCTCCAATTTATAAAATTAGTTTTTCGTAAAACTCTAGCAGGGAAAGTTTGAGAGTGGATTCCGTTTAAATTTAATGCAATTTTTATAAAAAAATTAACAGCTCCAATAGTATAAATATTTTTGTTCGCGCGTCTGTTAATTTAGCAAGAATTTTGTTCACACGCTTACTAATTTTTATGGCGGTTTTTGGATTGATATGATAAAAAGTAAACTTTTTCAAGGTCGCTACTATGTCGCGACTTCTTCTCGACTCTCCATGAGCGTTGGATCTAAAATGTCAAACAAAAAAAAAACTAATTAATCCTAAACTATACTTCGTTTAACGTATCATGAATTCTTCTTTGGGTAACATCACAGTAACATGAAGAAATCATAGTGTGCGAACGTAAGAAGTACAATAATGCTGTAGACTTTTCAAATGATATCAAACAATTTTTTAACTATTTGCTCACTAAAAACGTAAAAACACGGAAACTCTTATTTTAAACACTGTTTTAAACTATCACGGTTGTTCACTAAAGTTATATGATTATTTACGGGATATTTACCGTGGTAAGGTTGTGGAAGGAGCTCCCGATATTTCGGCGCAGTTACATGCACCATGTTCACGGGAAGACTGATCGGGAGCTCCTTCCACAACCTTACCACGGTAAATATCCCGTAAATAATCATATAACTTTAACTCTTATTTTGTTACTTGTCATCCACATAAAATCATGTCACACCGTCGAATTTGGGCATTGACAGAAGCGTATTTTTATAGAGTTGACTAATAAAAGTTGGAACTATAAAGCGACCGCAGTATCCGCTATACGATACAAATACGTAATCGTGTCATCAACAGTTTGTTAATTAGAAATATTGTAAACATACTCATAAACAACCTACATACAATCTTAATTTATTAAAATGAAATCGGATTGTATCGGTCTACAATTAATAACAACATATTCATACTTTAAAAACATAGCTAAATAATGTGCTGTTTTGTATAACAGTCATTAAAGTTTTTATAAGATTAGATGGAGGGTCAAAGAACTGAAAAATAAAATGGTTCAGAAAAATATGACCATGAATATAAGTATGGTCATATTTTGACCATATTCGGCCCGAATATAGCCGCTTTGATTTGCGGCGATCTGGCTATAGTCAGATTGAATTAGTTTAAAATATGACCACACTTTTATTCGGTCATATTTTTTTGGCTAAGACTTCATCTGGTTTTATATCACATAGATATTAACGGTGTTAAAATGAAATCAAAAACACCTGTGTAATTAATATGACTAATAAATGTTTGCACAAATTTTCAAAAGAGGAGAATATTGTACCGTTTGGATGCGAATTTCTTTATTTTATCAATACTTAAAAACAAACCATCGATTTTTAAGTAATTGATTTCAATTTTGATCTAGTTTCGCATTTAAAATACGGCAACAGTCGGTGTCAACCGCGTGTAGTTAGAACCTACCAAAAGGTACTTATAGCAGTATGACCAATTACGACTGACTGACTAAGCTAAATTTCAGGCTAGCATCTTTATCAGTACGAGAAGCTATGCCCCTGCGCATGCTCAGCGTGATGACTTGGGCACAAACTTTAAGGTCCCAAGCAAAAAGTCGAAAATTGGACTGATTGGCGTGACTTGGGAGAGACCAATGTTTAGCAGAAAAGTAAGCCTGATTTTGATGAAGATTAAACGATTGATTTAGATCTTAAGGGCGATGAATATGAAGACCAAAATAAAATTACTCAATGCATGGAATGCATTAACCTGTGAACTGTTGGAGACGCGTTAGATATTGTGTGCTATCGATCTTGCAAAGTTTGATAACGACGCTTTAAATATATGATATATAAAAGCTTTCTGAGTATGAGATAGGTTAATATCGCAAAGCTGTCTGTTTGTTTATTCGTAATATCTTCTGTCCATTCCGTCATAAACATGTCAATCCATCAATCTAAACATGTGCCTACTCTATTTCGTCAATCTGAGATGACTGGATTCACTGGAATGTATGCGTTCAGTTTCAACATAATGTTAATTAAATTAGATGAGTTTCTTAAAAAACAGAACGAATTGAAAACCTTCCTCCTTTCTGAAGTCGGTTGAAAACAGAAAAATCAGAAATATATAAATAAATGTCTATTTACGTCAATAATTTGTAAAAGTATTAGCCAAACGGCAAAAGTCATGCTTCCCCAGACAAACTCCGCAAAAAAGCTCTACCAATACAAAAAAAAATATTAAAGGTATATTAGAGTGAATATGATTTAATTTCTTTAATAACCAAGCCACAACCATCAGGTTAATGAAAATGTCCTTACCAGCTTTAAGATATTTCCTGCACGTACGATATTTCTACAAAACGTGGGTAAACTTATTATTTAAATAAACACGGCTAATGTGTTCGACGACAAATAACATACGAGATGACATCTCAGTTAAAATTTAGAAGTATGCTGAAGAATGATCGTTTTCATCTGGATTATGAAATAGTACGGCTGCTTTACTTTTACACATAATCAAAGATATTAACATGTTTTTGCTTAATATAGACTTTCGAAGGTACTCGTTTAAGCATGCATGTATTTTATACACTGAGATAAATAATAATTAAAAAAAAAAAAGGGGGATACGTTTCATGTTTGGCGGGTAATTCAAATTTCAAAGTTTTTTGTCCTTGTAGCTAGGCCAGATAATTATTGTGAAATGACACAATGTTTACCAAAATTGTTGGTTGTTCTTTACATTATCATGTACAGTTATTAATCAGTAACTCACCATATTACTTACATTTGTCAATAAACTGTTTGAAACAGCAAAAATTTGGTTATTGACAAATGTATGTAATAATGTGCATTAAAGACAAATAGCTTTACGTAAGTTTGTAAAGAATAATCAATTTTCTTTTACAATAATTACCCGGCCTACAAGAACAAAAAAACTGTTTGAAATTTGAATTTCTCGCTATTCGTGAAACGTTGCACCTTAATGTACGGATAGCGTAAGTCCTTCATGTTGGCGACGTGATGTATGTATGTTCCCTATGGACTCCGAGACGGCTAGACCGATTTTGGTGAAATTTTCTGTCAATCCATCCATCGTGCTCCATCGTAGACCGCATCATCGCTTAATGTCAGGCGAGCTGGCGGTCAAACGTAAGCCTATTTTCTATAAAAAAAAACTTCAAATTAGCCAAGCAAGTGTTCCTGTGAACTTTGAGACAACAGATATTTTTTTGTTGGTATTTTAATATTGTCCCTACAAAAAACAAGACCAAAAATTTAAGTCTATATAGGTACGTATTGACATATTATTACATCCGCGAAGTTGGATAAACTACCAATTCGCTGATTACATCATAGAAAATAATAATTAAATTGTCATTTAATTCAAAGAATTGTAAGTCAAGCTGCATTGTTTTCATCTTTCACTAGAAAATAATAATTAAATTGTCATTTAATTCAATGGATTGTAAGTCAAGCTGCATTGTTTTCATCTTTCACTTGAAAATAATAATTAAATTGTCATTTAATTCAAAGGATTGTAAGTCAAGCTGCATTGTTTTCATCTTTCACTTAAAAATAATAATTAAATTGTCATTTAATTCAAAGGATTGTAAGTCAAGCTGCATTGTTTTCATTTTTCACTTAAAAATAATAATTAAATTGTCATTTAATTCAAAGGATTGTAAGTCAAGCTGCATTGTTTTCATATTTCACTGGCAGATAGATAGATAGAAACTCATTATTGTGTACACCAGAAATAAAAATTGTAAACAGATAGAAAACACTTACTAGCTAGTGCCACAATTGGCGGCCTTATCGCTAAAATCGATCCCTTCCTGGCTACCATTGGTTGGAAAGTATTTACGTAACAGGATTGATGGGGGATGCTAAAACACTTTTAGTGATACCATTAAGTAAATACTACCAAATGATTATGTAGTATAACATAGATAATATATAAAAATATGTATACAAATATAATATAAATGCGATAGACCATTTGCGATCATTGTTTTTCTCTGCAGAAATTCTGGTCTAAAATGTTAAAGTATTAAATTTAATTTTCTTTAATTAGTACCTAAGACATTTTTATTTGCTTTTTTAAAATTATTATTATAATATTTTCTGTAATTAATTCTAAATGGATCAGTGTTATCCGAATATAAATAAATGATTTGATTTGATAGATACATACTATACTCTGAGTCTTTGGGGTACCTTCGCATTATGCCAAATTGCCAATGTACTACAGTATCTAACATATAAATAGATAATCATACATAAGCACACAATGCAAAGGCAGCAAGCAACACTCACAATAACAGAGCAAATAACAACCAACACGAATCAGGAGCAACAGATATGTCCAAAACTCTGTTAATCTGAGTCAGATAGCTGATGTTATAAGGAGTGACTTTTATCCCAAATTTGACGCGGGTGAAGCCGTGGGACGCAGCTAGTTATTGAATAATAGGCTTGCGCTTGACCTCTACCTCGCCTAATGTTAAGCAATTGTACGGTCTACGATGGAGCACGCTTATCTACAAGAAACCGATTCACTTGTGAATTGAAGACACCTAGGTACATTGTAACTATCGGAGAACACCCATTTAGGCAGCGAAGTAGAATAGAATAGAAAACTTTTTATTGTTCAAATCAAAAAATACATACGTACATAGTAGGTTACATACAAAACAACTTAAAAACTAATGAAACAATTGGCGGCCTTATCGCTATAAGCGATCTCTTCCAGACAACCTTGGAGGGGGACATACAGAAGAGGTAAGGGACGGGGTGCGCATTCCACAGTCAAGCAGTTCGCACAATATAGGTGGAATCACAGTGCTTTGTTTGGTTTTTGGATTGGCTCATCCCCACTAGTATATTCGATTAGTGCATTCGTTGAACTAGTTTTTTTGAATCTCATGCAATGGTTCATTTGTTGTTGATTTATGGTCAATTCTAACATTCCAATGTCTAACAAGAATTTGTTGTTTGGTTGATACCGATTTTTGAAAAAATATGAAGCGCTATATAAGTACACGGCGCATAATACAATTTATATTTTTTTAAGTTCACATCTTTCCGGCTAGATGGCTCTGACAGCGTGATTCACCATTGAAAAGTTTCACTATCCACCTCTTAGCTACATCGATTCAGTTCGATGGTACTAAATTATTAACATTCAAATTACATAGCAAAGTTTCAAATCGATACGAAAATCAGAAGTAGGTAGAGTAGGTTTAAATTTACTTTGAAGATTTGAATACAATATTGTTATTTATAATTGAAGTTAATAAATAACAGGCTTTTGGACAAACAAAATATTTTATTATAAAAAAAAGTTAACCAATAGAGTCTAACACTGAGAACACAATTGAAATGTTTTCAAAATTGAGGAAGATATAAGTATTTTAATGTCTTGCTTGCAGCGAAGTTGCTTGTTTGACAAATAGCACACTTATACTTACTAATGGACGTCACATATAAGTAAGTACACAATACAAACTCCATATTGACACTCACCTTGCGAGAAAGGGACAGAGCATCCCTTCGTAATCCGAACATAAATTTTAAGCGCTTACCTATATCTCAGAACTTATTAGCCAATTAAAATAGTTTCTTCAGTAAGTGTATTATAGTAAAGTATTGTCAAGTATTTTTCATCATCATCACCATCACAATTTTTCATCACCATGCGGATGAAACCGCGGGGCGCAACTAGTCTATGAATATTAAAATTTCGTGTCACGGTGTTTATGGTTGCACTCCTCAGAAACGCACTCCTTTTTTTTGTATATTTGGTATATATTAGAATAGGTCGTAAAGTATTTTTATCACCACCATCACAATTTTTCATCATTAGGGTGAAACCGCGGGCCGCAGCTAGTCTAATTATATTTTTCACCAACCCTGTTATTTTTAACTAATCCAACTACTATCTGATTGCCTATTATGAAGCGTGTAAAAAAGCATACCATTGCGTAGGCATACACATTTTCCATTAGCCAACAATGTGGGTATTTCACTATAATAATAGCGGATATGAAAAACCACGAAAATCCACCCATTAGGCACTATAAACATAATTTTATAATATTTTTCATGTTTACAATCGCCTCTATTTCAACGTAATAACGCGTTAGT